>CM061349.1:233005585-234401835 GCA_030867105.1 Liasis olivaceus | reverse complement strand
TTTTTTTTTCTTTTTCAGAATAATGACCTAGATTTTATCAAGGAAACCCTTTCCTCACGCATAATGCATGGCTCTGTTGAAGTGACTCAGAAATGACCATTTTTAGTATTGTAATGTGAGCTAATTCAAATCTGGCCTCAACCTTGATCTTATGAGAAGACATTATCTTAGATGCTATTTATCTGTCTTATGGGGTAGTAAGACTGACTGATTTAACAGGAATGTGGTTACTGAGACAGTGTACTTATAGATATCTTTGAAATTGCCGAAAGTTATAAATGTTATAAAAATGATAATATTATTGTTCATAATCCTCTGTTAAGCTGTTTATAGTGGCAGAATACAATTTTCCTCTGAACAGTACACCGAGGGGAGAGGGCCTGTTCTGTAGTCTTCCATTCTGTCTTTGTTCTTTCATACTTTTTCCAGTTGCTGACAAGTTGGAAAGTCCCAGCTGTCAATTTGGGAATGCCTTGTTTTCTTACCAGTGATGACTCAGTATGGTTTTCTCAGGGAAATCTGTGCCAGGGCAACACCCTAAAAAGGACTAGGAAAAGACAAGGAAATGCGCATGGCCCAGAAACAGCAAGAAGGGTAAAGGTCAAGGCTTAGTGTTAAGAAAATGGCCTATTGCAGCAGGTGAGGCACAAAAGTCCAAAGACCAGTGGCCAATGGGCAGTGAACAGTGATGGGTGTGTCCCCCCCAAAATCCTTCATTAAAAGCAGCTCAACAAGGAATGTGATTTTTATTCAGATTGTGGCCAAAAGTACAATTTCCTTCATTATATTCAGGGGTTTCTATCATAAGAGAGAGTCTTCATTTGATTTGATTTTGTGTGTGTGCCTTCAAGTCAGTTTTTGACTCCTGGTGACTACCTGGACTAGTTCCTGCAGTTTTCTTGGCAAGATTTATGAAGTGGTTTGTCGCTGCTTGCTTCTTAGGGCTGAGAGAGAGTGACTGACCCAAGGTCACGCAGCTGGCTTCGTGCCTAAGGTGGGACTAGAACTCCTGGTCTCCTGGTTTCTAGCCTGATGCCTTAACCACTAGATCAAACTGGCTCTTCAGATACAGTTCAGGGATTTATAGAACATCCATTCTCACTTCACCATTTTTTTTTCTTTTTCTATATCTTTTTCCCCCCTTCCCTCATTCTCTTTCTGATACCTGATTCCTTTCCTCAAGCACCAGGCTGTGGGGAAAGGAGAGACCATTTTTAACTTTGCCTGAACTGATCTCCTGCAGAAGATTTTGGTAATTAAGCTGAGGGCTTCTAAAGCTAGGCTGAGGGCTTTATGCAGCTGAAAAAATGCACATTGCTCAGCCCTACCTCAGAAGGTATTTATAGAAATCACAGGAAAGAAATTTATGGACAACATAAATACTTGGAAGCATTACTTTGTGTGTGTGCGTGCATGTGTGCATGCAAGACCTATCCATCACATTGGTCATATTACAGCGCTCAGTAGGATAGGAAACTCTTTTTCTCTACCTGAAACAAACAATAAAGAAAAAAAAAATCCTAATGTTATCATTAGATGAAGGTTAGTTTAAACTTGTATTTCCTCAATTAGATCAAATGAAACTTTTTTCTTCTAGAATCTTTTGCAACAGTGGAGGGAAAGAGATATGCATTTTGTTCATGAAATTAAATGCTAGTATGCTCAATAGACTATTACTATTTTATATTATATTATTATATAGACTATTACTATTATAAATAGACGATTTGCTTATTTTCATTTACTTTCAGGTGGAAAAAGGAGGACAAGTTGTTGTGCACCGTCTTCCTTTCAAACCCTACTTTGTTCCCACCTGTTTCAACAAATAGGATCTTTGTCATGACTGTTACAACTTCTGGTGCTGAGTGGCTTGGAGGGGGGCATTTGAATACAATGCGACTTTCACCTTTTCACCTTCCAAAAGCACAGAAGAAAATAAACAAAATCTCATTTATTCTAGCAGCAAGAGGAATGAACTGTCAGCCAGGAAGGAATGTGAGCTCATACTCATATCCAGGCCTGCCCTGAACTTGCTATCTGTCTTTACAGGTGGCCAGCCCTAATACCATTTTCTGTGTCAGCATTTTAAAATCAGGCAGCCATGCCACATGTATGGTGACAATTAAATCTAATGGATGAGTGGCACTCTCAAAAGTTATGCTGAAAAAACGTGTTGAAGGTTGCATAGCACTGTGTGGTACGGCTTTGGCCTCCTTTTGGGAAACTGTTATAAAACAGCAGTGGAAATTAAGGGAAAAGTATTGCGTGGGGTTCTCTATCACTTTAAGCCATTGCATATAGCTCTTTCAATTCATTTCCTCTAATATGATATAGGAAATGTTCCCATAAATAAGGGACACATTCGTACCCCATAATAGTAGGAACAACACAACATTAATATGTGGTGTGCACCAGGCTACACATGTTTGTCTGTAGCTCTGAGAAAGGAAAAGGTCTTGATTAGAATGCTAGAAAGGCCTCTGGGGATGGTTTCCTTCCCCTAGGCTGTGAACACACATAACATAACATTGATTGATTGATTGATTGATTGATTGATTGATTGATTATGTGCCATCAAGTCATTGTCAACTCTTAGCAACTACATAGATTTCTTTCCATGACAATCTGTCCCTAACCTGGTCTTTCAGGTCTTCTAATGGTGTAGCCATCGCCACTGAAACTGAGTCCATCCACTTTGCTGCTGGTCATCCTCTTCTCCTTTTTCCTTCTACCTTTCCCAGCATTAGAACTTTCTCCAGCATTCGGTCTTTGCATAATGTGTCTGAAGTAAGATAATTTGAGCTGGTCATTTGTGCCTTGAGAGAAAACTCTAGCATTGGATAATTATTTTTCTGTCCTGTGAGAGGCAAAGCCCACCCTCATTCAGGCTAACAACCAGTTTCAGGTCAGAATTCCTTCTTAGCTTTTCTCTACCTTTCATTCTCTGCTAGCACCATATACCACTAAAGTGAGAAATGTGCTTTCTCCTAGCTCCTTTCTTACAGATGAGAACTTGGGCTAAATTCTCTAATAAAATGCTAGGCTTTTGGCAGCAGTTTGAACTGAAAGTCATGTTTTCCCCAAGCATGAATTCAGAGTTCTTTTTAGCAAGATTTATTAAAATGAAAGAGTAGTGAACAGTACTATCTCAAATTTGGAATGATATTCTGAAGATAGTCTTAATGTCTTGCATCAATGCTGGTCCTTTTGGATCTGATGACTGAATTTTACAGATTTGAACACCAGATACTAATTATGGTAACGGTTAGTAGGTTATAGGTTCTGGTCCCTGGACATTATTGGCTTTGCCCTTGACTTGTTGAGTTTTTTTCCCCCACACACACTTTTGTAGTATTGCATGGTGGTGTGGGGATATGGGAAGACAGAGGCCAGAGTCGGGGAGTGAAAAATACTCTTTTGTCTCCTGAGCCGAGAGGGAGAGATAAGAGGATGAAGCTGGCACCTCCCTGAGGAATGCAAGCGGTATTTACTGATTGACCCTGGGAACTATTTTGAGTCTGGGAAGATTGATGTCAGGTTTAGCCCAGGGAACTCCAGGAGACCATGCAGATTCAATCCAGCAAGGTTTATTAGCTGCAACCTCTATACAGAAATCTTCCCAGACTGGAAATAATTCCCAGGGTCAATCAGTAAATACCGCTTGCATTCCTCAGGGAGGTGCCAGCCTCATCCTCTTATCTCTCCCTCTCGGCTCAGGAGACGAAAGAGTATTTTTCACTCCCTGACTCTGGCCTCTATCTTCCCATATCCCCACAGGTGGATTACAATCTTGGGAATTTCCCTCTTTCCCTTCATGGGACACCAACAGGTCCTGGGTCCTATTTTGTTTATCTTTTATACCCTTCACCTTGATGTCTTGATTCACAAGCAGAGCTTTCAATATCATTGCTATGCTGATGAAGCTCAGGCCTTTCTCTTTCTTTTTTGGGGGTGGTGGTGGTGGTCTTTGATGATGTTGTGTAGTCAACTGTGATGAAATGGCTTAGTATTAAGACATTAGCATTTTATCCTGGATTTCCTTCCATTGCCTCAAGTTGCATATGGGTATTATGGAAAACACTGTGTTTCAGCTTGACTGTCCTTCCAAACCTCTAACAGGTCTCTCCTATTTGTCTGCTGGGCTCCCAGATTGTTCCATTTCCTTCTACCTGCAGCCTTGGGGTCTCGATTGATGATCAGTTGACCCTGAGTCCATTTATTGTTTGCACAGTAACTAATTTTTCCCTGATGGGTATTTGTAGGGTCTAGGGCTTCTGGTGAATGTGACTGCATCTTTGTAGATGCCTTGGTTGTTCCATGTTTGGATTACTGCAATAGTCTTGTGGTAGGTATTCCTGATTCCTTCTCCATCCTCTGATCCTACAGTTCTGTTCAAGCTGTTCTAGACCTTCCATACTATTCTCATGTTAACATTTTGTTAACTCTTCACTGCCTCCCTATTTGAGCTAAAGCCCAGTTTAAATTACTGGTGCTCATATTTAAAGCTCTCTGGTCACAAACTCCTCCAGTTTGTTTGTTTGTTTCTCTCTCTCTCTCTGTTCCATTGGGCAGGGCTTTCCTTTTGTTTCCCTTCCAGGATTGTAATTTCTGCTCTTTCAGGAATATGGCTTTGTGACCTGGAATCATCTCCTTTTCTTCACTTTTGGAAAAATGGATGGCTTTTAAAATGAATGTGAAGATCTTGTTATTGGATTAGTGGGGTGGGAGTAGGTCTGTTTATCACACTCAACTTTCATTAATGCTAACAGCTCTTAGGTGAGTACCTTCTGTATTAATTATGATGTCTATGCAACTTAGTTGTATCACAATGTGTTGTTTCAAATATGTGTAGTTGAGCTTGGCTTTGCTTTAGTTGAAAATAGTGTTTTTACTGGTTTGATTAAATTGTGAACTAATTATACTGAGTGGAAATTTAGTAACTCCTGTATCTTTTTTACTTTTACCTTACCTTGATACTAAACAGCAAACACACAAATATTTCACTTAAGCCTTCTATAATAACTCTAGGAAAGATTTAAATAACTTTACTTAAGGGTAAGTTTCATAGAGACAAATTGAGAGGATGTGTGCCTAAGCATGGTTAGGACTGAGTGGTAAGAACTTGTTTGTATTCATTATATTTAAAAACATCTGCTAATAAGTATGTTCTCCAATAGAATGAATGATGATGTCACATGTAATAAAGTTCAAATTTGTCTGGCTATTTTGTTAACCATGATAGGATGGAGGGAAGTTGGATAGAGGTCATAAAAGAGACAAAGTACTTATGGATATCTTTATATAGTGCTATGAAACAACTTCATTCTATGCATATTTCATCACTTGCTTACTGTATATCATTATGAGTATTTATGCCCAGAAGTCTCTATGGTATTTTTAGGGTGGCCCCTTTCAAATTCTTTCGTGCTTCAGACATTAGGTCAGACAAAGATGGTTGTAAGAATTCTCTGTCAGCCCTACAAAAGACAGCTTGTTTCCATACAGATAAACACCATTTGTAACACGGAAGCTGCATATTTACTTTTTCAGATCTCAGGCAGAAATGTCTGTAGTTGTATACAGCTTTGGGGAGAGTTGGAGGTTGTATTATTCTTTTCCTTTATTATGTCCTGCCTACACACAAGTGAAAGACAGGACTGGTACAAAATTCTTACTGAGGTGCAACAGTAAATGGCATTCTTGTCCAAGTCCAAAGACAGTAAAATTATTTTGACACTTGAAGCAAATTGTCAAGAGTAATCATTACTCTTTCTTCTTCTTGGGAAAAAAAAAAGCATAGTAGCATTCAGTTCATCAATCAATAGCAATTTGTTTGCAGCCTTTTCAGGTCATCAACTATCAACTGTTTGAAGTGGCCACTTCACTTTGCCCCGTGATAGGGCTGGTCTGTGCATGAACTGACAGCCTTGTAAGAAGAAAAGATATAGAAAGCTGTCTCTCCAACAATGTCTCATCATCTTCCCAACCTCCTCCTTTCCATAACTGTTGCCTATTTGGACCTATTCAAAATTCAAACATTCCCACAAAAGTGTTCTATTGTCTGTGTGTATTTTTGTCATAAGCAACTTTTAATTGGACTAGCTTAGGAAAAACCACTAGATCTGATCCATAAAAATCTATAGATGGCCTATAGATGGCTTCAAAGAGATACAGCATAACTGTTTTCTGCCATCTGATGATCACCCAATTTCCTGCAGCCTGGAACTGGTAGCCCTAACATTGTAGAAACTCCTGTGGGGTTGCGCACACAAATTAAAACAATAACAGCTACTTCTTGAAAAAGGAAGCTTCACTGGCAATTTCAATGGAAAGGCTAGCAGTTTGCTAGATTAAATGCCACTTCAATTTCACATTGTGCGATAGAAGCAGTTCACTTTAAACAAACAGGGCAGTATCGCAAAGCTTTGGTAGATGTTTATACAACTTAACACCAACTAACTGTGCCTTGGTGAATTTCCACAAGTGCAATATTTATTTTAGGATCAAAACCAACATGTCTTGAGGGAAACTACATATATTAAAAGTAAAGTATTTATCTAAGAACATGCTGAAGTTTGTAGTAAAACGTATTGTACTATATTTTACAGTAAGATGTAATTCTGAAGGAAATATTGTATTTCGGGCTTCATCTTTAAAAGCAGCAATAGCAAATTTAGGCCACTTCCACACAGCAATTCCCCCCACCCCTTAATCCTTCACAAACCAGCTTGACATTGACCTGCAATCATCTTTGCTTCTGCAAACCATGAAACATAAAGAAGAGGAAAGGAATATCATGAGCCATCAGTGCTCGTCCCAGCTGAACAATCCTGGAATGTAAAAAGCACCAGTCCTCCAGTGCCCTAACTTAGGCTGCTGTAGATCCAGTCACAAAAATCCCCCAACCACATACTTCATGCAGAAGGAAAAAAATAATGGCTGGAATGGCTGAGAAAGGGAGACTTATTCTCACCAATTCACTGGCACTAGAAACAGGATGCTGAAGATAGCCTGTGTGTGTGTGTGTGTGTGTGTGAGTGAGTGAGTGAGTGAAGACAGTCCTCGAGGAACAAACAAACCATGCCACACAAAAGAGAGCTGAAGGAAAATAAATTGCTGCTCTCCATCCATCTATGGGGGGAGGGGGAAGAATAAAGAGACAGAAATGTTGTTGACTGGCATTTTGCAAATTGGCTAGGCCATTGCTAAGTAAAGTAAAGTAAAGTAAAGTAAAGTAAAGTAAAGTAAAGTAAAGTAAAGGCTGGTCAGTTTTTCTGAGTTGCTGTATATCTTGGAACAGGTGCAAAGATCTGTAAAGAGACACAACAGCCCACTTTAATCTATAGGATGGTGCACGTTTGTCTGGTCATACTTATTAACATCTGAGAGCTGACTATGAACAGAGCATGTTAAGCCTCTTTTCCCTGTAAGAAAGCTGGAACAAAAATGGAACATCAGTTCATGTGCAGGAACTGAGGTCAGAGTTCTAGCCAAAGGGGAAAAGGAGCACTCAGAAACTTTCCCGAACTTTCCCAAATTTTCTGTTGCAGAAGGAAAGCTCACTTTTCTTCCTCCCCTTTGGGTTATACTGTACTACAGATGAGCTGGAATTAAATCAGTCCAGCTGTTCAACAGAAATGACAAGAACACAGTGATTGAAAGCTGCCTTAGGAGCAGTGCAAAGGTCCCACATGGAAATGTTTGTCGATATGTTATTTTATTTATTTATTTATTTATGCAGTTTCTATAGCCGCCCATCTCAGTCCAAGTGACTTTAGGCGGTGAATATTACCAACTTGTCTGATGATTGGTAACACCATTTAGAATATAAAGTATTTAACTACTCCCTAGGGGGATAAAACGAATCGTATTTTTTTTTTCTATCTATCTTTCAACAATGAACAAGACAAATAAAAGTGTGTGAATTCAGCATATTTAATTATTAAATTATTTTGATCATTTATGGAACTCAACAAGCTTTAACATAATATAATCAAGGCTGTGCTTTTGTAAAATTTGCTTGGAAATAAGTACCACAGAACTCAGTGGAATATATTTGTGACTAAGTGTGTGCGTGTGTGTGTATATATATTTTCCATACTTTGATGTGCAATTCTTGCATATTGGACAAAGCCAGCATAATAAATGTGGTATATTGACACCTTTTTGTAGCCGCCTACTGCTGATGATCAGAAGCTGGGTCAAACTTTACATACATTCACAAGCATGCATATACTGTGTGGGTGCAATTTCTTTCTAACCTATGCTTGTTTAGCATACTATAAATCTATGCACATAGGGAGAATATTAATGCAAGAATGGAATGTATTGTAGCCTATCTCCTGGAGGCTAAATAGTAATTTATAATCCTCCTCCTTCTCCTCCTCCTCCTCCTCCTCCAAGATACAGGCAACCCAGCTGGATTAAAGCCACATGTGAAAGAGCTGGAAGGCTATATGTAATCTAGTTTCTGAGTTTTGAGATGCTCACCATACCTCCGGCAAATGTATGAAATGGGGGATTCTAGGTTTGCTCTAAAATGTCTCTCAGACATTTTTTAATGTAAATGTGTTTGTCTGAATTCATCTTCTATCCCCTATATTTTGGTTGCTTGCATTCAAAGGACTCATGAGGACAGTCAGATTTCAAGTTAGAAAATGTTCATTTATCCCACTTTGGATGAAGCAAATGAATTAGAAAGCAAGGATGCCCAGTTTTCAACATATCCTGAAATACATTATTTAGCAGATTTACTACACTGCATTAACCTCTCTTCTTGAATATATGGTAAAGATTTAATTATTCACTTCCACCCAACAGGTACCTTTGTTTCTAATCTAATCAATTTCATTTTGTCATCTTACCTATTTTGTTTGCTTGACCATTCTCAGTTTGTTGGTATCATTGTTGTTCTGTCATATTTTTTAAATAAACATCCTAATGATTTTACTGAAAGGAGTTCCTAACAGCAAACAGCACCTGATCTCACTTGTTAGAATTCACTAATACTTAATACGGAAATATCACACATGAAGAATTCATGCTTGGTCCTTTCAGGTTTGCCTCTCTTTGTGAAAATTTGTGGAATGGAGCATTCCATTGCCAACTTTAGATGAAACAAACAAACAAGCCCCCAAGAGCTCATGAATAGATCCCACTTCTGTTTATCAAATAAACAATAAAAAATTAGTAAGGTGTGCCCAAGATCTCATTCCATTATTAAGCGAACTGTGTCAGTACTTGCTACAGCCTGTGGGTTTTTAAACCAACCCTGTGAATTTATTCATGCTTACTCTAAGTATGTTCCACTGATTTTCACTAGAATTTACTCTCAGAAAAATAACTTCTTTTCTTTTTTCTTTTCTTTTCTTTGCAGGCTCACCCTGCTTTATTATGTCCTAGTGAATGTAAAAGGATTTATTCTGTGTAGACATGCATAAGACTGAGCTGCATGTGTGTGGTTAAGATGCATACAGAGCCTCAATATATGGGTATTTGTAGAAAAGGTTTTGTAGAAGGTAGATGATTGAAAAAGTCAATGATTACTTTTGGAGTTTTCTTTTGGAAAAATACAGATCTCACCCACTTACTGGAACAAATCATCCTGGTATCCCATGACTCCTTGCACTATAAGAGTATTGGCAAGTTTTCATTTCCTCAAAGGGCCTTTCCTATTGACCAGATTGGCCTCAATGGGCATGACTTGGGCCTTATAGACAATCATATTTGGCTGGCATGACCTGAGCCTGCCAGGCCTCTGTGCTGAGTTCTGTAATGAACAGCATTTAGTTACTCTATGTCTACATCTAGTTTTCTTGGAGAACTGATTGGGTAAGGTGTCAAGACTGCCCCACAATTGTCTATGGTTTGGTGTTTACACAGCATTGCTGATTGAGTGTTATTTGAATCATTGCCCTGGTGGTGCTTTCAGTTGAAATTGTCCCTTCTCTTGCACTAATACCTACTGGTTTTTTGTTTTGTTTTTTGTCTGTCTCTCAGATTGGTTCCTTAACAACCTACTTAACTGTGTAGTGCAAGCTCAACCTGAGTGTCACAATTACTTGCAAAGCAGAGATGTGTTAGAATTATCCAATTGCCTTCTCATTGGAAGAAGACAAAATAAAATATGAGTATGCTCCACCATGTGGTATGGAAATTACTGGACTAGAATATTTCTTTCATCAAGAAGAATAAATGTTGCTTGTTTTCCATTTTATTTGTTTTAATGTCAAAATGTTGCAAAGCAACAAAACATTAGTGCACAATGTGACATCAGCATCAACTTGTAAATCTGTCTATCTTACATCCTTTCACAGAAATGTATGCCAACCAAACCATCTTAGTATAGTTTAGGATTGTAGGATGTTTTTGAAACCTTTTTCTGTTTTTTAGGTAGATAAAGTGTCTGAACCCTTAAATTTTGTTCTGTAACCTCTTGTAGCACATTATAATTTAATGGAATTAGATTCTGCCACTGTAAAAATGTCCTGCCAATTAATGTTTAATGAAAGGCCTGTGAGATATCTTTTTAACAATTACTTAGCTCGTTTCTGTTATGTTCAAGGGCTCTGAATTAAAGGACATCCTCTCTTCCCTATTCATTCCATTTATCGACTGTGGATCTATTAACTAAAGAGCAGATACAGGAAAATTCTAGTGAAGAAAATGGGGTGGATCAAAAACCAGGCAAAGGTCAAGGATCAAGGTGCCTTGAGATAACCATATCTATCAATGGGTGAAGCATCTATTGCTAAAAATGCCTAGTGGATTGGACATTGGTTGTTGTTCAGTCGTTAAGTTGTGTCCGACTCTTCGTGACCCCATGAACCATATTGCGCCAGGCCTTCCTATCTTTCACTGCCTCCCTGAGTTTGCTCAATTTCATGCTCATTGCTTCAGTGATGCTATCTAGCCATCTCATCCTCTGCCGTCCTCTTCTCCTTTTGCCTTCCATCTTTCCCAGCATCAGGGTCTTTTCCAAAGAGTCCTCTCTTCGCATTAGGTGACCAAAGTATCTGAGCTTGAGCTTCATTATCAATCCTTCCAATGAGCAATCAGAGTTGATTTCCTTTAAGATTGACTGGTTTGACCTCCTAGCAGTCCAGGGGACTCTTAAGAGTCTTCTCCAGCACCACAGTTCAAAGGCATCAATTCTTCGGCATTCAGCCTTCTTTATGGTCCAGCTCTCACAGCCATACATTACTACTGGAAAAACCATAGCTTTGACTATGCGGATCTTTGTTGGCAAGGTGACGTCTCTGCTTTTTAATATGCTATCTAGGTTTGCCATAGCTTTCCTCCCAAGGAGCAAGCGTCTTTTAATTTCATGGCTGCAGTCTCCGTCTGCAGTGATCTTGGAGCCCAAATAAATGAAGTCTGTTACTGCTTCCATTTCTACCCCTTCTATTTGCCAGGGATTGATGGGTCCAGATGCCATGATCTTAGTTTTTTTAATGTTGAGTTTCAAGCCAGCTTTCGCACTCTCCTCTTTCACCCTCATCAAGAGACTCTTTAGTTTTTCTTCACTTTCTGCCATTAGGGTGGTATCGTCTGCATATCTGAGGTTATTGATGTTTCTCCCTGCAACCTTAATTCCGGCTTGTGATTCTTCCAGCCTGGCATTTCTCATGATGTACTCTGCATATAGGTTAAATAAGCAGGGTGACACTATACAGCCTTGTCGTACTCCTTTCCCTATTTTGAACCAATCGGTTGTTCCATGACCGGTTCTAACTGTTGCTTCTTGGCCTGCATACAGATTTCTCAGGAGACAGGTAGGGTGGTCTGGTATCCCCATCTCTTTAAGAATTTGCCACAGTTTGTTGTGATCCACACAATCAAAGACTTTTGCATAGTCAATGAAGCAGAAGTAGATGCTTTTCTGGAACTCTTGTGCTTTCTCCATGATCCAGCGAATGTTGGCAATTTGATCTCTAGTTCCTCTGCCTCTTCGAAACCCAGCTTGTACATCCGGTAGTTCTCGGTTCATGTACTGCTGAAGCCTAGCTTGTAGGATTTTGAGCATAACCTTGCTAGCATGTGAAATGAGTGCAATGGTGCGATAGTTTGAGCATTCTTTGGCATTGCCCTTCTTTGGAATTGGAACGTAAACTGACCTTTTCCAATCCCGTGGCCACTGTTGCGTTTTCCAAACTTGCTGGCATATTGAGTGCAGCACTTTAACAGCATCGTCTTTTAGTATTTTAAATAACTCAGCCGGAATACTGTCATCTCCACTAGCTTTGTTGTTAGCAATGCTTCCTAAGGCCCACTTGACTTCACTCTCTAGGATGTCTGGCTCAGGGTCAGTGACCACACCAGCATGGACATCAGGGACATTAAGATCTTTCTTGTATGGTTCTTCTGTGTATTCTTGCCACCTCTTCTTAATCTCTTCTGCTTCTGTTAGGTCCCTGCCTTTTTTGTCCTTTATCATGCCCATCTTTGCACTAAACGTTCCTTTGATATCTCCAATTTTCTTGAAGAGATCTCTAGTCTTCCCCATTCTATTGCTTTCTTCAATTTCTTTGCATTGTTCATTTAAGAAGGCCTTCTTATCTCTCCTTGCTATTCTCTGGAAATCTGCATTCAGTTGCTTATATCTTTCCCTTTCACCCTTGCTTTTCGCATTCCTTCTTTCCACAGCTATTTGTAAAGCCTCATCAGACAGCCATTTTGCTTTCTTGCATTTCTTTTTCTTTGGGATGGTTTTAGTTGCTGCCTCTTGTACAATGTTACAGACCTCCGTCCATAGTTCTTCAGGCACTCTGTCTACCAAATCTAATCCTCAAAATCTATTCATCACCTTCACTGTGTACTCACATGGAATATGATCTAAGTCATACCTGAGTGGTCTAGTGGTTTTCCCTACATTCTTCAATTTAAGCCTAAATTTTGCAGTAAGAAGCTCATGATCTGAGCCACAGTCAGCTCCTGGTCTTGTTTTTGCCGTCTGTATAGAGCTTCTCCATCTTTGGCTGCAAAGTATGTAATCAATCTGGTTTCGGTATTGACCATCTGGTGATGTCCATGTGTAGAGTCGTCTCTTGTGCTGTTGGAAAAGAGTGTTTGCTATGACTAGCTTGTTCTCTTGACAGAACTCTATTAGCCTTTGCCCTGCTTCATTTTGTACTCCAAGGCCAAACTTGCCTGTTATTCCGATTACTCCTTGACTTCCTACTTTAGCATTCCAATCCCCTATGATGAAAAGGACATCTTTTTTTTGGTGCTAGTTCCAGAAGGTGTTGTAGACCTTCTGGAACCAGTCAACTTCAGCTTCTTCGGCATCAGTGGTTGGGGCATAGACTTGGATTACCGTGATGTTGAATGGTTTTCCTTGGATACGCACTGAGATCATTCTGTCGTTTTTGAGGTTGTACCCCATTACTGCCTTTCCCACTCTCTTATTGACTATGAGTGCAACTCCATTTCTTCTAAGGGTTTCTTGCCCACAGTAGTAGATATAATGGTCACCTGAATTAAATTCACCCATTCCCATCCATTTCAATTCGCTGATTCCCAAGATGTCGACGGTCAATCTTGTCATCTCATGTTTGACCACATCCAGCTTGCCTTGGTTCATTGATCTTACATTCCACGTACCTATACAATATTGTTCTTTACAGCATCGGACCTTCTTTTCGCTTCCAGATACATCCACAGCTGAACGTCCTTTCGGCTTTGGTCCAGCCGCTTCACTCTTTCTGGAGCTACTTGGAATTGCCCTCCGCTCTTCCCCAGTAGCATATTGGACACCTTCCGACCTGAGGGGCTCATCTTCCGGCGTCATATCTTTTAGCCTTTTAACATTGTCCATGGGGTTTTCTTGGCAAGGATACTGGAGTGGGTTGCCATTTCCTTCTCCAGTGGACCACATTTTGTCAGAACTCTCTTTCATGACCTGTCCATCTTGGGTGGCCCTGTACGGTATAGCTCATGGCTTCACTGAGTTACACAAGCCCCTTCGCCACGACAAGGCAGTGATTCATGAAGGGGTTGGACATTGGAAGCACATTAAAATGGCTGGATGCACCAAATGGAAGATATTTTATAGGATGATTACCTTTTAGTCTGACTGATCTGTAGTGTTGGAACAGCAGAGTGACAATCGGACATCTAACCATTTCCTATCTCTCACAATAGGGTTTTAATGGCAGCAAAAGCTGCTTAAATCATAGTCAAGGCAAGAAATCTAGGATTTAACTTTTCAAATAAGGTGTCAGGTTGAACACTAGCAGTTCCAAGTTGGAAAGAGAGAAATTGTAGAAGTGTACTGTACCTAAATGCAATATTTTTCCACCTAGAATGGCTGTTAATAAGGGTAATCACAACTGCATCTCATGTACAGAGTACAACTGCAAAGATATACTCATCTTATGTGAAGGGTATAGTGCTTTATGACTGCCAGCTCAACCCACCACTTTGTGGAGTTGACTTGGTGCACCACAGGTCTACTAGCAACAACACTATGTGTATCTTGCATGATTCCCTCTCTGCTGATACTGTGAACCAAAGGTCTTGTGCTTTTTACTAGATTGCCACAATGATAGGTAGAATGCTGCAGTACTGGTCTGCAAAACCTTGCATCAAAGCCCTCTCTTATTTTTCCTTAAACTGTTTCCACTGATGTCTTCCTAAGTATTAAAAACCAAATGTTATATTGAGCATTTCCCATGTAGACATGTTCCTTTTTTTTTTGGTATATAATTTTTATTAAGGATTTTGATTACAATAGTAAAAACTAATACAAACTAAACTTAAAGAAAGAAAAGAGAATAGAAAGAAAGAATATAATAAAGAAAAAGAAAATAAATATATAAATGACTTCCAACTTTCATTACAAGTATAGACAAATTTAGTAACTCTTCACCCCCATAAAGTTACAAACAAATATCTCTTCATCTCATGTCTCATCCCTTATTTAAAAGAAAATCCATAAAACATCAAATTTTCAATCCTGGTGTTAGCAAAAACTCCGCAAAGGGTTGCCGGAATTTTGCAAAAAAAAAAAAAAAAAAGACTTATTTTAACCTTGATCAACTAAATCAACTTTATATTCTTTCCTTTTACTTCTAGCAGTCTTAATCTTTAGTTAATTCAAATATTGTTGTAGGATTTGATTTCTATTTCATTCTTCTTTATCCCATTTCATTTAACAATCCTCTTTTGTAGATCCAATAAGAAAACATTTTCCAGGTCATTCTCTTGGTTTGTCATTTGTATTTCCCCTTTAATTTTTAAAACTTCAGCCAGTTCCTTTTGTATATACAATAAAGCATCCTTTTCCAAATATTATCTTGGCCTGTCATTTGTAGTTCAACTTTTAGTACTTTCCATGTCTTGTCAGACTAAATTTGCTCCATGTGTTCATAATGTAATGTCTGAACTTTAGTTTTGGAAATAGTGAATCTCCCTCTCACACACATATAAACACACATGAGTGAAATTGTGGAATAGTGGCCTACTCAGCAATCATTAAGCCAATGACTGTAGGTGAAGTCTAATGATGAAGTAGAGATTTGAAATTGTGAATTATTAGTCTGATTTCAGTCAAGCACTTGTAGGATCCATTCAGACAAACAGGGGCTGTCTAAATAAACCTGGTATTGAAAGTGGTATCTGATGAAGGCTTTAACTCCAATAATGATCTCATTAAGGGAAAAATTATTGACATGTAAAGAGATGATCCCCCAAAATGAAGAGAGGTAGTATTTCTTGCTAGTCCTTTCCTAATTTTTTGTATAGTTCTGGATAGGCACACATTTGATTTCCCAATCAATTCAAGTACAGTTTCTTTTATTTTTCCTCTTTGTGGTCTGTCTCTCAAAGAATGTTCATCTCAAATCTCTGACACAAGACAATGCTACAAAAAATCAGGATGAGAGAAAAATATTTCATCATGTGTACAGAGAGAAAAAGATAGTTGCAAAGAATTTAGTTCAAGAGAACAAGGGTTGGCTAAGATTAAAATAGGCAGGAAAAATGCAGAGGGATTTTGATGACAATAAAAAATGTTTTGGAAGTAGTTGAAGAGGACTGAACAAAGAGCATAAAGAACAGAATTAAAAATAAAAGAGATGAGAGACAAAACTGAAGTGTGGAACTGCTAGATGAAGTATTTTAGGGTTGATAGTGATATGCTAAAGAGTGGAATTTCAACAAAGGCTATAAATATTAGTATCCAAGAAAAAAAATAGTATGTAAAAGATGTAATAAATACTGTGATAAAATGGTAAGGCTTCATGTGTAGATGGTGTAATTGATGAAATTGATGAAATATTAAAATATGGGTGTAGCTTGCATATGGAATGGCTAAATGACTTGTTTAACTTGTGTATAAAGACGGATGACTGGAAGAATATGGCTATTGTTCTGATAAACAAAGGGAAAGGTTGGAAGAATAAATACAAATATGACAGGGGATTAGTTTGTTAAGTGTGCCTGGGAAGATGTTTGGAAGAATTTGTCAGAAAGGATACAAGAGGTGACACTGAGTAAAAAGTGCAGTGGGGCTGTTCAGACCAGATTTTTGCTGTTTAGCAGAACATTCCTATGCTAGAATGTTAGAGATATGTCCAGATCTATAATGAACCCTTCACTGGTTTATCCAGATGAGCATTTGGGAGACTTTACCCGTACTGTAAGGGTATTGTTCATTTTTGTTTTCCTAACAAATTCTCTGAAATCATTTGAAGAGAGGACTACAGTTTTTGGCACAAGTAAGTGAAGACCTCTCAAACTTGTTTTCACTTAGTTTCTCTCTGTCTTTGATGATAAATTTGTTCTGGCATCCTTTTCATATTGTTTTATGAATCCCTGAAACATTTGCATGAACCTTTGCTCATGCAGTTTTGCAAACACGTTTTATAGTCAGGGGTCCAAATGCAGATACTTTTTGTTTCATATACCATTATTTATTTGGAGATTTCTACTCTGCTTTTTCATCACTGAACTGGTACTTAACATGTCATCTAGAAACAATGATTAAAAATACAGTTTGAGAATTGTTTTTAATATTAAAATGCATGTTAAATATTTTACAAATAAATATAAATAAGAACAGCAGAAATACTAATCACCTAATAGACACGCTTTCTTTGGGTTTTTCCTTCTGTGGACACTTTCTGACTACATTTTTTTCATTTCTACTGTGCATTTTATGTATGCTGTAGGACACCGAGAAGCCAGAAGATATGTTGCAAGACAACTGGCAGTAGATCAAACATATTCTTATATTAAACCCATCTACATAATTCCTGCTTAGGACTTTCCACTTTTTAATATTAACAATCATATCTGAGGATCACCCAAGGGTTGGTTGTCAGTCTCAGAGGCAGAGGTAAGCAGCAGGAACCAGGCAACTACATGATCCAGTTGAGAATAGATTATGTTCCAGAGGCAGCAGGCAAAGGTCAAAAGTTTCTTCTTCAAGATAGGAAGCAATCACATTCCAGAGGCATCAGATGAGAGGCTAGAGAAACAAAATTCACCAGCTAGAAGAGGAATGGAAGAAATCAGCTTCATAAAAGGCACTGCTAAGGTCAAAGGCAGGCCCAGATGCTGAACAGCAAGGCCATCTCCCTTTCGGGACTTTCTACCCCTTCTAGATTAGCTCCACATCCCTGTAATCCCACATCAGCATTTCTGTTGGGCAGCTGAGCCAATTTACTTCTAGCTCTTATGCGGCACAAGAAGAATGACTGGAAGGGTGGCTTTGCTTTAGGGATGCTGGAGCTTGGGGCCAAGCAGTTTTCCCTCTCACCTCTCTCCACCTGGTTCCATTAGGCAGCTCTTCCCCCTCCCCACAGAATGCAAGCTCTCTAGTATTATGCCATTCTTTTATTACTCTTTCAAAATGAACAATGGGTTTATTTTTTTTTAAGTCTCTGGACAAAAACTAGAATATGAGCTAAGTACAAAACCAGGACTTGGATGCTGATTTTTGTGTGTTCCATCTGGAAGATACATTGGTCAGTCCATCTGGTATTCTCAGTGTTTTAAGGTGGGCTTCTGGGAGGACAATCACAGGTTGATTTGAAAAGATCTTTTAAGACACGCGACCTGAAAATAGTGGTAAAAGTGCCCAAGGTAATGAAGCTAGAGTTTTCCAGGCTCTGGTACACATGGATTGGCTACAGAGGCCAGCTGATAGCAGAGTCAGTCAAGTAAGAGGGATAGTAATGCATCTTAGATTCAGCTTGTCCTTAAGAAAGTTACAGAAGGTGAGGCCCTAAGGCTTGATTGCTGGGCACTGTTGTTTCTGGCCATACCTGGTGCCTTATATGCAACTTTAGGGCAAGGAATGGACCTTGTGGTCCACATTACTGAAGAAATTACCTTTTTTTTTTTTTTTTAATAATAAGTGTTTACCTACCTGCAAGGAAAACAAAAACTTCAGGTATTCAAAGGGCATATTGATTTCCTGCTTATATCATATATCCCACTTATATCAATTCAGATCTACCAAGAATTACAAATATGTAAAATGATTCAGTGACACAATGGACTGAATGGCTGAATTTTGCCTTTGTGGAATCTGTGAACTTTTGTGTGTGTGTATGGATTGGTGTTTTATTTTATGAAAACAACATAACCTCAGAAATTGTTGTGTCACACTGTTCCCTTTAGACATATAAATATCTGTGAAATTGAACTTTAGTTTTCTAAGTTGTTGAAAGGGTCTTACTTAGAAATTTATTTAAGTGCACTTCAACTTCTTTGCAAACAGAAGAAGTAGAGAAATGTAACAGATTACATTTTGATTTGAAAATGTTTTCATTTTTTTTTAATTTGACCAAACACAATATTCATTGTAAATATTTCCTCCTCCTCCTCCCTTTTCTTCCTCTTCCTTTTGCTCTTCCCTTTACTGTTTTTCTTCAGCTTGGCAGTCACATAGTCTTCCTTTACTGGCACAGTGCTTAATATTAGTTTTCTTTGTTTTGATCATAAGCCTTAGTTCTAAAATCACTAACTTTAATCCCACTGACACCAACAAGGTTGTCGGGAACTGTGGTCTTCCAGACAGCTGCACAGAGGAGCAACGTGATCCCTGCAAAATATTCAACCAACAGGCTCAGGGCAAGAGACTGTAGATTTTGTATTATAAGTCACCTGGGGGTACCAGATTGCCTATTCCACACATAGATCTTTAAATCAAATGAATAGGCACAAACACGGGCCTTACCTTTAGTTGTGTCTGTAGAGCCAGATCATCTGTACATCCATCCTAGTTTACTTCTTGCTTCATTGTTGCTTTTTTGAGAGGCTTGCAGTAAGTCCTTTCTCAGCAAATCAGTGATGATGAAGTTGGCATGTTGAAACAAAATGACATTTCCTATTTCTCTCCCAGGAAACAATTCTGCTAGATATGGCCTTAATACAAATAATGGCATGTTGAATTTGCATATCGCACATATGCACTTCACCCTTTTTCAAAGAATCTCTTAATGTTTTATACTAAACTATCTGGTCTCATTCCAGTCACTTTAGTCAAGTGAGGAAGGATGGACCAAGATATTCTTCACTAGTTTACACATATCATCCAGCCATTACTCACTGTTTTGTAGCAAAGAATTGGATCCACTATCCCACCTTGCAAATAATGGATTAGATCAAGTCCTCCATGTAAGCACATGGAGGCTTATTTGCTACAAATGCATGACTCACGGTTTTCTGTTTATACATTCTTCATATATACCCTGAAAGTATCCAAAGCTCAGCGTAGCATTGGGCTATAACATGAACTTCAGGAATTTGAACACAACCTTTTTCAGTCCAAGATCAATGGTATATCTAGTAGTCCATAATGGTGCAATGTTACAGATAATCTTGCATGAAGAACTTTTCTGGATTGTTTTTGTAGCATAGAACCCTACTGGGGTTTGCAATCATAATGGCATGAGGCAGTATAACTACAGTATGTGTGGTAATTGGAATTGGCTGTCAGTTTTCAAATCAAATGTAATATTTTTGGCTACTCTCAAGCATGCTTGCTTAGGATGAGAGGAGAGTCCAGTGAGACAAAGGGGGCTCATTTCCAAGTACATGCAATTAGGACTGTAGCCATAGTTCCTTTGTTATTTCATGTTATCTCCAGCTGTGAAACAATGTTTTGGCATTCATTGTCATTTTATAGGATTCCATTGTAATTCTATTTTAATAAAAGCCACTTGTAGCATAGTGTTGACAATTACATCTTTTTTTTTTTTCTTTGAAATGTGACAGCCAGCAATATAACTTAGTGGTCCTACATAAACTTTGTAAAGTGCAGCTGAAAACTAACTACAGCAGAAATACGTGTAACTCAGTTTGGTCCATGAGTGGCAATGAGTGGAAGTCCTCTTCTTTTTAAAAGGCAGTTTAGAATAACCTGATATATCTCCATTGATGCCATGAGATATTTCACTTCCCTTGTCCAACTCTTCATTTCAGTGCCAGTGCCTTCAATTAATAATCTTATTCTTGAAAGAATATGCCTACATTCCCACAGTGGGATTGGCAATTTTTTTTCATCAGTACTGCCAAATGAAAGTCCAATTAAATATGCTTATTTTCATAACATTTTCAAACCTTGAGGATCTGTACTCAGTGCTGACCCAGGATAATTTACTGCCCAAAATGAATCTTAGAGTCCTGATGCACAAGAATGTCTTGGAGATGGACTTCTCCCGCTGGAGAGTAAAAGCATTCAAATGTAAGAAAGTGTGAACCTATATTCAGCTGAAACTGAAAGTAGGACAAGGACCATTGAACTGAAATTAAGCAGTGGAACAGTCAGCCTAGAACAGTGGTGCATTCCCCTTCACTAGAATTGTCAAATGGGGTTAGATGGCCATTTATCTTGGAGAATTGAGTGGATTCCTGCATTAAGCAGAAGGTTGGACTAGAAGCTCTATAAAGAGCCAGTTCATTCATACTATGAATGTATGATAATTGACATCCATTACTCATTCATTTTCAGCTCTATTGCCTACAAAGAGCAAACAGGATTGCATGCCATTTGATGAGGAAATCTCTATAACAACATTCCAGAGAGAGCGGTGTTAATTTATAGAAGGAAAATTACTAGATACATCCAGGATTAGATCACATTCCATCTTTAAAGAGCTAAGGATTTAGACCTGCATCTTTTCCTTTCAGATCAAACATTTCTTGAGAAAAAGCGAAAAGGAAACTGTTAACTTTTATATTGCAATTTTGAAATGATCTTGTATAATCAGGGTGGAAGAGATGTGGAATACAAAGTGAATAATTTGCCTAGGACATAAAATATCTCAAAGGATGCTTTCTTGGTTCTTTTACTTTCTTTCTTAAGAAAATCAGTTTCTCCAAAGCGAGGGGTACGGGGGAAGACCCTGACATTTTCTACAAAAACGGGGGAAAAAAGAAGAAAAAAATGACTTCTGCTTTATGAAAATCAAATTACTAGAATATTTCAATATGGCTACTTTAAGTCAAGCCTGAACATTTTGTGATCCACAAAGCAGAAAACATCTATAATCAGACCACTGACAAACCAGAGTTTGCTGTTTCTCTGGTCTTGCAAATAAATATATGAATAAATAGATGAGAGTGGCCTTTCATTAGTCAAATTGGGCAAGCGAACTTTAACCATGCAGACATCCATACCTTAATTAGATCAAACTCATTATTGAAAGGGATGCAGTTCTTAGGGAGGACCTGACATGCAAATTGCCATTCTATCTAGACAGTCTCCACTGAACTCTATGGTTTTGAAAGGGCAATCTCTTCTACTCCCCTTACACTGTTCACAAGGAATACCTGTGTTCCCTTTCTTCCCAAAGAGATAATGTATCTGACATATACCATCCTCTCTGGAATATTGCAAGGAAAGGTCAGTGCTTTAGCCAGGATAAATATTTTTGTTCCTCTATATGGTGTATTTTTTAAAAAAAAAATGAGCAAGGATCACAACTGACATGAATCCCCCTTGGAATCATGCAGAATAATTGGTGGTTTGCTTTCCTATTATTCTTGTCAATAGAAAAAGTAGTACAATAGGTGTAATTTCATGGCTCCAAATGGTACATGTTTTCCAAGGTGAGAGACATACTCTAGCATTGCTATTGATAGTGCTGTCTGGTACATGAGTTTAAAACCTCTGATATTCAGAAAGGTTCAAAGGGACATGGCAGGGGACAGGACGGGAAGCACTGAGTATCCTACAAACTTTTTTGCTTTTGTTTTTAGCTTGTAAACTATAGGAAGGGTTCCTCCTCACCAGGATTCCTCCTCACCTAAGAACAAGGAATATACACTGATAATCAACTGCAGTCAGGTCATTCTGAACAAACAATATATTTGCTCTGTGAATGAGCTAACATCACTAATAATCTACTAGTCCTGCTATGATGGAATTGCCAAGCTCATGGAGAGGACAAATAGTCCATAGCTTTGAGCATGTAATAGGTGGACTTCTTATTTGTGAAGGAATTTTCAGGTTTTAAACCCATGCATAGTACTGGTATATGCAGACAGATCAAGTGGGCATTGGAGAAAAATGAACAGGGCTGTATTTGACTCAGAAAGATCACTCAGTACTACAAATTGATAATCTGTGGCATCAAGGAATGCCCCTAATGGCCTGGGTGTGATAGTGAAATAGAAACCACTCTGCATCAAATCACTGTGAATATTATTATTACACCGATAAAGAATCCTACGGAACTCAAGATAGCCATCTTAAATGACTATTGATAAAAAGGGATACATGAAACAGAAATGTAGAAAATACAGTTATCACAATTTCTTGTGGTATGAAAGACTGGGAATTGTAGATCTGCTAGATTAGGACAGAGGTAGGCAATTTGGCACCATCTAAATGGTTTGGAATGCAGTTGGAATGCATTTGCTATAAACTCCAACCAGCATGGTCAATGATTAAGAATTTGGGGAGTTTTAGTCCAAAACATTAGAAGGTACTACGTTGCTTAGTCTTCATCTAAGAAATGTAGCAGAGAAGTAAACGTTACAAAATTATAGTTCACTAAATTTCTTCAAATTAACTAAAAATATAAGAAGTTTACATTTTTAAAAAACGTCCCTCGGTACTTCATAAGTTAAAGGTGAAACAACCAGATTTGCCATGCAGCAAAGGGAAGTAACCTGCTTTCAGCACAACTGAGAGAAGATTAATGTGTAGGTGTGTGTATGTGTGGGTGTGGGTGAGTGTGTGCAGAGCCAACTCAAGGGTATATGATGCCCCTAGGCCACATTGATGGTGCCACCTCCCGCCAACATGAAGATTTGTGTTTTTAGAATGATTTGGAAGGAGGTGGTAATGGCACCCCCTAATCTTTGGCATACTAGGCCAGTGCCTACTCGGTTTTAGCCTAAAACTGGCTCTGTGTTGTGTTGTACATGTGTATTCTAGCCTGAGTCAATCCACTAGAGGAGTAAGGCCTCTTCACTGAAGGTTATGGACTGTCCAGTGTAAGTTGGTAGATCGATGTCACTTTTTTGCAGCTAAAATTATGAGAACTTTATGTTTCAAAGATTTATAGGACAAAAAGAATCACAGCACTATCAGCGGATTTTCAGGGGGTTTTTTTGCTTGATAATACTATTTCCTCAAATATCTCCAAAGGATGGCACTCTGGTGCACTTTTACTAGCTCGCTCTCTCTCTCTCTCTCTCTTCTATCTATCATCTCATCATCTCCTGCTTAATTATCAGCCCCTGCTTCCATTTCTTTTTTCTTTCTCAGCTTAACAGTGAGCTTACTATTCATACTTCAGGCCTCTTAAACTTTTAACCTTCTCATTGGGGTCACTTGTGCCTGTGCATTCAGTATTTTGTTTTCAGGATCAATCGTTCCCCTTTTTTTACTTTTTTTTTTTTTTTTGGAGGGGGGATTTTATGCCATGATGTTTTCCCTGAGTTTATTAAAATCTGTTTTCCTACAGATACACGATTGACTTCTCTCAGCATTTCTTCATTTAATTCATTTGAGTCACAACACAGTGTGATCATATTCCTCCAAGGTACCTGATGCCTTCAGTCCATCAACTAATTACTCTCATTGGTTGGAGTTAAGTCTAGGACAGTTGATCCTCTCCTTGTTTCTATTGTCAGCAAGAGAGTTCAGAAATATATTGGACCTCCACTCTGGGAGTTTGGGATAGCTTGCCAAGAGCATTAGGTATAAATAAATTTTAAAATATCTGAGGTAGTTTTCAGCAGATATTAGGGTAGTTCAGATCTCCATTACCAATGTATTCCATGCTCTAGTGATTTTGGTAAATTGATTAAAAAACACTACCCCATCCTTTGCCTGTGTAGGTGGCTTGCAGTAGTTTCTATAAATAGCATCACCTATGTTCTTACTCTTTTTAATCTTAGCCATATGCTTTCAGTAGGGCTTCCTTATTCAGTTATGCATTTCTTCTCAGGCATATAATTTCTTCACATACAAAGCCAGTGTGCCACCCTTTGGACTGGGTCTATTTTTTTGAAGAAATAATATCCCCAAGTTTGTCAAGTCCTTTGGGCTGGCAAACTCAAGAAACAAGAACCACTTGGATTTCCGGAATGATCTTTATTGCTGGTTGGGTAATGTAATCTTGAAAGACTGCCAGAGCAATTCTCCAGATCAACTTATGCCTGGTGTAATTAAGGCAGAATTACAACCAGTCTCTTTGTCACGCTTTCCCCCTCCCTTGGATGAAGGAATCTTTTCTGTATTGGCCCTTCTCCCTCCCTCGCGTTCCCAAGGTCTGTTAGACATTCCATCATGGAGTTCTACATTCCAATCATGATTACTACCAAGTTTTTATGAAATGACCTATCAGGCCATTTTTACTTTCCTGTGTTAGGAGTTCTAGCTTCTCCTGTTTGTTACTCATATTCTTTGTGCATTGCTGTACAGGCACTGGAGACTGAGAATGTCACTGTTTACTGATATCCTTATCGCTGCATGTTGAGGATTTCTGAGTACCCTTTTTTGGCTTTCATCTCCTCCATTACTGAATGCAGCCATGTTCCCTATTGCCAGAACTTTTAATCTGAATTAGTGCCTTGTCTTCCTCCATCTTCCAGTTTAACGTAAGGCTCTCTTGATAAGGTTTGCAAGGCTCTTGCCAAACACATTTTCCCCTGGCCTTATGAGATGCAGCCCATCTTTCCTCCCTTATACTGGTGTTGATGGCTGTAGAAATCCAAATTTACCAGCCATCTGATAAAGTCTGAATCAATGCAGGCCTTTGAGGTACCCAAAGCATCCAGAGAAGTAGACTTCAAAATCAAGCTGATCATATAGCTTTTCCCAGAGCTGGCATGGGAATTGAGACATTTGTCTTATTACTTACATGTTCTGCACATCTTTCGTATCCTGTTATGTAAATGACCCAGAATCCACAATCTAAAAGGGAATAAGGAATATCCACAATCCTTCCTTCAGCTTCTTTCCCCTCAGCTCTTTCTTTTTCCTTACACTGCCCTCTTTGCCACCACTATAGCAATCCAACCCTTTGTCCTTTCTTTTCCTGCTCCAGCTTCTCCATCCACTGTGATAGAAAGAATCTAAGTGTCTTGAGCCATCGCAGAGGTAGAATCCAACCAAAGCAAAAACACTGTGCAGTTCTTTAATGTGGGTGACATGTGAAGTGGAAGAACAGAAAATCCAAAGGGGCAAAAAGTTGTTCTTCATGGATGTGACTCAACTAATTAAAGAGAAATTGCCTCCCGCAGAAAGAAGTGGGTTTGACTCTGCTCCTCAACGGTACATAGGGTTCATTGGTGGAGGCCACATTCTTTTTATTTGTGGTTTTGATCATGCAGGAGTAATAAGGGATTACACAGCCGTGGCATATCCAATATCAGAAAAGCCTCTTTCTCTTCTTTTTTTTCCTCTTGTCCTATTTGAACCTTGCCTGCTTGCACAATTCGCTGCAGTTTTAAAAAGTGTCTTTAATCTCATGGACAATCAGACAGCTGTATTTTCTTTCTCATTCAATCAGTGCAGTTGCCTACACTCATAGGCTGCAGCTTTCTTTGGTGTGGTGATGAAAGCCATAACAGCAGATTTCCAAAGCCCAGTTGGGCGATGTCTCATTTGTTATGAAAGTGCACGTGTCCTTATTAAAAAGAACGAAGATTGGAGAAGGATGTGATGATCACACACACACATCCTCACAGCCTCATGGATTGGACTAAAAATCCAACCAGACAAATTCCTTCTTCTTCAAAGAGCCAATCAAATACATCTGAAGGTTGGACAGAGAAGGGATCTACCAAAGAAATTCTGGTCCTGAACATGGAGGTTCTAAGAAGTAAGCTATTAAGCTTAACAGCTTTTCCCCATGATTTTGCCTCAGCCCTTTTTAAAGGCCATCTCAAGTGATGGCAACAACCACCTGTACTGTCTTGCAGCAGTAAATGCCCCATCAGTTATGTAGGTTATAAAGTGCTGCTAATCCTTTTATCTTCCAGAATCAGCTATGAAACTATTTTCCTTGGTGACTTTATGGAGGCCATATCTTCAATATGCCTGCAAACAATTGTCTTCTACTATCTTGGCAACCTACCTGTGTCACTGTATTTATTAATGTTCCAACCAACCATGATTGTCCCCTTTTCACACTCCAGTTTGGGCATCTCAGACAATTTACGAACTGTCCCAGATAATAGGGCCATCCAGAACCACAAAGAAAGAGGGCAGGTTTGATCATTTGTCACAGTTCCTCCCCCTATTGCCTAGGAATACATGCTTGAAAGTCTCAATGTGATAATCTTCTGGATTTCCTAGTTTTTTCCTCCATGTAAAATAGCATGCTGGAGTTGGTATGTGAACCGTTTCTTTGCAAAAACATCTGTTCATCTTTGCCAAACAATTCAACTTGATTAAAGAGAGAGCGCGAGAAAGAGTCTAATGAGAAATGTGCACAAGGACAACAGAAAGAAACAGAAAAGGACTGAGATCTGTTTTTTCCCAAAATGCATTTTGGTGAATTTATATAGTGCTTTAGCATACCATATACATCAAAACTTATGATTTATATTACTATTTGCTTAGCTTCTGACTAATCCAATGTTTGCTCTGGCGTTTTGGGCTTCCTACCCAACTTCATCCCCCTCAAGTTCTCCTGTGCTGCTTCATTGTGATGAATCATGTTCCTGAGAAAGAGAAGCAAAGGATACCAGCAGTGTATGCCATGAGGATATAATCCCGCAAGGTCACCCAAGGCAGGAATGCCCCAGCTGCCCACTAAAGCCAGCAGGCACCTACATCAGGCGGCAGCAGTATGGAAGATGCTGGAGCCAGATGATGACTTCTGGCAAAGGTAAACCACTCCTGTACTTTACCAAGAAAACCACATAGATAGAAAGTTTAAAGTGATGGACAATAAAGTGCCGGATAATGGGTGTCTCAGTTTGAATGGCAACGTGCTATTGAGGAAATGCTGAGGTGGTATTATTATTATTATTAT
The DNA here is from genome assembly GCA_030867105.1 of Liasis olivaceus. Classification (NCBI taxonomy): domain Eukaryota; kingdom Metazoa; phylum Chordata; class Lepidosauria; order Squamata; family Pythonidae; genus Liasis; species Liasis olivaceus. The sequence continues at coordinate 234,374,386 of CM061349.1, read as the reverse complement.
TATTATTATTATTATTATTATTAGTTGTTTTTATATTGTATTTTAATTGATTTTATCTCTGCTGCAAACTGCCCAGAGTAATTTCAATGAGATGGGTGGTGACAAATTAGATAGATAGATAGATAGATAGATAGATAGATAGATAGATAGATTTCAAAGTACTAATGGCCTTTACGATGTGACTGGATTAAAACCCTTGGGGTATCTCGGGGCTGATGCTGCCATGCAGAAAAAGAAAATCCAAAGCTGAAAAGTTAAAGAATTCCAGTGGGAATATGGAATGGAAGAAGCAGGAACATGGGAAAACTCGACACAGCGAAAGCTGAAATGCATCAGCTACATATCGACATTTTTAGGTATCAGAAATGGACACTTTCAAGACATGAAAAACAAAGAAGGAACAGCACTGGTTTCATAGTCAGGAAGGATATAGCAAGCACAGTACATGGATATGATGCAGTTAATGATTTAATAATATCAATTAGATCTCATGGACAACTTTTTAATATGAGAACTATTGAAGTTTATGCTCCAGGCATTGATGCAGAACAAGAGGAAGATGGTGAGTTTTATGGCCAAATTCAATCTGAAATAGAAGCAGGTGGATGATTTATTAATTTCTGCAATCCAGTGCTTTCTTCATTGCTAACACAATCTTCCAACAATTAAATTACCCCTCTATACATGGACATTACTAGATGAAGTACACACAAATCAGATTGATTGTGTTATTGATACAAGAAGGTGAAAGAGATCGGTTAGGACAGCAAAGATGTGGCCAGAGGCTGACTGTGGAACAGATCACAAATTGCTCATGTGCAAATTTCAAGTCAAGCTGAATTAGAAAAACTAAGTCAACCAGTTTCCATTATATTATCTTGAACATATGCCCATCATTTTAAGGAGAATATGAAGAATCACTTTGAAATTCTGAATCTCATTGATAGGGAACTAGAAGAATACTAGAAGATTAATTTAGCCCTCTAGCCATTGTCAAGTTGGAAGGCTACAGGAACTGATGAAATATCTGCAGAAATACAACAAGCAACAGAAGGAACATCAGAAAAGCTTCTAACCAAACTATGGCAGCAAATCTGAGAGTGACAGATTGAAAAATATCAGTCTACAATGCCAAAGAAAGGAGGCTTGGAGTATGCAAACTATCACACAATATCCTTAATTTCACATACTTGCAAAATAATGCTTAGGATCATCCAACACAGATTAGAGTCCTATATAGAAAAGGAGATGGCAGATTGTCAAATTGGTTTTTGAAAAGGCTGAGGAACAAGAAACATGATTGCTGATGCATGCTTTGTAATTGAGAATGCCAAAAAAAATACCAGAAAGAAGTCACTATAGCTAACTGATGTAGAAAGGCCCTTAATGTGTCAACCATGTGAGGCTGGGAAATGTGCTTAGGAAAAAGGGAATCCCAGAATATCTCACTGTCATCATGCAACTTAGGAAGCCACAGTCCAGATGGAACATGGCAATACAGACTGGCTCCAGATTGGCAAAGAAGTGAGACAAGGCTGCATCCTTATTTATTCAACCTATATGCTGGATATGTATTGAGGGAAGCTGGATTGGAAGAAGATGAGCATGGTTTTTAAAATGGGAGGAAGAAACATCAACAACTGCTGCTATGCTGATGACATTTCTCTGATAGGTGAAGACACACATGATCTGGAAGCTCTAGTAATGAAAATCAAGGAGCACAGCAAAAAGGGACTACACTTAAATATAAAGGCCAAAGTAATGACAACAGGTATACCAAACAGCCTTAAAATTGACAATGAAGATATTGGAGAGGTGTATAGCTTCTGCCTTTTACGATTAATTATTAATAGTAAAGGAACGCTAGTCAAGAAATATGCTGCAGACTAGCACTTGGTGGAATAGCCATGAAGGCCTTGGAAAAGACATTTAGATGCCATGATGTGTTTATACTGTACAGGCAATGGTTTTTCCCATGACACACTATGGAAGTGAAAGTTGGACTTTGTATGTTTCTGAACTTTGGTGTTGAAGAAGACTCCTGAAAATACCGTGGGCAGTCAAGAAACAAAACCAAACAAAAATGAGTTATAGAACAAATCAACCCAATCCTCACCTGAGCACAAATGATCAGACTCATATTATCATATTACAGACACATTATGGAAAGGCCTAGCGTTATAGACTCCTTGATACCTGGGGGAATAGCAGGTCTTTGTGGTCTTTTGAAAGGCCAATAGAGAAGGGGCTGTTCGTGTTTCAGGGGGCAGGCTATTCCACAGAGCAGGCGCAATAACAGAGAGGGCATGCTTCCAGGGTCCTGCTAAATGACATTATTTTATAAATGGTACCCAGAGCATTACTACTCTGCCAGATCTGCTGGGGTGCGCAGAAACCTTTGGGGAGAGGCAGTCCTTTAAACTGATATGCTAATATCCTCTTATCACAGCTCTTGAGATTGGGCTCAACAGCACTGTCTGCATAGCCAGAGGTTCACTTTCAGGATCTGTCTTTCTCTTCTGGTTGTTTAACCGTCACCTCTTTTCTTGACATTTACTACTTATTATTCTCTACTCCCTTTTCAGTAGTTGTTTAGCCACTTTGCCTTAAATCATGTACATCATCCAGAAATCAGAAATAGGTTCATACAGTGCAGTAGTGAAGAAAGTTTTATATGCAAAACACTTCTGTGGCCACAAAGAGGCCTTCAGGACATCCATGAAATGATCTAGGAGCTCAGTCAAGGGAATAAGTAAGAAGTCCCTGAAATGCAGTCAGGATGGCTTACCACCTTTTAAAATAAATGAAATAATATACTGTAATTGCCTTTTAATACTCTAAATATCCAGAGTTTGAAATGATCAAACTACAGTGTTGGAAAGTCTATCCTCAAAAGAGCTTGGCATGAGCTTCAAAGTTTACATGAGGCTTCAGATGGGCTGACTTTTCCAGCAATAATGCTGCATCAAAAACATAGTTGGCATACCATGCTAGAATACCAGAATAGGTAGGATGATCGGTAGGATGATCTGGAAGGCAAGCGGTATCTGTGATGTTTCAATATTGTTTATCTAGGCCTTTAAAGAATGGAAGGAATTTTATCAGCATCTTAGTAGATCTTTAACACAAATCTGAGATACCTGGGGGGGGTGCTCTTCTGAGCTAAGGAATTTACATTTAAGCTATGGTTTTTACCAATTGGTTGTTGACCTCAGTTGTGGCCCTTCTGAACAAAATAATGTTTGTTGACTTTGCAAGAATAAGCCTGCCTATGCAAGAATTTCAGTAATTTAGGTTACTTCACATTGATTCTCAAGGCCATTTGAAACTACAAAATAATTAAGGGATTTTAGCTCAGACCTTATCTTAAAGACATGAGCATTCTTGTTTTATTCTCGTTATTCAAACACTGAAACAGTGCTAATAAATAAACAGTATGACCACAATCTCTCTTTCTCCCTATGTGTGCGTTTTGATTCCACACATAGATTGGCTCAATTGAGATGTCGTATTTCTATTCCAGTGTCCTTCCCTCACGTGATCACTTTCTTAAAAGAAGTCATGATTTATTGAACCACAATTAAAGTGTAATTTATTATATTGTCCAAACTGGAAACTTGTGGGAATGTTCTGTATAAACTAAAATTTGAAATCAGACTCAAACTGTGGGTATTTCAAATGCCATTGTTGGAGGCAAGAAAAAGTTCTTGACCTGGGAATAAGGCTTTCAGAAAGGTTTAAAGTCATGCTTAGATATATTAAAATGTGCATTTTAGCATACTGGGTTGCACTGAAGATGCAATGCACTGAAGATGTAATGGGTTTTGTTTAAAAGCAATAGCTATAATATATATTAAAGTATAAAACATAACATCAGCAAAGTTATCAACACACAATCACATTGTATTTTTAAGCCAAGGGATTTATGTCTTTGGCATATGTTCATAAAATGTGTTTATTTAATTGTTCTTAAATCTCAAAAAGTATTCTATAAAGCCTGAAATTCAAGATATTAACCAATGTATAGAGTCATGGGCAGGGCAACCTCTGAAAGCATTTCAATACTGGAGGCACCAGTGAATAACAGTGCCCTGCTTGCAACAGATTTGCAAAGGGGACAAAAAGGCAGAGAACTGTTTATATTTCTTCTTCCTTTCCTAGCCATTAAAAATGCCTATTTCTTTTCTTCTCCATGCAGTCAAAGGGACTGAGTTTCAATCATCTGAATACTTGAGCTACATTTTCACTGAGTTAGGGCTGTGAGGGAAGATGACAAGTTTGAATTCACAGCTTCCCAGGCCAAGTCATGGAACACCAGCAGACCTCTCTTTTATCCCCTCTACTGAGGAATAAGCTGCAGCAATAGGAAGAGGAGAATTATGGATCTTGATGTCATGATAGGGAATGGGGTATCAGTCTTGGATTTCTCTCTGTCAGATCAAATCTCTGTCTGTCTCTTTCTCACCTCAGAAGGATCAATTAATCTATCCTATGCTGTTCTGCTGCTATAGGAGGGTGGTCAATTTACACTGATTAAACACAAATATACAATATGAATTTTAAAAAAGGTTGGAACTGAAGCTCTTTGAAAGAATTTTTGCATTATATTTAATTTATGTCTATTCACATGTTGATATTATGATGGTTTTTAAACTAATGAATGTTTTGTTTGTGGTACTGATACAGGAAGAGCTTCATTAAATCTTTCCCTGGTGCTATTTTATTGACATTCTGTAATGTATATAGATCTGTAATTGTGTTAATTATAATTATAATCAGTTCCAAGAGCTGCTTTACAAGAATACTGTTGATCTGCTAATGCACTCATCTTCATCCCCTTGGACACAGTCCAGAGGAACCTTCAAGAAGATTCTCACTTTCAGAAGCAGCTTTTCAATGTGGTTTGGAGAAGCTGTTGTAGAAAAGTGATGGTTTTTAATGGACTGTGTATTGTTTGTAATATTATGAGCTGCCTGGTAAATTTGATAATTGAAGAGCAATCATGATAAATAAATAATAACAAATATATTAAAGTTACAAACTCAGCTGAGCGTAGGCATCATCTTCAGGATGGACAAAGAGGATTATTGACTAGAATTTTATTGTCTTTTGCTATGGATTGCTAGAAATAATTATAAATTTCAAACACTAATTAGATTTGATGGGTATGCAGGTGGGTAGACAAAAAGATCACAACAGTGGAAGTTATGAAGTGTAGCCATTTTTTCTACTTGTTTACAGTTTTTTTCACCAAGCATTTCTGAAGACTGTATGAGATCTGAAAGCAGGGTTGTATGTAGTCTGAAATATATATGGGACATAGTATTATGATTACAGTTAGTATTTATTGTTGGATGGGTGAACAAACTATTTCACAATTATTCTAGAATCAGATATATACAGCGATCTCCTGAAAAGTAGGTTGTGTGCTTATGGACCATTTTGCAAACAAAACAATGAGATGCCTATAAGAAGCAAGTCGGGTTATCCCTGGCTACGGTCTGCATAGGCTGGTGTGACTTGTGTATGTTTCAATGGTCAGTCATGAAATAAAAACTAGAAGGGTGAAATGTTGGAGACAAAGCCATCAGCCACAGCCATGCATCCAAAGTGTTAATCAGAAGCCCAGCCGTCATTATGACTCTTTTGTGAGCTCTGGCAGAGTGCTAGGTACGACACAGACAGCTGCAGCTTGAAAGAATCCCAATGACCTAGATTCTCGGCTAGATTACTGTCTGCTCGGGCCTGCGTTGCTCTCTCGGCATTGTGAGACTGATTTCACTTGCTCATACCAACCGGCTCGCTGTGCTGACCCATTTTACCATGGCAACCTGATTTGCTGTACCAGAGCTCAAGAAAAACTTAGGATTCCAAGATTAAATAGTCTTGCTCCTTTTTACAGAAAAACAATTGCATTTAGCATACATCCAGTGAAGAAACTGGCCCTGTCTATTAGATGTGGAAGGCAGAAATGTATTTGTGCTAGGTATAACTGTGTCATCTTTAAATCAATGTTTCTTGCCTGCATTTTTTAAAAAGCAAACCTTTTACACATCATCTTGGTAAATCTATCATTTGGTTTTCTTTCTGCACACCAGCTCATCACCACTTCTCTTGTAAACTTGGATAACTTTATAAAGGAACTTTACACAACATGCCAGTACCTCTTCCTTTATATACCAACTCAGATGAAAAGTCATTTCTGCCATTATACGCTACCATACCTTGTGTGTGTTGTTTTGTTCTGGGGGTCAAAGAGAAGGATGGGAGAGAAGAAGACATTAAAAACAGGAAACAGCATTTCTGAAACCCATTTCTGTAAGGACAAATGCTGTAAGGACAAATCTTTGCATTCTGACTGTATTCCTTGAATTTTCAATCTCATCTTGTAAAAGAGATCCCCATCCTTAAAGCACTCTCAACTTGTGGGAATAGAAATACCTACTGAACTTAGTTATCAATCATATATCTGATGAAGCCATCTCTTATGAATGAAAGCACTTTGGACTTTAAGGCATCAAGGTGAGTAAACATGTAGGTATCATACTGGCAGTCTGATTCTTAACAGCAGGAATGATGGCTGGAATGTGGATGGGGAAATTGAAATTTGATGTGATTTCTGGAGGGTAAACAAATCAAAGATGGGTTTTGCTTTGAACTAAATTTTATTTCAGCCGTGCTTTTTACCCTCTTCCCACCTTTCTGCTCCCCTGCTGGATTATTGTTCCTGCTGAGTTCTTTCCTTACCTTTTGAACAGATCTTTATTCTAAGTGGACTTTTGGTTTTCTAGCAGCCAAACATATGCTTTTAAGGTGGCCTGAGACTCCTACTGGACTGTTGCTGCCCTGAGGAGACAGAGAATGAGGGGAAAGAATCTGGCATCTTGGCAAGACGTAAGATGAAAATAAATGGGTTGGTTGTTTGGGGACCAAGGTAAGATTTGCTTCTGACTGAGGTTATTTCTAAGGGCCTTTGGTGTGAATAAGTTGTCTGGAATCTCTGTCTTCCACAAGAAAGTTTCTCTTAATTTTGACTCAAGCTAGATTATAAAAGATAGTGTTTTATTTATGTTCTCGGACTCTCCTAATATATAGGATCTTGATTCACAACTTCCTTTAAGTTAGATAGCTGTTTAATAAAATTGCTCAATAGCATTTCCTAAAAATGCCTATTACCCTGCATTCATTTTTTGATCATTCATTCTCCCAGCCCAGGTTTTTTTAGTATACATTTTCTTGATGTAAGCTTTTTAAGAATGTAACTACTACTATTTGTATATAATTTTCAGCAGTGTACCTTCTTTTTAGTTAGTTTTCTTTTTTTTTTTGGCAGAATCTTGCATAGGGAAAAACAAATTCTGGTTAGAATTCATGCTGACATCTGTGCTGCTCCAAAATCTGATCAAAGTGGAAAATCCAAATTCAACCTAATGAGATCTGTGGCTAAATTATTTTGAAACCTTAGCCATGCATAGAACACATCATCATATGAATTTTCTAGTTGAAACAGGGTGATTGCACAATAATAGTTTCATCTGGGAGCATCCTGATTCACTTTACAAAGGAGCTGATTCCATGATTGTGAGAGAAAAATAACTTATTTTAAATCCAACTTTTTTATAAGCATCACTGTAGGCAGTACCAATTTTCCTTTGCATCAGAACTGCCACCTTCATGCAACATCTTGCTTCTAGCTAGAGGTGTGATCAAAACACTTGGAGACTGTAAAGTGTTTCTTAATGGTAGTTAAACATTTTCACAGATATGCTCAAATTGCAAGTATTAAATGGTAGCAGTGAATAAGGCTTTTTTTTAGGCTAGTGAAGTCACCCAGTAAAAAAGTCCACAATGAATTGCTGCTTCTCTTCAATAACTGCAAATTAAGGCTTTAGAAACATATGATCAAATGATGACATTTATATTATATTGTGGATGGAACTGTGATGCTAGGTGGCTTAACTAATCTGATATTATCTTATTTCATATCTTTGCTCAAAATATTCATACAGGGATATGTTTGAGATCAAATTCAGGTTTGTTTAGAGATCCACTGTGGTCCAACAGACCAGTGGGTAGATCAAATGCTTTATTTGTTTGTTTGTTTAAATTTATTAGTTGCTCAACTCCAATGGACTTTTTAGATTTCAGTGACTGCGTTATTTGAAGAGAAGACTTAAGAGTGTGTTCCCAACACTGAGGCATATTTTTACAGTAAGTAGTGACAATTATGAAATTGTGACTTGATGAACCTGAAATTATCTCCAGCAACAGATTATGTTAGAGTGAATGAATTCAGGATTATAATGTGATTTGCATTTTGCATTGCAAAAGTCAACTTCCAACATTCTGGAAATAATGGAAACACTGATGATCTCAAAACAGTATTCCACCTATATGACCAAGGGGGAAAAAAAATCTTCTACCTTTTACTTCAAGTACATGTCCCTTGCGTGTCTTGTCTTTTATTTTTAAAAACTTTAAACCTGATAGCAGGGCTGTGAACTGTACTTTTAGGGAGATTAGCTACTCTGAGAAGATTAAAACAACCAAAACAACCAATCATGGCTACATGGCTCAGTTGGTTCTAACAAGGATTCCATTAGGGGAAGTGTCCATTCCTCTTTCTTAATTCACATCTTTGATGGTGGTGGGATGGAAAATGTTTCCACTGCTTCTTGAATCTTAAAACTCTAAGAATAATTTTGGTTTGAGTCACACTGGAATGCACAATCCAGGTATAGAAAAGATCTTTAAATTCATATTTCCTTTAAGGGGAGGCTTAAGAAGATGCTTTGAGCTTTTGGTCAGTATGGCTTCAAATCTGGACCTTATCTAATAAGGATAATAACTGGTGTTATATCACAATTATTGTTAGATTAGTCAATCCAATGAAAACTTCATAGGATATGGGATCACCATTCCTTAACGTTTTACAATTGGGAGAAAAATATCACTTTACATGAGGCAGCATTTATAGCTTGCAGTCTTGGAGAAAAGCAGTGTTTCTGAGGTAATAATAATAAATAATGCTTGCATTAACCTTTTCATGTCCTGGTGTTTCTTCTCACCCTCTCTCCATCTCCAGCAGGGTATGGGACCTGATAATTGAAATGTTCAGCGAAAATTAGGCAAACTCAGACTAAAGCTGTGTGCATAATGCATTAATTTGAGAAAAATGCATGTCTATCCCATGACTCACAGAGCAATTAAAATGTATTTCAGTGAATTAATTTCCCATAATAGCTATGACACAGCTGATATGAATAATAGAGTAAGACTGAATTCACTCATTTAAAAGAATAAGTAAAAATTATCATCATAATTTTCCATAGAAAGTGAATTTGCAGCAATCTCATAATTTTACTTCAGGTACTCTTCTTTTTTTGCTACATGAAAATGATGATGATGATGATGATGATGATGATGATGATGATGATGATGATGATTGTGTTCATGGCTTAAGCAACAGGCTTGTGTGGGCTTTTGTATGGTTTGTTTTTCATATGGTGATCTGGAGATTCTATGACAGCCATTGGGGGAAAAAAGGGAGACTCAGAAAGAAAAGCTGTAGTAGCAAAAGATCAGTTTGTGTCCAGTGTATCTGTAGGAATAATGGCAAGCCTTACCGCTCAGACACCAAAGATGCCTTATGGTAGGCTGGCAAGGAATCTGCTTTAACTCAAGGAGGGAACGGTATATAATTCCTACAAGAATGCCACAGCTGCATCCAGAATTCACTCAAAGTTGCTCCTGTGAAGCTTGTACTCATTTAAATTGTCCTGAATTATAATAGAGGATTATGCAGAGATTTCAATATAAATTATTGTTTTAAGGGATCTTTATTATACAACAGCATCATATCATTAAATCAGCCACAACTAACTTAAGATTGCAGGACCACTTATGCCCTAAAGTCCCTCCAAAATGGCCAGCAAAATGACATTTCTAATGAGGTTGAAAGAAAAAATGTTTAAATATATAGATAGCAGTCATGTTAAATGTATTTAATTAACAATTGTCATGACCTAACCCATTTATATGTCTTTACCCCATCTACCTTTTAGAGTATGGTCCCTGATACTCCACTTAAAGGCTAAATCTGGTCTTTAGCTGAAAAGAAGCTTGCTTTGAATGACGTCTTCAGTCAACTTATACATTGCAACAAAGTCGTGAAAGATCCCTTTTCCAAGATGCATAGAAACTGAAATGTGAATGTTAAAAGGTATGAATAGGAGGATAGGATTAAAAGAACAGCCTAACTGGAGAACAACACATCATTAAAGATAAATTAATGATTTAAAAAAAAAATGTGAGGCAAGACCATGGAGAAGTAAAGTTAAATTTATCTTGGATGTGGAAAAGGACAAGACTCCATGCAGGGATTTGGCAAGAAATATTATATTGTATATAGAACATGAAAGGTACTGTATATCTGACAGAAACACAGAATTAAAGTCCTATAAAGCATTGAAGGACAGAAAAGATAAAAATCGACTAGACCAGAGATGATCTAGATACTAACAAAGAGGTAGATAAATTGTAATACTGTTTAGAGAGAAATCATATAATTTGATAACAATCTGAATAATGAAAATAAATGACAGACTTAATTTGCATGGATGGCACCATGTTCTACTTAAGATCACCCACCTGAACTGTACTATAAGAGTTGTATTTGTTATAGGCAAAAGGCATTGCTTGTATTTCATTTGCTCCTTGGAATGGGAAAGACCCTAAGCTTATCAGGCCTTGCTTCAAAGCATGGGAACCCTACTGATGATTTGTTCATCAGTCGCACGTGAACTGACAACATGGTTGAATGAATCTGCCGAAGGCACCTGTATTGCAATGTTCTAAGCTCCTCCATCCAATCTTTGAATTGCCCAGGAAAAATCATCTATGTGTTGCTCACCCACATAGAATATCTTCTCTGTTGGATGTTTAATGTAATTATCCATTGTTTGAAAATCCACCCTCACAGTCCAGTATAAGAGTGGAGAAGCCCAAGCCTGATGTCTGTGAACTTAAGTATGCAACCTGTACACAAGGGAATTTATAAGAGCTTTCCTCTGAATAGATATGTGTAGAAATATTCTCAGTACATTGTGGCCAAAATGAGATTCATCCTTCTTTATGATAAACTGAATCTTAGATGGCAGGAATGGGGAGATCCCACTCTTTCATATGGCTCTAAGGATTGAAGTTGTGCACACTAACCACTTGTTTGCTTATTTTTCAGAAGGCTTCTGTGTATAGTATATGCAGTAGCAGTCATTTTCCTAGACAAAAATCAATACTAATTTGCCTGAGGGTAAAACCAAACATTACATGCAAATATAGGCATCAGGAGACAGTAGTTACTTTTGTGTCTCTGTGTGTATGAATCTGAATTAGAAAAGGGATTGGAGAAGAGTACAAATAACCCTTTCATTGCATGACATTTCTCCACTTTAAATCCCTGCCCAAGCTGTTGAGTCCTTTGACAAAGTTCTACACACAGATTAACATTCACACAATTGTGCTGCTTTAACCTGCTATGGATGGTGAGTTAAACAACTGCAAGTGTGGGGAGTTGCAGCAGAAAGCTTCAGCATAGAAAAACAAATGACCATCTCAGCATTTTTCTCCTTCAAGGCATCTATCAAGTTTCTTCTCCATGTTTTTATGAGCAACGTTTAATCCCATTGGTAGAAGGTCATGGCAATGCATTGTGAGTACAGTGCATATTACTCATGAGCTTTTGGGGCAAAGTTATTTCTAATTACTTAATTGTGGTCATTTGGAGGCATTTTTCATTTTTGGCAGAAAAGACTGGTATTTTAATTTACAGACTAACAACATTTGGCTGAAGCAGCACATCATGCAATTCCATTTTTCCCACTGAGGAAGCAAAAAGTTGTTTTATTAAGATTGCTGCTTCTGAAAAAAAAAAGGGGGGGGGCAGAAGTCAAAACCATAGAGCTCCCAAGGGACATTCCCCCAAATTGTTTCTCCTTTCAGCAACAACAATCAAAACCATACAATTCTAAGAAGAAACATGAAGAAATTCCCAACTTCTAAAACATGAAGTGCTTGACTTCTATGAAACATCGGTCTGATTGTTTTTCTTGCTCATTTTTTGTTTGCTTGTTAGTTTTATATTTCATTTATATCCCTCCTTTTTTCTGACACTTCAAGGCAGGGTTGTAGATCTCTCTCCAGATTTTATCCTAACAAGACCCTGGAATGAATGGCCCTAAGTTATTCAAGAAGGTCTCTTTTTGAGTCAGGAGGGGATGTGGACTTGGGTCTCCAAAATCCTGGTTCAGCATCTTAGTCACTACACTATATTACAGTGGTCTAGCAGCTGGATTTACCCAGAATTCTAAGCCATAAATTCCATCTAACAAACCACAGTGCTGTGCCATAAGATATAAGATAGCTTAGTGAAACATGAAAACTCAATTAGTGTTTAACTTGGCTGTTCTTTGACATGACACATCTTCGATGTAATGTGTAATGGAACTGAAAAATCATGGTTAGCTTTTCCCCCCACTAAAAAAGAAAGGGATTTCAAACTTTTAGACCACCATACTTTTCTGAGATTACCTCAAGGGAGACATCTATGTAAATTTCTACAAATTAAACAATGAAAAGTACATCACTTGAGTTGGATGGTATGCTATGTTTTGTAATTCCAGAAAATGACACTTACATTGTTTATGCTTGCTTAATTCTCTCTAAAGCAGTGTTTTTCAAACTTGGCAACTTTAAGATGTGTGGACTTCAACTCCCAGAATTGAAAAACAGTGCTGTAAAGTCAATATCATTTCTTGATTAAAATACTTGTTTATCAGTAATTTTTCCAACCCCCCCCCCCCCCCCCCCCCCCCCCAGTATTTAATTCTGACTCCAAACAGCAAACCTTTGTCACTTTGTTTTTCTAGCTGGCTTATTCAAGAACTGTGTAGTGTTTTGTTCACCTCTTCCCTCCAAAGTCCCCTCTGTCTTAGAAATCTTTAATTGGATGATTAGAAAGAAGTGATGAGGTTTTTCCCTCAGATATTTTGTTTGCAGATCAAACTTCCCAGTACAAGAATCCAATGATTTTTGGCAAGGTCACTTGCAGAAAGTGAAAAGTATAATCCATCCTGTCCAAGGTTTTTTTTAACAACTTTCTTTACTTAAATTCTTCACCCAGCTTAATTTGTAAGGACTCTTTGCATGGAACCTTCATAACTGAACTATCTGAAATTTTGTAGCGTTGAACTTCACAGAAGCAGTATATTTGCCTTCTAATGCCATCTAAATCTGCCCAACAATGAAGAACCATTTTATCTCCAAATAACCAAGTTAAACATTCTGTTCCCCTCCATGCAACAATAAGAAATAAAACTCCCCAAACCTATGCACCTATTTTTCTGTAATGGGATAGCCTTTACCCCCTTTAATTGTCTATTGTTTCTGCAAATTCGATTTACTTCTCTGAAAAATCAGAACAGTTACAGCTATTTGGGTTTTGTTCTGCTTGCAAAAATCTTGCTTTGCATCAGTCCCCAAATCAAACAAGCAGTCTCTGAGCTGATTTAAAATGAAATATTTCCCAAAGCATTAAACTGAACTGGGCCGAAAACTGTATAATATGGCCAGTGCAAAAACCATGGCTTTCACTCTTAAATATTATTTTCTCTAAAACGTATTAAAACATCTGTAAAGAATTAAAAAGGCACTGTATGAACGATTCAAACAAACAGAAACAGAAACAAAACAAAAAGTTCCCCATTTTCTCCATAAGCATTTTGGTGCATTTTGATTAAAGCTGCTCTTTAAAAAAAAAAAATCAAGAAAGGGTTATGGTGCCATAGCTCTATCAGTGTTTTCTCTGTTTAAATGAACACTAAGCCTTTCATTAAAGTAGAATTCCAATGGAATTGCACACTACAAGGCTTTTCACCCTTACTGAGAATTTCCCCATGAGTCAAATTAGAATATTGAACTGCAGTAATGTCCAATTGATTAAGAGTGACGTATCCCTCAGATAAAGCATTGTAGAAAAAGAGCCATTGCTTACAACATTTTTACAATCCCAGGATGGTAATCCCCTTTTCTGAAGTCTTGAGAACATCATAATTTGTAAATATCATCTGGTCTAAAAAAATGCTTGACATTTGCAGGGCATAATGATGTCTATTTACTAGGGAAAGGTGAGCATCATTAGAAAACCATCCTCCAGATCTGGCTGGTAAAAGACACTATGTCCAGTAGACAACAGCAAAGAGATACTGGCACTGTAACTCTTCTGTGCCTTCTAATGGTCATCTGAAGTTTTGCAAGCCAATCTGATTAGCTTCTCTTATCTCTTTTGCTTTCTATTCAATCAGGCATTAAACATGGTTGATATGCTCCAATGGAAGAGTCCTGCTTTGAGGAAAACTCAGAGCTCCTGGAGCTGGAAGATCAGAAAAGGCAATCTGATCCTTCAAAATCTGAGGCTGATTAGGTAGAACCTCATAATACTGTGCCAAAATCTGCTTTCCAAGTTCCTGAAAGCTTTATTTGCCTGTGAAAGAGGCCTTTGTTTTTTCACTGAAACCTTAGGCTGCCTTCAGATTTGTTTTGGTTGTGGTTTTGAGTTTCTGTTTTTGTTAGAAATGGCAAAGGGCACTACTTTTTTTTTTTTCCTGTTAAACATTGCTCCATCACTATGCATTCTCCCTGGCTACCTGTGCTTGCTGATTTGACAAAGCTTCATGGGAGAAATGTGCCTCTTGCCCACAGAAATTCAGAGAGGTTGCAAACTGCTGGGAGGATCACAAAATGAAAGACAGAACCTCATACACACCCTTGGCCTTGGCCTTGGCCTAGTTAAAATAACAGCAACATCCTTGTCCACACCCATGAGAATTTCACTATTTCAAAATTTCTTTTCAATCAAATTAAAGAAGATTGCTTGAAAATAAAAAGAATCTTCAAAAGACTAGTGGGATGGGGAACAGAAATGGCACAGGGTGGAAGTGTCCTTAATCAGCACACACACAGGTGCCAGAGAGTGCTGGCTCAGTTAGTCACTAAGCAAAGGAATGCCCACCTAAAAGACAAAAGCAGAAATCTTCCTGTGAGTAAAGCACTACTCATAAATAAGATCTACCTCATGAGTAAGATGATATCACCACCCAGAGCACCACAGACAAATTACAACTGAACTCTATGGATCTCTGAGACTTCAGGCCTTTAATGCAGACAAGATAGATATTTGCCCTACTCCACCATAAAAAATGATTCTTGCAGGAATATTGCCTGATCTTGGTCCCATACCTTGGTATGTATTGCTTACTTGTTTAGCTATCTTCTGGGTGTTGTTTGCTTCTAACTGTTTGATCTTGCTTACAGAATATGACTCTGTCACTGACCATTGCATTCTGACCCTAGCTTTGTTCAAAACTCCATTCCATGGACTATCATTTCCATGTTGAGGTCTACATAATAATCACCTGGAAGCATTATATATTTTTTCATGGTTTTGGAAGCTCAAGTCAGAAATTAATCCTAGTTAGGGTTGTGTAGTGCTTTGGATCTGAAGAAAAAATGGTACTTCAGAGCATGCAGGAAAAAAGCACAGATTGAAGGTACTGCAGATACATGTTCTGTTCACCCTGCGGCATGATCCAAGATGTATATTTTCCATTGCATCTGGAGCACTGCACAATCCTAATTATTAAAATTGAGGTTGAAGATTAACCACAATCTGTTTAAACTCTTTCTCAAATAACTTTAAATATAGATTATTATCTCAGTTTTCCATAAATTAAAGCATATTCCCAAGAGAATCTGAGATGAAAGTATATTGGACTGTGTGTAGCTGTGTTGCTCACATCTCAGAACAAAAACGCTAGAAAAGTTGCACAACAGGCAAACAAAATCATTGGGCTAGAGCATCTCTTCTACAAGAAAAACTAGTTATTGGAGCTTTTGAGGTTAAATAAGACATGATAAAGATCTATAACATCATGAGTAGCATGGAAAATATAGTCTTCTCCCTCTCTCACATGTGGGGATGGCCAGCGGCTCAGAAGGTTTTAAAAGGAGACTGGACAAATCCATGGAAGAGAGCTATCAATGGCTCCTTATCTTGATGGTTATATATTGTTTCCTGAACTGCAGGCAGCATACCTTAATCACTAACTAATTGTAGAAGAGGACTGTTACCTTCCTGCTGGTATGTGTCAGCTTCCTGAATGCATGTGGTTGGCCGCTGCAAGACATAAATGCTGCCTAGGAAAGATTCTCTAAGGTTCTAGTGTTAGCTTAACCCATTTAGTTCTTATCTAACATTCCCAATCAGTGTAACCAAAGGGAACTCTGGGAGCTGACATCCAAGAACATTGGGAGAGCAATGGATTAGTAAGGGGTTCAAAGAGTACACTGTTAGGGTTGCTCTTCAAATCTTCCCTGTGAACCCCAAGAAGTGTAGGTGATTCTCCCATCTATGCTTCCAATGAAACTGAAGCCCCTGAAGGTTGATTAAACCAAAGGCTAACATGCTAGGTCATCATAAACAAACAAACAAAAAATCCTAAAGAAAACCACCCAATGTTTCACAGTAACAAACATCCCCCCCCTTAGAGGATCTTCAGTCTAGGGTTTTGTTGAAAGGGGAACTGAAAATTCTCTGTGGTTAAGCATTACTGGACGATGATTATGATAGAATCACCAATTAGCTATTCATACACTTTTACTCAATGCATTTCCAAAAGTACTCTGAAGCCCATAAAGAACAGCTTGGAAAAGTAACCCCCTGAACCAGTTAAGCCACAGAAGGCCAATCTGTCCTTAGTTCTACTTTAAGATAGAAATGCTTTCTCTGAAAGCCATGCATGCTGCATAATTATGGGATTTCTATGTGACAGATACGAGCAGCATTATAAGTTCTGAAGCACGATACTTCACTGCAGAGAGAGAAGAATGAAATATACTGTGTGGTTACTTAATTATTAGTGCTCTCATAGTACAGAGGTTTGCATGGCCACACTCAACCAAGGGCCATGTAAAATGATGAAGGCTTCTTAAGATTTTAAAGGCCACACTCAGTCTCTTGAATCGAATGCTAATGGTAACCAGTGTAGTGAGTACAAGCTAATATCGTACGGTTTAACTGACTGCTACAATGGAAGCTTTCTTATTCACATTTTGACCCAATTAAAGATTCTGGATTAACTGTAAGGGCAGCTCAACCCTAACCTCATCCAAAAAAAGAGAAAAATGTTGTTCCTCAGCTACTATAGGTTCACCAGAAACTAGTTCTTCCATATTGTCTAGTTTTGAGTTTTGATCTGTTGATCATCATCTAATCCAGGATTGTTGCCAAATGTTGATTCACTACCGCATATTCAAGACAGACTGAAACTTGGTCATGGTTGCAAAAATCACTATCTGAAACACTGACTTTAAAAGAGTTTCATTATGATCTCTTTCTATGTCATTGGAGTTACCTATTATTATCTCTGTGAATAAGCATGTTGTGCCACAGACAGTGTGTGTGTAAATAATATATTTGGTTTCTTTGGACTAGCAAGTGGATGCTAATGATTGCTTACTGGCCAGCAGTAATACAACACTTGACTGGTGGCTAAGCACTGGCTGCATTTCAGGATTACTGACAATTCAATCATGTGTGCTGGTGGTAGGTGGCAAGCTTGTTCACACGCAACAGCTCTCAGAGAAGTTGGGCTGATTTTGTTCCCAAAGATTGTCTCGTCTGAGAGACAATCAAAGGTACAATTCCACTCTTTGGTTAAAAAAAACAAACTGAAACACAAGATCATGCTTGTTTCTCACAAAACATTTGGGCATAATAGTGTCTGAATGTTTTGCCTCTCATGTCTGATTGTACAAGGATGGTGACTTGTTTTAATTTTAAGGAAAGGTGAAAATGCCACCCTGTTAAGAATACAAAGCTGGCCAGTAGCAAACCATTTAAGATCTTAAAACTGCACAAAGAATAAACTAGATCCCTTTCAAAATGTTTTATATTTTAAAGAAAGAGGTGAAATAAAGGAAAATTGAGGACTATGGAAATGTAACAGATTGTTATGGGCTGAGGTGTTCCAATTCAACAGTGTTTGAGGATTTGCTGAAACTGGATTTAGTTTAGAGTTGTAGCTACTTTTAGTGTTTGCACTGCACCTCCATGACAAACAGATTGCACGTAGTCTAGCTATATAAAAGAACCTTTTTAATCAATTTGCACAATCACAAAGACCAAAAGTGAACAGGAAGATGCTGATATCTGTAGTACAGTAAGAAGATTTGTTGTAAAATTTGCACATTATCCCATTAATGATGTAAGGCATGAAATGGAGTCCATGAACATCCATTATTCTTGAGTGACTATGGAGTATATGCATACTTCATCTACATGGTGAAATGTAGAGATAAGCCACAAATGGGAACAAATCCTTTGTAAAAGGAGGTTGATAGTATTTACCAAGATAACTGGCATTTCGGGAGAATTGAAATAGTTCAGAAATGATTTGGGTCTTTAAGTGAAGTGACCTTCCCAGGAACCTTCCACAACTACTTTGTCTGACAAAGAGAATGTTAAATCTGAGTTTTCATTTATTTTCTTTTACGGACATGGGCAGTATTGCACATGCAACTCCAACTCTCCTCTTTCTCTTGTTTTCCTGGTGGCATCAAATCCTGGCTGACCTCAGTGTGGCAGCTGTATAAATAATAAAGCAACAAGGGCTAATTCTGAGATTCCATATGCATATGGTGACAAAAATGATTCGTTTTAGGTTTACAGCAATCTGATTTGTTCCATTTTTCTGTGCAGAGTGCCTCTTTTGTCCTTATTGGACTTTCTACCTAATGGGTCTTTTTCAAAAAGTGTTCATAACTCTTTCTGATGATAACAAAAATGACAATGGCAATCGGATATGTATAGTGGCAGCTCCGGTCTTAAGCTTTTAAAAACTCGGTTAGAATGTTCTCCTCTGCCTAAAACCTTTAAGCTGCTGCAGCTGCAACTGTGCTGTTCCTTGTGGGGCGGATGTGTGACAACAGTGTGAAGGTCAGGACAATGCTGGGAAAGTAGGGCAGGCAAATGGGACTATAAAGTCTCCCCCTTTCTGCACAGCAGGAGTTCTGGGAGCTTATTTCAGCCAAGGGAGATTCATTTGAGACCTGCCACCTCACCCCACTCCAGCAATTCAGTTGACTATGCTTTAAGTATTGTCCTTGAAGGCTGGTCTGCCCTCCTTCTTTTTATGGGGCTCTTTTAAAAACCATTCTCTGTCAGTGGATAGTAGTCAATTTCTTGCCCCTGGAAGGACTAGCCACACCGAACAACTGCAGGGTGGACTTGCAGCAGCCTCAGATAAGCATAATTAATAACCGGAACAATGACTCTACATTATATCAGGCTAGTGGTGAGCAACAATGAAAGCTTTGTTTCAATAATTTTGAAAAACAGAACCTCATCATGAATCAAATGTCCATTGAACTCAAGAAGGCATCCATTGATCTGGGTGCTTTTAGGATAGGCAATGATAAGATGATCAGCCCCAAAACATCTGGGAAGGCAAACTTTTTCCCATAAAGTTCTTTCCCTTGTAGTATGAAAAGAAGCTTCCATGTCACAAGTGCTTCTACAGGTGCTAGTTTGAAACTAGGATTTGCAGTGACTGACATCTATTTTGTGGTTTTCTACAGCAGGGATCCTTTAAACTGTAGTCTCTTTGGTTCAAAGGATTTTCTGCTTACTATTGCAAATATTTGGCAGTTAACCTGGTTGATGTTTGTATTCTTCATTCCCACACTGACATGAAAGTTAGCAGCTTTCCTCGTACACTGCCACCAACTATTGCTGAGCAAGAAAACCTTTCAGAATATTTCATCTTTTCAAGATACTGTAATTTGATACGCCTTTTTAATTTCTCTAGCATTTGGTCTGATATGAATATATGTGGCAAAATCAATGAGCCTTAAGGTCATGTAAATGTTGCTGCTACAATCAGTGGCAATTAAAAAAAAAAATTCTTTCAGAAATAGACATCTTGATTTGAATGACAAGATACTAGATCAAAGCAGAAAACACTCAGTATTTCATCAGTGAGTCTGCTTTTGGCTTGATTTCCATTCATATTTTAGAAACCTACTGTGACTCTTGATAAACATCTAATTCCTGCAGCCTTACCTGTGAGCTATAATTTAACAGAATGCATGCACACCAACTCCAAAATGGCTAAATAGAGGAAATTATTTCTTAATTAAATAAGGAGTGCTCCCTTAGGACATTAAAGTAATCAAGACAGGCTAAGATAGGCTACCTTTGCCAAAGTGGAAATGTGTACACTCAGCATGGGAACCAAGTCCAAGATTTTTCTGGCTCAGAAAACGATGCAGGGGAATGAAAAAGTGAGGTTCTTAAGTTACATGTTTTTTAGGCAATCATTAAAGAATAATTCCAATCCCTTAGAAAAATAACATTTTTTTTAAAAATCAGTAATTCCAGTCCATTTTTCAGTCAATAATTTGAAAGAAAAATGTCAACCATTGAAGCAATTATGAATGGGGCTTACTATGCTTTCAGTGTTCTTCTAAGCTATATTTTCAGTAGCTGGATTTATGAAAAACATCCTGATTGTTGAAAGCTTTTTATAAAGATGTTAATTTTTATTCTAGCCTGTGGGATAGGGAATTGGAGTGGAGTTTAAGTATATGGTTGAAATAGGAAAAGGGAAATATCTCAGAACTAACTCTTCTCCTATTGAGCAAGAAATCTTTGCTCTGCTTGTGATGACCGTGCTTGTGCTTGTGATGACAGTGATGACAGATATTTCTGAATGAGATTTTTCATTCATTCATAGAATTTTATTGGCAAGTGTGTCCCAGCATACTTACTTTATCTATTTTCCTAAAACTTTAGATGATGATGATAATGATTATTGCTATTTATACATAGTCTACCAGATAGTTCTGATGGATTTGGTACTTTTGGTTACCTGATCTTTCCCAACAATCTAGGAAAGTTAAAGATATCATTGCAATATATGTGTTATTCCAAGTAAGGCAACTTTTTATAAATGAGGAGTTGAGATTCTATCCATTCCTATTATGTCCAAGTACTTTTTCAGATCTTTTGGTATGGCACCAAGTACACCAGCTACTCTCGGGGCCATTACTACTTTCTTTTTCCATATTTACTCAAACTGTCTTTATATTTCTCTGTTTTTTCTAGTTCTCCTCATTGACCTATCTATCTCCAGCTATTGCAGTATTAGTCTTTCAATCTAGTGCTTCTAGCTCATCTTGTATCCAGTTTATAATTCCTGCAGAGTTTTGGAAAAGTGGAATAGCTCAGGTTTTAATAGTATTTTCACCATTAAGCTTGGGTTTCAGGACTTTGCTTATGTATTCCCTCCTTCTCCTTCTCCTTCTCCTTCTCCTTCTCCTTCTCCTTCTCCTTCTCCTTCTCCTTCTCCTTCTCCTTCTCCTTCTCCTTCTCCTCCTCCTCCTCCTCCTCCTCCTCCAAATCAAACCATTTAAGTGACAGTAGTGGGGCCCATTGTTCTAGAAATGTTCAATGTCTCCAGGAAATGAAGTTGAAGAGCATTATTTCCCAGCTTCACTTTAATTGAGTGACTCTTTTTCCCACTGAAGAATGTATTTTGCCACTAACAGCAATTACACCAGTGGATTAGGCCAGGACAAAAAGTGTGGAAAGCAGGAACAAAAGTTACATCTGACTTACTTTGATTTAAATTGCAGGTAGTTTACATTCTTCTCATATGTACAGTATATATTTCTACAGCTTTAAAAATTATAGTTCAATTGCAGCTTAAGGAAGAGTTGCCACAGCTTTTAGAGAGTACCTGAAGTTCAGAGGCCTTTTGCATTGTGCTTTGTTATCAAGAATTATCCGGATTGATCGATTGATCTATATATCCATCCGTCCATCCTTTCTGAACAAGCTCAGTATCAAACAGGGTCAACATACTTCAGAAGTAATTGCCACCTGCATACTGCAGGCAAAAATTGAATATATTTGGAAATGTTGAAATGACCAGGAGACTCTTATATAATTCACATGATTACCCTTCTAACAAATGGCTGCAATATGTGTGCAAGTCCATTAGGAAGCCATGAGTCTGAATTCTGATGTAGAGAGCTTCCAGACAAGGTTTTCATTTACAGTCATTCTGCCTTTCTAATGACAAATAGTCCAATGAATAATCTTTCACTTGTAATTCACCATTTTTTTTTATCAACTTCCTTCATGCTTTTCTTTTAAAAAGAAAATCCATTGAGAAAGTAAAGAGGAAATAGCTTTATAGTAGTTTTTGATTGCTAGCACTAGAATCGTCTTTCTGGAAATATCCTTGTCATGCCAAGAGTGCATCTATTGAAATCCCTGAATATATTTCATTTGAATATTTTGCCTCATTGCTTTCGAATGGTATATTCTAAGATTAAGATTAGACCTAAGGAGTCTGCTGCTATACAGAAAAAAAGTTTTTCCATTAGCCCAGTGTTTTCCAACCTTGGCAACTTCAAGATGTGTGGACTTCAATTCCCAGAATTTCCTGATCAGCATGGCCATTGCTGAGAATTTTGGGAGTTAGAGTTCAAACATCAGGAAGCTGCCACTGCTTTACCCCCATAATATCAACTATTATATTTCACTGAATTTACAGTGCAAATTATGTGCTCCAGGAATGAACATGTTAAATGCCTTGTCATCTAAATAAGGCATAGTAAGCCACTCTTTAAGCAACTACTTCCAAACTATAACTTGGACCATGTATGTGTTTCATTGCTTATTGTGGCTCAAAAATAAGTGTGATAATTATTTGTCATAGATACAATGATAATGTACTGTATTTTTTAGTAAATAATTTTGCCATGATCCTTGTGCTCCTTATTGGACAGCTCTTTTATTCTTTGGACAGTTCCTGATAAGGCAGACATATGAAGTTGTTTCCACATAGATGTTCTGGTCTAATGCAATAATTGTTTTTATGCCATAAGCATTATAAAAGGCTTTCCACACACCAAGTATGAATTGCAATAGACATTTCTCACCCTGACTAATGCATAAATGTATCCAACCACATTTTTTGTGTCCATATGTTTGGCTATGATCTATTCACACCAGACTAGGGAAATCACCCTTCTCCCTGCCATTTGCTTTTCTAGAGGCTTAGCAGAAAGTAAATAAAAATGTTTAACTGCACAGTGTAAGCAGATATGTTTTCCCCTTCAACCTAGGGCATGAAAAGCAGAAAGAGGAGCCTCCAAGTTGAGGAACCCCCTCTTCTTTTTCACAGGGTCTTCTTGGACTGTGAAGGTTTAAAAGCAGAGAGAGGCCATGCTGCTTTCCAGAGGGAAATAGAGATCTGCTCTCTCTGAAACGCAGTCTCCATGTTTTCTAAGCTTTATGGGGCCCTGACAGTGGAGAATGAGTATTGAGAATAACAGAACAAGAATATACTCCTTGCTAGTAATATGGTCCCTTGACTTGAGGAGCCACAGGGACAATAATTCTATATCTTTCACCTGAGGATGGAGATTGATTTGCTATCTAAGCCTTTCCATCAAAAACAGTATAGAGGAAATAACAGGGAATTCAGGGAATTTCTGGAAGAAACTCCTTCAGCGATCCCTTTCTTACTGAAAATACTCCCAATAGTTTGAAGAATAGGGTCTATTTTCCAGTCATCTAGGAAAGTTCAGCATAGCTTTATGCCACGCTTTGGCACATGTGAAGCTGCCAAGTGGAATGTTAATAATTTTTTTTCCAGTGTACTATTTTGACATACTAGTAGAATGTCATAGGAATTGTTACAATGTTTGGGTACAATCCACGTGTCTCCAAGTTGGTAGGATATGGGCGACAGTGAATTGGTTTATACGGTAGTCTCTAGATTAGAAATCCCAGTTTACATATAATAGCATGAGCATTCTTGAGGCAAAGCTGGACTTTGCTTGCACTTGTAACATTCGGTCCAAAATGGGCCAGAACTGATCAGTACTGTTCTTACCATCAGTAGGGAAAGGATGTGTTGCATGGGTACAACTAAAGATGGTAGCATAATCTATACCCTCTCTAGCTTATTAAAATGGATTCTTTGAAAACCTCAGTTGACCAAAGCATGATGGTTAATATAGAGAGAGCCATCACAAATGGAAAATTGCGATTTAGTTTCTAAGAGGGGTAAATGGCAAGGAGCATGATTTAAAGAATGAAGAAAAAGAGATACTTTGAAAGCTAAAAGAAAGGGGAATGATGCAAGAAAGCTGAACTTATTATTTTTATTATTTATTTTATTAGATTTAAAGGCTGCCTGACTTGAAATGACTCTGGGTAGCTTACAAGTTAAAAGTCGTGAACAACAAAAACCCAAAGAAAAAGATCATGAACACCTGGAATAACACTTGCAATGCCCCTCCTCCCAACAGAACCATACACACAATGGAACAACACAATGTGTCCCAAAACTGACAGGGGCTCAGCAACCACTCTACCCCCAGGCCTGGGAGCAAAGCCAAGTTTTCAAGGACTTGTATGGGTCTCGGGGGGTGGGGTGGGGTGGGCAAATACTGTTTCCGAAGGCAGACACTACAACAGAGAATGTGCTCTTCCTAGGTCCATTCAGCAATGAAGCTGAGTAAGGTGATCTGATTCTGGGGAATGGAGCTGAAACATACAGGCAGGAAAGTGAAAGTGTAGAGCACGTTATAAGTGAAAGGACTAAAATGTACATCAGAATGTATGAAATGGCATTGTCTAGGTTGTTGTGGATGTGTATGAAAGCAGAGATCTGTAGGTCATTGATCCTTCCATGTTCCTCTAAAGTGAATAGTGATAATAGAAAAAAATAGAGATGAATTTGGGCAGAATTTGTGTGAGATTATGAATGAATGCAATTCAGGGGGAAAATATCTGCTAAGTGACATGAATGGATAGATAATAACAAGAAAAGAGAGTACAGAATAAGTGATAGGGCCCTTCAGAGACCCAATAATTAATAAAGATGGGGTTTATTTGGTGAACATCTGCTTAGAAAAAAGTCTGCTTGTTTTGAACAGAAGGTTTAAGGATAAGTCTTCTCACATGTGCATGTGGCAAATGAATGGATATTAATCTAAAAACATGATTGATTATGATGAAAGATTAGAGATTTAGTGAAAGATACAAGGGTGAAGAGAGGTTCTGAATGTGGGAGAGACCATGACATGTTAAAATATGGATGTGGTTTGTTTATGGAGTGGCTGTACAACCTGTTTAGCATGTGTGGGAGGCTGCATCTGTGCCTGATGATTGAATGAATTCCATTATTGCTCCCCTGTTCAACAGAAAAGGTAGCATGAATGAATTACAGGGGATTAGTGCGCCTGGGAAGGTATTTGATAGATTCTGGTTGAAGGGGTGACAATCAGCAAAATGTGAGTTATGCAATGTGACTGTGTGCCAGGCTGGGATTTGCTAACCCAATTTTTGCCTTTCAGTAGGTCATTGAGAAATGTATGAATATGATAAAAATATATTGTATATTTGTTGATTTAGAAATAGCATAGGATAAATGAATAGGCTTAAATTATGGGATATTTTGCACAACTATGGAGTAGAACATTAACTGCTGAATGTAATAAGAGTGGTATACATAATGGATATAAAGCATGGATGAGAAAAAATGGAATTTTTAGCGAGTGGTTCAATACTGGACAGGCAGTAAGAAAATATGTGATATCCCCCTCATTGTTTAATGTAAGTATGGGTAAACATCTAAGAAATGCTTGTAGTGAAGCTAGAGCTTTTTTGGTTGGGGACACAAAAGTGTGTATGCTTTTTATGCAGATGATTTGTGGCTGGATGAGAAACTGAATGATTTGCAGTGAATGTTAGCTAGATGGTATGATGCAGTGAAGGTGTGGATCTGAACATTAATATAATGAAGACCAACATAGTTATGTTTGACAGGGAAAATGAACAAAAACCTGCAAGCTAAATATAAATCAGAGCAAATAGTTAAATGTGGGTACTTAGGATAGAATGCTTATTAAAGTTGGGAAAATGGAAGTAGAATTTTTAACACATGCAGTTGTAGGTAGAAAGGTAGAGAGTAGTATGTGGTCTTTTATGAGGAATGTATACAGGTAGTCCTTGAGTTACAACAACAGCTGAAACTGGAATTTATGTTGCTAAGTGATGCAGTCGTAAAGCACGATGTCACATGACTGCATGGCTTAGCAACAGCAATGCCTGCCGTCGTTAAGTGAAAATTGCAGATTGTTAAGCTAGCACTGCAGTAAGGCTTGGGAAGGGTGTGCGAGGGTGTGCGAGTGGCCGGTAAGGTGTGGCGCAAGCACAAAGGGACAGAGAGAGTGCACGGATGGGGGAGACTTACTTGGTTGGTATAACCTTCATTTAGCTTTCTTTCTTTTTCTCTTTTTTTTAGCAAATGCCTTTAATTTACTTAGCTAAGTATTTCTTACTCCTCTTCTGCATGCTGCCCAGTTGCTTACTGTGAAAAGGAATAACGATGGATATGCACAAGCAGTTTTAAAACTGAACAACTATTTTTATTCATGGGGCCTTTTCAAAGGGCACTCAAGTTCCTGGATCACTTCAAAATATCCTGGTGAAAAATGCCTTGCTGCCAGAGCTCAGTTTGGATATTATAAACACTTTAAGTGAGGCAGTTTCTCCTTGCATTCATCCCAAGACTTGCCCTGCACTACCAGCATGTCTTTTGTCTGGGGAAAAATGGGAGATAGGTGGAAATCTCATTCTCAACTGAGGACAAGGCAAATCCTTTCAGAGGGTGCGTGCAGTATTTTGAAGAACCAAACCTTTATGCTTACCTTTAGGAGTTTCTACTAATTTCTAATTTTGCTTGTTTCTGTGCTGGAGATCTCTCTTCTTTATTTTATTATTCCAAATTGATCTTTTTTTTCTCCTTTGGGAACTCAGAACCGTGCATATGGGAGAGAGCTCTCCTCTCCTTTTTTCTCTTTTTTTTAAGCTTGGGGAGATGGGTTGGGCTGAGTGTTGGTGACACACTTGGTCACCCAGTATGAGTTCCATTGACCAAGGCTCCAGTCTGAACCACTGTCTTGAGGGTGGCTTTCTTTCTTTCTTTTTTAAAATGACAAACAAATCATAGAAGGGGAAACATTTGATGAAATGAGTTCATTTTTGCAAAATTGGAGGGATTCCAAGGCTAGAGAGTTCAAGGACTGCAAGACCGAAAATACTGAAGAATGAAAGAATGTGGCTACAAGAATCCCTGAAGGAGATTCATCCTGTTGTTGTTCCAAGGTTCCTGGCAAAGCTAGTGCTTGAAAGCCACCCACGAACAAGAGAATGAAAACAGCTGTGCCGCAGCCATATTCGGGTTAGTTGACTCTGTAAATACAGTGTTGGGCGATGAAAAGGTCATTGTTAGGGATGTCCCGCTGTGCTACAATGCTTGCAGGTGCAGTGGGTGTATTTGCAATGGCATCATATCACTGATGGCAAGGACTTCGTGGGTCACAGACAATCCAGTCTCACTCCAGTTGCATTTTCTGTCAGCATCATCAGCTCTGGCTTCACTGGATTATCCAGCACTGTTGTCTTGGTTTTGCTGAGTAGGACATTGTTTCATTGTCTTCTCCAGATTGGCCAAGCTCCCTTGCTCTTCTGAATTTACAAAATAAAATAATTCTTTACAAGCACTGCAGAGTACTGGGACTACGGTATATGCCATATGTGGGCAAACATTTGGTGGCCAGAAGCCATCTTTAAAAATATATTTTTCCAAGTAAGGTAATGAGATCATGAAGTAATGTAACTGGGTGGGGCTGGGATTTCAAGAACAGGAGGGTCTTTTGAGGCATGTTAAGCCTTTTCAACTTTTCCTTTTAATTTGTTAGGTTTTCCAATGAAAAGCAATGTAAACTTGTACCTCTGTTGCAAGTTCAGGCAAATCGGACAGTGATTTATCATCAGATTTTAGCATATGATTTCAGCAGGATTGTGAGGACCACCAAAAAAGAGGTTGCTTATTCTCAATGTACGCACTTGCCCCATTTCTGTATGATGCTGCTTCTGCTCTTTTTAAAATAGTCTTGAGGAAGGAGAGAGATGTTCCTGGCTAGAACATATGGAATTGAGCCCCAACTGATCCAGCACTACTGAAGTTGTCACATCCTACCTTCTTACATTGGAATAACCCTCCCAATGCAAGGCTATGCAGCCTTTGTTGTTGTTCAGTCGTTAAGTCGTGTCCGACTCTTCGTGACCCCATGAACCATATTGCGCCAGGCCTTCCTATCTTTCACTGCCTCCCTGAGTTTGCTCAATTTCATGCTCATTGCTTCAGTGATGCTATCTAGCCATCTCATCCTCTGTCATCCTCTTCTCCTTTTGCCTTCCATCTTTCCCAGCATGCAGCCTATCAGATTTTAAAAATACCTTCTTAATTTTTAGCTATGTTTCATAGATTTATTATATTAGCAAAGTGCCTACTGGCCATTCAAGGAGAAGACAAATCACATATTATTTCAGCTTTGCAAACATGGAACAACTGCTGCTTCTACTAATTTATTTATTTATTTTTTGAGTTAGAAAACTACAATTGCTGCTTTTGGTGGATTGTCAACTCAAGCAATCCAAGATTGATGCTACACGTCTGTATTCATCAGTGCTTAAATAACCTCTTTGCAATCCTAGACATTGTAGGAAGTAACTTTCATTGCCCTCAGTTGCACTAACCCCTGAGTAAGCACGTAGAAAATTGTATTGTTAACCTGTTTTTCTTTAATCTCATGGCCCAGCAACCACTACTGAACAAGCTTTTTCTTAGCATTATAAACAAAATAATCTTAGTTTGTTTATACACTGCTTGAATTGTATAGTATGTGTAAAACATTGGTATCTTACTCATCTGATTCTTTGCAATTCATATTTAAAGCATGGATGTCACATTGAGTGTGAACTTCCTTATTTTCCTAGAGTCAATCATTCTTTCTTAAGCTGCCCCATTGTTTCCCACTTCACCCTTGCCCTCGAGCATCGACAGATGCTTCCTGCATGTGAAATCGTTTGCTTGTAGTCTACAGGCAAGTGTATAGATTAACTTGAACCATTTTGTTAGACTTTTGTATGAAAAAACAATGTATAAAAATAAACAGCATTGTCTTAAGGTGTTAGTGTGTAGCATAATTTCTTTCCCTTGCTTTCTTCTATATTTATCTTTGGGGAAGAACCACTTTCCTGGTGGCTCACTAAAGACTTCATAAAACATGTGACCTCATTCTTAATATATTAGAATAATATATTGTATATTGATTGATTTAGGATTTCAGGTTGAACCCATCAAAACATCTAGGGCCTTTGTTTCCTTTGTTTCCTTCAGATTTCTTCTTCTCTTCACATTTTGACACAAGATTAGAATTTTTAAAATGCTTTGGAATCATTTATTTACTACAACACAAATGAAGGAACAGAAGAAAACATCACCACCTGATGGTTAATCAACTGTTGAAGATTTGCTCTCACAAAACATGTGCATTGTTCAATCGTAGCCAAGTTGATCCACTGGGGGAAAAAACTCTCAAATCCATTGTGAGGTAATACATTTATTAAAAAGACCAGTAGAACCCAACACAACATGCAGGCTTTCACCTTCTCCAGAATTCTTTACTGGGCAAGAAGGTATAAAAACAGGGGTTATGGAAGCAATAACGTCTAAGTGTGCAGGTCAAAGTCAATCCTGAGGTGGAGATTATGCACTGAAAACATAGTCGGGCTGGGCATGTTTTGGGAGCTCAGCTATGCTGTAATAGGTGAAATTGACAGCAAAAACATCTAACATAATATTAGGGCTGTGCATGCCGTGAAACTGATTCAGACGTGCTTTGGAACTCACATAAGTACAAGCATGGGGCCTCTCTGCTATTCATTAATATAGAAAGTTATCTTTTATCAGGCTTCTGTGCCAGCCTTAAAAAGGAGGTGGCTATGTTAAGGACCTGGTCCTTTAAAGTAGCCATATAGTTAATGAGACACCTAAAGTAGCCATATCCTTTTTCAGGGCTGTGCAGAGAAATGTTTCATGTGAGTTGTCTTTGAAGTCATAGGGCAAAGAAAACAGCTGCTTCCCAGTGCTCTAAAAATTTCGCTTTTTACAGCATAGTTGAGTTCCAAAATTAAATACAGAACTTTGCAGAGGATTTTGACGTAATGATGATTTGGCATATTGCAGTCTTACCTTGTCAGCGCTACCTGCTTTGGGACTTGATTAAACCCTGGTTGAACTCAAGCAGAGGATTTGGGATCTAGATATCCAAAATGACAGAGCCAAAGTCTCCCATCCCTTCTATAGCACAATTGCTCCTCCTCCCTGGGCTGTCCCTAGTTCTTTCTATATCATCTTATATGTTCCACATGGGTGACTATTTACTTTGGCCGGAATCGGGATGCTACCTATTAGGGCAACAACCGGTAGATATATAAGCCTTGCATCTGAAAGCCAGACTTGTTTCTGTTCAGTCTCTGAGGTAGAATCTGTTTCACGTGTGCTATTAAAATGTCCATTGTACATCCAATGGGAATCAGGTTTAATACTTCCAATTGTTAATAATCCTCATTGCCATTGTGACCAGGAGGCTGTTACCCTTCTCCTGGGTGACCACTCTTCAGAAACCTCTAAGAAAGTTGCAACATACTTATCAATAGCTATAGCTGTTAGAAACTGTCTCGTTCCTCTTCAATGCTATTAACTGTTAGCTGCTAAATGTTTTAGGATTTTCTTGCAATTTTTAAAATGTTCTTTTATAGATACTTTACTGTATGCTGGTCTTTTCTATGTTTGGTTTGGGGCCATAAATAAATTTTGATTTGACTTGAAGAGAGAGGAGTTAGACATCCCCATTCTGCCTCAAGTGAAGTAACAAATACCTCCATTTAAGTTATGCCATGAGTCAGAACATAGTTTATTTAGATTTTTGCATTTTTTGGTGTCATTTTGATTTTCCTAATAAATATACTATCTAATTACACATTGTAAGTTAACTTTTGGCTAAATCTTCTTGTTTACAACCCATCACCAGACTATTTTTTGACATACTAATTCCTGATTTTCTGCACAGGAAATCTGAAACTTCATTTCATTTGTTCCAGTTGTTTCATTACATCACACCCACACCCATAACTTACAATAGCTACCCTAAACCACAATTGTTTTAAGCAATGTGATCCATTTATTCTAATTATACCAATGAAGGAATAGGTCACAAGAATGCCTTGATTTTGGATAATACATCGACAGCAATATGGCCCTTGGGAGAATAATTAGATATTACTAAATCAGACAAATTTGCAAAATATTATTGGCCAAGATATAGGAGATATCAAACCAAATCAATTCAGAATTCTGTTTTTCCCAGTGGGATATGTGTTGCCAGGGGGAAAATCCTCAATAAGGGTTCTTCTGATCTTATTTTCTAACAGGCTTCAGAGACATACTCCCTTTAAACCTGAAGGTATAATATTTTAGCAATCATAGCAGATTGAGTAAAATATTCTTAATTGTTAGACTTATCTTCCATTGATTTGGCTAATCAATTTTAAAGATATTTAAGCCAATTATGATGCCTCTCTTTCTACCTTAGCTAACCCAATTCCTCCATAGAATCTATTATTTTTTAAACTTTTCATTTCCTTCTCTGTTCCTTCTGGAGATAAAAGAGAGAGTATGATACAGTACAGACATCTTTGGAGGCAGTTTGAAGCATACGGGACAGAAGGAAGAAAATGTAGGGACTCCGGAAAGGAACAGGAGAATTTCAAACACTGAGAGAGGCAAATTAGAGAATTTATGAGATGTGAGGAAAGACTGATGGGAAGACAAAGTTATGGAGCCTTCAAAACCTAAATAACTTATGCTTAATCTGGAAATTATCACAAAGGCAGTCTAGGAATTAAAAGAGGGGCATCATAACACCAAAATAACAAAAAGGTGAATTATATTAGTTTTAGAATGCTAGACAGACAGAAGGAAATCACTATCAAATTCCAATAACAAAGTCAAAGAGGAAAATATTGCAATAATCAAAGCAACCCTAGACAATTAGATCATTATCATACCCCGTCGGCTATGCAGCTTGAGAAATGCAGCCGAAAGCCCATCCATGATCACAAGAGTTCTGATGCACAAGTTTAGACATTCTTTAGCCCCATAATTTGACAGCCAAGCAGCTCCTGGAGGAACAGAATGTGTTGGGCAAAATGTCAAGTTCATTCTATTCATTATCTTTTTATACCACCATAAAAATATTTGCACATCATTATCAGCCCCGTTTTGTGTCATTTTCCAGCAAGGTCTACTGTTTGCTCATGCCATCACGATTCTAGGCTTGACTGTTGTTTTCTCTTTTCTCTTACTTTCATTAGCTCTCCTGTTAGTAATAATGTCTCAACAACCAGCGTACCAAAAAAAAGCAGCAAACACCGTATGTGTATTTACCATTCTTTTGGTGTGTTTTTTATTGGCTTTGTATGTACACAAAGTTCTAGTTGAATGGTAAAAATCTCTCCCCAAATGAGCACAACTGTGATTTAAGTGTTTAATGTCTTCTTAAAAACAAAAGTGCACGTTCCCAAGATACTTCGAGAAAACATTACAGTATTGCTGTTTAAAAGGTCAATTGTAATAATTGGGATGCAAGATTTACTGTTTCTGATTTTTTTAAAACAACTCATGATAACAGTATAAACTTTTATTTGACCCATCTAATGGGGAAATTCTTTAGCAGTTTCTCTCTTTCGCAGACTATTACATGATTGTTTATTTCATATTGTTTCTCATGAATGGAATTCTGAAATTGCATACACATAGTAGGAAATGTAACATTACAAACCAGATCTGGAATGCAAAACTCTGGAAGATCCCCAGATGGTAGTAAAGTGTTACATTTTCTTTATCACTTTGCTGCCATCTAGTGTTTGCCCCGAGTTCTGCCACCCAGGTCTGGTAGCTCTGCCACAAACTTCAGATTAAGAACCAATTGCTCTTAATTTGCAAATTAAGAGCCAATAAATACTCTGCCAGTAGAATAAAAGAGAATCTCTCTCCTGGAATTTGTTATTGTTATAATGATTTCATTTTTATTTTTATTCTCAAAAGTTGTAAATGAATTTGCAGTGTTCCACAGTCTGTATTATACAGTATATTATTCACTAAAACCTTCCCCCTGGGATCTCAGAAAGATTTACATGGTTCTCCACACACACACACACACACACACACACACACACACGTTATTCTCATAACCATAGGAATTAATTTAGCCTGACTTTGTCCTAGTAACCTAAGTCAGAGTAGAAATTACTGATGAATTTTGGTGTCTTGGGTTTCAATGTGTGATGGAATGGTGTTATGAAGGCCACGCTCAGGGAGATAAGCATTTCCTTAGCCCTCAACAGGAGCATGGGAAGTTTAAGAAGATGAGACTGGCACCACCCTAAGGAATTCACGGTGTTGTGGCTTGCTGGCTTGGGAACTTAGGTTCAGTCTGGAGAGATTGATGTCTGGTTCAGCTAAAGAACTCCACGAAACAGTGCAATACAGTTCTGTTGCGTTTATTAGCTTCCACCTCAAGGCAGAAATCTCTCCAGACTGAACCTAAGTTCCCAAGCCAGCAAGCCACAACATCGTGAATTCCTTAGGGTGGTGCCAGTCTCATCTTCTTAAACTTCCCACGCTCCTGTTGAGGGCTAAGGAAACGCTTATCTCCCTGAGCGTGGCCTTCATAACACCATTCCATCACATCATGCAAGGTACTTGTTCGAATTCTAGAGAAAGAAAGGTCAATAATGTGTCCATGTTCCCATGAGTGTTTTGGAGATAGAGCGTTTATGTAAATTGCTCTCTTTTTGGACAGAGTGCTCTTCCCCTCACCAAAATCCCTCTTTGTGAACTCCAGACAATGACATGGGGACAATTCAAAATCATGAAATCATTTTTTATATTCTATCACCAGATGCTGTATATGAAACAACTTTTTAGAGCTAAGAAAGTCACATGGCAATGAAAATTAATAAGCTTCATGACACTAAATAACTGCATACTTGGTATTCATATCAGGTTAGATATCAATAAACATCATATCCCCTGAAAATTCTCAACAGGGCTGTAAGGTTTAAATCCAGTAAAAGCTTGGCATTGCATTACATCCTTACCACTTACCTAAGGACCTAAGTAAATAACTAAGAATGCTTCCATTTCAGCTCTTCTGCTGTTAAATATTATCAGCATTGACTTAGCTTAAGCATCAAAGGTTGTCTCAGAGTAGTTTTTCATACAAAAAATGGGGCTGGTAAAAAGTGAAGTTAGTACTTTTTGAGAAACGAGGTCATCAACATCACACCAGAGTCATTTAGCACCATTTAGTAAATGTAGTTTATTCTATAATTAATTATATTAATTATGTGATTATAATTATTTAATTAAAATAATTATATAATAATTATATTAATTAATTAATTAAATGCTAATTAAATTGGATGGGCTATGATAATGTTTATAGTAATATCGCACAGTACAATGTATATATACTGTATTTTGTGTTTATGTGTGAGAGAGAAACAAAGAGTGTGTGTACATATATGATCAAAAAATAGGAACCATCAGGTCTGCTAGCATATATACTTTTTATCAAGGCAATTTTTCTAAAGCAGCTTATGAAATTTGCATGTAAAAATGTATGTGTCAAATCTGCATGAAAACAATGTATGTGTCAAAGATCAAAAGCAGAGTATTTTGCATTAAAAACGTTCATGGGCTATTTATGTTATCACTTAGATATACTTCAGGAAATTATGCACAAAGATTCCATTTTACAACATTGTGAAAATAATGAAACATGAGATATAAATAAAGCAGAAAATAAAGGGAAGGGAAATGTTAGCAATTTGCACATACCTATTAACTTTTTTGCCATTTTTTCCTGATGAAAAGTTCTGAGGAATATGAAAACTTGCATGCAAAGTGACCTTGAGCTGGCCTCAAAGAGTTGTTATGTTGTCCTAATATGGATGATTCTCCTTCTCCTTCTCCTTCTCCTTCTCCTTCTCCTTCTCCTTCTCCTTCTCCTTCTCCTTCTCCTTCTCCTTCTCCTGCTCCTGCTCCTGCTCCTGCTCCTGCTCCTGCTCCTGCTCCTGCTCCTTCTTCTCCTTCTCCTTCTCCCTTTTGCATCTTACAATAGTGTTCTTTGCTATATTTTCTAAATACTGCTATTGATCCATTCTAGAAACTAAGTTAAGAAACAAATGGATTTGTGTAGTGAACAAGAAATAGCAAGTTCATTACAATTAATGTAATGGAGGAAAAATTATATCAATTAGAATGGGGGGTTAGTCTTTTTTAATAGCTATATTTTTATGACTGTTTCAGTAATAGCTATTATCTGCTCCAGTCTTTCTTAGCTAGCTACTATTTCTAGCCAAGGATAATAGCAACTGTTGTGTCAAAAGGAATATTTTCAGTTTGCAAACAAGATAGTGAAATGTGGGTTTCATTGATTTGAGATTATTGTTCTGAAATACACATTCCAGTGCTCAGTATAGAGTAACAGGAAATGTAACTCTCCATTATTGCCTCATTCTAGTTCTGAAGTTCCTGTGCTTTAGAGCAATGGTACCCCTCTCTATTCACACATACATTTTGCCTTCCATTCTGTTTTTAGAAAGAATGTGGTGGAATGTGTGAGACAATACAATGGTGCGGGATGGTTTGTGAACCCTTAGAACTATCTATAATCCCATAGAACTATATTACTGTAGTGTGATTACAGCTTCATCCAAGAGATTCTGGTTAAACAAATACTACCCCAAACAGTATGCTGTGTCACAAATTGAGCTAAAATTCAATGTCTTTGTTGGAAAACTGTGAAACTCTAACTAGGTATTTTAAGGTGTTTAGTTAAGTCCAATGTTCCAAGCAATGAGATGACAATCAACGGTGAGTTTGAGAGGCCTCCCCTATTAAAAAGACACACATACATTAGTCACTATCATTAGAACCTACTTTTCATGACACAGGTTTGTGGAAGTGAATCATGCTCTGATCGGTAGAGTCTGGAAAGGGGTACAAAACCATTGCCAAAGACTTTGGCCTCAATTACTCCACTGTCAAGTAGATAGAGTACAAGTAGAAAAAATGCAATATTGTACTATAGCTATTCTTCTCATGAGTGGTTGTGTGATACAAATCACCCCAAGATCTAGGTGTACAATATTCCAGGAGGTTACAAACAACAACAACAACAGGGCAATGGCCAATTATCTGCAGGCCATTCCTGATTGTCTGATGAGTATTAGGGCTTAGCGCAGCCTTACAGCCTAAGGATCTGGACAGCTCACAATCATTGTGGAAATAATGGAGTCTGACCATACCAACAAATTGTACAGGATAATGTCAGATGATCTATCTGTGAGCTGAAGCTTAAACAAATGTGTCTCATGCAACACAACAACAGTCTTCAACATCCATGTAAATATACAACAGTATGGCTGAAGCAGAAGAAATGTCACATTTTAGAATGGCTGACCAAATCTCTGATTTTAATTCAGTTGAAATGTTGCCGCATGATCCAAAGCAAGTAGTTTATGAAAGACAGAGCCAAAATATCAATGAGTTGAAGCAGTTCTGTAAAAAGAATGAGCCAAAATTCCTCAAAGCTGATGTTGAGATAGATCAACAGCTGCTGGTAATATTTAGTTGAAGTGACTGCTGCTAAAAGAGATGCCACTATTAATCTAAAGCTTCACATTCTTTTTGCAACAAAGATGGAAAATATTAGCTCAGTGTGTTCAATAAAGGCATGATGCGCTACATTGTTATGTTTATTGTTTGTTTAACCAGAATTTCTTTATTTATTAATAGAACTTAGATGAAGCTCTGATCATACAGGAGGTCACAGTGTGGGAGATTATGAATAGTTCTAAAGGGTTCACAATTTTATATCTTCATTGCACACATATGTCAACTTATGATATTAAAACCAACATATGTGTTTACTAACCTAAAAGAAACTGTACTTTACCATTAATGTTTGCATCCCTTTTTGGTGGCAATGGCATTGCTCGACTCAGTGACTTGTGCCAATTTCTTACTCACTTAAAAGAAAGAAATGAAAGTGCATGTAGCAGATGCTTCCATGTCATAACCCATTAGGGGGTGTGGCAATATAAAAGGGCAGTAAACAAACAAACAAACAAATATTTTAGAGAATATATGAAAGTGTATTACTTAAGATTTTCCACACTGAAAATGAAATTTCAATTCTTTATTAAGGTCTTTCAATCACGATAAGTGAATATAAGTCCGAAGAGGCATTATAGCTTTGAATCATCGTCATCATACTCTTAAATCAATGATACAAAACCTGAAGCCACTCACAGTACCCATACAACAAAAAATTGATACTTTGGAATACCTAGATGCATCTGTTAGTCATATCTGGAAACAGAATGTGGTAATGGATGGTCTCTTCCAGCAAAAGAATGATTTTCTTAAAAGATTCACTTGATTGTATACATGATTTTTAAAGGTCGATGCATAATTAAGCAGTTTATGTCTCAAATTTGAGAAATGATTTTTTAACCATTTAAGCCCAGAGCATTCAAATGTTATCATTTGAATAAGCTTTTCTTATTCCTTGCTAACCCATCAGAAAAGTCTACCTGCTAGCGTACTTGCTAATGAGATGATTTGGAGGATGATAGGCCTTCCATGCTTCTGAAATTATACAACATAGTTATAGCAATATTTGTTTTCTCTGCAGAAGTTTGTAACATGGAGAACTCTCATATTAACACAATTTCCACTTAGAAACATGCCAAAAATTATACACTGAAATAGATTTGTAAATGGGAACTGGAAGATGATGCACCTTTATGGATAACATGTAGATACTAAGCCACATCTAGTGCAGAAGTGAATTACTGTACATCACAGCAATTAGAAATGGATTCCCAGGCTCGTCTCATTTTACAGCTTTCACATCACAAATGATGAAGTAACAATGAAAGTGATCTCCAACAAATTCTTACATTACAACAATATTTTCCAAGAACTCTGAAAACCCACCTAGTCTGGAATGCATTGCCCGATGCTTCCTCAAGGCTGAATTCTTAAAAGTACATATACCTCCTTGTTTTTTTGAAACATAAGACTCAAAATGATTCCCTACCCTTCCCTTTTCTTGTTGACCAAATACAAAGAAGGAAGTCAAGGCAACAAAGCTGTTTTCAGGTAAAAAATGCCTGTATAACCCTCAGCCTCTGTATGTGGCTTGTGGAGAGGGAAAGAGGGAAGAGAGAGAGATGGAAGGTGGGTTGGTGCTTCTTGATATAGAATTAAAAATATGGCAATTGTTAACTTCTGCTTTTCTGAAAGAGGGGTGGAAAAAGAAGAAACGCTTTGAAGAGTGAGCATCTCCCTCAGTTCAAAGCCTTCACTAAGCCTGAAGGCAGTGATCATCTTAAAGAGCTACCCTGAAGCAACTTCTTACTGTTAAAGCTAAAATGAGGACAGATGTTGCTTTTTGTGACTTAGGTATGTGCATTTTTCCCATGAGCATTTGAAATAATTGAATTTCCCATTACAAATAAAAGTGATCCAGTGACTTCTTGCCAATAAAGAGCTGCTTCCTTTTCATTTGTCAAAAGGCTAAGGGGTGAACTAAGCTACATCAAGGATGGAATACAGTAGAGAGGAACTTGCACTGTACCCATGGAATCTTTGTATGTGAACCTAGTAGTGCTTCCATGTTCTAGTCTGTCTTCTTCAGATGGACAGAGAAGCCCAGTTTCATGAGTATTAGCAGGAAGCCACAATTAAATTGGGAGCCATGAAATATAACAACAACAACAAAGACAGTACCAATAGTTATAGGCGCCTTAGGTGCAATCCCAAAACATCTCGAGCACCACTGGAAGACCATCAGCATTGACAAAATCACCATCAGTCAATTGCAAAAGGCAGCTTTACTTGGAACAGCTTATGTCTCGCAACAATACCTTTAACACCATCAAACAGCATCTGCCTATCCCAGGTCCTTGGGAAGGACCCGATAGGTGGATAAAATGCCAAATCCAGTCTAAACAACTGGCTGACTGTGCGACCAACTATCATTTATTAAATTTATATGCTGCCCAACTCCCAGCAGCTCTGGATGGTTTACAAATTGTTAAAAACATTTAAAAGCAGTACAAGGAAAACAAAACAAAGATGGCAGAGAAAACAAACCAGGATGGGGACAAGGAAAAGGAAGAAAAGGGGCATCAATTGTCCTCACCAAAGGCCTGGGTGAAGAGCCAAGACTTCAGGGCCCTTCAAAACACCAGTGGGGAGAGGGCGTTCAAATCTTGCAGAGAACCTCATTCCAGAGGGCAGGTGCTACTACAGAAAAGGTGCACTTCTGCGGTGCTGAAAGATGGCATTGTTTAATTGATGGAACCAGCAGCACACCAAACAAGCCTTCTCTGTTGCAGCACCCGCCCTCTGGAATGAGCTTCCCCCAGAGATCCAGGTGGCTCCCACCCTGTTGGTGTTCTGGAAAGCCTTAAAGACCTGGCTGTTCTCCCAGGCCTTGGGCTGAGGCAGTTGGGGGGAATGTTGGATACACTTGTATGTGTTGGCCAGATTTGCCATCTTGTTCTCTTGTTCTCTTTATTGTATTTCTTACTTTGTCTTTTTTTATTGTGATCTGCCCAGAGCCAGTCTGGAGTTAGGCAATACCTAAATTGAATAAACTGAATTTAATTGAACTTTTTACATTTATCACTCACTGCTACATTCATCTCTATCTCTATCTCTATCTCTATCTCTATCTCTATCTCTATCTCTATCTCTATCTCTATCTCTATCTCTATCTCTATCTCTATCTCTATCTCTATCTATCATATCGTGCTGGCTGTTTACCTCTTATATTACATGAGTTCTTGATACTTTGCCTCTGGGCCTGTTGAGCAAATTTGTGTTTTCTCTTTTTGTAGTTG
Source organism: Liasis olivaceus (assembly GCA_030867105.1). Classification (NCBI taxonomy): domain Eukaryota; kingdom Metazoa; phylum Chordata; class Lepidosauria; order Squamata; family Pythonidae; genus Liasis; species Liasis olivaceus. The sequence goes on along the minus strand of CM061349.1, from coordinate 234,334,353 downwards.
TAGTGACAGAGTATTGAATGCTGGACATACAGCATTGATCAAAGGTAGGAATGGGGCAAGGTGCAGTGGCTACTGACATCATAAAGGGCACAATTGTCATATTCAAGAGGAATTAGGCTTGTTTCTCAGTGTAGTCAGTTGGGGACTTTCTTCTACATGAAGAGTTGCTCATTCAGTCATTCTGCTGAAATCATAAGACTTCCAGTGGTAGGTATGTATGTATGCATGTATTTGTATACATTTGTGTGTGTGTGTGTGTGTATGTATGTATGTGTGTGTATGTATATATATATATATATATATATATATGAATGAGAATGACAAGTATGAAAAGTGAGTATGAGTATGAGAAGCTGGAGAAGTACCAAGGCCCGAAGGAGGAACTAGAGAGGATGTGGAAAGTAAAGGCCAAAGTGGTCCCAGTGGTGGTAGGAGCACTCGGGGCTGTGACTCCTAAGCTGAGAGAATAGCTCCAAGAGATCCCAGGAACAAGATCAGAACTTGATCAGAAGAGTGCAGTGCTAAGAACAGCTAAGATACTGCACAGAACCCTCAAACTCCCAGGCCTCTGGTAGAGGACCCAAGATTGAGGAAGACACATACCACCCACAGGGGTGAGAGGGAATCTATCTATCTATCTATCTATCTATCTATCTATCTATCTATCTATCTATCTATCATCTATAAAACATCCACAGTACAAAAGAGTCAAAAATCAATCAAAATAAAACCAACATACACTCTAAAAATGGAGCAATTCAGAGAGAAGATTCATATAATGGTGTCATTTAATTAAGCTTAAAAAAAAAACCTCTTCAGAAGAGCTCCATCTTTGTCATAGCAAGTCAAACTCCCAGGAGAAATGTATTCTGCAGTATGGATGCCATGATGAAGAAGCATCTTCCTTTACTCCCCTAACCTCACAGAAATGAAGGATTACAAGCATTTTTTGCAGTGATATATGTATCAGACTGGTCAATTCTAGCTAGAGATGGTGTAGGGACTCTGACACCAGCACTGAGACTAGTCCAGGAACTTGGGTAGGGATCATGTCAGGCAGCAGATGGCCAGTACACTTGCTTCTCCTTTTGGCCAAACTGTAGCAAAACATGAAAGGAAGAATCTATTAGAAAGAAACTGAAGATGACTCTATCCTAACTCTTTGATATGAGAAGGAGGGAAGGGAAAACACTGTCAGATTTTCAAGATTCTGTTACTATAGCCTATATCAATAGTGTTCCAGTATTTCTTGTGAAGTCTGTCAGCCCTTTGAGGTAGACCAGGTAAGTCAAGTCAGGGAACAGAGGTAGAGTGGAGTCACTCTACACAAACCTTACAAACAAGTAGTGGACTGGAATTGCTAGTTGGATTTCTACTCACCACATGAATCCACTTGACCCTGGATTAGGCCACGGCCATCTTCATCTAGTATTTTGCTTCTTAAAGTTCCAGCCAAATACTTCTAGGTGGCCCAAGCATTGATCAACATGTCTTCCATGAATGCATCCAATCCTCTTTAAAGGCCATTCAGGTTAACGGCCATCATTATGTTTTCTGATAATTAAGTCTGGAGTTAATTATGTGCTGTGTAAAGAAAGCTTTGTTTTGTCTGTCCTAAATCTCAGTCAGTTTCATTTACTTAGAGGACCCTCCTGCTTGAAGAAATATATGAGGGAGATCGCTTTCGCCAACTTCCTTGCACCCCCTAGTGCTCCTTAGAAATCTGCTGCAGAGGCTTTAGGACTCTAAATCCCAGAGGAAGAGTTCAGTAGAGTGCTGGTATTCAAAACAGCAACAACAGCACCAGCAACAACAACTCTGTCTTCTGCCATTGGAGTCCTCACTCAGTCAAAAGTTTTCTGAGAAAAGAGTGAATCTTTTTGTTCATGGAAGGGATACCTGGGTTCCAAGCTAGCGCAAAACTTTGTCTTCCTTTCAGTTTCATGCACTGCTAGTTGTGGCAAAGTAAAGAGGAATATGTAGGCAGACTCTCTATTTTATAAGATGATGAAAAAAAAAATTCAATTAGCAATATTTATTTATTTATTTATTTATTGGATTTCTCCCCCGCCCATCTCCCCCACAATAGGGGACTCTGGGCGGCATAACATCATGGTGTCCAGGTATATTGGCTGCATTTCTTAGATTTATCTGATTTCACCTTGTGGGAATATATTTATATTAGCAAATAACCAAAAAGAAAAAAAAAAGATTTCAGGCAAACTGCACCCTGTGGTGCCCTTTTTCTTTCTTTCTTACAAGAAACTGTATAACTTACCTCTAAAATTGATGGAAGAAGCCACTGTTTTCTATCTGAGCATGTAATAGGACAGTCACTACGCATTAAATGCATTTTAAAGCATCAATTACAAGAAAATCAGTTCAATAAATGTATTAATATATCTACCATGACAACACTATCTTCTTTAGAATAACCAAACTGCCTACCTCACCACATTCATCATTGTTATGGAGTGGAGAAAGAACATCCTTCACTTGGTCTTTGAATAATTCTATACAATATTTATGTAGAAATAATAACCCATCATAACTGTTTTTGTTGCTATGTTTATATTGAGATATATGAATTTTCATTAGGTGATGAAAATCCCACAGTGCAAAGGTTCCTCTTACATATGAAGTGTTTGCACCATAACCAAGCAAATAAAACTGAAAAATAACAATTAACACGAGGGAAAATAATATATAACAACTTTATTCCAGATTAGAGAATAGAGTTTATTGAATCATTTTGCTAAATGGCATCAGAAGCTTTCACGAAAGCTGGATTTTCAGTGTCTAGCACATTTTTCTTTGTCAAGCTGATTTCGTAATACTGTATGAATACCACATTCAAGCAGGTGTCCTATGCTTTGTAATGGCCTTTTCCAGCTCTGGCATAATATTAAACTTTCAATAAATTTATTTTCACTTCTAATGTTGATGGATTAAAAAAGATTAAATAAAATAACTTTAATTTGGAATGTTTAATTTTAAGAACATGCTTGAAGCTTCATGAGATTTATTGCTAGAATTTTGTTGTTGTTGCTATACATTCTCTTCTGAAGAATATTCAGCAAATTCTGGTAATCTAGGGTCAATTCAAAAGCCTAAGCATTGTCCAGCTACCACTGTAAAATATGTATGTGCTTCTCAGTAAAGCTGTATTTTATAAACTAAATGTTTTGAGCCCAAATAATTCTATTTTTTTCAGCTGGTTTGACAATTCTATTGTTATAGGTCCTAATACTCCAATAATTATGGGGAAAACTTTGTGGGTTTATTCCATTATCTCTGTCTTTTAATTGTTCCAATACTTTACAAGCTTTTCCAGTTTCTTCTGAGCTATTCTGCTGTCATTCAGTACTGCCAAACCGATAAATAAAGATATATTTTCTTTAGCTACTATGATTTCCAGTGTATTGTGTTCTAGATGATGCTCCATCTGAGTATGGAAAATCTATAAAACAATAACAACAACAGCAGCAGCAGTAACAACAAGCCGCTTCCTTTTATCACAACTGTCAAAGCAGTTCAAATTGTCAACAACTGAAATACAAAATGCAAAATGTAAGTTAAAATAGTACACAAAATAGTATTTAATTTAAAAAGTGAGGAAACAAGAATGAAAAAAAATATAGCATTCAACTGATGCCTGAAACATGTAATTACAGATGTTTCATGAATTTTATGAAGAGCCTTCAGGCATGACGGCAGCACTACTAAGGTGGTCTGTCTGCAAGGTGAGATTCTGCCGTTCCCAGCCCATGCAAGACCTCCCCTTATGGCTTCAGTGATCAACCTGGTCTATCATGGCAAAAGTAATGTGTCAGATATCATAGTCCCAAGTTGTTTAGAGATTTATATGCCAAGATCAAAATTTGGATATGACGTGGTAGCTAAGTGATTTAATACTAGACTTATTGTTGAACCCAAAGTTAATGAAAGAGTCACTTTTTCGTGAGATGGGCGGTATCTAAATTTGAAAAGAAAGAAAGAAAGAAAGAAAGAAAGAAAGAAAGAAAGAAAGAAAGAAAGAAAGAAAGAAAGAAAGAAAGAAAGAAGAAACTATATTCTCACTTCCTAGTCCTTCAAAGGTTATGCCTAAAAGGTAGACCATACTCTTATGCTGCTTCACTCTTTCCCCTCTCTCCCATATAAATTAACAGAAATCAATATTAGCAGAGTTAATACCTGACTTTTGTGTGTTAAATCTGGTCTTTATGAAATACAGGGCATTTCAACTCCTCAGCTGCATATCTTTATGAACTATTTCTGTGCATAACTGGGCAAAGAGTAATTGGTAAATGGATATGAGAAGGCTTAAGAAAGGAGTGCATCTGTAGTCCAAAAGTAATAATTCTGAGTGATGCTGACAGAAGCAGCATACTTTTCAATCATTTTACGGGAAAAAATATGTGACTTACAATGCTTAGATAGTGTTTGGTGTGTATCCATCAAAGGCATTCCTAAAGAAGATTAATTTCCACTGTGCTGGAAATGTGTAGAGTATCTGAGGGGGGAAAAAAAACTTTCCATATCCGCTATGATTTCAATATCAGTTGAATCACAGACCTTAGAATAATGCTTAGGGAGATGCAGCTGGCACTCCTGGGAATGCTGATGCTGCCCAGCACAAGGCTTTCTCATTCACGCCAACAGAAGATACAGCCTACAGCCTATACTTTTTAATCTTTTTCCTACTGAAATGAATATGCATCCAGGAGGTTCGGCCACATGAGTTGCTGTTTGATACAGGCTTTAGGATATTTCTCATTACAAAATAGGTTCTGAAAAAAGAAGAAGAAGAAGAAGTCCAAACAAATTAATAAATAACTGGATTATCAGATTCCCATTCTTTGCCCATAGCTATTTCGTTTGGTATGTTGCCTCACATCATGCTTGCTCTTTCATCATTTCCTTTCCCCACCCCACCTCCTTTAATGCCTTTAAGCTTTACAACTATAAACTAAAACATTCCCCCAAAGTTAGAAACTCAAAATATGCCTTTCCTTTTCAGAAACACCCACAAGCTAATCTGGTGGGTTTCCTTAAACCATGAAATCTATCAAATGTGAAACCTTCAAAGGGTTGTTTACGTGCTTCATATCTGCAAGCCACAAAAACATAACCTGTGGATCAGGCCTTGTACCCATGACCCACTGACTTCTTGACATCTTGAGGTTATGCATCCCAAGCATGTATAAGCAGGAAACGCCAGACTTCTTTCAGCCACATCCTGGTGTGACTGCAGTGTAAATTAGAGCTGTGTGAAAACCCTGGGAAAAAAAATATTTTGGCATGGGTGCCTAGTTTTCCTTTCCTTTCTTTCTCTGTCCCCTTTTAACTAAGTATGTGGAGTAAGAATTATTCTAATTAACCAATAGATCTGTTAAATACTGGAGAAAAAAATTTAGAAAGTTCTGAATAAAATAGTAGGACTGAAAGTCTTTCATCATGAGAATAAGATTCTACTTGCAATTGCCATAAATGATGTGATATGTCGAAGAGATATGAATGCTTCTGAAAAAACTGGGGGGTGGGGGAAATCATCATTGAACAACAGATTATTCTGGATCACTACTAATCATTTAAGTTTATGTAAAGCAGTGGGTTTAACAACTGTTGTGTTTGCTTGTTATTATTGAGACTATGAGGTCACTGTTTCCACTTGTAAAATAAATTAGTTTTCCTTTTCCTTCCATAAATTTTGCAAGGAAATGAAGCTTGTTGAGTTAAAACAGCTTTCAGAATTGTTTTATGGGGAATTACCGACAGATAAAAAGTGTGCCATGGGAAAAAAAATTAATTTGTATCTTATGAATGAGAGAGGTCTGTTCTGCTGTTATAACAGGCATTTAAAAGATGCTGTTAGGTAAGACAGTATTCTCAAGTAACAGGACTGAGGTCCTGCATAGATCTTTTTTAAAAGACAAGGTTTATGGTATGCTAAAGATAATAAATGTACTGTGTTAAAAGGAGGAGATTGGATTCTGTATACATAGGGTGCTTTAAGTCCCAATAGGAAAAAAATCTACAAGTAGTCCTCACTTAACAACCACAATCAGGACCAGCAACTCTGTTGCTAAGCGACATGGTCATGAAGTGAAAAATCACATGACCACACCCGACTTGCAATGGCAGTTTGTCAGTTCTGGCTGTGGTTGTTAAGCAAATCATGGTGGGTAGTTAAGCCTGATGTCACGTGACCGCAGCTTGCAACTTCCTGCTGGCTTCCCCATTGACTTTGCTTGTTAGAAGCTGGCTCTGAAGGTCACAAATGATAATCACATGACTGCAGGACACTGCAACCACTGTAAGGTCACCAAGCACCTGAATCACAATTATGTGACCACTGGGCCACAACTTTGAGGACTGGTCATAAGTCTTATTATTCAGCCCTGTTGTAACTTTGAACTGTCTCTGAATGAGCGGTTGGTAAGCAAGGACTATCTGTACTCTTCAAAAGGTATGGAGCAAAATCCAACACTGTGCAGGTAGACACAATGAACTTTCAAATCCTTCCTCTGCAACTCCAAACATTCTCTTCTAATTGGTTCCAGAGGATTACAGCACCTTGTGGGAAATTTAAGGATTCACTCTTTATTTATTTACAGAATTTATAAGCCACTCCAATCAACCAACTCTGAGTGGTGTACAATTCTACAACCCCATAATTTATGTTAAAACAAACTGATGTAAAACAACTTAAAAATCATACTATATATTATAGTCACATAAAACTGAGAGCCAAAATCCAAACAATCCAATCCATTGTATTGATGGATACAAATAATGCTCCAGCCCCCCTGGCTTGGTGAAACGGTCATGTTTTCAGCAATTTCCTAAAGACTAAGAAGGAAAGGGCCAATCACAGATCAAGGAGACACTATTTCAGAGGAGGGGAGTGGCAATGGAAAAGGCATGATTCTATGCCCCTGAAGGTGGCAGTCGCTAATCAAGAGGACACATACAGAATGGGCAAGTAGATGTTACTTGGAGAAGGTGGTCCCATGGATACCCAGGCATGGAGGGTTTTAAAGGTGACAACTAGCACTTTGAATTACACCTTGAAACTAACTGGCAACCAGTGCAGCTGTCAAAGTAGAGGTACACTCATAAATACTCAAGTCACTGCATTCTGGACCAGCTAGAGCTTCCAAATGTTCTTCAAGGTAGCCCTGTGTAGAATACATTGTGGTTGTTTAACTGAGAGGTAACTAAGGCATGGGTGACAGTGAGTATCACCTTCCATTCCAGGAAAAGTTGCAACTGGCACACAAGATGGAACCATGTTCACCTGGTGCACCAGTTGCGCCCTTTCCTCAGTTGGGAGGCCAACAGTTATTCATGCCCTGGTCACTTCATGACTGGATTATTGCAATGTGCTGTATATGGGGCTGCCCTTGAAGACCACCCTGAAATTATAGTTGGTTCAAAATGCAGTGGCATGAGCAGTAATGGATACCTGCTGGCATGCCCATGTGTCACCACTACTACCTGAGCTGCATTGGCTGCCAGTTGGCTTCCAAGTGCAATTCAAAGTGCTCGTTATTTCCTATAAAGCACTGTGTGGCATAGGGCCTGGATGTCTAAGGGACCACTTATCCCCAGTCATTTCTGCCCACCTGGTAAGTTCTGGCAGAGAGGGTACCTTCCAGGTCCCCTCCGTTAAACGTTGTCATCTTGCAGGACTGAAGAAGTGGGTCTTCTCTGTCATGGCCCCCACCCTCTGGAACAGCATCCCCCAGAGTTAAGGATGGTGCCCTTTCTCCTGGGGTTCTGGAAAGCTTTGAAAACCTGGCTTTGGTCCCAGGCCTGGGATTAATGTATTATATCTGAGGCTGGTGAGGGCTGTTTCATTTTGTTTGAGTTGTGTAGTTTTTAGATCATTTTAGTCTGGGCTATCTGTGTGGTTTAAGGTTTTATCTGTTTTCATGGATTGGGGAGGGGGTGTTGTATGCTGCCCAGAGTCCATTGAAGTTAGGCTAATAATAATAAATAATAATAAATAAATAAAACCAACTTTGCCTGGGGAGTGCAAGTCAGACTTAATGATGGAGTTTTCCTGGAATTGGTATGCAAAGCCACTCCATTTTGGTGGGACTGAGTCTCCAGGCATCCACATAGCACTTCAACAGCATCACTTATTTTGTCAGGGGTTAAGATATTTCATATCTTAGGAATATGCATATGAGTGGGTAGAGCATTGAGCCCTGCAGCACCCCACAATTAAGGGGTCTAGGGCTTGCTCTCTCCCTTCCAACCACCACTGACTGAAATGTCCCTTCAGAAAGAACTACAAAATAGTAGCCCACACTCCTAATCATCAGAGATGACTCAGAAAGGATACCTTTTAAGGATATTGAAAGTTTCTGAGAAGTCAAGCAGGATTAGGAGGGTTGCACTACCCTTATCCCAATCCTGCCGGAGATCATCTATAAGTGCAATCAATGCTGTTTCAATGCTGAACTCAGGCCTGAAACCTGACTGAAATGGGTCTGGATAATCTGTTTCCTCCAAGAGCTTCTACAGCTACAATTCAACCACTTTCTTCACAACCTGCTCCCAGAAAGGGAGGTTGGAAAGAGTTTGATAGTTGTCCGTCATATCTGGATAAAGTGGTGATTTTTTTTTTTTTTAAGGAGGAGGTATACAACTTCCTCTTTCGAAGAAGCAGTAATACTCCTCTCTCAAGGACACATTTACCACCACCCAACCTGGCTCCCTGTCTGGATGCTTTCACTATCCAGGAAATGTAGGGATCCAGAATGCAAATGGCTGAGCTGATGCTACAAAGCACCCCATCCACTTCCTCAGGACTCACAGGATCAAACTTATTCTGGAGAACCTCACAAGACGAAGCCTCAGCCATCTCTGGCTAATGTTGGTAAATGATCTTTTTTTTTTTTTAATGAGTTGCATTGAGTTTGTGGCCTTGGGCATTATGGTTATTGCTAAATTGTATTTTTTACCCATTGTATGCTGCCTAGAGTCACTTTTGAGAGATGAACATCCATGTAAATTGTGTAAATAACATTAAATGTTTCAATAAATTTCTCAAGACTTATCCAGAGAGCTTCAAGCTCCAAGTGAATCTCAGCAACTTTATCCTCCAGATGCCTAGAAAATTCCTCACACTTAGATGTTCCTTCTACCTGTCCTACCCTAAGAGTCTGGGTCACTTTAAAAAGAGCTATTGGATAGCAATCTGCCAATACAATCAGAGAACAATGTTTTGCCCCTCTTATCAGCACAATGTATGCCCAAAGATAGGCTGTTACATGTATTCAGTCAGATTCACTACTCATTGTATGAGGCATCACTTGGTTGCTTCATTCCCCAGAGCTTCATGGAAAACCAGGAGGTTCTCTGGGTTGGCAAACTGGAAACCAAGCAGTTCCATTAAACTACTGGTACAGATCAATCAATTTGGACCCATCCTCCCCTTCCTGTTCTTCCAATGGAGGTCATTATTTCAGTGGGAAGGATTAATTGGATCTCTTTCCTTTTCTATATTGTGGGAAAGACAATCAAACCACCTATGAAATTCCAGGAGAACTCATACCAAAAGAAGGCATGGTTAATTCATGGAAATATTTTTCTTAGCCTACATTTTATACGAACTTCCCTTGGAAAAACCCTTGTTGCTTCCTTAGTTGTGACTGAGAAAAAGCATGCTGAGATGCAAAAAGATATTTGTACATGTTTAAATGGCACAGAAGGGAGAATTGTAACTGCTACACTTCATAGTATAAAGGCAGCAGCTGCAATAATGAAAAAAAAATTATCTTGTGAAATGTGAATCCCTTCATTTTCTGAACCTGAGACCAGTGGTGGAGAAACATTTATCAGCTTGATTTAGATTCAACTCAGTATTAATGACATTTCTCAGCAAGCATGTGGTGTGGGGAGGGACTAGCCTAGCTGCTGAAAAGAAAAAGAAACTTCACATAATTCCTATGGTAAGATGAGTAGCAGAAATAAAGTGTAGGAGAATCCAATGGCACTAGAGAATCATAGCAACTCTTGAAGGACTTGAAGAAAGGTGAGGTCCTGCCAAATAAAGAGCTATCAACATTGGCTGCTTCTGTTTGGGCACCAGCAGCATAATGTCATCCCTGGCTACTTGAAATGGAACACCATGAAGACCCACAAATTTAGCAGAACATTCGTTTTCCTTGAACACGGTCTACTGAATTATAGTAGATGCATCTAATAAAGTGAATTATGACAGAAATATGCTAAATAATAATGCCTAATAAACTGAAACCACAGTATCGTTTGTTGTTTTCCTAATACATCTATTCCTCTGAAAATCGTTTTCTCAGAGTATTTTTTTCCACAGATAGTACTGCTGAAAGTCCAATTGTAGTGCTAGAGGCAGCTAGACATGCCTGTATCTGTCCCCTTAGAGTGGTCTTTGTAGTGCTCTAGCCAGCTTTCAGTACCAGCCTGGCAGAAGCCACTTGGCTGGTGAAGGTAGCTGTCAAAGTGTTGCTATAGGCATTACTGAAGGGCTGTTACAGAGTCTTAATAATGTTGGTTATATCAGAGTGTTACTGTGGATTTTAATAGATAGTATTGCTTGTCTTTAAGGTATGTATTTGCCATGGATGTTTTGCTTATACCTACCCTACCATGGACACTATTCTTTTTATTATAACTTGTATTCTGGATGTTTGTATTTTGTTATTCTGTGGATGTTTTAATTGTGACTCTGTAAACAGCCATGAGTCTTCTCAGATTTGTCCCCATACAAATCCAATAAAAAAATAAATAGAAGTCATCCTCTTCTGAAAAACCTACCCCAAAACAAGAAGCAGACTAATACTTTGGTTGAGGATAAGAGACATATTAAGCATTTGCAACAATCAATCAATCAATTATATAGAAATTAAGAAGATACCAGAGATGTGCAGAGATTCATTGAAGGACTTTTGTACAAAGGGAAAGATATTTCTAAGGAATGTGCTAGACCTGATTTTCAGTTACTGAAATGGAACTTTAAAAGATTAACTCAGTTAATACAATTCACAATATTCTCATATAACCCACTCAAGCAAAGAGACTGGGCAACAATGAGGGAAAATTAGAGTTCTGTATCCCAAGATCTCTTCACCTTCAGGACGCTGATATTGGGGTGAACAGTGGGACTTAATTACAGAGATTACTTTGATTTGAAGGCTGATCTTATATATTGATCCCTTTCTCCTTCTCCTTCTCCTTCTCCTTCTCCTTCTCCTTCTCCTTCTCCTTCTCCTTCTTTTTCTCCTTCCCCTTCCCCTTCTCCTTCTCCTCCCTATCATTGAGTTTTATGTAAAGTTATTCTCAATATAATGAAATATGATCCTGGTAAGTGAGCAGGAGAATGAGCCAATACCTTCTGTTGTAACAAGGAACCTATAATGTGGAAGGACAAAGATGGCTGGGGAGCAATGCCTCCTATTGGAAAAAATCAGACAAGATTATAAGCATTTTATATGGTTTTTGTTATTCTGACTAAACTCAGTTATTGCTGTTTATTGAAAGTCTGAGATTTTATAAAGGACAAGCCCACCATGGAGATGGTAGATTGGAGTCTGTTATCGAAGAGCTAGCGTCGGTTATGGCTAACAATCAAGGGCAAAGAATCATGGTTGCATCCCTCCTCCACAAACTCTGAAAGCACAGTATTTCAATGTTCTGAAAGTTTGGATGTAAATGTTGCTTAACTATTAGCCCGCTAAGCATTCTAAACTGGAGATATTTGTGAATGGAACCTGGTAATTACAATTTATAATATTATTTATGTTAATCGGCCTAAGAGTAGAGATTGTCCAGTACAGTATGTGACTCAAGCCACAATTCTGAGGAAGGAACTCTGGAGCACACATTGCTAATGCATTTCCTAAGATGCTTCACCATGGTCAGAACTGTCAAAGAGAAAAGAATTTCACAGAAGAAATACAAATGGCTAAATTAAGTTGTCTTTACATTGAAGTTAAAACCTATTCCTCAAAATATCCCCAAACAGCAAATATTATGAAATTAAATTCCTATGCATATTTATCGGGGACTAAATTCCACTGATCATCTTCAAATTTAATTCTGAATGGAATCAGACCAAAACATGTAATAGACAGACTAAATATGATCAGATTTTTCTTTCTCGTGACATTATCATCAATCTCATCAATTGTGAGATTGGCCCCCTCACTCCTGGTTTTCTGGAGGGATTTGAAGACCTGGCTCTGCCACTTGGCCTGGGGTGGGGAGGGAAGACGTCAAGCATGGGGATGGCTAGCCCTTTAGAGGCCTGTCGTCTGCAGCTCTGGAAACCATCAGCCTCTTGGTTTTTTTTTTCTTTTTTCTTTTCTTTTAGTAACGTTTTGTACAGTTTTTATGTCTTATGTGATTGCATAGATATTTATTGTTTTAATGGGTTATGTGAGCTGCCCAGAGTCCCCCATCAAGGGGAGATGGCGGAGATAAATTAAATAAATAAATAAACAAACAAACAAATGGCATTTTATAACTTGTGAGGTCACTCAATGGCTTCTACATATAGATTCCAAACTATATTCCGGCATGAAAAGTTATTTTGTAGCTGACTTGTTTACTTCTTCACGTGGAAGACAGGTTGTTAATTAGCACTCCTTTATTTTTTAAATTCTAAAATAAGGTAGTTTGACAGAGAAATACTGGCTTATCAATAACATAGGACAGTAGTATTTACATATTCTTAATACGTAGATTTCAAACTGAAGCTAGCGATCTATGAATTTGAAAAAATCCTCCCCCTCCCAAGATTGCAAAATGTAGGCAAGAGATTCTTGAAATGCTTCCTATGTGAGATGTTACCATTAGATCCACAATTCTGTGCTAACATTAGGAATTTTATGTGTACAGGAGAATATTAAACAATACAGACTCCCACCAGCATCCTTATGAGACACTCTCATGACATGACTCAACTACAAATTTTCTCTGAACTTTCAGATTATCAGCTCCAAGACTCACATCTGAACCCAATTCCTTCCTGACACCTGAGATACTCAGAGGACTTAAACAAATATTTATCTCTTAGCTATATAACTCGCTCATTTAAAAATATGAGAACTATAGTGGAAAGTACAGCAAAATAATCCAATGGATCTTCATCTCATGGCCAAAGTACACCTGACCCTTGTTCCCCAAAATCTGTATTTCTTGTCCAATTAATATAAAAATCCTTGGCTACTGAGCAGGCTCAATTTTCCATGGACTGCTTGTCCTGCTCCCTTATTTTTGTTTAAAAATAACTGTTTCTCTCTAGAAAAAAATGGATTTCCCCCCAGGCTTACTGATACTTCCTGCCCTCTCACTGAATACTTAGAATACTAAGAACATGCTGAATATGTCAAGTATGCTGAAAATGATAGTAGAGTATAGAATATATTGAAAACTACAACAAATTTAATATATACTGGCCACCTGTTCTATACATGCAACTTCTGTGCTTCTTCATTTTGTCTTCTGCTGATACAAAGATGAAACTCTCCTGTTTATATCCCTTTTCATTTCAGTCATGTCTGTTGTCCACTAGCTGTCTTAGCCCAGAACTTGGCTCTGCTGTATGCTATGCTCACACAGTTTTGCAGTTGGAAGGCCCTTCTAATTAGTTAAGTTGGCTTCAGTGTCCAAACAGGAGCTGGCAGGCAAAAGTTACAGCACAAGCCAAACGCATTTTTATTCAAAAGTAAGTAACACTGAATTCCGTGGGATCCATCTCTGAGTAACTCCCATTAATGGGACTTACTCATGACTGGACTTCCATAGTATTAAGAGGCATAGAATAATGCATAATAAAAATATTTTTTAAAAATTCCAGAATGACCAGGATACAGAATGAATGCTATTCTTGTCTCCCAATTGAGGATCTGAAGACCTGCTAAATTGTGAAATGCAAGAAACAGGATCAGAAACTTGACAAGTTCCATATGTCATTCTAAATGACTCTACCTTCAGGAAAGGTCTGCTTCTCTTCTACCAGGGAAGCAGACAGCTTTAATTTTCTTAGTCTCTTGCATGAATTCCTATCCAAGCACTAAAAGCTACAATGGCAAAGGCTGAAAGGCCCAGGGGGTTGGCAATATGATATGGGGTCTTTCAGCCCTAGGTCACTGGTTTGAATTTGCTCTAGGTTGATATGGCAACCAAAATTCTTACCATATGACGGTTGGATATAGCCTTAAGTCTATTAATGAGCTGAGGGGGTCTACATCCAAGCTTCCCAGATGGCCTTGTTGACATCTTGAATGACCTTCTCACCTTCACCCTTGGATATAATCCATCCAGGTCATTGCTAAGGTGTATTGATTGGACAACGTCGGTCAGATCATATTACGCTTGTCTAGGTTGCCTCCGTGTGCTGCCTGTCAACATACAGTGCTATTCAGTGTCTGCAAACCCAAAGGGCAAACTTAGAACTGCATCATTTATGGAATACATGAATGACCACAAGTATCTTCCACCTCCTAAATACCCCATAATTTTCAATATATCTTTTGAAAACATGTTTCTTGTGGATTAAAGACTTAAAATTTATGCATTGCCAAAACAACCTATCCAGCAGAATTATAAATAACATACAAATAGCTTTCTCTATAATTACTGTGGTCAATTATGCTAACAACAGCAAATAGTGTTTTTTTTTTCCCCCTGCAAAGGAATACTTGGTTAGTGAGGCTCTTCATTGCCATTGGCGGGGTGGGGGTGGGGGGAAAGCAGTGAGACAAAACGGTGGAAGTCAGAAGGACCTGCCAAATAATGCATTAAACATTGCCAGAACTAATGACAAGCAGTGCCAAACTATTCCCTAACCTATATTTTGAATATTTGTAATAATCTGGATTCTCTATAATACAATGTCACTAAAAGAGAGAAAGTCTGTAAAGCTATAGTATGTCATCTCCACAAAACCTTAATCAGATTTTAAAATTTTAAAAGATTTAAAAAAATGTTTAATAGGTGAAAATTTTAAGAATTGTTTTATAACATGTCCTACTACATGGTAACAGTAAGTTGACATTGGCTGATTTTGAAAAGCTAAGCAGTGTCAGACCTGGTTAGTACTTTGACAGTGGACTACCAGGATATGTAGTCTATACAGAAAAATGTAGACTAAATAAATTAAAAAAAAGTCCTGGAAAAAGGCAATGGTATGAAAATTATATGGGCATATCCATGACATCATCAGGAGTTTGGCCTGAGGGAGACTTTGCTCTGGTCTTTTTCTTTCTGAAGGCAAAATAGAAAGTAAGCAATGATAATTTCTCAGGTTGTGCTGCAAAATTCTCATTCTTTGCCCCAGTTCATATCTACCTGATGGGGGAAAAGCCATTCAGACATAAAGTGAGGTGTAATGAACATGCTGATTACAGCTAATTCTCATGCCTCCTTTTTATCAACTTGAAGGGAGTTGGTGGAAAATTTGAGCAGATGCTTGGTTGGAGGCATCTCAACAGTCTTCCCCAACCAAATGCCCTTCAGATACAGCCATGCTGTCTGTAAATCCTGAGAGATGTAAACCAATACATTTACACAACCCTGAATCAGGGAAGACTTCCTCAAACAGCTGTTTGAAGAACCTAGGGTAATTTCAAAGTTAATTTGACCTTGGGGAAAAACCTTGCTAAGGACCAACTAATAGTCATTTCTAAGATAGATATATATATATATATATATTCATTTTAATTTCACTTAAAATAGGATCATGCTGACAGTTTCTTTTGCATGAGCTGAAAGTTTCTCTCATATTGCAGAACCAAGCATGTAGCAGTAATTTCCCTACCCCCACCCACTGGAAGAGGAAGTGAGAGATTTGTTTTCAAGAAGTAAATTGCTTAAAAACAGAAGGGAAATCCCAAAGGTTTCAGCTCTTGAATCGAGTAGGGGAAACTGATAACTTCTTTTAAGAACAGGGTTTTTTTTTTTTTTTCCTTCTTGTTGTTCAGACTAATTGGAAGGGTGCGAATCAATAATACGTATTAACATGCCTGCTTCTTCTGGGGCATTTTATTTATTTTATTCATAGAGTGAAACAAACCAGATTCCCTCTAGGCAGAATGCTCCCTTTTGATTATTTTATTCAGTTATCAGATGAAGTGATATATAAGCAGGAGTGGAGTAAGATGGAAGGGTTCTTCCTATTTGTTTTGTTGACATACAGTGGCTTATTCAGCCTTTCTGAAAAACTCAAGTAAGTTCTATTTGCTCAAAACTACTGCTAGGAGGTCAAACCAGTCAATCTTAAAGGAAATCAACTCTGATTGCTCATTGGAAGGATTGATAATGAAGCTCAAGCTCAGATACTTTGGTCACCTAATGCGAAGAGAGGATTCTTTGAAAAAGACCCTGATGCTGGGAAAGATGGAAGGCAAAAGGAGAAGAGGACGACAGAGGATGAGATGGCTAGATAGCATCACTGAAGTAATGAGCATGAAATCGAGCAAACTCAGGGAGGCAGTGAAAGATAGGAAGGCCTGGCGCAATATGGTTCATGGGGTCACGAAGAGTTGGACATGACTTAACGACTGAACAACGACAACAACAGCTATTGCCTCTGTCATCCCCCCCCCCCCCCCAGATAATTGACCAGTCTGCTCTTCCTTGGGCAGGTTTGCTTAGAAAACCAAAACTGTGAGTCAGAATATATTTTAATATCCAGTAATAATATGCTTAGACCACCAGCTAAGATACAACATGACCAGTTTCTTTAGGTTTCCTAAAAAGCACTCATTCAGAAAGAATGCTCTCTTTTCCTTTAGCTCCTAAGCTGAATTATGAAAAGAATAAAGCTGGTGTTGCAGAGGTGTCAGAGTGAAGTGATATGGTTTAGGTCCCTAGCTACCTACCATTCCACAGAAGCTGCTTAGGGAAGGAAAGTTGGGGAGTGACCACAGAACTTCTTTCTTTTATTGCAAATACTCAAAATCCTGCTTTATGAAACCAAAGGATAATAAGAGCTATTCTTTCTGATGTCTTGCTTGCTATCTAGGACAGCGCCATCATGACATAAACAATGGTGTGTCTGGAAAACCAGCCCAACTCTGCTAGCAAAATTTAGTTCAACATAAGCTTGAAAAATCTTCCTTTGCCACCGTTGCTAGAATGGAATCACTCCCACCACAGTCTATGCTGTCCCTTGTGAATACAGCTGGTACTTAGCTTTCAAATGTGCAGAACTGTATTTAGTTCTTGAATGCATACAAGTTCATTTCTTTTACCTTCATCTCAAATATCCCAACCCAATTTCCACATGATTATATGCCTGATTCATGTTTCTCTTTGCAGGACAATCAGTTTGGCTACTTAAAAACAAACAATCACAGATACAGATACAGATACAGATACAGATACAGATACAGATACAGATACAGATACAGATACAGATACAGATACAGAAAGTGTGTCACAGTATGGTGAATACTGTCTACAAAGAATGAAAGAAACTGCATGTTTTGGTAATTATTACTTATACAATTTTTTTATATTCTACTACTCAGCTGACACAAAAAGCTAACAGCAACTGACATTAAAGATATATCTAAAATAATAAAACACAAAATTGGAGCTAGATTTCCAGCTACTTATAAAGAACACTCATTAAAGTTAGTGGGAGTACAGTTATTCCTTGCTTATTTGCTCCATTTTTTTGGATGGGTTTGCTCTACTTGTGACCAAAGAGGCAAGCCAAATATAAGAAGAAATAAATACAACAAAGAAGTCCTGTATCCCACTCAGTTGGTAGGTGAATGTTAGATCAATTCTCAGAATAATAATAGCTTGCCCAAAAATGAATATCGCTTATCAAAATATTCTATTTTCCCCATTTGTTTCGGGGGGAGGGGACCCTGGAAAATGACATGTAGCTAAAAATCCCGATCTAGGGATGTTCTGGGGGCATCCCTTGGCTATTGGGAGGCTGTGTGGCCCATGGGTTTCTCAACCTGAAATCGACCATGCCCCTGTTTTCATTATAGGGCAGTCACTACACCATCAAAGGCATCTGCTGTGGTGCCGGGGGAATTAAGATGGTAGGTATAACTATGCAACTGACCCACTGGCCTTCTGTATGCGTATGCAAGGTCAATACACATCCAGAATGGGTGGGCTTCAATTGTGCGATCGTATGTGCCGCTTGGCCTTTTTGTTACTTTTTGCAAGTCCAGCCTATGTCCCCATGGCCATTCATAACAAAAATTCGAAGAGATTTGTATGGAAAGATGAAGAGAACAATCTTACAAGAGTTATCAGAGCCATTGAACAAAATGTGATTTACATCTAAGCCCTGCTGGAGGCAATTTGCTGACTTTTTTTTAAATGTTCCCTTCTTATATGCAGAGTTTATTATTTGGTGCAATTCTGCCTGTTCCAAAGTTAGGCTGCAACTTTTTGTGAGATGTTTGGCTTCTCTCTGACTCAAGAGACTCCACCAAGGCTCAGGAGACAGCCTTGGCTAAAGTTCTTTGTACACCGCTGTGTTTGCTGAGCTCCCCTAAGATAATTTGTCATTTAATACTTTTTTATGCAAACCTCCAAAGGAGTTTATCGCTGCCCGGAGAAATGGTATTCAAGTGCCCTGCAACCCTTCATACTCCGAGTACCTTCAAGACACTGCAGGAAAATAGGGGTGGCTATGCTGCTTGGTGTCAAACATTGCACTTGTATTCGCTGGGGGCGAGGGTTATAGCACCTTAAACTGCTATACTTTACAATGGTCTTGACAGCAGTGAATGTCATTTGGATGGAAGAAAGAGAAGGGAGTTTCTGCAACTGAATGCAGTGCCCCCATGGGGCCACCTCACCACCTGGAGCCAGATTCCATCTCATGAGCAATGAAAATTGGGGCTGATGTGATAACATGCTGGAGGGAGCCGCTTCTGAGAGAAGGATGAAACTCTGAGCTTTCACATTTTTCTTACCTAATCATTTAATTAGCATAGCCAAGAGAAAGCTAAATCTCTCCTGTGATTACAGGCAGGAAGTTTCTGACAGAGAGATAATGTACAAAATGTGACATCCAGCACATCTGCAAACTAGAAATCCAAACTTCTAATTCCTGCTAGGGCAGTGTTGTCCAAACCTGGCCACTTTAAGATGAGTGGACTTCAACTCCCAGAATTCCCCAGCCAGCCATGAAGTCCACTCATCTTAAAGTGGCCAATTTGGACAACACTGTGCTAGGGCATGAGTTGGGAAGCTAATTCTCAGGGAGAGCATTCTGTTGCCTTTGCTCAGGTAAGTCTTAAGAACCATGACAGGGAGGGTTTCCTAACACTAGATTTCAAGCAGCAACATTTCCTTCCTATCACCACACAGGAAGGATGTCCATATAGTGCAACCAAGAACAAAAATAACTTTTGACTATGTTAGCAGTGAATGCCCCAGTCAAATCTGACTGAAAAATAGAACTGCCCCACTGCTCTCTGTGTATGTTTCACTCAAGTATTCACACATACTTGCAAATGTCTGCTTAAGCATTTCATATTTGTTCTCTCTGAAATTTCACAGAGTCACTTTCAGAAGTTTTTGCAGTGCTGCAGCCAATGCTGAGTTCAAAGGAAGTCCCAGGTCATTTCAATGTCCCCTAACCTTTCAGGATTTTATCTGCTGGGCAGACTTTTTAAAAAAGAGTTAGTACTTTCATCTCTGCTACAGAGAAGTGTTTCTTTTTCACGCTTATCTTTTGCAGATGAGGTTAGTTTTGCAACTAGACATACAACCAGATTAGAGCTTTGCATTTAATCCGGGCCAGCCTCAGAACCTAGTGCCCTCTGAGGAAACAGATAAGACATTGTAATCATCCCAATTTCTTGGTACATTAGCCAGCTAGGTGGAAAGTTGAGTTTTATTTCCACAGTGGCAATGGGGCAGTGTCCTTCACTGAGGGCAGTTTTTTACTTTGCGGGTGCAGAGCAAGTCGTTTGAGGTACTCAACTTCCTTGCTGCAGCTTCTCCTTCCCCACCCTCCAGAATCTTCTTCCTGAGGTATTTGCCACCCTTAATGATAGGCCATAATAATAGGGCTGACCTTTCAATTAGTGTTTCAAGGTAACTAATGAATGGGTGTGCATATTTGCTGGAGTCAAATGGCAAGAAATAAATCAAAATAATAAATAAAGGCTCAACAATTCTGTGATTGCCTCCACTCAGATGTATGCATGCATATGACAGTTATTTTTAAAGCTTTTGCTTATGATTCTTGTGAGCAAAACAGAATGTGGAAGTGAAATAGAATGACAGCTGTCAGGAACCGCATTCCATTTCCACATCTGAAACTCCTAGGTTGCAAAAGAAAACAAATACACTGAAATACATCTTTTTTCAATAAGCCATTGCAGTGCCCCTGAACTGAAATGTTAAAGGACCCACATGGAGAAATAGGAAATTACTTTACTTTTTTTTTTTAATAGTGGGATATGAAAAGAGAAAATCATGCCCCCTTTCCTGTCTGCTTTTACATCTTGCCACCACTTTCTGCTCTTTGATTGAAGTTCATCATAAATTAAGGGACCAGGATTAAAATTACTTGGAAGGAGATGAAACTCAAGAGTCAGCTTTGGTGCGTCAGCTTTCAGCCAAACTCAATGGGATAGAAGCTGTCTCTCATTAAGTGTGTGAGGAATGCTGACCACAAATCTTGCTTGCTTTTCAGGGGTTTGGCAACTATAACCAGCTGTCGCTGTTGCGTATGGTTTATTAATAACCATTTATACCAGCAAAGCTTCACTAAATCATTCAGGCAGGTTTATGTGATAGAAAGAAGGAAATGTAACATCCGTTCACTCAGGTTATCATTTACATTTGGAGTTACTGTCCTGCTAAACACCATTGTAACAGTATTTTCTGTAACCATCAATTCAAGTCTCTGTTGATAATGCAAAATTATACTAGTGTACCAAAGACTTGTCATTTTCATCCAGGACATTTTTGAAAAATGGAAGCAATTTTGTTGCCTTTAATGCCAACAGCCGACACCCTAATGTAGGTGTATAATAAAAGAGAGGCCCTCTATATATTTATTACCTGTATATATATTCCATCTTCCCACAGGATATTCAAGGCATGTTTATGAAAGCATCCTTTATTTTATCCTCACAGTAACAATCTTGTGAGGTAGGTCCCAATTTTATTGGTCCCAATCCAGTACTTTAACCACTACAGCACATTGACTCTCCAGCAAGCACGGTAGATGGTGAGGGATGTTGAGAGCTGTAATTCAGCAACTTTAGAAGGGACACAGTTTTTATGGTGGACTGGTTCCTCTCCTGGACTGGCTTCTAATCTGATCCCAATAGTTTTCTTCTTACATTCTTTAGAGGAGAAGGAACGTTTTGTCTCAACACTAATATGGTCATAGAACATACCTCCATCTTCCACTCTGCTTGCTAACAGCCATGGCGATACTTGGGAGTAAAAATTTGCCTTTAACCAACCAAGCTAAATCTGTATGTTAGACTCCTATAATACTAGCATGATTTAGAAAAGAGACCCAAAGTTCTTTTCTGATTTAGGGCCACACTTGGCTTTGGACTGGCTGAGGGCTACACTCCAAGAAATAGCCAGAGCCAGGGCAAAAGTTAAAATTAATTTAATGCTAGTTTTAATTCAGTTTAAATTAAGTTTATTTGAATATACCAAGAAATGCTGCTTGGAGAAAAAGCCTATGTTGCTATGTAAGCACAGGGCAATTTTGCTGTGAAAAGAAAGAAAAAGCCAAGAGCCTTGGCCACCTTATACATTTCAAAAAAAAATAATCAAAATGTATGCCTAGATATTTCGTTAAAAAACTTGGAATATTTACCAGAACATAAATTAAATAATAGAGGTAAAATAGATGTGATTTTCATTGATTCTCATTTATTTTCTGTGTGTGTGGGTGTGTGTGGGTGGGGGTATATATATGCATGATAGCCAGTGTAGTATAATAGTTAAGGTAGGTGCTGGACTAGGATCAAGGAGATCTAAGTTTTAGTCCTCCCTTAGGAACAGAAACCAGTTGGGTGATTTTGGGTCAGCTATTCCCTCTCAGCCTACACAGGAAAGTTGGAAAACTGTATCTACCAACTCCAACTAGACTAGCATGGTGGATTACAGTCCATAACCTTCAATGAAGAGATCTTCATCCTGCAGTGGATTATATATGCATACAGGTAGTCCTTGACTTATGTCCATTCATTCAGTGACCATTCAAAGTTATGGCGGAGCAGAAAAAATGGACGTACAACCTAGTAGGAAGGAGTGAATTAACCCCCACCCACCTGTCCCCCAAAAAATGAGATCCACATCTTTGGTACAGTTATAGGAAAATTATAGAAATATACAGTACAGACTTTAAACTATTTTTTTCTTGCAGCCTATCTTAGGACATGTCTATTGGATTCTAGGGTGTTGGTAGGATGGTATGCAACAGAGTGGTCTTTTAATTATCCTGGACTGAGGTGCAATACTGAACAGACCAGAAACCCCAATATTTTGTGGTAGATAAGCACATTTGGAATATTGAGAGCATATTATCGGCACTCCCACAAAATGGCTGTCATGGTGAGCATGGCCCGTAACAAACCACATATTTCTCACAAGACAGAATGATAAAGTTATTACCCACAGCAGTTCCAACTTTCAAGCCTGTTCCCTTTCCAATTCATCTTTTTTTTTTTCCTGAATAGGCAAATACCTTTCCAAAGAAAGCACTCATTTGCAACCCTAATTATTTCTTTTCTTTTCTTTTCTTTTCTTTTCTTTTCTTTTCTTTTCTTTTCTTTTCTTTTCTTTTCTTTTCTTTTCTTTTCTTTTCTTTTCTTTTCTTTTCTTAGAATGCCTACAACATATATACAAGGCCTGGATGCCTTCCTGAAAGTAAAGATTACACTTGATGTTGGTGTTTTTCAATGCTGGCACCAAGGAAACTAGCTATGCTATCTTGGTCCCTGCAGGTGCCATATTGAAGACCCAGGACACAGGTAATAATAATGAGCATTTTAGATTGTGTCTAGACATGAACTGGTAATCAGTTCTGAAATAGATGCAACATGCTCACAACCTGTGTTCCTGTAAAGATGCTTGCTGTCATATTCTGGATCCACTGGAGAGTTTCAAGGTTCTTCCAGTTCAAAGATGTGATAAGCATTGCAGTCACCAGTTTCAATGCACTGCTGGAGTGTTGTGACAAGATCTCCTACACCTCTACAGAGTCCATGCCAAGTAATAGCAAATGAATACAAACTGATCCTTCTGGCCTTCTTTTGACAAGATTCAAAATCATACTGTGAAAGACTTGACATGCACTTGGGGTGAATCAGAATGGGGTGAATCACAACTCAGATATGCAGTGACAAGATTCAAATAAACCAACAGTTAATGGAAGGACTAAATTATGGCTACTTAATTTGGTGGTAATGAATAATCCTTTAGACTAAAGAAGTCTGGGTTAAAAAAATCAAAACATTTGTTAATTGGCTGGTTAATTTTTGCTTCTACTTTTTGATATAGTCTTGTAGCTGTCAAGAAGGCAATTAATATCTACTAAAATGAACACAGAGAGACTTGTCTCTCAGATACAGTTTGCAATTGCTAAAATTCCAACAGGCAATGAAAGAATGGTAGAGAATTCTCTCAAATCATTAGGAGTCATATTAACACATCTCTAGGACCCCAGTGAAACCTGGCAAACTGAGTTTGCAATAGGGAGGAGAGAATGAAGGATGCCGTACACTTAGCAAGTTTTTTTTTTTTTTCTGGTGTATTCAGAAGGAACCTACAAGTTCAGCAGAAAGCTTGTTTGCTGCTTCCCATGTCACAATGCTTCACACTGCTGAGCAGATAAGCTTTTTTCTTTTGTTTACTTACTTTGAACTATTATGTAAAGGAAAACTGTGGAAATCCTGAGGCATTTTAATGGCACCTATTATCTAGTCTGGTTGCCAGCTTGGCTATGCGCAGAAAAATGGATGACTTTTGCCAGGAGGACAGGTGTATACAATTGTGTTAATTCTCAAGAGCTTTTCAGTGGCTTCACTGTCATCAACCATGATGTTCTTCTAGAAAAGCTCTCTGCAATGGGATTAGACTAAAGTACTAGAATATTCTATTCCCATCTCAATGACCACTTCCAAAAAGTGGTGCTGGGCAACTGTTCTTATAATACCACTTTATAATAACACTTTTTTAGATTCATTCTGAATTCTAGTTTTGAAAGCACTTTTCCTACTTCCAAATTTACTATTTAAACCTAAGAATTAGAAATGGTTTTATGTACTGTATATCTAGAACTTTAATGTTTATACTATGTACAAGATTTTGCTTACTAATCAGCAAGTAGAAACTTAAATATACTTAACTTTGAGTAATACAATTCTATATTTTTTCATCCTTAGTATAACCTATTGAATTTTGTGCTATGGAGGTTTTCCTGTATTCTTTCTTTGGACAGTTTCTTGATAGTCTCCCATCCACATATGTATCAGGTCTCCCCCTACTTATTACTTATTATACTTCATTAATTGTTTGATATCATTTAACCAGCTATCATAGCAGACATAGCAAATGTGGCCTATCTCCAAAACAAACAAACAAACAAACAAACAAAGCTAAATAGGGTGAGAACTGATTCATACATGGATGGGAGACTATCAGGAAATAGCAAAACTGTAGGGTAGAGTGGGAAGGAAAAAAATCCTAGAGGAAGGCAATGGTACCTTATTTCCATATTATTATCAAGAATATTATAAAGATACTATTCTTGTCACCAGAAGTCACATGCAAATTGTAGGAAGGCTTTGACTTTATTCTTTTAATCAAAATACATTGTGCACTTTTATGAATTTTGCTTCAAAATTACTATTTTTTTATTTATTCACATATCCCAAATAATAGTAGTGGCTGTTATTATTTTTCTTTTTTACAAAGTGGTTTCAGTTCTTAATATTTCATAAGACATCTTATATTACTCGGAGGTAAACAGGTTAGTAGTCAGCCTTTGTAACCCATACAAACACCCTGACTATGCTATTCCTTTTAGGCTATACAACATTATGCAAAGAATAGAAGTATGAAATGGTGAGCAATAGTAATTAAAAGCAGGAGAGAAAAAAAAAGGTGAGGAAACTAGCTTACATCAACACCATTTATTATACCCCCCCACCCATACTTTTTTGTCCTTGCAAACCATGCTTGTTGTTTGTTGTTGTTGTTGTTCAGTCATTAAGTTGTGTCCGACTCTTCGTGACCCCATGAACCATATTGCGCCAGGCCTTCCTATCTTTCACTGCCTCCCTGAGTTTGCTCAGTTACCATATCCATATACTAATTCATAGAAGACCTTTCACTCTTTAAATTTCTCACCTGTCTCTTTCTGAGTAACTCATCTACTCCTTCCACCCACACCATATGTCTCAAACTCTCACTCTTCCTTCACTAGCTTTTTTCCCAAGAATTCTAGTAATGCTAAATTCTTCTTATAATCCATGACAGCACTAGTAGTGACTGTTTTGTATCATAAGAAAGAGCTCCATATGGCTTTTTCTAAGTCAACTTTGTATTCCCAGACAGGATTGAAAAGTAGAGACAAAATAAATGGGTTGAACTGGCTGTGGGCTACTTCACTGGGGCAAGGCCAGAAGGCCACAGAAGCATTCAGAAAGAAACAATTCTGCTTCTGTTACAGAAGCTTGTATGACTGCATAAATTCCTCCAATGGACCAGAGACAATTCTTGATGAACTTACATTTGTTCTTTTTCCTCCAATTTTAGTATTCTGCCCTGGATTTTCCTAATGAATGTAATTACATAATTAACTTTTGGGAAGAACCCTGGTGTTGTGCTGTTGTTTGCACTCATTGAAGAGCATCAAGAGCCATAATTTTCTTATTTAAACTTAAATTAACTACAACATTATAAACAGATTAACCATTCAGTTTCCCTTCTTTAACTGTTGGTAGCGAGTAGACAACCAACAGTTAAAGAAGGGAAACTGAAGATGATAAAAAAGAATAGGGTTTCCTACTAGCTATCTTCATTTTCATTGGCTAAATGTCTAAAAATATTTTCATCCCCTGCAGATCTTAACAGTGAACCATGAAGTTTCTGGCAACATAGATATTCACCAGGAGCCAGGAGCATCACAAAAGCCCAAAGATATTACTCATTCCTGATTTCTTGAAGCCAGTAATCTATGAGAATCATTTCAGCCTAGCCTTCCTTCAACATTGTGATGCCTGATGTTGCTCCTGTTTTCTCCCCTCTTCTTTTGCTTTTCAGCCTGTGCTGTGCCTGCCAGTTGTGACCTAATTAAATGCTCTTGTTTCAATTGGATCAAAAGTAACATTCCCATAGCACTCAGCCACGACAGAATCAAAGGTATTTTTTTAAATGCCCTTGGTTATCTCAGCAAGTCCTAGCTAAATGTTAACGAAGAGGATAAAGGAACCACAATGGTCCAGAAATGGCTGAAGAGTAGACGGTGCTCTTTGAGATATGTATGCTAATTAGTTGGGTTGAATTTTGACCTGATGTAGTCAGGCCAAGAGGTTCCGTTCCACCTACAGGATGATGCAAAGTGTTTTCGTGGTGTGAAAAATATTGTAATACAGGGAACTAGGGACTGTGTTTTTCTTTTGTTCTGCAAAATGTGGAGGGGGAGGGCAATGTTTTCTTGGAAATGGGTGGGGTACTTTCCTGAGTCTCCAATAATTTTGTGGGAGATTTAAGTGGTGTGTTTGTTTGTTTGTTTTAGTATTAGGTGTGCTGAACTTACTTGAAAGCTTGATGGAGTTTCTTCTTTTTGCTTTCCATTGAAAATTGGAGAAAACTATATTGCTGATTTTTGGCACTTTGTCACTAGGTTTCAGTGGTTCCAAGGGACTAGAAAAACAGATATGAGTGATTCAGGTCAGCTGTGGATTGTCTACCACTCTATTAATGGCAGAGAAGGAAACTTCATATAATTAGATATTACTGGACAGGGAACTGAACCCATGTAACAATAGTTCCCATATGTTTAAAGATAGCATCAGGTATTGGGACTGAAAGATTTGGGAGTGATTTCCAATGTTTATGTCATGAAATTGCAGTGGAACACTTTGGATTCTCAGTGCTATGATAGAAATAACTTCCAGGGAATTTTCCTCAAAACAGAAATGGCACTATAGCTTGGATAAGTGTTCACCATAATAAACAAAGTGGAATTTTGTAGCAGGATGTGTTCCTATTAATGTGAGTGGTGTGTCACCTGCTCTGAAATGTGTAGACAAATAAAATTGAATTTGAAATATAATTCCAACCACATTAAAGTGCAATTGGGAAAAGAAGCATTTTGTTATTTTCAAGACTCACTTAAATCTAAGAGCATACTCCAAGATGTTATTTGTTCTAAATAAAAGGCAATTTTGAAAGTGGGCCTTTTTTTATAAGCACACAAAGAGTTAAGCAACAAGTGACGGGAGTGTATGTGGAGTCCTGAGCAAAAGCATTTCTGTTCTATGATGTGGAATCAATTTAATTGCTGACTCTGTTCAGATCAGAATGGTTAAAAGAGGAAAGAAAATGGGGAAGCATGTGTTTATTTACACTGGCTGTTTTCTGGAATGAAACCTAAATTTCAGAATAAAGGTAGAGTGTTTAATGACTGAAAGCATGATAGAAACAACAGTGACTGAAAGCATGATAGAAACTGGAACATACTAATCATGACAATCAAGCTTAGATTTGAAGCAAAATATTTAAAATAACATGCCGCAGCCTGGCTCCTAAGTCAACAGAAGTCATTGTAATGACTAGATTATATTAATCTACCACCTTTGAACATTCCTAAACTACCGTTATTTTGCTCCAAAAAGAAAAATAACTCTTCAGAGAGAACTGCTGATGAAGAATGCTGGAGTTGATTTGCGTTTGTGTTACCTGGCACAATTGCCTCTTTCCTCTTTGATTTGATTACTAGGCAGACTGATAACATCCCAGTTCACTGTTCTTTACATAGAAGGTAGGGAAATTGTGGCCCTTTAAATGCCGCTGAGCATTCAACTGCCCAGCCATCATGGCCAGTGACAATTATGCTGGCCGTTACAATTCAGTGAATATAAACATCGCAGATTTCCCATTCCTGATTTACTGATATAGTGGTTATTTTCACCCCAGAATCCTTTTGTTAGTGCTGTTAAAACGTAGGTTATTCTGCAGGTGAAATTAACTTAGAAGCTCCAAACAGTATTTAATATAGTTCTCTATTATCCTTCTCCAAAGTCAAAACTTTTCTGCACTCTCAGTTTTTCTAACTCTAGAAATTTCTCTTTGCTCTCCATATGTACTCTGGAATTGGACCCTGTTAGGAAACTGAAGTTTCACTCTTTGTGGTTGACAAGATGCTTCTCAAAATTAAATAGTCAAAATCCTCTGGGAACATCTGGCTTGCTTTGTTCTCCTCATATTGCATCTCCTTCTGATAATTGAGGAACAATAGACAACTAAGCAGGATGACAAGATAAGGAATTATTAAACCTAAAACTGCTTCTGTAGGGAACTGTGACAGTCACTGTCCTCTTGCATGTTTCCTTTTTATTTGGCAGGCCATTGTCCAAGTAAGTGGAAACCACTTCATAACCTTCTTTTCTGTGAAAACAGAAATAATGCATGCTTGTGAAACTCTGTGTGTGGCAGTAGAATTGCAAAGCCCAGAACTTCTACATTTGTTTCTTATTACTTGGGAAAACTTGCTTCTCTTAGTTCAATAAAAATGTTGAATATAAAAGTTCTGTTTAACTACTGAGTCCCCCCATGATTTGGAGTGGGCAAAATGAGACCTGAGAGTTCCCTGCAAAGGACTATTTCAACATTGGCTTCACAATGAAATCTGTAGAAGTATTTGTGTAATGGTTGTCTTGTAAATGGGCAACAAGGCACATAAGAGATCATTGTGGTAGCTAACCATTCAGGAAACATTAGTTTTGCTATTTTTATGTTCCCTGTGGGTATATTTATACTAAACTTATTTTAAGTACTGGCTGCTTTTATACAGAGCACACAGGCCATTTCACCACTAGTGACTTACAGCATCTTATTGCATCACCCAGCCATTGTTAAGAAGCTATGGGAAAGCTATGGCCTTCTATGCAATTTAAAAATCTGTATGATCAGATTCAGGGAGGATGATGACAGAAGATGGTAGAAGAGGCAGGGCCAATCACTACATCCTTGTTCACGTCTAATGTCTTTCTAACTTTATAAGATCTAGAATGCCTATGTAAAGCTAATGCATGGAGCAGAAACTAAACATGCGCAACTTTAAATGTCATGTAGTACAACAGGGAGTGGAAATGTCTTGTAGGTCTCTGGTGAATGAACATTCAAGACAAATCCAGATCTGTTGTAAAATGCCTAAAGCTTTGAGGGAATAGTCTTGGGCAACTGTCCTTGGTGGACTCCCTTCTCTTTTTTATTTTTGCTGTTGTCTTGGGCTTATCTTCCATACTGAAATAGTCAGAAAGAACAAGGGGCTCTGCTGTTTAGTCCTTCACCTTAAGAACAAAATAACTATGATTGACCTTGAAAGTTATTTGTCTCATCCCCAACCAGCACTTTGGCTATGATATCTGGCTGGAGGAAAGTGGATCAGATCTCTTGTTCTGCATGAACTGTGAAGAGAAGCCCGTATTCAGCATGTTGTTGTTGTTGTTATGCTATATTACTTTTCCAAACACAGGCACAGTGTGATGTATAATCATTAAAGTACTGGAAATCAAATATATCATAAAAATAAATGAAATGGAAGGCACTAGCACCAAGATTCATTTATTGCCCTAATAAATGTATATCTACAATGCAAAGCAGTAATGATGCATGACTTTCAATACGATCTTATTTACCTCTATGCAGAACTAAATATCACTGAATTCAGTAGAGCTTATTTTCAGGTTGTGCATATAAGGCTGTGGTTTTAAACTACAAATACCCATTAAGCTAAAATCAGAAATGTTTTCTTTAAATTATCTATGTAACAGAGGGCATGTTTTGTATGGAAAGATATTGGTTTAAGAGATCTCACTTAATGGAAGATTTCCCAAGGCTCTGAAATGATATTGCCAGGGGCCAGCAATGTTTTCATATGCCAAGTGCCATTGGTGATCCTTCATAATGATGCATATGCCAAAGGATAACCATTTCAAAAGCCAAACTTTTATGAGATCAAAAATCAGCAATATCAATTCTGAGATCTTGGAAAGTTTGGGCATTCCCAAAACCTCATGAGATTTCAGCTTTTTTAGCTGAGACCTTATTAACTTTGGACATTTTTTAAAAAAGTTACTATTTTCTATGAAGTCTCCTTTTGGTTGTTCTATTAGGTGCTGGTTGCCATTTTATATTTTGTATTTATATTTTGTATTTGTTTATTATTATATGGGTGGTTCCCCTTCATGGATCACTGCCTTGTCATGGCGAAGGGGCTTGTGTAACTCAGTGAAGCCATGAGCTATACCGTGCAGGGCCATCCAAGACGGACAGGTCATGACAGAGAGTTCTGACAAAATGTGGTCCACTGGAGAAGGAAATGGCAACCCACTCCAGTATCTTTGCCAAGAAAACCCCATGGACAATGTTAAAAGACTAAAAGATATGACGCCGGAAGATGAGCCCCTCAGGTCGGAAGGTGTCCAATATGCTACTGGGGAAGAGCGGAGGGCAATTCCAAGTAGCTCCAGAAAGAGTGAAGTGGCTGGGCCAAAGCCGAAAGGACGTTCAGCTGTGGATGTATCTGGAAGCTAAAAGAAGGTCCGATGCTGTAAGGAACAATATTGTATAGGTACCTGGAATGTAAGATCCATGAACCAAGGCAAGCTGGATGTGGTCAAACATGAGATGACAAGATTGAACGTCGACATCTTGGGAATCAGCGAATTGAAATGGACGGGAATGGGTGAATTTAATTCAGGTGACCATTATATCTACTACTGTGGGCAAGAAACCCTTAGAAGAAATGGAGTTGCACTCATAGTCAATAAGAGAGTGGGAAAGGCAGTAATGGGGTACAACCTCAAAAACGACAAAATGATCTCAGTGCGTATCCAAGGAAAACCATTCAACATCACGGTAATCCAAGTCTATGCCCCAACCACTGATGCCGAAGAAGCTGAAGTTGACCGGTTCTATGGAGACCTACAACACCTTCTGGAACTAGCACCAAAAAAAGATGTCCTTTTCATCATAGGGGATTGGAATGCTAAAGTAGGAAGTCAAGGAGTAATCGGAATAACAGGCAAGTTTGGCCTTGGAGTACAAAATGAAGCAGGGCAAAGGCTAATAGAGTTCTGTCAAGAAAACAAGCTAGTCATAGCAAACACTCTTTTCCAACAGCACAAGAGACGACTCTACACATGGACATCACCAGATGGTCAATACCGAAACCAGATTGATTACATACTTTGCAGCCAAAGATGGAGAAGCTCTATACAGACAGCAAAAACAAGACCAGGAGCTGACTGTGGCTCAGATCATGAGCTTCTTACTGCAAAATTTAGGCTTAAATTGAAGAATGTAGGGAAAACCACTAGACCACTCAGGTATGACTTAGATCATATTCCATGTGAGTACACAGTGAAGGGGATGAATAGATTTAGAGGATTAGATTTGGTAGACAGAGTGCCTGAAGAACTATGGACGGAGGTCTGTAACATTGTACAGGAGGCAGCAACTAAAACCATCCCAAAGAAAAAGAAATGCAAGGAAGCAAAATGGCTGTCTGATGAGGCTTTACAAATAGCTGTGGAAAGAAGGAATGCGAAAAGCAAGGGTGAAAGGGAAAGATATAAGCAACTGAATGCAGATTTCCAGAGAATAGCAAGGAGAGATAAGAAGGCCTTCTTAAATGAACAATGCAAAGAAATTGAAGAAAACAATAGAATGGGGAAGACTAGAGATCTCTTCAAGAAAATTGGAGATATCAAAGGAACATCTAGTGCAAAGATGGGCATGATAAAGGACAAAAAAGGCAGGGACCTAACAGAAGCAGAAGAGATTAAGAAGAGGTGGCAAGAATACACAGAAGAACCATACAAGAAAGATCTTAATGTCCCTGATGTCCATGCTGGTGTGGTCACTGACCCTGAGCCAGACATCCTAGAGAGTGAAGTCAAGTGGGCCTTAGGAAGCATTGCTAACAACAAAGCTAGTGGAGATGACAGTATTCCGGCTGAGTTATTTAAAATACTAAAAGACGATGCTGTTAAAGTGCTGCACTCAATATGCCAGCAAGTTTGGAAAACGCAACAGTGGCCACGGGATTGGAAAAGGTCAGTTTACGTTCCAATTCCAAAGAAGGGCAATGCCAAAGAATGCTCAAACTATCGCACCATTGCACTCATTTCACATGCTAGCAAGGTTATGCTCAAAATCCTACAAGCTAGGCTTCAGCAGTACGTGAACCGAGAACTACCGGATGTACAAGCTGGGTTTCGAAGAGGCAGAGGAACTAGAGATCAAATTGCCAACATTCACTGGATCATGGAGAAAGCACGAGAGTTCCAGAAAAGCATCTACTTCTGCTTCATTGACTATGCAAAAGCCTTTGATTGTGTGGATCACAACAAACTGTGGCAAATTCTTAAAGAGATGGGGATACCAGACCACCCTACCTGTCTCCTGAGAAATCTGTATGCGGGCCAAGAAGCAACAGTTAGAACCGGTCATGGAACAACCGATTGGTTCAAAATAGGGAAAGGAGTACGACAAGGCTGTATACTGTCACCCTGCTTATTTAACCTATATGCAGAGTACATCATGAGAAATGCCAGGCTGGAAGAATCACA
Organism: Liasis olivaceus; assembly: GCA_030867105.1. Classification (NCBI taxonomy): domain Eukaryota; kingdom Metazoa; phylum Chordata; class Lepidosauria; order Squamata; family Pythonidae; genus Liasis; species Liasis olivaceus. Next base: position 234,301,531 of record CM061349.1, on the reverse strand, counting down.
AGCCGGAATTAAGATTGCAGGGAGAAACATCAATAACCTCAGATATGCAGACGATACCACCCTAATGGCAGAAAGTGAAGAAGAACTAAAGAGTCTCTTGATGAGGGTGAAAGAGGAGAGTGCGAAAGCTGGCTTGAAACTCAACATTAAAAAAACTAAGATCATGGCATCTGGACCCATCAATCCCTGGCAAATAGAAGGGGTAGAAATGGAAGCAGTAACAGACTTCATTTATTTGGGCTCCAAGATCACTGCAGACGGAGACTGCAGCCATGAAATTAAAAGATGCTTGCTCCTTGGGAGGAAAGCTATGGCAAACCTAGATAGCATATTAAAAAGCAGAGACGTCACCTTGCCGACAAAGATCCGCATAGTCAAAGCTATGGTTTTTCCAGTAGTAATGTATGGCTGTGAGAGCTGGACCATAAAGAAGGCTGAACGCTGAAGAATTGATGCCTTTGAACTGTGGTGCTGGAGAAGACTCTTAAGAGTCCCCTGGACTGCTAGGAGGTCAAACCAGTCAATCTTAAAGGAAATCAACTCTGATTGCTCATTGGAAGGATTGATAATGAAGCTCAAGCTCAGATACTTTGGTCACCTAATGCGAAGAGAGGACTCTTTGGAAAAGACCCTGATGCTGGGAAAGATGGAAGGCAAAAGGAGAAGAGGACGGCAGAGGATGAGATGGCTAGATAGCATCACTGAAGCAATGAGCATGAAATTGAGCAAACTCAGGGAGGCAGTGAAAGATAGGAAGGCCTGGCGCAATATGGTTCATGGGGTCACGAAGAGTTGGACACGACTTAACGACTGAACAACAACAACAACAAATATGGGTGGCTTTTTTGTTTTTTGTTTTGTTTTGTTTTATTTAGGGTTTTATGCTGTGTGCTGCCCAGAGTCACATTATTTGAGTTGGATGGCATTATAAATCTGGAAAATAAATAAAAACAAACAAATAAATATGGGGGTTCTATCCACATTTGTGGGGGGTTATGATGCATATCCTGCATTGCTGACCTCTGGAATGTTGTGTTCTCTAGGCCAATATTCTGGCAGTAAAAAGGAAGTCCTTATCTACTAGATATGCAATATAGTCATAAAATAATTTCCATGGAGTAGTTGATCATTTATGGTTATAGTTTCTCTCTCCCTTCCTTTCCCCTCTTCCTATACCCTCCTAAAGAGGAGGAATAATGATCGTCTACCCTTCCAAGTAGCTAGAGACTTCCAGTAATCTACATGTCTCTGAAGTAGTGAAGACAATACAGTAAAGTGAATGCTGGCCAGTGAAAGTCTTTCCGGATAAAGGAGCGAATGAGTGATCACCCACCTGTGCCCTGGACAGCTGCTCTTGGGAGGAGACTATGGGATGGAAGTCTTGCAGTTTCCTTATGAGTAGAGTGGCTGAGGGCCGCAAGAGAAACATCTCACACTTGCAACACACAGCCTTTTAAAGGACATTAAGTTCGACCAACCCTCACTTTCTTAATCATTTTGGGATATAATCAATTTTCAGTTGACAAGAGATCTTTGATAATAGCAGGATAAAGAAAAATTCTTGGTGGGTCAGCCTTCCTTCCAAATTACAGAAAGCAAAATAAAGAGGAAAATAATACTTTTAAAAGACTTTTAAAAGAGCTTAATCAAGATTTTAACTGAGAAAGTTATAAACAGTTAAAGGGGAGAGTATTAATTTGAAAGATAAAGATTTTGGCAAAAGTACTTTTGGCATTATGTGGAATTAATTGAATAAACAGACCAGACCTTCCTAGGAACGTTGATTGTTTGACATCAAATGGAAAAGATAATTGGTGCAAGTTACAAAATAAGAAGATAAATATAATATGAGACAGATTGTGTCATTAAAACTGTAGAAAGATAGATTGGGCTAAAGCTTTAAGCAAATAGAGAAAGGGAATGAGGAAAAAAAGGGAAAAGCCTGTCTTTTATGTTCAGCTTTGTAACTGATTTACTTTTACTTCTGGATTATAAATTAAAAAATGGTGACCACCAGAAAATCTGGAAAGCAGGGTGAAGGAGGAAGAGGTTCATAAGAGCAGCCAACAGAAATGGGAATTACTCCAGAAATATTACAAAAATTATTTGAAGGGATGGGAAAGCAGGCATCTGAATCTGACAAATTGGTTAAAAGTGAGCTGGTTGCACATGAAGACAGAATGGAAAAAAGATTTATGAAGAGGAAAGAGGAAATGGAAGAAGAAGTCACAAAATTTTTTTGATAATCTATAGTGAATCTTACAGGAGAAGTTAAACAAATTAATGACAAAGGGGAAATTTTAAAAAGTAAAACAGAAATAATAAACAGAGGGATGGAAATGGACTTAGACAATCTGGCATTATTGGAATTGAGAGAAGAAGAATTCTGCCTGAGACTTAGAGTAGTTCCAGAGATCCTGGAGAAGACACTAGAGAAAATGTTGTTCACTCTTTAACAAACTTTCTGGAATGGGATGAAGATGATATGGAGGCAGAAATTGGTAAAGTTTATAGAATCAATACATGATTTGCAAAATTAAGAAACATACCAAGGGTTATGGTTGTGCACTTTGTCAGAAAGAACACCTGAGATAAAGCTTTGCAGCAGCATTTTACTACCAGATTGAAGATTAACAATGCAGATATGATTGTACTTAAAGAAATTCCAATTAGAATACTGTGCAAAAGGAAAGAGTATTTCTTTTTGACTGACAAATTTAAACAGAAAAAGATACCATTTCAATGGGAACAATTGGAAAAAGTGATCTTCACTTTTAAACAGAGCTTCAGACTGAATTCAGTCCAAAAAGCAAGATAATTTCTAGAAAAGTTTAAAGGGGAACTGGAAGAAATGTAAATGGAAATGACAAAGGGTTCTAGCACTTTGGACTTTGAACAACTACAATAAGAGACTGAGGAGGAGACTAACACATTAGGTGCTACAGGTATTGACTTTTCTAAGTTTTGGACATAAATATGGATTATAAATGCCTAACATGGAATATAAATAGAGCAAATGCTCTTCATAAAGAAGAAAATTATTTCATGATTTTACCAAATTGAAACAAGATGTAGTCTGTTTGAAAGGAACACTTATTAGAAAAAAAGGTTATAAAATATTTGATTTGCAAAAATTTGGGTGAAGAATTTATTTCAGGGAGTTAAAAAGGGAAATGGAATATTTTGTATATAAACCCCCAATTACAACTAGAGCTGATATTGACTGAAGATTATGGTGGGGGTGAAAGCTACTTTGCATGGGCCAAGACTTTGATAATGGGAATGTATGCTCCAAACGAAGACAAAGTTACTTTTTACAAAGGACTTATGGATAAATTAATGGACCTACCATATGAAAATTGGTGTTTAATGGGGGACTGGAATGGAGTAATTTGTCCACAAAAGGACAGAACCTCTGACATAGATATTAAAACAACACAAGGGAAATTACCAAAAGTTTGTTTGTTTGTTTGTTTTTAACATAATGGACAACTTAGAGCTGGTAGATGCATGGAGACACAAAAATGGTAATGCAAAAAAAAAAAAAAGTATTTTTCTGAAAGACACAGATCTTTTTCAACATTTGATATTTTAGATATCTAAGAATTTGGCTACTATAGTGACAAAGTGGAGATAATACAAAAGACTTTTTCAGACCACAAACCAGTGACCTTAGTACTTAAAAGGAAAATCAGTTCCTTCAGATGGAGGCTAAACAAAACATTGTTGCAGAAAAAAACAGTAATGGAAGACTGTAAAAAGAAGTTAAAAGAATTCTTTGACAATAATCTTAATAAAGGTGCAGATTTAAGAATGGTTTTGGACACAAGTAAAGCTTTTATGAGGGGATATTTCATACCGCATAATAGCAAACTTTAAAAAAAGACACAAGAGCAAACACAGGCGATTTTAGATCAGATAAAAATGAAAGAAGAATTAAAGAAATTCCCAAAAAAGAAAATTATTTCACAACAAATTAAACTTTTATAACAGCAGTTGTCTTTGTTAACAGTAAGAGAAATGGAGGTAAAAATGAATTATGCAAAACAAAGGAATTTTGAATTTGCAGATAAGACAGGGAAATGGTTGGCATATAAATTGAGGAAAGAAAGAAAAATTAAAACTACAAGATGGAAATACCATAACAACTGATAATTTAAAGATGCAAAAAAAAATCATCACTATTACTCTAAATTATATAAAAGAAGAAATTTTTCTGGCAAAGGTTGATGAATACTTAAGCAAAATTTATTGAAGGTCACAGAAAAACAGAAACAATTAATAAATGGAAGTTTGTGAAGCTATAAAAAAGGTCAAAATAGGGAAAGTGCCTGGACCAGATGGTTTACCAGCCTCTTATTATAAACATTTTGAAGGCAAACTACTGCAGCTGTTGCAACACATGATGAACTCTATTTCATAGACTGGAAAGATACCGGACAGTTGGATAGAGGCTAATATAGCATTAATTACCTAAAGAAGGTCAAGATTTGACCTCACAAAAAAATTACCGCCCAACATCATTACTGAATAATGATTATAAGTTATTTACAGTGATTTTGGCTGAAAGAATAAAGATAGTTTTACAGGACTTTATTCATGAAGATCAGTGTGGGTTTTTACCTAAAAGACCACTGAGGGACAATATTAGAAACCTACCGGATATTTTGGAATACTTGGAACAACATAATGAACAACAAGCAACATTGGTTTTTCTTGATGTGGAAAAAGCCTTTGACAATTTGAACTGGACTTCCTTGTTTAAAATTTTGGAAGATATGGATTTTGGTGAGAATTTTATCAAATGGGTAAAATCACATAAGGCACAGATAATTGTGAATGGGGAATTAACAAAACTGTGTGAGATACAGAAAGGTACCAGAAAAGGATGCCCCTTGTCACCATTGCTATTATTTTAGCTTTGAAAGTATTGAACAGAGATGTAAAGCGAGATGAGAGAATTGCTGGAATGAAGATTAAAAGAGAAATTTATACAACATGGGTGTTTGCTGATAACCTGGTGATATTTTTGGAAGATCCTCTGGAAGGAATAGAAATATGAATGAAAAAAACTAATGGACTTTGGGGTATTAGCTGGCTTTAAAATTAATAAAAGATGAAGATGCTAACAAAGAATATGAACATCAAAAAGCAAATTGAATTGATGAAAAAAACTGGTTTTAAGATTGAGAAAAAAGTGAAATATTTGGGTATCACTATGACTAATATGAATTGTATGTTATACCAGAATAATTATGTTAAGACATGAAATGAAATTAAGAAGGACATGTTAAGATGGGAGAAATTACAATTGTCACAGTTGGTGAGAATTTCTGTGATAAAAATGAATATTTTGCCAAGGATGATGTTTTTGTTTCAAACAATGCCTATTCTGATAGCTGATGTACCATTTAAACAATGGCAGAAAAATATACCTAAGTTTGTATGGCAAGGGAAAAAATAAAGAGTTGAATATAAAATACTTCAAGATGTAAAGGAATGAGGAGGATTGGGACTCCCTGATTTGAAATTGTATTTTGCAGCCTGCTGCTTAGTTTGGATGAAAGAGTGGGTTTTGCTGAAATATAAAAGAATTTAGAATTAGAAGAGCATGATCTGAGGTTCAGATGGCATGGTTTTCTATGGCCTGATAACGTTAAGGTTAATGCAGATTTTAAGGATCATTATATTAGAAGTGCCATAACGAGAATATGGAACAGATATAAACCAAGACTGCCCGAAAGTGCCTTTATGGGTCTCAGCACATGAAGCATTTTACAGGAAAGAAATAGTAGGTAAAGAAAAATGGTTAACTTATTGAGAGCTGTTAGAACAGAGACATGGAGAATATAAGATGAAAACAAAAGAGCAATGGGCTGCAGAGGGATTTAGTTTTCAATGGTTTTTGTACACACAGTTAAGAAAAATATTTAAGGCAGATAATGGGGCATTTGGAATTAAGCAGCAGAAGACAGAATATGAAGTTGAACAATGTACAAATGATGAACATGTAATTGCTAAAATGTATAAACTTTTATTGAAATTTGAAATAGAAGAAGAATAAGTGAAAGACTGTATGATAAAATGGGCTAAGAACTTTGGACATAATATACTCATGGAACAGTGGGAAAATATATGGTTGAAAGGGTTGAAATTGACATTACGTTATAATCTAAAAGAAATTTTTTATGAAATAATGTACATTGGTATATGACTTCAGAAAAAAATGTCTATAATATATGAAGTTACTTCAAATCAAATCAAATTGAATCAAATAACTTTATTATAGTCTTTGACTAGCCTTTACAGTAGGAAAAGAGAAATAGTTTGGTACAGCAATTTATTATCAGGGGAAAAAAGAAAATAATAAGACAATAAAACAACATATCTAATTAAAAGTTTTGCACAGTTGTATGACTTGATGAAGATATTTGGCTGCTTGCTATGTGAGTGTAGAGTAATCATCTCTTAAAAAGTAATAAACATAGAATTTATCAGTATGACCCTCAAATGTAGAGATTATTGGGGAGATCAAAGCACATCTTGAGGCATCATGAAAAGGACACCATAGGAGGACATGGGCAAGAGTTTCTACCTTTTTGGATCCACAAGGGCAAAGTCTCTGTAAATAAGGAGTTCTAGGAGCTCTTCCCAGCACCAGTGATGAAAGGAAGGCATCAAAGCAGGCTCTGGAAAAGGCCCATCTATATTTGCTTAGGGTTAGATTGTATAGATACCCCCCAGTAGAGGGTTTGCAGCCATCTAACATTTGGCAATAGAATTCAGAAGCACTGGTGATATCATTTTGGCAATCAATGCCCCGAAGTCTTTCTTTTACTTAACTAGGGTTAATTGGCCTAAATATTCAGCAGAGAGGCCAAGACTGAAAAGTTCTTCTATACAGGTATGATGCCAATGAGATTGATAGCTGTCTGACAACAGCAGAGGCATCAGGCCTGTAGGGTCAAACATGACTCTGAGTCCTGAGATTAGAATCCTGGTCCAGGTCTGGGCCTTAATACTTGGCACATTAGCTTCAAGCCTCAAGACTGCATTAGGGATGCATTTTGGGGTACTGAACAAAGTCCTAAGGAAATTCGATTGAATTGTTTCATAAGCCCTTAGGTTATATATGGGCCAAGTTGTATCCCATATAATAGTTGGGCAACTGTTTTAGCCATAAACAGCTTGATTACTGCTGGAATGTAATTTGCCTCCTGTTGCCTATAAAATTTAGTTATTGCTAGTGTGCTTTTTTGGGCAGTAGAAGTGGCATAATTTACCTGGACTGTTAATTTTCTAGAGGCCTGAAATGCTATGCCCAAGTATTTAAAACATGACTTGCTCTAATTCATGGGAATTAATTGTACACTTGTGCCTTTGGCTTTTGCTGGAAAAAAACTAAAACTTTAGATTTATCATAGTGGATTATTAATTGTTCCTCATTACAGTAGGATGCCAGGGTTCTTAATGCCTGCTTCATGCCTACAGAAGACCAAAAGAAAAGAACTGCCTCATCAGCATAGAGTAGAATTGGCTAATTTAGGTACATGGATAGCAACTCTCTGAAGGGTTTTAATCAGAGATTTGATATATATGTTAAAAAGCAATGGTGCTAAAATGCATCCTTGTTTCACCCCCTTGATAGTCTGGATAAAGTCAGAAAGGTCCCCTCCCTGGTTACATCTTACTGTAAGGCTGGTTTTATTATACAGCTTATGAATTAGGAACTTTTTCAGACAAAGAGTGAGGAAAGAATAAACCTGGTTCCAGGTTTGGGTGACCTGTGAATGGAACTGCTGAGGAGAAAGATAGAAATTAATACACAGTAAGGAAAATTGGTCAAAGACTAACAAAGCTGATACAGCATTCTCAAACTGAGGTAGTTGTTTTACAATTTGAATACAGAAGCTGGAAGCTATAAATAGACCAAGCCCCTCCACCCTCCCTTGGGTCTGCCACCTCTGAGGCTAGGCTGTGCAGGGGCTAGCAGAGAAAAGTAGTTGGGGACTGAAAATTCTCCCAACAACCATGTCTCCTGCAAAAAAAAAATATATAAAAAAAATTGAAACAGGAATCCAAGAAAATCAGGGTCTGCTTGCTTTGCGGCCCATCCAGTTATGTCCCAAGAGAGGACAGAGAGATCATTAGCAGATGTAATTTGCTGGTTCTCTCAGGGTGCTGTCTCTGGATTATTGTTCAGGAGGAGCAACACTTGGGTTGAACAAATTGGTGATTGGGGGAGAAGATAGAGAGCAGATCTCCTATTGCCAATGTGGGTGGATGGTGCCCTGAATCTGGGGTAATTCCATAGAAGTTTCATGGGCACAGCAAATAAGGCCAGATTGGGGGTCAGAGTCAGAGGGTTGACCATGTTCAGAGCTCCTATGGAGAGAATTCACTTGCAAGGAGGAATAGCAAGCTGTAGATGAAGCAGCCATTGGATGAATAGAATCAGGATCCATACAGGGGGGAGCCAGTGGGGATGGGGCTGTAGTTTGACTAGTCTGTTCTTTAGAGTCTAGTTGTAAGGGATTATCAGCTGTGGGCTGATCATCTAGGACAGTGTTTCTCAACCTTGGCAGCTTGAATGTGTGTGGACTTCAGCTCCCAAAATTCTGGGTGGCTGGGGAATTCTGGGAGTTGAAATTCACACATGTTCAAGTTGCCAAGGTTGAGAAATACTGATCTGGGAGGCTATAGAAAGATTGTGTTACACTGATCAACTTGGTGTTCCCTTCATTTGTCTGAATGAGTTTTGGGCTGGAGTGCCTTCTTTTTTTGTTTTTTGTGGGTGTTAAGCATTCAAAGAATGAACGTGTCGACTTTTCAACAGGAGGACCACTGAAGGGCAATGAAATGTTGAGGGACTCAGTTGCTGCAGTCACTGACAGAAGCATTGATATAACTGCCTCAAGTTTGCATATAATTGTTTGTTGTTCTTCTGTAGAAAGAGTACCAGACAACTGAACTAGTTCTTCCTCATCCTCCATAGGGTTGACTGATGTCTGTATCTTCCCTTTAATTAAATCAAGGGTGTTATGGCTCCTGTGCTTATCTGGTCCTCACCTTGGAGCTGGTGGGGCACTCTGTGGTATAAATAGTTGCTGGCTGAGATGATGAACGCTGGGGTTTCAGCCATCCTCCCCTGTAGGCTTGGCTGTGCTACCAGAATTTAGCAGAGGCCATACACTGCTATTGTGAAAGGCATGTATAGGCATGATTTGAAATCCCCCAAGTTTAAAAATCATTGAAGGGAGTGTGAAATGCCCCAAAGTCAATGTTATTCTTTCAACTCCATGCCATCTGGGAAGCCAGGAGATTTCTGTAAGCTCACTGGAATATACTCTATGGTGAAGCCATTGTGTGAGAGAGTGTAGTACTGCTTGCCTATCATGCCACCTGCCCTCATTAAGAGGGTTAATTGCAATCTGGAACAAATCCTCTGTCAGTGCAAGATTAGTTCATCCCTGGTAATTTCCATACGCGTGGGGTCTTGTGCAGCATATGGAGCTACTGAGTTGGTGGTTGACTCCCTAACAGGTTTAGTTCTATGCTTTTCCATTATAACCTTAAGTTCATCTATTTTCTAATTGGCATCTAGCAGCTGATCGAAAATTGCAATAACCATTTTAGCAGTTAAAAGGCAATTCTGAGCAACCAAGTCCAGATCCACATTTAAATTACTTGTGGTTTTAAAAGTGCCCTCCTGTCAGGTTTAGCCCAGGAAACTCCAGGAGACCATACAGATTCAATCCAGCAAGGTTTATTTGGCTTCACCCTATACAGAGAATCTTCCCAGACTGAGAGTAGTTCCCAGGGTCAATCCATAAACATCACTAGCATTCCTCAGGAAGGTGCCAGTCTCATCCTCTTATCTCTCCCTCGCTCTTCGGGGGATGAAAGTACATTCTTGATTCCTCTTGCCCTTACTCTCACATCTCCCCTCTATCTCCTACCAAAGCCTCATTGTCAGAGGAAGGGAAATCATCTACTTCCCAATCAAATAGGGCATAGGATTTATTAGCGGAGAGTGAGAGGGGAGAAAGGGAAGGAGAAGAAGACTTACATACTGTGTCCTTATGCTGCAACAAAACCTTCAGTTTTAGCTGTCTGGAGCTTGCTGCAGCCTTAGGGTGTTCGGAATGCTTGGAATTTTCTCTTTGCAACATCTCAGGCCTCTTCTTCCCTTTGGTCTTTCCCTTTGAATTCTTTTTTCTTCCTGTCTTGTAGCCACTGCTGCCTCACACTATCGGCAGGTTTCTGAAGCTGTTGGATTCCAGACTCTAAAATACCAACTAATCTTAATTCTAAAGTTCTAGAATTTCTAATGCTAATTCAGGGAACAAAAATTACTAATGCTAGTACAGAGAACTAAAATTACTAACTGATATTAAATAAAATCACTAAGTAAACTATTTTAAACTAAATAAAAGAATAACTGAAATAGAAAAGTTAAGAGCTCATTAAAAAGGCTGTCACTTTGTGGCCATGTTGCTCTGCCTCCCCAAGGTACTTCAGATTTATGCTGGAAATGTGGACAACATGAAGGATCATTTTATCATGCCTGGTGAACTTGTAAAAAAGCCAGAAATGTCTGGGTTCAAATACATATAATGATACAAAGAATTTTAAAGATCAGCATTCAATTGAAACCAGAACTTTCTTGCCGGGATTAATGGACAGCCAATTAGAAAAGATAACATTGTTTTTGTATATGATTACTGCTGTGAGATTATTATATGTGCAAAAATGGAAAGACCCTGAAATACCCACAACGGAGGAATGGTTGGTGAAGATGACAGAATTAGCAGAGATAGCAAAATTAGCTTGTTTGATTAGAGAAAAATCAACAACTACATTTATCATTGACTGAAAACCCCTTATGGACTTTTTGCTGAAGAAAGAGAAAAATGGACTTGTGATTTATGGGTTTCACAATTAGAAAGGGTAACTTATGGAAAGAAGGAAATTATGATGTAACTTTAGAGAGAGAGGGCAAAATATAAATGTAGTTATAACCACTGCCAAGAAGATTGGAAGCCGTTTCTTTATAATCTTTTCCTTTCCTTTCCTTTCCTTTCCTTTCCTTTCCTTTCCTTTCCTTTCCTTTCCTTTCCTTTCCTTTCCTTTCCTTTCCTTTCCTTTCCTTTCCTTTCCTTTCCTTTCCTTTCCTTTCCTTTCCTTTCCTTTCCTTTCCTTTCCTTTCCTTTTCCTTTTCCTTTTCCTTTTTTCTTTTTTCACTATTGACTATTTTTCTTTATCATCTTTATTTTCTTTTATGGTTTTTACTTTGTTAAAAATATCTTCAATAAAAATTATTTTACAAGAAAAGAAAAGAAATGGCAATTGTTTCTTACATTCATCCTTTTGGCAATTCATCTTCCTGAGAAATCATTGCAGGGATCCATGATGGAATGGCTGCAGCTTGGATAATCTGTTGCCTGGGTGAAACCAAAGGCAACTTCTTAGCTTTCAACAGGGCTGTGTGAGGGTATTGTTTTCTCAGAGCTTTGATCAAAGTGTTCCTTCAAAGTAAAGCTGCAAAGTGTATCTGCTTCTAAATGTCAGAGTGGGGTGGTTGTCCTAGTTTCTTCGGTATGTGCAGAAGCCCTTGTTGTCAAATCAAAAACCGGCCAATTTGAATCTGACTCACCTTGATCAAGATGAGCAATTTGCCTTTGCAAAATGAACTGCCATCTTGGGCCAGGGTATCGTGCTGAGGAAAAACAACTCCCTTCTGCAAAGCAAAGTGCCTCATTGAGGCAGATTGCAACCGGTCCTTTCAACGCACATATTCCTGGATGCTAGAACATCAAAATGGGGACATGAGTGTCATCATGTCATCATGCAAATGGCATGATTGTGTAATAATATCATGACATCTGATGCCCCATGTAAGTCATATCATTTGTATGCTGAAATCATGATGCACGTGTTGTCACTTGCTTCCCTTTGCCACACTCTCAGATACCCATCTGCTAATTCTATATTATTAGAACAGACAATACAAAAGTCAAGTTATCAATGCAAAAAAGTTAACCATCTAAAAAATATTTGAATGAAACTTCTCAAACAGGCAGTAATAATTTCTGTTGCCAGAGAAAGGATGGTTTGCATCAATGTTTTATAGAAATGTGTCTGTTTTTTAATATGAACTTCTGTGGAGACTTTAATGTACTCCAGAACTTGACTAGCACAGGATTCTGAAACTTGTGAAGATCTCTGTATTACATGATTACATGTCAAATTCCTTCTCCCCATTTCCATTTTTCAGGCACATGTTCTTAATACCTAGATGCCTCTATCATGATATTAAGGGCTAGAACTAGTTCATGTATTGAGTTTCCATGCAGCTTGAATAGTGTTCTCATGAAATTAAACTTGACAGATCAATCAGTCCCAGTTTGTGCTCCCTCAAGTGTGCATCTGCGTATGTTTGTATGGGTAAAACTTAATTAACACATTACAAGAAATGGGAAAAAAACTGTACTGAAAGATAATAATTAGGGACAGGAATGTCTCGTCAGTAGTGAATTCATAAGCTCCACTCTACTTTCTAAAGAAGATTTTGTACAAAATACTAACCCGTCGTGTCCTATAGTCAGTGCTGCAGTATAGAAGCATAAGTCTCTCAGTTAAAGCTTTCAGGATCATGTATACCCAGCAATGTATTCTTGGTGCTCTTTCCAGACTGGTGGGTTGTAACAGCTGGATCAACTTTCACCAATCTTCTATCCTCCAGATGTGTTAGGACCCAACTCCCAGAATTCCCAGCCAACATCCCCAATTGTAAGTTGTAGTCCCAACATCAAATTGGGGAAGGAGTGTCTAGATGGCCACTATTATGTTGCAAACTGCAAATAGCAAGATACAGATCTGCAGTGTGATCCTTATCCCCAGACCCAGCCACAAAGAGGCAACTATTCCTGATGGCTGCCCAACAACCGTTGCATTTCTTTACTATCTGTCCAAACTCCTCTCTTGGTAGAATTTTCATTGAAGTTGGCTTTTATGATTAATGAGACCAGAAGATATTTGCAAGCATTTGGTCACATTATCTATTTCAGTATTAACCCTTTTTCTTTCAACTACAAAGATGTTTTTGATAATGTTTACATGCTTTGAGCTTGGAAGCAAAGTAGAAATCCACCCCCACCCCCCAAGTACAAATAAAAATAGTCATTCATCATTCTGATGCAAAACAATCCGGGCACAGTTCATTCATGTTAGCTGTGAGGTACCTGAAAACAACACTGCCTCTGCTTAAGCATATTGTAAGGTCTCCTTCAAGTCTGACTCAGCTCATCCATGTGGTTTTGGTGGACTTAGTATAGAAATGATTTGCCATTGCTTTCTTCTGGAATTTATTTTTCTTGACTTCTCAGTCAAAAGTTCTAACTAGTGCTAACCAGGTCCAACCTTGTTTTCAAGATGAGCTAAGGTTACCTAGTTGCTGCTCCCTAACTGGACACTTAAGCATAAACAGTAATGCAAATTAAAGTAGAAAATCCCATTTCTTCAATATCTGTTTGTTTGTTTGTTTGTTTGTTTGTTTATTTATTTATTTATTTATTACAAATTATATGGTTGCCCATGTCAGGTTCATGACTCTCGGCAGCTAAGAATGTTAAAAAAGATAAAGACAAAGTAACAGACATAAAAACAACAGCCAACGTAAAAACAGATCCATCAGTCACAATTAGCCTAGCCAATGCGTAGGCTCAGCCTCCAGGCCCTGTGACAAAAGCAAGTCTTAAAGGCCTTACCAAAGGCTGACAGATTCAGGCCAATCTAATCTCTGGGGGGATGATGTTCCAAAGGTGGGCACCATGATGTCTTTCATGGATATGATCCATGTTATGCTTTCAGTAACTCTATACTGTAGAGTAACTTGCCTGCAATCACCTATGTGAGCATGACTAAACAAGGCTTTGAACCCAGTATTCCAGACATTTCAAAACTTTTAAAGAAGAAAGCCATATTTCTATTTAACAAAAATGATAGGATTGGGAAGTATAAATAAATTAAAAAAAAAACTTGTTAGGATGATTTATCTCCATTATACAGGTGAAACTCGAAAAATTAGAATATCGTGCAAATGTTCATTTATGTCAGTATGGCAACTCAAAAGGTGAAACCAATATATGAGATAGACGCATTACATGCAAAGCAAGATATGTCAAGCCTTACTTTGGTATAATTGTGATGATTATGGTGTACAGCTTATGAAAACCCCAAATTCACAATCTCAGAAAATTAGAATATTACATGACATCAATAACACAAGGATTGGAAATAGAACAATATCGGACCTCTGCAAAGTATAAGCATGCATATGTACTCAGTACTTGGTTTGGGCCCCTTTTGCAGCAATGACTGCCGCAATGTGGCGTGGTATGGATGCTGTCAGCCTGTGGCACTGCTGAGTTGTTATAGAAGACCAGGATGCTTCAATAGCGGCCTTCAGCTCCGCTGCATTGTTCGGTCTCATGTCCCTCATCTTTCTCTTGGCAATGCCCCATAGATTCTCTATGGGGTTCAGGTCAGGAGAGTTTGCTGGCCAATCAAGCACAGTAATCCCTTGGTCATTGAACCAGGTTTTGGTACTTTTGGCAGTGTGGGCAGGTGCCAGGTCCTGCTGGAAAATGAAGTCAGCATGCCCATAAAGCTCGTGTGCGGAAGGAAGCATGAAGTGCTCCAAAATCTCCTGGTAGACGGCTGCGTTGACCCTGGACTTAATGAAGCACAGTGGACCAACACCAGCAGATGACATGGCTCCCCAAATCAACACAGACTGTGGAAACTTCACACTGGACTTCAAGCATCGTGCATTGTGTGCCTCTCCATTCTTCCTCCAGACTCTGGGTCCTCGGTTCCCAAATGAGATGCAAAAGTTGCTCTCATCAGAAAAGAGGACTTTGGACCACTGGGCAACAGACCAGTTCTTTTTTTCTGTAGCCCAGGTAAGACGCTTCTGACGTTGTTTGTTCGGGAGTGGCTTGACAAGAGGAATACGACATTTGAAGCCCATGTCCAGGATCCGTCTGTGTGTGGTGGCTCTTGATGCACTAACTCCAGCCTCAGTCCACTCCTTGTGAAAGTCCCCAACACTTTTGAATGGCCTTTTCCTGACAATCCTCTCCAGGCTGCGGTCATCCCTGCTGCTCGTGCACCTTTTTCTACCACACTTTTCCCTTCCACAGAACCTTCTATTGATGTGCTTTGATACAGCACTTTGGGAACATCCAACTTCTTTTGCAATTACCTTTTGGGGCTTTCCCTCCTTATGGAGGGTGTCAACGATGGTATTCTGCACAACTGTCAGGTCAGCAGTCTTTCCCATGCTTGTGATTCCTACTGAACCAGCCTGAGAGACCATTGAAAGGCTCAGGAACCCTTTGCAGGTGTTATGGATTCATTAGCTGCTTAGAGTGGGACACTTTGAACCTAGAATATTGAACCTTTTCACACTATTCTAATTTTCTGAGATTGTGAATTTGGGGTTTTCATAAGCTGTACGCCATAATCATCACAATTATACCAAAGTAAGGCTTGACATATCTCGCTTTGCATGTAATGCGTCTATTTCATATATTGGTTTCACCTTTTGAGTTGCCATACTGACATAAATGAACATTTGCACGATATTCTAATTTTTCGAGTTTCACCTGTAAATGCATGCTGATTTTGTACTACTTCAACCATTCCAACAATATTATTCATTGAGAATTCTTTTAGAAACACATAATCTTACTCCATTTCACAGATGGCGATAGGGATAGTGTAGATGGTAATTTTTTTTTCAGTTAGAAAGTATATATATTTGATTTTATTCTGTTTTGGAAAGGCTATCCATTTCATTATATGTGTTGCTGGTATGTTTTTGGATGCTAGTGAGACACTTGTGGTACAAGGACCATAGAAACAAACAGACAAATTGACTCAGTTTACATCTCCTGAACCTTAATGCAAACACTAATGCAACTACACATTAAAATTTGTACTTCCTTGGCATGACACAGTTTAATACCATAATTTGATTTTGCTGTAAGGAAAACCAAACTATTTTCCCCATTGTCCATGACAGCTTTATAAACATATTTTCTAAAAGGTTTGTGTGGCTGATGGCAATTGAGAGAAATGTATTTTCCAGTTATCACAGTTCCTTTTCATTTCATTTTATTATGCTAAATTAATCAGGCAAAAAGCAAAATACAAATATACGTATAACAGCCTTAAAGGGTCAGAGTTATTGCAACATTCATAAGCATATCAGTAAAAAAGTAAAACTTTTAAAAATTGCTTCCTCAGAACTGGGCTGACCCAGAGCAAGGATTTTGTGAGAAATTCCATTTACCATCATCTGACCATCAAACAAACAAAAGGTTTAGATGCTATGTTTAGACTGAGTTATCCCACACTGTAAGCTTTTCTTGGATAAACAGGTAAAAGTTATACTGAATCTGTAACCCAATATTTTCCATAATTGTTGTGTAGCAGTATGCGCAGCAATTGAAACATATCTCTGAACAAACAGGGATTCCACTGTTTGCCAAGATTTCAGACGGGCTAGATAATGGCACATGATGAGCCCAAAGAGGGCCTCAGTTCAAAAGTTTCTTATTCCAGACATAACAAATAAGTTCTTGCTGATCTTATGAAATTAAGCAGAGATAGACCTGGTTAGTACCAGAAAAACCAAGCTAGACTGGGAAGTAAAACAAACAAACAAACACTTCCCAGAAGAAGCTGATGGCAAATGAATGCCATATTTCTGCCAAGGATATATTCATGAAGTCATCATGATTCCAGCTCAACTTTGAGGAGATTCACCTTTTTTGAACACTCATCACTAGTTTGATGTATAGAATGGGATACTAATTATTACTGAAGTATTGATTATGGGTGGATTCTCCCTCCTCCCTCAAACAAAATCAATAAGGCGGCTTAGAGGAGGATGGCTTAAAAAATAGGCTTGAATTATGTATCCTAACACAGCTTCCTTGTGAGTAGAGAAATGATTGTAACATTAATTGTTTTGACCTTAGAAGAGGACTATAATGGACATTGCTGATTTGCTGCAATTCATCCCCATATACAGCATTTAGAGTAAATGATATTTTTCATGACATGGCCCCAATATTTGTGGCACTAATATTGTAAATATTCACTGAAAATTTTCACAGCTGACGGCAGCCGATTGTCTACATTTTCTCTGGAAGGGCAGAGCTAAGGCCACAGGGGAGAGAGGAATGATATACTGTCAAACAAAGGGGTAGTTTTGATTTCATGGGGGATGTTGGCAAGATAGTTTTGGAGGAATTAGCATTTTTCAGGTTTAGAATGCCAGTGTAAATGAAACTTAAGTTGGCTTTTAAAATGGAATATTCTGTTGAAGAAAGGGGAATATTATGCTTCTAGGATTTGATGGTTTTCTGCCAGATTTCCATGGTGTGATCTTGGGATTTGAAAGAAAATATTTTGGAGTTCAAATGCAGCTCAGAGCCCAGGTTGTCTGGCTGTTTTGTTAGTATATCAAGATTCTTCTGCACTGAAGAATCTCTATAAATTATTAGAATCAGGATTTTGGATGTCCAAAATCAATGATTGAATTTGGTCCTCATGTCCATTATTTACTAGAAAATGTTAAGCTTGCTAGGATACCCAGTTTTTGTTTTGGGGACATTAAGGATTCTTTCATATGAAATCAAGTTCCATTGAAGCACAGTGTCTTCTTGGCGTATAATCCTTTGTTTTTGTGTGTGTGTATGTGTATGTACATGCATGGGGCTTATGTGTTTATAAATATTGGAAGCTTTCAGAAAGATTTGTAACACACAAGTTTCCTACCTGATAATATAATTTCTTCCAAAGATCTCAAAACCATTCATTTCTAATGAAAGTTTGATCTGCATGCCTGTATAAAGAGACAGAAACAAAGTTTGTTTCATCTATTCATTTTTCTCTCTCTGTGTGCGGTTTTCTGGATGCGGAATGGATGAATAAATAAATACATGTGACAGACAGCTGTTACTGAAACTGAAGACAGAGAAAATAGGAAGGCAGGTCAGAGAACATATGCATAAATAGCAAATCCATCTGGAATATAAAGGGCATTCAAAACTGATATATTGCTTTGATTTACTGAAAGATTCTGTGATTTCCATGGATTAATTCTATGGTTTTCTTATCATATATATGAACCTGATGTTATTTTGATGTACATTTTGTCCAAATAATTAATAGGCTAACTTAACTAGGACACAGGACTTGTCATCATTGTACCAGGTCAATGTAAATGAACATAACTGAGACAATAAACAACCAAACAATAAACTACCTTTTCAATCCATCATGAAAACCATTTTGTTCATGGTGCAGCAATCACAGACAAGAACTTTTATTCTAAGATAGATTCACAGGAGGAATGTCTACCTGGCAGCTTTATCCACCCTCCAAAACCCTCTGAGAATAAGAACACACAAACAATGAGGGATATTGAAGAAATAACTACTGGAAAAAAGATATAGCAAACTGCGGACAATTACAACCTTGTAAAGTGATTTCCTCTTCTCTCAGGCAACCCAACCATACAGACAGACTTTTAGAGGGGCATCAATAGCTGCATGACTGCCTCAGTCCCCAATTATTGGTCTTCAGCTCCTTCAGATGTTATCAGGACCACCTTGTCACTTGCATGGGTTAGATTCTGTTTCTAGAACATTGATCTAGGCTCAGGTGCCATATCCCAAATCTGAGCAGCCACATGTGTGTATCATGGCATTTTTGCTCCTTGTGCTGATTTTATACAATTGTCTACAATAAATATGCTTGCTTTTGATATGATGCATGTTAAAATGGAACTTGCTTCTATGCAAAGCAACATCGCAGAATGCTGTAAAGCTTTCATCCTTTATTTTGTGAGAAGGCAACTAATTTTGAGAAAGCTTCTATAAACTGGATGAATACTTGCTTCAGCATGAACATTCTATATGGGAAGATTTTGGTTGGAAATCCAAACCCATCCTAGTCCTACCCCTGACCTATATTTGCAACATTTTGGAGATGTCATAATTTTTCAGCCACAGCATCCCAAAAGACTTTTTAAAATGTTCAACTGTACAGTTGTATAATATTTTCCACTCAAATAAGCCTGAGTTCTTGCCTTTAGGGATTGCTGTTCAATTATCTTAGCACAATCTGTGCCAAGACCCTGGGCTTTGTTTTTGTTTTCTATAGTCAGTCTTTACTTCCTCTCAACAAAGTTCTGAAATTTCACCTCCAGAACTTATTGCCTGGTCACTGGCATTGTAGGTATCATTGTTTGCCTCACTTCTAGATTGTTATTCTCCTTGTTAGCTATTAATGAAGCACAGGAGGAGGCTGGAGATACAGGTCAGCATATAGTCTAACCATTTTATAATGGCTGAGATTATTACTGTGGTTGCCCAGAGTCGTAACTGGTGAGTTAGGTGGCCATAGAAACTGATAAAATAAATCAATAAATCAAATAACTGGATACTGAAGTGCTCTCTCAAACTTCGGAGGCAAATCTGGAAAACCAAGCTATATGGACAATCCTAAATCAGTCTGAAATTTAGCTAATAAAGGGAAGCCAACAATAAACTGACATGGTTTATCACAAAATTGTGGTTGGTCCTATTTTTTTTTCTTTTAAAAAGAGAACCTTAACAGACACTAAGATTTTTTTCATAGTGACTAGATTTATGCAATAAATATTGATCATGCCTTCCATTTCTTTCTCAATCGTAAGAATTGGCATAGTGTGTTATATTTAGATTGTTTATCTTCATTCCCATTTTAATTCATATCATTATATCCATCCCTGCTCCTTTCTTTGTTTATTAGGGGCTTTATATTACAAGCCTAAGGAAAATCTGTTAAATGAATTGCCTGCCCTTTGCACGAGCATTTTGAATGACATAGCTAATTATTGACAATTAACTAGATGCTAATTATACCTTCAAATTACAGTCCTACTAAGCAAAATAAAACTCATTTATGAGAGAGGAAAAATGTTAAAGGCACAAACACTACATTAAACCAAGCAACACAAATAAATAAATAAATGGCAACTGATAAAAGTATGAATCAGTCAGATTGTTGAACACATCACACAGCTTGCCAACATGGATGAACGCCACATTCATTTTTTTTCCTCTGAGACTGCACAAGTAAGAGTGGCTATATGCATATCTTCAGAAGCACAACTTAACAGTGTTGCCTCTATTCAATTAAGGAAACAAAGCATCAGAAAATGCATTGATCAACATTTCAGGACAGTTCATTTAATAGGAAAGGTAAACATAAATGCAGTGTTAAAATCAGCAACAACACAATGCAAAGTGATTTATTGTGAGAACTTGATTAGTTTTAGTTCTGTAAAAAACAGAGGTATAGACAATAGATGCCTTATTCTGCAATGCGTAATCCAAAAGCAGATGCTTGCAAGAAGCATTAAAACAGGAATGGGAAGAGTTCTGTTTGCTATGTCTTTTAAACCAGTTAATTCACATTTCCCAGATCAGTAACAACAATGTTCTTCTGATTCTGCACATCTCCAAATGTTGCAACATTCCCAGCCCAGAAATTCCATTAAACAAATACAACATGTTATAAACAAACACAAAATGCTATTTTAATGTTTACTACTGATATGGAAATTGGACTGAGCAGACTTGATGGAATATATATGAAATTAAATGGATCAGTAACAGACTAATTATAAGATCTGAATTTGGTTTGTTTTTCTAAAATATAATTAGCTTAGTGCAACATGAATAACTTCAATTAGTTGAATATGGTAGCAGATGCTTCTAGTCTTACCTGCAATTATATCAGAGGAAGTTAGGTATAGGAAAACTTAGCCAGTCCTGATGCTCTGATATCCAATGAGCTACGGTCAAATTTGAAATAACACTGTTTTATAGAAAGTTCAGGAATTCTAAAATCAATATGTTGTCAAATCAATCCACAGTTCTCACAGAAAACAAAAATGACCAGCCTCAAATTATCATATTTTGGACACATTGTGCAAAAACCTGGCTTTCTTGAAAAATCTATAATGCTGGGAAACATAGAAGGAAAAAGAAGAGGAGGAGGACCATCAGCAAGACACAGTGGGACTCAGTTACAACAGTGATGGATATACCTCTGGAAGACCTGAAGGACCAGATTGGGAACAGATCATCTTGGAGAAGGTGTATCTATGTGGTCACTATCAATGTGGTTGCATATAATTACTGTTGTCCTGATAGTTTCTCCCCTGACATGCAGAATGTATGCTTGTTCAGTATTTCCAGACATATCATTGATTATGCAGCTAAATATATCCATCCATCCATCCATCCATCCATCCATCCATCCATCCCCTAGTATCTAGGAGTACTACTGACATCCTGTTGTGCAATATAAGATTGAAGCACAGAGCAAATTTGGGATATTCAAGACTGTTACACAGAGGTGCTTATCTAGTCTGTGACTGGGCAGCTCACAGTCTCTGAGGCCATATTCCACCAAAGACCCCTCTTTGACCATTGAAAATTGCCTGTAATATATTTTGCCACCAATTTCAGCTCTGTCGGTCTAGGACTTTGACTTCCCAATGTGTGTTCTCATGTGTCGTAAAGTTGAAAAAGAAAGGCAATTTTTACCCACATCAGTGAGTTAGTAATTGTTTCCTTTCTTCTTTGGCTGGCTTATATTAACTTACCAGGACCAGCTTGAACTTAAGCAAAGCTTTGCTTTTCCATTAGTGTGGAAGATGATTGCCTTCAGACTCTGTGTTACATGACTTCAATGAGTGACTAATAATAGGCCAAGCCCATTTTCCCTCTTTGGCCCTATCTCCTTTGCCTGACTTAGCAAGCATACAGGAGTGAACAGACTGGTTGCTAAACATCAATATGGCCCCATCATTTCTTTCCTTACTTTAAGACAGGGATGGCCAACCTATGATCTGTGGACTAAACGCAGCTCTCTCCTTACACCCTTTTTGTGCCCCCCCCCCCCCCGCAAACATCCCAAGGCTATGCTGTCAATTTGATGGAAAATCAACAGGTTTTCACAGTGATTTTATATATAATTTATATTCTTATATATATTTGTGTGTCTGTGTGTGCTCTAAATTAGGTCTGCTAAGGTATCTGTAGGCTTTAGGGCACCTATTTTATAAAAATAGAAAGCCTCTAAATCCCTTAATGCTAAATCAATCAATCCAACTCTGGCTTCTTCCATGATTTCTCCACACCATTGCCATGCTCTCTTTGTTCTCAGAGGCTGGGAAAAATGTTTTTTAAAAAACTGTAATGTCTGGCTGGAAAATTCTTGCCTGCTCCTGTCCTTGAGATGGCTGTTTTAATTCTATTATTTTTTTAGTAAATAGCAGGTTAAATTCTACACAGCTTTGACATTTCAGAGACCTTTACATTTTAAGGCCAAACTATTCATTTCATCAGAAAATCAAAGATGGATGGTGGTTCCTTTTTGGAATATAAGCAAGATGTGGGTCAGCAGCCACCTTGCTTCTTCTGGGAGGTTGTAAACTAATAAGCCTAAATACAAAGGCTAAATTACAAAGAACAACATTATACAGAATTTTATCCTATTTCTACCCTTTCCCTCTTCTGATTCACGATCACCAGTTCAGATACATAGGAGATTCCCGACAGAGTTTCAGAAACTCTGTCTCCATTCATATAAGCCATTGCAGTCCTGCATAATAATTAGTTCTTTACTGAAAGGGGTGTGCTGTGAGTACAGTAGTACTGGTACAGACAAAGGTGTTCACAGGATCCAGCCCTGTCATCAGAATGACAAAAGCAGCCTTGTACCATCCCAATGGAAGCTCCACCCCTTTCGTATGCAACATTATGCAATGTCACAATGTGCATACAAAAGAGGATGGGCTTGCATTGTGTTGATGCAATGCTGCTTTTAGCAATTGCCCCAGGTGACCTCCCCACAAGATGCCTCTGAATATGGGACTTGACTTTTTCCATTTGGTTATAGGGCTACTGCATATTTGGTAGCTGAATATACTACATTATTTTAAAACTAATTAATATGCAAGATTACACGCAGACCTTGTTAATCCGGGTGACGTCTGAGCCGGCATGACTCTCTTAGTTCGTGTCACTCTCATATTTGAGGTAGGCAGGTGAAGCATTAGGGGGTCTTTGCCCAAGGACCCCTACTGGTAAGGTAGATACCAGCCGGGATTTGAACCTCGGTCTCCTGCATCAAAGGCAGTGTTCTAACCACTATGTTATCCAGCTGCTATTATCTATATCTATATCTATATCTATATCTATATCTATATCTATATCTATCAACAGTAATACTCAGTGCAATATAAATCATAAAATAAAATCTCATAAAATGAGATAAAGAATTACAGTAATTTCTATATGAGCAATTGAAGACTAAGTTAAAAGAAGCCCAAATTTTGGATGCGGTATCAAAATTACCAATTTGTCAACCGGCATAAAAGAAAAAAGGAAACAAAACAAACTTTTTTTTTTTTTAATGCTGAGAATGTTTTCAGTCTGAATTTATTGATGTCACAGGTATTCAAGCAATTGCCAATAAAGGCTCCAAAGAGCCAGTCTCAATTACACTTCATTAGGGAAACCAGATAGTTTAATCAATATGTATGTTTTTACAAATGGGTTGGCAAATATGTGTGATGTTTGCTTTCTTCTGACATTTAGGGAGGGAGGGGGATTTTTTTTTCTTTTTCCTGCTGCTTCAATTCACTGCAAATATCACATTGCATATGTTGCCCATCTCTCTGGCAGGCTGTTTTATGATTTTCATTATTTTGGCATTCTCTACCTACCCATTTAGACCAAAAGGCCATGCCTTTTTTGGGTATCACCAACACCAGGAACATTTGAAAAGGAGACAGAATTTGGCCAATTATCTTAGAACCAGGAGAATGGTAGATCTGTTTGATTAGCAAAGGAAAATGGTGGTCCAAAGCCATTGTTTTGGTTTTGTGGGGTGAATAAAAGCAGCAATACCAAGGCTTTTAAGGGATCTCTTAATCTAAATTTAAAACCTCCTTTTTCTCAGGGTTGGGGTTAAGCTGAAAACTCTATCCTGTTGCCCATTTTGTTCAGGACAAAAAATGAGGCCCTCTTTCTTTGACAGGGCATTCATTCTGCGCTGGGGAGGAGATGGAGCTGGGCTCTCCAGAGTTGGGAAATTGGAAGATATTTGCCCTCTCCAACTCTCTTGTCCCACAGTTGTCACCATTGAATTAAATTCTGTAATTTTTAATGTGCAGAAGGGGAAATGATTAAATACCCAAAGAGTACTCATGTTAACAATATTAAACTGATATAATATAATTTTAAATGAATTCAATTTAAACCAAATCATTTTTGTTCTGATCCTCCCTTTCCTTTTTCTTGCTATCAAATGGTCAAATGTAGTCAAATGTGTCATTCTTCCTGCACTCAAAAGAGTCGTGCGCTCCAGTTTTAAACAATGTCTATAAAGCAGCAGCAACTATTTCTTTTTAACTCAGTCATCCAGCAAGCTGGCATGGTCTTGGATATTGCTGTATTTTGAATTATTCCATATTATGATGTAGTACTATTTCACCATACATTAGAGATAGATGACTTCTGGAACATGGAGGGCCTCCACCTGAGAGGTCTGACCGTTAAGGAGATATTGCTTGGATTGGGAAAATATTTCCATGTTTTGCAAGACACTTTCAAAACCAGGAATAATTTTGGATTTGCAGAAACTGGAACTTGAAGGCAAGGCTTGTTAAAGATTTCAATTTTGACTCTGGCAAATCCAAAATTGACTGAGTTTGGCACTAAATAAGAAACGGATCAAATGAGGACTAATCTTTCAACTATGCTTTTCAGGGAATCAAGCAAACAAACTAAACATGCAGAGAAGGTACTTTCAACTAGCATTTGAAGAGACCATTTCCAGAAAGGACCTACAACTTAAACAAAGAATGGCCTTGACCGAGGAGGAAAAGCTTGCTAATGAATATAGTATTATATTAAGTGGTATGTGGGATTTCTATTTTAATTCTACCTCAAACTATTAAAATAGTGCTTTGATGATGCTAAAGAGCTCTAAAGTAGGATACTATGTTTCTTATCACTGTAACGTGCAAAGCAAGAGAAACAAGTTCTGTTGAAATGCTCCACGCAAACATATATGGGGCTGCAGTGGAAGAGTAAGAATGAACCATATATGAATGCTAAATTATGCTCTTATACATTCTATGTAACTCAAAGCTGTGTAATTCAAAGCTGAAAAGATGTATTAGGATTTTCAGCAATCTTTTTATTAGCCTAGGCAGTTAGTGTGTTTTTCCCTGTGTTTCAGAAATGTTGACTAGTCATACTTCTGGCAATATAATTTCCATAATGCATAATAAATTACTGTTCTATTTCTATTTTAAGTAATAGCATGTTATTATTCAGAAATCTGTCTTGTCCATTTCCATTATAGCTAGCACATAATGGCGCATACATTCAGTTTGTGAATTATTTCACTTCTGTTTTTGTTTTTTGCTTTTTTTACTGGACCTCTGTTGCTTCATTTAGGATCCATTGCTGCCTGGACCTGGGCTGAATCTGTATGCTGCTATGGATCTAGTTTTTTACTTGGGCTAAGTCAAGTACTATATTGGATCTGTGGAAAAGTAAATGTTTTTTGGCCTAAAGTTATTATGGGGATAAACTTCATGAAAGATAAATGTGGTGAATAAATAATAGGCATTTTTTGAAGGAGATGGAGTACATTTTTATTTTTAAGCTTAGTTTAAAATATCTTGCTGAGCTCATTTGATAGTGAAAAGGAATGTATCCTTGTACTATTGTACTATTTTAATTGTGTTTTCAAGTCAGAGAGAGAGACAGAGAGAAGGAACAATGGCTACTTTTTTTTGATAACTAATAGTTTAAGCTTGTCAGCAAGATTGTCTCAAGCTTCACAAACACAGCCAGTCAGGGACATCCTGTTAATTTTCTTGACACTGTGCAAAATATATGATGTCTTGTTTTTCAGCCATCACACCATTTATTTGTTCATTCTGGCCAAGGTTCAGACAAGTCAACATTCCACCAAGTTAGCTACTGCTGGCACAGGATAGTTCTTTTGCCACAACAAAATGTAAAATGATGGTAACTGTCTGCTTGTAGTAGCACTGAAATCCACTACCAGGAAAAACATAAAGGACTGCCAACAAATGTTGCCTATTATAATCTAAATGCAAACATACTGATGGGAAGATCCATATGTGCATGCACACATGACTTTACCATAATCTCTAATATGGAAGTCCGAGTTCTTATATTACCCAAAGCAAAGATCATCATTGAAATGTCTGTTGAGCAAAGGGCCACAATGCAAAACCCATAACTGCAAAACTTAAACAAAAACATACAAAGAGCAGAGACATGCTGTGCAGTTCCTGCAGAACTATTTCGCTTCAAACAGACCCTATTTGAAGCTTTACAGCAGTCATGGGTAGCTGTTGTCCACCGTTAATTACAACTGAATACATGCTTGATCCCAAAGACTGCTTGGTATTTCTCAATAGAATTGATGCAAAATAAATCAGGATTTTTCCTTTGGCAACCAGTTGTCTGAAGCCAGCTCTAGGTAGTACGGTTGTGCATGATTCTGAAATGAATTGGCAGAAGTATTGCTGACTTTGTGTGAGGACAATACCTCTTTGCTATTTGTGAAACAAGGCTGCTCCCATATGAGCCTGGATAAAAGGTGTCACTGATTTAAGAGTCTCCTGAACTTTAATGAATGGATTCCTTAAAGCAGCAACATCTTTTTTCAACTTCCAAAGCCTGAAAAAAGTTGGATTCTTTTAATGAAGAGCAGAAAGATGCTATTGAGCAAGATCCAAAACTTCTTCCAAGTTATTTTCAAAATGCATCCAGCCAGACTAGGTAAGAGCTGTGATTGATGTTTCTGGCTTACAGGCACCTTTGTATTCAAGACCACAAATTTAGAGGTTATGTTATTAAACTGTACAAGAATTAGGGTCCGATATAGTTTTAACAAAACAGAATCCTACTCTAAAAGGTCTGAGAAAGAAATATGAGATATTTCTTCCTAAGTCTAAATGCTTCCTGTAGAATAGAGATATAGGCACTAGGCAAATTGTGAAGAATGCAGTTGCTCACTGCTAGTGGACTAGTATAATCATAGTTGGACATTTCTAAAAAAAAATAATGGAGGAATGGGTGGTGAAGATGATAGAACTTGCTGAGATAGCCAAATTGACCTGTTTGATTAGAGAAAAGACAGTATCTACATTTATTGCTGAGTAGAACCCCCTTATAGACTTTTTGTGTAAAACAGAAAAAAATGAACTTATGATCCATGGTTTTCACAATTAGATAGGATAGATTACAGAAAGAAGAAAGTCACGATATAACTTGAGAAAGAGAAAGAGAGAAATTTATAATTGCGCTTATAATTGCTGTAAAGAAGTTCGGAAACTACTTCTTTATATTTTTTTCCTTTCTTTTCTATTTTTCTTCTACCTTTTTTTCTTTTCTTTTTCTTTTTGCACTTTAGCTTTCTCTTTTATTTCTTCCTTTTTCTTTCTTCCTTCTTACTCTATTTTAGTTTGTATTAATTTTTACTCTTGTTTTTAAAACTTTCAATAAAATTATATTTAAAAAAGACATTTCTTAAAAAAAACAACTGTGCTATAATTTTTTGATCCAGACCATTCAAATTCTCCTGATATTTGCCCTGAAACCACCATATTCTGTCAAAACTCCTTAAAATATTTCAGTACCTAGTCAACTGTAAAGGCGGTATTATTTTAAAATTTGATATAAGTATATACAAAATGCACCATTATTCATGACTCCCTCATAACAAAAACAATATGCATTAAATTATGTAGCCTGCCTTAAGAACAATTGTGCTTGCACATGCAAATCTACTGATTTCCAGTGTGAACCTAAAAATCTAAGAGATGCCTCAAGGTGCTTTCCAAATTCCTCCTCTTTCTTCTCCCGTTGCCCACAGTGAGTGCCAGCTTAAATTCAAGGAATAGGAAAAGGAGATCTATACCAGCCCCATATTGGGTGGAATGTGTCATCTTAGGTGAACCTGTTGGGCACAGAAGCCAGTCGTCCAGGCAGGGTCATCGCACCCTCTCTTTTAGAATAAGCAACATAATGCAAAGCACTGAGAAAGAGTAAAAAGGGGTTAGTAAAAGAGAGAAAGGAAAAGAAAAAATCTAACTAAATCTGGGTTACAGCAGCACCATTTGCTATTCCTCTTTATAACTTCCTAACCTTACAAATCATCCTTCTTTCCACTATGTCCGAACAACCATGGGTTGTCCTTTGAACTTCTCACCTCTTTTTCATTCTTATTCCTATCTATTCTTGTTTTACTTCTTGAGAAACACATCCTCATTGAATTCAACTTATTTTTATTTTTCTCCTGGCATACCCACGTTCAGTTTTTGTATCATAAAGTAGGTAAAAACATATTCGCATACGTAGCCATTTTCACTTCTTTTGCAAACATTCATTCCTTGCAACAGATCACTACCCACCACCTTTCTATCAGCTTTTCTGAATCTTAAAATGTCTTCATTCCTTTTCACATCTTTATTAAGTAAGCTATCAAGGTACATGAATCCCTCTAATTTTTCACCTTTTATGCATATCAAGCAATCATTCACTCCATTTTCCTGTCAGTAAGATTATTTTGAACACATTAAATTGCAAATCCGTATTCTTATTGCATCATAGAATCTAACACTCACGGTAAATCATTTGGGATCTAAGCCAACAGCATGGCATTATGTGCACACTAAAGGACACATAAGTTAATGTTCCCAACCAGGACTCTTCTAAAATTACCACAAACATTCCTTATACAATTATATGTACTTGGTTAAGCAACCAAGTAGACATTACACATCCTTGTCTTATGCCTGGATGCGTGTTGAATCATTTGCTAAGAATTGCATTTATTTTTACACTTGCTTGATTGCCTCACATGCTGCTCTTATCATATTCAGCAATCAACATAAAAATACGTATTTCTGCAAAACATTCCCTAATTCAAAGTTATTCGCTTTATCATACACTTTCTGTAGATCAACAAACATACATTAAACTTCCCTACTCACATTCATACATTTCTTAATGACCTACTGAAAAGCAAATATCTGGCCTGCACACCCTTGCCCAACATAAAGTCACACTGCAGTTCCCAATTTTTTCTCCACCCCTGTACTATTTAAATCTGATTTGGACACATATCGCATTCATTTCAATTCTATTCTTTGGCTTACCATCATCATCATCATCATCATCATCATCATCATCATCATCCCCATACAAATCTCTAAAATGTTCTTTCCAGCTTTCCCCCAGTTCACAAATCATCCCAAATCATCCCAAATAATTTTCATCACTTTTATTCTTAATTCCATTGACTCTGCTGAAGGCTCTTTATTTAACCCCTTTCACCCCTACCTCCACCCCCCCCCATCTTAATTATTCCTTGGTCCCTTTCACTAGATCTTTTGCAGCTGTCTTTTCCTTTATATACACATTACATAGTATTTTTTCTTGCCCTCATTTTTTGCTGCAATCTCTTACATATATGTTTTTCTTATCCACTACCTTTTTTACTTCATCATTCCTCCAAGCATCCTTTTTCATACTTCTCATTAGACTATGCATTTCCATGGCAGTGTGTAATATAATTCTTTCAATTCTTTTTCAAGAGGCTTCTACATCATTTTGTCTCATGTTCACTTTCAATTCATTCTTTGAGGATATTAAACTGTCTTCTAATACTTTTTTGTAGAAGTCTTATAATTTCTCCTCCTATATTTGCTCTACTTCCATTCTAGCTGTGTTCACTTTTTTCTGTTCTTCCATATCCATTTGCCTGAATATCCATTCTTGACATTACCAAATAATGTTCTATGTGACATTCAGAATTTCTTATCTCTCTTGTGCTCTTCACTAATTTTCTGAATCTTTCATCATAATCAAACCAGTCATAATATTAAATTATTTCCTATTTCATTTATATAATGTGAATAGACTTAAACCATTTTTGAAGTAGCCTTCTTATATATCAGATACTCATTTATCACCATTCTCATTTATTTCTGAGTTAAATAAACTCATTTATTCTTGAGTTTCTAAATGGCTGAATCACTTTTTCTATGCTCTCCTGTTTCATCCCCCCCCCCCCAACCACTGATGTCATCCAATAGAATAACTGTTTCCCCAGATCACATTACTTCAGTATATTTCTCCAGAATCATTCCTAGTTCTTTCATTATCATCATTTACTGGAGTGTAACAAATAAACTTCATCAATTATGAATTCCTAACTTCTTAAGCATCCACAGCAATCTACATTATACCAATTCATCTCCTGAAATGCACTTTAGCTCTTTCATTCATAATTCAATCTTTATCTTCAGTTCCATGTATGTATTCATAAACTGCACAAGTTTAGAGCGACTTTATTTAGATCTATTACATCTTTTCCCTCTTTCTTAGTTCTACACACACACGCACACACACATGTGCATAGATAGACATCTATTTTTCTTTCTTTTCTTTCATTCATGCTTTTCATGATACCTTCCTTTTACATTCCAAGTCACAATCTTCCATACAGCTTGACCATCAACAGAAGGGCCCATGAATGTTGCTCTCCACTGCCCATCATGCCTTTGGTCAATGGAGGCTTTCACATAATTCTTTTTAATAAGATAAAGAAAGAAAAGATTTGATTACTAGCACAATGCCACATGATGCATTTCCTATCAACTATAAGGACACAATATAATTTGGAACATTTTGTCCAATATGCAACCATAGCCCAATTTTACTCCAAGCATCTTCACACTACTGTATGCAAGCTAGGATCTCAAGTTTAAAGATGACCTTGCAAGCAATACTCCATTGACTGCATCCAGTCAACTCGGGGATACTTGCACTCAGAAGAAATGAGAGTCAGTTTCAAATAACCATATAGAAGGCCTCCCTTCCCTTGGCCAACCAGTCTGGAGCAGCTGTTCCTTGTGGAGCATCTATTCATTGCCCTGGTAGCTATGTAAACAGTTACCCAGGGAAGGGAAAATATAGCTTCATCGCATTATATTTTGATAGCAATATATAGAGTATTCCATCCTCCACTTCTTTCACAAAAATTGTATAACGTCTGCGAGCTGAGAGATAGTAACTGCCTGTATCACCTAATGAACTTCCAGCATTTGAACCTGGATCTCTCCAGTCCTAGTTGAGGACAATAACTTGGCTATCTTTTGTTGAACTCTTGAGTTACAATCCTTATCTGAACGTTGCTGAGGATTGTGAAACAATGACAATATTTTGAGTGGTGAGCATGCAATAATGTTCTTATAAACTTATACGCAGAAGGACATGTGATGAAACTGCCTCCCAAGAGATAAGTAGACAATAGGCCTTGTTTATTTAACCTCACGTGTCAAATTACTTTAGCTCTCCACTTCACCTCACTGAATCTTCCAAATGTACTTTGATGTTTTGCTCTTCAGATCAAAATTAAAGCATCATTTTATTGTCCCAATTAAAAACAAAATGATCGAGTCAGTGCTACCTATTAAAAAAAAGGTTAATGCATAGTTTAGCCATAATAATGATAAGCTGCCATCTATACCATGTTTAGTTTCTGTTTGAGGTTCAACCTTTGGAAGCTATAAAAACTGGCTAGTATAACAGAAGTGTTTGTAATTAGAGTTAATGGAATTAGCTGAGACCACAACAGAGAAGAATAGCTCTATTCCCAGGTGGCCCCATAACAAAGAAGTTTACACTTGGATGGGAAAAATATTATAGTCCTTCGCTGCTATCCCAGAAAGCCTCTGCTCCAGAGCTGAGACACAAACAATATAATTTATAAACTGAACATATTCACTCTTTCATCTTCATTCTTTCAACATCCTTCTCATCAGAAAGACCTATTTTTAATTCAAATCATAAACAGACCTTTTGATGACTTTTTGAATGTGCAAAACAAAAAAGTTGGCTCTTGTTCCTTTTTTGCCCACCAATTGATTATGTCCGCTTATTTTGGCTGTCTTGTGGTTTTTTCCCCACCAAATGGATTAGAGTGAGGATTGGGTTATCAATCAATGGTTGACAGTTACCTTGGTGGATGAATGTGCCTATACTGTAATCACAACAAGGATATCACCCCAATCAATTATGGCCACGGCAGGCAAAACCTTTACAGACATGAGATTTTAACACTAGTGGCAGACAAAAAAGGAAGAAGAGCCAAAATGTTCCTATAGCAGTAGCATAAAAACATTGCCCGACAAAATACATCACACTGGAACCAAACATATTTTGAAACATTCTCACCACAATCAAACTCTTGCTTCCTACTTTGTACCTGCAATCACTGTCATTGTCTGTCACTGATTGGCAGCTTTCAGGTCTCATGGGAAATGGCCAGGTTTGAAAAGGGTTATTTCAAGGCAAACAGAAAAACTATTTTCCTGAAAGCAGAAAATAAAACCATACCAATATCATCAGAATAATTAAATATAACAACCAACGTTCTTTTTATTTTCAATAGTACTATTATTGCAAAGAAAAAATATGGCTTTTTTTACAGGAAATAGTCAAATTGTGAAAAAAAAGATAGAAAAAGTAACAAAATAACAGGATTTGCAAATTGAAGTTGAAAGACTTTGAAAGAAAAGGTCAACAATAATACCAATTGTAAGTGGAGCTCTTGGAAGTATACTAAATAGAATCACGAAATATTTGGAAGTTTTAAATTTACCAGACTTGACAGCACTGACTTGCTTGGAATTTCCTACTTACTATGACAATACCTCCATGAGCCCAAGGCTTTTGGTTAGAATCCAAATCATCAGAAAATATCAAATTTAAAGACCATGACACTGATTGGATAAATAGATAATAATAATAAACTCCTCCTTCTCCTCTTCCTCCTGAAAACGTATTTGCATACAGACACACATATTCCATACCTTTATACATTTAATACTTTACTGGGAATTTCAAATTGTACTAATGCCAATAGTTAATTTATTAGAAATATATATTGCTATATATAAAAATGAATTGGAACAATGTATACCAAATGGTGGTATAATTACTTAAAATATCATTTAGCTAAAATACGTAGATGTCCTTATTTGAAACACTAATTCCAGTGAAGGTAAGTAAGTTTATTGTTGTAACCACAGGTCATAACAACGTAGCATAGCATAAAATACAATAAAATAACAATAGAATAATAACATTATAAAAGAAGTAATAAAAAGAGAAACATAAGAAGGTTTAAACAAGATAAAGCCAGAGCTACAACTAAGAAGTTTAATATTTCTATATAAGTTTAAAGGACAGCAGAGCAAAAGTAGCAACCTGACTGCTAACAGTTGGAAACACATCTGCAAGAAGATGCATTAGTTCAATTCCACCCCAGAGCAATTTCACTTCAGTAGCAGAGTCATACCATGGTCTGGACCCTTGTATTGTCACAATAGCAGAAGACACCATAAATACATATTTTAGTCTTGATTTGCTCTTCTTAAGGATGCCGGTTTATCTCAGCAGGTAATTCAAGAGCTTCATTACTTGCTTGCCACCCCCAAATCATTAATTTTATCAAGTTCTGAGTAACTCAATTTGTTATAGTGTACAACAGTCACTTAACCTACATAGATTCTTCTTGGTTTGCTTCTGCTGACTGTTTTGTTTCTAAGAGGTTAAGGAGGGTGGGAATCTCAGAACTGTTAAGGACTTCAAAGGTGAGAATTTCATTTCTTTGTTGTATGAAGTCTTATCAATCTCTTCTTAGTCTCATGACCTCAATATCCTGCTTTAGGA
Source organism: Liasis olivaceus (assembly GCA_030867105.1). Taxonomy (NCBI): domain Eukaryota; kingdom Metazoa; phylum Chordata; class Lepidosauria; order Squamata; family Pythonidae; genus Liasis; species Liasis olivaceus. Next base: position 234,267,602 of record CM061349.1, on the reverse strand, counting down.
ATATTTGTTTAAATATTAACATTTTTTCTTTATGACTGCAGGGTAGAACAACACATGGAAAGACCTCAAGCAGGTTGACCTTAGCTCTCTGATGAATGCTTACAGTTCTCCTTTGGCTTTATTTGTAGCATTATCACAGGCTTACAAAAAAGATTTATGCGTCCATCAAATCCTTAAATGAGATTGATTAGAGATGGCATTTCCTACTTAAGGAAAATATATGTTTTCCTATTCTTTCTATTCCCACAGTCAACTTTAGCTACATTTGACACAGATAACAAGAGGTGAGCAAGGAAACAATTTTTCTTTCCTTCTGTACATTCTTTTTTTTTTTTAAGAAGACTCTATGAAATAGTACCATTCTCCATGGAAAAGAGACACTTCCTATTGCAATAATTAACATCAGATCTGGTAAATTTTAGTAGGTGGTTATGAAAGAAATGTTTTATTACAAATCCTGTTGGGAACAGTCAGTCAAGATGCTGTGTGGAATCTGTACACAGTGCTATATTCTTCCCTGCTACCAAATCTCAGAATGAAAGCATGTGGTTATTGCAGGAGATGGTCATAATTATCTTAGAGGAAGAGTTTGAGGAATAGCATCAAGATCCTAATAATGAAATAAACATTGGTGGCATTGGGCTGAGTTAACCAACTCTACAATTAAGCAAGGATATTGCTTTAAAGTAAGTATGTAAGGAGAGACCCTTTCAGCATTTCCCTGCTTCCTCTATTTCTTGAACATTACACTGTAAGAAACCGCATTATCAGACAAATCAGTATCAAATCGTACTCCCTTATTCCATTTTTTTTCTTACACGAAGGAGAAAGAACAATTTTTTCAACTATTGCTTCACATGTGGCACCAGCATTCATTATGTGACCTCTTGGCTGCCAGAAGAGAGATATCTGGAGCAAGCTAAACCTGTCAGGTAGAACTGCCATTCTGGGATTTGGGATCTTGTTATTCCCTGGAAAGTACAGATGGGTCTGGTACATCTAGCTTCTCTCCTAATTTCACCCTAATTCCAATGGTAGCTTTAAAAACAATGCCATGCATATAGAGAGAAGTAATTTTTCTGAAACAAGGAAGCTGAAGGGAAGGATGAAACTGCCCCACTGCACACAGTAGATTCAATCCAGCTAAGGTTGCTATAATCTTATTCTAGTAACTAAAAAGAAAAATGGAAGGATAGCCACACTCTCAACAATTAAGATTTGGATGAGGACCAAGGAGAGCCAGTTTCACTTTCACCCTCAGCAATGGAAACTCAGTGAGTGATTTTGGGTACAGATGCTGTCTCTTGGCCCAATTTACTGTAGAGAGCCACAGAGATGACCTTGGGGGAAATATGAAGAAACAGCTGCAAAATACAAAAGCATTGTTTTAAACCCAGGGAAATAGAGAAAGTGTAAAAAAGAAGCTTCAGCAGGCTCTACCCTAATTCACTGGGGTATAAGAGGGAGGGAAAGAGAAACACAGGTTTTCAAGATTCTGTTCTTCTAGCCCAATGTTTCTCAATCTTGGCAACTTTAAGATGGGTGGACTTCAACTCCCAGAATTCCCCAGCCAGCACACTGCCAAAGTTGAGAAACACTGTTCTAGTTTATCTCAATAAAGTAGAGATCCAGTCAAACTTGTGGAGACTGTCTCCTGAGCTGGCCCAGCTTGAAGGGCTCACATTACCTCACAGGGTGATTGTGGGGATAAAATGAAGGGAGATCCACATGCAAATTGCCTTCAGCTCCCCGGGAAGAAAGGAAAGGGGTACATCTAACACATAAATAATGTGTCATGCAATTTTGCCCCATTCTCTGGATCTATACAAGCAGTTCTGGAAATTCTGAAGTGAGAAATAAAGTAGCCCAAATTATGTAATTTCTAAAATTGCTGATCTATGTTACCATTACAGCAAAGCCATCTACAAGTAGATTTATATACATGTAGATTTAAAAACAAGTCAAGCAAACTCAGAGTATTCATATTATATAAACCATGGCAAGGCCATTCACACTGACTTCTTTTTTCCCCTCACCATTCCAGCTGTTTTTCGTTAGGGCACTCTCTACTTCTTAAAATGGGATGTCCATTTATGGGTCAATTGAAAATAAGATATCAACTGATAGCACTCAGAGTAGATCTTCAACAAGACTGGGAAAAGAGTTACCTACAGGACAGGAAGGTTTGAAATAAAGGTGCATTTTACTATTTTTCTGCTGCTCATGTGTAGAAGCATTCCAAGGATTTCATAGCAGAGAAATATGGGCTAACATTGAATGTGGCTATTAATAAGTAGTTTGGTGCAGCTAAGACCAGCTCCATAAAACAAATCACATCTATTTTCCATTGTTTTCTAGATGATGATGATGATGATGATGATGATGATGATGATGATGATGATGAAGAATTATTATTATTATTATTATTATTATTATTATTATTATTGGGGTTTTTTTCACACTAGGATTCCTCAGCTATTTTTTGGCTATGAGGAGGTTTTGTCCACTTCCTCTATGACTATGAATCCACCTGTGCCTACTTCAGCAACAAAGATACCAACTATCCTTAATACAGCAAGGCATCCTTTTTGATGCCATGTGTTGGGGGGGGGGTTGCATGAAACAATGGAATGTGGTCAGGAAATCTGGGTTTCATTTCAGAGTCCTTGGCCTCAGTTTTTGATCTCAGACAAATCAAAATATTTTTCAGCCCTCCCACTGCTTCTTTGAAAAATGGGAATCATTGAACATCCCACTTCACTGGGAGGTGACTGGTCAATTAAAAAGAGCAAAACAAAAAATGTAACAAATATTACTCCAAATCCTAAATGTAAACAGGTGTTCTTAAGCAGGGCTTCTGTTTGATCAGCCAGCACAGATCACTTCAGGAAATGGCTTTGATGGTTTAATTCTTCTATTAAGTTACTGCTGGAGATGCTATCTTTTGTGGGAGACATAGCATATTTACCTATGGATATCAAATTTCTCAGAACACATATCTGATGAAACAGAGATACCCAATTAAAACCACTTAGACTGCACTAATAATAGAATCTGGGAAGCAGTTCCCCTCCCTACTCCAAATCAGCAGATCTTAAGACTACACTTGATACAACTGCTTTGAAGCTATTAAAGCCACTCCCTAAGGATGCGGAATGCAGTAGCAAGCATTCTCAAGCACCCACTCACCCACTATGAATTAATACTTTTTTTCCTGTCTTGGCATCTCTTCATAATCTATGGAGAACTTGATCTAATCTGTAGAGCAAGTGGTCCATCACCAATAGGCTGTTATTATCCAGGTGTGAACCTTCATCCAAGGCTAAATAAGAAACGCAGTGGATATCTTGTGCCCTTGTTTGGAGGCAATAAGGGATTGGTTGGGGCAAAACAAAGGCTGAGTTCCAGCAAGATGCAGTTGCTGTTCATAAAGCAACCGTCAGGATTTGTAATATCTCCCACACTCCTACTAGATAAAGTTATACCCCCACTTAAGAGCAGGTCTAAAGCTTGGGGGTTCTCCTGGGCTCTTGTCTCCTTCTGAAGCAACAGGAGGAGTCTGTGGCCAGGAGAATCTTTGCCCAGCTTTAGATGGTGTGCCAGTGGCAGCCCTTCTAGGAGTAGGAGGCCTTTGTGACAGTGACTCAGGCCACCATTAACTCTAGATTAGGTCACTGGAACATGATCTGCTTATGGCTGCCTTTGAAAGCAACCTGGAAACTTCAGTTGGTGCAAAATGCAGCAACCTCCATGCTGGAGGGTGGGAGCTGCTTTAACAGTGTGAACGCCAATATTTTAAAAATATTTAAATGTAATGCTTCTCAGTAAGTTCTTAGTGCAATTCAAGGTGCTGGTGATTATTTATGAAGCCTTTTATGGCTCGGTTCCAAGTTACCTTATGAACCATCTCCTTCTGATGGAATCCTCCCATCGTGTTGGATCATCCCAGGAAGAAAAGCTATGGGTGCCTTCTCTCTAGGAAGTTAGGGTGACAGGAATGCAGAAGCCAGCTGTTTCAGTAGCAGCCCCGTTCCCGTGGAATAAGGTGCTGCAGAAGATCTAGATGCATCCCACTTTGCTAGTGTTTAGGAGTACCCCAAACATCTGGCTATATCAGACGTTTGGAGCCTGAATGTGCAGTGCAGCATCTCTTTTAAACTTGTTTTTAACTCCTTTGTCATTATTTATATTATTATGTTTATGTTTTAAATATTATGCTTGGGATCAGATTTCTATCTGATACAAGGTGCCCAAAGTTTGTTTCAAATGAGAGGGATACTAGTGTTAGAAAAGCAGATCATCCATCCATCCATCCATCCATCCATCCATCCATCCATCCATCCATCATTCATGTGGATGCAGTTGTTACAGCTGGGCAGCACCATGGGATGGCTACAAATCGGTCTGCTGTGCTGTTTGAATTCTTTTACAAATTGAACAGAATTTCTTATGATCTCAAACAAGGCTTCTCAAATTGTCAGTTGAGGGGAGTTGCAATTTTTTTAGGCTTTTACCTGCAAAGCTGGATCACTGCCACAACTTGCTTCCTGCTCTGTCTGAAGAAATGCAAAGCAGAGCTGGAAGTAGACGCAAAGAGCATTACCCTAGCTTTCTCTCCATCAGTGTCACGTGAGCTTCAGGGGAACAAAATCATGCTGTGAAAGACTCTCTCTCTCTCTTTCAAGCAGCGCCCCCCCCACCTGAAATTTACTTGCTGCGGGGGGTGGGGGGAGAGTTAAGATGAACAGCTTGTTCCTGCAAGTGAGAGCTGAGAAAAGCCTTTTTTGGGCTCATCATTGGAGTAAGAAGGCAGAAGGACTGAACTGCAACAACCCTGGCTGAGCTTCTTGTCCAAGGACTTGGTGGGGAGAGAAATCCTGCACTCATTCCAGGGTTGCCTACAGTAGAAAAAGGCTTGAAAGTGGGAGGGGTGGGAAAGGATGTGTGTTTGTTGGGAACTGAAGCTTTCCTTTGAAAGATGATCTTTCTGAAATGGACAGCCTATGGCTCTTCTGATGGTGTTGAGCACCCAGAATCCCTTGCCTTGGCTAGGCTGGCTGGGGCTACTGGGAATTGCAATTTAGCAACATCCAGAAGGCTAGATATTAACATCTAATTATTACAAATAAAGTAGTGTATTTAATTCCCAATCCCTAACCACAATGGAATCATGCATTTTATTCATGGAGAGAGAATTGCCACACAAATTAGTTTATCATTTTAGGTGGTCATGGCACTACAAAGTTGATAAGCTCTGAACTGAAGCTTAAGCCCTCTTTCCTGTGCACTTAGATTTTTCACATCTGTCTTTACAATAAGCCCAGCAGAAACTGTTGTCTGCAATAGTGGTAAAGATTCAGAGGTTGTAAATCTTCAGAACTGAGAGCAAAGGAACCCCGCCTACTCTGTAAAAGCACAGGAATCCTCAAGATTCCCGAAATGACAAGGCTTGATGTATCCCAGAAAGCAGCTTCCAGGTTTATCTAATGCATGGTAACTAAATATGCAACTCTGTGCCTCTCATCCTGGAGACAGGATGAAAGTCAAGTAGGAAATTATTATGATGGAAACTGGATTTTTAAAATTGTATTAAATAACAAAAGTAAGCAAACAAAAATATTTCCTAACACATTTATGTGCTGTTTTATATAGTAATTGTGGTCCCTGCTTTCTATCTATTCACATGGTCATTCTTCTTGCTTTGTTAGAAAGGAGAGAAAACGCTATAAAAATGAGGCAGGCATATTTCCAAGCCATCAGGCTAGAATTGTGTCCTGGCCAAGAGTTTTGACAGTTCAAGCTAAGAGTTAATGTATGTGTAGATCCGAAGTCAAAATACATGCTTTCTTAATTTACGTTGTCCCTTCATTGACTTCTCAAGCAAGTTTTTTGTACTGAGATAACGTTAAGTAACTGTGGATACTGATCGCTGAAATGTACATGATCTGCAAGCTCTATCGTGAAAGTCAAGAAGCACTGTGAAAAAAATGAGACTAAGATTAAAGAAAACCAAACTAATGACAACAGGTATGTAACCAGACTTAAAATGGACAGTGAAGATATACAAGTGGTGGATACTATCAACAGTAAAGGCACCAGGAGCGAAGAAATATGCTGCAGATTAGCACTTGGTATAATAGCCATAAAGACCTTGGAAAAGATTCAGACACTGGGATATGTCTATACCCACAACATTCAAAATCATGCAGGCAATGGTTTTCCCTGTGACACTCTGTGGAAGCAAAGCAGAAGTTGAGAATGCCACGGCTAGCCAAGAAAATAAACAAATGGATTATTAAAAAAAAAAAAAAGAACCCAGAGTTCTCAGTTAAGGCACAAATGACCAGGGTCAAAATATCATATTTTGAATACATTATGCAAAGACCTAGCTCTATAATGCTGAGAAAGGTGAAAGAAAAAAGAAGAAGATGACCAACAGCAAGACGGATGGGCTCAATTACAGCACTGGTGGGTGCACCATTGGAAGATCTGAAGAACCAGGATGGGGGCAGACCCTCCTGGAGAAAATCTATCTATGTGTTCACTAACAGTCAACATCAACTCCATGAAACATTATCAGAACCCTGGATATGTGGCAATTGATTAGGTGAAGTACCAAGAACAAAGCAGAAACAAATTGACCCTCCCACTGTTTTTTGCTTTTTTTCATAGCTGGCACTCAGAGCCTGTAGAGAGTAAGGAAGATTACCTTGATAGAAATATGCAAGAACTGATACTTAGACAAAAAGGGTTAAAGCATTTTTAAAGTCCAGAACTACTAGATAACATTCAGAACTGGCTCAGGCAGATGCCTCCTATGTGGTCGCTAGGAGTCAAAAATGACTTGGTAGCACATAATCAATCAATCAATCAATCAATCAATCAATCAGAAGGTGAGAAGGCACAGCACAATCAGTTTTAGACTACCTGTGGACTTAATTTCCTGGTCTGGTCTACCTAGTGGGGGTGACAGGGCTCAATGAGGTATTTGCCATTAATAACTTCCTGATATTGTTTCAGGCCAACAACTTTTTGCTGAGTTCAGACTTAAGAATAGATGCCATAAGCAAATACCTTCACGTCTTTAAATGATGTTGGCTCTCCTTTGGTGGCCATGGTTAGTTCTGCATGTATGTGAGTTAAAACTGGGGTCTATGCTGGAGGATAGCAGCAATGTTAATTTAAATGAACATAATTCCTGCTTCACATCGTTATTTCCCAGTTCCAGTTCATGCATATCCCATTACTTTGGACAATATTCTCAAGTCCTTGCACCAAAATATGCAATAACTTATAAATACTGCAGCATATACAATATTCAAATAAAAAAATTCCTTAACTCCACCCTTAATTCTAAATTATTTTTTCCCAACCATTTCATTCAGTGGTCCTCTCATGAAAAGTAATCTTGTTGGTGACATAAGAGAAAAAGGAAATCATGGTGAGGCTAAGCATACAACACACTGCAACATTGAAACAGTAGATTTTCTTCAGTTTTAGTTGCTCAGAAAAATAGAAATAATTGTTTCCAATCTTCATTCTTTGCTTATTTTGTCACTCTGGGTTAAGAAGACACGGCAGATGCTCCCTTTCAATTTCTCCTTTGCATGATTAGCGCATTCAGCTGTGCTCAGGAAAGTATATTATTCTTTTGAGGATTGAAACCATCACACCCAAAGTTGGAAACACCCCTTTCTTGGGCCAATCAATTCTGGCAACAATTTAGGAGCTGCTAGAGAAGTTTAATCTAAATATGCTTAACTGGAAAATATTCTCTACTTAATAAGGTATGTGCTGAGTTATGTATGAGTTCTTTGGAAAGGAGAAGAATTAAATCATCCATGAAGTTTTTTTTCTTGTTTATTTGGAAAGCACATAGGCACTGACATTTGATTTTAAAAACAAGTTCACATTGAGGAAATAGAAATTGTAACATCATATCTAGTATGCCCTGTGCGGACCTTATCTTGTTCCACTATCTGCTAGGTTTGTAGAGTGAAACCCATCCATAAGTAGGGTTTTTCTCTCAGTAAATTTGTTCAGGATTCTGTGAAAGCAGGGAGAAGAGAAGGAGAAAGAGAAGAATGTCCTGGGATGCTTTTAGGTGTGTCTTCACTACTATTATTCTTATCTTGCAGTCCTGTTTTTGGCTATGTATACACACAGAAATCAGACAGCATATTTGAAGGCCAGATTCAGTGAAATGCAATGTATACAATTAGACATTGGGGCAATACCTTTTAATAATTCAGTAGAATAACTAAGATAACCAGTTTTTATATTCCTGTTTAAGATTATTTGAAAACAAGTATATTTCCTGCATTTCCTACTTATCTATAAGTTACTGCAGGAAGAGGCATGGGGAGCAAGGAATATCATACATACCATGACATCATCACACAATAAAGTGAATCATGTATTGTATATAATTTGCATCAATATAATTTATGTCGTTTGCTTGATGATGCCATGTTATGCAATTGAATATATATATTCATTCATAAATCCAGGGGAAGTACATGGATTCTATGTACATCTCTCTCTTGGAACTTTAGATTAGGTAGCTGGCAGTACCAAGTTGGTCTTTTCTGATCTTGAAAATCTAAGGAAGACTGGACCTGGATAGTACTTGCATGGGAGATCTTCAAGAAATCTTACACCTATGGGCTAGATTATTGAATAATAATAATAAACAAATCTTAGGAGAAGGGAATGGTAAACAACTTCTGCATTATTGCTGGGGCAGTAGGGGGAGAGACCTCAGACATGTCCACAAACTCACCAGTAGTTAAACTGGAGACAAGGAAGGTTTTACTTTTTAAACTTGATCAAAACAGGGATTGCTACTGTCCATAATGTATAATTGCCCCACTGCAATTAGGTCAAAAAGTGCCAGTATAACATTGACATGGATCCTTCAGTGTAGAGAGTAAGGAAGATGACCTTGATGGAGATATGCAGAAGCTGTTGCCTAGGCAAAAGGGGCTGAAATGTTTTTTTAAGTCCAGAATGCCCAGATAACATTTGAAAACAACTCAACAGACGTCTTCCTTCACTGAACTATAAAGAAGAGGAGGAGAAGGAGGAGGTACAGCACAATCAGGCTTACAAGATTCTGTTATTATGGCCAAACTGTGGAGTTGATTCCATGATCTGATCTACCTAGTGGGGCTGACATTCTGGCACATCCCAATTAAATGTCTGTATTTCCTCAAAAAGATTCAGACTGTTCCTGAGTTTTCAGCATAGCCTGGTAAGATCTAATGGGGGTTTTGGAGCACTTTGATTTCTGTTGAATGAATCAACACATCAGTTCCTGTCCAATGAAGAGCAGTTACTTTCATCCAGGAACCTTAATTTTAGCCCAGTGACCAATGTGTACACTGTATAGGAAGAAGCCTTAGATCAGCAGTCGAATACGTGTTTAACATGCAAATGGTTATAGGCTCAATTCCTGGAGTTGCCCCTATCTGAACCCCTGGAGATCTGCTGCAAATTAGGGTAGACAACTGAAAATAGGAGGATCAGTGGTTTATCTTGGTATGTGGTAGCTTCCTATGTTCGAAGAGTAGGCAGTTGCAAGGAAAAGATCAAGCTTTCTATGGGACTAATTATTTTAGCGTGTGTTTCTTCGTATACCTAAAATCAGTGGTAACTGAAAATCGTGAGCTTTTCTATAAGTACAATCTGGCTAAATGGGGCTATAAAATAGAATGTGGAAGAAACCCCATTGTCCAAGAGTTGATGCCTTTAAGCTCTTTTTACTATGTTTCCGGAATTTTGTGAAAGATGGTTTCTGCACTTAGGTTTCACTCCTATGCTCCATGAATGTCCCAAACATATGCCGTGAAAGTTTTAGTGCTCAAGAAAAGCATCATAATTATTAATTTGAAATTAAAGTATCTGATAGAAATTGCCAATTAGCATACACAGTACAATACACACCTTCATAGATCAGTGGTTTGACATGTTTCTGAGCACATTTCTGTTTCTCTACAGCTCCTGAATAATGGAATAGCTTCCATTTCAGATCCTGGCAGATCAAATTTATTACCATCTCAGGTCAAACTTTTTAGTGACCATTGCACAAGATCTGCATGCAGCATCTGTAAACATTTGAGAAAGCTAAACCTCTGAATATGTTTGCTTGCAACATCCCCTAAGCTCCCTCCCCCATTCTTGCAGCCCTCCTATTTTTTGCCACTTAGTAGACATCATGTAGGAAAGCCATTTTATTTAAAAATAGATTTTGCAAACAGCACAGTGGCAGGAAGCTAGTTTTTCTCCATCATATATTTTTAATTTCATCGCTATCCGTAGCCTATTTCAACTCTTTCTTTAAAAAAAAAATCTGTTAGCAACCTGGAATCATATTCAGGTGAATGGTCACAGTGATCTGCATGGCCAGTGCCAAGGAAGAGAGGGAGGAAGGCACCCTACAGGTGCCATATAAGAAACCATCTGCATGCAAGCATTGTTCCCTAGTCTTTTTTCTTATTTATATATACTAATTGTTCTCAGATACCCTCTTAGTTGATTTCCTCCTAGCTAGGCTCTGATTCTTGGAATAATTTGAGGCATTTGTAAAAATACAGAGTCAAACGCTCATTGTTTCTTTCTGTCTTTGCTTCTGATGATTCCATCCACTGTCATTTATCCCAGCATATTTGGGTTTGGAAGCACACATGACCCCCCATTCAGGTGTTCTACTTTCATGTAAAATCAGCTTGCAGCTGGGGACAGTGGCGATGACTAAGAACCTCAAGCTAAGCTCCCTCTGCCAGAAATGTGATCACCATGAACTGGAGGTAAGGATCTGAAACAGGTAGATGTGTGTACAACAATGGTTCCCCTGGAAAGTCAAAATGGGAAACCTACTTGAGAAAACCAGATGTTAGACAGCAGAAATTGTTCTTCCAACTTGTAGCTGAAGGTAGAGCTGGGGATGGTATATTCGCCTTCATGTTCTCTTCCTCTGGGTTGATTCAGCAGGATGCCTGAATAGACACTTTGTAGTACTTTCCTATCACTGCAATATTATGCATTCTGCCACAATCTATAGGAACAGGGCAAATCCTGGTAAATGAAGCATCTCACCCCAGTGACTGTATTAGAGCTTCCATATCTGGGCTGCAAAAATCCAAGCATTTCTTCTGCAAAGCCTTCCACAGATCTTTGCTAACATCTACTGTTGTAGTTATGTGGATTTTTGCAGTCCACATATGGTAAGCTTTGACAGTGTGTCAGTGTGAATACACAAGTAAGTTAAGCCCTTGTAACAAGGTAAAAGATATAGCTCAGAGTCAGAGCATCAGACTAGTATATAGAAGCAAATTCAGTCCTTGATCTCCTTGGATTAGACTCTGGAATACTGAAATTCTGGAATACTGAAAGCAGATAATCTGAGTAACAGGAAAATGGGCCAGTTATCTGACTCAGTATCAGGCAGCTTCCAGCGTTCTTCCAAAATACCATATTTACCTGAAAGGATGATGATCCTGAATTTAAAACTTCCAAATAAGAAAAAAGTATTATTCTTGATTACTAAATTCTTAAAATCAGGAGTCTGGTTGCACTTCTTTATTAAACGGCACAAACTTTTTGTGAGCTGCCAGTCCCTTTATCATAAGCAAAGAGTGAGTAGATGGATGGAGGATTTAAATTGGGAAGATTTAAATTGGGATGACAACCCTTGTCTTTCCCTCCCCTGATCCCAATTTAAATTCTCTATCCGTCTTGCCACTCTCTCCCCCTGATGAAGTGAGCTGTAGTTCATGAAAATGTATGTCTTTAAATAAAATGTGTTAGCTGGAAAAGGTGGTACCAGACTCCTGATTTTTTGCAACCATAGACTTAACCAGGGTTTCCTCCTACAATGCCTGCTGTATTCTTAATGAGTCTAAGATAACTTCTGCCATTTCAAAGTTAGTTTAATTAGAATGGGGAAGCTAATTTCTTTTCATGTAAATCTAGCATTCAATGTACAGATCAACACTTGTAGAAGAAATAAAGACATTGTGTGATATGAACAACATCCCACAGAGGTTACATAGAAACCTATAGAAACTAAATCCTAGAAGATAAAATCCTGTTGGTAATTTAGTTCTTTCTCTCCCTCCAATCTGATTTATCATAAATTTAAATTATAGAAAAGACAGAAGTAAATGCTAAACATCATTTGCAAAATGTGGTCCTATAGCTTATGTTATTAATATATTTGCAAAGATTTCAAATATAACCCAACTGCTGTCATTAAATCAATACTGTTTTCACAGCAGTTGATTCCTATAATCTGAAAGTCTCTGTAAAAACATAAAGATAAAAAAGTTACATTGTCAGAAAATACAAAATGCTTAGGAGGACCGACTGGAAATGGATTTTATCTGGAACATGAATTTATTCGATATTATGTGGAATCCCAAGAATTCTGAAAAAGCCAATATCTTGAAGAGAAAAATACCATAATGCTGTGTTAATATCCCAAAAGCAATGACACATTTAAAGATTAATCACTAGAGGTTTTTTTAATCCATGCAAAGGACAAACTGAACATGTGGCGCTCCCAGGAAACAAAACGGTGCACAGAAAAACAGCTGCACAGTTATAATTCTTTAGCTTTACATTCTTCTACCTCACAAAGGGTGAAATATATTTAGCCAAGAAACTGTTGAAGTGTTGATACTCATGCAAACATGTAGCAGGGGGAAAAAAAAAACTTTTGTAGAAATATTTGCCAGTTGGTATATGGAACCCAATTACTATCATGTGAAAATGAAATGCAAAGCTATTAACCCTTGGAGGATGAGATCTTCACTGAGAAGAAGAGAAATCAGCAATCTTCCTTTTCTTTTTCATCTTCTCCTGTATATTATCTTTGTCTATTCCAGATTTTCCCAAACTGTGAGGTGAACCTCCCTTGGGGAGGTGCAGACACAATCCAGGGGAGGTATGAAGGACCTTTTAGTTACACTGTTGCAATAAATCCACCTTTCCCAAAGTTTCATTTTATTGTTTCCATTGTTCATTTGTGTTCGTTGTGGGGTTCAGAATTTTAGGGGAGGTGTGTACATTAAGTTTACACTAAAGGGAGGTGTGATGGCAAAACGTTTAGGAACCCCTGGTCTGATCAGTTTCCACTTTTATTGACCTGAAATATGATGATCTGGGAGCTTGATTTTTTTCTTCTTCTTTAACTGTGCACATGTGCCACATCAGAACCACAGACAACACTGTCATTAAGCAGTGAAATTATTACCATAGATGGAGAATGCTGGCGTACATGTATGAATGTAAGTGTGAAAGTGCACAGGCATGTGTGTATAGTGGCAGCAATTGCTAGTCTTCTGTCTGGAGCATCATTGGTTGGTGCCCTTTGTTGGGTGGCAGAGCAGTGTGTCCTGCCTGAGCTTACTACAGGGTCCAGGAAGGGCTCCATTTTAATCCAATGGCAAAATAAAATTCAATGGCCAGTTCAGTAAGAGGAGGAGAGAGGGATTCACTGCCTTTGGCCATCCTACTGAAGCATCTACCCCTAGTTTAATGAAGTCAAAATATAAATTTGCAATCCTGGGAATCCTATGGCTACATATATCATGTTGATCCCTGGTTCTGTGCAAAGGCATTCTGAGCCAGCACAGAGTTTGATTAATTTTTTATTTGTTTTTTAATTATCTGCGGGAATGTGAATATGCATTCCATGCGATCCACTACTTAGTGTAAAATTATTTAGACATTACTGACATTGTGGCTACTTGTAATGGAATGTGACACCAGTCCCCTGACAAAAGGGAGAAGAGAATAATTAAACTGAATTGGGCATAAGGAGATATATTAAGGGTTCTATCTCTTTGCACGGATTGCATGAAAACTTATATTTAAATTGATGAGGATATTGGTTTGTGATGGAAGGATAGCGTTTAAAGCAGCCGCTGGGAAGTAATTTAATTCCAGTCCTGCTCCACCCTTCTCTTTGTTTTTCCTAAATTAATGTCTTTAAACTGATAAATTGAAAAAGAAGAAAGAAATGCCATTTTTATAAGACACGTTGGTTTTGCAGGGGAAGGGATAGATGGATGGGGTAATTTAACAACTGAACCATGGCGGTGGTGAGATGGGTCTGTGTGACTTCCTTGTCTGTGAACTACAGTGAAGGTCAAGGGGTTATTGCTACATGGAGGTCAAGTGAAATATTAATGTGCGGGGAGTTCTGCTATCCAGCTTGATGTTTTCCCTAGTTTTTCAACAATGAACAATCAGTCATCATTAAATCTATTGAAGGGCAAGAGATGAAAGAGTGGAAGAGACGAAGATGACAACTAGCAAACAGAAAAACCTGCATGGGATTTTCAGTGAATGTTTGTTGAAAACAAAAACAGGAAAGTAAATGGGTCTAACCATTCCTACAATGGCTGGACTACCTTTAAATAAACGAAGCCTCTTTAATTTCATACCAATCAACATAGAATAGTGTAGGGGTTGGCAACATATCTGCAGGATCAGATAAGCCCACTGACTCCCCCTTTTGTGTCTGCCAATTCCCTGCTGCTCCAGCAGTAATTTTTAAAAATATTCTGTGATTGTTTTGTTTTGTTTTTTAAGGGAAAGGGAAGCTGGCATGCTGCCAAGTACCAGCCTCAAAATCCCTTACATTTTCAATGCCTAAGGACCATACTTAAGCCTCATAGCTCTCTTAGACAGAACAGGGCTACAGTGCAGTTTTTGGTTTGGATGTCTGCAAATCTGCTTTCCCCTCAGAAACAGGTAAGATTGAAGGGAGGGCCTTGGTAGGGTATAACAAGTGGTGGTGGGGAAAGTCATCATTGTCAGACTTTAATCCAAGCATGACTATAGATCTTTTGTTGAGAAATATTTTGTTGAGAAATATAACCTAACATTCAGGAACTAGGAAACAGCTGTAGTTTAACAGACTTAGTACTTGGCTATCTTCTCAAACTTTCAAATGTGCCCACAGGTGGAAAAGGCTGTCTTATCTCAGTCAGTATTGCTGATGACTTATACAAAAACATTGGAATCTAACCTGCACATCTATATGATAGGAATGCATGCCCTTATTTTCTATATTACCCAATTCTTGCCAATAGCATTCAGCATTGTTTTCTGGAAGGCAATCTCTAGACAATTCAGTCTGTATGGCTAACATTTATATAAGAATTGAAACTATCCTAAAAGTTATTTTCTGTCTATTAAAGATGAAGTTTGAATGGATATGTTCATTAGTAATTTAAACCAGGGGTAGCCTTTTTTTATACTGACCACTATTGTACATATTTATCAGTACTGACAGCTAAATAAGTAGGACCATATAACACAAGTAGGTAGACCCATGATTTTCTTGGGTTTTCCTGATTTTTAATATAATAACCAGTTATTGCCATGTTTTAAGCCTGTATTAAAGCTAAAGGAACAGGTGCAACAAATTCTTGGTGGACTATTCATGAATTTCTGTGGTGCTGTCCTGAGAGATCCCAGGTATTATCAAAAATGTCCCAAATGTCACCTTGTTTGAGGACTGTATGCAACCCACGTTGCTCAGTCTTGTTTTAACCTGTGCTTGCTTCAGATTTAACAATACATTGCTATCCTATCCAGATAGGATCACATATAGATGACAGAGTTTTCTGAAATATTCCATAGAAAATATGCACATTTTAAACACTAACATAATTACTGGTTGCTTACATGTGGCAAAGCAATGTGTGGCAAATTAATAGTAAGTCTTACACTGACATTGATTGTGATTTAGGTTTATGAATTAACCACTGAGTAAAGTTTAAAATTCATCAGGATTTAATTACTGTAATATAACTGATGTACTTTGGAACACCCAAGCCTTTCTGCTATGTTCTTGGCAACAACAAATCTCAGTGTTTTAAACTGATTTCCTTCATTTCATATATTATTTTAGAATTAAGTGTCCAAAGCATTTTTGTACTTAAGATGAAATGAGACTTCTCTATCTTGTTCCAAATGTGTGGGTGGTTAGTAACTTAATATTTGCACTTTTATTGGGACATTCAGATGCAGCTCTTACCAGCATATAAAGCCAAAGAAGGCACGATTACAAATTTATTTAACAGGCATCAGCATAATGTGTACACTTGATCTACAAAAGCATTCATATGCTGGATTAGTTTCAGTTGCTTTTTTAACAAGTAGAAGTTTCATGTGACCATATGACCTGCAAACATTGAACCTATCACAAAATACTTACCCCATCACAAAAGGGTAGAAATTATATGAAGGAGATATCTGTGCTATCTGACCTTAACATGGACATCCAATTCACAATGACATTACTGTACTCTGAAATGGAAGAGGACCATATCTCCTTTTCTTCCATATAGAGACTGTCACCAGTTTGACAAATGACAGTGTCAAAGTCTTGAAATAGTCAAGGCAAAGGCTGCCTCAACCTTCTACAGTAATGGCCATTTTAATGCCCATTTTATTAAATGGCCTGGGAAAATGAAAACATATTTGCCTTGCTCCAAAAAGACAATGAAATTGGTGCCAGGCATATGTCACCAAAAAGAATATTCTAAAGTTGGGGAACTGTCACAGAAAAGGCCTGCTCCTTTTGTCACATCGCAGTGTGGGAGAGCACCAAAGTAGAGCCTTTGAAGATAACCTTAGGACTTTTATAGGAAAGTACGGGAAGAGGCAATCCTTCAAATCCTGTGGTTCCAAGCTTTATAGGTTTTATATCAGCACCTTGAAGTGGGATGGGAAACAAACTAGGAGCTAGTGAAGATCATATAAAACTGGCATAATATGTTCATAATACCCAGTTTGTATCGTTCTTCTTGCTGCAACATTCTGTGCTGATCGCAGTTTTCAGACCATCTTCAAGGGCAGCCCCACATGTAATACCTTGTAGTAATCTAAATAAGTCATGATCAAGACTATTGTAGTGAAGCTATCTCTGTTCAAGATGATTCCATATAGATGTTAGACAGTATAGGGGATAATAAAATAGGATCTTGTGGATTCATAAAACTAACAGATTATTATCTTGTGGATTCATAAAAATTAACAGATTATTAACTAATAAAATCAAAGACTATACACAAAAATTAAAATCAATCTTACAGAATAACATGTAAGACACCCACCAAGGGATGAATGCATGTTTAGAGCTCAGATAGGGACCAATGCATTCCAGCTTATAATGAATTTCATAAGTGTGGTGCTAGTGATTAAAAAGTTCTTTCTCTAGGGGCATCTGGGGGAGGATGGGCAAATTATGAGATGGGCATCACAAAACTGTGATACAGACTCCAAGCTGTGTCTCTTCTTCTGCAACCCTTAGATCAATTATTGTTTACTACAATATGCAATAACTCATTATGTGCTAGTCTCCCCATACCCACACACCCCAGTTGTAAAATTGGTGGCTCTTGTTCTTTTTTGCCCACCACTAGTATCTGAAAAGTTTTTGCCTGATGCAGACATAATTGATTGGTATGTTATTCCTGTTGTGATTATGGTGTAGGTACATACATTTGCGGAGGTAACTATTAACCATCAATCAATAACCCTAACTCTCACCCATCTGGCAGAGAAAAAAGCTTGAGACAGCCAAAATAAATGAATGTAATCAACTGGTGCATAAAATTCAATGAAGGGCAAAAAAGAATAAGAGCCAAGTTATTCAATGTGTCAGTGAGAAGCCACCATTTTATATATTTTCACATATATAATTGAATTTAGGACTTTACACACATATTAAAATTATGTTTAAATCCTAATAGCTTTTCGATATTCTAATGAAAGAAAGAGTCTCATTTTTAAAGTTCTAATTTCCAGGTCTTTAAATATATCACATCTGGTTCAGAATGTCCCTTAGACATATTTACACATATAGACATATGTGTAAATATGTCTAAGATCAGAAAGCATTTGTCTGCACCCATAGCCAGGGATCTGTATATTTCACTTACATATTAGAAATGTTGCCAATATTATTCAAGTTATGAACCAAAGAAAGCAAATGTCCATGGCACATATTTTCATATGCATAACTTATTTTACTTTACCAAACCTATATTACATTTTACAGTTCTGCAAAATCGTAGGATGGAGAGATGAATGATGCAGAACCTTAGTCTCCTTTTACAGCTATTAAGATTATAGTATGCCTTACATGCTAGAAACCTACCTATATTTTAATGGACGTTGAAGAACCTCAGACTACTTGAAATTCAACATTCTGTGCCTTTTCTTTCCTGCAAAGTTGTATCAATAACAATATTCATACATATTTCAATAAGTGGCCAACACACCTCTTGATTTGATCTGTATATAGATCTGTTGTTTTGTTTTTGTTTAGCAACATATCGCTTAACATCTGGATCCAGATGCAAGACATTCACTTGCATGTCACATTCCTTGTGAATCATTTTTACTCTGTTAGTGATACTCCAGTTGTAACTGCCAGACCGTCTTTGCTCCTATTTTGCATCTGGATTTGGCTGTTCTTCTTTTCAATGGCATGCTGTGTATAAAAGTTGGAATGGCTGCTAACATCACAGTATATCTGAAGAGTCTTTACCTTCTCATGGCCCAGAAAGGACATTCTTTCTGTCTCTCTGACTTACTGTACATCCATCTACACGAAGACACCATGACAGTATGAAGGCAGCTCTAGATCTCTGTGGCTCCATGATACCACCTGTGCTCAGGAAGCAAAATGATTTATTTGTGGCTCAGTTCTGGTGTTTTTTTTTTTCCTTCTTGTTTGAAATACTGCATCTCTGTGGAGCCTGTGTGACCTATTTTCCTATTTACAGGAGCTCTTGTTACACCTCCATGCTGGATCCTTGGGTCTTTCAAGAAGAAAAGCAGCTTGATGTTTTTTCTGCTCTTCCTTATAGGAACTGCTCAGATTTTGTTGTTTTTCTGCATATTGAGGTCAGGATATGGAGGACGAACAAGTGGTTTATTTTGTCACTCTTTTGCATGGGAAGGGAGGTAAAGGAATTTACTGCAGGACTTAATGGCAGTGATTTTTTTTGCTTATTCTCAACATTTGGCTTGTGGAAAAATATGGGTTATGATCAAACTGCTTTTAGTTGGATGATTGGAGTGTTAAAGTGGTGGTAATATAGAAGTGCCCTAAATCACTATACTCTTTTCAATATCTCCACAGAGTAGCTGTGAGAATAATTCTTTCCCTTCATGCTGCTTGCCCTGGAAATCAAAACAAAGAAACATGTGGTTTGGGGATTTCTTCCCCTAACCCTATCAAAAATCAGCTGCAAGGATTGGAAAGAAAAATTCAAGGAAATTCTCCTAAGCAGTGGTGTGTGTGTTTGTGCACACCAATTTGGTGTAGAGGTTAAGGCACCAAGCTAGAAACCGGGAGACCATGAGTTCTAGTTCCGCCTTAGGCACAAAGCCAGCTGGGTAACCTTGGGCCAGTCACTCTCTCTCAGCCCTAAGAAGGAGGCAATGGCAAACCACTTCTGAAATCTTGCCAACAAAACTGCAGGGTCTTGTCCAGGTAGTCCCCAGGAGTCAACACTGACTTGAGGGCACAACAAACAAACAAAATCAGAAGATAATAATAGTTAATAGCAATGGTAGTAGCAGCAGCAATCTTAATCCACTCATTTCATTAGTCTGCATGAGATACTCCTCAGCCATAGTAGCAGGCGAGCTATGTCCTGTCCAAGAAACCCTGGTTATCAACCCTCAAAAGGTCCCATGCACCCTAATGATGCTTGCCTTAGGACTGTAATTTTCTGCCTTCTGCAAGATTACCTTAGCACATCTGGTAAAAATTAGATAAACAGATTAGTTCTGGTTCTGTTTTCAGTTAATTTCTCCAAGCCTCTGCCTTCCCTTGCTTCTCCACTGCAGAGGAGAGACATAAATTTCCAAGAAGAATAAGTGTTCTCATTTACTGGCATGGGTTAGCAATAGTACAGACTATGTCAAGAGTAATTAGATTTCAAGAAGTCCAGTTCACCATGTGTGACAATAGAAGTGTATGCTGATGATGTGTTTCTCTGCTGAGAGGACCCCTTGGCCAGTGAGAGAAATCTCACTCGAACCACAGCTATATGTTACATGTTGCTATAAGGAAAGTATCATTAACCTACCCCCATCTATATTGCCTTCACATTATGCTCTGTGTAATTAATTCTGAGGTCTTCTTTTAAAAAGCTGCCTATCACTGCAAATATGTGCTTTCTAATTCTTTGGCTGCTTTTCCCTTGAAAAAAAATGGGTCCACAAAGAACCTTGTTTCATCAGAGATTGAAGTTCCATGTAACTCTCTGTGACCCAATGAGTTACTTTGTCCTCGTGATTCTGAAGGTGCTCAGCTGGGCTTCTGAATGGCTGAAGGCAGGGTTCCTCAACCTTGGCAACTTTAAGACGGGTGGACTTCAACTCCCAGAATTCCTCAGCCAGCAAGGATGGCTGGGGAATTCTGGAAGTTGAAGTCCACCCGTCTTAAAGTTGCCAAGGTTGAAGAACCCTGGCTGAAGGGAAGGAAGCAGTAGTGATTATGACTATGGTTATTTATTCATTTATTACTGAATGTACGTTCCTTTCTGTTTATTCAAATTCTCAAAGTTGCTTGTCACCATGAAAGCATTCAGAGTACACAACACAATAATATTGATGCAATGAGAAAAAAATGAAAAATAAATTATAATCAAACATTTATGTTAAGGATTAATTGATGTGCTGTTACAGAGCCCCAATTCTGCCATTCCCACTTTAGTTAAAGGCACACACAGCCACTACAACATAGATGGGACTTGGTCACTAAGTTCTTCTATCCCGTCTTCATTCAGCCCACTTCTCCATCAAGTAATGCCAATTGTGAGATCATCACTTTCTTTTGCTCATAGATGGGCAAGCCAGATCAGGATATGAAAGGGATATAGGCACCCAGCTTAATGCATGTATGTAGATTTACACATTTGTACCAGGTGCAGTGGATGGTTGGAAGATATATTTATATTTAATATGGACAAAGAGAGTCTTTGGGAATTTCAGAGGTGGGGAGTCACTGCAGTAAAAGCCTGTTATTTGTAAGTTCATATGCTTTTGCTAAAAAAAGTTCTGACAGGAGGTCCCTACAGAAGATCTTAGGATCCTTACAAGGCCATCTGGGAAGATGTGTGCCTCAGGTATGGGTCCCAAGTTGCTTAGGACTTTAAAAGTACACATATACTGTACGTCCTGAACTTAACAAGAAAGCAAATAGGCAACCAATCTGATTCTTTCATAATATGTGGTAGGCAAGGCTCTAGCTGAAATGGTCAGGTTTCTACATTAACTGGAACTCCCAGATGGTCTTTCAAAACAATATACAAAATGTTGCAGTAATCCAGCCTGAAACATACTAGACTGCCAGTCCCCCGGTGAGTCTATCCCAGTCTAGAAATGACTCCAGTTGTGAAATAGATGAGCTTGATAAATTTACTGAAGTCATCTAGATTTCAGGTGACAATGGTGGATTAAAAATTATCCCCCAAACTGAGACTAAGTCTTGGAGGCTGTGCTCATCTGTCAAGAATGGCTGAACAATCATTTCCTGGACCAAATAACCCTACTCACAGAGACTCACATTTCATTTTCTGGCCCTAACCCAGCCCATTTTGACCAGGGTTGAAGGAGTCTGGGCAAGAAGCCCTCAGGGTGAAAAGAGGCAGGGACAATCCTAGGAAGCCCACTTCTCAGTTTATTGCCATCTTGATATTTCCCCCCGTTGATTCCTCCCCCCGCCCCCCATTTTCTCTCTCCATTCCTTCCGTCCTATTCTTACCAGATAGTGAAGCATTCTCCCTTTCCTTGCACTTTTGCAAGAGTTAGGAAAATTCAGAGGAAAGCAATGTATACACACACAATCTTCATTTCCCCAGAGTGGAGAAAAAGTGAAGATAAAAGGGTGAGACGCAAACTGCCTGTTGAATCTGGGGGCCATCCAAAGTGGTAGCCCTTGGTGGAAACATCCACAGGCTCTCCTACTTTAATTAAAACAATAAAAGTAGTGTCATAATATTACAATGCAAATACTGCAACTTTCATAATGCATGCAATGTTGCAACACAGTACAAAAGGGGTAGTCCTTCTACTGCATCAGTGCAAGACTGCTTTCATCATTTGCCTCCTCCCATCTCCTTATAGATGTCACTGGTCTCTGGATTTGTACCTGATGCTTGACCCCTAGCTGCAGAACTTTCTGCATAGGCCATCTGACACAGATAACAGAAAGAAATTTGAGTTGCCTGTGTAAATGCAATACCCACTGAACTGATTGAAGGAAATGCTCCTTCAGGTTAAATGATCGAACCCTTCATCACCTAATCTTATCCTAGGTTGAAATAACTTGAAAGGTTCTTGCTTTGAGAGATAGATCGGGGTGGTTTTTCTGAATGCCAGAATTATGGTTAACAAGTCCAGGATTGTTGAGTCATTGCTGGTTATGTCAACACATCTCTTTAATTTATGGTTATGCATTTATTTGCTAAGCATAAGCTTAGCTAGGCATCTTTTTTTCCTCTAAATACTTCACTCAGAGTTTTTGTGCATTATATACTGGTACATTCTGGATATGCGCCCAGCTTTCAAGTGTCAGTCTGATTGGCTATACACTCTTAGTGGTTCTAACTATATACTATGGGTACTGTGAGTACCAAAACAATGTACTTAAATGTACTTGCAGTCCTGTATTCATTTGAATTAAACTGAATTACTTCTGAATAGAGATTCATAGGATTGTACTGTAAGACCATTATAATAATTAGGAACTCTTAGTTTTCTTAAATTACTGACATTTTCCTGAAGTTTTATTTAAGAGCTCAAACAGGAGGCCTCTAGAATACCTGATGTCGTAGACCAAAATTTCATGGCCAGCTATTGAATCACACATAATATTATGAATGCCACACTGCTCATTTTAACAGCTTGCTCAGAACTTTACCATATAATCAAGTCCAACAGTGACTAGTAGGCATGATTCATACTCACACCCAGGAATGAGGCAAGATATATCCACTGTATTAAACTCAGGGGACCACTTTATAAACTATTCAAAGAGAGACCTGCAATAAGCTAACTCTGAACTTCAGTGCCAGTAAACATGTTAGCTGAGACAGCTATTCTATTGCAATCACACGAGACTACTTAAATCTCATAACTGAATCTGAGATCAGTTAGACCAACCATTCCTAACTAAGGCAACAAGGCATTTGTGGTGATCATTCTTCAGGCCCTGGATGGGAGGCAGGCCTGTCTGTTTCCTAGATACCAAAGCCACAAAGGACTGGCCTGGGGAACCTTAGCTTCCAAGGCTTCAGGACCCTCACTAACAATCCTGTCATGGTTAGGCATTCTGACCTGCTAGATGTCACCAAAGGAGCACTGATTTTTAGCAATGTAATATACAAATGTATGGATACTGTTTCTCAGATTCACAGAATAATTTGAACAGCAAGATTTTAAAATAGCAACTTATTGAACATTCACTAAATGATGGGGATCAGCCAGCATAACAGAACTATTGTAATGATATTTCTGAAGGTCAGGAAGGAAAAGGCTAAAGAAGCTTCAGGAGAGCAGATGTCACAGATACCACTATAAAGAGGTCTTCTTTTTAATATTTACCAAGACACCTCAGACAACGATGGGCTGTCTAGCAGAACCTCCCACCAAAGCTCTTTCAGGAGTTCCTAGAGCCAAACTATATAGTACAATGGTTGAACCCTAGCCAATACTGTTTTGCCTACAATCACAATCAATCCCTTTCTTACCCCAAAAGCAGGGCTGCATAGGTTGAAAAGTATTGTACAACTATGAATCTGGTCTTCCCAGATTATCTTTGCCTCTGTGATGTCTGAATCTGTGTTGTCTGTTGTTTGTTAGCTCATATGTAACCTATCATAGTTCAGGGGAACTTGAGGAATTCATTCAGTTCATAATCAGATATAAATTATTTGGATCTACATCTCTTGAAGAAGTATGCAGATTAAAATGTATTTATCCTGCAGATTCACATTTACAAGGCCACTGAGACCCTAAAAGAGAGGTGATATAATGAAAGTCCTTATTGCTTCATGTGCTATCCTGGGAGAATAGCATGCCAGAATAAATGGCACATGTGTGAGCGCTTGGATAGGAATTTAAGAATTTTCAAGAGCCAGAATAGATTTATCATGAACAAGACATGCCAGACTAATCTTATCTCCTTTTCTGACATAGCATAATAGATTGGGGGAATGCTGTGGACATAATGTACCTTTGACCTCAGCAAAGCATTTGACAAAGACTCCAATGATATGCTAATTCATCAAATGGTAAAATATGAATTAGATGATATAATTGTCAGATAAATTCATAATACCTAGAGAGTACTTGTAAATGTTTCCACATAACCTTGAGTGGAATGTTACAGGCCTTTGTCCTTGGCTTCATACTGTTCAAATTTTTTTATTAATGACCTGAATGAAGAATTAAGGGGATGTTTATCAAATCTGCAGATGACACAAAATGATGAGGTGTGGCTAACATTTTACAAGAAAAAGTGAAGAATCAAAAATATCTAGATAGGTTTAAACAGTGGACCTAAAGAAACAGAATGAAATTTAACAGGGAGAAATATAAAATCCTGCAACTGGAGAAAAAAAAAATGAAAGCCACAAGTATGGGATAGGGGAAATCTGGCTTCCAGTATTTGTGAAAAAGAGCTGGGTAGTAGATCACAGCTTGAATATGAATCAATACGATGCAGCTGCTAAACAGGCAAATGCTATTTTGTGCTGTATTAACAGGTCCATAGAATCCAGATCACAGAAGGTAATTATCCCATTTGCCTTGGTTCTGGGCACTGCAGTCTAAAACAGACATTAATAAACTGGAGCAAATTCGAAGGAGGACTACTAAAATTGAAGGAGACTGGAAACCCAGCCCTGTGAGGATAAATAAGAAGTATTATTGATTAAATACAGAATGCATATCAATCTAAAACAAGAGTACATCTCTTGGTCAGATGGTTTGCGTGGCATATCAAGAGCCACACTCTTGCACACCACCTAGTTTCTTGTGGAGGATTAAGTGGTGAAATGGATATTTTAAGCCTCTGAAACTCTTACTGCAGCTAAATTGTCACTTTACCCTCCAAAATTCCAAAAATACAAAATCAAGCTAAAATGTTGGGGGGGCCACCATTAGGAAGGTACAAAATGGATGCTGGAAAGCAAAATAATGCTTTTTGGGGCCCTGGTCTAACATGAAAATATCTATATCTTTGTGAGACCCTATAGTAAGGATGTAATAAATAAATGCTGCGTTTAGGAAAACCATTTCTTTGTATGCTTTTGCCTTTCTATTCCTCTTGTATCATCCCTAGCTCAAATATTAGGCTAGGCCAATTGCTATTACATTTTTATGTTCATTCTCACCACTTGTTCTACTTGCCTGGTCAAATGACCGTCTGTCCCTTTCTTCAGAGCCTGATTTAGCCACTGGCGACTGAAGGCCACCCAAGTGGGTCCGAGTTAAAGAAACATCATGTTTCTGGGTTAACATCCCACTGAGGCAAACATCCAGAGTCAGTTCCTCTCTAGGCTGCTGTAGATGATTTGCCTCCATTCCAGAACAGAAAATTAGAGTAAAGGAAAAAAGAAGAAGGAAGAAGGATGTTTATTTATTCATTTCCCCTCAAGTTTCTTGTCTCAAAATAAATAAGGCCTTTTCACTTTCCACTGAGGCAACTTCAACATTCAAAGCCCTGACCATCTTTCTTCAGTATTTCACCTTGAGGCAAAGATGAGCATTTCTCATTGTATGTTTTGACTTTCTTTTCCCTTCGATAAAAGCAAGTTATAAACATAATAAGTTTTTCAGGCCATTCCACACAGCAGTTAACCTAAAAACCAAACTAATTAGCAAAAGGCTTTTGTTCTCCTCCCTGTCTTATTTTAAGGCAAAAAAAAACACACATCATCTTATAATTCCCTTTCCTTCAGGGCTGTTGGAAGTGGCCTTTTTGCACTGAATATCTCCATAACTCCCATTACACCCACTGCTCACTACGACGCCACCTGGTTGTCCTGTCAGCAGAATAGTCAGGCAACTGTTTCTGGACAGCAAAAATGGGCAATGTCACCTTCTGTTAATGACCTCAGGACACACATACCTGCCCCACTTCTGAACTACATTTTTCATGTTATGTTGCCTCAAGTTCTCCTATCGATATGGGATGATGTGTTTTGGTAATCTTGGCCATTCGCTGGGCACTTGCCAAGGTTGGAACATCTTTTCAACCAAGTCAGTATTTACCATGCATTCTAATAGCTTCTATATGCACTTTACCAGCAATGCTAAACTAGCATAGCAGTTACAATCTTTGCCCAGCACGTAGGATGTTGCCAACTGAAAACACGGTAGAAACAGTTTTTAAAAAAGAACTGTTTTTTTCTATTTTTCTTTTTCTCAGCTACCTAGTTTTCTCCCTGGCATATGTATGTTTGTGTGTATCCAGAGATGCCCTGTTTTAGCATTTTTCTAGTCACCCCAGCTCCCAAACAGCCCAAAGAGATAGAAAGAAAGGAAAAGTCCAACTGGTAGTTTAGTCAGCTGTATACAGCCATTTTCACGGGATCTAAAATGAATGTAGTTTCACTGGGGAAGTAAATCAATATACATGAACATAGCAGAGCTGTTTGTTCAATTATATAACTATACGTTTGGCTTTAGCATGCTTAAGACAAGATTTTTTTTTTAAAGCATGAAATATATTACTGAAGTTTAAAAAATTAAGTTGATTTGGAGAAACGTTTTAAAAAGAAAGAAATAGGGCATCAAAATAAATATAGTTTATAGAAGTAAGTTTTTAATGGATGGAATAAATTTGGCCCTCAGAAATATTACAAAGCTTCAGTCATATCCAAACTGATATTTTGGGTGAAGACAACATAAAGATTCAGTCTTAACTGAATCAATGTTATTCAAGTGATGTTTCCATTCTCAAGATAGGATAGTTACCAAGAGTTAACTGAATGTTAACTTTTAATACACCACATCCAAACTACTTTTTTTTTTTTTTCCCAAAGCTGTTATTGAACATAGGGTGCATGAGCTGGAATGGACTCAAGGAAGGAATTTAAATCTGTACGATCCAAATGAGGGACCTCCAACTGAAATATCCATGGGGAAAATTATGTTAATGGTCTTTCCTTCTCGATTGTAGAATATCCTTGAAACATTCCCTTGCTTTTTATTCCTATATAATGCAGATGAAGTTTTTACATTCACAGCCTACATTGTTTCAGCTTTTGTTCTCCTCTAAAGCATATATATTAGCCAGAGCAATCTCTAAAATCATAAGGGCTGAACTTTAAGATGTGCATCTGTAAAATAAGTAAATAAATCAATAAATCAATAAGAAATTAGTACTGACTTGTCTCTTCCTCTGTATAAATTCATTAACATTTTAGTAAATTGAACTGTATTTTGTATTTCCTTGTCAATTATGCAACACAACAATCCTGGACAACTATCATACTGTCTCAACCTACCCTTTGGGGGGAAAGTTATAGAGAAACTGATGGGGCTGGAGTTGTGCAGAGCTCTGGAAGAAACGGATCTTTATGCTCGGATTCAGTACTGAGACTGTATTGGTTATTCTTGTGGATGGCCTTTGGCAATACTAGGATAGGAGAAGTGTCACCTTCTCCTTGTTGCCTCCATGGGTTGGGATTGTGTGGCACTGTATTATAGTAGTTCTCCTCCTTCTTATAGGGCTTGTTCTACTTGGTCAGGGGGAGAGAGAGAGGGGTTCAGCCAGAAGTCTCTCAAGGAGGGGCAGCCACAGGGCATGGCTCTGCCTCTTCATCCATTCCACCTGGAAGGGAAAGTAGCAGTTTAAGCTCAATCACAGTCAGTCAGAGTAGCTTTGTATGAGGTAATGATCTGATTACAAGGAAATTCCATCTTTAGATGGGGTGTGTGTGTGTGTGAGGTCATTATCCCCCATGGTTTGTAACCTGGTGATCCTTCTTGACTGGCTTCTGCTCAAGAAGCAGATGGCAGTTGTGGCAAGGAGGGCCACAACCCCATCAAGTGTGATAGTTATGACCTATCCTTCTCTCAAGTGCTCACACCTTAGTCACCTCTTTTAAGACTATTGCAATGTACTTTACATGGGGCTGCTCTTGAAGATAACTTAGAAATGACACTGATTCAGCAGTTTCATATAGTGATGGATACTTCATGATCTGCCCTTGTGATGGTGCCACTTTGAGATCTGCATGGGTTATCAGTTGGCTTCCAGTTGCAATACAAAGCGCTGACTTGCACTTTTAAAGCCTTCATGGAAGAGGACCAGGATATCTTCAGGACCACCTTTTCCCAATTGCTTCTGTCTATCTGATATAATCTCTTCATTCAGGGATTGTCATCATCAGGAGCCTTGGAAGTGGACATTTTTAGTCCCTCCTCTGTTCTTTGAAACAGCATTCCTACTGAGATCCAAATGGCCCCAACCCTGGGTTTTATAAAGGCCATTAAAACCTGGCTTTTTCAGTAGGACTTAAGGTGAAGTAGTTGTGAGTTTTTTCCCCTTGCAATTTGGAGCGTTAACTGTAGTCAGAGTTATTTTATCTATCTCTGGCACTAAAACTGTGTTTTTATTATGATGCTCATTCTTGATATTTTATATATTTTTAACTTTATTTACATGTAACCCATTCAGAGCTGGTATTGAATGGAGTGGCATTTAACCCCTGAAAATAAATAAATTAATCAAAACTGAGTCTGGATGGGTACCTTGTATTAGGGTGTCTGAGTGAGTGAGTGGTCCCCAAGACTTTTATGTACTCTAAATAATTGCCATGTTGTTGGTTGCATTACAAAATGAGGCATTTGGAGAAAGTTGAGGGGTTAGGGATTTTTTTAGAAAAAGCGCATGATGCTTACAATTGAGAATGTGTTTATTTTAAAGACTCGACATTACCTACAATGGAAGACTGGATCATGAAGATGATGGAGTTAGCTGAGATGGCAAAATAAACAGCTTTGCTTTGAGAAAAAACATTGACTAACTTTATTGCCAGTTGGAAGCCCCTTTTGCCCTTTTTGCAGGAGACAGAAAAAAATGAAATTATGATTTATGGATTTGATGATTCGTTAAAATAATAGGTTATACAAAATACATAGGTTAAGATGTAGTTTACGAGTAAGAGGTCACTATATGATTTATCTATATCGGCTGTATAAGAAGTGGGAAGTCATTCTTTTCGTAATTTTTTCTTTTTTCCCTTTTCTTTAATTTTCATCACTTTTATATTCTTTCTTTATCTCTAACTCTCTTGTTTTCTACTTTTCTCTTTGATTATTAGTTCTTGTTTGCTTTTATCTGTATGCTTTTTATAACTTAATAAAGTTCTTATAAAAAAAGAGAAGGTAGATATTTTGTGCTTTCAGAGAAGAGGTCTCTTGGTTATTGAGATTATATAATGTCATACTCATCAAAGTTGTTCATGAGATCACAAAGGATGACACTCTACTTCTTGATAGTACTGCCTTTCATCTTCATAAACTTTTCTCACTAGATTCCAGGGGCTTCAGTGATGTATTTTAACTGAGGGCAGATGCCTCCATGACTCCTTGACATGTAGAATACAATATCATCCCAATGCAATAATCTTACATAGTCAAACTGCTGATATCTGGCTTGTGCTATATACTCTGATATGTCTAAACTAAACATTTGTTACTCAAGGATTAGACAGAAACCTCATAGCTATAGCATAAAGTGAACATGAATTTCTTGGTTACTTAACCTTTAAGAGTATATATACTCTCTCGTTCATACTTTTTAATTGCAGAAAGAGCAATACATCCCTATGCAATTATAACATTAACATCTAGTAACTAAGTAAAATGTGAAACTAAAACAGTGATTGGGTGAAGATTAAGATGATAACAGTCTGCTGATACATCAGACTGGTACGTTGCTCTCCAAGTAGCTTTTCATTGCTATGAAGTCCACACACAGGAGTCAGAAAAGGGCCAAAGCAGAGAACGAGCACTGTCTGTTAAGGCTTCTTCTACTGCCAGATTCTTTCATCTCTCCAGGAGGCTTCTAAGCAAACTTCATAAAGAAAGCATGTTCTTGTTCTAGGATTATTCTTCTTTACTAAAGGTAAAACATATCACAAAATGTTGGTGTAATATCCTTCCATAGATTTAAAGAGTAAAAACAGCTGGCAGAGAGAAATCAATATCTCATCCTTTACTTTGACATTTTTAAAACCTTGGGTGTTGTTCCATTTCTTGTGATTGACTTAAATAGCTGAAAATGCTTGTAGCGTTTCTACACAAAAGCCAGGTATCTGTTAAAGCTTTAGCAGGATCCTTATGGAAGAGAAAGCTCATTATGACGGAACTGCCATGGTTTCAAATAGCTTGTAGGTGCTATTTCAGGTTCTTTCCTGGAAAGAAAGAAAGAAAGAAAGAAAGAAAGAAAGAAAGAAAGAAAGAAAGAAAGAAAGAAAGAAAGAAAGAAAGAAAGAGGGAGGGAGGGAGGGAGGAGGGAGGGAGGGATTAGGATGTGTCCCAAAGGCATTTTTGATTAAGCATCTGGACTCCTTTCAAAGTGTTCTCTGCAAAAATATGACAATGAACCCTTAAAAATAAAGTCAACTGTCATGTCAGGCATATGATTGGACTATGTCCTTTGCACCAAAAGCCTATGTGCATCAAAAGTAAATTATATGGCATTTCATGGCTCTTTCACCATTTACATACAAGTTTATGATGCAATCTGATGTAGAGTTCCAAGAGAATAAGACTTCTTGAATTCAGCAAGACTTGCTTCTGAATAAACATACATCAGGCTGTACTTCTCTTATGCATATATTCTGCTAAATATATAACAACTATATATAACATCTCATCACAGAATATCAGCTGAATATTCTTCAGTAGAGCCCAATTTCTACCAAGACTTCTTCATAGCTCCTTTCCCAAAATTCAGAATTTCCATCACACACAGAATAAGAACTGAAATTTGAATTTCCCCTGGTTGGCTTCCTGGCAGTCATCCTCCCTCCCCCATCCTGCTTTCTTTTGCAGTCTGCATTTTATAGCACATTACTGGAACTATTGTTCCATTATGGTTCCAGTAATGTGCTATTATTATTTACTAATTTGTAAATAATCTAGAAAAGGTAGTGTCCTATAAGATACTACATTCTGGAACGGAGGCCCTTTATAAGATGCCCTCTTTTTAAAGAATATCAGTCAGACAGGAGAAACCCTTGTTCGGTTTTGCTTCCAAACAATTTAATATACTCTATTAGGAGTTGCGCTTGGCCATACTCATTAGAATTTTAGTGAAGTACCCAAGTGTCCCTTTTCGGCCTGCCCTTTTGACCATGTATAGATGATGCTAGTAACTCTGTATGCACTTTAGTTCTGTTTTAGGTTGTGTCATTTTAATTTTATCTTTCTATTTTAATTGGATTTTATTGCAGATTGTATGTTATAATGACCTTTAACATTCTTTGTGAACAGAAACGTGGGATGATGAAGTTGATTTTATTTTTATACCACATTTCTTCTGAGAGGAACACCCAAACCAATGTATTAAAAATGCAGTTAAAAAACAATAAATAATGAAACCATCATCCTGAACAAATACAGAAATGACAGCAAAATGGCTTCAAAATCCTTTGACCGGGGAAATTTATAAAGAGATCCCACTACAGGTGATCTGCCAGCCTGAGAAAATTAGGGTGGGTTAAAAAAAAAGTGTCCCTAGAAGAACTAGGCCAGTGTAGATAGATGAGTCCCTCCATCACACCATATCACTGCAAAATAGTTAGCAAACACAGATTTATCATTGACAATATATTTGCGGGTGTGTTCCAACAGTGGTCTGCTATGACCTTAGATCCAAAGCTTCTGTATTCCTCAGAAAGGAGCAAGACTTGGGCCTACTCAGTTATTCCAGCTAAACTGTACCTCTATGAAATCAGTTAGATATCCTTTTTTATTATCACCCTATGAAATCACCAGTGAAAATGTGCTCTTACTTTCCATCTGACAATAGATCTTTAGATAGATAGATAGATAGATAGATAGATAGATAGATAGATAGATAGATCGATCTACTTTCCATTGGAAAAACAACAGATTATTCACTCCCTGTTAAGATACCTTCCTTATTTTAGGAATATCTATGAAATATAGCATGTATGCAGCCAAAGAAACTGACATCACACTGAATTCAAAGGGTGATGTTGAAGCCTACAGTTAACTGCCCTATTTCAGTCATAGGAACATTGCTGTGCTTATTTTTTATTGAATTATGCCCTCCATTCTCCCCCCCTCCCCCCCCCTCCCCAAGGACTACGTGGCAGTGAATCAGTTGTAAAGCTGCATCATAAAATTTTCACTTCTATCCACACACGAGAAAAGAGGGCACATCTGCTTTGCAGAAACAACTTTTTTCCATTTCTGCCTATGGTCTATTAAATCCCACCTTCTATAAACTTTTTCACTTCCTCAGAAATACCAAATCTGGGACTGATTCATTTTAAAGCCATATTTTTGAGTTCCATCCTTTCTTTTATTGTCAATATCTACATTTGTTGATGGAAATACTGACATTTCCTTCTAGAGTCAGTGTCTCAATTCTGGCAAACACTCCAGCTTTTGTCTCTAAACGCTCGCAAACTTGAACTTGGCAGTTCAGAAGGGCTGTGTGTCAAAATATGTAAGTTTTCTGGCAAGTGTAGAGGGGAGGACCTGATAAAGCAAAAGCCAAGTTTTGAGGTTTAACTGCAGGAAATCTTCAGAAATACAGACAAAGAATCCCTAAGGATTCTTCTGTTTGTAAATAGCCTGCAGGGTTCTGGAATGAAAGGAAAGATGCAGATATCAGATTGACTATTAGATATTGTGAGGGTGGGAATGTGAGAATTGTTTCAATTTGAATCTCTGACCATTTGGAATCCTACATTTAGTTTGACCTTTCTGAAAACCTTCCTTTGATTCGTTTCCTGGCAAATTCTTGGGACAACATTAGCTACCTGAAAGTTCAGCCAAAGTATCATCGCATCCCTGTATCATTTGTATAGAATATTTACTTTGTGGAGTGCCTGAACTAGAGATGGACTTGTCTGTCTGCTTGCTTTTGATAACATTTGCATTTTATTAAACACAAGTTCATTCTATCCTGCTTGCAAGTAATTCTTTAAGTCCACACCACATTTTCCCTCAAATATATGTTTTTTTTATGGAATTTTCCTTCATCTAGCTATTTTTGATCAGAGAAATGAATTGCAAAATTTAGAGGGTTGAATACCAAGAGTTTATTAAGAAATTACAATTTAGCAATTAAATTTCAAACCTATTAAATTTCTCCCCTTCTTTAACAGAAGTCTTTAATACACATGTCACTTCCTCCCTCCCTCCCACCAGTAACAGCTAGGGGAAGATGGGAAGTAGACATCATTACACCAGCTCATTGGTAAGCTGCACCAGATCTTGCTGATGGGGAAGAAGTTGCAAACCATGTGGGTGCTGTTTTCAGTCACAGCCATACACAGACAGAATGCTGAGTTAGAGGTTTCCTGAATGGTTTATTGTTAAGATTATGCAAGGGCTGACCACAAGACTGAGCTTGAACTCAAGTCAGGGTTTTGGAAAATAGCCACTGACTGGGACCATTTCAGAAGTTGGCTGCTTTTTAACCTGAAGTGATTAGGTTAAATGATTTGCAAATGGAAATCAATTGCAATTTGCATCATCCATTGACTAGCATGAGAAAATTATAAATGCCTGCAACAATGTAGCTTATCAATGGAATGGAATGGAATTTGCAGGAACATTAGACAATTATGAGGGGATAAGGACTCCCTCCACCCAAAACAAGTATTGCTGCTTTCCCCCATTGTGGATCAATGCACGATGAAGTCCAAACAGCATCATCCATGTCACGTGCTTAGGAGAAACCCACACTTGGTAAGAATTGCAAAACTTTTCTAGGAATGAAATATAAGGAGGGAAGAACCCCCAAGAACTGTGCAATGAGTTGAAGCATGTTCAGTGGGAAATAAATGCTAAGTGGAGGAGGGATGGAATGAAGTCCACTGGAAGAGGGCTGACGGACTGGCTGTGGGAAGTCAGAACCTGAACAATCTGCACTGCGACTTAGGGATGTAAATTCCATTTGTGACATCTAGTTCTGGCTCAACTCCACCAGTTTCCAGGATATGCTAGAAACATATTCATGGCACACAAACAGGCTACCATGATTCAGTTTTAACAGATAGGGATTAGACTAAAAGCGAAACCAATGTCTTAACAACAGCATGCCTGGAAATGGGAACAGAGGAAACCTACTGTAGAGTCATAATGCTGGTCCCTCTAACATAGCATGCTGGAATACTAGGCACTGTAGTCTCACAGTGAACAACTCTGAACTGACAGTACAAGTCTATCTTGCTGCTTAGGGCATTTCAATTATTGTAGATTTGTTATATAAAAAGCACATCCATGTAGTAAACACATTGGAAGGTTATTTCTTGGCCAATACTTGTCTTTTGGGAACCTTTGATGCAATTCCATCCCAGGATCCCAGAAAAACAAGCTCCCCATGAGATTTCGAATCTATTCCTACAGCTAGAGTTGTCAGCTGGTAAAAGAGGACAAGTATTTGCTGCAGGCAGGCTTCTTTGCAGTATATTTGCTGATATGATATACGCATATTGGGCTCTATGGATAAAATGCACTAGCATATAGGGCCATCCTGGGGTGGGGGTGAGACAAAAAGTCTCAAAAAGTCAGGACAGGGGTTGCAACCGTGTGGTCATCTGTCATTTGGTTCCCCTGGTAGGGGTTGCTGCTACCGTGGCAGCTTCTTCAGGACTGGGCTCTCAGTGGCGAGCTGCCTTGGGGATTCTCCACCACCTGAGCCAAAGCAGGCTGAAGATCTAACCATTAGAGAGGCGTCCCAAAGCTGCCTTGCATAGCTTGCTTTCTTCTAGGCAGGTTATTGATTAGCCCTTCTCCGTTTGCAACTCTGTGACAGGCAGGCAACAGGATTTGCTGCATGTGTTATGGCAGGAACTGTCACAGATATATTTTAAATGGATTAAAGGAGTATCACATAGCTGATGCCTTTGGGGAATAAAAAGAATCCTGATTATATCAATGTTTGCTGAAATAGCAGGGCCATTAGGCCGCCCCACCCTGTAGCCATCCCTTAGGGATTTATCAAAGTCTCTGTAAATAAACTATATAACTCTTCCATGGCTAATATCTTCTGTTTATATATGGAAAGGAAGTCTGCCCAGAAGTTTCAGATTCTTTGCTTATCCTTCAGATTATTCTGCCACACGGGTGACCAAAGTGCAGAAGCAGACCATCACTATTGGAAAGGAAAATTCCAAGCATGTTTCATGCTTACAAAGCCATCTAAGACACTCTGGTCTTGTTTGTCACATCTGGCCTCCTTTCCATCCCATGCTCTCTAGACACTGCTATCACCAGTCCCTTGCAAGTCTGAACTATGTCTAGAAAATCTTGGGACCAAGCTGAAAACAAATAAAGCTCACAGGTTTACAGTGGCTTTGCTTGGAGCTTCTCTTCTGCTGGCTCTCACCAAATTACAAGTCCATTCACCTCAATATGTACAAGAATATAATGTAGGAGATGGAAAAATCAGTCCCTATGATTTCATGGACATAACAGCAGGTATAAGAAATTCTAAATATATGCATTCTAGACTAGATGTTCACTTTATGAGGTCTGGAGGAGTAGGCTATGATTTCAGAATAATAAGGATTGCAGGGTAAGAACTCTAAGGCCAAAATTAGCAAGAGTAGTACAACATAAAAACATCTGCCGGAAGCCTGCATCTCTTAGCCAAACTTGTACAATGTTTAATCTGTAACTAACTGTTCTTTTGCGAGGTTAAAAAAGCCTAGACTGAACCTGTGCAGGCTGTCTACCATATGAGATTGTGTAAATGCAATTAATTTTCCTATTTCTTTATCTTGTATTGCAGTGGGATGGAATATATAGAAGGGACAAAGTTAGGCCAACATGCAAACTGATCTAATATTTATTAGTAGCTTGGGACATGCCGTAAGGATGGGTTTAGGTTCCAACAAATCCATGGGAAGACAAGAAGGAGATTTAATATTGTTTTTTACCTTCCATGGTCAGGGGTCTGTCTGTGGTCTTGGAATAAAAATTCCAACATATTATGTGGCTCCCAAACCACAACATTTGTTCTCTTAAACTTGTAGGTGTTTCCTCAGCATATTATAGGGCCTTTCAGGAATTCATGGACATGGGGAGACCGGAAAATTGAAAAAAAAATTGATTTGATATGTCCCATCATTCTGTTTCTTCAGTGAGGACCTCACAATGGCTAACAAAAGTTTAAGCAAGAACATGTTGTTTTTAGTCACAGGTAGGGAGAACACTGATTTCATAAATCATTGTAAAATAAAAATAAATGTGAATGTGAACTGTTTTTCCAATTCATTAATGAAGGGCTTGTTTTGCTGTGCACTCATTTGTCTGAACTGCAAGGATGTTGTTCTTGCCAGCTCCTGATCTTCCATATCAATATCTCAGTGTGTCCTGAAACCAAATTATTAACAAATGTAAAAAAGGAAATGAGGGAATGAATATTTTTGGTATGTGTTATTTGCATGATGCCTTTTTGTCCTGCAATTACTTAGAAAATTAGATGATCAAAGCTCTTCTCACTCTTTTTTACTCAGTTGTGAAACTTTTTGCTGCTAAACTGGGAAATTTTAAATAAGGGGGGAGGGGAAGGAGGGTAGAAGGAAGAAGGTTTGAAATTCCAGCCTCTTGAGCAAAATTCAGAGCATCTAGGCTTGCTCATTAAATTATCTGGGGGATCTTTTGACCCATACTTCAACAGATGACACTGTAGATGGGAAAAAGTTGTCAGCATAATGACATTTCCAAAATATCAATTGCTGAAATGACAGAATTTTTTTTTTAAAGGCTTTTTGCTTCTGTTTTTCTAAAAAGGAAACTTGTATACTCATAATATTTAAAAGTCTACCAAGAATTCAACATGTGGTTTGGCCACAACTTCTAAAATGTTGACATTGCCATGATGAGTGGAGTTGTGAAATGCCAAGGTCCAAAACCAGTGCAGGAAACAAAAAAATGCAGGCATGTTCTCCTAGTTTCTATTTCTTTGAGAGAAACAAATCAAAACTTACTGTTCATCTTTGCTCTCCATCTTGATTTTTAAGATTTGATCTAGGAGAATTTCCATGTGAGGTTTTGGGCAGCCCCTGCCATCATCAGTACTGAGCAGCTGGGCCAAGTGCTTCTGGATCAGCTGTGATCTCAACATGAATGACAAGACTGCTGCTTGGTAAGGTGTAATGCCAGAGCTTGGAAGCAGATCATTTCCCCCATTGGAGATCATTTCTCCACCTCCCAGCCCTCATTCTTCTCTGCATCTGCTATGTACAGTAGCTATATGGTGGCATTTCTTGCACCAGCTTCAGTAGAGCAGCAAGGTGGATTTTGAGCTATTGATCAACTTTTTATTTTATTTTAGTTTTTTAAGTTTGGCATTCCTTCATTGGCTGGCTGGTCAGTACCTTTCATGTTCTCAGCACTTGTGATGAGGACAAAGGCAGTATATTGTGAGTGCTGAATCCAGAAATGAAATGGGATCATTTGGACTGATTTTTCAGGACCAGGCAGAACCAATCCAGCTTTCTGGATCACCATGAAGCACTGGGTACAATATGTAATGTGGGAGATTTCTTGCACTGCAGTAGCACTTTTGGAAGAAGGGATGTAGAGGAAGGAAAGAACTGATCAAAAAAATATTCAGCTAGATTTTGGTGGAGCCAGTTTGGTGTAGTGGTTAAGGCATCAGGCTGGAAAGCAGGAAACTGTGAGTTCTAGTCACACCTTAAGCATGAAGTCAACCACTGTAGGTGATTTTGGGTCAGTCACTCTATCCCAGCCCTAGGAAGGAGGCAATGGCAAACCACTTCTGAAAAACCTTGCCAAGAAAACTGCAGGGACTAGTCCAGGCAGTCACCAGGAGTCAACACTGACTCCAAGGCACCCCCTCCAAAAAAAGAAAGAAAGAATTTAGTAATTGGTCAATGTTCCTTCAACTCATAGCAGTAGTAAGGATGGTCCATTCAGTCCCTGGTCCTGGCATAGGATGAATATGATTCCTTTTACTATGATTTATTTCACAGTACGTAGCTGATGGAGGACTAGTTTGCATACACATACCATTCCATTTGAAGGGATCAAACCACAGGCAGGACCAAAAAGCAAGTGACAAAATGTGTGTTGTGACATCATAATGCAGCCCCTGTGACTTATATACTTGCACATGATATTGAACACAAGTATGAAAGGTTGGGCGTTGCAACATGTGTTTTGTCACCATGATTAGTAGCTGCCATCTATAGATTACCCTATAGGGTAATTGTTATAACTTGCACCCCATCCTGAGATAAGAACAAAGCCCACACAAGGTCTAAGCTGCCCTAACTAGAAATATTATTATTACATCAAAAGCATAATTATTTGGTTCCATTTTACTAGAATTGCATTATTTATTGCCTTTGCACTTTCTCAGTCCTGAACTCTCCTTTCCCTTTACACACACATTCCCCCCCACCCCACCCCTGCCCACAAAGCACTTGCAGGGCATAAGGATCCCATTTTACCTACCATGAAAAGGAGAGGGAAATGGTTGCTGTGAATTGAAAGCATTAAGGCCACCTGTTTCACTGAACTCTCATGATTTTGGAAAGATGATTTAAAAAAAAAAAATAACACTGCTGGTCAAACAGGAGTGAAAAGAAATGCAGTAAGTTCATGAGATGCAATCTCCAGTACCATGCCTTCATTGCATGATACAGGAATGATTTCAAGATTTAATCCATAAATGATTAATCAGTAAATTAATTGAAGTGTTCACTGATTGTTAGTAACCAAACAATTGATAAAGGCAAATTTAATTCTGCAAGACTGTAACTTAAGGGCCTATTTATTTTTGTCTTTTCAAGGACATTTTGACTCTAGCATGATATTTCAATTTGAAATCAAATAGCAAAGTTCCTTTGTCACAGTAACTTTCCCCTATTTGGCTGAAAAACTTGTAAAGCTGCTTATTTTATTTGTCTGATGTAACCCTATTCCAGCATGTCTTAAAATGCAATCTCTTGCTGTTTGCTCCTGTCTTTGGTGTTCCTAATAAATCCTATTCTTGTACACACACATCCTTCGAAATCTAGCTCCAGGCAGTTTGTATTTGACTTCAGCATTAAATATTTGAATTTCT
Source organism: Liasis olivaceus (assembly GCA_030867105.1). Lineage (NCBI taxonomy): Eukaryota > Metazoa > Chordata > Lepidosauria > Squamata > Pythonidae > Liasis > Liasis olivaceus. The sequence continues at coordinate 234,228,241 of CM061349.1, read as the reverse complement.
CTGAGTATGTTCAAATATAGCATCTATTTGACTCAGTGATTCATGTATAAAACTCTGCTTCACATTTGTGTGTACATGTGAGTGTGACTTGATCAAGCACCCTCTTTTTCTCCTGTCCCATACACACAGACACATACTTGAAGGCTGCTCCATTTGCTTGGGACCAAAGTTATACATCCTTTGAATGAACGTAGTGATTACAAGTCCCCTGAGGCAGCTGCACATGAGAAAGTAGACTATTTGAGAGGAAGAAATGGTTGTGGCCAGGACAAACAATAAGTTTGATCTAATTAATCAATTATACTTAACATGATAACTGTCTAGGTGCCTCTTTGTTTGGTGTATTTGTATACTACTTCCTATGTAATAATCTCCAGCTGGTTGACAAACCAAAAATGATTTGCATACCAAAATACAATTACAATGAATTTTAAAAATTCCTTAAAAGGTTGGTGGAAAAGTAGGCAAAATGAAAAAAAAAAATTTATAGTTGTGTTTCTTAAACTTTTTTCTCTCAGGACCCCTTTCCACTTTGAAAAATTATAGAGGACTGCAAAATAGCTTTTGTTTGTATGGATTGTATCTATCAATATTAACCATATTAAACATTAAACTTGAGGCATTTGCTACTGCTACCGCTTCTCATAATTATTTGGTGGGATTTTAATCTATTATTTTTCAACATAGGCTGGGAAATAAGTTTAATTTCAACAGCTCCTGAGAGGATTTTGGGGGACCCCAGAACCACACTTTAAAAAACACTGATCTATAGCATTCATATAAGAAATACTGGGTATAGAGACAATGCTTCAAAAGGTTTGTGTGGATTTTTTTGTTCCTTCAAATCATTGTTGACTTACTGCGACTGCCTGGACTAGACCCTGCAGTTTTATTGGCAAGATTTCAGAAGTGGTTTGCCCTTGCCTCCTTCCTAGGGCTGAGAGAGAGACCTGGCTCAAGGTCACCCAGCTGTCTTGATACCTAAGGTGGAACTAGCACTCACAGTCTCCTGGTTTCTAGCCTGATGCCTTAACCACTACATCAAAGGTTCTTCTTGAAGTTGAATTTGATTCTTGGAAACCTCATAGTCACATTCATTTAGTTTTCTTAGCTATGTTACAGAGTGGTTTGCATTTTTCCAGATTTTTTTCAAGTTCCCCATCTAGCCTACATACCTCCATTCCATGGAGCCTATGATCATGGTGACAGATCATAATCGGTATTGATGATCCTCAAAAAAGCTAACAGGATTAGAGTTGGTTAATACTGGATGAGAGATTACCAAGGAATCCTATGGCTGTAGATGAGACTAGGAAATTGAAAAAACAGCTTGGAAGAAGAAAATGCAAATCACTGATGTAGTATTGCCAAGAAAACTGCAAGGCTATTTCCATGTAGTAAAAGTTAACTTGAGGACACCTTTATCTTTACCTTACATAGTTACAGAAGTGCAGCATAAGTTCATTTAGTTACAGAGCAGCTGCTGGTAAAACTAAATTAAGGAAGAACATGCCTTTGGTAAACCTACATCTTCCAAAACAGTATTTTGTCCGTGCAGGTTTAAACCAGATGGATTAGGCATGTCTGTAGAAAATATCTCTGAAGTTTAGATTACCTTTTGTCTTCTGGTGGGAACAGCCAAGTACTAAATAAGTGTTAAGCTGATCTCCTTAGGTGTTGCAATCAAAACTGATTCAGATTAGTCATACAAATAATAGAGAAGCTTTCATGGCTGTTTCAAAAGTGCTTCCAAACAGAACACTGTTTTAAGAAATGCTTACAATAAGGGACAGTTTTAGATCTGACATTTCAGTGAGGATAAATTAGACAAAAAGTCAATTGTGAAAATGAATGAAAGAAAAGGCTCTTGAAATTTCAGGATATCTGGATTAAATTCATTGAAAAAGAAACTAAGTTAAGATGGGAACATTTTGAAATGTTGTCTCAATGGCAATTAGTAATACTAAAGAAGTCTGAAATATTATGGTGAGCCAGATTACCTGTAAGTCATTGGTGTATAAAACTTAAGGTTAAGGTCATTGCTACCACAACCATCATGATCAACAATAACAAAAAGGAAATGGGTTACTGCTGGTCAGACTTTCCTGATCTGATGTCTTCCTGATGTGCTGGGGCTATGTTGTCCTGCATCCACTACCAGGAAGGTTTTTGGCCATGGTAGCTGAGAATTCTGGGAACTGTAGTTCAAGGACACCTGGAAAGCATTCAGGTGGCTTTAGGAAATCCAACATAATAAGAATCCCTGACCTGCATTTTGTTCTTCTAATATGGTGTGATAAGGAAACTTTGACAAATGTTGACCAAGCTCAAAGAAAATTAACTTTGTTCTTCTTAACATTCACTCTCTATCACACAAACACATACAAACACATACACTCTCACACACATAAATTTATGAGACGTAACATCGCTTTCTTAGGGATAAGCAAATATTGGTTAGTAGAAGAATTGTATTCTTGACACATTGAACCTTCTTCCCTGTTGGGAGAAAAAAAAAATCCAAGTTCTGTCCTCATTCTATTTCCATCCATTTAGTGAGGAGAAAGGGTAACTTGGGTGTAGCTTCCCCTTTTGATACTAACTTCAAGCCTGAATTCCATTTCTGCTTCAGGTTTTTGCTGTTTGCAGTTTAATCATCTTAAAATAACTGGACCACTGACTGGTTTAGGGAAGTATTGATACTTTGACCATAGGTGATGTCTAAACTATTTACTAATGATTTATTCTGAAGGAATATTTTCAGCAGCAGCTTCCAACTGAAGTAGGTGTCCTTTATGAACTTTAGAGTCCTCGACAGGCAGGTGCATGTAAAGGGGTGAGCTGAGAGTGTATTTCTCATCCCACAGAAAAGAGGGTTTGGTCACGTAGCACTTCTAGCATGTTTAGGCAATTGTGTGCATTGAACCAGTGGAATTCCTACCCACAATGGCTGGCATTGAATTGTTTCAGGTTTCCTATCAAGAACTTGTTTTCCACTTTCATTCTGTGAAGTGATTAAATTCACAAAAAGTGGTGCTTTCATTTGTGTCTTGATAAAATTACAGGATTTTCCATCCATTCAGTTCCCCTTTGTTTCCTTTGAACTATAATTCCACAACAAGTTTTTGTTCCTCTTGTGAAAGTATTATGGATTTTTAAAAAAGAGGTGTGTGTGTGCGCGCGCGCATGCACACTTGTGTGTTTTAAAGTGAACTGTTTCCTGGGAATAAAAGGAATTTGATATCACAAAAGAGACTTAGAAGAAATATTCATCTTGTTTGTCTTAGTACAACTGTTCTAAAACCATACTATGAGAATGTAATTAATTTCATCATGGGTGAATGTAACCTTTATACACTGTTTGCAATTGTCTAGCATTTCAGTTCTGGCAATCTAGCCTGAAGCATTTCCAACAGGCTTATCTCTCATAATGGAAGTGTAATAACAATATAAAACAAATGCTCCAATCATACCAGGTTGTATACAACAGATCCTACCTGCAATTTCAGCAGTGACACAGTTCTGTCCTTGAAGGGGAAAGCATTCTATACAAACCTGTAAGGATCTCTCTTTCAGGAACATATTTAAATTTTCACAGGGTATGAGCCATATAGAAAAATAAAGAGTGCATGCATCTACAAAATCAGTGATACCTATGAAGCAATAACATCATAATTTTCCTCCCCATTCATCATGTTTGTTGTCAGCGTGTTTGTCTGTGACACTGAAAACAATTACATTTTTAATTCTTGACTAGAGAGATTGAAGTAGATGGCAAAGCTAGGAATCATCCTGTGTTTTCCTATTGGAAGAACTTGATGAAGTTTATTTTTATTTTCTCCCATGCAGAGAACTTCCATAAAGGAGACTTTTTCCACATACAGAGAAATGAGTTGCAGCAGGAGGTGTTTTTAACTGAAGTCACAGATTGTCCCCTCTTATTATCTGATCCTCCTGGTTGGGTCACTGGTTGGTAAGGTTCCCATCCCAGAATGCAAAGCCCCTTCTAACTCTATGACTACGTGAAAACAGATTTAGGGTCTGGATCAGATAAGCCTCTTGCCTTTATACACCTTGCTGTGTTTACTGAAAATGTTCAAACATGGTGCTGGAGGTACAACACTGCTTTGACTGGATTATGGATTGAAGACAGTTGAGCATATATGATTTTAAGAGGTCCCACATCATTGATATTATAAAAGATGGACAGATACTTTTGCCCATTTTGCCCATAGTGAGAGAGTTCAACTACACTTCATCTTTGTTTGCTAAGTTAGTTTAAAATGTTCCAAATAATATAAAGAAATTTGAGCCAAGCTGCTCATGAATTAACACATATAGTACCAGCCTGGAACTTGGGAAATTTAGGAGTTCCACATGTTACTAGATACAGTTGACCATTAATATAAAAATAAAAAGCTTTCCCTTTTTTAACATGAAATATTATTTTTCTCATAATGCTTGAGAAGGGGAAATTCTTTTTAAAAGATTTATCAACACCACCATTACCATTACAATAGTAAGAAATGACTCTTGAAATCTCTAGTGTTCTTCATTTTTGCTGTTTGTTTTGTTCTTTCTTTTAAACAATATGTTTGAAATGTTTTGAGTTACATTTCTCAAACTCAGCCTTTTATTCCCAAAACAACAATTTGGTCTTTCATCATATCTATTCTCCATTATAGAGAAACACCTGTGTGCCATTTGAAAGCTCTCTAGCATTGCATCAGGGTTTCTCAACCTTGGCAACTTTAAGACATGTAGACTTGAACTCTCAGAGTAATTCTTCCTGGGGAATTCTGGGAGTTGAAGTCCACACGTCTTAAAATTGCCAAGGTTGAGGAGCCCTGCATCGCATGGTCAGAACATAACAGCTAACAAGCACATTGTGAGGCTCAAATGGGCTCCAGCATCACATTTGACCTTAAAATCCAATATTTGGAAATTCCCACAAACCTGAAATAATGACAAGCGTGGCACCGGTTGTTCCTCCGATGGCCTATTCAGCACACATCAGTTCATATGTTTTAATTCTGATTTTATTTTGCAAATAATAGGAACGTTGCTTTCTGCCTTAGAAAGAACTCCATTCTGAAAAAAATGCAAAAACAACAACAACAACAACCACCACCACCTCTATGTGTAAAGAAGCCCCCAGCTGAAAAAGCCACTGTTCTGGATGAGATTCTTAGCCTTCTCTATCACTCCCTTGGAATCTGTGGTCTGTAGCTGTAGCTACCTGATAAAGATGGACAAACAGGAGTGTCCCTTCTGACTGGGTTTTCCCCCACCCACCCTCACACTGTGCTCTGGGAAGGAAAGGTCACCGGAATAATAATCCTGCACCTGCAGCCAGAAAGGCCTGGGCATCCAGTTCCCAGCAAGCTCCATCATAATTGATGCTAATTGCTACTAAGCCAAAGAAGCCCTGTGTAGAATAGCAGCTTGGAAGGCTCTATGCTGCTGTCAGTATCATTATACTAATAACAAGGTTAGGATTCTCCACACAGACCTGCAGACAAAGAGCTACCCTTTTCTTTTCTTTTTTTTTGTGGGGGGAGGGGAAGGTGGCTTTCTTAAATGGCTTAGTTGAAGCATCTTAGCCTGTTGGAAGCTAAGAGCCTAAAGCAGAAGAAAATCATATTATAAGCTATACTATCTTGGAATCCATTAAGGTTCAAAAGAAGCCCTGGGAGTCTCAGTCTAGTAATCAGATATTTTGCGCCCCCTCCCTGTCCCTTGCCATCTGTGCTGGGAGTCAGGTTTAAGCAGTTACTTCTGGGACCTTGAGACCTCATGGAGGTTTTTTCCTTTCTTTCTTTCCAAGGATGCCCCATCTGTTGATTTGCAAGTTTGGTCATGGCAAAAGAGGTTTGAGAAGAAATGGGGGGGGGGGGGGAATAGACAGGAAATGAGGGGAGTGCAACCTGACTCTGATCTGAGCAGAGATAATCCCAGACCTACTAAAAGTCAGTTAGTGCTAAACCAGGAGCACTTCTGTGCTCACTAAACCATTAACACTTTTAGTGTTCCTCTAGGGAGAAGCAGATCATCAACACACCAGGGGAAAATGGCCACCGGGTCTGAACATTGCTTCTGACTGAGTGAAGAGGTGCTAAGAGAAAAAGGGGTAGCAGAAAGGATTTCTTGTCCAGAGCAGAAGAGCAGAACTTCTGGTTAGAAACTGTAGGGAAGCTTATGGGACAGGATTATTCCAAGTCAGGAGCTAAATTCAGCATAGAGCTTCCAGGATCACTCTAGGAAGGAGCTGATGCAATGCCAGGATGATTTAATGGATCTATTTCTCATTGCAGCCAGTCACCAGGACTTTGCACCTAGACAAGGAACATTTCTTGATTCTTGTTTCATGGCATAGATCATTGTTTCTCAAACTTGGCAACTTTAAGATGTGTGGACTGAATTCCCCAGCCAGACATGACCCCCTAATTCTGTCTAATTCTCAGTACATGCCCAACAATGCTAAGGGTTGATTCTTAGAAAGAATGGGACATGGAGAAGCCACAACAATATTCTGGCAATCCTGCAATAGGTCTAACTATTTACTCAGTTCCTAGAGGACAATGGACCTTTTTTGAATTACCCAGACAGTGGATGGTTGGCCTTCTAGGTGAGCTGAACTACACTTCCAAGCATCCCCAGTCAACATGACTACGGGTAAGAGATTCATCAACCATTAATTTAAGATGAACCAGAATCAAGCCTGAGAGTAAAGTGATGTCACGCTTTGATATGAAAGATACCTATATCTTTAAGAAAGGGTGAATGAACCTCTTCAGAAAAGAGCATTCCTGGTGCATCTGCAACATGGCATATCTATCCTAAACTTTCCTGAGTTGTGGGGGAAATTACTGAGCCTTTGTCAGATAATCTCCAAACAATTCACAATGGGAGAAAATAAGTGGAAAGATATTTTTAATTTTGCCTGTCATTTAGAAAGAAATAATTACATGTAATCTTTTTTTTCCTTTTCTTGTTTCTGTCTTCTTGTCCAATCCTCAACATTTATGATCTGTATTAAGCTGACTGTTTTGCGGAAACAATTCTATGGAATGCTGCAGATTTACTGAGATTCTTTACTATTTTGTTATTTCTGTTTATTATAGTTGCTGTCTGCTAAAATGTTTCAATAACGAAAACAATAATGTAAAATTCAGTGAAGATGTCAGCATTAAGAATCGTGCATATCTTCAAGAGGAAATAGGATCAGAATGAGCAAGATCAGCTGGTACTGAAGATTTCTGAGAGTGAAAATTAGTTAAGCTCCTAATTTAATCATGGCCATCTTAGCTTTATAGCTAGCAGAAAGGACCCAGTGATCTATAACAAAGCTTGTTAGATCTAAAAGTAAACATTCTAGCAGACATTTGCTTAAAAGCAGTCATGGAGAAATGGACAAGCTATCATATCCAGACTCAAAGGTCAGCTTAGTGAAGGGTCATTAGTTACACTGGAACACTTGCACTTCTGTAAAAATCTAGTAATTGTGTGCTTGTGCATGTGCATTTTCCATTTTTCCTGTTTAGTCTACTCTAGAGCTGATACAGTACAATACTTTATCATTTTACAATAATCGATCATACATCTTTGATCGCAGCCTGAAAAGTTGTCAGCATACCGCAGAATAGTAGTAGGGAACATTGTGGTAACAGGGGATTATATCTGATTTTAAGGAGGCAAACCGTGAATTGCCCAATGACACAGAATGGATGGGGCAATGGTGCAAAGGGGGTGAGGTCATGTAATGCATATTTATTTTCAAATGTGAAGGAGAGGTGTTATTCTGTGGGTTTCCTTTGGTAGCTCACCTAACATACTTACTTTCCAGCTAAAAATGGTGGGAAATACATAGTCAATTTTCAGCAAATAAGCTGTTAAAAGTTGACGTCATAAAAATGTGAAGGCTGCAAAAAAGAGGTTCAAGAGCTACATATGGCCACAGGGCTACAAATTGCTCATCCAGCTTTATGACTTGAATGAGACAAACTTCCTCAACTGAAGTTTATGGATCCCATGAAGTTACTGGGGGCCCTGCCTGGCAGTGGGAAATTAACGTTCTGCCTAAGGTCCACTGGGAGAGAAGGAAAAGGAATATTTACCTCTTCATCCAAGTATCCTCTCTGAAGATTACTCATTTTACTTTACCGATAGCAGCAAGGAAATGAGAAATAAACTCAGCAAGGTCACAGAGAAGGCACAGCAACATCATCCCCCCAGAGATCTTCATCGAATCACAGGATGGGGATAAGCAATGAGACCGAACACTCCTTCCCAGCAATTCCTCTGCAGATATGTGTGGGGCATGTCTCTGTGTGAAAAGGATTGTGGCTATGGATATGTAGGTCCACAAGTTTAGCACCTGCCACCCCACCAGACATCTGAAGAGGCTTTGGAGGCAGAAACCTTGCTTACCTCTCCTATTGGATAGAGATATATCAGATTTATTAGAACAAAGAATGAGCAAACTTGGTGATTGGGATCAGTGTTTAACACTGGGGGTGGGGGGAGAGTATAAAAGCCACACTGAGTGGTGGTGATGCAAAGGGGTGAAGTAATTAAGGTGTTGGACTAAAACCAAAGATATAATTTTTGTAGTTTTTCCTATATTTGGGCAGGGAGTTTTTGAGTTTTCTTTCTTCTTTTTAACTATAGTAATCTTATTTAAAGTTTATACTATAACTTCTGTGCATTTCCCATCTCAAAGTGGGAGGAAACCATGTGTCAGTTTTCAGCAATGTTTGTCAGAAGAGGCTCTGATGGCTTCTAAAAAGTAAAAGAAGGGGGAGATTTGGGGGCTGCATACAGCCTTAGGGTTTTAGGCTGCTTACCTGATTAAAAAGCTCATTTAAAACACAATCTGTTTGGCAAATCTGCAAATCCTGCATCAGGTTTTACTGTAAAAATAATCCAAATGTTTGTTGATATACAAACTTGGGCATGTTTTCACTGATACGAGTTTGTTGTTGTTGTTCAGTCGTTAAGTTGTGTCCGACTCTTCGTGACCCCATGAACCATATTGCGCCAGGCCTTCCTATCTTTCACTGCCTCCCTGAGTTTGCTCAATTTCATGCTCATTGCTTCAGTGATGCTATCTAGCCATCTTATCCTCTGCCGTCCTCTTCTCCTTTTGCCTTCCATCTTTCCCAGCATCAGGGTCTTTTCCAAAGAGTCCTCTCTTCGCATTAGGTGACCAAAGTATCTGAGCTTGAGCTTCATTATCAATCCTTCCAATGAGCAATCAGAGTTGATTTCCTTTAAGATTGACTGGTTTGACCTCCTAGCAGTCCAGGGGACTCTTAAGAGTCTTCTCCAGCACCACAGTTCAAAGGCATCAATTCTTCGGCGCTCAGCCTTCTTTATGGTCCAGCTCTCACAGCCATACATTACTACTGGAAAAACCATAGCTTTGACTATGTGGATCTTTGTCGGCAAGGTGACGTCTCTGCTTTTTAATATGCTATCTAGGTTTGCCATAGCTTTCCTCCCAAGGAGCAAGCGTCTTCTAATTTCATGGCTGCTGTCTCCGTCTGCAGTGATCTTGGAGCCCAAATAAATGAAGTCTGTTACTGCTTCCATTTCTACCCCTTCTATTTGCCAGGGATTGATGGGTCCAGATGCCATGATCTTAGTTTTTTTAATGTTGAGTTTCAAGCCAGCTTTCGCACTCTCCTCTTTCACCCTCATCAAGAGGCTCTTTAGTTCTTCTTCACTTTCTGCCATTAGGGTGGTATCGTCTGCATATCTGAGGTTATTGATGTTTCTCCCTGCAATCTTAATTCCGGCTTGTGATTCTTCCAGCCTGGCATTTCTCATGATGTACTCTGCATATAGGTTAAATAAGCAGGGTGACACTATACAGCCTTGTCGTACTCCTTTCCCTATTTTGAACCAATCGGTTGTTCCATGACCGGTTCTAACTGTTGCTTCTTGGCCCGCATACAGATTTCTCAGGAGACAGGTAGGGTGGTCTGGTATCCCCATCTCTTTAAGAATTTGCCACAGTTTGTTGTGATCCACACAATCAAAGGCTTTTGCATAGTCAATGAAGCAGAAGTAGATGCTTTTCTGGAATTCTCGTGCTTTCTCCATGATCCAGTGAATGTTGGCAATTTGATCTCTAGTTCCTCTGCCTCTTCGAAACCCAGCTTGTACATCCGGTAGTTCTCAGTTCACGTACTGCTGAAGCCTAGCTTGTAGGATTTTGAGCATAACCTTGCTAGCATGTGAAATGAGTGCAATTGTGCGATAGTTTGAGCATTCTTTGGCATTGCCCTTCTTTGGAATTGGAATGTAAACTGACCTTTTCCAATCCCGTGGTCACTGTTGCGTTTTCCAAACTTGCTGGCATATTGAGTGCAGCACTTTAACAGCATCGTCTTTTAGTATTTTAAATAACTTAGCTGGAATACTGTCATCTCCACTAGCTTTGTTGTTAGCAATGCTTCCTAAGGCCCACTTGACTTCACTCTCTAGGATGTCTGGCTCAGGGTCAGTGACCACACCAGCATGGACATCAGGGACATTAAGATCTTTCTTGTATAGTTCTTCTGTGTATTCTTGCCACCTCTTCTTAATCTCTTCTGCTTCTGTTAGGTCCCTGCCTTTTTTGTCCTTTATCATGCCCATCTTTGCACTAGATGTTCCTTTGATATCTCCAATTTTCTTGAAGAGATCTCTAGTCTTCCCCATTTATTTAATCCCAAATGCAGGATTATTGTCGACTTAGTCATACATTCCTTTGTTTCTGGTTTTTATTGCTTGTCATTGAGTCTTTTTCAAGATCCTTGTAACAACTCATAATGGAATAATCTGCCACCATCCAATTTCAAGCAGAGCCAGAGAAATTAAGACACACCACCCAAAAGTAAAATGTATGAGAAGTTGCTGAATTTGAAATTCATGAAGCATGACTATTGTCTTTAAGTGAATGAATCTGAAAGTCAGACTCTTAAAATTGACACCTGATTTCTAATCCTGGGATGAAAGCCTTTGAACACCGTGGGAAAGAAGAGAGCTTTAAATTTTTTTGACTCTGACCTCAGCAAAATGAACAGTTAAGCTGGTGGTATAGAGTAAAATTGCTTCCATCTCATTCCTAAATACATGGTCAGATTGGACAGCGTATTACAGGGACTGCCCCAAGTACTGCATTAGTGACTGATTGTCTTAATGCCATTCAATTTCAAACTTAAAAATTTCTAACTTATTTTACAAGTTTGCTTTTTCTTTTGATTTCTCTTTCATGATCAAAAAGTTAGCCTATAATGAGCCAACAATCTATCAATACTTGCTGCAGTATTTGACTGAAATGATACGACGAATGTAAAATTGATAGATGTTTGAGCCCAAATTCATGATTTTGAATTTCATAATTTCTTGATTTTCATCAATTGTCCTTTGTGTGTGTGTATGCGTGTGTCTGTGTGTGTATGTGATTTTCTTCCAGTTGTTTTCCAGTTCCTTTTCCTGGTTGCCTAGCAGAGGAAACTGAGCCCACATGTCACCTAACGCTCAGGAGCTACAGCATCATATGGAGTCCTTGTTGATCCAGGAAACGGCCAACTCACAGACATTTGTTTTCTAGTTCTCACCATTCAGAATGGTAATGGGGATGCTCTTTGTTCTGCTCTTTTGGCTAAGGCTTGTCTGGCTTGGGAAGCCCTGCCAGTATCTACAATACCACCAGCATAGCCCTTAGCATGATTGAGAGCATTAAGGCCCACCACAACAACAAGGAGGCATCCCAGGGTGGCGTGGTTGTTGCTGTTGCTGTTATTACTTTTAATGTTTAAAAATCAACACTTCAAACCTCAGAAAACAGCTGGTAAGCAGCTTGTATCTTTCAATATAGATATGATACAATTACAGTATGGTGCTCTAATCGGTACTGTAGCTGCCCCATTTTGTATCAATTAAAACTTCTAGACACCAAAGGCTCTCTGTGTCAAACAGGCCATCTGGGGCTCTTATGTCAAAATAGATCTAAGACTAGTTGAATTGTTCTATCAAACAGTTCTTGGGCCTGGGAACGATCAGTCTATAGTTCCTGCATCCTTTCAGGATTCAGCTTGTGTTCATTAGTCTTTCTCAAGCCTGCAACTGCTTGGTATATGACTTTCACTTTCCATGATCAAAGAGTTCATCATGAAGTGCAATCTCAGCACCTATGTATGGATTTTAAAAAGTCTGGGGGAAAAATGAAGCTGGAGCCCAGTGGAATCTGACAGCACACCTGCCAGGGCTTTAGCATCAATCCTTCAGTAGGACAAATGGTGACTTCAGGTCAGTCACACTATCTCAACCCATCCTTCTTCACAAGTTGTTGAAATTATAAATAGGAAAAGGGAATGCTGTGTGCACTGCCTTATGCTCATGAATGAAAGGTAGAATATAAATCTAAATAACATTTGCTACAGTTTCTGAATGTAGGAATCTATTCATGTAACATCATATTTCTCATCCAACCCTCAAAGTAAGCCTAAAAAGAAATTATGGTTAACAGTACTAAAGATTATTTGATTTGAACAGGTTGAATATTGTTTTCTTCTTTCCAGGCCCCTTTGTAATGTGTTTTGTACCAACTCTCCTACTATTTTGTCATTTTATTTGGGGAAATTTGTTTCCTTCTTGTTTTAATTGCATACATAAATCTGAGATGTTTACATAGTAATATGGGAAAACTTTATAAAATAAATGCGCCAATTATTTGCTGTCCAAAATGGTGCAAAAATAGGCATGGCAAAAGCCTTTTATAATAATAGGGTAAGTTAACTGAAGGGCAATCTGAGCTGCAAAGCTCTAGACAGCCACTAGTTGGCAGTGACAAGATACAGAAAACCAACTCTGCTCCAATCTAGTAGTAGTTGTCCTTAGTTTTGCAGCCCGTATCTCTTACCTTAGTTCATGGTATTATGTACTGCAGAATCATATGTATTCTCTAAATTTCACTAACTTCAGGGAAATCCTGGTGAATATTTTGTATTATTGTATTTTATTTGAAGAGATATTTGAAAGCACAACCAGGAGAAAGAGCAGAACAAGAATTAAAAGAGCAAAAAGAAAGTTCTTGTGATTTACAAGCTGTATAAAATTAAATAACAATTTTAAAATAACTTTGGGTTAGTGGTAAATTTTGTTGAGAAGCTGTGGAATTGGGGATTATCAGAAATCCTGAATAGATACTAGAAAAAAGGAAGGGAATTGGATATTCAGATGGCAAATCCACATCTGAAGACTCTTCCGTAGAATGAATTATTATGACTGTTAATTTCTAGAGAGAAGGACAAATCAGTACAGATATGGGAATAAGAGTTTTGCTATGCATTTCTAGAATATAGCTCAAAAAAGCCTATGTTGTACAGATAACCTTCCAGCACTTCTTGGACCGACCATAAGGAGACACTATGCATTTGTCTTGGTTGAAAAGCCTGGCTTCTTATGCATCAATTAAAACATTTCAGTTTTAGTTTCCACTTTATCTAAAATCTATTTCCTGGTTTCCTTTTGCAGACATAATATTAAGCAACTGGGCAGGGGTGGGGAGGATTGTTTTGAAAAAGGGATTTCTCCAGTTAGTTTGCAAGGTTGATATCTAATACCTGTGCCCATATGTCTGCAGTGCGTGGAATATAAGATTGTGTACCTGAACCCCAAAGGGTCCCAGCATCTGCCCACTTCAATTAACTCTACATTATAGTGAGATTGGTAGAATTACAATTTAAATTAATTTTAAATTATACTATTGAACTGACTGCATAATGTGCACTGACCCTTTCATGGCTATTTTGCATGAAAACTGTACTTTGAGCAGAATATTGTACTCTGAAACTACAATTGCACTTTGAGCAGAACAAATTGTGGTATGTTTGTTTGAATTTTCAGGGCTCCTACTGTGATTGGACTTCAGTCTTCATAGGCCTTTCACCTCACTACATGCTTCTTTTCCATTTGCAATGCCGCAGGAAGAACATTAAAGGAACATTGGAGGGAAACCTAATTCCAAAGGGTTATTGTGTTAAATTTCCTGAAGAATAGATGTAAATGAATGCTAGCCAAGTTCCAGGGAAAGAGTGAATTTTACTTCACTGAAGTAACAAAGAATTTTAAGAAGAGAGTCTTTAAAGCAATCCATGAAAGTGATGGTTTGCTGAAACTTGTCAACCTAATTGCTTTGACACAGTCACTGTGACAAATTCAATGAATGTGATATGAGGAATTTTGCCAGCTCCAAATGAAGCTTGGATAAATCTGATTGAAAAGGGTCATTTCTGTTTCTCTCTCAAATGCACATCTATGGGGAAAAATAATTGTGAAAGAAATTTAAAAAAACAGAAAATGGAGCAAAGGGTTAAGTATATTCCTCTTGCATGTTGATTCTCCATTGCAAAATATTTTCCACCCATTCTCTGCAACTATTTCACCCAGATCTGGTTTTCTAGAACACCTAAGACTCTGGCTTAGTATGTCTACTGCAGTTAACTATGCTGGATTTAGGATATTCTTTTCCAGATTTTAGTTTTCAGATTGCCTAATGCCAAATGCTGATTTTTAAAAATGCAATGAACTTGAGTTGCCGGTCGTTACTTCCTCCAAAAAAATAATCATTGCTGGCTGTAGTCGTTTTATCACACAGTGCTTTGTGGTGAAACAGAAACTAGTAAACTAGTAAAGACAAGACAGATCCTTCAGGACATTCAGTTATAACTTGCAGAGTTACATTTAAAACACATCTGGGCTTTGGACAAAGCCTTCAGCATTTTAATGAGCTGCAGACAAACCCGACATGCAATGAAAGGCAAATCTGAACCAAGGCATTTATTATGCTTGGAGATCACAGCTGACTTGAGAAGCTGCCAGGAATCAGGGACATTTACACAAACTGCCTGTAATTTTTTAAGCATTAAATTACAGCTGTAGTGGATTTGTATATATTTGTATTGAATTTGTGTGTGAGACAGAGAGATGAATGTGTTGTCCCATTGCTCTCTGTCCAACTTGTGCTCTAAATGAAGCTTTTGGATATTGGTACAATTAGTACAAAGTGGCTTCTTAAAGGGAAGGACAATAGATGTGCAACCATATAAGACTGTGACAATACTATCAAGATATAACTCTATCCATGTCTCCTCAGAAGGAAATCCATGAGGCTTATTTCCAAATAAATAAGTATATGATTATAGTTTATTAACAGTGTGGTGAATAAAGTTATTATCCATCAGCCAAATAGCATTTGACCCTTGGTCAAAGTCAAAGTCATAGCTTAGTTGGTTAATTTCAAAAATGCCAAACAGGACTGGATCTGATTAGTAGTTGGGTGGGAAGCCACCAGAGAATCCTAAGACCATAGCTAGATGGGAAACTGAAAAAATATTCAGAAGAAGACAGTAACCAACTAGTTTCACACTGTTGGCAAGAAAGCAACATGAACAGTCCATAATCACCATGGAATCAGCTCTTGGCAAATTTTACTTTATAAAGTCATGAGAACATTATGAAGTCCTGAGAAAGATAGAGATATAAACCACAAGACCTAGACTAAGGGTTGAGATTGACATAACATTTGCAAATTTATCTATGAACATTAGCATAAGTAGATGAATATATAGAAATAATCACAATAACCTGAAATACAGTGAATACTATGGTGAGACTTATGAGTTTGCTCAGATCTGTTATAGTGATACTTACTACTGACTGGGCAGTTCTAAGCTCCTTCTGTCCTTCTGTAAATTAAGATGGTCATGATAGTTCATCTTTCCCCATCCCCTATGGCGTTGCCTGATGGAGGTCACTCTACCCTTCTAAATGACACACCTTGAAGGGCTCAGCTCTTTGTCTCACTGTGAGTACAGGTGACTTTCCAGCCAATGTCCTAAATGCATTGTGATTGTACTTGTGTCCATGCTATTCAAACTTTGGGTTACTCTGTGACCAGTGTCCATCACAGTCCTGTACATTTTGTATACAGTATGTTAAGGAAAAACATCAGTGATAATTTAAGAAGAAAAATTTGTTGTTCAGTCGTTAAGTCGTGTCTGACTCTTCGTGACCCCATGAACCATATTGCGCCAGGCCTTCCTGTCCTTCACTGCCTCCCTGAGTTTGCTCAGTTTCATGCTCATTGCTTCAGTGATGCTATCTAACCATCTCATCCTCTGCCGTCCTCTTCTCCTTTTGCCTTCAATCTTTCCCAGCATCAGGGTCTTTTCCAAAGAGTCCTCTCTTCGCATTAGGTGACCAAAGTATCTGAGCTTGAGCTTCATTATCAATCCTTCCAATGAGCAATCAGGGTTGATTTCCTTTAAGATTGACTGGTTTGACCTCCTAGCAGTCCAGGGGACTCTTAAGAGTCTTCTCCAGCACCACAGTTCAAAGGCATCAATTCTTCGGCGCTCAGCCTTCTTTATGGTCCAGCTCTCACAGCCATACATTACTACTGGAAAAACCATAGCTTTGACTATGCGGATCTTTGTCGGCAAGGTGACGTCTCTGCTTTTTAATATGCTATCTAGGTTTGCCATAGCTTTCCTCCCAAGGAGCAAGCGTCTCTTAATTTCATGGCTGCAGTCTCCATCTGCGGTGATCTTCGAGCCCAAATAAATGAAGTCTGTTACTGCTTCCATTTCTACCCCTTCTATTTGCCAGAATTGATGGGCCCAGATGCCATGATCTTAGTTTTTTTAATGTTGAGTTTCAAGCCAGCTTTTGCACTCTCCTCTTTCACCCTCATCAAGAGGCTCTTTGGTTCTTCTTCACTTTCTGCCATTAGGGTGGTATCATCTGCATATCTGAGGTTGTTGATATTTCTCCCTGCAATCTTTATTCCGGCTTTTGATTCTTCCAGCCTGGCATTTCTCATGATGTACTCTGCATATAGGTTAAATAAGCAGGGTGACAGTATACAGCCTTGTCGTACTCCTTTCCCTATTTTGAACCAATCGGTTGTTCCATGACCGGTTCTAACTGTTGCTTCTTGGCCCGCGTACAGATTTCTCAGGAGACAGGTAAGGTGGTCTGGTACCCCCATCTCTTTAAGAATTTGCCACAGTTTGTTGTGATCCACACAATCAAAGGCTTTTGCATAGTCAATGAAGCAGAAGTAGATGTTTTTCTGGAACTCTCGTGCTTTCTCCATGATCCAGTGAATGTTGGCAATTTGATCTCTAGTTCCTCTGCCTCTTCGAAACCCAGCTTGTACATCCGGTAGTTCTTGGTTCACGTACTGCTGAAGCCTAGCTTGTAGGATTTTGAGCATAACCTTGCTAGCATGTGAAATGAGTGCAATTGTGCGATAGTTTGAGCATTCTTTGGCATTGCCCTTCTTTGGAATTGGAACATAAACTGACCTTTTCCAATCCTGTGGCCACTGTTGCGTTTTCCAAACTTGCTGGCATATTGAGTGCAGCACTTTAACAGCATCGTCTTTTAGTATTTTAAATAACTCAGCTGGAATACTGTCATCTCCACTAGCTTTGTTGTTAGCAATGCTTCCTAAGGCCCACTTGACTTCACTCTCTAGGATGTCCGGCTCAAGGTCAGTGACCACACCAGTATGGACATCAGGGACATTAAGATCTTTCTTGTATAGTTCTTCTGTGTATTCTTGCCACCTCTTTTTAATCTCTTCTGCTTCTGTTAGGTCCCTGCCTTTTTTGTCCTTTATCATGCCCATCTTTGCACTAAACGTTCCTTTGATATCTCCAATTTTCTTGAAGAGATCTCTAGTCTTTCCCATCCTATTGTTTTCCTCGATTTCTTTGCATTGTTCATTTAAGAAGGCCTTTTTATCTCTTCTTGCTGTTCTCTGGAAATCTGCATTCAGTTGCTTATATCTTTCCCTTTCACCCTTGCTTTTCGCATTCCTTCTTTCCACAGCTATTTGTAAAGCCTCATCAGATAGCCATTTTGCTTTCTTGCATTTCTTTTTCTTTGGGATGGTTTTAGTTGCTGCCTCCTGTACAATGTTATGGACCTCTGTCCATAGTTCGTCAGGCACTCTGTCTACCAAATCTAATCCTCTAAATCTATTCATCACCTTCACTGTATACTCATAAGGAACATGATCTAAGTCATACCTGAGTGGTCTAGTGGTTTTCCCTACGTTCTTCAATTTAAGCCTAAATTTTGCAGTAAGAAGCTCATGATCTGAGCCACAGTCAGCTCCTGGTCTTGTTTTTGCTCTCTGTATAGAGCTTCTCCATCTTTGACTGCAAAGTATATAATCAATCTGGTTTCGGTATTGACCGTCTGGTGATGTCCATGTGTAGAGTCGTCTCTTGTGTTGTTGGAAAAGAGTGTTTGCTATGACTAGTTTGTTCTCTTGACAGAACTCTATTAGCCTTTGCCCTGCTTCATTTTGTACTCCAAGGCCAAACTTGCCTGTTATTCCGATTACTCCTTGACTTCCTACTTTAGCATTCCAATCCCCTATGATGAAAAGGACATCTTTTTTTGGTGCTAGTTCTAGAAGGTGTTGTAGGTCTTCATAGAACTGGTCAACTTCAGCTTCTTTGGCATCAGTGGTTGGGGCATAGACTTGGATTACTGTGATGTTGAATGGTTTGCCCTGGATACGCACTGAGATCATTCTGTCATTTTTGAGGTTGTAACCCATTACTGCCTTTCCCACTCTCTTATTGACTATGAGTGCAACTCCATTTCTTCTAAGGGTTTCTTGCCCACAGTAGTAGATATAATGGTCACCTGAATTAAATTCACCCATTCCCGTCCATTTCAATTCGCTGATTCCCAAGATGTCGATGTTTAATCTTGTCATCTCATGTTTGACCACATCCAGCTTGCCTTGGTTCATAGATCTTACATTCCACGTACCTATACAATATTGTTCTTTACAGCATCGGACCTTCTTTTCGCTTCCAGATACATCCACAGCTGAACGTCCTTTCGGCTTTGGCCCAGCCGCTTCACTCTTTCTGGAGCTACTTGGAATTGCCCTCCGCTCTTCCCCAGTAGCATATTGGACACCTTCCGACCTGAGGGGCTCATCTTCCGGCGTCATATCTTTTAGCCTTTTAACATTGTCCATGGGGTTTTCTTGGCAAGGATACTGGAGTGGGTTGCCATTTCCTTCTCCAGTGGACCACATTTTGTCAGAACTCTCTGTCATGACCTGTCCATCTTGGGTGGCCCTGCACGGTATAGCTCATGGCTTCACTGAGTTACGCAAGCCCCTTCGCCACGACAAGGCAGTGATCCATGAAGGGGAAAGAAAAATTACTCATGATATAAAATAATTGACTGCAGATAATTTATTGCTTTTTAAATATTTTATTTTATTACTACCCAAAACCTCTGAAGTAAAACCCATTAATGAAATATTTCTAAGTTTATTCTTTTTTAAATGTATTTTCACACCCATGGGCATCTGATGGCAAAATGTGCTTCATGACATCACAAAACCTGCCACTAATTTACTTGCACCTGTTATCTGCATGCTTGTTGTCATACTGACATTTGCTGGGAATGCCTATGTGAACATAATTTGCTGTCTCTGTGCATCCAATTTCCCCAATGTAGTGGTCTCCAAATAAGGTGGACTTAACTCCCACCATTCTCAGCCAGTCCTGGCATTTTACGTATCTGGCACCAAGTTGGAGAAGATAGTACTGTATCTCCATTCTCATGTCAAGCCCTCTAAGAAGGCTAACTCAGGAAACAAGAACCATTTTAATGTCTGGAAAGCTCTTTATTGCTGGTAGGGTAAGGTAAAAGATTCTTGAAAGCCTGCCAGAGTAATTCTCCACATCAACTTATACCTAGTGTAATTAAGGCAGAGTAACTGAGTATCTTTCTCATGTTCCCCTCCTCCACCAACTCAGAAAACTTTTACATAATGGCCCGGCTTCCTCCTGTTATGGTCATGCTCCCTCTTCTGTGTTCCCAAGGTCTGTTAGACATTCCATCACATCAATAGACTGGACTAAGAAATTTAAAAAAAAAGTTCCTGGAAGAAGGAAATGGTAAACTCCCTTCCTTTTGGGGAAAAAAAACCTCTAGTATGTGTACATGCTTCTGTAGACTCCAGAAGTCAAGTTCTTATTAAAGGAGACTGATTTATGTTTTTCCACTAGTAAGCATCAATTTATTTCCAGAGAAAGAACTTAAAGCAAGATCTGATCTAGATAGTTAGTCATGCTCTCAAACCTAGAACCTGTTTAGATTGTATGGTTGTCCAGTGGCATTTCATAGCTGCTGTTGTCCAGAGTTGTTCATATGCGGTGGCACATTATATGGACTTAACATCATGTCACCTAGAGATAAATGAAGTTTCTCTAATAAATGTCATCATCCTGTTGCAGTAGTAAGCAGTCTGAAAGCCAGAGATGCATATGGCCCCACAAGGCCTTCTCTGCAGCCCCCAGAACCACCTCCAACCACAGTTCCCAAAACTAAGGACATGGTTTTCTACCATTGTATGGAAGAAAGCAAATAAAAACTATAGAGTCAACTCTAAATAGTGATAACTTGGTTGAAAACAAAGAAACCCTCTGAGAATCCAAGAAATCCCCAAGCACAACACAGGCTTTTCCCATTAGCATCCTTTCCATGCCCACCATAGTTCTCATCTTCCTCCAAAAATGTTGACCCTCAAAGTTCACCTCTCCCATCCTTCTGCAACCATTTTTTAAGCTTCTCTGAACTTCATCTACTGCTTCTGCCAAAGCAGAGTCTCCAAATTCATCTGCCAATTTCATTCCACTCCATTGTATACTAAGCTAAACAGTCAAGGAAGGCCTAAATGAGTGTTGTCCACTGACACACCTAGAATCTCTCTGTGGATCTTCTGACAAATATAAATAGTTGGGAGCTAGAATTGGTTTCCACAATCGTGCTCCTCCATGTTCATTAGACACATTTGAACATCTGTAAGGGATTTGATTGCAAAGCTGTTCCAAGTGCATGATGCAAGAGATGGCGCTTCAATAACATCAATGTTCAGAGCATCCACCAACAGCACAATAATGATGTAATGTGTAAAGGAGCAAAGATTGTCTCAACATGGTTTGAAGTGTGCCAGAGTGAAACTCTGAGCTTTTTTCACCAGAGAGCCCACCCAGGGAGATAACATGTTCATTTTTATTATGGAAAGCTGCTTTATTGTCAAAGTACCTGACTGCTTTAAAATAGTATCCATTTGCAGTTGGATTCTGACAGCTTTTGGGTCTTATGTGTCCAAACACATGGCAGATTTTTGTTTTGCTTTTGACTGAGACCATTTATTAAAATTGGGTATGTCTACTTATTCATTCTAGGAGAAACTAAAGGAACTCTTCATAGAAATTAAAACTTCCCAAGGTAAACACTAAATTGGTTTTTAAATGATACATTGAGTATTTTTCTCCTTGGCTGTCTTCTGCTGTTTCTTCTCAGGGCCGGTTCTCATGATCTTTGGGTAGATGGCCAAGATTCCTTTAGCATGGATGCAAAACGTGCTTCAGTACACTATGGAAAACAATTTCTGAGAAGGAAATATATACAGATCTCTCTCTCTTTCTCCCTCCGTCCCCCCTCTTTCTCTTTCTCACACACACATGCACAAACACACACACTTAAATAAAACTGTAGCGCTAAAGCTGGAGAACATTAAGGATGACAGAGAATGTTGTTGGTTCACATCTTTAAGTGAACTACCTTCATTTGCACTTTCTGGAATATACGGATCAGACTGCACATTTTCCTGAATTTTATGATGCAATCTTCAGCCCCAACCCTGCATATAAATAAGCATATGTCTGAGGAAATTGTATGCAAAACTAAGCTTGTTAATGGAAAAAGAAATTAAAAAAATGTATATGTGAGAAAGAGAAATACATAATGGCTGCCTTCCTACAGTACCCTTAATCCATTCAGCTACTACCTCAGTTAGAGCTCCTTCTTTTGGGATCTTAGAGCAAACGTTCATGCTGACTGGTCAAAGGAAGCCTCCCTGCCACCTCCTTTCAGTCCTGACTGGTATCCCATCAGGCTTTGGGCACTGGGAAAGCTCCATTACATCAGTGGCCTTTTCAACACTGGCCAAACATGCAGCAGTAGCTTGGGTTTGGGAGGTGTGTTGCATGTTTCCAGGCCTTAGCAATGACAGTTTGTGCTCTTGTCAGTTTACACCTCCAACTGATTTCCTTGGAGAACTGACTGTGCAGGGTTTGGTCATACTCCACAGCTTACTGTTGGACACGTCAATCCCATTTGTAAATTGTTTCTTTGAAGGTGAAGAACAGAGGAAGGATCACCTGGTGTCCTATTTTCCATCTCTATTCTGCTGCTGTGTACATAAAAGGGTTAAAGCTGGAATCACCAAACTATGGTTTCCAGGGGTTCTAGAAAGTTCTGCACCATTTAGATAATACAGATTGCTGTATTCTCTTTTAGCTCTTGCTTGCTATTCATGTCTTATTCTCCCCCTGCTTTTGCTTGCCCTTTATCCCATTTTGCAAATTGAAATGTTTTGTTGCTTACCGGTGTTTAACGAATAAACATCAAGCTATATTTCTACTAGCTGTGTGTTTGCTCTGACCTGTATATAGTGACCAATACTCAATATTTAAGGTGCAAACCAAACCGGAAATTTATCCACTGTAATTTTCCAACACATACTGGGTTTTGGAATTCATACTACGTGCCTCATCATGGGATATACTTTGATTTAACAACTGCTCTGGTATAATTTGGGATTAAAATTGCTTCGCTTTTGCCCCAGTACTGAGGTACTAAGGTTAATTGGTTCACACAACCCCTCTAGATCCTTAACTGATCTGGTTATGTTGTGGTAAGCTAGTCAATATGTATATTAAGGAAAACTGCATTGAAACTTGTCTGTGATTTTTCTTGCAGTTTTTTAAATTGCAGAATGATGCTAGCATTTCAGAGAAACAGTCACAGGTTGGAAGTAGACTGATTTGTATATCCCTAGCGACTATTAAACACTCAGCATTTGTCATGCAACGCTGCCAGTGAAGCATCATGGAACGTCAACAGGACCAGTTGAGTTATATCATTAAAAGGATAGAGTTTTTGTCCCTTTCAGAAGTTGATGATGAAGCAATGTGGCAATCTGTTTTCTTATTGCAAAGAAGTTTACCATATGATTTGCTCAGTCCCCTTGGCTGCCTCTTGCAAGCCGTCAAACAAATCAGCATATTCACATCCAAATCTGGCTATATACCACCTGAAGTCAGAATACGTATATGTATGCTGGCCCTAATATTACAATAGCACAGTTACAATTTTCCTAGGGAAAAATCCTTTTATAAAGTCAGTCAGTTTCTTTCGTAAAAGAACTTAGAACATAGATTCTAGAACAAGATATAAGTTTTCTCTATCTCCCATCACATACAGTATTATAATTTGGGTTTTTAAAACCTTAATCGTTGCCACCTACTTCTCTATTAAGGATAGCACAGCAATTATTTGGCTCTGATTTTTGATGGGTTTCCTAATTCACAGTTTCAAACACCATGCAAATTGGAAAGAGGTTGAGTGCCAAACGGACACTTTTCATAATTCTAGAATGCATTTCACAATTCAGAAAGGATGCACTAAATGTGTAAATAAAAAAAAAAGTGTAGAAAAAAATTAAACCTTGGGGAAAGCATACACAAAATAATTTAAATCATGTCACATTTATTGCATATAATTTTATGCATGTTTTGTGCAAATACGGGGATAATTCCTTACAAATGCTGTCACGATGGGAAAAGTATGTACACAGATGCATATGAGGTTTTGTGTAGGCTTTTTAAAAATGAAATCTTAATGTGGAAATGGGGCTGAAACCAATTTGTGGTGAGGAAAATGAGCAACTGAATGAAACCAAAAATCAACGTATTTCCTTGCATCTATCAGATTTCTAATGTTCAATTTGTTTTGTATTATTGTGAACATTATAAGATTCTATAAGGAAGACTTTGAACTGAGCTCTCAACTATAATATTGCTATATCAAAAAGGAATCCAAAATGAATTATTTCAAAACAAAACATTTTTCAACAGAGTCCAGTTGAATTAGAGGAGCATATAAACTCCAATAAACAAAACAAAACCAGACAAATATTTCCTTTAATAGGCTACATATACCTTCCTTTCTCACTGTTGATCTACATGTTTTTTAAAGCAAAGGCAGCCAGTGAAACAGAAATACAGAAAGGCATTTTTGAGATGACAAAAATCGTCTGGTATTTCACATCTGATTTTATTATTATTATTATTATTATTATTATTATTATTATTATTATCATCATCATCATCATCATCATCATCATCATCATCATCATCATCTGATTTTCCTGCTTTTTCATTACAGAGTTGCTTATTTGCCAGATGTAAATGTATTTGTCTTTATGATCGTAGTCAACTTCTGACATACTTACTCTGGAGTTCTGAAAAGAAGCAGAGGATACATTTAAAACCAGTAAAAAAGATACGAGATTTTTCTCCTCAATTTTTACATCTAGAGTAGACCTTCAGATAAGGTAATGGATTCAAAATAGATCAAAGAAAAAGAATTTCAGGAATTTCCAATCCTCACAGTTGTTGTTCTTGTTTTTTACCATGCTCTTATAAATTGTGAAGGAATCCTTCCTTGGCTCATGTAAGAGATGATAAAAGCGAAGAATATTACTATTAAAACTTATCATCTGCAGGATCTTTGTAATGGAGGCAACGGAGTCCCATTTTTTAGGCCCCACCCATAGAAAGGCCTCTCTAAATATGTTTCAGTTTTGAAATAGTTTTACAGTACAGCCTCCACTGATTGATTTGGGACTGGTCTATCTGATCATTTCAAACACTGAACCAAATTTCGGATGGCCATCCTCCAGTTAAAATATAATCCCAGGAGTAATTTCAACATTTGGAGTTTCTCACCACTTTCCCATGTACTGGGCCATTGACTTCAGTAGAGAAACATATATTTTGATGTAGGCTCAGGGGGAAGAAACATGGAAGCTCAAATAAACATTTTGTGCCCCCTAGAGATTTTTCAGAATCTTTTTAAAAAGTCCTGGCTGCCATATGTAAGTAAAAGTGTTCAGAACTTCAGCCAGTAAAAAAGGTTATCTGTCAACACTGTTAAACACAAATGTAATACTAACTTCTTAGCACAAATTTTCTTTCAGGTTCTCCTGAACTCTAGATCTGCTGCAACTTCTCCATTGGCTTTAGTTTCAACTTCCCTAAGCTGAGCAAGAATATTTGAAGGAGGAATTGTCAAACGTGTGACTGAGCATGTTCGGAATTAGTGCTCAGCAAAAAACAACCACCACCACCTCTTTTTTCCTATCTGGGTGACACTTCTGTCAACGGAAAAGGGAATTTCAGGGACATTTTCAAGGGTGACATGTGGAATACTTGCATTTGCTCAGCTTTCAGGTGGCCAACTTCCCATCTTTGATTGTGCAATCTTCCCTGCTGACTCCTTGACTCCCACAATTCTAATAAATCTCAAGGGAAGGCATAATGAGAACTTCTCCCATGCAGCTTTCTCAAATTTGGAAGTGTGGACATCCAGAAAGGTTACAGACTGATGCATAAAAGAAAAGTGACAGAAAAGAATCACATACAGCATCAGTCGAAGGGAGCGACAGTGTATGCAGCTGCTTTGGGTCCCTGAAAAGTGGGAGGGGGGCTCAGCAGAGCACAAACTGAATTAGGTTATAGAGGATAGAGAATGTAGAAGTGAGGGGGCTCCAGTTGACTGCCTGCATCATTCTGCCTCCGAGAAAGTGCCTCACATTCACCACACTCAACATCTTTTTTCAAGCAGGCAGGTCCAGTCATAAGCTCACATAGCTCCTTGTTAGCCAACAGCAGACAGGGGCAACAAGATTTTTGGGAGGCAGGTCCACTAGTGCACAGCCAAGAAGTAGATCAGGCTGGAGGTTTTCAAGCAGGCTGATTTGCCTATTAAGAAATGCAGCTACACATTAGTCATAGGTAGATTGGGCTGAGGAGATTTAGGGGCCCAGGTCAATCCACACAATGTCACTGGTCTGTGTTAGTCAAGGAGATACTGTAGGTCAGGCCAATGGAGCAATCCTCCTGAGCAGCATTTTACTATATGGTAACCTTGTATCTAGTATGTTTCTTCTAGATAGATCTTTAAATTCAGGTTCTTTGTTTATTCCATTTTGAATACATCATCTTAACATCTTATTTTGCAGGAATCCATCTGCGGTGTTAACCTAGGGCTGTCAGTAAGGGAAGATAACTTTACAAGAGAAGATAACTTTTAAGAAATGTATCCACACATCATTACATGAAATTCACCCCATGTAACTAAGCTTCTTCATCCTTTCAATTATGCATGAAGGTCCTCATCCAGACCTTCCTCGCTGACTTGTAAAGATCAAGGAGAGTCAGCAAGGACAGGATGCGAGTGTGAGTATGACATGCACAACCTGCTGCTGCCACTTGCCAGACTTACATGAGAAGAGTAACATAATACATTTCTTCTTCCAAAACCCCAATGATTTATTACTACAAACCTCAAAGGAGAAAAGGATTACTAAGAAGCTCTTAGTGGAAGATGTCCTGAGTTACTAGTCCATTGTGGGCCAGGAAAGAACAAACCCAGTTGCACAAGCAAATTGCATGGCCTGTTTATCTTAGGCATTTTAGTTTGCCTCTTAAGGACACAAAGAACAATTCCTCACCTCACAAATTAGGAAATATATTTTGCAATATAGTGATATCCCTGAGAAGGGGATATGCAAAGGAAATATCTCAGATGATCATTTTTGTTGTCACAATACATCATGCATCACAGCAAATATAATCACCTACAGATTGATTTTTAAGAGGGGCCAAACATTTATAAATATCACAAATTAGCAGATGTATAAAAGGGGAATTCAGAAAATCAACAGCTTCTCTTTTTTCCTTGTTTATTTTATTTTTTGCCCTTTTTTAATTTTATTTTTTAGTATTTTAAAATTGCTAAATTTGTTTTGTTCATTTCTTTTTCTTTAATTTACAGGTACAAAAACACATACATTCATATTCACACAGACACACACACACACATATACACCATGCAACAACACAATGGAGATTTTAATAACAAGCAATTTACCTTAAGACTGAAACTATTACAGGTAGTCCTCACTTAACAATGGTAACTGGGACCAGAATTTCCATCCTTAAGTGTAAAAAGGTTATAAAATGCGACATCATGTGAAGGAGCCATTTAGCGATAGAAATTCCAGCACTTCCAGCTGCCATCGTTAAGCAAATCACCATGGGTCATTAAGTGAGGGCATCACCTGGTTGCCATTTGCAACCTCCTGCTGACTTCCCCATTGACTTTGCTTATCGATCACATGACTGCAGGGACACTGTGATGGCTGGAATTTTGAGGACTGTTCATAAGCACCATTCGTTTAGTGCTGTCATAAGTTTGAATGGTCACTGAATGAGTGGTTGTTAAATGAGGTCCACCTGTATTATAAAACAAATACATTGTTTCATTTTCTCATTTTACTAGATATTCATTATATCTGATTTTGAAGAAAAGTCAATTAATTATAATGCTTGTAATATTAACATTCAAAGCTATAATAAATATTGATAGAATATCCATTTTTCTTCTCTTCTCTTTTATCTACATTTAATAGTCTAAGGCACTTACATAATAGAATATTAAGAATATAGGCATATTATATAAATATTGTATCACAATAACATATGGTACTAAAACTGAGAAGATGGAGCAATAGATTGTTTATATGGATAGATTTAATAATAAGTTAAAGGATTGTGATAGATCTATATTAACATTTTATGGATATACTTTTAGTTTCTACAAATGTCACTCACTCAGTCATTATTCTATATTATTTTTCTGATTTTCTTAGCACTGCTATACTTTTGGTGTTACTTTATCATATCTTATAAATATGAATATAAATATAAATATAAATATATAATATATATATTCTTGTCATCAGGTAAAATTATTTCCTCCTTCCTCTTCCATTTAGTCCAAATTCACTGCTCTCATAATGCAGTGCAAAAGGTGCCATACCAAACACTAGATTGGCAAAGCAGAGGTCCTTCAAGTCCCCAATTTCTAATTTCTTGCTTCTTCCATCCAGTCAATTGTGCACCCTATCTTGCCATCTGGAGAGCAAATTGATATCAGTAGAATGCATTTGTAATTATTATCCTTGTTCTTCTCTTCACATATGAAAAGAGAAGAACAACATCACATGGAGAGTTTTTAATGAGTCCAGGATTAATGCTGTGCTCTCTCTCTCTTTTCAGCACACACGCACACATGCCTGAAGGTAATGAAGTACAACAGACAAATATTTATGCCCATTCGAGGACTTTATTTATTTATTTGTTGGATTTACACCTACCACATTCAAAATTTCTCTCAGAGGTTTAGAAAAATAATGTATCCGTGTACTTATCAACAAAATATATCGTCATTTTACATGCATATTGCATGCTTATTGTTACATATGTGGTTCTGTGTTTGTATGTGAATGAATGGGCATAATGTAAATCTATACCACTAAGAACTCTAACACAATCATTATGGTGACCAATTCTGTCCACAGCTAATTCTTAACATGCCATTGAGTATATGATAGGTTGCTTCCATCCTAATGACTTGAAATGTGTTCACCATTGATACCTTCAGAGATGTTTCCAGTCAAAGCAGAGCTGCTCTTGACATTTTTGAAGAAAATACTTTAACCACTGATGAAATGCATGATAAAAAAACCCGGATGCCTTAGAAATAAGGAAAGAGGAAGTTAAAGTAACGTAGAGTTTCCTTCATTTTACTCCTTTGGATGTCTAATGCCTCAGATATTTAAGCTGTTTTTTACCTAACCAGGCAGCTTTTTAGGGATCATTCAATTTATATTCAATCTGAAGTCTGTTACCTGGTTTTTACTTTATAGTGACAAGCAGAAGAATCCCCAAATACTTCACCGCTGGCAGCTACAATTTCTTTCCAGCTAAAACCACTGTGAAGCTGGCTTGTTTCATTTTTTCAGGTGCTGTGTTCTCTTTGCCCTTTGTGGAAACTCTTTTCTCCCCTTGCTTCTCAGTCCCCCAGCTCCTGGTCTGCAACTATACTAGCAGATCTTTCAAAGGTGAAAGTTGCTTGAATGCTTAATGGCTTATCAGCCCCGCTTTTCTAGTAGGAACCAGTAGATTCCTCTTATCTATTATAGACATTCAGGCAAAAAATTGCACAGGAAGCAAGAAAGTAATTTATCCGACTTCCCCTTAGTATAGAGTGGGGATGAAAGTTCATTGTTGTTCCTATATGACCTGTGGTAACTCATGGGGAGGCAATGATTTTCACTCCTTGTTCTTGTCGTTGCTAAGTCAGCAGAAATAACTACAGCTGAAGATGTTCTTCAAACTGTGTTTGAAAGTTTGGGGAGTGAAAGTGGTGGTGGTGGTGTGGCTCTTACTCATGCTCTGTTCAATTCATTCTTCACCTTTCTCCAATGACACTCTAGGCATATCTGCTGGTGTTTCAACTCCCAGAACCCCTCAGAAAACCAAGAGACACCCCAAGATTAATGAACAGCAAGAGGCTGCAAAGGAGCAATTTGATCCATGTCTTGGTCACCTGCCCATTCCAGGCTGCAACTAACACCTCAGTTCAACTGCATACCCAAACTCCCTCTGGAATCCCTCCAGGCCTATCAGTCACCTGGGATAGACTGATTTAACAAGCTGTAAGTACATGCTAGTGCTGGGAAAGCACTAGCAAGCTGAAAAAGAGTTAGAGAGTAATCCAACCATGACAGAAGTAATGTCCTCCACTACCAGATCATGTTATAACTGTCCAGACAACAAAAAAACAAAAACAACCTAGATCTAGTATGCAGACACCAGTTTGTGTCAGGCCTTCAACAATTTGAATTAGATCCATGGTGGTCATGACCTCTTGAGGTGCCCCCAACCTTACATCCCTAGGGGCAAAGCAGGGATGATGCTGTGCAGCAGGGAGGGCAGTACAACAGTAATGAACCCAACTATTCTGTAAAGCAGGGTTCCTCAACCTTGGCAACTTGAAGATGTGTGGACTTCAACTCCCATGGCTGGCTGGGAAATTCTGGGAGTTGAAGTCCACACATCTTCAAGTCGTCACAGTTGAGGAACCCTGCTCTAGAGTCCAACTTTATCCAAAGAGTCTGACATCCAATTATCTGTAGAGCCCCTGAAAGCCATCAAAGCTTCTTGGATGATAATTGTTCTTCCACCACCACCCCTCCTCTGAGCTTGCAGTTGGGGCCAGACATGGAATCCAGGTGACTATATCTCCAAGAAGAAAAACCCCTTCCCCTGGTCCCACCCAGGTCTTCTTTAGACATGCCAACTTAGGTACTTAATCCATAATTAAAGTATCTCTGAGTTTGTAACTGGATATGAGGAAGGAAGGAAGGAAGGAAGGAAGGAAGGAAGGAAGGAAGGAAGGAAGGAAGGAAGGGGTTTTCTCAGTATTTTTCAGCTTTGAGGTAAAAATATAAAGCTGGGTGATATATCAATATATCCTGAATGAACTTTCAGCATTTGACATTTTATAATACAAAATGTTTATTTTCTGTTCATTTTCTTTCAAAATTAGGAGCCAACTGCATGGTCCATGTCAGTGCGATATGGACTCACATTATTCTGTTCCATCAATTCACTTTACAAAATGCATAAAATCTATAGTTCTTGTCTTACAGTTTTTACTTAAGTTTCCTTTAAATCAGCCTTTTCATATGCATGCTACAAAAATAGCTAATAATTTATGTACTGCATCTTATTAATATTGTCAAAATCAGTCTTCTGAATCACTGAAAAAATTATTCCTTGGCAAAAGAGTTTTTTGTTTTTCTCTTGCATTTTAGGTCAAGCATATCTTTTATTAATTGTTTTTGAGATTGCTATATTGTTGCAGGGAGATATAGGGTGCTTTTATTTTTCTCCATCTCTGTGCAACCTTTCTGGCTTATATATACTTCCTGATCTTTAAAAAAATGCCAATTGGAGTAATCTCACAATGACATCCTTGGAATTTAAACAAAGTATGAGAAGCCAGAGAAAATGCAAACTGCTGAAAATATGATTATAAAGGAAAAAACATGATCTTTGGTCACCCATACTCTGCTCATGAGAATTTCACCAAATTGTTCTTCTTCCTTTGCAAATAAATGTGAAATTCATCAACTTGAATGAGGATGGTTGAAAAAAAAAATCAGAGGTTCACAGTATATGTACTTAAGCATTTCATGCTAGGAATGAAGACTTAAGGTCAAGATGAGACTCATCTTGAGACTCAAGTTTATTTTAATCATGTATCTTTATTAGCTTTTGTCAGTGCTTTTTCAGATCATTTTATTTCCTTGTTTTTCTTTTCTTTTTTTCTTTTCAGCTTTTTCTCCTTCTCAGGAAATACTTGTATTTTTTCTTTCCATTGATCATTCCATGTAACAGTGTTCAGTTCCTAATGAAGAGCAAGCAGAAAAACCTTCATTATTGGAACCATCTTGCCTACCACCAGAAGACAAAAATGGATAAGAGAAACACTCCCTTTAGGAAGTAGGGCTTGATGGTAGCACTGGAGATATGTGAAAGAACATGATGTGAATTAAAGAACTTTCAGCACAGAGTCATAAACAACTATCCATAAGAAAACTTAAACACTTTTTTCTGTGTGTCATATCCTAACAAAATAACTCTGTATAGCTGACACTATCCCTATTATACTTTTATTTGTATGTTATATTCTCAAATATACACAGACAATTTTTATTTTTATCAACTTCAGCAGCCATCTGTGCCAAGGAGGATATTTATTTAGATAATAGGGTATTTCATATCAAATCAGTAGCAGATTTCTTTTACATCTTTATTTGCACAATTAGTAGCTGCAGGTTATAAGAAAGGATTGTAGTCGAGTGGTGTAGACTCCAGACTATTCACTCTCTACTCTCTTGAACTAATGCTAAGCTTTGTACATGTTATTTATTTATTTACCATATTTTTCCATCTATAAGACACCCCCATGTATAAGACAACCCCCACTTTTCCCACCTAAAATTAAGAAATCAATATTTTAAAGATAAAGTAGAACACATTTTTGTTTAGTAATTAGGTAACATTTACATGATATACTCAGTGGGAGGAGGTCCAAACTGTCTCTCTGCAGCTCTATTTCCATGATCTTTTGCATAAGTGATTACATTCAATCACGAGTGAAACTGCCAATAGTTTGTCTCTGCAGACAGATTTCCTCCAATTGGTTTGTTCAGCATCAGCTGATGTCAGTTAGATAAGGCTCATAACTGGAGGAAGTCTGTTTGCAGAGACAAGCTATTTCACTCGTAACTGGAGGCTCGTGATAGAAGGAAGCCTGTTTCCAGAGACAAAGTATGGGCAGTTTCGCAACTGCGCAGTTCTCTCCTCGGCTGACTTCCTTGCATAAGACACCCTTCAATTTTTAGTGTAACGATTTTAGAAAAAAGTATTGTCTTATACAGGTAGATGGAAAAATACGGCATTTACTTACATTATCTAGATGGCTGACCATCTCATGGCAGTGGCTCTACTGTAAAATCAAAAAGCCCTTAAGTTAGTTGTGTGCAAGAAATCTTGGGCTACTTTACACTCATAGAATCTATGAGAGAGAAAAAAAACTCTTGATGAAATTTTGAGCAAGATGGAATTATGGTTTGATTGAACAAGACAGCTTGCTACTTCAGAGGAACAAGATGGTTTGTAATTCAGTCATTTGTAAGAAAAAAGGTGCACATCCTAGTTAGTAAAAACAAACAGAGAAAAACGGTCCAATGCTCCCATTGTGTAATTGTGCTTGTGTGCTTGTTTTCTTTTCTTGTTCTGACAGAAAGGAAATAGCAACGCACACCTCACTGAAAGGAAAGCGGTGCAGATGAGTGATACCCTTTTTTGCACGTAAATCACTTAACATGTGTAAAAATGGTACCCTTAAAAATAAATCACATTTATGTATGAATGTATACATGTGAATGAAACTGGAAAGGGGTAAAAATGCTGCTGCACAGTGCTAGTGGGCAATTTAGCAGCTCACACATTGTAGCAATTGATGGATTATTGTTACCTGGGTAATGGAAATGTATTCTCTTTTCCGTGTGATCTTTTGAATCTCCCAGGGACACACACTGAAAGTT
The DNA here is from genome assembly GCA_030867105.1 of Liasis olivaceus. Taxonomy (NCBI): domain Eukaryota; kingdom Metazoa; phylum Chordata; class Lepidosauria; order Squamata; family Pythonidae; genus Liasis; species Liasis olivaceus. Next base: position 234,195,042 of record CM061349.1, on the reverse strand, counting down.
GGCACCAAGCTGGAGATTTTTTACGGTGCTTTTTTGTCCTTTAAAAAATTAAAGTAAGTTCTAAAAGTGATAGGTTAAGGTCCCTGGAAATTTAAGCCATATGCTTGTGAATGCCTGAAAATAATAATAATAATAATAATAATAATAATAATAATAATACCCCTCACCACTCCTTAGTCCCTTTTTAACTGAAAATAATAATGTTTAAAAGTGGCTGGCTTCAGACAATAAGATGGCCATATTTTCAGGAATAAAGAAGGGAAATAATTTGTTTTACATACAATGAATCAAAAATAGCAAGGATACCATTAGAAAAAAATTCAGAGTTCATCATATATTTTGCAGCCTATTCAAAGTTTACAAAATGGTGTGCAAAGTTTCAGAATCTCCAGAATTCTTCCTCAGAAAATATGGTAAACAAAGTTGGGGAGAAGAGGAAAAGGAACTGGCTTAGGTTGAAGCCATGGAGTATGGTATGTATGGAAGGAGGCTGATGATATTCAAATTGGACTCCAGGAAGAATTTGAAAAAGGCACATTAATTAAAGGCATTGTTGTAATAGAGATATTGGAATAATGAATTGATATACAATTATGTGAGTCAACATTAAAGGTGTCACAACAATGTTTTGTGATTTTACAAAGACATGTACTGTAAATAAGAGGAATTGTCTCAGAATATCAGCAATAAATTAAGTTCCTTGGCCCAGAGAGATTGCTTGTGCTCCTAACTGTATTAACAGAAGGTTTCAGTTGAAAGAACAGCAACACTGCCTTAGAGCAAAACTGAATCCAATGCCTGAGGAATGTAAATCCAGGCTCTTTTGCTCACCTGGGCTTCACACCTGGACCTACCTGGCTGGCTCTCACAGATAACAAAATGTACTTGCCGTTTGGTTAATTATTTTTCTTCAAAGAAACAGGCTCAAGTCAGTGCCTGGGGGTCTAATGCTGATCAGCTGTCTCCTTGTTTGCTGCTTTGCCCTGTTCTGTGTAAACACATTTTAGTTCAACAAAAATAGTCTTTGATAATTGCTCAGAAGAAATAGGATCAGAATTTTGAGTCAGAGCAACTGCAGTATGACTTACCAGGACAATAATTATTGGCCAACAGTCTCTGAGCCCCTGTGATGAAACAGTGTAAAAGGTGATGGATAGTAGTAAATGATCTGAGTGGCCACAGCTATTTTGCCCAGTCCTGGTAAAGTCCTGATAGTCCTGATAGAAGAAAGAGAAAAAGACTAGCTTTGCACTGTCTCTTAACTCAGCAGATGTTCCCCTAGTCTCCGATTTGCTTGTTTCTGTAACCTCAAGCAATTGGGCCCACTGCAACCCAGAACTAATCGATCCTTCGGAAATTCAACCTTTTCCCCAACAGGGAACAGTTTGGCCAGTCTGCACATGGCTGATTCATCGATGTAGTAGGATCGCTGTAATTGGCAAGGATTTCTCCTCCTGTTTGGGGGGGGGGGAGGGTGGGCACGAAGCTCTCTGTGGGATGTTCAGGTTGCCCAGCTGCTCTCTTTGTTTGCTCTCTGCGGAGATCATTAGATGAGATGTTCAGGCATGCCTTTGGCTGGCATTTTCAGTGGCCTTTTCAGAAAAACTGTATCTTAGAAATATCCCCTTTCTTTCCCACCAAGACAGCTCTTAAATAGTAGCTTATTTAAATAACATTCTTCAAATGTTCATTAACAATCCTTTCGAAATTAAAAAAAAAATTAAAGATATCTCTAAAAAGAGAGGAAGCATGATGAGTATGGAAGGTTAGCTCATGAGAAAGGATCTTTGCTGCTAAAATATGCTTCCAAGTATTTTGCAGGACTTGCTGGTTGTGTTCTTACTGCTTACACAAAGGAGAAGCAGTCTTAATCCTATACTTTCTAGGCTTATAATTGCTATTTACACAGAGCCAGTTTGGTGTAACGATTAAGGCATCAGGCTAGAAACTGTGAGACTGTGAGTTCTAGTCCTGCCTTAGGCACAAAGCCAGTGGGTGACCTTTGGCCAGTCACTCTCTCTCAGCCCTAGGAAGGAGACAATGGCAAAGCACATCTGAAATCTTGCCAAGAAAACTGCAAGGACTAGTCCAGGCAGTTGCCAGGACTCAACACTGACTTGAAGGCGTGTGCATGCACACACGCAACTAGATAGCTCTGACTGAATTTGGTACTTTTGACTACCAGATCCTTTTCAAAAATAGGGTAAAGATATCATTATAATTTATGTGATTATTATTACTGTGATAGATATAGAGTTCACACAAATTCTTGGTTTAAATAAAGACTAAAACTGAGTTACTATTATAGGATATGTAATTAACTTACATTCCATTTTGTATTTCTAAATCTATATTCAAAGAAAGACCATATGTATGTGTCTATTTGATAATATGGATTTGTTTATGTGTATCTTTATAAGAAGTTATCTTTTTTCAATAATTTTATTAAGATTTTTAAAAAACAATAAAAGATAATACAAAGTGAAAGAAAAAAGAATACCAAAAAAAAAAAAAATCCCCTTTTTAAGAAAGCAATTTTCTAACCTCATCACAATAAGTAATAAACAATTTCATAATTACTTCACCCCTATTAAGAAATATAAAACTCTTCATCCCATAACCCAACTCTTAGTAATAAGCAAATCAAATATGTAACATCTTCTCCTTATCCAATTGTCAGCAAAAAGTACAAGAAGGAATCTAATAAGATCATTATTCACAGTGGGTCACCACTGCCTCTGTCTAGAAGACTGATGAACCAGTAGCAGACTACCGCTGGTATGCTGGTAATGTTTAAGAGCTGGTTCTGCCAGCCCCATTGCCCCTGCTAGCCACAGAAAAGCTGGTCAATGTGCCAAGAGTGGTGGCTCAGCTCTGCTTTCAACTGGCTTGCAAACTTCCACAAAATTTAGCAATTGGCTCTCGCAGGTGGGTGTGAGCCAGCTCCAGCATACCACTAAGACCCTCTTTCATTCTTCTGGAAGAAAACTTTCCAGGCTCAGAGTGAGATCCTTCTGAGCTTGCTCACTGAAGTAAGCTCCTTAACCTGCACTGACAAGGCAAGCTATCTAATTAGTCCTACCATTATATAAAGGGAAGCAATTCCCTCAAGCAGGAAATCCAGGGACAGAAAGGCAGAAGGGATGGCAATGTGTAAGAAAGAACCTTCCCTGCCTCATTCTTATTGAATCCCTCTGATTCAACCCTCAGCCTGATTAGCTTGTGAGTGTAGAAAAATGGGCACGCTACCATTTGTCTTTAGCAAGCCCCAAAACTTTGTATTATTTAAAGGACCTTTCAATCAGATTAAAATACAGACAAACCCCAAGCATAGAGAGCTTCCTCTGGCTCTGCACCTTTTATGATCAAACGTGCTCACAGGCTTTGCATCGATGACCAATGCAGGTCAAACGTCCTTTTTAGTTGGATTGTAATCCACCATCTTTGCCTCACAATGGCCATCCAAACTGGGACACGTAATCCCACATATCCAAGGACAACACAATAGGGAATTCTGCTCAAAATGCATTAATAATTGTTTTTATCTTGTGAGTGTTTTTACATTTTATTGATGTTTTTATTGTAAATCAAATCTTTCAGCATATGCATGCAGTATGTAAGTGTATCAAATAGTAACAGTAATAGTAATAATAATAGAAACAACAACAAGATAATAATTATCAACAACAACAAAGCAGGAATTGAAGTTGGGGACCAATTGATTAGTTCCCAGTTCAGTAACTCATTTTGCTACATGGACAAAAGTCTTACATTACAAAAACAGAAGCATCATTAGCAGAAATATGGAAATATTTCATTTATTTATTTATTTATTTATTTATCACATTTATCTCACCCAAAGCAACTCTAGGCGGCATACAACAAATAATAAAATAACAAGATAACAAATAAAGTAACAAAATAAAAATATATTCTGGAGAGAAAATTAAAACATGTCAAAGCACTACAAATATTTCATTGTTGAATCATATATATATAATTCTTCTTTGATTTATGAGAAATATAATCACAGTACCATTACTTGTTTCTTCTTTGCTGGCGGGGGTAGAAGTTTAATTTATTTTCAGTTTTGTGAGCACCTAATTTCACTTTGGAGTCCTTGGGGTTCTCTGAGCTTGGTTCTTTTCTTGCAAACGTTTCATTACCCGGCTAGGGAACATCTTCAGTGCTAAAATGGGATGGGGTTTGCTCTCTGTTTATGTGCTGTGGCCTGCCTTGCCAGTGCGGGTGGGGGGTTTCTTTTGCTCCTCCGGTAGTTCCTTGATTAGCTTATGTTTACTGCTTGATTGTGTGCCTGGTGGTAACCTTTGCTTATCTGGGTGATGATTGCTGGTGAGGTGATCTTCTGGTCTTTTGTCTCTTTTGAATAGTATGTAGATGCTGTTTATCTCTGTGTGTCTGTTAATTGCTGCCTTGTCTGAATACCAAGCTTCCAAGAATTCCCTTGCATTTTTGGATTTAGCTTGGTCTAAAATGCTGACAGTTTCCCAGTTAAAACTGTGGTTGAGTCTGTCCATGTGTTGTGAGATTAAGGAGTTTCATCATGTCTTCTGACCGCTAGTTGGTGCTCGTGGATGCGTTCTGCTAGTCTTCTGCCCATCTGTCCTACATAGTGTTTGTTACAGTCCTTACACTGTATGTTGTAGATGACTCCTGTTTTTCTTCTTGTGCTACTGGGTCCTTTGGTTTACTTAAGATATTTTGGAGTGATTTTGTTGGTTTGTGTGCTACAGAGATGCCATGTGGTTGTAATAGTCTGTTGGTGGTTTCTGAGATGTTTCTGATATATGATAGTGTGATCCTTTTCATAGCTTGTGTAGGTTGTGTTGTAGTAGGTTGATTATTCAAGCGAGCACAAATGCATTGCCGCAACCCAGAACAGCAGGAAAAAGGAAAAAGACCACTTATACAATATTCCAACAAAATGGATATCCACGCAACTTTATCAAAAAGTGCCTGACCACTCAACCTACTACAACACAACCTACACAAGCTATGAAAAGGATCACATATGCTAATCAAGGAACTACCGGAGGAGCAAAAGAAAACCCCCACCAGCACTGGCAAGGCAGGCCACAGTATATAAACAGAGCAAACCCCATCCCATTTTAGCACTGAAGATGTTCCCTAGCTGGGTAATGAAATGTTTGCAAGAAAAAAAAAAGAACGAAGCTCAGAAAACCCCAAGGACTCCACAGTTCAACCCTGAGCTACACATATTCGCCTCTACTGGTAATTTCACTTCATTGCGGAAGAATAGGGCACTTACTGTGAGTTTATAATTTCAGTCCTTTGCTTTCACTTTAATGTACTGCTTTCTTTAATATTTTTAGTTGTATTTCTCATACAATGATCAGAGCCTGCTTTTGCACTGTGAGGTAGGACAAGATTTATGCTTGTGTAAAACTGAGAGGAGTTAGACTTCTGATCATTAATATAATGAAGGAAGAGCATCTGGAATCTGCTAGACATTGAATGCTTCCAGTGACAAAAAAGCATAAGGCTAATGGTAAATAAGGTGTTGTTTTTTTTCCTTTTAAAGCCATCATCATGGCTGCTGAAACCATCAGGCCTAAGTCACATCCTTTCCTGAGGAAAAAGTCAGCTGGTAGTGGAGGTTCTGCCAGCAGGACCCCACAGGCCTTCCAAATTTGGTTCCCTCAAATTTAGTTCTTCTTTTTTAAAAAAAAAAAAAAATCAACAATTCCCTACTTTCCTCTTTTTCCTCATTCTTGCTGGATAGATACTTTAGAGAAATGAAAAAGATGCCAGGGAAGAAAGGTTGGCAAGGAAGGTTGAATGAAGAATGAGGGAGAAAGAAAATGATTACTATGGATATCTTCCCAGAAGGGGCATGTCCAGGATACCGTCAGTGCTACTACTGCCACTGACAGGAAGCCTCTTTGTCTCTATCCTGTGCTCTTATCTGAAACCTGCTCTCAGAGATCATCTGATTAGTCTGGGATCTATTCCTGGATGCTAGTGATAGGCCAGATCCAGCCTCAATAGCCATCTCCCATCATCTCAAGAGAATTTAGGCCTTCTCTCCCTCAGTTGCTCTGGCATCCAGGACCAGGTTCACCAGTCAAGTTGCTAGGAAAACAGTTGACTTACAAATATTTTATCATAATGTCTCAATTTTTCTTGAATCCTCTAGTCCAGCTATTGCTCCTATACTGTTGCAAGCAGGAGAGTATCATTAAAAACCATGAGAAGAGAAGATGGCAAACTGTATCTAGAGAACCTGCAGTTTTCAGCTGAAGCATACAAATATGAATCAACTCAGGATTTATCTGGAAACGCAATGGCACCCATTTAGCTCTTGGGAAAAGGGACCCATTCTCCAAAGTCTGGAGCTGCAAAACAGAAACCCTACTCATTATGCAAGGCTGGTCAAGCAAACAGGCTCCCTGCAGATCATAATTTTATATCCTTTCCCACCATTGTACAACTACAGTGATTAGCTACAGCTGAACAGGAGTCAAGGGAAGAAAGAACTCTGGACTCCAGCACGGGTAAAATATGTACCATTTAAAAATCAGGCAGAGAAGGCAGAAGATTAGAAATTTCATTGGAGAATTAATTGAAGGTTTCTCAACATATTGTTGCAATCATTTTCTTGAATGGCAACAGAGCTCTACATATCTTGTTTTGGAATGGCAAACATCAGTAAAGGCACTCACATTTTATGTGGGAAGGACTATTCCTCAAACTATTTGTACTGATGTGCCAGTCACAATATGGGAAATGAATACTGTCCAAATGCACTGAACAAGTAATTTGCCATTTTCAAGCATGTCTGAGGTTCATGTTTTCATTTTGAATGCTTGTGCCCCCTTTTTCCAAGAACCACTCAAAAGCTCAAGAGAAGAAGAGAAGATGAAAGATGTGGCCAAGTTATTTGCCAAGGATGTGGTCTGCTAGGGACTCATTTTCACTGTTTGATGGGCACTCTGCTAAGTTATAATAATATTTATCATTTTTTTAAAAGTCCTAAAGTCATCAAAAGCTGGTATATATTAAATAAACTTTTTGAGCCCACCTAGTTGAACATTCCCTTCTCTCTTGCCCAGAAACACTAAAACTTCTATGATGACTTTCTCCACACTAAAAATGGGAGAAGATGAGTATTATGGATAATCAAAAGGGTCAAATTCAATTCCTATCAATTTATCACAGGATTGTTTAAAATAGTTATGGTTAGGAAATCTATTGAACATTATAAACAAACAAACTTAACTTACAAGAAGTTGGGACTCCCAGGGGTCACAAGCAATTTAGAAGAGAATTCCAAAATTTTGTCCTTAGGCATGGTTGTCAAGCTCAGATTTCTGAATATTATTATCCTCAATAAAGTCATTAGTTCTAATCATGGAGGGAGGGGAGGCTCAAATTCATGTGAGATCTGCTTTACTCCACTAAAGTAGAGAAAGAAGATGATGTTCCCAAAGCAAATGCATAATCCTATCTTCTCATGTACATTTGAGGCTCCATTCAACTAGAGTATTGCACTCTTCAACTTACCAGATTACTCATTATTAGGGATCTCATATGGCATTCCCCACCTCACCCTAATTTGGAGAGTATGAGCTATTTTTTCCCAACTGGATTCAGCATCATTTCAGCTAAGACTAACTTGAAACTAGATGCGCACCCTGCTCCTACTACAGCATGGTTTTCTCTCTACACCATCCAACTTTCATTGAGTATTCAGGTGGGGGGTCATTGAAGAGAGTTTCAGAAAGGGAAAGTGGCATCAGAACAAAGGACTATTATTAGGTGGGACAACATTTCACCACATATTAAGAGACTGAACCTCCCACCTTAGAAAACTGAGGAGAAAAATCACATTACTGAGCATCACAAATAATGTCCATATATGAGCATATAAACAACTACAACACAATAAGTTTCCCTTACTGACTTTAAGTTTGACTATTTTGCAACAGTGAAAATCAAACAGTGTGCAAATGTCTTAAAATATTTATAAAATGACACAGAGCAGCACTCATTTCATCCCTTAAACTCCTCAACTCTCCTACTTCCCCCACCCCCAAAATCCACTCAAAAGGTCTAGAATGTTGCCCCTGACTACTCTAGAAGCTGCAAATCATGTGTTGGATGTCTCCTGCTGCCCATGAGATGTACATTGTCATCCTTGATTTATTCCAATTTTTAGCTTGGTTGTCATAAAAACTAATCCCCAAACAGGGCACAATAAAACATTGCAATGTCTATTTCATTGTAATGTATTGCATCATTCTCTGGTAAATTTCCCTTAACTACCATTTTGTTTCCTGGAACAAAAACACCTTAGGGATACCCCATCACTACAATTAGTGATGTTTCTTTGTAGTCCACAAATTGTGCTCATAGTTAGTGCATACACCAGAGATTATTAGTCACTGGTAAATCACTCTGTTTTAAAATGTCAGAGGTTCCACTGTGAAATATAGGGAAACCCACTGACAAAAGCTTAAAATGTTAGACTGAAGTGCTATTGTGGTGCTTAGAAACTATCAGGATGGGGAGGAACAAACTCAGACTCAGTCTTAGCATGATGAAGCATCTATGGGTTTGGAAGTCATCTGACTCCATGGATATTCCATCTCTGATTCTGGATGGGGTTGTAATCCCCCATAGTGAACTAGCTCATAACCTGATATTCTTCCTGGTGTACAGCTCCTACTCAAAAAGCAGGTGGCAGCTATGGCCAGCAGGGCCTTTGCACAGTTTTATATTCAATTACAACCATTTTTAGACATCTCCAATTTGGACTATACGTGGAACTGTCTTCAAAGCCACTCAGAAGCTGCAGTTGGTCCTGAACTCAGAGCTTAAGTAATTATGTGCATGCCTTAGTTTACCCACGTTAAACGGCTACTTCAAAAGCTACACTGGTAACCATTTGGTTTCTGGATGCTAGTCATCACCTTTAAAGCCCTTCATGACTCAGGACCTGACCATCTATGAGACCACCCTCTCCCAATGGTTTCTACCTGCTCAGTTAGATTGGGAAAAGAAGGCTCCCTCCAGGTTCCCTCTCTTAAGAATGGGATTTCAAAGGCAAGCCTTTTCCGTCATGGCCCCCTTCTCTGGAACAGCATCCCCTAAGGGATTCACCCTTGCCTCAACACTATTGGGTTCAGGAACACTATTAAAATTAGATTATTTCAACAGGCCTTTGGGGGAGGGATGATCTCCTGTTTAAGAATATATATGTATATGGAGTTATGATTCCTCAGCATAGGGATATTTTATTATTTATATTGTTTACCATTGATTATTTTTGTTTATATATGGTCAGAAAGTAAACCATTCAGATTCAGTTGATGATTGGAGCAGTGCATAAACTGGTACCAAGGTGTCCACTGGGGGATATAAAAAGTCAAGATCATGGCCACAAACTCACGGGCCTTTGATTGCATGGTTTTGGCTGCTATCTTGACTTTTTGGACACCTTCCCTTGCAGACACCCCCAGCCTGATAAAACAAACAAACAAACAAACAAACAAACAGAAATTACTGTTGGAGTACAGATAGACTTTGTTTAGCATCTGCCTCATTTAGCAACCATTTGCAGTTATGACAGTGATGAAAAAAAATAACTTTATGACCAATCCTCATATTTACAACCTTCACAGGTCTGTAAAGCAAAGGAAAACTGAAGTAAGATCATAAGCACAGTCACGGTTTCACTTAGTGACCACTTTGCTTAACGACCAAGTTGCCGGTCCCAGTTGTGGTTGCTAAATGAGGACTACCTGTGTGTATGAACTGTGTAGATTGCAGAAGACACTCAGCAAGAGAGCCTTCCTCTTGCTTGGATTAGAAAGCAGGCAAGACTGAACTAAACTGGGAAAACACTCAGTTGTATAAGTGTGCAATTCTATACACATAGACACTTCCCCCAACCTGTGGAATTGGGGTACACCTCCAGAATTAATTCTGGAACCTGATTCACATCCTCTTATACAAATAAACAAAAAAAGGCAATGCACTCAGCTGTTTTGATGTCGGCTGTCACTTACAGCAATCTTTTAAAAGTTGTATATTATTTCACAAAATGCTTAGGTAATCAGGTTTCCATTATTCAATGTCACATTGTGGTACTTATTTGCTTTTATGTCTGGAACCAGAGTATCAGAAATAATCTATATCTTCAGGAAACCATCCAAACAAACAAAATGGACTTTCTAACAATGCTCTCATGTGCTTGCAATTTTGTAAAGTATTCTTTTTCCACTCTCATTTATTCCCTATCCTCAAATGGGAATCTCAGTTTCTTTTCTAAAAATGAATACCTCTTAAGACAACATGAAATATAACACACCAAAACCCCATCATGAAACATAAATTTCAACAGTGGAATTAAATTGCAAACAGTGTTATCTATAAGTAGATAATGGGTCTTTTATAAAGAAGCAGAAATTCTTTTCCTGGAGACTTACTGAGATTAGGGTCCCATTGCAGTATATTATAATATACAAATCTCCATAATCTTTGGTTGATTTATCACCTACCACACTCATGGTGCCCTTTGAATCTTTGAAGTTCATAATAGAACCAGTTGGCAATATATAATCAAATATAATGTGGATGGACAGTCAGAAATTAAATATCACATCACTTTTCTTTGGTTGTTTATTAGATATCACTCCAAAATATAATTTATAAAGCATTCTTCGGAGAGAAAGAGAATATTTTTCTATTTTGAGGAAAGAAAATCATTAACCCAAAATGTGGATTTTGTAATAGAGCAAATGTTGAGATGAAATGCATAAAGGGATTTTGGATCAGGAGATTGGAGAAGTGTGTTTATTCATATTTTAAAGCAACTGATTTGTGAAGAAGGAAGGATAGAAAGCACTGCTGTTTCTTATGATTCTCAGCAGATAAAAATATATTTCATTCTTTTTCTCCCCTGATTTTGAATATATACACTCAGTTGTGCCACAGGTTTTCTGCACATTTACCAGAGGAGCACATGAGTGAATGATGTATTGGGGGGAGGGGGGTTGTAGGAGATGTTGTAAATTTTAAAACAGCTCCATGTTTAGACACATTTGCTTACATCCAAACTTTGCTGTCTTTGATTCTTCTTTCTCTCTCAATCATATGTTCCTCACTAATGCATTTAAATGACAAATACTTTTTTGTTTTGACTGAAACAAAAGTCTGTGCAGTGCCAGGTACCGAAATAGCACCAAATGGGTGACAAAGTAAATACAGTCTTGATAAAGAAGTCCAGCACTGCATAATACCATACTCGTTGCAGAGCAAATCACTCTAGAATGAATGTTCTTGAAGTTGCACTTGCTTACTAAAGTAGCTGAGCAGGTAAAAATGTACAAGTCAAGATTTACATCTCATAAAGTCCCTCCCCCCTCTTGAGAATAAATGAGTAATTATGACTAATAATGTCTCTTAGCTATTATCCTGGGTGAGGCAGGTTGTGAAACTGATTTCTATCAAGGCTTGGTCTGATGTCAACTGTCAATGATACATATGACCCACGAGAGAAATGAGATCTAAATTCTGGATTTTTGTTCCCATCAACATTTGGTTTGATGTATTGTCCTTTTGTGGAGCAGGGGATTCCCTCTCTTTATAGACCGTTGCATGCCAGCAATTATATTATCCCCAGTTCTGTCCTGAGCAACAGGGTTTGAAAACTGACTAGAGTAATGGCTTTCATTTAAACTCACCCTATATTTGTTCCACAGACAGTATAATTAGGGATATACCATCATACAATAGTAGATTGGATGCATTAGATTTTATGACCAGCTTCAGTCATCTGTGATGAAAGGCATTTGCCATATTTTGCTAATGTCTTTGTACTCAATCAGATCGCCACAGGCTCTGGCATCCACATGTGTTTGGGGCATTAATTCTTGTTCTCAACAAACACAGCTAGTGCCAATGGGCTCACAGGATCAGCAGAGGAGGCAGCAAAGCTATTATAAGGCCAGAACAGCATGGGTGGCCAAAGATCTCACCACACCTTTTCTGGAGAAGTCTGATATACTAAAGTGCACCGTGTAGCATGTTTTCCTAGCTAGTTTTGAAACGGTGCAACCGTGATGCACTATATGCCAGTTCAAATCATGATTTGCTGCGCCAGTTACATCCCAATGAAAAGCACTTTGGCACAGTCGGAAAACAATTTATTTCTCTGTTTTTCCCCATCCTTATCATGCATCTGAACATGAGGTCAGCTAGGGAGTAATGCTATTCGTACCTATTATAAAAATAAAAATCAAAGAAGAACCCTGCTGGATCAGACTGAAAGCCTATCTAGGCCAACATTCTCTGTTGCACAGTGGCCAATTAGTTGCACTCTGGATGCTGACAAGCCCGGACAGGATATAAGTGCTACTGAAGGCTTGAGGTCTTTGCATTTGGCAGTTTTATTCAACCTTCAGGATTAGGTAGCTGTAGATGGTCCCATCCCCCATGAATGAATTTGCCTTTTAAACCATTAAAATTGATGTCAATTACCACATTGGATGGTTGCAAATTCCCTGGGTGAATCATGGAAGTACTTCGTTTTTATTGATTCTGAATCTCTTTACATTTAGCTTCCACAGATAACTCCAGGTTTTAATATTGTGTGTGAAAGAGAAAAACGTTTCTGTTTACATTTTCATACCATTTGTGGTTTTATATACTTTGCTTGTTTCTCCCTTGACCCACTTACTCTTTCCTCAAAGGGGGGGGGGTCACTTAGGGTCTATTGTCAGCCCCCCCTTTTAGCTTGACAATATTCCTTTTGAAACAGAGTGACTGAAACTCTATCCAGTATTCCAAGGATGGCCCTACCCAAGTCTTAAATTAGAATACGTCTATATTAATAGCTTTATCTTCAGTGATTCCTAGTGGGAGATTCCCTTTTAAAAAATGCACAGCAGCTGCATAAGGTATTGACATTTTCAATGAACTAACCACTAAATTGCACTTCAGTTTCTACAGCAAGTTACTGAGAAGATACTTTCTATTCATGCACATTTCACCTCTCCTATGTTATCATGCATTGTTGATGATAGCAAATGGGGGATTGGCCTGGAGGCTTATCACACCTGCATTTTCCCGTGTGGCATAAGCCATTTATTCATGCCATCAGCCTTAACACCCTCCATTCATTGTTCTTCTTCTCTTATATCTTTGTGGTTCTCTTTCACTCCTTGATGAGACTGTGAGCGAGAGATACTTGTCCACTAGTCTACAAGTGATTTCTTCTTCCCATATCCTATCTCTTATCTATAAACAAATCCATAAAGGCTTGTCATTTCAGGCCTGGTGTCAGCAAAAATCCATTAAGGGTTACCAGAGATAGCAACATATCTATTTTAACCTTGGTTAAATAAGCCAACTTTATATTCTTTCCTTTTACTTCTAACAGTCTTGATCTTTACTCTCAAATAATGTTGTAGAACTCAATTTCTTTTCATTTTTTTCTTTGTCCCTTCTTAGAAAACTCTGCAGAACTTTAACAAGCCTCTTTTGTAAATCCAAAATGGGAAAATTATCCAGGCCACTCTCTTGGCTTGTTATTTGTATTTCCCTTTTAATTATTAAGATATCAGTCAGTTTCTTTTGCATGTCCGGTGTAACATCTTTTTCCATTGTCATTCTTGTAGCCTGTTATTTTAAAATCCATTTTCAACTCAGTCTCAATCTTGTCAGGTAAAACTTGTTCCTCCTCCATAACATCTTTTAAACACAGTCTAGCTATAAGGGCAGAGACTCTTAAAATTAACTTCTGGGTCCATTGTTCAAAAATAACCTTCAATACATCTGATGTGAAGGTATTTTGCTCTATTCTGTATTAGTAAGTCAGCTTTAAGTGTTCTTTTCCTTTAATTGTAATCTTTAGTTCCTTCTGTTTCCCTCTAGCATCCAACCTTCAAAGTTCCATCCTATGATTTTTTTTTTTTTAAGAATTCAAAACAAAAGCATTTTCCCATAGGAAGGATTCTTATAATTAATTCCAAAATCTTATTTCAAATCCATCTGGACCCTTAGTCTATTTGTAACTTTCCAAAATCAAAGTTCCAATCACCCTTTTGCTGTTTATTCCAAAAGAAAACAAAATTAAATCCTTAAACTTGTATTTAAAACTTATTTTGCTAAGGATTGGAGGAGACTCACCTAGCACTGTAAAACTTGTTGATCCAACATTCCTAATAGCTAAAAGCAGTTAATAATTTCCAAAAGTGATTAGAAAAGGGAGTATGTGAACTTAGTGTCCTTTAAAAGGCACCAACTGTGGTTTGACCAAGATGACTATTCCCTTGTCTCTCAGAGCTCTAAACCTGCCAGAGACTGTTGTCTACTCACCAGTTCTTCATTCCGCTGTGGTCACTGGCTCTGCTTTTCATGGAACCATCTTCAGTCTGCCATTTCTTCCCCAGAAGCTTTTTCTAGGTTGATTTGATTTTCTGACTTCCCAACCTAGCCTACAGCTGTAGGATTTCCTGGTGATCTCCTATCTGAGTAGTAATCAGGTTCTATCCTGCTTGGCTTTTTGTAATCAGGCAAGACCACCTTGCTCCTGCTGACCTAATTATTTCTATGATTCTTAAAACACTTTTGATGTTCAGATATCAAACCATGCCCCACTATTATTTGGAGAAATATTACAATATATTGTAGCACAGGAAGGTTTGACAGCACTCCTGGCACCCTCATTTGGGAAGCCTCAGTACCATCACCCGTCTCATTTAATTCAACTTGTAAGAGGCAGACAAAGTCTTCTCCCTTAAATCAAGTTTGACTCCTGGTAATTATGCAGACACATCCATGCAGGGTTTTTGGTAACAATATGGAAATAATTTGTCATTGTTTTATTCTTTTTTTTTTTTTTTTTTTACTTTCCCTGTCTCACCCACAGCTTTAGAATTTCCTGATGCTTTCCCATCCAAGTACTAACTAGGTTGAACCCTGCTTAGCTTGTTGGGATCAGACAAGGTCAGCTGGATCTTGCCATCTGAGAGTAAATGCTATTTGAATTCAATAATTTATACTTTAAAGGAAACTTGTGGAGTAAAGCACCTTCAGTCAGCATGCACTTGCTCACTACTTAGTGCTTGTAGAAAAAGTGTTGAAAACTGCATCACGGGTAAAACTGCATGCTGCTTTAAATGGTGGTGGTTTTTGTGATGACAGTTTGGAAAATGTAAAAATACCCAGCATCATGTATTACTTCTTAACTGTTCCATTTTCCTTCCCAAAAGCTTCCATTAATTTCTGAGTTACCTATTCACTCTCTCCTCCTGGTTTATATCTGTTCCTATCAGCCTTCCCTTTGCCCTTTATCTCTAGTGTGTAACAGCACTGTAACTGTTTCTGAGCACTAATATGTATCATACACCCCTAACAGCAAAGGGCATCCACCGAGCAGCGTGAAATCCAATAGAATCTATCATTGTTAAGGGTAACTTAGAAGAAGTGTGTCATAGTTCATGGGGCTGTTGTTGCTTTGGCACTAAAGAATACCACTTGGTCTTTGCCAAGGCGGGTGTCAGCTGGTGAATTATAACATTGGCAGACAGGACACAGATAAGGAGAGAAAAAAATATATAATGACAGCTGCTGCACAGAGCTGTTCTTTCTGGCCTAGTGAGTACAAAAATACATTGTGTAAATACAGACAGACAGCTTCATTATGCAACTGTCTGATGCCATGTTTCAGCAAAAGTTGTAGTATTGATTCAGGAAACTGTACCTCGAGTCATCATGTTAATGAGTTATTGCTCTTGGATGCACCATAGAGGATTAAGAAATACAAGAATGTGATTTTTGTGAAAAAAAATAAAACTTTGGATGAAGAATCTAGTCTTTGTAAGCCCTGTTCAGTGAGATGAACAAGTTACATGTAGAGATCAAAATAGAAAGATCACTGCATCAGCTGTGACAAATCCGCCAGTAAGGAAGCAAAATTTTGCATTTTGGCAGTAGCTAATGGTTATGGTTTCCATTTGTTAGGGGTTGAAGAGAGGCAATAGCTTTCTCTTTTTGGGAGGGGATCCCCAAATGTATGAGTGATAGACGGCCCAGCATGTCAATGAATATGTCCACTTCCAATGGCAGGAGATCTTGGTCATTTCTAGCGGACAGCAATTTGAATAAATGCCATCATTAATCTTCCATGATTAAGGGCTTCTTCTTATTCAAGATCAGTGCCATATTTCTGTGTCTCCATGACTCTGCATTTTCCTGAGATCTTTGCAAGCAAAGACAATTCACTTCTAGTTCAACTGCTAAAGTAGAGGAAATGCTGCAAAGATATTTAGTTTCCCAATGTATTAGTCACCCAATAGTTAGAAGCTCTCTGGGAGAAGAACAGCAGACACAAATACAAATCAGTGCAAATAACGACACAATTAAATGATCAGCTCATATAGCAATTAAAAATGCTGAATTCATAGTAGCAATTAATAGCAGCAGAAGCAAAATAAGGACTGTAAACATCCCCAGAGAGGGGCAAAACCCTAGAGATTTCTGTAGACACAACAGACCAGCAAAAAAAAGGGGAGGTTTAAATGGCCTGAGAGAACAAAAACATCCTCGTCTGCTCCCAAGATGAGAACACAGTAGGTGTCAGACAAATTTCCCGATAGTCAGTGTTCTAAGCCTTAAGGTTTTCATTGGAAACACCAGTCCTGGGCAGCCTTGCCCTGTTCTTTGGCAGACAAACTCACCAGTCCATCCTTTGATAAGCCTCTCTCTCTCTCTCTCCCTCTCCCTCTCCCTCCCTCCCTCCCTCCCTCCCTCTCTCTCTCTGCCTTCATCAAGGTAAGTGCATTCCAAAGACACACAAATGGGATACATTTTAGTGGCAGTGCCCTGACTCTGAAATGCCCTCCTCAGGGAGAATGAATTATTGATTGATTGAACAATATTTATAGGCTGCCTCAACCTGTGCTTTATCCGCTAAAGGTACAACATATTCCTCACAGCAACCCTGGAGGTGAGCCTCAGTATAATTCCCTCCAAGGAGGGACTGAGTCACCCAAAATAGGGCCACTGGCCAACTATCTGTAGATGCAAGAAGGACGGAGAAATAATTACATTTCACCACTCTTAGTGCCACGAGATAGGCTGTAATAGTGGTTCTAGCTTGTGTTCAGTCATCTTCACTCCTCAACTTGCTCTAGGTGTCTCTTAGCCCTTTTAAGTTCCCTCAGCTCTTCTGTATACCACGGAGTGTGTTGGGAACCATGGGCATGGAGAAGCCACTTAGGCACAATCTGATCCAAAGCCACAGCTGCTCTACCACTCCAAGTGGCCACTAAGGCTTCAGTCAGATTGAGTAGCAGACTTTCCGGAACAACCCCAAGCTCCCTCTGGAACCCAATTGGGTCCATTAATCATCTGGGGTAGGCTGATCTAACAGGCCCAACCTCCCTCCAGAGGGGGGGGGGTGCCAGAGAATTGATCTGTCCATGGTAGGGGAAAACCAATATCTCCCCCAAATCCAGAATATTTTGCCACTGCTCCGACAGAAAAATCCAGGTCAGGTGTATCACTGTTATTATGTGTTGGGCTCTGGATAACTTAGGACAGGCCCATGGCTGCCATGGTGGCCATGAACTCCCAAGCTATCTCTAACCCTACACTCCAGGAAGGCAAATTAAAGTCCCCCAAGACCATAAGTCTGGGGAACTCCACTGCCAACTCAGCCATGGAGTCAAGAAGTTCAGGCAGGGAGGTTGCTATGCAGCAGAAAGGCTGGTACAATAGCAACAGTTCCAACTGACCCCTCTTAGTGCCCAACTTAATAAATAGCATTTTGCACCCAGCAATCTGAGGAACAAGCCCCTGGATGCCTCCCAATTATCTTGGATGACCACCACCACCCGTCCTCCCCTCTCCTGGGGCCTCGGCTGGTACCATACCGGAAAACTGGTAGGGCATATCTCAGAGAGGGGACGCCCCCCTCCCCTTGTCCCAGCCAGGTCTCAGTAATGCATGCCAGATCGGCCTTTTCATCAACAGTTAAGTTGTGAATAAGATTGGCCTTATTACAGACTGATCTGGTGTTCACCAGCAGCAGCTGACAACCCAGGGCCTTGAAGGTCTGCCATCTGAGGTCCAGGAGCAAGTTCAAGGGGCTGGAATGTGCCACGGGAACAACATACCAGTGGCTTAGTCCCCATGGGCAGCCTGCCTCCCATCTCCCATCATATTTCTCTGCACCCATCTCTACTGGGATCTTACAATCTGCCTTTATCTCTATGATGGTCACCCAAATAGAACTACAGGCCAAAAGCTGACTGGAACAATTCTATTTTTCTATTTCAACTTGCTTCCAAAAACAAGGAGGGTTGGGATCATCTGTACTTCTGGGAGTAAGGTATTCCTTAAGGTGAGGGCAACCACAAAGGAGGCCTGTTGTCTGGCCCACAACCCGAGATTACCTTGGCATCAAAATACTTTTTCTTGTTATACATTTAATACATTTGAGTTTCACCTCTCCCATTATTAAAGACTGACATCTTCTTGCATTTTATTATAGATCTTTGTTGCTGCTACTTAACCTGTTTTTTTTTTTTTTATGGCTTTGAGAATGGAGCTTTTTTTAAAAAAATGTTACTTGAAAATATTATTATATCAACTCAATGACACATTTCAGTGCAAATACATTGAAAACATGAACATTGAGACAAAATATAAGATTATTCCTCTTCTGAAAGCTTACCTCAGGAACACAGGTTCTCTCCTTCCCTCTATCATCTTTTAATTCTCTACAGACTCTCCCCCCGCCCCCCTCGCCCCCAGTGCTGAAATACACTTTGTCCCCTTTTGTGGCTCCTTTTTTTTTTCCCTGGTATAGCCACTATTAAACAGCCGTTCAGAAAGTTCTCAATTTGTTTATTAATCTATTCAATCCTGGTATAAGCCCTGGATACAGATTAACTACCAAAAGAATTTCCCCCATGTTGTGATCAAGCAATGTGCAGAGGGAAGTTAATAGTATTTAAGACCAAAGATATGTAGTTTTAGAGAGAAAATATGTCTTTTTTTTTTTTTTTTTTTGGCATTATACGACAACGTGCAGACAATTAATTCATAAGACAGTAAACAGTTGTTGAGTTTTGCTCTGAAAGATTTTCACAACATGCCAGGATCCATTCCTATTTATCTGCAGTGTAAGCGAAATAGACAATAAGGTTCCAGGAGACAGAGAACAAATGCTAGTAACGGTATTTATCTGGTATCATCTTTCATGCTTAAGTAGTTCTATGGCTCCCTTGTGGAAGTGCAATCCTTTATGAAGCAACAGATTGCATTCCTGGTTGTGGAATCACACTTAATAGTTTCTTCAAAGCCATTTGAAAAGAGCTGTAAAATCCCACCATTAATATCCCTTTCATTCCCTTCATTAAAGCAAACTTTTAAAAAGTTTTCATGCTTTCACTGAGGAGAGAATTTTTCAGTGCTATGAACACACTCTTAGAAGTATTTTGCCTCAAATAAAGCCTTGTTAAAATGGCTAATTTATTCAATCACTGACAATAACATTAGTTATGCAGCCTTAGCATGGCCTTTGTAACTGATGTAGATGCCAGAGACAGATTGACTGCACTCTAGTGTCTAGTTATATATAATTAAACCTCATTACTCTGAATGCATCTTGCAGCAATCCTATAGGTGCCTACTCTGAAGTATGTCCTACTGAGCTCAATGGGTTTTAATGGCAGGAGAAGTGGGTATCCAATTGCAAGTCTAAAAACAAGCAAGAAAATCTTGGTTAACATCCTTTATGCAGAATCATTGCATTTGAAAAGTTGTAGATAATGGAAAACAACCTGGATTTATTTATCCAGCATAATGCTCTGTTTTGACACAGACGATTGATGGCCTTCTTGTGTTCACCTCCAGAAGTGCTACTGGCTTTCTATACAAACAATATTCTGTGAAGTTACATGACATGACTCTCTGTATGGGAGTTATTCATGCAGTCATTACCAACTGGACAATTACAGCATTAGAGACACAAAAATAGAAAAATAAATTTACCGTTAGTATCTCTAGCTGGATGTGGAGACATCCTGGCTTGATTATGTGACTGATGGAAATCCACACTGAGTAGTTTAGCTTAGCCAGGCAAAAGCAGTCTTCTAAAATAGACTTTATTGGTGGTTCATTAAGAAAAAATCCAGGTCAGTTCCTGGCAATGTCTGGGAAATGCTTCATTCTGAAATCCTACAGAGCCTTAGAAAGTCAAGTCAAAATAGGCTATGGTCTAATTCAATACAAAGCAGCTTTCTATCTCCTATTATTAACAGTTTCTCACATTAGACATCTGAAATGCTGTCTTTCTCTGCCTTTCTTCCTATACAAACTGATGCTGCTGTGAGAAATTGCAGATTTCCAGTGATTGGCAAAGATATAACAAAGACCCATCAATGGTTTCCTTTCTCCCACATACCTAATATGAAGCTTTTCGTAAACAATTTTCTTTAACATCATACATTTAACGTTACTGTTACTAATATGTGTACTCCTCCCTTGTATATACCTTTCTGTATGCCTCTTCCTAATTAGAAAACTAGGGAATTTGGGAAAATTCAAATATTGGAGATTATTTTAGTTTAATTTTAGAACTGGATTTAGATAGTATAAGATTGCATGAATATGTGAACTGAATGAATTTCTCCTCCATCCTTTGTTAAATTTACCAAGCTACTATTGTCTAAAACCAAGTGGACCTAGTTGTTTATTTACATCTCACTAATTTGCTGAGGCTTACACTGTTAGATAGAGGAGGCTGGCTACATCCTTCTAAATCTTCTTTCTAAGCCTTTGGGTGGGATGCTTCCTCTGAAATCTGCATTATATCCTGTTGCATGCTGGCCTGGTGATGGCAGGAAATGAAGTCAGAATGCCATGTGTTCACTGAGTAACAGAAGATCTGGCAGGAATTGGCTGATGGTACTGTGGTCAAAAGTGATATTTAAACAATTTGATCTAAGATATACAGGCTTGGCTTTCAATCTTTAAGGTAGGAAATGTCAAAACTTTCTTAAAGTAGCTTATGTTGTTGCTAAATTGTTTCAGAAGCTTGTTTTAATGCTGAGTTGTCAACTGCTTTTCCAAACTGATCTACAAGATCAGAAAAAGTGTGTTAAATAGGATTCCTAGGTTATCTAAGCTCTTCAAATTATAGGCATTCAAATGCAATTCCTAGCAGGGTTTCAGGAGGAAAATGGACAGATCACATTCCCCAGTGGCATCCATGGGGGCTAGTGGATGTGCATGTCAAACAAGCAAGATGGTGATCACAGCATGCAGTCCAAGCCCTGCCCTTTTTGCATATGAGTTGATGTTGCACAGATGTACAAAGAAGATTCAGTTTCAGCCATGATGCCACCTCACCTATCCTGTCTGTATTCACACACACACACACACACACACACACTCTGAATTCCATTGCCAGTATCCTTAACATGCTGGAATTTTATGGGCAGATTTGGGGAAGGAAGAACACCCACATTGTTCTGACTCATGACCCACAGCAGCTGTATCATTGCAGTGAAGCTAGCCAGCTGCCTTAGAGGCATCACTCTGAGATGGTCCTCAGAAAGCTGTGCCATTTGTCTATACTCGTTCTTCTCAATTGCCCAGTTACGTGGCAGCACCTGGCCAACCTTGGAGATCTTGGAAAGCGAAATAGGGTTACTCTGGTAAGTATCTGGATGATGGACCACCAAGAAATTCAAGGGCTATGAGACTGAGAAATAATTAAATATTAAAAAAACAAATAAGGCAATGGCAAACCACTTCTGTATTGTTGCCAAGAAAACTTCATAGATATGTCCATGCAGTTTTGAGAGGTTGAAGTTGACTTAGGCAGTCTTGACTTAACATGTCACTTCCAGGTTAAAGGATGATGTGCCAAAGGTGGTGCTGAGGAGTCCATTGAGATTAGGGTGCCACTTGCTGTGCCACAGTTATATAATATATCATTCTTCCAAATAATTGTGGACCATGGCTATACAGTCCTGTTTTAGCAGCCACAACTGGAACCGGCGACTTGATCATTAAGCAAAGTGATCGCTAAGTGAAACCATGATTGTGTTTATGATCTTAGTTCAGCTTTCCTTTGCTTTACAGACCTGTGAAGATTGTAAATGTGAGGATTTGTTGCAAAGTTGTTTTTTCATCACCATCATAATTGCAAACGGTCACTGTACAAGGCAGTCACTAAACAAGGACTACCTATATAACTCATTGAAATAATTATTTTAGCATCTTAATTTCTAGATTTTTTTTTTTGATGAGTATGGGACACTTTTTAACATTCTTTTGGCATGATTTTAGGGATTTATGCTTCCCAGAAATCATGCATCCCTATTTGAATTAGAACAGGGTAACTGATTCTCTGCTTAAAAATCCTATGTTGATTTCACCAACATATTTCTAGTCTGGGTCATGCTGATGAAGGAATATTGGATTTCAGAAGTAAGGGTGTTCTGAAAATTATTTAAAGAGGAAGAAAAGATTTAGATAAAAAAAAAATAAAAGCTCTGGGATAGCTGGCTGTTCCTAATTAAACCTTGAGAAAGTGTGAAAGCAAAGATTAATACAGGCTGACCTATTACTAGATGTTGTTGCCTATGGCAGACATAGGCTATTATTACACATATTTGAGGCTTAGTAAAATAACACATAGTGACACATATTCACCCAGTCTGCAAGAACAGATAGAACTAGCAGCCTATCAACAGAAAATTTCCTAAAATATAAAATGAATGTACAGTTTGGGGAATAAAAATGAATGATAGTTGAAATCTAAGAGTTGAGGGGGTGTTCTATGGTGTCCCATTGTCTTCCTTTGTACAGGCAGAAAGAGAGATGACAACCAACTTCTTCAATAAATGTGGCTTCTATACTAACAGTCCTCAGCCAGGGTCAAAGAAACCAATAGGATACTTTGGGTCCCATCAAGGTGACTGAAGGTCCACTGAATCATTGATTATTTTATCCACAAATTTTCCTCCACCAAGTATAGGAAGCTATGCCTACTGTTTCACAGTAATGCAGTAAGACTAATGTGGCATGTCCTATGCCACCAGTGATATGACAAAAATTTACTTTATTTTACCACATTTCTGGGAGAGTATTGAGACTTAAACCAGCCCATTTTTAGCCACATCACTAGCAGGTGATTGCTGGTAAAGTAGTCACAGTGGTGGAACTATATGCAGCCATCTATGTAGGACCTCCATAAACAAAACTTCCGCTTTGTGGTTTCTGGCATCCATTGACCACTAGGTCACCTTCCCCGTGACCAGAAAATTGCAGTCTTTAAAATGAAATTATGACACAATCAATGTTATTACATCATAAACTGTTCTGAATGAAGGCTCTTCATTAAATAAATAAAGCAAAACTGAAACTATTTTATAAATGCTTAGAATTGCAGTGACTCAGGAAATGGGGAGGAAGGGGGGGGAAATAATTATGAATGTAGGAAGGATTATTTTACATGCCAGTTGACAAAGAAACAAACATGGTTACATGTGGTCATAACTAAAGCAGTGGTGTGTATCCTTGTCAGTTCTATGCAGCAAAATCCAGAAGGAATGTTGTGGTTCACCAAACATCAGCAGTTATCTTATCTCATGAAATTTATAGTCCTGGGAAGACTGATATTTATGTTATGTTTACTGTTTGAAAAGAAATAAAATGGGGTGGGGAGAGGGTGCAAAATATAGTTGGTTTGGAAAAGACCAGACATGAGATTTTCAGAATATTTGACATGGAAATTTTAGATAATGTAAGATATCAGGCAACCTCAATCACTGTTGAGGCCATGAAATTAACAGATGAATTTCAATTCTGCCATTTTTTCCCTCCAGTCAGTCTGTACAGATACTTCTTTCATATGCTGCCATCTTGAGGTCCATGATAGAACATCCTGGGGAATTAAAGTGTTACCCATCTGGTTTCAGGATATTACCATTTCTGATGGCATATTTCTCTTTTATCTATAAAATGCAGGAATGTATCCAAGTACTCACCAGGAGTCAAGTTCTTCTTTTGTGCAGAGAATGTCCAGTTTATCCAATATAAAACTGATATATGATGGGTTATATGACATAGGAGGATGAGCTAGTGGATTATTGAATCCTCTAATAGTATTGCCAGGGTAGATATAAGGGCAAAGTTAATACCTAACTTTTTAAAATAGAATTTACTCCTGCATTCGGATCATTTGATATAAACTGTTTCTGCTAGTTGACTGTTCTTCAAATCAAATCAATTTTTATAATGGTCATAAACCAACACATAGCAGTTGGTCTTTAAAATTAAAAGAATTGCAGATCAGTAATTCTCCACAATCAGTGCAGAAAATTCATAAATTATTATGTGAGAGTTGTGTATGACAAGTGGAGTTTTCTAGGTTGCTTTTCTGAGTTTATCTTATTCCCGAGGATCTCTGTGATTCTGCTTTTGACTTTATTTGATGGACATACCTGATTAAAATCCTTCATTTGTGTGTGTCTATCAGTAGAAGATGCAAGCATGTAAGCATGTGTAATGAACAATTGGTTTTTTATATAAAGTAGGGGTTATATGTCCATTGCCCTGTTTCGGAGTAGTGTCCAGAAACTTAATGTGTTTCATGGATTGGTCTAGGCCCTCTTGAATTCAGTGATATTTGTTCCCAGCTAAGTATGTACATATTTGCAGCCACAAACACACATTTAAAGCTAATATTTAATAGTAACAGAATTTCATGTTGACATGTAGCCAACATTTTTCAGCCTGATAATTTTGTTGGTCTTTAGTAGGCAGGCTGGTTTTGTTGCACCTTGAGTTTAAGAAATTTATTATCATATAAACTCTTGTGGTTCATAGTCATACAATGTGACTGTGATCAACAAAAGCTTATACTATAAGGTGCCACAAAACTTTAATTGTTGCCAAACTATTTTAATTTGCTTAGAAAAATCCATGGAACAGTCTGGGAGATAGCAGTTCTGTCTTTTTTACTTATCAAACAAAAATGCTAGAGTCAGGAGTTGGTTTTTCTGCTGTTGCTTTGCTGAAATGTCTGGAACTCCAGTGAGTCTGCAAGAATTACAATGTATAAAGACAGTTCAAAGCACCAAGTGATGGTACAAGATCACAGGCATAATTAATCAACCAATAACAATAATAGCCAGCACACTATATTGCTCCCCACTAAGATACAAACCCATATTATATTTACAGGTATTATGATGGCTTTCTTATCTGAATAGAATGCCAACATAAACAGAAATCTTCAGTGTGTCCTATAGTACCAGTAACTGTAGAACAACCAACAGCTATGTGTCTCCTTCAGGCGTAGGTGGTAATTCAGGAATTATAGTTGAATCTCCAAACACATAAAATGCATCTTCTGTTCAGCTGCTGTCCTAGTTCAGTATGAAAAGATTGCTCAGCATTTTTCAGGTTTCTATCTTGAACATTTCTTCTTAAATTAAGTTTAAGTAGATCCAATCTGGAATGGAAGATTCAACCTAAGAACAATATTGTTGGTATCTGATTTATTGAGATAGATATTTATTCATTTTGTGATATGCAAATTGAAAATACTCAAGCTTTTGATTCAAAACATTCTTGAAATTGGACAAACCTTTCTGTCAACTTGTTTGTAGCTAGGTAACATAGTACTGATGTTATGTCTTTGATTCCATTGTTTTTTAGGAATGTCCAAAATTGTTCAGCTACAAATTGTGATCCATTCTCATTCACTAATTGTTCTGGAAGACCTCTTCTCACAAAGAGTTCTCCCACCAGTGAGCAAGGCTGTTGTTGAAAACATTGGGAACACCTCTGACCACTTTGAACATGTATCCACCACAACTAAAAAGGTTGTGTCAATAAATATTCCAGCAAAGTCTATAAAAATTGTTTGCCATGGCAAGGCAAGCCATTTCCCCAGGGGAAGAGGTGCTGTTTTGGCATCTTTTGAACATGTTGGCAACCTGAGCAATTTGATGCATGTTGTTTGATTTGTTAGTCTATTTCCAGACACCAAGCAATATAACAAGCTAGTGCCTTCATCTTTACTGCTCCAAGATGTCCAACGTATAGCTCTTCCATACACTTATCCAACAAATTGGATAGTATGGTGACTCTCAGTTCCCACATAATACAACCATTGTCAAATGTATGTTCATCACAGCACTGATAAATCTCCATGATTATGGCTTTATATTTCAGCCTTTCTGGGTTGTTCTATAGACTTGAGACAATGATGGGTCTCTCCTACTTTCTCTTTGAATCACTGCAGCTGTGGTGGGAAGATTCTTGACCTCTGTGAGAGAAAACATGTATCTGTGCTCTTCAAGGAACAAAATCTGAGGCTGCATTTCAGCAGCTGCTGTAAGCGGAACCCTTGTTTGAGGACTGAAGATTGACAGTAGTGGCTGATGATCAGTGATCAGGATAAATCTCTTCTGTTACAAGTACTTGTTGAAATGTTTAACTTCCCAAACCAAACTCAGCACTTCCCTGTCTATTCATACATATTTTTATCTGCAGCTGTGAGTGAGCATGATGCAAAAGCTATAGGGCAGTCTGTCTGGACGTGTAACATAAACACACTGATGCTAATTTGTGAGACATCGCCAGCTAGCTTCACTGGGAAGTGTGGGTTAAAATGTGTGAGTGGCATATCTGATGTCACCCTTTTATTTTCTTTGCTTCTATAAAAGCTTGTCGGCACTGTTTTGCCCACTGCCATGCCATCCCCAACTTGTAGTAATGTTTCACAGAGGGCAACATGGCGGCTAAATTTGGTAAATCAGTTACATTAAAAAAACCTAAAAAATATCATGGCTCTAACTTGTTTTGTGGACTCGGGGTATTCAGGGCTGCTGGAATTTTGTCTGCACACTTGTGTAGGCCTTGTAGATTAATGGTGAGACTATGATGTGTAGTACTAGGTTAAAAGAACTCACATTTGTCATAGTGTGTTCTTGTCAGCCTTTCAAGGTAGTCCAGACAAGAAGCACACCCAGGAATACTAACTCTAACTTTATTGTAAGGCTGTATTAACAGAATCTTGCAAGTCTGAAAGTACATCTCTTCCCCTCCCTCACCTTTGCAGTCCAAGAAACTATGGACGATCCCTTCTGACATGTTTTCCATGCCCCTATTCCTTCTGTGGGCTCAACTGCCTCTTCTCCAACCATTGCCTAGTCTGCAGCTCTTCCTTCTGTCTCCCATGGTCATTCCCACTTTAAAATAAATCTGTTGCATCTCTTTAAAAAAAATTCCTGAAATATCATGATCTGCCAGAGTAGACTGCATCAGAATAAGTGGTTGTCCAAACCAGCTTATAATAGCAACATTTTGTAAAAAATCATGTATATTTGGGAAAGTTGTATAAAAATATAGGTTAGGGCAAAGTTACACTTACATAAAGCATATATAAGAAAAGTTCCATAGAAGGGAGGGAGGGAGGGAGGGAGGGAGGAGATACTGTATAGTACATGAGAAAAGAAGTATAGTTTGGAAGGAATTACCCAGTAAAAATATAAGTTGGGGCAGCCACAAAAATTGCATAGGAAGATAGGTATTATAGAGAAAGTTACATCAAAAATCTCAACAACAGCAGCACCTTATGAATACTTTTTAAACAATTTTATAAGAAATGGAATAGAATGGAATAGACTATAGTATATGTGGATGTGGCCTTTTCCAAACATGTGTGTCTGCTTTGTAAGATGCTCCTGGCTGTCTCCACACGCACATGCCAGCACCATCCTTTGCTTTATCCCCAGCAAAGTGAAGTGGTTGGGCATGCACACACATGTGAAGATAGCCAGGAACAACTTAGAGGCATCTACACAAGATATGGCTGGTTTAATGATTCACAGAGAAGTGCTTCCTATGCATTTCCTCACATTGCACAGCATTTCCTCCAAAGGATTTGCAGAGTCCTAATGGCTAGCCTTGATAATGTAATCAATAGAAAAACATTGATGCGGTAAGATATGAGTAATATGCTTGTAATCTTAGCACTCATAGAAGTAAACATAGCTCTAAGAGTGTGCAGCTGTGAACAAGGTAGCAGTAGAATGCTTGGACAATTCTTCCTCTGTAAACCTTCCACTTAGAGTATTTAATAAAGCCTTAAGTGAGTGAATTGTGACTGTTGCTATGGTAGTTGGAAAATAAGGAGTGCTTTCAAGAAGAGCTACACACACGTTTCTCCACTGAAGAAGCATTTGTTATGGCCAAAATAAGACACTCTCTCCACTGATAATAGAAACTGCTCTGGGTAGTTTAGTTTCATAACTTCTAATGAAGGATGAAACATCTTCTCTAAAAAAGGAATAAAGGATCTGCAGCTTTCCAGATGTTACTAAACAACAATTCACACAGGCCTTGCCATCAGAGTCAGTGGGAAGAGATGTTCATCTGGAATTTTTACATTTTCTAACCTATTTACATACATTATTATTCAAAATATGCACATTTAAGCTTTCCAGATGCTAATCTGGAATTTTTGCATTTTCCAACCCATTTGTGTGCAATATTATTCAAAATATGCACATTTCCAAATGTTGTGGTATAGTTCCCCAATGTAAAAAAATATATATAATGGTTATATATATTAGAAAGTTCACCCAAAAATGTATGAATTTCTGGAAAGAAAAATAAACAACATCTTGAAATGAATTTCAGGCTGAAGAGGGAAAAAAAGAGAAAAACAGAAAGAATCTGACATAAACAAATGCAGTCCATTGTCTCTGATTGTTAAGAAAATCTATATGTAAGGATGAGTTGTTTGCAACTTCTCCTCAGAGGCCATCAGGCCCATCTCAGATTTCTAGCATGGAACTACTGTGGGAAAACCATCTAGGGGAGAAGCAGTCAGCCATATTCCCTGAGTCAGCCTGTCACAGTCCAGGGCTCTTTGCCATGTACTAACCAACTAAATCTGCACACAATTCATTTTAGATGACAGTAGAAGTTGGGTGTAGCAGAGACGGCACACTTTCTCACAGTCTGTAGCTATCTCATAGAAAAAATGGGGGCTTCTGGTGTGCTGACAAGGGGGTGGAGAAGACTGGAGACTTACATAACAAAATCTTCTGAGGAGGAAGGTACTAGCCGTAGTAAACCAAAATGGATTTTTTATAGCAATGACTGTTGAAGGATTGTTGGGAAAGTTCCTACAGTGGGTCTCACTCGGGGACTTTCTTTTTTTTTTTTTTGGTGGGGATGGAGCTTTCCAAGTAGTTGTAAGGACCATCCTATTTCACTGAAGGGAATAGGCAGGTACTTCTGTGTATTCATTTCGGTTGTTGTATAAGAAGATTTAATTGAGCAGGGAAGTCTAACTATGCAGGAATCTATTTGTGAGGGAAGCATACACAGAGAGGAAGGAGATTTGGCACCAAATGACTCTGACAAACAGTCAAAGTGACCAGCAGGTCATGGATACACGTTTAGTGCAGCTTGGGTCTGAACAAGAGTATAGAGAGAGGAGTTCACACAGGCATGAATCAATCAGTGAATGAATTAAAGCTGTGCTGCAGTTGCCTCCTATCTGCTTTGGGACCCAGTCTGTCGGAAGCACTGCAAGCACAGCGACACACAGGTCATGACTATGAAAAACAGACAACGTCTGCTTCTTTTGTAATAAGAAGGGGAAAAAAATTACAACTGTTTCCTTCACTGAGGAATGTTGATAAGCAACCCAAGGTGCACCAGCAGAGTTCCAGGTGAAATTCATATTTTCATCTTCATGATGTCATACAATAGAATATCTGTTTCTCATTGTTCACAGTTGTTGAACAGCTTTTCAACTTGGATTTTTTTCTATAGGAACAAAGGCATTATGTTCCATTGCCCCAGTTGTCTTATGTTTGGGTAGAATCCAATTGAGATTAATGTTGGAGCTGATCAGTGTTTTGAGAGAACATCACTGCAAATTCCTGAACAGAAATATCAGAGGATTCCACTGCTCCTCATACATACATGCAATTAAATTAGTTCTATAATGTACATTCGACATGTAGAGCTTCTGCATATCTGGGGTATTGGGGTTCAAGGCTGTGTTAAGTTTTGACCAACATAGGTAGGCTGGAATATGGGTAGAAACTAGAATCCTGTTCCCCACTTCAGGCATGGCATTTGTATGAATATCAGCATTAAGTTTAAGGATCAGGAAAAAAAATACATAGTCCTTCAGCTGTGAGTTTGCACTGTCTGAGTGTGTATGTTATACAGAAAAATGCATTTCTTTTAATACGGTTGCAACATCCAATTACTTCTAGACCATCCATAGTTCACTTTTACTAGGAAACTTCTTTTCCTATGCCTTCTGGAGCTAAAGAGTATTTTCTTGCAGAAATATAGTACTACATTATTATAATACTTCCTCATTTAAAACATTTTTGATTGGCTCTCAGAGGGAGAATTATTTTACATTGCTCACAGGATCTGTATGTTAAAAACGATCTGGCAATACTGTATTGGTTTACCCTTGATGGTTTCCACATCACTTGCTACAGTATATGATTTCTGAAATGGGGCACACCTGACTTGCTGTCTTTTTCAATACTGAACTCTTATTAATGCAATTCATCAATAATGATGTAATGATATCACTGTGGCAACTCTTGATAACAAACAAATTCCCTGAGACTCAAAGGAAAGCTCATAGCATTTACAGTAGATTTGCAAATCAGTTGAGGAAAATTCAGGAACTAAATAAAGCTCAGGAATAGAAATTAATTAAAAAACTTAAATTTATCTTCTTCTTAATACGTTGCTTCAAAAGATTATATAGAATTTGTATTTCTAAGACCTAAGGCATAATTGAGGCATAAAAATAGTAAAGCTAATATTAACGCAGATTTTGCTGAGAAATTATATTCTTACAGGGCATTATTCATGAACAAATACCTTTTAATTTTTATTATCTTATTTAAAGAAACGACAATATAAAGCATTCATTCAAAAACAATAGTTTGAAAACTCACAAACTATGCTGTACTTTTAAAATAGCATTCCTGTTTCAGTGCTGACATAAACCCACCGAGTCATGAGCGCAGAATAGATAGAAAAGATGTGGTCATGATTCAGTGCCACTGATTCATATGTAGACCTCCAAGTCCCAGGATTTCCTTATTCTTTTCTGAAAGTGAGAAAGTATCTTCCAAAGCACACTGTTTTTATTCATAGAACAAAATGAGGAGCTCCTGAACAAATAAAGTATTACAAGTACTAATGATGTACATGTTCACGTACTACGTAGATATCATTTATCTATCTGTATATTCATATATACACATAACATACATTCAAAATGTACATTATGTACATCC
Organism: Liasis olivaceus; assembly: GCA_030867105.1. NCBI lineage: Eukaryota > Metazoa > Chordata > Lepidosauria > Squamata > Pythonidae > Liasis > Liasis olivaceus. The sequence goes on along the minus strand of CM061349.1, from coordinate 234,163,669 downwards.
TCACGTATAGCATAGCCATGAAGATTTGGAATGTAATATAAATACCTGATATGTCCCAACCCCAAAGATGCTTAACTTGCCTTTAAAATAATAAAGGTCAGAAAATAAATGCAAGCCAACACATTAGGTGAGGATTCAGTTCAGTGGCTATAAGAGTTAAGGGAAATATAGCTTCCACATCATGACTTGAAGGAAGAAAGTGGCTTCACGTGATCTTTGTCTCTGGCATAACTAGACCACAGTCATGTCATAGAGTCAGCATATTCTGCTTCTAGTGCTAAATATGTCATTTTTACAATTCACCCAGGTAGAAGAAGAAAATGGATGCCTGCCTATTATTTAACATTGTTCTCTTTTCTGAAAAAGTGTTTTCTGTGGAAACTTGTGCTATTATATTGGAAAGGGTTTTTTTTCCCCCTGAAACAATTAAAAAACAACAGCATCTGGAGTCCAATTATTAACACAGATCAGGAAGAGAGAGAGGGAGAGAGAATGATGAAAGAAGCTGTTTAATGAACCAGAGATATAGAAATGGAATTCACATATCAGGCTAAGTCATAATGTGGCTTGTTTTAACCTTAGAATGATGTGTGAATCCTCCCATTTTATGGCATCCCATTGTGTTCAGTCTAGGCTGCGATGACTTACTCAGTGAACCAGACCTATAAAAATCCTTGGTTTTAGCTGAACACAGACACTGAAGCAGACCTCTACATTTTCAGAGGCACCAACTACACCTTTCCCAAATTCCTCATCCACTATGCGCATTCCCATTGTCCCCATTATCAGGGCTCAAGTGACCTCAGCCTTTGCCTAACAGGAGTTGCAGCAGACATATATTTATCTTTTTAATTGGGATCCTTCTAATTTAATGTGCTGCTATAGAAGTTGGGGAAAGCTCCTCAGAGCTATGCTAGCTGAACAGGCTTGTGAGGCTCTCAGCTTAATGCTGTAAATGCAAAAGGGGCCCCCAAATGGCAGTGTATTTCAACCCAGTGACAAAATATCATGGTAATAAAATGTTGACCAGACAGGCAGGTTCGGTCCCTCTGCAAGGAGATAATTGCAACTGACCCTTTGACTCTTCTGTCAGCAGATAGTTAAGCTTTCCAGGAAAACAAATGCAAAAAAACCCAAAACAAAACAGAAAACAAGGAAACAGAAATCAGCAAGGATTGGGTTGTTCTCTACATTGTCTGCCTTTTATAACAATTTGTTGGCTAATTGACAAGATCTTGCAGTGCAGTGTGTTCCTGTAGCCCACTTAAAAAGTTCTTTCCCATAATGCCAAGTAATGAACTGACCTGGAAAAGCTAAGAGAGACAAATAAACAAGGCCTCCTTGCTATTCCCCTTGGGGAAGGAGGAGATATCATTCCAAATGTTTGCCTTATAAGGCACCCACTTTTTGGAGAGTAAAGAGACATTCTTTTGTGCTAAGGACATGTATGTGGACACATGTACAAAAGGAGTGGAGCTTCAATCGTGACCACCATCTTGCCTCTTTTGACCAACCTGAAGTGTTTCAGGTTGTGTTTGGTTCATTCATTAGAGACTTGGGAAAGCTGGATTTGTGATGGTTCAGCATGACAGACTTGCCTAATGTGAACAATGAATGAATGAATGAATGAATGAATGAATGAATGAATGAATGAATCTCTCTCTCTCTCAGCCACAGAGCATTTCAGTACCAATTATGTGGACAAATAAAGTTGTGGGATCCTGGAAGCCAAATTTAGATGAATAGGTAGGATACTGTTTTTGAGCTGCTGTTTGGGATAAAATCAATTATAACTGCTGAGTCAAGAAAACCATAGGTCGTATGAAATCCATTTGTGGGAGGATGATATTAATGTATGCCATTTTTTCAATGCAGATTTCTATAAAAGAAACTTAAAGAGATGCTTAACATTTCTATTGAAATCAACGGTACGTAAAAGTAGAACAGAACTGAAATTTCTCAGAAGCCATTTTGGAGGGAAAATGTGGCATTTTGATTTTGCTAAAAGGCTTCTCATAGAAATTAAAAGCAAGATATTTAGTGAATGTTCTCCACTCCTTTTGTTATTGTCAGCAGTCATCCCCCTCCCTATAGACAAGGACACAATGGCCCCTCCAGATGCCAACCTTCCTGTCACACCAAGCTCTCTGGTTTCCCAGTGACGACGAAGAGGAGCTCGAGCAGTTGGCTCTGATTCTTCATGCTTCAGCCTACTGACTTTTTGTAAGATTACACTGAACACCAAAAGCCAATCACAGTTTTTCCACCCTGGCCAACCACACAATAAGGAATACCTCATCTACCCCCTCGCTTTTCTGCCAAATTCTACCTCTGTAAATAAAATTATACACACACATGCACACACACACACACATAAAGCTTTGACAGTCATCAGAGCAGCCAATCATCTCCTGCAGCCATTTTACCCAGCTCTGATTTCCTGCCATGATGCCAGGATACCAGAAGCTGGTCAGGGAGCGGTGTGTGTATGTGTGTACACCATGCATCTTGCCAATAACTGTCAAGATTCTTTCATGCAACAATCTCACACAATGCTGTTGCTTCAACACTCACTTTCCAGAACTGAACATGCCCCATTTGCAACAAGCCTTGCAATTGAACCAGAAAGGACCCAAGACAGGTTGCAGTGTTAAGTGCCCAATATTATCAACTGGGGCAGGGGGTGGGGGTTGGTCCATTCATTTTAAGGTTACAACTGCACCCTACCTAGAAAAGGCCAATATCTCAAAAGATGCAATATGGGGCAATATGAAAAATGAATAGCAATGGGAAGGGAGGGAAGAGGGAGTCTTTTTCTTCTCCCTTTGGAGAAATTCTGTGAAATAATCTCATCCACATATATTTCCTTTACATAAAATAAGGCAGAGAAGTTCAAGAGGCTATCTGATACAGTTTATTTCTATTTTTTTTCATGGCTGAGGATCACATTGAATGTACCTAAGGCGAGAGAATCTGATATCACTAAAAAATGGATCTTTGGCTTTTCTTAATATTAAATGGATTTTCTTGAGGACTTGGAATTAACTGCTCTGATTTCACTCCCTCATCTATGTTATTTCTACTGAAATCAGATACATATATTATTCACTTTCCAACTGGAAACAATAGAAACCATTTCCCTCATAGCACCAGAACTAGAAATGAGGCCCAAATATTCCACTGCTCTGGCTTCTTTATTAGCATGTGTTTCAGCAGTGCTTACTTAACTTTTTTTTTTTTTGAAAAATTAAGATCTCAGATGCATGAGGGTTGACTGCAATACACAATGATAGAAATATATTTTGATTAGCTATTGTTACCTAAATATAGGAAACAGCTGCAGCAAAGTTTCATGGGATAAATAAGATTCGAGACAATTTTTCAGTTAACCCAATTGTACTGCCAATGACTCCTTTTGATAAAGGAGAAGCTATTCATACTTTAAAGTCCTAAAATGATGGTCTCAACAGGCACGCTGTAAGCAACTATATGCTGAAACCTTCAGGAATTTGAGAAAAGAGATTTAAGGGAAGCATACCTCTAAACTGAATTGAAATAATGCAAAAAGCATTATTAGAGCAATCTTCTCTAATTTAACTGTCTCCCAAGCTTGAATGTTGGTATAAATAATTCTAATGAATCATTATGTTTACTATTTAGAGCAGAGTTTTTCAAACTATGTTCCACAGAACTCTAGAGTAGTGTGAGAACGTTATGGGGTTTCAGGAGAACTAAGTGCAAAAAAATTTGAAAATGTTTACTCAAACATAGCTAATTTTCTATCACTGGAAGATCAGGGATTCCATTTCTCTTAAAACCAGTTGCCCTGAATGAAAAAGTTTAGAAAACCCTATTTAAAGAGTAAATTAGTCATTCAGGAGTTAGAGGTAGATGGATCATCCTATTTCTGCACCATATTGCTCTTCCCTATCTAGTCCATTTCAGGTCTATTTCCCAGGTTTGCTCTACCCAATTCTGCATTAAAAATGCATTACTTTCATGTGTTTTCTATGACAGGTAAAATTTTATATGCATTTAATCTAAAAAATCCCCCACCCAAAATCCTATTATGCTGCTTCATCATGAGGCCAGATATATTCTTGGGAGGGATGAGTGAAGAACACCAGGAGTGCATGCCAATCGTATATATCCCAAACAGGGTCACCCAAGGCATGAAGGTCATCTTAGCTGCCCAGCTAAAGCAAGCAGGTATTTATACTGGGCAGCAGCAATATAGAAAGATGCTGAAGGTGGATGACCACTTCAGTGGCAATGGCAAAGAAATTATTTCATACTGCTCAGGAGAAGGAGTGGTAAACCACATGGTTTTACCAAGAAAGCCACATGGAAAGACAATATAAAGTGTGTGAAAATATAGGGTTGGATAATGGGACCCTGAGGTCAAAGGGCTCAAAATGTTAACTAGGAAGAACTAAGGATCTTTTGGAGGGCTAATAGTGTTTATGATGTGGATGGATTAAAGCCTCCAGAATATCTTGTGGCTAATGTATCCATGGAAAAGAAAACCCAAAGCTGCATAGACACAAGTATAGTGGGAACATGGAAAATACGAAGCATGAACATGGGTTAGTTCAACGGAGTGAAAGATGAAATTACTTGAGTCCACACTGACATCTCAGGCATGAACAAATTGAAATGGATTAGAATTGGACACTTTCAGTCAGAATATCATATTGTTTTCTACTCAGGACAGATCATATTGTTTTATACTCAGAAAAACAGAGCGGGAATGGCATTGTTTTCATAGTCAGGAAGGATATAGCAAAGACAGTACTTGGGTAGAGTGTGACTGAATAATATCAATTAGACTTCACAAAAAATCCTTTAATACGATAATTATCCAAATTTGTGCTCCAACCACTCATGCAGAAGAAAAGGAGAGTAAAAGTGTTATGGTCAGGTTCTGGAATCAACAAAACATGCAAGCAAGATATATTGATTATGTTTGGAGACTGGAAGGACAAAGTTGGGAGTAATAAGGAGGAAAACATAGTTGAACTGTATGGCCTAAGAAACAGAAATGAAGCAGGAAAATGACTTAGTTTCTGCCAATCCAAATTATTATTATTTTATTGCTAACACAGTCTTCCAATAATCAAAACAACATCTCTATATATGGACATAACCAAATGACTACATTATTCATACAAGGAGATGGAAGAGCTCAATTATAATAGATGTGGCTGGTGGCTGATTGTGGAAGAGTTCATGAACTACTCATGTGCAAGTTCCAAGTCAAGCTAATGTGGAAGAACAAAGCCAACCAGTTTTCACTATGTGATCTTGAACATATGCCCATCATTTTCAAGGGGAATATCAGGAATTGCTTTGAAGTCTTGAACCTCATTGATAGAGAACCAGAGGAACTGTGGAACAAAATCAATCAGTAGTTAAGGTTGAACTGAGTGTGAAAAGTGACTGCCAATAACAAGAAAACTGGATGTCAGAAATGGTGAAATTGCTATGAAGAGAAGAGAAGTCAATCCCAAGAAAAACAAGGCTGTCAGGAAAGAACTTAATAAAGAATTTCAGAGAGCTGTTAGAAGAGACAAAAAGCTGTGTTACAACAACATCTGTAAAGACATCAAAGATGGAAAGTGACACAGAAAAGCAAGAAAAATATCCCAAAAGATCTCTGAACTCCGAAGGAGTTCCAACCTTGAATTGGTATGCTAAAGGACATCAATGAACAGATAGTAATTGATTCCAAGAAGAGCAACCAAAGATGGAAGGAATATTCTGAAATTCTGTACAGTAGAGATGTCAACAGCCAAGATATCCTAGAAGATATTTCCTACTTACAAGAACCTCTAGTACTAGAAGATGAAGTTAGATGAGCTCCCTACGCATTACCAAGTCAGAAGATTAGAGGAATTGATGGAATATCTACAGAAATATGGCAAGCAATAGAAGAAAAATCAGTAAAAATTCTAACCAAATTATACCAGCTAATCTGAAGAACAATGCAGTGGCCAAAACTTTGGAAGAAGTCAGTTTACATAGCAATACCAAATAAACAAATAAGCAAAATAATACTTAGGGTCATCCAAAGAAGATAAGAGCTATACATGGAATGGGAAATACTAGCTGTCCAAGCTGGCTTTAGAGAAGGCCAAGAAACAAAAGACATTATTGATTATGCATGCTGGATAATTAAAACGGTAAAGAATACCCAAAAGAAGTCAATTTGTGATTTATTGATTATAGAAAGAACTCTGACTGTGTAAACCATGCCAAGTTGTGGAATATCTTTAAGAACATGGGAATTCCAAAACATCTCATTGCCTTCATGTGAAACATGTGTACAGGACAAGAAGCTACTATCCAGATGCATCATAGCAATACAGATTGGTTCCAGGTTGGCAAAAGGGTGAGACAAGTCTGTATAATCTCTCCTTATTTATTCAACATATATGGCTAATATATACTGAGGAAGACTGGTTTAGAAGAAGATGAATGCATTTTAAAATGGGAGGAAGAAACATCAGTAACTTGCATCAACTATATTGATGATATTTCTCTGATAGTTGAAAATGCAAGGGATCTGCAAGCTCTAGTAACAAAAGTCAAGGAGCACAGTGAAAAATTGGGACTAATATGAAATAAAGAAGACCAAACTAATGACAACAGGTAAAGCCACCAGCTTTAAAACTTCCAATGAAGATATTGAAATGGTGAATACCTTTTGCCTTTTAGGACTGACTATCAACAGAAAAGGAATCAGCAGTCAAAAAATACACCACAGACTAACATTTAGAAGGTAGCAATGAAGGTCTTGGGAAAAATATTCATATGCTGGGATGTGACTATACCTATAAAGATCAAAATCATGCAAGCAATGGTTTTCCCTGTGACACTCTATGGAAGTGAAAGTTGGAACTTGAAGAAGCAGGAAAAATATTGATGCCTTTGAACTTTGGTGTTGGAGAAAACTCTTGAGAATATCAAGGACAGCCAAAAAACCCCGAACCAATGGATCACAGAACAAATCAGGGTTCTCTCTTGAGGCACAATGACCACACTCAAATTATCATATTTTGGACACATTATGCAAAGACACTGCTCCCTTGTGAAGTCATAATACTGAGAAACATGGAAGGAAAAAGAAAAGAACAGCCACCAGCAAGGTGGATGTACTTGATTACACCCACAGTGGGCACACTATCAGAAGATCTAAAGGCCAGGTTGGGGACAAATCATCCTGGAGAAGTTTGTGAATTGATGGCACATGATCAACATCTAAACAATATTTGTGTTCACATTTATGCATGAATACACACACACACACGTACACACATAGATTTAATAGAGAACTCTAATGCAAAAACTTGGAGACATGAATAAATCAAATATTAATTGTGTTTGATCTCTGTTTTAGTTCAGGAAGTGGTAATCAGGTTGGTTTGCTAAAAAATGTAGCTAATAAAACTCCTCAGCATTTCCTGTAGAAGCTATTCCTTCTGGTTAAACTGAAAGATACTCTTCACTGAGAAATTATCTCAGTAACTTGTTATCCTGGAATACTATGGAGTAGAAAGTGTTTCCATTGATTAGATCTGTATGCCTTGTTCGAGGCTCTAAAAGTTACCAAAGTGAGAAGGTAATCTTGTAACCTGCTGGACCGTTAGACACTAATTTGTAGCTGACAAGATAAGACCTAAAACTAAATAGCTTAATCAGTGGAGATTTAAAAGGAAACATAATGATTTAGATCCATTCTCTAAAGAGTAGGAGAGTAAATAATAATAAAAAAAGAATTTATAAACCATAGAAGGAAACCTTGTTGGATACTGAACAATATATTGAATAACAGTATTTCTGGACTGGTTCTTTATAATTTTTAACCTACATTTCAAAACTTGTGTTGAAATTTACAGTGTTCATATCTAGAAATTGACTGTGATAAATTCCATGTTCTCCTATTTTCAAAAGTTGGGATAGGATGGTGCTTATGGACATCAAGTGGCTTGTGGAACCTCACATAGCAAGCTCCTTGTACAACCTGAGGTTTTTTTACTGAGTATTTTAATTTTAAAAATTAAATGGGAGGCTGACATGTTACAAAGCAAAATGTCAGTCCTGGGCACTTTTTTTTTTTTTATTTACCAGAATGCTTTTGGGTCTCACAAAGGAAGGGTTAAACAATATGAATGGTAGATGGCTTCCTTTGGAAATGTACACAGAAGCCCAGAGCTTCCTTTGGAAATGTACCCAGTTGCCTATGAAAATATAAGATGGAATTGTAGGGTTCCTTCTGGGAGCAGGGCAGGATAGCAGAGTAGACTGTGAGCCTTACATTACAGCCTAAATTATTGTCAGCCTTACAAGGTAGGCCAGACAAGGAAACCAAAATTATAAATGCTAATACTACCTTTATGATAAGGTTACAATAACAGAATTTTGCAAGGTGACTCCCCCCTCCTTCCCTTTATCTTCAAGACAACTAGGGAGGGTCAAGCCTGAGTTGCTTTCTCAAATTACATTTCTGTCTTGGACACAACTTTCTTTATCTGACAGTTGCCTTGGTTGTGGCTCTTCCTCCTGTTCCTCAGCGTTACTCTTATAGCCCATTACAATTGTATTTTGAATTGATTCTGGGTAAGATCCCATTGCCAACTATCATCCATTTTTCTGTGCCTCTTCCCCACTTCATTACAACGCCCCCGCCCCCACCATACCATAAGCAGTGCTATTCCATAGCATCCTCATAACAGCACCAAAAGGCTGATTAAAACCTAGCCCTTACAGAAGGTTCATGTTCAGGAGATACGGAGGAGCTGTGGAGGCCCCTTTCAGCTTACACAATGAGATCCAGCAGGGAGGAACTGCTAGAGGATTGGGGGAGGGGGGCTGAGGTAAGGAGATGCTGCTTTTCTGTTGCAGCACCAATATTGTGGAGCAACCTCCTTGGGGAGATCAGGCTGGTTCCCTCTTTGCTGTTTTTCTGCAAGCTCCTAAAGACCAAGCTTTTTCAGAGCTCTTTCCCCTGATTTGAGCTGTTGTTGCCATCTTTTATTTTCTTTCTATTCTTGTAGAGCTGTTGCATTTTTACTTTTGCTTGGGGTTTGTTTTATATTGTATTTTTCTATGTGAGCTACTGAGAGTCATTTCTGATTTTAGCAGGACACAAATATGCTTAACAAATTAAGCAAGTAAGTAAGAATTGACCCAGTGCTCAGCATAGCCAGAAGGAAATAATGGTTTTCTGTGAGCATGGAACCTCACAGGCTCTAACCCAGATTCATCCAAATAACCTCCAGGAAGAGTGGTGTTGTCAGGAAGAAAATCAGAACTGAGAAGCAGAAAGTGCACAACCACAAGGAAAGCTTCTTTAAAGTCATGGTCTGTTTAGTCCCTATGCTCCTACATTGTCCTGCATTCTGAGTTGAATTATATATGTGCCATCTGCATTGCAATGGAGGTTGGAAATCTTTTGTACAAAGCTCTCACTTGGAAGTGTGCTGGAAATAATGTCCTTACTTTGTAAATACCTGTGTTCTGCGATCTTTAACATTGCTTCACATATCCGACTGACTTATTAGGCTGTGGTTTGATTTGCACTTTGACTTTATTTAATCTTGCACCTTCTAGACTGAAATGTTGGTTACAGGGTTTCGTTGACCCTTAGATGGTCTCTGGACTATGTTTTCTGCCTACTGTTGTAAACCACCTGATGATTGCAGGATGAACTGTTGATGAAGTGATAGGTCACACTTCCAACATGACCTACATCAGCAAATTCTAAGAGGGAGGAGAAAAAATGAGAACCAGTTCTTGGCATGTCTCCCAAGCCCTTAAAATGTACATACCTTGATGTACACTGTTGTGCATACTCTCAGAAGTACCAGCTGTTGGATAAAAGCACAAAAACTGCAGCACGTTAACATTGTACTCTTTTTCAGAGTAGCGTTGTTGCAAGTCAAGGGCCTCTTGCTTTTTAAAAACTCTTGTGAATGATTTGATCCTCCTGGGACATGCATTGTTTAAAATGTTACTCGGAGCTTTACTACAGCAGAAGCCAGAATGCTGGGCAGGCAGATATTGTGTAGGCGTGTAGGCTGTGTCTTCCTTTATAGTTGAAAACAGATTGAAAGAGGAAAGGAACATTTCTTCCTGTGGACCCACGTTGCCCCCTTGGCAGGAAGCTCTTTGCAGCTGCACTGCTGGCCACCTGTGACAGCAGCCTTCAACAGCCGAATGTCTTGTCATGGAACTCAGCTTTGGGGCAGGCTAGGGTGTTTGTTTGGAAAGTAAATTGAAACTTTCTAGGTTTTTAAAATATGCCAAGAGGGCTTTTTGCCACTGACCCTCAGCTCATGACCCGTTTCTCTTTTTCTCTTACTGCTAGAATTATTTTAAGGGAAAGATTATACATCTATTTGTAAAAGTCAAAGCCAGCTGTTGGGCCATTATTATAGTCACTGGGAGATGAGTGAAGTAGTACATCAGAGGATAGACCACATATATTTGCAGGGAAATAGTAGGCTTGCTCATTTATCTTCCCCATCCAAAATATTGAAAACTCAGCCAGGAGGGGAGGAATCCCCAGGCACCACAATTTGAAGACTTGCACAAGACAAAAAAGTATACTGACCCCCAATCCATATTAGCCTAACAACTGAAATATAGTAGAAAGTAAGTAAGAAAGGCCAGGATGAAATAGTGGAATAATCCTACTGAGGAAATAGTCCCTCATACACCAAACTCCACATCTCCATCATATTGATCAACAAGGAACTACAACAGCTTCATGCCATAGAATTTTCAGAGTCCCCCTAAGTGCTCAGCGGCATGCAAAGCCTACCGACAGATTATGGGAGCGATGTGGCAGGAAATGGATTGTGGAGCAGAGATTATATTAATAATTAACCACATTGTTTATGCTCAGATTCTTTTCTTTATATCCAGGCATGGGTTAGAAGGGTAGAATAGGCATCTCTTCCAAATGAAGCAAAGAAACAGTCTCAAACTGTACAAAAGAATAAAGAAGCTAATTAGATAAAATAGAATCACCCTGTCAAAAATATTGCCAAAGTCCTCCAAAAACCAGTGGGAAGTGGCCAGTTAGTTTTCATGTGGCAGTTGGGTAATTACTGGACCAATTTTCATAGTTCCCTTGAAAGCCTGAAAAGTCTTCTAAACAGAGATGCCTCCAAACGGATGCCTGTCTTCTGGAAAACCAACAGAGGATTGTCCTATATGAAGTAGAACATGTGGCTCTCTAAAGTACACACAAAATTGAGTGAAATCTATCATCTCAGATGCAGATGTAACTCCGAGTGTTCTCACTGTCCATCTTTTTTTTTTTTTGAGAATATGTTATTTAAAGAACGGAGGATGTTAAAAAAATATTACATCTTTGCCTTTGGTGTGGTTTCATAAGGAATTGCAATTCTTGGTTTGGCCACTCCACAATGTTTCCACAACATCTGTAAGGACCAAATTCTGTGCAAGACTAATTCTACCTACATTAGCTGATGAAGTCAGAAAACAGTTGGCTATCTATCCACTGTCCCAATGGGGCCAGAAAATCTCAGTAGTGTAAACTATCTTAAGGCAAATGAATATTAATTCAAAAAACCTAGGCAACTTTCCCCTGGCTGTGTACTTGACCCATTTTACAGAAGCCACTCCCCACCTTTTTTTTTTTTTCAAGCTGCAAAATAACTATCCTTTCTCACTGGATAAGTATTAGATTTGGTGGTGTATGTTAAAATGCTATTAATCAAATATAAACAGCAGAGCTAGATTCCTTCCAGATGAGCAAACATTGTGGTGGGAATCCCAGCAGTGAAGATCTCCCCTGCTAATCTCATTGAGCATTTTTCTTTCTCTGCAGGAACTCATCTTTCTCACCATATATATGCAAAAGTTCATATGTTTCCACAGACTTGCTGCCAAAAGTACTGTGAAAGAAGAGAACTTGGAGTCTTTCTCTCTCTCTCTCTCTCTCTGTCCTGGCCTATATCAAGCTGCTTTCCATTCCTTTTACTTACTTTAAAGACACAGAACCCTACCAAGATCTGTATCCATCTGAATTTCCCCAGTTTTCCTGCCTATTTCAAGAACATTTATCATTCAGAAGGGATGAGCTTGCTTGGCCAGTGAAGGCTTTGCTGTCTCCTGCATAACAGAATAAATGAAGTGTTCAGAAGCACCACTGTCTGAAAGGATTCATAGGATCTGCAATGTTCTGTATCTTTCATTTCAAATGTATGGGGAGGAAGAGATGCAGTGGCCTGCTTTATGGAGTTCAACCCTCTGTTTGAATGGAAGATGGAGGATAGTTTTCTATCTAAATCACAATTCAGCACAAGTTCATTTTAAAGTAAAGAGTCGAAATAAGAATGAGAAAGAGATTTGGAGCTGTCCATCAATGGATAACACTTGGAGACCGTGCACAATGATCATCTATGTCAATTTTAAATACTATGGTGAGATATTTATTTAAAAAAAAGAAAAAGAAGAGCTAAGCAAGGATTAAGGATGTGAATCACATCATATTTACCCTGACTACAGTTCACATGACCAAACTAGGAGTATGTGGACAAGCTGTACCAAACAGCATTATTAACAACATATTTAATAATAAAATCCTTTTTTTAGCACTTTTTCATTCAGCTTCTTAAATAATAATAATTGAACACTTGAAAGAATTATTGTTGGTGGTGTTATTTGAAATGTACAAAGTATTTCACAGTTTCTCATACATTATGCTCTTTCCAGCAATCCTATAAATCAGTATTTTTAGCCTCCATATTGCCAGTATGACTAGTGCTGGATAAAAAAATTCCACCAGTTTTTGGTTTGTTGAAAGAGAATTTGCTTTAGATATATTTCTTTTAAAAAAGATAATATGGGGAAAACTCTCATGAATATGATCACGGGCTTCCACAGGTGGGGCAGGAGAAGCAAGTGATATTATACAAGTCATGATATCATCATGCAAATTATGTAATTTATGTACTGTACATCATTTACATCATGGCATCATGTTATGATCCAATTTATGTAATTCACATCATTTGCATGATTACATCATGACACACATGTAGCTTCTACCAGACTTCCATGATCACAGGCATCCTGCAAAGGGGTTGGGGGCACAAATGACTATTTGCCTGTCATCAGACAAATGACGTGGCTGAAATACTTGTGTCAGACTAATGGTGCTACATAATTGTGCCATTTGCACACTGATGACATGTTGCATCTTCATCATTTTGGTTATGCCATTATGGCTTGCTATAGATGCCACAGCTGTCTTTCTTTGTACTATTATCTCCCCAGTAATTCTACAACTTCCTATATAGCTTCTTGGCTTTCTGTTCTTTTATTAAATCCCAAGGAAGACCTCAAGAAGGAACACTTCCTACTGGGCATTTTTAGTAATGGTATTTTCATGACTGAGAAAGCCTGCCCTTGAGAAACTGTTGGACAACAACTTCTTTTTCTCCTTGAGAAATTCAGAGAAGTTGTTCATGCAATATCTCTGCCCACAAATGTGGTGGAGAAGTTTGAAAGACCCTCTGTACCAAATGTAGTACAAATTGATGCTGCAGCATCAATAGTGAATTCATGGTAGAGGTGAAATATAAGCCATGGACTTTATTTATTTATCATATTTATACAGCCACCCATCTCACACAAGGTGACTCCGGGCAGTGTACAACAATTAAAAAAAAAATACATTAAAACAGTTACACATAAAAACCTGCAAAACGTCCTTAATAGTCGTAGAGCTAACATTCTCTTAGGTCTACATTAGACTAACTCTCAGTTGTACTTTGGCCAGACTGTCAACCCATTCTATTTTTATTCCCTGTGGCAGAAAATCTTCAAAGGAACATTTGATGTGAGATTTCTCTGCTATGGTACATTTGAAAATGATGGCATCAGGGGAATTACATATACCTTTCCCACCATCCGGCTTCCTGTCACTCAGCCACATATAAGTCTCTTCTCTTAAAAATGTGAAGAGAGATGTTATAGAAAGGAAAAAGCCTTGTAGATGTGCTAAAAAACAAAAACCTGAGCATTGTGTGTGTGTGTGTGTAGGCTGATTTATAGTATTATGACCATGTAGTGAAACACTGAGTTTTGTGATGTATGCTACCTGGAATTACTTTTATATTATTAATCTGAACACCAGACTTTTATTGTCTCTTCAATTGCAACGCTCCACACCTACTTTAAACAAACAATATCATTCTGTAGTTTCCTCTACATTTTGATTTGGCCACTTCATTGCAGACTCACAATACTTAATTACTTGTGAGAGTATAAGCAAGGAAGAGGAAGCAAGTAAATGATTCTTTAATGCAGCCAATAGACCAGAAACATCATTGACACAGTAAACTTATTCTGCCTGTTAGCAAATGTTCCTGGCCATCCAGTTGAGTTTTTGCTCACACCGTTAGTTGTGGCCAAACGGCCAGGGAGGAAAACTGCACAGCACCCGTATGATGCTGCTGCGTGAGATAACAAAGGGTCTCCAGCACAGCAGATAGTCCTGCTCTCAACACTCCTATTGTTATGTGGTTATGTTTTATTATGCTAATTTCTCTTTTGTTATGTATTGTTCATTGTTTTATGGTGTGGACATTTTCATTCTTGTCGGCTATGTTAAGCTGCTGGTCTCTGGCCATAATAAGAGCTCATTCATCCAGAAAACACATCCCCTTGACTTCCACAGGATTTATTCATCGATGGGAAGTTGTCTTGCAAGGTTACCAAATCACAGCTTGGAAAACGGAAGAGATACTGTAGATCCTTTTCATTTTACACGTCTTTTGTGGTAGAAAGATGAAGATAAATTCAATAAATATTTTAAAAATACAACAAGATAAGCAGGCACAGGGCACATCCAGACTGCTCATTTAGCATGCTTTCCTGAAGTTTGTGAGGTTGACACAAAGTATTTGATCTGTCCCCATAACCAATCTCTACTCTACTTCATTAACAAGGTCACTGAGTGGTACTGTCTTGTTTGCTGTTAGGGTAAGTTCAAGTGTAGTACTTTGGGATTTTCCAGCCAACAGGAATGACATACACCAATTACTTTCCCTAATGTGGGAGAGTTGGTGAGTTTGGCAGATGACTAGAGCAGAAGGTTTAGCCATCCCTCAGAATCTGATCTGCAAGATGGGTGGGGGCTTTCCATACCTGCTTTATGAGAAGCCCCTGCCCCCCAGTGGATAACCTGCAGAACCTGATACATAGAGCAGGATGACAGAATGTCAACTCATGAAGAAAAAAATGAACTGACAGCCACTTCACTCAGCAAGTGCCAATGACTTGCCAAAATTGGCTAATAAGAATTGGACAGATCCCAGCTCCTGCATGTCAGCAGTACAGTTGCTGCTGGGAGAAGATAGCTCTGAATTTAGGAAGCCCCAGATATGGTCTGGAGGGGAAAGAAAAGCTGAATCAGGAGGATGAGACTTTAAACAACCATTAGAAAGGCATCCTTGAGCCAAAGGTAAGGAAACATGTTCCTTCTCTCCTCTTGAATTTTGTTTCTGTCACTGATCAGACAGAAATTTCTTTGTCTCCTACTTGATTCAGGAACTAAAAGCTTTGTGCATCTTTTCCAAGTTGTGAAAATCACATTCCTAAAATGCACATTTTCCTAACTCTAGGTTTTAAGTCTAATTATTGACATATGTATGTGTGTGTGTTTGTATTTTTATAACTTTGACATTTAGAGAATGGGGCAGGTGGTAGACATATCACAAATGTCAAAGAATAAAAATAAAAAATATTTTAAAATAGATATGAACCTATAATCATGTCTTCAGAGATAAAACAAAACTAAAACAAGATTGAAAATGAATTTAAATGCATGCAAAAAATAAATCATTAAAACATCTTTTGTTTAAAAAAATAACTCCATGTCCTATTATGGACACCTTGTAACTCACTAAGTGTTTGGGATATTCTTTAGACTCTTAAGATTAATAAAATTGCACTTGTTTCCATGAAAAGTGCATAAGTAATGTTCTGCTATTTTTGATATCCAGATACACATCTTTTTGCATTTTCTGGGACACAGAATTCCTTAACTTCTTTCCTCTGAGGTCAGCAACAAAGGAAGAATCCACTATCAGTTCTCCTTTTCAGTATCTCCCCATAGCCAGATATTTGCAAAGCCCTGAAATCCCACGCTTGGGAAACCTCAATAAGAGAGTGCATTGAATTAAGCCAAAGCCAAACTGGGCAGCATTTGGAACAATCCATTTCCCTAGAACATCAGAGCAGGGGATGAAGGAAAATCCTGGATTCAGCAACCAACAAGTCCATCTTCACATCAAGGTGACTCTTGAAATCAATATAGTTTTGATTGGCCCAGTCCCATCTTTTGGATGGGGGGGAGAAAATTCTTGGGAGCTGAAAGAGATCCTTACTCATTCAGTATTGCCCAGGGGTAGCTTATCCTGAATTGTCATATGTTTTGTAAGCTGTATTAGCTGACTTGGACAAATTTAATTTAGTGTCCAGATAATTATTTCCTTATACTTCTTTCTTAGCCATGGCAGTCAGTTCTACCATATTCCAGAAGGACCATCAAAATTCCTTACAAAATATTCTAAACAATGAAGTATAGCTCAAAAACCATTGCACAGATTTCTATGAAATGTGAACATCCTTTATCTCCTTATCAGACTCTAGTGTGCCTGCACATATCAGTCTATGCCGATACAAAACACACACAGCCATTTATGCTTCTCTCATGTTAAACTATGGGAGATGGAGTTTTGCTACAGTTCGGGAATTATATTGAATCATTTCTGGGGTAATCTGGACTGTGTTGGGGCCACTTTTTGACTCTGAATTAGATTTCGAAAGTTGATCAGATAGTTGAGTTCCAAAATCTGAGCTGAGGTGGGATGAAATATCTAACTCCACTCTCCACCCCACTCATCCACACAAAACCAAGAAATGGATAGAGAGGTACAAATGTGTCTTCATCTTACTTTCACCTCTATGGCTTCAGTGTTGGGCTTCGCAGTGCACACTGTTGAAGCACAGAGTCCTATAACAACTGTCTTTCCAGTCAACGGCTAGTTATAAATCCAGAAGAAATATGTATAGCTGTACAAATCTCTAAGGAAGACATTTCACTTCAGTGGGAAGGTTGTTGAAAGTGCCCTTTTGAAACAACTCTGTAAAGCATCTGGATATCTTATTTTGCCCAATAAGAGTGGCTTCTGAGCATGCAAGAAGCCCTTTTTATCAAACTGAGGTAGCCAATCAAATCAGAGGAGCTGTGCCTTGATGCTTGATCCTTCAGCTGCATGAGGTGCCTGCATGAAGTGATGAGGACCAATCCACGCAGCCCAACTAATCACATAGTTTAATTCAGATACATACAGAGCAATTTGGATGACACCACTCTCGCTCTTCCTAAAGAATCTGTTTGTTTAATAACTCGTCAATCATCATTCCTTCTCTTTTTATGAAAGGAAAAGAGGAGTGTGATTATGCTTTTATTATCACAGAAGCCAATCTTAAAATATTGCTTGCATGCAACGAATCTTTAAAGACAAAAACAATTTTCTGCTGTTTCTCTGAGTACAATGAATAAGCATCTAATATTCCACAAAAGTACAATGGTTTGGGCAGAGGCTGAAGATAGGGCGGAAGCAGAGATTCAGGTCAGTGTGATGTAATGGTTAAAATGTAGGGACACCCAGATTCAAGTTCACTCTCAGCCCATGAAGTTCACAGAGTGATTTTGAGCCAATTTCTCAGCCCAACATATCTCATAAGATTGCCATTGTGTGGGGAAAATAGAGCAGCTGCCTTGAGTTTCTGATGGAAGGGCAGGATGCAAATCTAACAGATAAGCACTGCTTTCTCTGACTACCTTTCTGGAATGTGGAATAACAGGGACTTGATTGTTATTATACTTTTATGTTTAAATTATCATCCTATAATTTCTAAGAAGATGCCTCAGGATTATGAAATACTCTCTCCATCTGTAAGGAGATGGAGAAGAAGTTCTGCTGAGGCCCTCTGGATCAAAATGGAGTGTGTATACTACTCTGATGCCCCACTAATAATGCAGCACAAAATAGGAGAGTGATTAAATGGTATCTGGATTAGCTAAGATCCTAGACCCTTCTTGAACACAGACAGAAACTAAATCTGTGCAAGATCAGTTAGACTAAAGTAAATTCCCTCATGTTTGAGAGAAATGGGAGGGGAAAAGTATATATAGGAAGGGATGATACTATGGACCCACCACTCATATTTTGGAAGTTATGCTCTTATAATAAAATTGTAGGCTAGGCTATTATAACATTATGCTAAGCAATTAAATTTGGGATGGGTTGGAATTTCTAAAAGATAATGGGCATCATCAGAAAATACACAGATGATATAATCTGGTTAAGGTACTATTCCCTTTCTTCAGAAATCTTGGAAATTCTAGTTCTGTGAGAAGAGCCATTGAAGATTTATTAGCACTTTTACACAACACTACAATTCCCAGGATTCTTTGGAAGAAACCAGTGAAGGAAGATACAGATAGATAGATGAGAGAGAGACAGAGAGAGACAGAGAGACAGACAGATAGATAGACAGATAGACAAATGAGATAGAGATAGGTAGATGTTTTGTTTGCAGAGTAGCTATGTTATAAATGTGCATTTTATTGTGAATATACGGCAGATATATGCTTGTTTCTGCACTGCTTCTGAGCAAAGTAAAAAAAAATATATGGCAAACTAAAAATTCTAATTTAACTATATTTGTCATAGAATTATGAAGTCTGCATACATATCTACTAGTAACAGGGAAACCTTAATTTTACTAAATAACCTACAACATCATGTGACCCTTCTTCCAATGTGAAAATGTTATCTTGTTGCTTACTACTTGCCTTCAGCTGAAAAGTGCCTGAAGAAAGCACTGTTTGTTTGTTTTTTAAGCCAAAGGAGTAGGGGTGGGAACTGTGTGAACAAGTATGAAATACGTTTTCAGTTCAGTTCTCTAAAGCATGAACTATATATGAATTGAAGATGGAATCCAACTTCACAGGAAGGGGGGAAATGCATCTTTTGATGATAAAGCACAGGGCAGTAGATTAATTTGGCTGGACTACTTGTAGCGAGATAGGAGAGTTCAGAATATTGGGGATTTGGTTGTTTTTATCTGTGCTTTCCTTTGCAATCACCCTTGAAACCTGCAAGGAGCAATGCTGAGAAGATAAGGCTGCCTGTGCTGAACATCTTAGAAGATGTGGAAAAAAAACACTCCTTCTGAAATGAAAGTTAGTAAAACGCTGGGGAAAAAATTATACGCATATTTAAGATAAGACTGGTGACATTGTAAATGATGAAACTTGAGAGGTGAAAAATGTATTTATTATTTATTCAACAAATGTATATGGTTGCCCATCTCACTGAACATGACTCTGGACAGTGTACAATTAAAACAATGTCACTGCTGTTAAAAAACTTTAAAAAATAAATAAAAATGTATATCTAAAGCTTAATAGTCATAACTGAGGATTATGTTTGGTGGCTTTCTACTGTAATTGTTAGTAAACTGTTACTATGATTTTGAAGAAGACAATAATCAACAAGTTGAATCAGATCTTCACCTATTGAATGAGAGAATCAATACAATCAGCATATGATACACCAGCTTATGAGCATTCTTTCAACTTCCATTGGCTTATAGATTGTGGATGGTCCATTCCCAATACGTTAAAAGCTCATTGGTCAGAAAGTTCTGCCTAGATCTCCAGTTTGAATTAACCGCTTTAGCATTCAATTTCATTGTATGATGGTGGATTCTGACCAATAAGCCCTAAAATGCCTATTAAGGCTAAATCGTATCTCTTGTCATGCCTCCTTCATGACAAGCCTCATCAGAAATTGAAGATGGCCCTGTAAGTCTGAACCTGTGCTACTGAGTCCTGGACGTTTTGAAGGCACAGTTTTGGAACCAGGCATCCACTTGGCTGGAAGCTTCTCATCAAAATGTATATGAAACCATTGGGTGAGATCATCTGGCACCATGGGATGAAGTATCATCAATATGCTGATGATACCCAACTATATATCTCCATCCCTGGTGACCTAAGTGATGCTGTGGCTACCCTTTCATGGTGCTGGAGGCTGTAGGGGCCTGGATGGGGGAGAACAGGCTTCAACTGAACCCTGGTAAGATGGAGTGGCTGTGGGTATGGGGAGCCTCAAGAGCTAGGAGTCTATCATCTTTGATTCTTGATGAGGTTGCACTACCCAGTGCATAATCTGGGGGTCCTCCTAGACTCATTACTTCAAAGAGCAGGTGGCAGTTGTGGCTAGGAGGGCCTTTGTGCAACTTCATGTTGTGTATCAGTTACGTCCCTTCCTGGATCAGGAGACTCTCCACATGGTCACTCATGCCCTGGTCACCTCCCGGTTGGATTACTGCAATGCACTCTACATGGGGCTACCCTTGAAGAGTATCCGGAAGCTACAGCTGGCGCAAAATGCAGCAGTGCAGATAGTTCTGAATGCCCCCAGGGGGGCCCATATAACACCTCTATTACACGAGCTGCATAGGTTGTCAATTTGCTTTCAGGTCCAATTCAAGGTGTTGGTTATTACCCTTAAAGCCCTTCATGGCACAGGACCAGGTTATCTGAGGAGCCATCTCACCCCTGTTATATCAGCCCACCCCACTTGGTCCATCAGGAAAGGCATGTTGTGGACCCCGCCAGTCAAGGAATTTCAGGTGGTGGGGTCTTACAATGCCACCTTTTCTACTGTGGCCCCCCTCTGTGGGACAATTTACCACCCAAGGTGTAGTGCGCCCCCACTCTCATGGCCTTCAGGAAGAGTGTGAAATCTTGGCTATGCCAGATGGCCTGGGGGCCTGATGGGGGCTTGCACCATTGGAATTGGCTTGTGGGGTAATTGATTCTATCCCCCCCATCATCTTGAATGTTTTAGTCTTTTTATATACTTTGATTTTTAACTTAATGTGGATGTTTATATTTTTAACTATTTTTGAGGTTTGCTTTTAATTGTGAGCCACCCAGAGTCATCCTCTGGGGGACATGGGTGGCATATAAATTAAATAAATAAATAAATAAATAAATAATTTCTTGCCTGGCCCCCGCATCTTCAGATGACTGAAAGTCCAAGTTAGCAAGAGAGAAGCCTCTTTCTTGAGTAAGGTTTTATGCAGAACTAGTACACTACTTGCAAAGTGACTGTTGGCAGTTGGGATTTATATACGTTTCCAAAAGCTCGGGTTTCATGAATCTTCAGTTCCTAGCAGCCAAAAACTACAAGAATTTTATGTCATTATCTTGTTGGGCCATTTTGGCACAATTGGCTTAGGACATTCCTAAGTCTTGATATTTGGTAATTCTCTTGACCCCTGTTTTTTAGATTTAATTGATGGCTATCTTGGGAACCCATGTTTTATGTTTGTTTGCTTGTTTACAGATGACTACTCATGCTTGGCTATGACTAAAGCAACTAACAATGAGTGCAAATTAATAACACCTAAGCTTCTACATAATTCTGATCATTCTGATATCATTCTGATATGTAAATTCAAATTAAGCAAGATTTTTTTCCTGGAGTTTGACTAAGTATTCTACAATGTTTATCCCATACCTATAATTAGAACTTTGTTCCTTATTATGTGATAAGTGATATGGTTTTAGTAGCAGTGAAGACGATGGCAATGGAAATTTGAGAATAAGGACATTCCTAAGTTTTGATATTTGGTAATTCAAGGTGCAACATGAAAACTAGTCCACTACTCCTTGATGTCGAGGAGGTGAGGTGATCAAAAAATAAAAATGTCACATTCCACAGGCATCGTAAGGGTACATTGGCTCAAACCCTGTACATATTTTTGAGCCCTTTGTATCATTATAAAAATGGGAGTATTTCTAAACATATGAGGTTTTTTTTATGTGTGAGAGCCTTTCTAGAATTATTTTCTTTTTGTGCTCTATGGGACAATAGAAACTTCATTTCAAATTTTATTCACAGTATAGAAGATGACTTTCATCAGAACCATAGCTAAAGAAGATTGTTTAGGGTAAATGCTCCCCTCTCCCCATGTGTATATTAAAATATGGGCACTATTTCAACAGGGTTCTTACATTCCCTCTTCAGTACCAGTTTGCTTATTAGTTGGGACTAGAAGTGAAAAGTCAATTTTTCTGTTCTACATACCACTTCCTGATCCATTAGATAACATTTGGGTGTGTGCATTCTTTCTCAAATTGCTTTGTCACAGAACTGTAGCAAAAGATAATAATACTTATGACAGTGGTGATGATGTAACTTGGCAAAATCAATATTCATAGTAGATACATATGTGCCTGTGTCTGCTTTCCACAAAAACATTCATGTGTCTTCCATTTAAATTGTATTTAAGCATAAGGAGAAAGTATTAATAGGCCCTGAAGTTTTCAGTTATCTCAGGTAGAAGATCAAAAAGAGTTCAGTCAAGACTGAGCATGCTCAATTGCCATGGAATGCTAAGTGGGTAGGAGTATGGAAAGCTAGGGAGAAGAGGGAATGGAAGGACACACCTTGACCTGGAATAATCAACCGTGTTGCATGTTATTGCTTCACTTGTTCCCTCTAATCTTCTGTGCAGAGCAAGATTTATATACTGCCAGTGAGATAATCAGTTCTTTTCAGTAGAGCAGAAAAGGGAGATTGCTAGCATTTGATTGCTAGCATTTGGCTCCTATCTGTTTTCTTATTTTTTTAGGTTAATAGAAATCATCAACAGGACTATGCATGACTTTTCCACCAGTTCCCCCAGGTATCATAATTACTACAGGCCAAATTAACTTTTATTTACTGATAATGCTGACAATAGTGCAAAACTGGCAGGGAAGTACAGGAAGAATTTTGCAAAGCCTTGGGCTCCAAAACAGAAATAAATATATATTCAAAAATTTGGAAACTGAACATTGTAGATGTTCACAGCCTGGAAATATAGAGGCAGCAGATACCAAGCATTATGAAAGGGCAGCAAATTGTTAGTTATTTAATTTGTCTTTACTTTGGTTCTCTTATTCAAGAGAGAAAGAGGCACTTGTACTTGTGAGATTTTTTGTTTCATGCGGCCAAAGAATTTAGCAGACTTGAGTATTATATGGACTTAACAGTGGGGAGGAGGCACCCTGGAAAGCATTTCTTTAAAACTTGCCTTAGAAAGCAAGCACCTTCATAGCATCTGCAACCTAGGAGAACCTACAAAACCAGGATGAGGTATTGTAAGGCCTGTTTTTTTTTTCCTTCTAAATTTCATCCAATGAAAACTATGCATTGTAAATGGATATTAGTTCCATCTGTCGGAGAAGGTAATGTGGTCAGATAAAAGTATAAGCACATATATAATGGTGTGGAAAGGAACTAGAATGGTTTGAGCTACTTGGAACTGCAAAGGGATTTGGGATATTTTGATTTCTCTACTTGGAGTGGAGATCACCTATCCAATAACTACAGAGAAAACATTTCAGAGTTACCTAAGAAAATCCACCTATGCAGTCAAGAAAAATACACACGAACTGGCCTGAATTTACATAATCCTTAGGGGGCTGTAGCCTATTAATAGTTTATTTTGACTTGCTCAGTCTTTGCAGAAGTGGTTATATGGTCCCCTGCCACAGCACACCGTATCCCCTCAAAGTACTTTTAGTGGAGGCCTTACCTCCAGCAGGGCTCTCAGCGCAGCATTCCATCATCTCCTTGTGAGAGCTGCTAGCTGTGATATTATTTCTAAAGACGCTGGATTGCATCCTCATATAGAAATAGTCATGCCATTTGCAAGTACGTATGTAAGCACAGAACCATTTGCAATACAGGTAGGGTCTTGTCTTTTAAGGTGGTTGAATCTGAGCAGATAATTTCTGAAAGGAAGTTTACATAGCTTAGGCCTTTGTTCTATATATTGTCATTCATTGTTCTTTAATTGTATATGTGGGAGAGCCAATGTGGTGTAGTGGTTAGGGCCTTCATCAGGCTAGAAACTGGGAGACTGTGAGTTCTAGTCCTGCCTTAGGCACAAAACCTAAGTTTTTGTGGGTGACCTGGGCCAGTCTCTCTCTCTCAGCCCTCGGAAGCAGGCAATGGCAAACCACTTCTGAAATCTTGCCAAGAAAACTGCAGGGATTAGTCCAGGCAGTCGCCAGCAATCAACACTGACTCAAAGGCGCAAAAAAAAAAAAAAAAAAAAAAGTGTATGTACCAGTTCAATTTTGCACTGAGAAACCTCGTAATAAAAAAATCTAAAATGCTGATTAACATGAGCAATCTCCCAATTGTCACTTCCTTTCCATAATGTTTTCTCTACATGTTTAGAGTAGACCATGCGACTGACACTTTGAAATTATAGTGTACACCAGAGAATTAAAGATGTAGTTAAAATTAAGCTGTGCTTAGTTAGTGACAGCTGGCATCATGAAACAATGAGTTGGCCCACATATAAAATGACTTTATTTCCTTCTTGGATTTATTTGTGA
This sequence comes from Liasis olivaceus, assembly GCA_030867105.1. Lineage (NCBI taxonomy): Eukaryota > Metazoa > Chordata > Lepidosauria > Squamata > Pythonidae > Liasis > Liasis olivaceus. The sequence goes on along the minus strand of CM061349.1, from coordinate 234,139,146 downwards.
AAGAAATATGTATATGGAAAGAAGAGCTCAGGGAGTTGCTGACTTCCTCTTCTTCCTCTTTTCCTCTTGTTCTACCTCTTTCAACTTGCAAATGTTATTTGACACGAGAAATGGAGAAACTCCCAGTTTAGTCTATGTTTGCCAGACAGTATGTTTCAGCAGATCTACCCTTTTCTGCAAACACACACAAAAAAAAAAGGGGGGGGGGGAGAATTTAAGCTCCACATCTTCATCTTAAACTCCCTACTCTGTTTTGTTCGTAACTTTTGCCATAATTAAAATACACAAGAAAACCAGAGTACCCATTGTAATAATTTCATTTTTCAGATCTCTTCCTTCAGAACGCTGCCAGGTATAGGATAATACCCTACCAGTGTGTTCATGCCAGGCATTGAATTGCATCCATGAAGTTTCAGCCTTCACCTGCTGCCCTCATGTGAGGCAAGATGGGATCCCCACCAGTAAGTCAAGTTTGGGGGATTGCCATTTATTCAGAAAAGCTGTATACACAATTATATACATTAGGGGGAAAAAATGAAATGCATATGTTAGGGAAAGTTACATGCAACAACAAATGTTAATTTTCTCTAATTTTAAAAACAGTTTTAATTTCAACATGTTGCAAAAATGGGGGGGGGGGGGGGAGATAATACATATTAGTACAAAATACTAAATACTCAGATGTAATGTATTCTCTGGGATCTTCCCCAAGACTCAATTAGAGTCCTTTCCTCCCATCGTGGTGCCATGAGAAAGCTAAACTAGCATAGATTTTGCATGGCCAATCCTAATTACTGGTCTTCCGGACTTGAGCTGGAGGACTGAGTCTTGATTTCCCAAGCAGGAAAAGCATCACCCTCACTGCCACATCTCCCAGGAAGGACAGAAGAATATTATATCAGTTTTCTTCTCTCAGGCTCCAGCCATGCTATCAACACAGTACCCAAACTTTGCCTGGCTGAAGTGAAAACATGGAAGCAACTGGTACAAAAGTTATACATTTTCTAGCCAGGACCCACTTTATAAAATTTGTTTTGCTTTACTCTTCTTGGTATTGCTGATCTTTGATTGTACTCATAAATTTTGATTTGATCTGAGTGTGGTGGTGGTGAGGCTGCAGTATGAACCAGGAGGGAGAGAGGGAGAGTTCTTTTTCTCCCTCTTTACTACAAGCCACCTTGCTGCCACAGCCAGTCAGCTGCTGTTGAAGCTGACCCAGGTCTCCATGCCAGCAAACTCTCCCATTCTCCAGAGCAGAATGTTCCTAGATGATGGTACACCGAGGCTGGAGGGGAGGGCCAGTAAAGCGGCCAATAGGTTCTAGGCTGACCCCACCCCCTAGGAGTTATCTAAGGGCGTCACTGATAAAATAGCCAGTAAAATGCACCAGGTTGTACCCACAATAAAACTGCCATGGCTTATTAACTGCTCAAAGGGGAAAACACTACTTTAACAGTGGAAGAGCTAAGGACAACTTTAAGCTATCTCACATATGGGTTGGAGACAAGATAAAGATAAAGGCAAAGTCTCAGGGACACAGTAGAAGAAAAGGCAGCCAAGGCATACGTATCTATGTAGTGGTTAGATGCACATGGGGAAAGGCCCCTTGTATCCTATTGGTCCAAACAACCAGTTGCAGCAACCTCGCACCACTCAGATAAGAGTACCGAGCTCAGTGTGCAGCATATTCTTTGTATACCCCAACTCCTAGATTTAGTCTCTGCGATTTCCAGTTAAAATGACTTGGATCAGAAGCAAGCATTTCACCTATCTTTTCACTCATGTTAGAGAAGGCTGGGAAATATACATTCATACTCACTCTGTTTTTTAAATGAAAGCACAGTTGAAAATAATAAACTTTAAAATAAAAACTTATAATTTAACAGCAGGATAATTTTTCATTCCATGGATTAAATTCTAAAGCTAGGACTCAGTTTTTTACAGGAGCTTCCTCCAGGCAGTTTGCTTTTCTATTTAATAATGGATAATATTGTCTGTAGTCAGGTTTGTTTGGTTTTTTTTTTTTAAAGAAAATTACATATATTATAATCTATTTTTTGTTTTTTGACATGCTACTGAATCTCTGGCATTTTTTTTTTAATTGAATATATGATATTCATTCCCTTTATCCACTCAACTTTATTTTAGTTTTTCCAGCAATGTGGAGACACTAATATATTGCTTTCTAAAATTATACATAAGCAAGGAAAATACGGGCTATGAAAATCTATGAACTTAATGCCATTTAACTCAGAAAATAAATTGATATGAACAAGCATAGCCTAACCGCAAACACAGCATGCTGGATCTTGCTCCAAAATTTCATTTTTTGTCTTTTTAAATTGGCAGCCAACCAATTAAAAGAAAGAAAAAAAAAACTAAATGGGTCTCCAAGACTAGCAGATTGTGGCGATTAGAGGGCTGGATAGAGGGTTATTTATCTTTTCAATGTTTTCTTAAAATTACACTCACGGCTTCATTAGTTGAGTGCAATGTGATTTCATTTGTTCAAGTTACAATTTCAGCCAGCTATTCCTCTGAGCATTTAGCTCACCAATCTTGGTTCTATTAGCTCATGACCTTGATACCAGCCATCTTTCAGGATATAAGCTGCCTGCAAGGATGGATGTTAGCTGGGTATTGTTTTTTAGTCCTTTAAAACAAATGAGACACCATCCTCGAACAGTCCATTGCAGTGGGCAATGCAAGAGGTCATCCCCCTTGGGGAGATGCTTAAATGGGAGACAGATGCATTTATTGACTTTTTTTTGGGGGGGGGGGAGGAGGATATAACTCTGTGACACATCCTAAAATCAATGACTATATCTGTTCATCATGCTGTACTCTTCCCTAAGTAATTAAAACCAATTACTTTCTGGGATCCTGCTGTTCAACTGACAGCAAATAATAGTGTGTTCTAATTTATACTTCACCATATTTTAACCATTATCATATTTTGGTCTACATTATATGGATGCTTATGGGCCAAGAACAGTCTGAAAGCATATGCATTGAAGGCACATTTCAAAGATCTTATATGATAAGTAATCTTATTTCAACATCAAGTGCACTGATTTATTTTTATGTCTCAGATGGTTATTCATAGAACACTGTTTCATGTCCTCAAATATAAAACAGTGAATATGCATTGTAAATGGGCGATTGGTGGTATTATGATAGAAGACTCCGCCCACAATTTATATTTACTTTGTGCCTTCACTGTAAGATCAGAAAAGAGCTGTCCTTTCTCTCTTTGAATGCGCAGAGTCTGACAATGGTTTTCTGTTTTTAATCCTTTTTATCTCAAGAGACTTCAGAACCACAATTTTAGTCCCTTTGGCTCAGCAGCCCATCTGTGAGGCATTTGGGCTTGCCAGTAGGGCTATGTGGATCTTCAAAGCAGCACTTTGCCTTGACAAAGCTTCAAAGAGATGCCTTTAATTGACAAAGTCTGCAAACTGCCCAAAGGGTAGTCACAGTGCTTCAGTCATGATGCTAAGAGGGAGGCTTGGCACATGTGCTGTGCATGCTCAGAGGCCCACTTCCAGTAGAGCAGAGCAGCCACCAGCTCATTACCCTCCTTCAGTGCTTCAGCAAAAGAAAGAATAATTTAATTTTTTAGAAGGATGAGGTGCTGCAGCACATTGCTGTACTGATCCAGATCAAGGTAATGTGGTGACCAAGCCACACTGGCCTGATTTGCCAACTGCTCTATAGTCTTTAGGAGTTTCAAGGCCTAGGCCTGCAACAGTCATCCATGTATGGTGGCCTCCCTCTCACATTACGAGTGAGAACAGAACCTTGTCTTTAGCAAAATGACTGTGTAACATTTTGTTATAGAGCTTTGAAACTCTTCAGATTTGATCCCTGAAGTGGACCCTCCCACACAGCAATCACTTTCACTCACTACCACCTCCCAAAGCAGCCTGCTGTTTGCTGCCAGCTGGTCAGATGAAAGATGTAAATAGACAGAATTCTTGGTCATTTCATCTCTGCTCTCTCTCCTTGGTTTCTGTCCTTACTGGGAACTGCAAAATAAAAAAAATCTCCTTACCTCCATTCCACAGAAAAAGAAATCCCCCCAACACATACAAACATAACACTTTTGATTGTTGGATGGATTGATTGATTGGATTTGTAAAGCTACCAAATCATCACGTGACTCAGTGCTTAAGTTCTTCTTTCTGGCTCTTTGCTGAAAAATCTAACAGGCTGATATGGAAGTGTAAAGCCATCATTGTTGTACTATATATAAAATCTATGGTGATTGGTGATGATGAAATAACAGCATGTTGGTATCATTTCAACTTTTTTTTCCAATAGCTGCAATCATGGCTATAGCAGCTGGAGAAGGAGAAGAGGGAAGGTGTGTTCTAAGTAAAGGATACCAAGGGCAGAGTGCTAATGCTGTGGGGGTGGAAGAGAAACTGACTTGGCTTCAGAAGCTGGGAGGTTAGTGAAGCAAGAATTCCCAACAATCAGAAAAATGGCTACCCATAAGTTCCATAGAGCTGCAGCACTGCAGAAAGAGTCCAGCTTTCAGCCATTTTCAGATAAATCAGTGCCAAGCCAGGAAAATCTTGACTCAGCTCTCAAAGCCCGCTGATGTCGAATAAGTACACAAATCCAGAACTGCTTCTGGTGCAAAGTCCCCATAGAGAGGTACCTTGTTACATGCTGAAATTCAATTTTTTTTTCTTAATTTGGAACTGCTGTTGAAGACTTTTTTTCAAATATGTTTAAATACCTTTAAGAACACCTATTTTATGAAATGTTGGCTTTTCTCCTCCTGTGCCTTTAAAAAAATAATCTATGCGCTGCAGTAGAACTGGCTGAGCCCATAGGATGGAAGGATGGAAGTCTTAAATCTCCTCTTCCAGAAGCCCTCTGGATCTTCACACTTGGGGCTCACCTCCTGCTTTGAGGCAGTGACTAGGGAGCTTTTCTTGCCCCACCTATCTTCCAGAGGGTGCCTCACCTGACATCCTCCCCCAACCCCACTGTGTGCGAGAGATAGGATCTCACACCCTGTGCTGCCTTTCTGGTAATTAAAAGGTAAACATGTGGGGTGGGGGGGGGGAATCCAGAATAATTTCTCTAATGCAGCCTCCTGGTAATGTAATTTACCTTTATAAATTGTAGTATGTGGCTAGGATTTCCGCCCTTCCTTCAAAGAAAAACCAATCTCACAAAAGATAAACAAAACCAAATATAATATAGAAAAGAAAAGGTAAAATATAACACACACCCCTTTAATTTAAACCTTAAAATGTATATCCTTTGTCATTATAAAAAAGGAATTACAGATTAGATCAGCCTTGATCAAATTTAGCAACTAAAAGAAAATCCACTAGAAAATCCATAATACTCCAAGGAGATCACAAGATGATACTAGTCTGCCTCAAATAAACAAAGTCTGTCTATAAGAATCTTAGAAGACACGTTGAATTCCAAATTAATATGCAAGTTCCAAGAAGGTCCTAACAGAAAGTTTAAATATTCATGCCTAGCCTGAAGTATGTGTAAAAGTCTATGATAAAACCACATTTTCTAAATTATACAGTGAAATAAAAATGTTAGACTTGATTCACTTCCCCCGAGAAAAAGAAAAAAGGTAACATTTCCCAAATAAACTTTTATCTACATGTAGTGAAAATAACAATTTTCTGAGGCAAAAGTTTTTCTGTTTCATTTACCTGCCCTTCCTCCAGCTTCTTGGGGTGATTCCTTTTTAGTCAGAGATACTAAAGAGAAGGTAGATCCCCACTCTGGCTCAGACTGTCTTGCTACAGGTTCTCCCTAGTTCTGCCCTACACTGTTCTTCAAAAATCAAATCCTTCCTACCTCTAGCAGAGGGAGAAGCTGGGGAATTCCTGACTGTACATGACCAAGAACCATGCCTCACTCATGGATATGGGCAGACAGAATGGCACAAAACTGACTGACTATCAAAGTCAGAGTTTAGAACTTGCACTTTCACATCTCTTTTCCACTTAAAAATGCAAAGAATTTTTTTTTCTTTTGTGACAGCAATTCATCTGATAATACAAATTTCCCAACTTTCTGACTGGGAATTCTGAGAACCATAATCCAGTTCATCTGGCAGGCGCCAGGTTGAGGAAGGCCACATTACACAGTGACAAAATATAATATTTTAGTGCTATAATACTAAAAAATAAACACTAACAAACCAGTCAATACCAGTCAAAGCTTAGGATTCATTTATTCAAATCTTTCCCATTAAGTCCACTACTTGCCGTAAAATCTTCCATAGGACTATAGTTGGTTAATTGATTGATTTGTCCTCTGCAAAAGTTTTCAGTCCAGACACATTTTGCTTTGCTATAGATTTATACAAATTGACACAAATTATGGAGGTGGGGCAATTAACTAAACCTTTATACATATCTTATAAATAGACAGATAGTTGCCTGAACCCATTTCTATTTTCAAAGCCTTTCCTGCTGTCACTGAATTATTCATCCTATGCATTGATTCACATAGTCAAAGAATAGTATTCCATTTTTCCAAAGTGTTAATATCCATATATTGTCAAGGAGCATTAGAACTGACATTTTAAAAAGCTGACTTTTTTCCCCTTAATAAATATTGAGATTTTCTATAACCTAAAACTGGCCTGAGGACTGGGTTGAAGTTGGTGCTGTCCTGAATCTATACAAAGAACTGCTGCTTCAGTGAAACCTCATCCATATTTAAGAGTAGTTGATAAAAAAAATATTCAAAATAGCCAGGGAGACTAGAGCTTGATCAGCAGGTCCTGACCTCATAGCAACAAAAACAAAATCATCATGTTAATTTCCATGAATATTTTATTGCCAATGGCCGATTATCTCTTAAAATGCTGCTATGGCCATTGAGTGCTCATACTTAATCTCCACAAAATGCTCCAGGAGTTACCAGTCTGAATAGGTTTCATGCACTAGTCCGTTTAGAATTACCATTTCAGCCAAGTCAATATTCTGAAATTTGCAAACTAGATAAATAGGGGAAAGAATCCTTTCCTTTTTGGTTTTAACCACTTTATAGTGGAGGTGGGTGGGGGTGGAGTATGGACAAATAACAGATCAATAACAGCAACATGGTTAAATGTGCTTAGAAGTTTTCAAGGGTACTGACATTCAGGTGTATATTATATTATTACATTAAAGTTATTCTAAGTTTAGACCATGCTAACTGGTGTGTGTGTGTGTGTGTGAGAGAGAGAGAGAGAGAGAGAGAGAGAGAGAGAGAGAGAGAGAGTTAACTCCAACATTGCTAGAGGGCACCAAATGGGGAAAGGCATTTTTGACATTCTACAGTTCCAAAGCTACTCTAGAAAATGTGGGTATATTTGCTGTTGCAACCTCCTGATGTCATAAAATTGTAGGATTGAAAGGGACTTCAGAGATCATTTGTTCAGTCCCTTGCTCAATACAGAATTCACTACAGTATCGCTGGCAGATGAGCATCCAGCCTCTGTTGGAAGACCTTCAGAGAAGGAGAACTTACCACTTCATGTGGCAGCCTGTTCCTACGGCTGATAGCACATGCAGTCAAGAAATTCCTCCTGGCATCTAGCCTGAACCTACATCCTTGCAGCTTTAACTCATTGGTTAGAGATTTGGAAGACTGGATTTCTTGGATTATTTTGACTCATCAGGCTGCCTCGGTGCTATGCTAGGAACCTGTCACAGTGTACTGACAAGCAAAGTTAGCTGGTTGATAATTTGAGGGGATGGGCAAGTGAGCATTGCATCTGTGGTATCACATCAAAACAAGCATCCATATTGCTAAACATGAATATCTCTGATGAGGAAGCCAATACATGTATAGTTTACATGCAAAACTTTCTTCAGCACATGTCCCGGCTCTATAGACATAAAGCCCCATTCATTCTCATGGCTTCAATTTCACAGGCAGAGTTTATTAAAACTGTTTGCCAAGAAGTTAACACTTCCTTGGAGTGCCTGGTTAGTGTGTTTAAAGTTTGCCATTCAGGGTTTCACAAAGCCTCCTTTGCTCTCCCCTTTTGCTGTGTTTTGGCTGCAGAGCCATCAACGTTCTTGAAAATCACTGAGTTCAGCCTTCGGAGGATGATTGATTGATTGATTGATTGATTGATTGATTGCATAGGCCACTCAACTCCCATACGACTCTGAGAGGTTTACAACTAGGAACCAAAATATAAATAAAAAAACATAAAACATACAACAGACTGGAAGAGCAAAGTAGTAGAAACAAAAGAAAACAAAGGATGAAACAGGAGCTCTATGATCACCCTATGTCCAAAGCCTGGGAGAACAACTAGGTCAGTAGTTTTGTGAATGACATAAGGGTGGCAGTCACACCAATCTCAGGGGGAAGATCATTCCAGAGGGTAGGAATTGCAACAGAGTAGGCACACTTCCTGGGTCCTGCTAGATGACATTGCTTAACTGATGGGACCTGGAGCTGCTGAACCCAACGAAACGGGCAGAGATGACTGGATGAGGCTGAGAGATAATCTTTTAAGGCTGAGTAGATGTTGCAAGTGGGTGAGGGGTTGCTTCGAGCCAGAGCCACATCCTTTCCCAAAGCAATCTGTCCCCCCTCGCTTCTAAGAGTGAAGTGAAATGCCTCATTGAGGTAAATCATGTCACCTTTTTACCTTAACAGAGGACTGCATTCCTTTGTGGTCAATATGAATCTTACCCATCTCACACAGTCTTATTTTATATATAACTTTTTACCCCACGCTTTTTTTTAATAGCCTTTCCAGATCAAATAACATGTGAAAAAAAGTAACAGCCATGCAAACGAATGATGCCTCAAAAACCGATGACGTGCTTCACATGTTCTTGTTCTGTCCCCTTTTGTCCTTGCCCTGACACAGACTGGGGTGAGAGCATTGGAAATGCGGAGGGCTGGTAGGAGATTTTAATATTTCAAGATATGAAGCCATTAATTTTGCAGAAAGTTGGAAGCTGAAGGAAAATGATTGGTGAAAACCATGTTGTGGTGTCTAAGTGAAAAAAGAATCTGAAACCTGCTTTTCCACCCCGTCAGATCAGCTTTTCAAGATCTGCTGAAAGCCTCCAATGAGTCAGAGAAGGGGCTTGCAAAGGGCATTGAAGGGGGCGGGGGGGGGGGGGGAATAAGTAAATCAGTTTTACCCTCTCACTGCCAAGGCTCAGTGAATTCAGCAATAATTACAATGTATTAAAGCAACAGTGACATAAAATAAGCCAGCCAAATAGAATCTAGGAACATTTTAACATTATTTATTAAATCTTGCCTCTGCTTTTCTATCACAGGGCACCAACACATGCCATATCCTTTGCCTACCAAATGGGACAGTAAGAGGGGAATATAGAGGTTCAGATGCTGAACTTGGATTGAGAAGACCCAGCTTCCAGTTCCCACTCAACCACAGACCTCACACTCTGGGCCAGTCACCCTCTTCCACCTCAACCTACTGTTGGATCCAGGAGGCACTTATCCCTATAACTCCAATGTACAGGTAATCCCCAGTTTAAGAATGAATTCCATTCCCAACATCTGTCCTTAAGTCAAATTTGTATGTAAACCGGAAAAATATTATTGTATAATACTGTATAAATGGTATTGTGTGGTTAACTCAAACCATTGTGTATTTAACTCAAATCATTGTGCATTTAACTTGAATTTTGCTACCACAGGCTCCGTTCTTAACTCTGGATCATCTGTAATCTGGGCATTCTTAACCTGGGGACTACCTGTAGCCATTTTCTGGGGTATTGTTGGGAAAAAAAATAGAAGCTGCCAATAGGTATCTGGCAGATGCCATTTTTATTTTCTTCATAGTCCCCAATTAACTATCAAAGCTATCTTGGGGAGAAACGATAGATCTCAGTCACAGCTTTTAAAGTATTGTGGGATCTTACTATATTCATACATTGACATTAAGGCACGTACGGAATTATAATGGGAGAAATTTATTTTTTTTAAAAAATTGCTGGAAGTGTATTGCTGATTATTGGGAAAGGATGGGGAAAATTATCTTAGGGGAATAATTAAAAGTCTACATTCTCTAAGACCAATTCCTTTCTTCCCCAAAAGGTTAGCTGATGATTAATGTATCTTGTTTTGCTGGAAGAGTTGATCTAATACAGCTCTTTTCACTTACAAACCATAACTCGAGAAGTATATCCTGTTCTTGGGGCTTTCTAATTTTGAAGATGGGGGTGGTGGCTATGGTGTTCACAAAATATTACTTTTTCTAAACTGTTAGATAGTTCATCCTTTTAGAGAGCCATACCTATACTCTCCTTTGTGTTTCTTGTGAGACTATACAGGTAGTCGGCACTTAACAACCCTAATTGGGACCAGAATTTCCATCACTAAGCAAAGCAGTTGTTAAGTGAAACATCACGTGACCACACCACTTAGTGACAAGAGTTCCAGTAGTCCCAGTTGCAGTTGTTAGGCCAGGACCACATAATCATTAGGCAAGGACCTCATGCTTCTCCTGCCTTGCCGTGCTCACCTCTGCTTCAACTCCCCCACCCACCTATGTCTCCCCCCCCCCCTCATTTCTGCCCTTTTAGCCATCCTGCATTCACACTGCAAGCTGCTGGCCCTTCATGAGGCTTTGCAGAAGGAAAGCTGGGCCGAGAGCAAGCAGAATATCTGCAGGTAAGTTCTGTCGGCACTGGGCTCACCTCTACCCCTCATCGAAGCCCTGCAGGCCAGTTCTCCAGAAGCGCTTCCAACATGAACTGCAGAGCAGCACTGTTCCTCTGGGAAGCCCTCGTCCCTCTGCTTCCTCCAGTTCTTCCGCCAACTCAAACAGCGCCTCCCGCAGAGACTCCCCCTTCACCTGGGGAGTCACTGCTACTTCTCCTGCCTTGCCTGGCAACAGAGAGCACCGTGCCTCACTGTCCCGTACCCCTGCCTCCTCCCTGGCCAGGTCTGGCAAGCCCCCTTTGGCAGACAAGGCTCTGCTGCCCTGCACATGCTCGCCATGTGCATCCCAGGGCTGCACCCTTGCCCAGTGCCTGGATCCTGGGCCAGCAGCAGGAGGAAGAAGATGACAAAGATCAGCTGGGGGCGGCAGTGGTGGGGGGCAGCAGGGGCATGCAGTGGAGTGTGGAGCAGCCAAAAGGGTAGAGTTGGGGGGAAGATAGGTGGGCAGGGGTAGCTGAAGCTCTCCTGTGGTCATAAGTGCAAGTGGGCTGCCAAGCGCATGAATTTTGATCACATGACCACAGAGGCACTGCAATAGCTATAACTTTGAGGACCAGTTGTAACTACCATTCATTCAGCACCGCCATAACTTTGAACAGTCACTAAATGAATGATCATTAAGTGAGGACTACCTGTATCTATGCAGTAGCTTTTAATTTTTTTACTACGTATCTATTCACTTCACCCTTACTCAGCTGGGTGCCTTCCAGATGGGCAGACTTCAACTGCTAGAAAGCCCCAGTTGGCATGGCCATTGCAGAGAATACTAGAAATCAAAGTTCACACATGCAGATGGCATCCAGGCTGGAGAGGCAATTTACTTATAAATGGTACAATAACAGAGTTGAATTGCTAATTGCCTTTGATGTATAGAATGTGTCCAATACTTTCAACTCAATTGTACACGCATTTAAAATGGGGAGAGTGACAGAGAGTTGGGAAATGTAAGAGAGGTCAGTGAGGAGTCGCCATGGGTAATGGTACAGAATGAAGAAAGTGATGTGCTTTGGTGCAGAATGAAGAAGGTGATGTGTCCCTGGCAAGCCATCAGTGATTTGATTCTTTATTATGAATGATAAAATATTTGGAGACATAATGAACAGAAACAATCTCTGGACCCCACCAAGACTCCACCGATATGTATTGATGCTCAGATACCATCTACTATTATAAATGCTTTTAGTATTATTAGCATAGAAGAAAATGATGGTGCTTGAAGATTTTGCATGCACACGCACATACACGCATGCACGCACATGCACACACACACACACACACACACACACATACAATTTACATATATACAAATATATATACAGTGGTACCTCAAGATACAAATTTAATCCGTTCCGTGACTCTGATCGCAACTCGAATTGGTCGCATCCTGAAGCAAATTTTCCCATAGGGTTCAATGTAAATACAGTTAATCCGTTCCGCCCTCTGAATTTGGTTGCACCACGAGGCAAATTTCCCCATAAGGTTCAGTGTGTCAGCCGGCGTTGCAGGGCTAGGAAATTCCCCAGGCGCGCTTTAGTCAGTTTCATCGCTCGAGCACTAGTGCAGAAAGAGGAAGTGCTAATGAAAGGGCCACCTGGCGCCTCTTCACTAATCTGTTAACGCCAGAGGGCCGTGGGCACTATGGACAAAGGAAAGAGCCGCGGAATTGAGGAAGAGCAATCAGTGCGCGAGGAAAAGCTCCCGCTCCCGGCTGTGTGTGCGACAAAAGCCCAGCGAAAGCAATGACCACGCCAAGGGCTATGGACAAAGGAAAGAGCCGCGGAATTGAGGAAGAGCAATCAGCGTGCGAGGGAAAGCTCCCGCTCCCGGCTGTGTGCACGACAAAAGCCCAAGGAAAGCAATGACCACGCCAAGGGCTAACAACAATTAAAGAACAATGGGACTCAGGCTGAACCTGCCATCTGGACAATTAAGGGGGATCATTGGGGCGCTGATAATCCGCAGCCTGTAAGGAGGGGAGGTATAAAGGAATCAATGTATTGTACCAAGCCAGTCCTGGCTTTGCTTGTAACTGTTGCATTACGCTTGAGTAAACCTCTTTTGTGAACTACACGTGTCACGGGAGTTTCTCTTGACGAACGGGGCAAGATCTTACACAATGTAAATACATACGGCTCTGCATTTTCTTTGGAGCCATGCTGACAAGCACACCAAAAACCTTCCAAACGCCACAAAACACACCACAAGCCTCACCGAACGTCTCCTTGCTACCGCGATCTCACCCACAGGAAGCTGCGACCACGTGGCAGCAGGGCAAATGGCCGCGGATCTGGTTCGTAGCTTGAGGTGGAGTTCGCATGTCGAGGTAAATTTTTGCGGCCGGAGCTGGTAGTATCTCAAAATTTTCGTAAGGTGGGGCGTTCGTATCTTGAGGTACCACTGTATATGTTTTTATATAAAGAGAGAGGTTTTGCTTACACATACACAGAGTCTTCAAGCACCAAGCACATATTTTTTACCAGTTCATTCTTATTATATGAAATTTGCATTGCTTTCATCATAATCATTCTAAACCAAGAAAAATATATTTTAAAGTCTTTCTTTTAAGCTTCTTGAGCAAGTGGTTTCTTCTCTGGTGCCAGCTCGCAATTTAATAAGTCAAATATATTGTAGCATATATGAGAAAATATAAATTACAGCATTGAATATTGAAATAAAAGATGATATGCTGCTGTTATAAGATATTTAAATCCAGGTCATGTTCAGTTCAGACTTAGGGGAAAAAAAGATTTTCTGTGCATAAAGAAAAAAATCCTTTAACAAACTCACTCCAAATATCAGAGACCAAAAGATACATATAGCAACTTGGGTTTTGAAGACATATCCACACTTCAGTATCAGCCAGTAATAGTAACACATCTTTCTCTGCAGGGTACCTTGGGAACCCACTTAGAGCATTTCCAGACAGCTGATAGAATCAGCCTGCAGAATGCACCATCTACTGGCAAGTGTAAAGCTGATTGTACTGTAAGAGATTTCAGATTGTTCAAAATATTATTTTAGTACACTCACTCAGAAGCAATTCAGAACTGCTGTGCTTCATTAATTATAATTAATTTAATTAATAAGTTATTAATTAATTAATAACTAACTTCTGTAGTAATATGTTTGAAATGAACAACGGTATAGCCATAGTACTGTGGATTAAGAGATGTTTGATTTGTAAAAGTGAACTGGGATGGACAGAATAAAAGGATCATCTATAAATATAGTGAAAGATCAATCATAAAGGATACATCATTCATAAACATGCAATCCATGGTTATGTATAGCCAGATCATGTCATTTGGAAATACTGTACATAAACTTGATGCATTCATTTCATATAACAATGTTTTACTATAATAATAAAGCAAAGGGTAGCTGTGGTTCTGCTACTACTGTGCAGAATCAATAGTCTTTTATGTTTTATTTGATTAATTTATATAAAGTCTCATGCATTGCCCTTTAAATTACTCTCCCAAGGCAGCTTACAACAAAATTTCAACAGAAAACAGAAATCAATAGTAGTGTCAATAAAACAATAGCAATCTATTATTTAGATTAGTTTTTGCATTTGCCATAGTTCTAAATTGTACCAAGAGATTTATATCTTTTGGTTGATATCACAGTGAATTTTGCACCTTTTTTGATCCCCCCCACCTTTTTTTAATTTGCATTTTCTCAAAAATAATGTTTTTATATTGTATACTGTTCTTAACTAGGAAATTATTTCAGTATTTTAACAAATTATAATAAATCGCTCAAACTAATAAATATATGAAATAAACTGCTCAGAGTTGTTGAGAGTCAGGTGGCATATCAATTTAAACAACAACAACAATAATAAAGTTACCAGTTTAGAATATCTGTCATCAGTGATAATAATTTTATCAGTGTTGATATTTAATAGCTAAAGAGGGATTATTCTGAATCAGGAGTGATAGTCCAATTTATCAGTTGAGGAGTTCAGCTTTCAACTGGTGATGGTGAGGATGTTGCTAAAATTGGTCCAGAACCTCCTTATGTGCCTGGATGATGCTATAATGAGCATATCACAATCTCTTTGGTCCAAAAGCTGAAGGAACATTGATCTAGGCCAGCTGTAAATGCACTGGGTTATTGTGGGGGCAAAAGGATCCATAGAAAAGCCAATAGCCTGAAGGTATCAGCTTCTTAATTTTTATATTATAACCACCACATGTTCTGCACATGTTATTCATGTGTTGAGAAGTAATTGGTAGAAAGTGAGCAGTTTCGTTGCTCTCATCCCTGATATTGCACTTCCAGGTAGTTCTGCTCCCTGATGTTCATAGACTGAACACATGTGCCCACAAAAGAATCTTATGTGCAAGTACATCAGGGCTTCACATCATCTACATATCTTTTTTTTAAAAAAATACTTCATTTATTTGTGGCAGGTTTAAAAGAAGGTACAAAAAAAGAAAAGATACCGAAAAAACAACAACAACCCAACTTACTGCAAAAGAGCAAAAAAAACCCACACCCACTTTTACGGTAAAATATCATGAAATCTGTGCCAAAGGGAGGCACATTGCATCATTTTATAGTGAGTTGAAAATACTGTGCCTTTTGTCACATCATCCAGGTATCTGTGTAACTGGGTGTCCCGCTGATATGGCATCCCAGGCCATCAGCAGCTACTCCTATACCAGACTTCCTTTGAAGATATTTCTGCTCAATGTATGGCCACCAAGGAACAGGTCTACCCCACAATCACAACATTCAGGACTGGGTGAATAGTCCTTCCTGAATGACAACTTGATTATTCGTCAAATGAATAAGAGGTGTGCAACGATAAAGTGACAAAACACAGTGGTCAAGGGTATAGGAATATCATCAGGAATAATATTGAGATATCTACACAAGGAATGTGGAAGCACCAAGCTTTTCTGCATGTTTGCCAAAGTGGCATGCTCAGTGGGGGACAAAAACTGTGCAGAGTTCTTGACTAACAGCTACTGAACATTACCTCAGGTTTGAGAAACAGTTAAATGGACCATCTACCAAGCTGATTGTTTCTAGTTTTAATCAGATGAATAACATGTAGAAATATTGAGGAAGATTCTTCAGTCTGGCCATATCTAAATAATTGGCATTATTTAGTATTAATCCCAGCTCTTTCAATAACCCCAACAAGCAAAGCTTCCTTCTATCTATAGCTCCTCTATTTCCCTGATCAGAACAACATCAGTGATGGGTTAGTGTTGCTAAGCAACCTAGGCAAGCATGCTACTTGCTGAAATGATCAACCACTGTTCTCTGACAATGCATACAAAAATACTTCATTTCTGTTTGTACACATTTTTCCTCCCTTACTGTGCACCCATGAAGAAGCAGAGATAGCAAAATCCTATTAACAAATACACTGCAGGTTTGCAAATCCACATGATCTTTAGATATCAGAGTTTACTATTTCCTGGTCATAGGAAACACTCAACTTCACACTCAAGGTGTCATCTTATAGAACATATTTTTCATATTGCTATTTCAAAATTAGATCTAGTATTAGCTCTATGTAGTTGTGGATATTTTTCTTCCCAGAGGAATAAATATGTTGCCATCATACTTTAGATGAAACTCACAGAATCATGCACTTTTGTGATTTTTCTCAGGGGGCATTCAAAGGTTTCATTTTCACATTCATTCTGATAAGCTGATAGCACCTTAACATTAACCTGATAGGTTGTGTGTGTGTATGTATTTTTTCAAAATGAACATTTCTTCTCAGTAGCAATAACATTAATTGAAGCTGTGTGGATGGAACAGGATCACGGGGAAACAGTTATGTGTATGGAAAAGTGTGAAGTCCAGTGCTTTTCAGCGAGATCTGTTGCATAACATTGCTTAAGAAAGCAGTGCTGATAGTCTGTGTCAGATGGAGCAGCTGCAGAAGAAAAGAGGTGGATTGTCCATCATCTCCAAAGCTCTCACTAGCAAGGGCTGGAGATGGGGCAAATTTTCTTATCTTTTTCTTCTAGTGGAAAAAAAAAATCCACTCCACAGAAACCAGTGATGGGAATCAACTAATTGAAGAACTCCAACCTGAGGCCATTTTGGCCTACAGCAGGCCAATCATTTCAGACGTATAAATAAAGTTATGTCTTCCTGATCAATATATGAAGAGACAAAAACTCAATAGATCTTGAATTAACTCTATAAAGACAGCAGAATCAGGCCTCTTCAGAAAGTATACTAGGAAGTTTTTAAATCTTAATTATACTTTATTTCATGTTGTCTGTTTTGTTCTATTTTGTCATGTTTTCTTCTCTTTTGTTTTCTTCTTATACTTGTAAATTTTAATTGGTAGGTCTATATGGTGGTTTTACTGCTCTTATTGTATTCGAGCCTGATGTTATGTGATTTTTTTATTGTAGCTACTTTGCTGCTCACTTACTGTAAATAAATACAATTTCAATTTCACTAAATAAATAAAGTCTATGTACCTTAGCCCATAATTAGCATATTATTAGCCAAATATTATTCTACAGTGACCAGTGAGCGATCCAGCAAAAAATAACAACACATCTAAAATAAAATAATATTTTCTGACTTCTGTTGCTTATCACAAACATTTGTAACAGTTTGCTTTTAAAGTTTTTTTAACAGTACCAGCATTTCAACATCTATGCTTTTAGTCAGGGACTGAGTTGAAACACACAGTTTAACACAAAATATCATATACAGAAAGCAAGATAGAACAGTTTCTTGCTGGCCCAGTCCTCTCTTCATTTATTCAGAAATGTATCTGGTTGAGCTCAGATTTGCTGTTATATAAGTGCATGCAGGCTTTCAGTATCACACTGAACTGTTCCCTTGAGTTAAATCACAAGGACAGGACATCATTTAATTTTTTGTACCTGATTATAAATCTAAGTCATGCCTGTATAAGAAAGCATTATTGTGCCATTGTTTCATGCTGTACTTGAAAACATAGGCATCTTGGAGAAGCCACAATGATGTCACACATATCATGACATCATAGCACAAATTATGCAAATTTGCACCCTTGTTCCCTGCATCTGCATAACCAATATTTTTCCCCTCCCCCCATACCTCCCCCCAATTTAAATCCTGCCTCTGTCTAGCCACTCCATGCTTCCAATGAAGTGAACTGCACCTCATGACAGCTTATGCTTTTTAATAAAATGTGTTAGTTGGAAAAGGGGCTTCTGACTTTTTACCTCCATAGGCTAACATGGCTGTCCTTCTATAATGTCAAACTTTGTAGTTGTCTCTGTTAAATCTCATTCTGCTAGTTTCAGCCTTTCTCCTACCTATTAAGATTCTTTTGAATTTTATTTCTGTCTTTTAGGGTATTTGCTTTCATGCCTAATTTTGTATCATCTAATCATGTGAAAAACATTCCCTTCACATCTTCTTTCAAATAATTAACAAAATTATTGAAGAGGAGAGGATCCGGAATGGATCTTTTTGTTATTGCACTTGATACCTCACTCCAGACAGATGAGGAAGTATTGATGAGTGCTCTCTGAATAGTTTTCTAGCCTGCTGTGTATCCATTAAATTGTTACGACATTCAGGTCATAAAATTACCTTGCTAATCAGCATGTCGTGGGTACTTTGTCAAATGCTTTGCTGAAGTCAAAAGTATACTACATCTTTAGCATTTTCACAATCTATTAAGGAAGTTTACTCTCACCCACATCCTCCAAAATGAGATAAGATTAGTCTGACAAGAATTGTTCTTTGCAAATTCATATTGATTTCTGGTAATTAATTGTTTTCAGAGTGCTTACAGACTGATAATTTTATGATCAGCTTAACTCCTGGAGGAAAGGTGAGATAGGCAACAAATTAATTAACTTTAAATCTGTCATCTGATTAGGGATATGCAATTTAGCTTCAGTTCAATTTAGTGATTTGATTCAGATTGTCAGTCTGATCGAATCTAATGCAGTACTTGCTGTTTCAGAATACTTGGGTGGTCTTCTGATCTACTGGGGGGCTCAAAAGAACATTCATGATCTATATTAACATCACCTAAGGTTATGTTTTAATTTGAAAATATTTAACACTGCCTAGTTTCACACAATATGCTAAGCTAGAATGTAATTAATAGGGTTTGGTAGTGGTGGTTGTTGTTGTTTTGGCTTATTGGGTCAGACGAACATAGCCATTGTGGCTTCTAACCTGTTGGTTTAGGTTGTTCAGCATACTAACTGTGCAGCTCTACAGCAGGTAACTGATTTAGAAGAAAGTATATGATAAAGTGAATAGGCTTGAGTTATGGAAAGTTTTCTGTGAATATGAAATTGAAAGATGGTTGCTGAATGTGATAAGGCATATATAAAGTAAAGCATGTGTGAGAATAAATGGGATGCTGAGTGAGATATGTGATGTCCCTTTAGTTGCGCAATGTATTTATGGGTAAATGTATAAGAAATACTTATGGTAAAGTTAGAGGGTGTTGGTTGGGGATGTAAATTCATTTATAGTTTTGTATGGAAATGAGATGTCTCCATGTTTACTTGCTGAGATCCTAAATGATCTGTAGTGAATGTTCGATTGGTAACCTGATGGAACAAAAAGTATGGATCTGAATGTGAATGTACCAAAGGCCAAAGTAGTTGTGTTTGACAGGGAAAATGGAGTGATCAGTTGCAGGTTAGAGCAAGTTATGAATTGGTATATCTTGGTAGAAGAAGGAAAAATTGAGAAATATTAAGATATACAAATGCTGGTAGACAGGTAGTGGGTATTATGCAGTCTGTTGTGAAACACTTGTATTTCTTTGACATTATTTTATTTTATTTTATTTTATTATTTTGTTTTGTTTTGTTTGTTTATTTATTATTGGTTAATTTTAGAACATTTATATGGCTACCCCACTCAACAGCATGATTCTGGGCAGCAGGCAAAAAAATCACTAAGCAAGAGTGGAAAAGAAAAATAACAAATACCACTACCACGAACTAAAACAATTAAATGGCAATCAGGACTAAAAAAAAAAAAATGTATCTCACCAAAAGGGAACTCTGCTCATCCTGACCCAAGGCCCCAAACAGCTGGGTCTTAACTGCCTTTGCAAAGGCCTGCAGGGTCAGGATGAACCATGTATCTGGGGGCAGGACCTACCACTGAGTAGGCACCCCTCCTGGGCCCCATATGGTGGCACTGTTTCAAAGAAGGGACCAGGAGTATATCCTTTCTATTGGATGTCAGACTTGAGTATGTCAGGAGGCACTGTAGAGAGCCAGGGAGATGGCTTTCAAGCAAAGATTCAGAAACTGTTATGTAAACAAAAAGGACAGAATCATTCCATAAGTCCTGGGAAGGGAGAGAGTATTAAGAAGAGACACAGGATGACTCTTCCCTGACTCACTGGGGTATAGGAGGGAGGGGAGGAAAAGCCCAAGCACACTTGAAAGATTCTGTTACTACAGGCCAGTGTTTCTCAAGCTCAGCAACTTGAAGATGTGCTGGATGGGGAATTCTGGGAGTTGAAGTCCATACATTTTCAAGTTGCTGAGCTTGAGAAACACTGCTGTAGCCTATCTCAATAAAGATTAGTCCTGGTCTTCCTGTGGAATCGGTCTGATCTGGTCTACCACGTAGGACTAACAACAACAATAAGTAGAATGCAATGGGAATGAAGTACATAAGAAGTATATGTGGCAAAACAAAAGTTTAAAGCACAGAAGGCAGCGTATAAGTCCAGTAGAAGCAAGGATGTTTTGGTAGGATAGAAAGATATAGAACAGTACAGTGATGTGTCTTAGCCATGTTTCCTTTTTACTATTATTTCATGCCTTTAATTTCTTTGCCTTAATATTTCTTATCTATGCATAATATTGTTCTTTGAAACTTAGCTCTTCTTACATTTCTTTTTACAGAGATTAAAATATCCTATAAGGTCTTAGAAATTGGGTTTTTCTTCTTTTCTAATTTGCCACTATTTCAAGACAGTTGGATGCTCTTATGTTAATATGAAAAACAGTTGCTTAAAATTCCTTCTTGAATCCTTCCTGAATCTTAAGAGCTCATGAAAATGTTCCTTTAGGCAAAAATAAAATAATTTGCTCACAGAGCTCTTTCTGGTAATTAATTGCCTTTTGTTCAGGAAAAAGCAAAGGAAGAGATTTATATTTTAAAAAAACAAGACTTCCACTAATAAAAATCTCTTTTGTGGCATTCATCCCTTCTCTGAACTAAGTGCTATGTGGCATGAATCATATTAGCATCTATATTGAACCAACATTTTTTTTTTATTTATGGATCAGGTTTTATTGAGAATCATGTCCATGTTTTAAAAATCTATCTGAAACTGCTGAAATACCAATCCTATAAATCTGAGGCATTTGCTTGCGGCATGTCTATAAGAACACATTGAAGAAAATGGCACGCCTATAAGAGCAAATTGAGCATTTCAGGGGCTGTAGTTCAAAGCAGTTCTTTTCTTAATTCAGATTTTGACCCTGCTGAACTAATGTTATCAATCCTCATCAGCTTTTTAGAGAAACGACAATATGAGTTAGGTTGAGATATATAACAAAAATAAATCATAATTATATGTATGCTATATTTGTATGAAGCTTAAAATAAGAACAGTAGTTCCTCTGATAGTATTGTTTTTGTTTTTACACAGGAGTAAAAACAATGGAAAAAAATTGCAAAGCAAATATATCCCTTGCCCAATTTGGGACCACAATTTCCAATATTCACAGCCAACATGATCAGTGGGAATGAGCTGACTAAGCAATCTTGGAGTTGTATTCACAATTACCTTGATTGACTTGGTGAACGAATAGATGAGGAAAGTGAGACCATATTGGTTATTCTGAATTTTTCAGTAGTTTATAAACTCTAGTCTGTCTTCCAGGTTGAGAAAATGATTCATAAGAACATAATAGCTAAATGTTTATCTGTGCTAGCATTCTGGGTCAAACCAAGGACAAGATACAACTGGAAAGTTCAGAAGCAGGACATGAGAAAGATAGCTGTCTCCTATGTGTTGCTCCCTATAATAAGATGCTCTTAATTCTGCAGGTAATACACACTCCATAAGCTTGTCTATCCTCTTTTTAAACTCTCTAACCTGACAAGCAACATCATATCCAAAGGTAACAAATCCCATAATTTCTACACATTATGTAAATAAGTACTTCCTTCTATAAGTAGGCAATCCCTCTGAAACTATTGCCCTTTTTTCAGCCTTTAGAGGGTTTTGAATAGCAGTCTCCTCAGTGAAAATTTCTATTGACAGAAAACAAGCTAGATTCAATATGTTTGCTAATCTGAGTGTTAGATATGGCTATAAATAAATACAATTTATTCCAAAGGCCTGCAACAGAATCTATGCAAGCATGTGTCTTTGGGATAGGGTTCTCTCTCAGTTACCTCTTTTCCATTGGCTGATACCTGCAGCTTTGGAAATTATGTGTGTATTTTGTAAAGAGAAGCTTCATTTTGCTAAACATTGGTTGCTACTTGCTACTAAAGCCTGTGGATCTCAAGTCTGAACAATAACTTAAGCTGCTATAGCCTAACTTTGCACTTACCTTTGGCAGTTACTCCATTTTCTTGTAAATGCCTCTTCTGTTCAATTTGCCCAGTATTGGCTGTTTGTTCTCCCAGTAATGCTGCTGTTCCTGATTGGGTAGCAAGGCTAAAGTTAGCATTCGTGAGTCCTTCTAGGTTTCATTTCAACAAAGGCTCTAGATTCAGAAATATTTTGATCATTTTTTTTTGGCCAAAATTTGGGTTGAAACTGAAAAATCAAGCCTGCTTTTTAATTTAATTATTACAGGAGAATTAAAGAAGAGTTGCTTGAGTTCTTTCCAGTGACCTCAAATAATCTTAATTTTTTCCTCAGAGTTCTCATATTTGTTTGAAACCTATCATGACTTGGAATCCCTATATGGTTTATGTATCTTAACTATTTTAATTACATGGTTTCCTGTGTGCTTCATTGTTAGGAAACATTGGTGTGTAATTTTTAATTCCGAAAGAATTAGCAGATAAGGGAAACAATATTACAACATAGACATGGATAATCTGGACTTCTGTGAAACTTCCTCTATTTGTTATGTCAGCATAACACACTGAGATATGTGAGTTTCAATAAAAAAAATCTGGTAATCAACAATAAAAAGTGTATACAGCATCTGTGAAGATACATTTCAAGTGTTTAATTCATCTGCATTTTGTCCACATGCAGGCCTTTTTAAATGATTTTGTGAATATTTATGCTTTATCTAAACATGTATATATCTGGACATATTCTATGGAATATTTTAGTTGCAGTTCATTCAAAGAGTAACATAAATAAAGATACGAGAAGTATTTTATAAACTACTCCAAGGCATCTTGCCAAAAGTCAGATAAAAGTTTTTATATAAAGTTCACATAAAGGTAGACAAGTAAAAGGCATTCCTCATAGGTTTCTGGTCAATTAAAAATGGCATGAGGGGACAAACTAGAATATAGCATGGGCAAATAATTCAGAGAATCTATTAGACAGATCTTGATTCAAAAAAACCCTGCAACTAAAATATGGACAGTTGAGGATGTCGCGAACCAAAGTACATGCCCTGGGAAAGATTTTGTATGTATAAGCATCATATATTAGGAAGAATATATAAACAAAAACTGTAGTATCAAATGTTTTCATATAAAAATAATGCAATTTCTTAGAAGGACTAAAAATAGAAAGTCATACAAGCACAGAACATTTTTAGGATGATCCATACATCTCTGTATGAATCTTACTGTGCCTGAATATGAATCTTACTGTCATTTATTATTTGTTCCTGCCTCAACCCCAAATTCTTCCTAACTACCTTCGTCAGCTTTTAGCTGTTCTATTACTGCATTAGCAATTACGTGCAAGTCTGTCCCATTGGAACAAGCTTGTAATTGCTGCCACTAAATCTGCAAGCTATTTTGGCCATTCTAGATAAATGGAGGTAATTTAAGAGAATGAGATATGATGCAAATAACAGAAGAGCATAGCAGGAAATGCAAGATAACGTACAAACCCAATACTAAGATGAAATTATATTTCCATCTATGTGCCATTATTTTTTAAATTCTACAATTCACAAGGCTCACTTATATTTCCATGTTACAGAAACAAATTTGATTGAAACAAAGACATTTTATTTCAGATAACTCTGCAATAGCCCTTTTTGATTGTGCGGTAAACAATTCTGGTCAATTAAAAACAGTATGAGGAGACAAAATAGAATATACCATGGGCAAATAATTCAGAGAATCTACTGGACAGAGCCTGGTTAAAAAAAAACTGCATCTAAATATGGACAGTTGAGGATGTTACAAACCAAAGTGCACGTATTGGGAAACAGAGCCAGTTTGGTCTGGTGGTTAAGGCACCAGGCTAGAAACCAGGAGGCTGTGAGTTCTAGTCCTGCCTTAGGCATGAAAGCTGGCTGGGTGACTTTGGGCCAGTCACTCTCTCTCAGCCCAACTCACCTCACAGGGTTGTTGCTATGGGGAAAATAGGAGGAAGAAGGAGTATTAAGTATGTTCGCTGCCTTGAGTTATTTATAAAAATAAGAAAGGCGGGATAAAAAATCTAAAAAAAAAGTTACAGATAACACCTGGATAAATACTAATGACCTGTAAGTAGTGAGTGTATTATTTCAAAGATAAGAGGTTATATTTTCTTCATGAAATTACTACTATACTCAAAGATATCTCAACAGTGGTTAGAAAATTGGGAAACTACCAGGAATTTGCCTTCAGGGCAGATAACTTGAGATTATAATAAAAGAATATACAACACAATCATAACGTCAAGACAAGTCTCTGTTATTAGTATCAATGCTTTTAGCATTCCATGCATCTTTCAAGGTACACTTTTATTTTATTTGCATAATCCTGTTAAGCTGAAGGCTGTGGAGATTTTTGCATAAAAGTCTCCAAGCAATCCCTGAATTTAGAAGAGTAAAAGAGTAGACTTCTCTGTGCATCATTGTATTAAATTTTGTTTTGGTCAAATCAATGAACAAATACCAGCAAAGCTTAAATCTGAATTGGTTCAGAATTGACCAGTTCATGGAATCCCTTCCTTTCCCTCAACAGACTACTTTCCCTAGTACCTGAATAAGCTGAGAATGTGTGCCTACACAGCCAACATTATGCAAAGGGAGGAGGAGGAGGAAGCTACTGGCTTCTCTTCACCTCCATCCTCACAATCTATAGTTTGTTGGCAGTACACACAATACCGTTCTTTGTAACCACTTACTGGGTGGGAGGGGAAAAGTGCCTAATCTGGTTTTGGTGCTTTATTGCTTATCTTTAAAAAGAATGGAGGGGAAAGGGGAAAATAAGTAAGATCACCCCTCTGGAAGTGCAGAAGAATGATCTGCCACCAAGTATAATGAATTACCTCTTATGGAAGGCAAAAATGAAATCAGAGACCTGAAAAGCTTTGAAGAAAGAAAAGCATAAACTCAAACTAAGCATAAATAGTTCACCTAAGAGAAGAGTATCTGGGCATGTCGGGATGTTTGAAAGATGTACCAAATGGATAGCTATACTGAGGAAAACATGGCTTTTCAGGTACAAGAGGAAATGCAACCAAGTAACTTAATCATCGTTCAGACTTGGCTTGGGTAGCTGCATATGTGGTTGGAATGCAAATTTGGGGTTAAGAGTTCAAGCACTACCATCATTCACTTGTATCATGCCTTTTTATACAGGCATAACTTGAAAGACCCGGTGAGTAGCATAAACTGAAAATCATCAAATGATGGTAATTCAGGTCTCAGAATATAAACATCTGACTTTGTAGTTAAGATACACGGCTGAAATCAAGAGTTCTGATTTTACAGCAAGTTTCCAAGTACAGACTCTCTGCTGATCATAGTCACTTTCTACATATGAAAATATGAGAACAGCAGGAGAAGAGAAATAAAGTGGGACACACAGAGTATTTTTTGTCTCTCTACCCACATTTAAAGATTCGATGGATCTCTTCTACAGCCTTAACATTTCCAGGATGGTTGCAGGTTGTATGAAAAGACAGATGAAATGCAATTTCACATAACATGAAAAATGCTAAGTGAATCCATACTGCAGGTTAGTCAAAAAAGTAAAGAGGATTTTTAAAATCCCTGCATAAAAGATGGGAAAATATTATATTTCAATTTGAACTAAATCCTGATTGCATTTCCAAGTGGAAGTTTCTGAAAAAAACCTAAGCTACATTTGTATTTGTGGAGCAGTTGGCTATTAACCTCACCATGGGCCCAAGGAGACCAGATTATAGCTTGATTTTGAATTGCTGAAGTTGCCATCTACTGAATTGCTAGCACATCTTCTAATATTGTGTTTGGCAGCTGGCGAGATTCAAGGTATGAAGCGGAAAAGTTATGTCTGGTAGTAAACTGGCAGATATCTAAAGTGATGCAAATATATGCTTATTAGCTCTGAGTGAAGTGACTCCACCTGCTTTGTGGCATCACTTCAATCTAGATCAGCAGCAGCAGCAGCAGCATCTTGACTTAGAAAATTGAATTGCTCCACCTTGATGCAGAGGCATTTGCAGCAAGCTGATGAAATGTGCATTGTGACAGCATGATGCAAGCCTTGCCTCTCAGGAGGTGGCAGATTCTACCAATGTATAATAAAAATGGTACCTGTTAATTCTTGGCATTCGTTTAATAACAGATCAAAATCAAGCCAATTTCATTAAATGCTTGATCTAACATTCTATTGCTTCTTTTATTTAATAGAGCCACGCAAAGCACTGAACAGTGGCTCTTCACAAAGCATGATGGCAGGAGGGACACACTCCTCCTTGAAGCATGGATGCAGCCACAGCTTCTAGAAGGCTCAGCATGGTTGTCTCAAAGGTTGTCTGCACATGTGCATGCGAGCACCGCCAACACTTTCACTAGGACAGCCAGTGAAATGAACTGGATGTTCATGCATACTCACTTGCCATGAACCAGGGAAGGCCTTCAAAGCACCTGTTATACTCCTTCAGGAGGACATGGTTGCTTTAACACTTTGTGGAGGGGTATCTCACATGCCTGTGGGCTTTTTCGAAAGGCCCTGTTAAATGCTTGGCATGACTCTATCATTTTACTCATAAACAGTTCCCTATTCTCCTCTTCTTCACTTTTACCAAGAAGCAATGTCTTTTTGAGTTCAGTACATAGAACTGGAGATGATACTGTAATAACACTTAGTCCCAGATACAGCTTGAATCTGATACAGAGCAATCTCAACTGGGCAGAAAAAAAGAGAAATGAAGAAAAACTTTGATAGGCTTTTTAGCCTTGTACAGCTCTCATTTTTAAATTCTGGCTTGTTCCACTGAAAGCCATGGGGAAATTTCTTGGCAGATTTGGACTGCCTGGAGAAACAGAAGTTTCACTCCTCCAACCCTGAGCAGCTCTTTTGCACTGCTACAATCTCCCTGTACTCACTCCAGTTGGCCAATGGGGGAGCACAGAAAACAACCGCTATCTAGCCTCTGGCCCCCATTTGCATTTTTTCTCATATCGTATTTGCTTTTTGTGGCAAGGAAAACAAACAGGGATGGGATGGGATAGACTTCCCTCAAAATAGCCAGATATGTTGAAGGAATGGGGGCATGGGGTCCTGTTATATCAGCTTCAAGAGGAAGAAAGAATTCACAGGAGCAAAGTGGGAATTTCCATCGATAAGAAACTGCCCACCCAGAATTATATTCACATCATTTCCTCTGAAGCAGCAGTTGAGTTAATTGGCTCAGCTTGCAAGACCAGTGCCAGGCCCATGGCATTGTGGGCACACAAGCAAAGCACCCAGCTCTGATTGTCATGATTCTTTGGTGTGGAAGGGGGCAGTTTTATCCCCTACAGGAATGCTATTTTCTGGCAGCAGGAGACCTTGCCAGTGGCTTCTTAAATCCCACTGGACCAGGATTTGGGTTGCTTTTTTAGCCATTACAATGGTAGAACAATCTTAGTTGATTTGCTACAAAAGACCAACATGGTTACACAAATAGAATTTTCCAGTTAAACGTGGCTGCATTTGATGAAAATGCAAAGAATGTTATCATCATCTATCCAAAGTTAAAAGCAAATCTTTATAGAGAATGTCATCTGCTAGATTGTATTCACAATTGCCAAGTATTGCTTTAATTTAAATTAAGACATATTAAGCAATTTCTCACATAAGAAAATTTAATTCCTATAATCAAATTGGTGAAGATGGCATATCCAGAATCAATGTATATGTACCAAACTTTATTACCTAAAGATAAATAATGTCACACATATCCCTGGTATTAACAGTTCGTGCTCTCCAATCAGACATCTGTTTATAATTATTGGACTTACTGAATTTCTTCAGGGGACACTGTTATTGAAATCTGCAATGAAACAAGAGATAAATATTGCAGAAGAAAATGTTTGTGAACTACATTATATTAGATGTCAGATCAAACATTTTTTCCCGGTTGATAGATTACTTCCTTTTAGGTTTAAACTTCTGAGACACCAATATTCATTTGAATTCAACTCTAGTTCAATCTCACTCTTAAGGAAACAAATCACTATTCAAGACTGTCACTCTACACTCATGTCAGAAAATTCCCTTTACTCTCTGGCTGAAATTATTTGAAGATGTATACCCTCTTTATAATGGTTCATATGCTATATTCTGCAAGGCATTGCAGAATTAGTCTGCTGTGTTTCTGCCACAAAAACTTCGGAATTCAGTCTGAAAGATATTTGATTATCTGTGCCAAAATTTTCAGATTATTAATTTAGCCAATTGTTAATTCTTCCTTGTGGTCAAGAAATTGCCCTCAAGTCGTAGTCAGGAGAAATTAGAATAGGAATGTAAATTATGAGGCTGCGGGGCCATATGTGGCCTTGAAAGATGAGGTGATAGTTTCAGTGCCTCTTCAAAAGTGCCACTAAACTAGAATGTTAACTTACGTAAAGAAGGAAATTAATACGTACAGGGGAGTAATCATATTAACTATATGGAATGGATTGTATTTACATTTAATGTACTTCTAGTTTTAAATTACAGTGGTACCTCGGGTTACGAACGCCCCTTCTTATGAATTTTTCGCAATACGATCAGCTCCATCCCCAAAAATTTACCTCACCGTGCGACCTCCGCCCCGCACTATGAACCGGATCTGCGGCCATTTGCCCTGCTGCCACGTGGTCGCGGCTTCCTGTGGGCGAGATCGCGGTAGCAAGGAGACGTTCGGTGAGGCTTGTGGTGTGTTTTGTGGCGTTTGGAAGGTTTTTGGTGTGCTTTTCAGCATGGCTCCAAAGAAAATGCAGAGCCGTATGTATTTACATTGAACCTTATGGGGAAATTTGCCTCGCGGCACGACCAAATCGAGTTGCGATCAGAGTCACGGAAAGGATTAAGTTCGTAACGCGAGGTACCACTGTAGTTGGTTTTAGTTTTTGTCCTAGCCCACTTACATTTTGAAGTGTGTCATCTCTAGCTTGGCTCTCAAAAATCTCAAATTATGCTGTATTGAAAACTGGCTTCAAAGGGAATGAGACTCTGAGCTTTATAGAAAGTTCTTGATAAGACCTCTTCTTACAAGCTTAAAAGGGTGGATTATTTATCCTGGTAGACCCTTCATCCAATAAATTCAGGATTCAAAATATTCTAGAGAAATATGTTAATAATTTGTATATGGATGTGTGTGTGTGTGTGTCTGCGCATGTGTGTGTGTATCTCCTAAATCTTACAAAAGCTTGTTTCCTAAACTTTTGATAGTTATAGTATTAATAGGTTATACACAAATATGATTCTTCTTCAACAACATCTTGAGAAGAATTATCATAATGACAATCTTATTTTATTTGATATACTAGGCTTCCAAATGGGATACTCCCTAGTTTTGTTGGCTTCAGTATCTCTAGTACTCTCACCATTGGCCATGTTATTTAGGATTTATGGTAACTGAAGCCCACCATTTTTGGAGACCACCAGACTGAGAAATACATAATCCACAGATATACCCTTCAACTTTAATATTCTTCATTACAGATGATTTCATATGGGAGAAAATAAAACCAAGTAGTATGGCTAGTTATTAAATATACTTTCTCATTTAAAACATATACATACATATTTGATAGCTTTACTCATAGTGAAAATGTAAGGATATAAACATACTTGTAATATTTAAGGTTCTCATAGGTTGCAGAAATTCGAAGTCCCATTCAACCCACTTGTTTTACTGACATTTCACAGGTCAATTAAATATTGGATTACATGGAAAAGAAGCAACCATTATCCTCTTCTTAGTACTATTTGCATGTAGACTAGTGTGCCTTTGGAATAGGAAATTGCTATCAGATGTATAATTTGTCTGAAGGGAACTTTGATTTTGGACCAAACTGATTTTTTCAATATTAATTATTTTAGTGGAGCTCCTTTGGTCCATTTGGATGAACTTCTGCTCCCTGCTTACCCTGTTCAAGTTCTCCAGCCTCCTTCCCCATACATTATTCTAGATCCAACTGAATAGAATTAAATAACATGAAAACTAGATAAAGTATCCAGTTTTGGGAGCAACCAATTAACCAATTTCCTTATTATTTCTTTTTTATGTAGCATGTCTTTCATTCCTCCCACACACAAGTAAAAGTCCCAAGCCTGAAGTGAATATATGGAAATATTTCCTTCTGAGTGAAAGCGAACATGATAAGTCAAACTGCTGAAGTCACGCCAGACATTTTGTCATTGTAGAAATAGCAGAATTAAACTGGGTGCTGGATTTTGCCCTCCATTTTACTTCTGGACAATCAGTGACCTGGCACTCATTATCAAAAGATTTGTCAGCCCCAAGGAGCAGGACATTAAATATGCCATAGATGAGATTTATTTTTAACAAGGAAAAATGTTTGGAATGTAATAGTGAATTGAACACAAGGGCTTTGTGGGATCACAGTGACTTCTTTATACTTATTGGAAGATGCAGTGAAGAATGAATGAAGGTCCATTTGCTTGCCACTGCAGATAAGACAGAAATTTACCACAGATGTGATCAATGGCTAGCTCAGTCAGAATAACCTCATTCTTACTTTGATGCAGCATACATAATGAATTAATGGCCCAGGCTACATTTTTCATAATTCATAAAACTAAAATTACTTAAAGAAATAAAAATAATTCTTTTATGATCATAGGTAGTTGTGATTACAATATTTGTTACAGGACTGGCTTTAAAATAGACCTGTTTCTGTTATCATAAGATACCAACATGAATTAGAATAACAATAACAACAAAACCAAATAATACGGGTTCTAATAAATTCAGATATACTTTTCTTTGTTACTCTGAAAAGGCTGAACAGGGCAATGAAAAATTAAAAACAGATCTAACTAAATATTTACAAAATATTGAATTGCTTAACACTCTTCATTTCTCCTCCTAAGCATATAAGAAGATGCAGAAAGAAATGCTTTAAATATTATATACTGCATTGGTAAATGTTTTATTCTCTCTCCCACCTTTTATCCTGCTAGATATTTTCTCCTGGCTAGCTTGTATGGTTTAACAAAATTTATCCATAACAGTTCAGTTACATGAGATCAGTTTGTAGCCACCTTGATGTTAATTTGGAGAAAGTGTTTTTAAAAGTAATATTCTAAGTATTTTTAAAATATTTTTGAGAAGTTTATTATTGCTACACCTTGTTTACACAAAAAAAAATTGTAAGAAAGAAGCA
Organism: Liasis olivaceus; assembly: GCA_030867105.1. Classification (NCBI taxonomy): domain Eukaryota; kingdom Metazoa; phylum Chordata; class Lepidosauria; order Squamata; family Pythonidae; genus Liasis; species Liasis olivaceus. Next base: position 234,107,731 of record CM061349.1, on the reverse strand, counting down.
AGAAGAAAGTACTTCTAGTTCATATATGCTTGCAAAGTTGGTCTAGATGCAACTTGCTGAATTCCCAGCAGCCTCAGCCAGCATGACCAATGGAGAGGTGGGCCATAAACTCCCCACCCTTTGTCTAGGATCATGCTTATTCTTAGAAGAGTTTTTCACCATCATTATCAAATATTCCAAGATGACTATGGGAAAGAAAGAGACAATGAACCAAAGCAGCAGATCTGGAGGCAAAAAAATGGGTAAATGGTTTATCTTAATTTCTCCAGGAAACAATTTCTCAAATGCAGAACTCCCCCTTGATAGCAGCAATAACACTGCTGCTGAAAATATCCTAGGTAGGAGTTTGTTGGTTTATTTCAAAATATTTATAACCTGCTCAGACTCTGGGTAGGGTACAACAAGGTCAAAACAGCAAAAAATAGAAAACCCACTATACAGAACTAAAATGATATCCTCAAAACCCATCAACAAACATTATGGGTGTCCTTGGAATTAAGCAGTCTAAACAAATGGTCAAACATGGGCTGAAATAAAATATAGACTGCTTGTGGAATGCTAGCAAGGCTGGGGCCAACCATATCTCTGGGTGAAAGGTATTCCTTAAAGTAGGAGCTACTCTCAGGATCTCTTTCTTTTGGGATTTAATTTAAGCAAGAGAAACCAGCGATGCTGAAGATCTCGGGAGAGCAGATTGTATGAGGAAAGACAGGATAGTCACAGACAGCCATTGAAAGCGAAATGACTGCAAGAACACTGCACTCCCCCCACCCCTAAGAATTTTTCTGACATTTTCTTTTTCTCTGAAAGAATGTTCTCTTTCATCAACTTGAATGAGTACTGGTGGGAAAAGGATGCAAGAGGATTTCTTTATCCATCACTAACTTAGCTTGAAGTTGCTCAGAAAACATTCCTGCATACAATACTGTAACTCTTCCCTGCTGAAAAGCAACATTTGATCTTTCCCATCTTATTTCCTGAGTTTCAGAATTTTTAGGCATGATGGGATTAAAGAAAAAGGAATTCTTCTCAAAGTGCTTAGATGTATTGCCCAAAGTCACATTTAATATGAAATTTCACTTCAGAGGATTTGGGGCAAGGGGAACAACTGTAGTCCACAGTATGTGGAGTCTTTCCCTTGTTTTAAGATGACAGAAGGCTGGAACCATGAGCACAGCCATGAAGGTTCAACATGGTGGCAAAGATTGTAGGTTTAGCTAGAGACCTGAATGTCTCACAAAAAGGTTTGTAATTTATAATTAATTGGCATTGCAGTTGATTATTCCTTCTGTCCTTGCTATGAAACATTCACACACCTCCTCTTTTTTTATATAATCATGCAAAAAAAAAAAAGTTCATGAAACCACACCATAATAATAACAAAATGTGTATGTTTCCATTAATTATAAACCATATTTATTGTGATTTTAAGCTTGGAGTTAAATTGAATAAATTCAGCAAAATAAGCAAGATAATCCTACTTTTATTTTCCCATCCACTGCTCCTGTGACAATTCTTGTAGGCAAATGGAGCATCCTAATCCTACTACCCAAGTACCATGGCTTTCAAACTTGCAATACTATCTGTTTTCACTGCTAAGGGAAGTTGTGTGCTAGTTTCAAAAGTTAAGAAAACCCAACTTGGGCAATTTTCCAGAGGCTTTGTGGAAAATAGAAGAGATTCCAGTGCAGATCCTGACCAATTCAAGAAGCTAAGAATTGTCAGTACGTGCCTCTTTTCAATCAATGAATAAGCTGTGTTGTTATACTCCACAACTGCAGGCCTAACAGAAGAGAGAATGATCTGGCTGAAACTCTCCACTGCAGTATGTGCTATTGCTTGCTTGCTTGTTTATTTATTTATTTAAATTTATAATTAAATTAACATATAATTTATGTTGTTAATGGATTCAAAGTAACATGAACCACAGCTTGGGCTTACTTCTTGAATATTGTGCTAAAATAACCTCGTACTATTATAGTGTACACTTGCTGCTTTAACCAGTAGGACTCTGAAGATTGTAAGGTGTGAATTGTATATGCCTATGAAGGGTCTAAACTAAATTCTCTAGCATGTGGGTTTTGTTGTTGTTGTTTTTTTAGTTTCTGGCATTATGTATATCCACCAAACCTTAATCTATAAACTCAGGTAAAAAAACTGTGCCACAGTTCCACTTCTGGGTTTCTTAGCATCTTTTGTCTAAATCTAAATTTAAATGTTTGTCTGATAAAGAAACAAGACATCATAAAGCCAATATAAGAACATTTAAAACAAGTATAAATATATTTTTGTATTTCCAACATTAATTTTTCAAAGGTAAAGCCTACTCTGCCTAGAAGAGTATCTGAATAAGCATTTGATTACAATGCCTCCCATTCACTTCAAGACCACAACTCAGGGATTGTGCACAAACAAGATTCTGAGATGGGCTATTAAGTTAGAAAGTGCCCTCTTACATCAACAATTTACAATCAATAGCAGTGGCAGAGGTCAAGAACTTGAGAAGATGACAATGTATTGAATGGAAAATTAGCAACACTTACACAGATTGGGCAGCCTTGACATAGTTTGGTTGTACCTCAAATGCAATTATTTTTCTCATACCTCATATTCAGGATTATTTTCTCTCTGATAAAATAATAGATACGTAGCACGGGCAGGAACTCACACATACATGCATACACACCATCCACATAACTATGGATTGTCTCTTGATAGAACAGAGCTTTGAATGTGGTTCTGTCACAGTGAAGGTGATTTTCTTCTGGCATGACCTGTGTTGCACTGGCATATAATGGCACTTAATGGCCATTTACCCCAGACAATCTTCACCCAATTAGGAGGTTTATAGAAGACATTGAAGGGATTCAAAGTAGTTATGTCCAATGTTAATTTTCATACCCTGTCCACAGGATTGCTGCCTGCAGTACAAATGTTTCACTCAGAGGGATAGGAATAAAGCCATCCAGTCCACTGAAAGTAACTGAGGGTGTTTCTTGATAAAGAATTATCATCTGAAATGGGTCAGGAATAAAACAATTTGGAAATTCCATAGCAAGACACATTCCTTGGAGTGCCTATTCTTGGATACATAACGAAGTCCGTGTCACAAAAAGGGGTGGATGGGTCTTTGAATCTCCTAGCTCTTGCCTCTTCATTGAACTTGCAACCTGTTTGGCAACTCTCTTTAAGCAAGTAAACAGTCAGAGGAGGCCTGACCAGGAAGGAGCATGGATTAGACCCTCAAGGAAAGGCAACAGCAAGTTGGAAGAATGAAATGGAGGAAGGGACATTTTGTCCATCCCTCCCCCCAATCCATATCATTGCTCTCAGTAATGAATGCTAAACATTAATATGGAAACTCATATTTAAAATAAGCTAAACTTAAACAAATAAAGTCTAATAAAGACATGTGACAACATTGTTCTCTTTGAAAAGTACTGATTTTTTTATTTTTTTTTTTGCTTTAGGGTTGGATCCTGATTTTGTGAAACTGTATATAATGTAAAAAAACTTTTGGAAGGACTATGGAAATAGTGTGATATTGCCTTCTCCAGGATGTTTTTCAATTTCCCAGTCTAAACTACAATCCTGAGAATCCCTTGAGATCTCACATCCAAGTACTAACCAGGCCTGACCCTGCTTAGTTTCTAAGCCAGACACTGTTGTTCAGGTGCCACCACTTGCTGTCAAAATTCCAGATGTCCCTATTAGCCCCCGAAGTTGGGACCCTTGACTTAAAATAACAACCACAGCACAACAGAACAAAACTTATTTGCCTGAATAGGACCAAGGCTAGAATGGAAGAAATTGGGGCCAGAAATGGAATTCTAAAGTTTCTGGCATGATTTTAAAAGCACTGTGAAATCGATACAGTAGTGTTTCTCCAGTGTATTTTTTAAACACAGATTTTGTTGCATATTGTAAAGATTGCAGAATGATGCATATTGTAAAGATTTTGGAAGTAGATAGGATTTCTGTAGTATGAGCTGAGCCACATCAACTGGATCCATGCCACGCTTACTTTTTGTTTGGCTAGGCAGCTGGAATCAGGAAGCAATTAATGCTTCTTTAAGGGGAAAAAAGTTGCTGCCACCTGCGTTGAAGGAGGTCGTGGTGCACCTCCTCCTGAAAGGACTCTTTCTCTCAGTCCAGCCATGTTGGACAACTTCCCTCAATCTTCTGAAAGATTTTGGAAATGATGGTAGGACTTTAGCTATGGAGGATCCCAGAGAAAATGATAATCAGCCTCTTCTAGTAAGAATTTAGCACTTAATATATATTAAAACAACTAAAGCTTACTGTATCATGCTCCTTCATACATTCTTATTAATTAGAATGTTGACTACATTTTTGTGTCTTCTAGCTTTTTATTTTTATCTTGTGAAATTTTGGAAGGTGTGTGCCAAACATCACTAGTTTAGCTTTGGAGTGGATTCATCTGGCCACTGCCAGGTCATATGCAATGACCACTACCCACTTAAAGAGCCAGTTTGGTGTAGTGGTTAAGGCACCAGGCTAGAAACCAGGAGACTGTGAGTTCTAGTCCCGCCTTAGGCACAAAGCGAGCCGGGTAATCTTGGGCCAGTCACTCTCTCTGTGCCCTAGGAAGAAGGCAAGGGCAAACCACTTCCAAAAAACCTTGCCAAGAAAACTGCAGGGACTTGTCCAGGCAATCGCCAGGAGTCAACATGGACTCAAAGGCACACAAACTACCCACTACTCTCCCGTCTCTAAAGAGGAATTTGGTTATGTGAGGAAGAGCAAATGGGCCTTCCCAGTGGCTGTACCCTGATAACAGATCTCTCTGACAAGGATGGCCAGGTGACTTTCATTTTTGCTGGCAAGCAAAATCATTTTTATTTAAGCAGGACTTTGGTGTTTCAGCTTCTTTGTGTGCTATAATGGATTTCCATAATTAAGTCCATCGTGTTTTAAATTGCATTTTAAGTTATTTGTTGGGTACTTTCATGATCACTGCTTTTGTCTTTAGTTCATGATTGATATTTCTGATTAGAAAGTTGGATCGATATTCAGTAAATTAGTATGTAAACAATTACGAATTCAGACTGATCCTAAACACGTTTTCTTGAAAGTTAGTGTCTCCCTGCCCCCCGAATTTCAGTGTAACTCACTTTCCATTGATTTGATTAGAATTTCAGCTATAGGGTGTAAAAGGCTAAGACACATAAAATCCAAGGTGTAGACAGCTAAGTAAACATTTCAAATGCTTGTTAAGTTATTCTTCCAAGTCATCCTTTCAAATGGAGAAAAGATGGGCACTCTGGCTTTCCTAGGGAGGCTGTTAAAGGTTTATAGGATATGATTTATTTGCACAGGCCTGATGAATGGTGTGAAATCAAATGACTGCAGTGAGGAAATGATAAAATATCTAGAGAATAATGCATTTTGAAGCCTGAACATATGTTTGTAGTTGCTGCCCTGGGCTGATAGCCAAAAGGACATTTCACTTTGTAAGCTAGGTTAATAGAAGTCATACGTTTGTGAAAGCAAAGCAAACAAAACCAAAAAGAACATGAATTTAATACAGCAAATAGAAGAAAACGTTCAGGTTTCTTAGTCTGGGAATCTACCAGGTAGAAAGGGCAGGAAAGCCATACCACTGTAACTCCAGTTCTTCATGCAAAGAAACAAATCAAGTTTATACTAAACAAGTTGTTTTCTAGACTTGTGTATGTGAAGCCGTTTGAACATCTCAAATATATTAAAGGAATTGTCTTTATTTATATATTCATGCTCTAAGGTATTCCTAGCTGGTCATACCATATACCCTGGCAGTGGCCAACTAAATCCATATCAAAGCTAAATTAGTGATATTTGGCACACTCCTTCCAAAATGTCACAGGAAAAAAAGAGGACTCTTATTTGTGAGTGGGTCATACAGGTGAAACTCGAAAAATTAGAATATCGTGCAAATGTTCATTTATGTCAGTATGGCAACTCAAAAGGTGAAACCAATATATGAGATAGACACATTACATGCAAAGCGAGATATGTCAAGCCTGACTTTGGTATAATTGTGATGATTATGGTGTACAGCTTATGAAAACCCCAAATTCACAATCTCAGAAAATTAGAATATTACATGACATCAATAACACAAGGATTGGAAATAGAACAATATCGGACCTCTGCAAAGTATAAGCATGCATATGTACTCAGTACTTGGTTTGGGCCCCTTTTGTAGCAATGACTGCCGCAATGCAGCGTGGCATGGATGCTATCAGCCTGTGGCACTGCTGAGGTGTTATGGAAGACCAGGATGCTTCAATAGCGGCCTTCAGCTCCGCTGCATTGTTCGGTCTCATGTCCCTCATCTTTCTCTTGGCAATGCCCCATAGATTCTCTATGGGGTTCAGGTCAGGCGAGTTTGCTGGCCAATCAAGCACAGTAATCCCATGGTCATTGAACCAGGTTTTGGTACTTTTGGCAGTGTGGGCAGGTGCCAAGTCCTGCTGGAAAATGAAGTCAGCATCCCCATAAAGCTCGTCTGCGGAAGGAAGCATGAAGTGCTCCAAAATCTCCTGGTAGACGGCTGCGTTGACCCTGGACTTAATGAAGCACAGTGGACCAACACCAGCAGATGACATGGCTCCCCAAATCAACACAGACTGTGGAAACTTCACACTGGACTTCAAGCATCGTGCATTGTGTGCCTCTCCATTCTTCCTCCAGACTCTGGGTCCTTGGTTCCCAAATGAGATGCAAAAGTTGCTCTCATCAGAAAAGAGGACTTTGGACCACTGGGCAACAGACCAGTTCTTTTTTTCTGTAGCCCAGGTAAGACGCTTCTGACGTTGTTTGTTGTTCAGGAGCGGCTTGACAAGAGGAATACGACATTTGAAGCCCATGTCCAGGATCCGTCTGTGTGTGGTGACTCTTGATGCACTAACTCCAGCCTCAGTTCACTCCTTGTGAAAGTCCCCAACACTTTTGAATGGCCTTTTCCTGACAATCCTCTCCAGGCTGCAGTCATCCCTGCTGCTTGTGCACCTTTTTCTACCACACTTTTCCCTTCCACATAACCTTCTATTGATGTGCTTTGATACAGCACTTTGGGAACATCCAACTTCTTTTGCAATTCCCTTTTGGGGCTTTCCCTCCTTATGGAGGGTGTCAGTGATGGTTTTCTGCACAACTGTCAGGTCAGCAGTCTTTCCCATGCTTGTGATTCCTACTGAACCAGCCTGAGAGACCATTTAAAGGCTCAGGAACCCTTTGCGGGTGTTACGGATTCATTAGGGTTAGAGTGGGACACTTTGAGCCTAGAATATTGAACCTTTTCACACTATTCTAATTTTCTGAGATTGTGAATTTGGGGTTTTCATAAGCTGTACGCCATAATCATCACAATTATACCAAAGTAAGGCTTGACATATCTCGCTTTGCATGTAATGCGTCTATCTCATATATTGGTTTCACCTTTTGAGTTGCCATACTGACATAAATGAACATTTGCACGATATTCTAATTTTTCGAGTTTCACCTGTATTAGAGGCAGAATCAGGGAGCCCGGCAGAGCATTCATATGGGGCCAATATGAAAGCAGATGATTTCAGATGATAAATACTAAGAAGTAAGCCCCAATCTCTACAAGTCAGTTATGTGTTCCATGTCTAAAATTAAATCTGCCACATTAGATCCATGATTAAGACTCTTTGACACTAAGTCAGGTTATGCCTATTAAGCTGATGTCTTAATCAAACACATATTCCATAATCAGTATTTATATTGGTCACACCCAAATTGTGCCTGTCTAGGTTCACATTTTTCTTTGGACTGTCAATCCCAAATATACATGAAGTGGCTGGAGCCAGCATAGATAGCCCATATTATCCTGATTATATTTGCCTCTGAGCTGTAGAAATAACATAAGGAAGGAGACCTTACTTCTTTAAAATTTAGAGAAGGGGAAAGTGCAGTTTCCCTGAAGATTCCATTCTAAAAATTCTGCTCATTCAGCTACAGGTGAAAAGTTGGTGGATAACTGACAGCTAATTGGCTGCTGTGCTCGCATTTCAGACAGGAGCCGGGGAAGAAAAGATGGTGGGCTGGATGAAAAGAAGGAAGAAGAGTAATGGATAAAGAGAGTAATGCAAGGGGAAAAAAGACTGCTTGGCAGACACTGATGTTCATGCATAATTCAAAATCCATGGAGGAGGTGTGGATCAATCAATACTGACCCTTTTCATTGTAATGCCAGATTCTCTCAACTCCACTCATGTGATTGTGAGTGTATAGCAAAATGTCAGCAAAGAGCAACCCTATTTTGCTTTGGATGTCAAAGGGTCAGGGACAGGAGATCCTACCCCATGTCTAAGTGTTTAGCCTTATGGATGGGTGGGAGACCTGATCTGTCTTGGACACAGAAAAGATCGACAGACTGTTGTTTGCCAAATAAATACATACATTAAAAATCTGTGTCATTGCTAAGAGAAAAGTTTTCTGACTGCAAAGCCATCTTTCCTCCTGCATTTAAAATTCTCTTGCAAGCTATGAAGGTGAACTAATATGTTCAGCTTTTTTCCAACAGCAGTGAGCAAGTTGCTTACTGCTTAGGCAACTGGCTGGCAATGCCAATAGACAAGGACTAGAAGCAAGATGCTGAAACTCAAGGCCCAGAGATAGGATTGATTGATTGATTGATGTGATTTATCTACCACCTCAATCTAGGTGGTTTACAGATATTAAAACAGCAACAGTAAGTAAAACATTATTGAAACTACAATGATAGAAGTATTTAATAAAACTCTGTGTGTGTGTGTGTGTGTGTGTGTGTGTGTGCGCGCGCGCGCAACTGTGGCTCTACAGTTCATCCCCAGAGGCCTTGCAGAAAAGCTAATAGTTAGTGGGGGGCCATTCTTGCCTCAGGAAGCAAGAGTTTCTGCCAACAGGAAAACAAATCACCCACACAGTCAGCAGTACTGTAGCTTTGCAAAGAAAAAGCTAGCTTTGCTGCGATTTAGGCAAAGCCAGGGTGGAATCAGGAGGAAAAAAGAAGACCCAGCTTTCAAATACTGCTGAAGTTGCAGAAATACAAGGTAGAAAGAACTTCTGTGGAACAGCCCATATTACACCGGCAGCAACTAGGAAAGTTCTAAAGCTGCAGTTGTACGTTTGACTTCCTGGGTCTAGCATCATGAATACGGTTACACTATAAGTATAGACTGACTTATAGCAAAAGAAATAATACCCCTCATTTAAGCTGCATTTCTAATGCAGCCTTGTCTGGGTTCAGATTGTTATGGCTGGAGAGGCGTGTGAAAAGAATGTTCCTGCAGTCGAACAGTGAGGTTTCTCAGTCATGAATGTATTTCCTTGGAATTAAGTCCCACTGCTTTTACTGCAACCTGTCACTGTGCTCAGCATTAGACAATAAGAATAAAGGGAGGGAAAATATTGTGTGAGGAAAAGCCAGTGTGATTTTCAGACTGCTCCACACGGTTGCATGCTATCTTTTCATCGGCGCTTTGCCTCTTAATCAACCCCTATAACCCATTTGCACTGCTTTCCCAGCGTTCTCCTTATCAGCTGCCACCATAATCATCTGTTCATTTGGCCAGACGTATCACTTCCGTCTTGTATGGAGGCACATTATACTTCACAATCAAGCCAGGCCTCATTTCAAAGTCTGTTCTGAAAACCATTTTAGAAAACCAAAAACCTACAACCAGAAGGGCAAGCTGAAAAAAAAAAAAGTCTGATGCAAAACAACGATGCCCCAAAAGACACATAATAAATATGCCAGGTCCTCACACTGGGTCAGTATCAATATGCAGTACATCGGAATTAGAAATAGTATTTCAGTTCTCTTCCAAGGACACCAAATGTGGATTAGCCTCAAGTTCTGTGGCAATTCCTGTTTCTAACAGATAAATAGATGGACAGAGGTTTCAGTTAAGTTTTGGTATTCCAACCAATGTTGTTATAACAAGAACAAACCTGTTTTCCTAGATGCCTCTCAACCTAAATCTACCCCCAGGATAGCAGTGTCTTACCCCAGATTGCTATTTCCCTGCTATTTGCATGTTGGGTGGTCAGTCTGACAGTTTGCCTTTCAAATTCTCCACCCACTGCATAGAGCAGTGTTGTCCAAACTTGGCCACTTTAAGATGAGTGAACTTCTGGATTTGAAATAGTGTGTCAGAACTTCCATTAGTTTACACAAGTTCAGCTCTGTTGACTTCCATAAAGGATAATTCCTTTCTTCTATCCATCATTTAAGTGTTTAAATGTATTGCGACTCCATTTTATGAAAGCAACATGCCATTCCATAATCCATGGCAGAGCTATAAGATGGCTCCAATACCTGACAATTCTATCGTTTCAGAAGTAACCAGTAACAAGACCTCACACAGCAAATTATGCAAACTGAGGATCCTAAAGAGCTGCCAAAGAGGGAATCAGAATGCTGCAGAAAAGATAGCTTGTGATATGAGGAATCATGGTACCCACAGAGAAGCTGCATTGTCATGAAATGAAATGGTGGAAGATAGAGACATCAACAGCTGATCTGATATTTATATTTTGCATTTTCTTTCATCAAAGAAGATGGTTTCAGAAATTGAAATTTATTTTTTTATAATGGGATACTCTTATGTTTCACTAAGGAACAAGAGGCTGAATTTCAGCCTAGCATTTGCTGTATCCTCCTCAGTTATTCTGAAACACCAAAATTGAAACAGAGATTTACAACAACATTCTGCACAATTATTATCAAAATGAGCTTATTTACCATGTACATAGACATAGATTGGGAGTTCTCCTCATACCTAATGTCCATGTAGAGTGCTATTAGACAGCATGTTTTTGATATCTTGTTTATGTCAGTATTTCTAGCAAAGATGTTGGTTCATATTCAAGGTGGAAATTCTTTCTAACCTTTTAATAGCAGCTCTACTCTGGGTCACATAACCAGGAGGGACCAGAGCTCAGAATGGAGAATACCTTTCCAAGACATGACCCAACCGCCTCTCCCCAGGAGCCCATTGATGTATTTTCTCTCTCTCTCCCTCTCCCTGTCTCTCTCTCTCTCCCCCGCCCCCCCCCCCCCACACACACACACAACTCCTGGCCAATTCCAGCCCATTTTCAAACTTGATCTTTTGCTCTGTTTTAGGAGAGGTATCCTGATGGACAGATGGATAGACAAAAATAATTGATTCCTAATGTTCTATCAGGTTGCAAAGAATAAAAATGTTATCTATGTTGAGTACACACACCACAAACAAAATGACAGCCTGAATATAAATTATTCTTCCTCCTCCTCCTCCTCCCCTTCTTCTTCTTCTTCTTCTTCTTCTTCTTCTTCTTCTTCTTCTTCTTCTTCTTCTTCTTCTTCTTCTTCTTCTTCTTCATCATCATCATCATCATCATCATCATCATCATCTATTAAACTTCCCAACTCCCAATGAATATGCTGTGGCTTTTTTTTACATTCCCTCTCCACTTCATCTGGCTTCCAATGTCAGAGGGTATTTTGAGGCTTTAATTTGTTTGTGCCATCATTTTTCAATAACTGCAGATCTGGCATTTTTGCATTAAGAGATTACCACACCTCACTCTATAACTGGCTTGTGCGGGACAGAAGCTTAGTGGTTAAAAATATTTCTCATCAGGAATTTAAAACTATTACTAGGGTCTTTTTAGTGACATCGGTAAGGAGATCATTCTTCATGAATTTTCAACTTTATGCTAAGATGTTGTCATTCTGTATTTAAATCTGCTTGATATTAAACTTGAAGACTGTGAACAGTTTGTGAAAAGGTTTATACTTTTATAGGCAGGAGATTTTCCATTTCAGGAAACAGCTAAAGTACATCTATAGTCACTAAAGGAGGAATATTTTCTTCTTAGCTCCCAGCTTGCCAGGCTCCCATGGTATTTAATATAGCAGTAATATCTGTCAGAAAAAATATTATTAATGCAGAATTAAGATCTTTTTGTATTTGGAAATTAGTCCACACATCATGTCAAGCCATGCTTTGTTTAATCCTAGTTAGATTAACTGACAAATAGCTGTGTTCATAAAGCAGGCTGAACTGTGGCTTACAAACTACAGTAGCTGGATTCAATCTATGTATGTATATCCATACAGGTATCCATATGTACATACAAACCCATCAAGCTATTCCCTTATAAAGTAAGCAGGGCTATGCAGAGTGTGGACAAAGAATGAGAAGTAGTCAGTAAAAGAAATGTACAGCAAGATGTAAGAGAACAGAAAAAAAATCTAAATCTAGTTTACACCCACACAATTCACTACACCACTCCATACCTTTCTACTCTGGTAACCATTTCTGCTTCTACCACATCCATATCCACTTTATGCAACCTTTAAACTTCTCACCTTTCTCTTTTTGAGGATCTCCTTGACTCCATTCAAACACAACATCCTCTGTCTTCTCACCCCATTCACTCTTTTTTTTTCTATATTTGTTCTGTGATTCAATCCTCATCCATTCTTTCTGTATGACTACATGTCTTCAATGTATACTTCTTTCATAATGGTCTCTCACTTTTATTTTTAATCTGCATCCACTGATTGCCCATTCATTCTTGGCCTTATCTCTTCTTTTGCCAATTACACTTCTTGACTACCCCATTTCCACTCTTCAACTTTTATGTTTATCCCATATAGTGAAGTGGACAGAAGCATACCTTTATTCTCTCCATTTTTTTAAACAAGCATTCTTTCCATTTACTTTCAATCTTGATTAAGCCTATGTCTTTATTTTCATACATAGCTCCACTCCACAAGATCAGTCCACCAATATTCAATTCTTTCCTTTTTTCTTCGTTCCACTGACACAAAACTTATCTATTTTTCATTATTTCATTATTTCATTCAATAGTCCATACTATTTATTACTCTTATGTTACAAGTTGCAATCTTCCATGTGTCATGGTTGTCAACAGTCATACCCATAAAAATTGTCTTCTGCTGCCAATCATGGCTTTGATCAATGGAGGCTATTGCATCATGCTTTTTCCTTTAAAAAAAGGTTGGAGTAGATTAGGTTTTAGCAACATCTACTGGAGGTGTAGGGAGGGAGGGCAGAATGATGAAAGCAGCATTGTGATGTCATGGTAGAGGCCCTGTACCATGTTCACATGCACTGTGATTTTGCATGCACATGTGAAAAGGGTGGGGTTTGCTTCATGATGCAGCTTTGGTCATTCTGACAATAGCAGCAAGTTTCTACAGATGGCCATGCTAGCTTACCAGCTTTAATTGCACTCATGCCACAAGCAGCATTCCCTGCTAATGGTCCGGAGACTGCCCGTCAGTTCTGGCACATTTGGGCCAATATTGGCTTTGGCAACCAAAGTCCAGTTTACAGTAAGCATGCTGACACTATTCAATCAAGCTAGGTCATTAATCTGGAGATTACCTTGCACACAAACATACTGGGCCTTTATGCCATTAAAGAGAAGGTACATGTCATATATTGATAAACATAGAATACTTTGACCAATGTACAAAGCTAAAACCATTCCACTAAGGTTTAGTCCAGTGTGCAAAGCCAACTGATTAAAAGTTGCCTCTGAGGGAGCATACATAAGATACGTGTTGCTTCAACTCTCAACATTTTTGTTCTTCATCTCCTTTTGTTCTTCTTTATCTCCTTTATCTCCTTTGAAACCCATGGCCATAAGTTGGACCACAAGCCCTTGGGGCAAGGGAGCTGAGAGTCTTTCTTTCTTTCTTGCTGGCTGGCTATACAAAGCGTCATGCACGTATCTGGTGCTTCCACAGTACAGATGACAGCAAAAACAAATAAAAATGGAATGATTCATAATTCTTTGTTTTATTTATCTCTTCATGAAGAGAAAACCAGATATGTAAAAGAATTAAAAACATAGGAGTGCAATTCCAGAACCAAGAAGCATCTTTCAGCTGCCTTGAGGTGCTATAGGCCCATTTAATTCCTATATACATTAAATGTATCTATATTTGAAAGGCTGGTTGAGGTAAAACACCAAATGATACCTCTCTAATTCGACGTAGAAAAGCCAACTGGGTTGGCAGTTGGCACTTATTTTTTATTGACACTGATTACTTCTGTACTGCCCTTCACCACATTTGGAAACAGCCAGGGCTATGGGCAGGCCCTACCATAAATTAAGCTGCTCTCCAACACCTCACTACTGTCCCCTCACCCTGCCTAAGGATCGAGCTGGCCTTGCCTGTCTGCCCATTGCTCCTCATCAAGCAGTGAGAACAGAACCCCCATTTTCCTGCAAGTTACTTAAAATGAATGGCAGCTGTATTAGAGAGTAGGCTGTGCAGCCTTTCATAATTTTAAGCTAGATCTTGGAATGAAATTGCTCAGGCATGTGAGTCCTTTTTGGCTATCCTGTTAATAATAACTTCTAACCACTGGCGGCAGGGGGAATTTTCCATTCGGAGCAGCCAGAGACAGCTTAAACTAATAAAAGGCAGCAGGCCAGCAGGAGAATCTGATCTGCTGCATCAAGGATGGAAACAGCTGAATTTAACACGAATTTGAAGAGTTCTGAAACAAAACAGAAAACAAAAAATTGGGCTGCCTTTCCCATGTTCCTGTGGTAAGCGGGATGTCATAATTCAGAGCTTTGCAGAAAAAGGAGGATTTTCCCTTCCATGTGTGACACGCCTTCAGAATAGCTGGTTACAAACACGGATATTATGCACCCACACCCAGAGAATGATTTAAACAGCAATTTTAGAATAAAAGTAAAATGAATACATAGACTTCAAGTTCTAAAAAATTTGAACATTAATAAATACAATTCATATGGAAAGGACTTTGCAAAATTCCCCAGTGCTTGCAAAGGAGAATGTGCAAGCACTGCAAAATTTAACAGCACCACCTCATTCCATTCAACTGAATCTGTCAAAGCAGTTCAAAATATCTTTTCATCCAGTGCTTGAAAACATGTCATTTGGGTTTAAGATTTTTTTAAACTCTCTTGTGTGATCTCTAACAATCAGAACATACTTTTAAAAATACAAACAAAGCAGTTTTATTTTGCAACCAAATTGAACCACAGTAAATCAAAAAGCTCTTAAACTACACAGTGGAATTCTTGAGTGCTGATGCCAAGGGTCATATTCATGGAAGGTAGAATTGCAAAGACGCCATTCCTATGAAATCCCTGTTTCATTCATTTTTCATGCTGCCTTCCCTTCCGTCTTCAAGGAACTTGAAGAAAAGTTTATGAGGACTCTCCCATGTTATTCTCATATGCCCCTCTGAAGCAGCTTAAGCTGAGAAAGGGAATAACTTTCTCAACTTCAGTCATTCTCAGGTTCAGTAGGAATGTGACCACAGAGCACTCTAGTCCAATCTGAAATTATCCAGTTCAGCCACATAGGGGTGTTCTAGCTGTATTTGCAAGAAGAAAAGTTGCAGTACTGGCTGTTAGCAAGCATAAAAATATATCTTCAATTTGAAATCATATTTCACAAACATGTTTCTCAGTCTGATCACTCAGAAATTTGGAAATTAGACATACTTGCATGCAACCACCCAATATTTTCAAATATAATTTGGCATCAGTAATTTTCAAACTATAGCTTGGTCTCTGTTCTTTAGAGTATTGGAGATTGCTCAGTGGGAATGAGCTGAATGACAAGTTGCACATCTATTTGACATACCTGCCTAAGAAGAATGTTGTTTGTGCCCTAAGACATCACTGAACCATTCACAGGATAGGGTGACAATATCCTGGATCTCAGTGATGATCTCACTCATAATATCTCACACAAATTGGCAGTCTTGCAGGATTTCAATGGGTTGTTGTTGCTGTTGCTGGGGTGTGGGAATGGGCAAGGATGCTCTACAAGATCCATTTTGCTGCTGTCCATTTGGAGAGTGCTATCGGTCACTACCAAGTTTGGCTTAAGGATTGTGATTCAGACTGCTGTGAAAGGGGGCAAGTGTCCACTAAAGGATCAGGTTTTCAGTTTGCAAATGCTTCTTAGCCATATGCTGTTCCTGGCTGTTCAGATGTGATAGTGGCAAAGAATATATTTGTACAGCTATCTTTAGCATGCTAGTTGTAATCATTCCTAAATCAGCCTGATCTGGCAACAGTAATCTCCATGTCTAGATTACTAGAATACTTGGAAGCTTCAATTAGTTTATAAAATGTGACAGCTGAACTGCTAATAACTGCACATGATCCTATCCTCCAACATGGAAAGATCTTCACTGGTTACCAGTTGTTTTCTGAGGTTGATCTCAAGCTCTAATGCTTTATGTAGTCAATGGCCTGGTTCTCTGAGAGTCCACCTGTCTCTTTTTCACCTGTGTTTTCCCCACCTTCTCCAGACCACAATTTTAGGTGGTTGGAGAATTTCTGAAGATGCTTGTTTAGGAAAGGGGGACTCACACTTTTGTTAGAGATCAATCAAAATTATTTCCCTTCCTCTCTTGTTCTTATTTATGTATTTAAACAGTTCTGCTGCAGTTTTCCTGTGGTAGCAGCAGCCCCTTCTATAACATAATGTAAATTGTTAAATATGTCTGTTTCTCCCTTGATATTTTATTTTAATGCAGAAAACTACAAAGAACTGAAGGCCTGGGGCTCCCTCAGAGGAAGAAGAGAGGGCTGAAGTCATCCAAAACTGCCCGGGAACTTAGGAAGTAGGTTCTCAGTCTCTTTGGTGTTTCTTCCTCCTCTCTCAGTCACAGCAGACTAGTAAAAACAAAAACTAAGAGCTGTTTAGTTTCTGAAAGTTATGCTTCTGTCATCAATTGATGAGTTGGCAAACACCACTTAATTTAATGGCAGCTTTGCTGAATGACTTACAGGGATATTTTATTGCTGTTGAATACGGAGACTCCACTTTACTGAAAGTTATTTTGTGATTCCTTTGGGAATAGTCTATGGTGGGAATGTGGTGTTGAAAGTAGGAAGCCTACTTTTTTAGAAAGGTATGGCCATTCCCTAAAACAGATACTTAAATTAAATCTGTTCAGTGATGCTGCCTCTGGCTGGCAGGCAGCTGTTTCAAATTCCAAGCTTTACACTTGCAAGAAAGTGAGTAAAATCCTGCTGGCAACAACATTTGCACACACACATATCCACACACACAAAACAAATAGTTTGTGACTATGATTTGCAAATCAGAAAACAAAATCTTATATCTTCAGGGCAGAAATGGGCAACCTTGTGATAGCTATGAGCTGATTTAACATGTTGAGGAGTTAAGGCAAACTGAAGATGCAGAAGGTATGGAGTTATGCTTTTAAAATATTTTTTCCAAGTCCTCTATTCCACTGCTCAGCTCTTTTTACCAGTACCTCCTACAGAAAAAATAAAAAAGCCTAGCATGAAAAAAAAAAAAGCAGGGGGGTCGATACTGGAAGCAGAACAAGAGCCTGGTCACGGCTTCTCTCAATAAGCCCGTAGCCTGCTAAGTTCAGCAAGACTTTGAGTGATTCAACAGGCAACGTTTTCACTGTCCCAACCCTCTGCACTGCCTTGGAAGTGTCCTGCCCGTGGCTGTCAAAAGCAGCACTCCCACCAGTTGACTAGTGGGGGACAAGAAGAAGGCAACAAGGCAGGGCCCCACCTCCTAACCCTGCTGCATTTAGTTTCATGCTGGGGAAAATTTGAAGAGCACCGCAAAATGGTAAACCAGCCTCTTAGACCGCTTTAATAATTGGCACATTTTGGTCTTCAGAAGAAACCGCTGCCCTTCACAATCCCAATTTATAAGGCAATGCTACTTCTTCTGATGTTTTTGAATTTATTTGAAAAACACGTTCCTTTATCTTACTGTAAATCTTCAAGCGAGAGCTGCCTTGATTTGCTCTTTTTTTTTTTTCCTGCTTCAGGACATAAATATACCAACTATGTTTCTGATTTGAGCTACTTTCATCATAGTTTCCCAGTACAGCTGAAATAATAGATTGAAAGACCAAAGAGATGTACAGCACAATCTAAATTACTCAGAAGACCAAGAATAAATCCGACATTTTTGGCAAACAATCCTATAAGACAAATTGGGCCAAATGGTGTATCAGGAAACCCTATTATGTTATAAAAACCAGCATCATTATTTCTTTGGCTGCAGAAAATGTACATTGGCTTCCAGAGTCAGGTCTCTTACGAAAATATATTTATGTAAATTTTGTTCCATTTGTTTCTCCCAACCATTCAGAAAATGACAAATTTCTTGACATATTTATGTGACCTAACATGTAAGGAGATGATCAAGGTATTACAGCACTGAGTTTGCAGCTCTGTAAAGATTAAAGCTGACTTTCCATTCTAAATCAGCATTTGCAGGAGGTGTTAACTCACGAATGAAAAGTTCCCTTGGATGGTGGCTTATCATATAAGTTCCTCTTAATGAAGAAAGCAGTTCATATGCAAAAACCTCAGTAGCAAATAGCAATTCAGAACACCAGAGGGCAATTAAGGACAAATGAGGACAAATGACACTATAATTAAGATTTTTGCAGTCTACTAATTAATAGATGCTTTTTTGAGGGGGGCAGACTTTTGTATGGAGAAAGATAAATGCTACTGGGATAATGTGGAATGATAGGAATATTGTATGAAGTCCAGTGGGAGCAAAATACCAAGATTACTCCCAGTGAAACTATTGTAGAATTATTTTGTCTCAGGTCATGAGTGAAAAAAAACTTGAGATATGAATGAAGAATACGCATCAGTAGGTAAGCCATATTCAACATTTCCAAAATGTAAATAGGAGTTGATGCATCAGCCATAGGCAAGGAAGAAACTGATGTATGAATAAGATAGTGCCATCAAAAAGAGCTCAAATTCTAGTACAAGGGCACTTCTACATCAGTATTTTGCCTTAATTCCAGATCAGCTTTGTCTCCTGAAGCTGAGATCCTCAATTTGTTCTACTTTACTGGAAACCACATTAAATCTAGTATTTATCTTTGAATCACTGTGGCTCTATAGATCTTGAGGAAAGTCCATTTTCCCCTGAGCAGGAATTCTTGCCTTATCCCATTTTCTGCTCCTAGGCATAAATCAAGCATTAAGTCATCCCTTCCCCATGCTTTATCTCCCACCATGCCTCAGAAAACAATGAGGCATGCAAATGAACAGGGCTTATTTTAAAGAAGGATGTTCTTCTTGGAGGAGATGGTCATGGAAGGAGTTTGGCCTTAAACTTTTTAGGCCTTTAAACGTAATAGCTACTGCCTTGAATTGTTACCAGAAATGAATGATACTTCTGAACAGCATTTTAAGGAGTAATAGGTTGTCTCAGAGTTGTATGACTGAGAACATCGTGGCCTCTTACCTTCTCAGCTGGCTTCAGCATGTGATGGATGAGATCAGGATAGAATTCATCACTCTGACTGATCGTTCTTCTCTGAGAAGAGAGGCACATGCTCCTAGTCCTGAATAATCTGTCTGGAAGGTGTAAAGCAGGCACTTCGATTGGACAGGTAAAATAAAGCACTGAGCACCTGAGCTTTCTTCACTAGACAGATCTTTCTGAAGACAGCTTGAAATTGTACCGCCTGATCTGTTCCAGTACAAATAGTTATTGGTCTTAAATATTATTAATTCAAAATATGCTCAGAGATTTAGTGGATATCAAATTAAAATAATGACTGTAAATTCAAGCAGTGATTTTTTTAGCCACTTGTAAGGAATGGAGAACGACACAAAAATCACAACAGATGCAACAGGAACTAGAAAAATATGATACTAAATTAGGTGCTGCAGGTATTGACTTTTCTAAATTTTCAGCCTGATTATGGATTACAAATGTTTAACATGGACCAGAGAAATTGTCTAGAATGTATAAAGGTACTTCAAATTTTGCTGGAAAACAGCAAGAAAGGACATTTTATCATGTTTGGTGGATGTGCAAAATAGCCAAAACATTTTGGATTCAAATACATGCATTAATTCAGAAGATGGTAAGACTAATATAGAATTGAAACCAGAGACTTTTTGGGGGGACTAATGGATAAACAGCTGGAAGAAAGTCTTGGAACTGTGTTTTATATATGACAACTACAGCGAGATTATTATGTGTTCAAAAGCGGAAAGTTTTGGTACTACCCACAATAGAAGAATGGTTGGTGAAGATGATAGAAGTTGCAGAGATGGCTAACTTCTTTGATTAGAAAAAAAGACATCTACATTTATTGCTGACTGGAAACCCCTTATAGACTTTTTTGCATGACACAGGGAAAAAAATGAACTTTTGATTTGTGGTTTTGATGATTAGAAAATATTAGATAATAGAAGAAGAGAGGGTTTTTAAGAGATAATTTTGTAAACGTATTTGCTGCAAAGGAAATTGGAAGCTCTTTCTTTGTATTTCTTTTTATCTTTTCTTTTTGCACCTTTGCCCTTTTCTTTCATTCTCTTTTTCCTTTCCTTTTCTTTCTTTACTTTGTTTTAGTTTTTGTTAGTTTTTCTCTTCTTTTTAAAACATTTAATAAAATTTATATTTAAAATTAAAAGGAATGGAGAAAAACATCTCAGAGATACACAAGTGTCTGAATGCACACACATTTTAAGAGTGCTTTATTAGTATGTTTTAAGGCTATACACTGATCTTGAAGATATTGTTGAACCCAGATTTGGTAATTAGGAAAATAGCCCAATTTGAATCAGATCAATATGGAGGTTCCATCATGGAAAGCCATGAACTTTGAGAATTTTAAATCCTATGTCTCCCATGGACTCTCAGCAGAAGACTGCAACAGGTGCAACTTTTAATGGCATTGAATGAAATCTAAAACTTCATTAGACCAAGCTGTGGAGATAAAGCATGCTCACTTCCAACCAACAGATGCAGAGGGTAGCTGCCAGGCTTCCTTCCATTTCATTTTTTTAAAAAAATGTACTTCTGTTTTTTTTTAATACACTTAGATGACACTTATAAACATAGTTGTTCATGTATAGATAGACTGACAAATTTTAACTATAAGCATGAGGTTTTATGAAGAAGAAATCTCTCCAGTTATGAAATTATTTAAAAAGAAGTTTATTAATCTATGTGATGTGCAGTGTCTATGAAAAGGGCAGGCATTGGTCGGGAACCTCCCAAATTACAGAAAGAGAGTTTTGGAGGCTTTTATGACCCAGATGGCATCACAACTACATCTGCAAGGAACAGAAGCAGGAAGGAAACATCTTTCAAGAGGCCACAACAGAAAGGCCTGAGAAAAGAGTTACTACCAGTCTGTTGTGATGTAATGTCAAGAGAAAGAAACTCAGGATTTAAATGTGAGACAGCTTGCTTCTTGGACTCTGTATTCTCACTTTGGTCTGTCACTTTTAGGGCAATTCTGTATCTGCAATAAAAGCAACATCTACTCAAGATGAGTCTTTGACTTTCCCCTAAGAGCACTTGGATCCTAAAGAGAAGGATTTATTGCAGTGCCCTGGGTGTAACCTATGACAGGTTGGAAGATAACTATAACAGATTTGCTTTCCCATCCCTGATTGTACAGTACACTCACTTAACACACAATACAATTTGCTCAGAGGATTGGAATAAAAAAAGGGCAATTCATAAATTCTAAAGCATTCCTATTCCATTGAATACAAAGAACACAACACTAATTAAAAAATTGATGTACCAGTCACTGAACTTCCCTCCCCTCCTAATGTTGTTTTCTAGGTTTGCAAAAGTGAGGGTAAAACAGACACATGACTTCTTCAGTCTTCTCAATCACTTCATGATTTAAGAAACTGGAAGAAGATCCAGTTCATTCTGGCTGCTTCAGAAAGATTTCTACTTTACCTTAGCCAATGAATTTGTCCAAAGTTGCTAGTTTGAGCTGAGATTTTAATATGCATTTGTGCACGTATATATACTCTTTATGTCTCCCTCACTCTCGTATACCTTTTCCCCTCCATCCTTAGAAATCATGACTCTTTGATACTATTCTTCTTCTACAAAGGGACATTGAGCCTGTTTGGACATTTCAGCAGAGAATACAACTATCAGATAACCTTGAGTGAAGAAAAATACCTCCTTCAGTGTGGAATGGGTGGCCATGCAGCTTTGGGAATGGAGTAGGGCCAGGGGAAGGGGTCACACTCCTAGCCAGCTAGATCAGTCAAATTGACCCTAGTAATCAATATGGTGATAGACATCATAGTAGACAGATCATCATCCGATAATTTGGTAATACAGAGAACTACATACTTTTCTTAGGACAACTGAAAAATTCAATGACTTGAAAGGAAAAGATCAGTCTTCTGTCCCTCATGTTGCTAACTTAGGGAGTAATGTACCAGCAATTTCATTTTATTTCCGAAAAGAGAATGCCATATACAGTTTATGTAAATTTTTATCAACAATTCACTGTTCTGAATTACAAGAATAAACGATGTGTATGTGTTTTAAAAAAATAGTAAAGTGCGATTTTCCCTTCATGACATGATAAATAAATGCTAGACCTAAGACAAGCATTTAATTGACAACTTTAACGAACATCATTCTTTCTTGCCTGAAGTACAGGTGTGAGCATTGCCTAGGTCTCTGAACTAATTTATCACTGTCTCTAACCTTGATCCAGTATTCTCATTTACCATTTGGTTTCTTTGCTTTGGATGCCAACAAAGCCATCACTGAACATGTGTTTGTGGATTCATTTGTTTGTTGGTGTGAGGATATGGACATCTGGCCACTACAAGCTGTCCCAACATCACCAATTATTTCACATCAACAAGCCATCTGGCAAAGCTGTCAAATGATAGCATGCAACTCTCTTTTTTGGTCTTATGGAGCTGATGAGATTAAAAACAAATACTAGCCAGAGAAGGCTCTTTATCTTCTGTTCCTGAGTTATCCAAAAGCTCCTAGGGCCTCTAACTGTTTTATTTTGTGTTAACAGATCTGGGGAAATGCCACTAGCTGAGTAGTTGGAATATAAAATCAATACAAAATTGCCAAGTCCTAATAGTGTGTCTAAATATTCAGGTTGCCTGGAGTATTATCCCTGAAAACCTGTGGAACAGTGGCTGAAATGTCTTGAAAGAGTAGTATCCATATAAGGAAATTTTGACTCTTCTTTCTTGTGATTTTGAACAATAAAAAAGCGAAACAATAGAAGTGTTACTATCTCTGCTGGGTGATGTCACAGTGGTACCTAGTTGTAACTGAATCAATGCATCAATGCAAGAGGAACACAAACAGTCTCTTGCCAGCTAGTAAAGTCTTATCCTGTGCACATCATTAGGGAATTCAGCAAGACCAGCTGTGTTATACTTCACATGGCACTATGAGGATGGGTTAAATCTTGCTCTCCCATTTCAACACAACTGCCTGCAGGCCATGGTGTCTGAATGGTGGAGCAAAACTTCTTTAAAGTGATGGTGTACACAGATAGAGAGGCCATTTGGACTCAGCTTCAGACAAAAAAATGTCTTGAGCTGGTTTTGTAAGTTGGCCTGTTACCATACTGCTGCACTGGTGAAGACAATTAGATTTCTTCATTCTTGGTCAGATTTCCATTCAGCTGCACATGTGTATAAAATTCCCCTTCCCACTTAGCAGGATGCTACAGAAAGTTATCTGTTACATACAAGATATAGATTTAACCTTGTTAAAAGGTGGTCTGCAATATTAATGAGTGCCATTGCCTCTGAATAAAAAGACAGGTCAACTAATTGTCCCTGAAATTATCTATTTTTGATTTTCACTGAATGTAAATTATGTTTGTAATACTCAGATAGCCAATTATTAAAGCCTTGTGAATCTTGAAAGGCTCCTTAAGGCACAGGTTTGTCTTGAGCTCAGGGAGGTTAAGAAAAGCAGATTCTGGTCAGAGCACCAAAACCATTGAGTGGTTGCACCACTGCATCATAGGAAAGGCATCATGGCAAAGGGAAGACCATCCTGGCCACCTAGATCAGTTAGGCATGGCTGAAGGTAGGTGGCCCCTTTGAGACAGTTACTGAAAAGGACTCAATTCTGGGACTGGAAATCTGCAGAATTGCAAAGGCTGGCCTCTTCCGTTGGCTATCCAAAAAGACACTTTGCAGCAACTCTGACCCAATAGCAGAATATGTTGCTCAAGTACATAATACTTTGCTTGGCCATAGACATGACTATAGATCATTACCCAGAGAGAGATGGAAAGTGCAAAAATAAAATAAACATATTTACAGTTATGTAATAATTTCCCAGCCTTCTCTAAGATGGCTGCAGAAGAGAAGAATGCAATCTCCTTTCTGTACTTCTTTTCAATAATTAGATAAGTAAGAGGAAGAGGAAAATAAGAAAGTTCTACCTAAAATTAAATTGAAGATTGATTGAAGGTCAGTGTTTGAAAGTCATTCTCTTGACTTTGAATTCTTGTATCATCATGTTCCAGAAAGTCAGGTTTAGTTGTGGATACTAAACAGTGGCCATAGCCCATGCTCAAAAGCACTCTCTTCTGTTTCCAAAGTTTCAACATCCCACACTGGATCTTTGAAAGAAATAGGAAATTCCACTCAACTTGCTGTCTTAGTCTATTAACAAGGAGAAAAGATCAGGTATCAAGATGTTCTTTCTTATACTAGTCAGGTTTGTGTTAACAAAATCCTAAATGGTACAGTGAATGTATTACTTAGGAAATGAATACAAATTTATTTGGTCTGAATTTGCATATGAATGTTGTATCTCTTAAATTAGTATACTGGTTTAGGAGGCATTTTTAAGGATTTTGTGATGTGATTTGTAACTAAAAAAAAAAAACCCACACAAATGCATGTATGTGCATGTATGTGTGTACATTATGTATGTGTGAAAAGTGCACAGGAAATGCATAAATTAAATATGTGTGAAAAGTGCACAGGAAAATACATAAATTAATATGTGTGTGTGTGCGTCTGAGTGCTAAATCTGCATTACAATATGAAAATGGTCCAAAATAAATATATTCTCCACTTTTAAGTGTTATCTTCCCTCTGTGCTAAAATAATACCAGTTTACTCTCCTGCAAATATACAAAAAAGGCTTTAGAGGAATTGTTGCTTTCAAGTGGAAGTTTGAAAAGTTTAAAACACACAATCCGACCATTTGTAACTATCAAATGCCAAGTGCATCTTCCAATTAATGTACTATTATTCTGGGCATCCTGATGCAATTTAGGGGATAAGGGAGAATAAATAGCTCTTAGTTGCCAAACCTGTGGGCAGTCGAGTTGTAATTTTTTACAACTGACATGGAGGCCAGGTGGTTTAATATGAGATTTAACTCCACTATTTATACAGCCCTGCTCATTCCTGGGTATCCACTCACAAAGGTAAGCAATATGCAGAATTAGCAAACATGATTCAGGCAAACAGCCATACTTTTATCAGAAGATGGAAGAAGTGGTTGAACTTCTTGGGCAGGGCAGACACTGATATGTCTACTCTCATCCCTCTCTATGAAAATCTAGTTTATATAGTATATTATACCTTACTCATGTGAAAGTACAGTTAAGAAACAAAAACAAAAGCTTCAGTGGTCAAATGTTGGGCGCTGTTGGCCCAGAAGACCTTGCTAGTCATTGTGGACAATCTGGCAGGCATTTTGCAGACAAAATCACTCATATCTTCTCGAGTTAGATGCCAGATGGGGAGGGTTTCATGAGATAACAGAAGTAATGTCTTGTTCTCTGTGATCTCTTTAAAGCATATGACATCTGAGGAAGCAGACAGGGCCCTCTATGGGATGACTCAGACACCTGTAAATTAAATCTATATTGTATGTGCAGCTAGAGAGGAAATGATGAACTAGATGCCTGAGAAAAATGTTGATGCCAACCTTGAAAAATACCCCTATCCACTCTAGATAATTATTGACCAGTCTTCAGCCTTCCCATCTCCAGAGAGCTGTTGATGAAGTGGATTATCTGGATCCCTTCCAGTCAGAGTGCAGGCCTGGACATAGGATAGAAACCATGTTTATCACTCTTGTGAATGATGTGTAGTGGGACCTGAATGAGGGTGGTGCACCCCTCCTGGTCCTGTTTGACTTCTCAGGAGCTTTTAATGTCATCAATCATTGCATCCTCTTGAGCCATCTGTGAAGGTTTGGAATTGGGGACATATTTTGTGATGGTTCCATTTCTGGTGCTGGTGTGGAGAGATCAAGCCCTAAGGCACTTCCATGTGGAGTGCCCCAGACCTCAACCCTCTTCACTACTCTTTTTAATATCTCTATGAAGCTCCTGGGAGAGATCATCCATCAGCCTGAGGTGTTGATGATAACATATATTATGTATGCTATATATCTCCACCAAGGCTGAGCAGAAGATTGTTAGGGATCAGTCTGAATCTTCAGATTCAGAGACTGAAGAACTTGACCAGTCTGAGTCTGACTACAAGAATTACCTTAACTGAGTGCACCAGTGAAAGAAGCATTGATGGAGAAATAGGCACAAACTGAGTCAGCTGACAAAGAGCCTAAATCTGGCAACGTCCCAAGCCCAGCAACATGCCACACATTGTGACGTGAAGAGCAAAGGAAGTTAATCGGTCTCAATGAAGAAAGAAGTATGACTCTGCAATTAGGCAAGCTGGTAGATATGAAAGAATGGCTTTTGTGACTGGCTGTTTGTAGCAAATAACGTTCTAATTTCTATCTGTGATTATGTGTATATGCTGTTGTTGGGTTACCTGGAACCATGGACTGGAAATAGGCCATTCTTGGATTTTCCTAAGTCTAAGACTTGTCTCCTGGACTTTTTTGCAAAAGTAAGTTCTCATGCCTCTTTTCTATCGAGAAAGCTTTCAGTTTGCAGCATGTTTTGTATTATTTGGTGAAAGATTTATAACTGCAATAAAAACCTACCATTAGTTTTTATAGATATTAGGTATCAATAAATCAATTTGATATGCAGATGTTAAGAAATGAGCGGAATAAAGAATTAAAGGTTCCTATATTGTCTAGACAATGGGAGATTGTTTTAACTTCTATAGCAAGAGCGTCAATGGACCTCAAATTACAACTTATACAACAAAAATTATATATTTAGAATTTATTGGACTCCATTATGTTTGTAAAGAAAAGGATTGTCATAAACAGCATTTTGCTGGAGATGCAATAAGGATAATGCTTGTTTAAAACATATGTTTCTACAATGTCCTATACTTATCAAGTTTTGGGAGAAAGTATATAAATATGATTGTGCAACAAAAGCTAAAAATTTCAGAGGATAATATTCTTTTGAACTATATACATGGAACTTAACAACCAGACAACATAAATGGATTCTCCATGCCCTTATTATGGCCAAAAGACTGATATTGCAGCATTAGAAAGATAAATGTATGGCCCCATTCATTCAATAGATTGAAGACCTGATTGTACTTGCTACTTACAAGTGGATTACCTATAGACATAGACTTTATATGGACAAATATAATGAAATATATATGACTCATTTATACAAAATATAGTAGGTTAAAAAAATGATAGTCATATAAATGTATTAGAAATATATACATACTTGAATAATATTTGCATTAGATAAGTATATATAGAATTGTAATTATTTACTGTTATAATGACATATTAACATTTTTTGTTGTTTTTCTTTCATTTTTTGTTAAAGCACTTTCTAGGTGGGGTTTTTTTTTTCTTTCTTCTTCTCAGTAATAAATAAAAAATAAAAAATAACTGCAATAAACATCTTGAATTATTTATGAGAAGCTGTCTGTATATATAACTAGCAGCACAGAACAGAGATTTAGTGGAAATCTCAGCTGTGGAATGGGGTGGGATAGGCTCAGACTGAATCCTTGAAAGATGGAGTCATTGATCTCCAGAGGTTCTCCAGTTACATGGACATTTGATCCATTGCCATGGATGGGGTCACACTTCCCTTGATGAAACAGATACACAATCTGGGGTTCTCCTGGACTCATGGCTCTTACTAGAGCAGCAGGTAGAGACTGAGAACAAGAAAACACTTAGGCAACTTCAGCTGCTGTGCCAATTACAACCTTTCCTGGAACAGAAGGCACTGAAGAGAGTGACTCCTGTCCTTATCATCCCCTGGTTAGACTATTGAAAGCCCCTATACTGGGACTGATGATTAAGAAGCTAGGATTGGTAGAGAAGATGGCTGCCCATTTGCTGACTTGTGTTAACAGAGTAACATCTATATTGCAGGCACTGCATTAGATGCTGGAGGCTTCCAGGCCCAATTCAAGGTTTTGTAGGTAAAGGCCTTTCATAGCAAACCCTCACTACCTCTGGGACCATTTGTCCAAGATCAGATCTGCCTGCCCAAGAAGATCTAGCCAAGAGGGAATGCTGCAAGTGCCCAAAGAGAGATTAGGAGGACAGGGTCCTGTAGGAAGGCATTCTCATAGCAGTTCCCTCATATACAGTACTTTTCTACAGTGCTTTTGGAGCAGAAAATCTTATTTAGGTAGAGTTGGGATTTAATGAGTGTTCATTGACTATTGAGATTATGTTTTTACATATTTATAACTATAAGTCACCTAGAGTTTTGTAAGTAGGCTGAATACAGATGTATGTATGAATGGATAAATAAATATTATAATGTCCATAAGACCTAGTTAACATGGTCAGTGATAAAGGATGTTTGCAGTTGTAGCCTGCAAGAACTGGAGGGCACCACATTTCCAAATGCTTCTTCTAGTAATCATTGCTGAGGAGACGCAGACACTTGAAGATGCTTCTGACTCCTGGGTAATGAAATCTCAAACAAAGAGAAAAGTTTAAAGACTAAAAGGCAATATACAAAGCAGTGTTATGGTTGTAGAAAAAACATTAAAGGTTGGAAACAATAGAAAGATATTAAGAGGTATAGTAAACAACGCTGGTGTGTACAAGCTTTATCTTCTGCTTTTGTCCACTGTTTTTCACTTTTCTTCTGCATTTTGCATAATGTTGGGAATAACGTGGTAGGAGTGTATATAGGTGTGTAAGTCCCTATCATTACGAATAATTCAGTTTATGATTGAAAAAAGATCTATGAAGTTGACCCCAGCTATTGCAGACTTCACTTTACCTTGCTTTGGACTCTGTTTGCCTCTTACGCACAGCAACAAATTAGAGACTGAAATCAGTTCTGACTGGAAAGGAACATGTATATTATTCCTCTGAGGGAAAAATGTTATCCAGCACATGCTTTGACTGTTACTTTTGGTTTCTTTCTCCTCAGCTGCAGATGTTTGAGTTGTGGTGTTATGTTGAGGAAGAGGATTTGTTGGCTCTTTGGGCCTCCTGGGCAGTAGTCCAGCCACAGCTGTAGAAAAAGGAAGTACAACAAGGGAATCTTCTTGTTCTCATTTTTGGCTTTACATCATCCTGGCACTGATTTATCAAGGTAGGGCTTGTTTGCCTTGTAATTGGATTTCTTGGAATTGTCTTTCCAACTTAACACTCTTTGTTGTTATTAGATATTCAGCCCTGATCCTCCTGCAGCCACTCCCAAGCTAAAGGATTTTCAGACTTGGAAAAGAGATCATTGTGATTCTGTTGTTAATTTGAAACGAAACAAAACAGAACAATTAAAATTGTATACAGAAAGGTAAGCACAGTTTTGCCCAAGTTGTGTTTTGGCCATTTATTTCAGTAAGAGGTAGTTGTTTAACATTTGTCTTCCTTCTCATAGTGAAATCCACAGGCTTCAAAAGGCAGCTGACAGTGACCAAATCATGGACAATGTCTTTACTAAAATGCTTCACTTTGCATATTGACTTCATTTTGCCAACTGTCATGAAACCCTTGCTCATTGCAAAGGTTTCTGGGGAGAATAGTAAGATGCATATTTCATATTCATCAAGGGGAATGTGTAGAAGTTGCAAGGAGTTTCTTGTTTCCTTCAGGATGCATCCTAATTCATATCCTATTTCCTAGGCCTATATTCTGCAAATAAGTAGCAAACAAGTATTTCAAGAAAATTTGATTGCTGTTACTTTTTGGTTTCATTCAAGTATAATATGAAAAGGCCATAATGGCTAGGGTTTGCCCATTACAGGTAGCTGACTCAGAATTCCCAGATCACAGACTTATTCCTTCAGGAAGAATGTGGCCTCATCCAGACAAAGTTGGAGATACCGTCAAATCGGGGGGGGGGGGGGGGGGCAGTTGGACTAAGAAGACCATACTTCCTTCATCTAGATTCTACCATAGATGATCCACAAGGCACTTTCTGTTCTTTGCCCAGATCTGAAACTGAATTGGAATGGATCTAGATAAATCATTTCATATAGGATCCTCTACAGCTAACACTTTGCCCTTCTCAAGTTTCTCCTAAAAAAAGAGAATTGGTGGAATTTATTCAACACAGCTAGTGTTCTGAAGAAGACTCTGAGGGAGTAGGCTTCTCTGAAGCCATATCTTCTCCCTAATCACATAGATCATGGATTTTAAATGTTCAAGGAAGAAGAATCAGATTATTGGATCATGACAAAAGCTTTACCCTGTTGTAAAATATCCACTAAATTCAAAGCCAGTTCAATATGTGATGTGGTCAGCCTGTGGCTCCCTTGTTCTCTTGCTAACAACTCGTGATGTTTTGCATACTTTGTATGAGTAGCTGGCTCTGAATGTAACAGTGGTGGTCAGAAAGAAATCCACATATTAAATAGACTGCTATAAAAGGTATTGATTCAAGCATATGGATTAAGCCTGTGTTTTTAGTTTTCAAAAGATAACTTGTTAGGAATTTTCTTTCTCTCTTTCCCCTGTCTCTTTGCCTATCTCACTGTTTGACATTTTCCCCAGAGTAATCAGGATCTAAGGAGTTTCATTTTAAGAACCTGAATTTTAAAGTTTATTTTTGCAATGAAATAGTTTTAGGTCCAGAAATTCTAATCACTTTATAGACATCCTTTTCTACCACTTTCCCTAGAAATAGCCAGTAGACCAGCCCTCTCTAAGCAGTAAACAAGAACTTCTCTAAAGCAATCAGCCTGTCAGACCCATGTAGAAACAAAGGGCCCAACAAGTAAGGTCATTCTGTGGGATACTCTTGGTTTCTGAATTGGTCTGCAGGCAATTTGTTGTACAGAGGTCCTGGTCTGCCATTTTGTCTAACAATCTTGATAACTATTCTAGCAATAACAGGTAGACTTGGGCCTCTCAAAGCTGGAGACCTGGTCTAGCACTACAAACAAAAATGACTACAGAGGGAAATTGCCAGCAACTGCAGAGGAGGAAGCATGCCTGCAGCAGCCAAAAACAGCCAATAGCAGCTGATAGGAATTGTTCAAATCCTACACCCTTCCATATTGTTATCCAATGACACAAAGATGGAAAGCACTATTTCCCACTGGTTCAGAAAAAAAAAGCCAGGTTGGCTGGGGATGGTAGGATGTTTCCATCATGCAGATGTGCCTTCAAGAATGGTGAGCAGGGCGCTTTTGACATGTGGATGTGCCCTATGAGGCTTATGTGGATCCACAGTCATTTCAGGAAGGAAGGAAGGCTATTAGGGGCTGGCAGTCCACAGCATCATATTTTGAATTTTTTTCTTTTTAATTACAAGTTTTTTTAAACAAAAAAAAACTATACAGGCAGTAAATGAAGAGAGAGGTTGCTGTTCCAAGTAAACCCTTTTTTTTCTCATTTGTTAAAAATAAAGCCTCCATACTTTTGACTTGTATGAGTTATTTCCCCTACTTAAATGAAATATTATATGGTATATAAATTGGCCGGGTGTGCTCTACACTCCTGGAAAACAGCCCACATTTCTGGAAGAGATTCTGCAAACCATCTTGGCATATCCTGCATATATATGGATGAAGACTGTGTGATAACACACTACCTCCCTTCAGCTTTCTGTCCTGGCCAGGGCAAACCAATATAGCTTAAGAAACAGAAGAGGATCAGCTGCTTTACCTCTCACTCCCATCTCATCTAAGTTGCTCTGTAAAATTCTAAAATGTCTCCTTTCCAAACTTTTCCTAATCTCTCTCATTTTTCCCTCACTCTTTCCAAGCCTGAACTGGAAGAGCTGCAATCCAGTCATTTACAGGACTTCTACCCCGCTTCTTCTTTTTCCATCTTTGCAGTTTCTTAGTTTTTCCAGCATATGTCCTCTTCTGTGAAGCTGCTTTAGTCAAATAATAATAAAGAATTATTAATGTTGGTCACACAGTCAGCCAGATGTTTAGAGTGGATTTGGCATTTCTATCCACCTATCGAATTCTTCCCAAGGACCTGGGATAGGCAGATGTTGTTGTTCAATGGTGTTAAAGGTATCATTGCAAGCTGTTCCAAGTAAAGCTGCCTTTTGCAATTGACTGATGGTGAATTTGTTAATGCTGATGGTGTTCAAGTGGGGCTCCAGATGTTTTGGGATTGTACCCAAGGAGCCTATAACTATTGGTACTATCTTTGCTTTCTTTTGCCACAGTCATTCTATTTCTATTTGCAGGCCTTTATATTTTGTGATTTTCTCCAGGTCTTTCTCTTCTCTGGTTGTTGTTGTTGTTATATGCCTCTCCACACTTCGTAGAACAATGAAATCTTGCAATATAGGAACTATATGAAGATGTGGGAGCCACATCTGCAGACTGCAGAATTTTCTCCACAAACCCTCAGGGCTTCATTGCTTAGGCAGAAAAAGTGAGCCATCTGTGGAAAGAAATAAGCTCCATCTTCTCAGCAGTGTAGAAGGGGGAGAAAGGAGAAGAGTGGCCTAAGGAATTCAGCATTCCTGTGGCTTGTTTTCCTATTGTGATCATGGATGAAACCGCCTATTTACAGTTGTGGAGAAAGAAAATATTTTCCTGACCGCAGCTGAAGAGAACTTGACAGAGTTTTCCTGCCTGCCCTCTCCCATGTGATCGGTGTTTTCTGGGAGAAGAATTTGAGATGGTTTTCCACCTAAGTGGTTACAGCTGTTTCCACAGGATCAGTCCGATGTAGTTTCTGTCTCTGTTTGTTTTGGCTCCGGTTTTTGACTGGAGCCCGGCAGGATGACAAAGTTTTCTGTGGGGCTTGGGACTTTGGACAAACATTCCAGCATTTCTGACTCCTTAACATTCAATGTTTTGATGAATTCAGCTCTTAATTTCTTCTGGAAAAATGTCAAGGCCACGGCGGGGATTTCCTATAATCTCACATTTGTTTTCAAACAAAGACAATGAATATATTTGCTTGTCTCTGGAAAAAAAAAAAGCAAGTAGAGGGAAAAGGAGGGGGAGATGGGGGAATCAATATTACTCAGGCTCCACTTTTCTATAATTGTAGTTTGGGATCAGTTGTGGTTCTGTTACAAGTTGTAGACTTTAAAGGATATATTCAGTAGTACTCATAAAGCCCAAGTCTTGGTAATAACTTTCAGTTCATTTATTATATTTATAATCCACCTGATTTATATTCCAAGAAAATCAAGGTAATGGATATGATTACTCTACTCTCATTTCTTCTCATAACTGCCCTATAATGTAGGATAAACTGAGGATAAAATTGCTTGATGAGATTTGTGACTAGGAGCATTTTGAACATGGGTGTCTTCAGTACTCTGCTCTGTTATTCTCCTGCTGAGGTTTCTAGCGGTTGTAGTCTGGGCCATCTGGGAGATCGGTCAAAAAAATCATGACCATCATGGTAGCACAGTTAAAGCTCAGCCACTTTTGTCCATTGATGTTGCACACCTGTGCAAATTGGCAGGGGATTGATTGTACTGCCATGACCATCATCTTATCTTATCTAACCCCCCCCCCTCAAATGCCACTGGCTGTAGTTTAACACATCTGGAAAGCATTAGCACGGGGAAGGTTGCTAAAAGGTGCATTGTCAAAAAGGAAATTAATGATAGCAGCTGATCTTTGAGAGCAGAGTTACCACCATACACATTACAAACATGTGCAAAGTACCTTCCATTTTATAAACTTATGCTGTCTGTATGAAAAAAACAAGCATACCAACCCCCCCCCCCCCCCCACCTCTTTTAAGTGTTTGGAACCAAAAGATCTGTCTTTAAATGCTAACCATAATTTAGATTATTTCAGACAATTGGGTAAAAAATGGAAATGTTGAATAATTTATTTCCAAGAAATCAGTGGTGGATGTTTGTGGGTCAAGATTGCAATTCTATGACCCCTTTCATGAATATGATTCATGGTACAATCTGTTGTCCTTACCTTCAACTAATCATGCATAGAATTGTACTTATAAGCCCATTAGTCAAAACTGTATGGTCCTAATTCTTTTTCTGCTGACATTTACACATTTCTTCTTTAGCTGAGTGAATGACATTTTAATGTACACCACTATGAGATGAACTTGTAACAAGAACCAGATGCTTCTCCTTCAAAACAAACAATACCTCTGCAATCAGAGGCAATAGGAGAGAAGAGAACTTCCCATCACTTAGTTTTTGAAAACGTTATTCAGATATATTTGTTCAAAACATGTGAGGGAGGCATGGGAGGAAGTACAACTTATTTTTCTATAAATATAACAAGGCAAACAATTTCATCACCTAGCCTGCAATTCTGTCCAGTTATAGGTTGAAATGTTTATTCATTTGGTAGTGATGTAATGTGATATTCATATAAATAATAGATATTAATATATATAATATATAAATAAATAATTTAATGCCATCTTCCCTAACCTGATGGCCATGCTGGTTGAACCTGGTGGGGGCTATAGTTCAATACTTCTTGTTGGGAGAGGCCGACCTAACATACTACCTCAAGGATTTTACTTAAAAAGAAAGAAAGAAAAATTCCAGCATTAACACTTGGCATTGAACAATTAATAGAGTTTTAATAACTGTCTTGGGCTGTAAAGGAGATGGGGGAGAGAGGTACTTTCAGACTTGCAAGATTGATGTCAGCCTCACAAGGTAGACCAGACAGGAAACACAACCAGATGAGCTAATTCTACTTTATTGTAAACCTACATTAACAGAATCTTGCAAGTCTGAAAGTACATCTCTCCCCCCATCTCCTTTACAGCCCAAGAAACAAGGGCGGGTTTCTTCGGAGCCTCTTGCCTTGCTCACATTCCTGCTGTGGGCTCAGCTGCCTTCTATCTGACCATCCCTTTGGTTGTGTCTCTTTGCTCTGTCTCCCAAGGTCTTTCCCAAGTATCATTACAACGAGCTGTAGCTTCCAAGTAGTCTTCAAGGGCAGCCCTTAAAATGTAGAATTTTGCTATCTCCCAAGTGACCACTTTCTACTAGTTCAGTGAGTCACTTAAAATTGGGAGATTAATTTAAATGAAAACCAGTGATGTCTCTCCTCATGGTCATGCACAAAACCCTGAAAATAGTTGCTATTTGCTGACAGAATCACAGAGAGACTATAGGATTGGATGGAAATGGAACTATTAAGTACAGAGAAGTCCTAGTGCTGGCTCAATGATGATAGTCTGCATCTATGCAATTGGTTTGGTATGATATATGACTAAGAGTGAGCTACATTTCTGGCCCTGCTTCCATGGAAATAGTGCCTGTATAAAATAGGAAAAGAATTACTTTTAATTTTCTGACCGAAGTTCAGTCAGAGTGAGACTCTTGAATGACAGATGGTTGATGAATCTGCAGAACCTGGAATCATATGAGCTTGTATAAGCCTGATACTGCTACATGTAGCAAGCTGATACTGTTGCTCAATTTCACAAACAATTGAACAGTTCTGTTGCATTGATCACTGCAGCTTACCCTGTCAATCATCTGAGTACTTAGCAAGAAACCATGGAGAACTTCAGAAATGGTGCCAACAGTTGCTCAATAGATTCAACAAAAATTTCCCATAATTGACTTATATGCATATTTTATTTTATTTGTGTGCCACCCATTCTCAAAGACTATGGATAGGTAACAATCAAGATCAGCATAAAATAGCAAAGAACACCTTAAAAATAATAAATAAACCATCCACAATATAAACAAAATGGACTTCAAAATAATAAAAAGAAAATATACAAAATCATGTGCGGACCAGTTTCAAACCTTTCTCACGGTATACTCTTCTCCTACATAGATGGACAACCAGGTCTTAATTGCTTTCCTGAAATCCAGGAATGGAGGAGCAGACTGGATCTCCACAGGAAAGGGCTTCCAAAATACGGGGCCAGCAATTGAAAATGCCCAGTTCCCAGTTCCCGTCAAGGTGACAACCAACACCTTGAATTGCACCCTGTAATGGTATGTGGGATTGACCTTGGGAGAAGGGGGAAGAGATGCTGCCTAGGGAATAATCAGATAAGGGGCTGGGGGGAAGCCCACAGCTGCATAACATGCAGGGAAAGAAATTCAGAAAGGAGCCTCCGTAACTTATCAGGCTGTAAAAGAGACAGTGGGAGATCTGTACTTTCAGACCTGCAAGATTCTGCTCATGTAGCCTATCAATAAAGTAGAATTAGTTCATCTGATTGTGTTTCCTGCCTGGTCTACCTGGGAAGGCTGACACACCCAGAAGCCCGCCAGCAACTAATGCAGCTCCTAAAACAGTGGGGTCACCTGAATACACTCATCACTGCATGAACTGCATGTTACACAGCTGCACCTTCTGAATATTTTCTAAGGGTAGCCCTATGTGGAATGCATTACAATAATCCAAACAGGAAATTACTATAGCAAGAGAGTCTGAGCAGGACCTCCCGATCCATAAATGGCCATAAATTGGCACTACTAAAGCCCTCCTGACCACAGCTGCCATCTACTGATCAAGCAGGAGCTGTGAGTCCAGGAGGATCCTTCCACTGAGAACCATCTCTAAATAGGGTAGTATAATTCCTTCAGAGTCAGAGACAGCATTTGTCTGGAATTGTTTGGCCCACAAATTCAGGCTATTTTGTCTTGGAGATATTTTGTCTCCAGGCACTAGGTCAGCACTTCTACAGTATCTCCTGTGATGAGATGTAAAGCTGGGTATCATCAGCATATTGATATCAAACTCCATGGTGATGGATGATCTCCCCTAACAGTTTCATGTTGATGTCAGAAAGAAAGGAAGAGAGTAAAGAGCCATGAGGCACTCCACAAAGAAGAGATCTCAGGACAGATCTCTCCTCCCCCCGCCGACAGGAACCACCCCCTCAGGAAGGAGGAGAACCACTACAAAACAGGGCCCCCCACTCCTATCTCACAGAGGTGATCCAAGAATATACAATGGTCAATAGTATGCAGTGGCAGGATCCCCAGTTTCTTTACAAGCTTGCCTAAAGAGGGAAGGCTGGGAACAGGCTAATATGATCCAAGGCAATCTGGTCAAGCAAAGAGTTCTAGAGCAGGGACACACCACTGCCTCTTTCAGAGTTCATGAGCACTCTCTCTCAAACCTCCTGCCACCTCATGACAGACCTTAACCAACCATGAGGGGCAGGAATCCAGCTAAGAAGTGGTGGAGCTGACACTACAAAAAGCTTGGTCTTCTTTCTCATAACTCAAAGACTCACACTGATTCCAGATCGCTTTGCAGGAGGAAGTCTTAGTTTCCTATATTGACCTGTTGGAGAGTGCAAAGAACAGAATTCATTCACTGCTGCCCCAAGCTACCACAGTTTAAAAAACATACCCTGACTTGCACTCCATACAAATGGCCTAAGGGTCCTATACTTGGACTCCAAAAGTCTGGTAACCATTAGATAGCAGCAAAACCATGGAATATTTTGTATCTCTTTGCTGCCGTCTAGTGGTCTTATGGATTTTGGCAGTCAACATATGGTTGCCTTACTGTGTTGGATAATCCATGCTTTATTGCTGCTCATGTCATGCATTTGTCTAGACATATACAAAAAGCCTGAGTGGTTGCAACGAGGAGGAACTGCTAAGCCTCAAGCTACCATTCCTCTGTTGCATTAAATAGACCTTGAGAAATAGATGCATGGACATGGGACAAAAGGGCGCTGTGACCTTCAACCCGGCTAACTTTGTGAGATTAGCAGGGTCTAGAGCTGATTCTTAATTGATCCAAAGGTGCTGTACAGAAGTGTCATTAGATACTACATTCAGAAAGAATTCTGTGCATGCTAAATTGTTACATAAATGTTATACTTTCCCAAGGAAGGATATTCGGATTAGAAAAATAAAGGATCAGATAAATTTTAAAAAAATGCTACATCTCTCTCAACTGACCCTATGTTTTCTGTAATAATAGAATGTAAAGTGGCATTGTGATTTGAAAAAGAAAAGTTTAATAATGTAATTCTATGCATGTAAGCTGAGAAGGTTATAAAGTACACGGTAGACTCACTCTCAGATAAGTCTGTATAGGATTGCAGTCTAAGCCGCTTGCTCGTATGGAAAAACAGAAAATCTCTCTTTTGCTGCTGTGTCGATCCTAACAAGGTTAAGCAGCCTTTTAGACATACTGATTTCAACAGGAAATGGTAAAATCTTCTACTGAAACTAATGAGATTAAGAGCTGAAATTTGACTGGATTGTATGATGAATTGCACGTTGGCTCGTGCTTGGCTGATTTTGTTCGTTTTTTGTTTGCTTGTTCTCATGTTGTCTCAAGTAAAGCAAGCCGTTAAATATTAAATTGCATATGTACATCTTAAGTGCCCACTAGAGCTGCGCGGGGCTTTAGCTTTGATTCCAAAGAAATCCTTTGGAATATGCAGGAGTGTGAATGCAGCGCTCTGTTTGTTTCCATCACAGTGTGCTAGAGAGTTTGGGTTCGGTCCAGTTTGTGTGAACGGGTTGATAAATTGAAAAGCTGAAGGGAGGGGCCTTCCCTGGACCCCTTGCTTTAACTCAGGCAGCAGTCCCAGCATCACTGCTGCCTTTGGTCCCCCTGGACCACTAGTGCTGGCCTCTGTGGAGCAGCCCATCTCCAAGGCCATGGGAGGGAGAGCTCGGGGTGGCAGCTCTGCTGGGATGCACCATTGCTGGCTGCAGGGGAGAACAGTAGCAGCCTGAAGCAGCTGGAGGGACATTTGCAGCAGTTCTGTGCAGTCACTGGGGCACCCCAAACCAACCTTGCCTTGTACTCCTGTTGAACTCCTTGCCTCCAGGAGTTCAACAGGTAAAACTGGCTTTATGCCTTTGAGGCCATGTCTGCCTCCTGCCTGCTCCCCCCAGCTCTGAGTTGTGAATTATCATCGGAACTGGTTGTTGCTCAATTTAGTTAATGCCCTTGGACACAGTTTAGGGAAAAGACACAACTGCTTTGATGAGACAGTGCTGCTTTTGTGTTTCTGTATATTCTAAGGCATCTCTGACAAACTAAATCTACAGCAGTGTTTCTTAAACATTTTTTGTCTCAGGACTCCTTCCCACTTTTAAAAATTATGGAGGATTACAAAAGAGCTTTTGCTTGTATAGGTTATATTTTTTTCTTTGAGTCAGCCTTGACTCCTGGCAACATCCTGGACAAGTCCCTGCAGTTTTCTTGGAAAGATTTCTGAAGTGGTTTGCCCTTGCCTCCTTCCTAGGGCTGAGAGAGAGTGACTGGCCCAAAGTCACCCAGCTGGCTTTGTGCCTAAGGCAAGATGTGAACTCATGGTCTCCCAGTTTCTAGCCTGATGCCTTAACCACTACATCAAACTGGCTCTTATATTTACTGTATTAAAAATTGTATATCAATATTTACCATATTAAAAATTAGAATTGACGCACTCGCTGCCACTACCACTTCTCATGATTATTTGATGGAATTTTATTTTTCAACATAGGCTGGCAAATAATTTTGATTTCACGGGCCCCAAGAGAGCCTCGGGGGACACCCAGGGGTCCTAGGACCATGCTTTAAGAAACACTGATCTAGAGAATTGAACAGCCCTAATACACAACTTCCAGATGATTCTAATATTGTTACCATACACA
The DNA here is from genome assembly GCA_030867105.1 of Liasis olivaceus. Lineage (NCBI taxonomy): Eukaryota > Metazoa > Chordata > Lepidosauria > Squamata > Pythonidae > Liasis > Liasis olivaceus. Next base: position 234,068,009 of record CM061349.1, on the reverse strand, counting down.
ACCTTACTTGAAAGAAATTATTATTGCCTGCCTGAAGTTGTATTTCCAATTACACACATATATATATATATATGACTGTTGCCTAAGAGACATAGTATTAACTATCTTTTGAAGGCACAATCTTGCCTCTAAGGTTAATTCCACAACAAATGTAACATAGAAAGGGACAGGAAATGTTAGAAGATAAATTAACATTAAAGAAACACATAAAGCAATTTGGAACTGTACCCAATGTCTACATGTGGATACAATCCAAACATAAAGTCTTTTGAAATTTATCATTTTTGGTTTATTTTCTATTTAGCCATAACACTCAATTTTATTCTTTAACTGTTTTAAGCACAGTAATGCATCACCAATCTGACATCACTATTGAATGTGATATTAGCATCTCTTTTCTCAGTTAGTTAATAGGATACTCTTTGCAAGTGTGTGTGTATGTGGTTTTACTTTTGATTTATAACTTTATAAATTCAGAAGTTTAGATTTAGGGACATTCTCTCTCATACAGAGAGAAAGAGAGAGAGAAGGGGAGAATGAAATCACATAACTCTGGGGACAATTTCTGCCTGGATAGTGAAGACCTCCAGAGTGAAATAGAGTGAATACTACAGAGTCTTCATATAGCTGAAATCTCAATATGAAATTCTATTTTCACATTCAACCCTGAGACTCTTTTGCTAAAATATTTTGTTATAAGCCAAGAACTCTCATATGAATAAACTATAATGATGCAGTACTGTTCTATGTGATAAAAAATGTATTGACCTGTGCTGATTTGATCTAACTGCATGTCCCTTACCAAAACCTTTCCAGAACTTAGTAAATCCTGGAATAAAAAACTAATAAAAGAGTATATGTGTAGCTTGGGGTTGAACTGTGGAGTCCTTGGGGTTCTCTGAGCTTGGTTGCTTTCTTGCAAACGTTTTGTTACCCAGCTAGGTAACATCTTCAGTGCTAGAATGGAGTGGAGTTTGCTCTCTGTTTATATACAGTGGCTTGCCCTGCCTGTGTTGGTGGTTCCCCCCAGTTCTTTGATTAGGGTATTGTTTACTGCTTGATTGTATGTCTGGTGATAATCTTGGTGTTAATCTCTGCTTATCCTTGGGTTGGGGCAGAGGTTGGGCTGTTACTTTGGTAATGGAGTTCTTGGTTAGTGTGGGTTGTTTTCCAATAGACTTGAGTTTCTAATTTGCTGTTGTTATCTCTGCTGATGAGGATATCCAGGAAGGGTAGTGTGTTGTTGTTTTCTTCCTCTCTGGTGAATTTTATTCCTTTGAAGATGTTTCATGTGTCTTCTGTAGTGTGTAAGGACTGTCCTATGTAGGACAGGTAGGCAGAAGGCTAGCAGAACACATCCATGACACCAACTAGCAGTCAGAAGACATGATGAAAACTCCTTAATCTCACAACACATGGACAGACATAACCATAGTTTCAGCTGGGAAACCGTCAGCATCTTAGACCAAGCTAAATCTAAAAATGTGAGGGAATTCCTGGAAGCTTGGTATTCAGACAAGGTAGCCATCAACAGGCACACAGAGATAAACAACATCTGCACACTATTAAAAAGAGACAATAAAAAGGAAAACAAAAGACCAGAACATCTCCTCACCAGCGATCATCACCCAGATAAGAGATTAACACCAAGATTATCACCAGACATACAATCAAGCAGTAAACAATACCCTAATCAAGGAACAACCAAGCTCAGAGAACCCCAAGGACTTCACATAAAAAACTAAGTCTGTTTATGAACCAGGAAAAAGGATAGCAGTAAGCAGAACAATGCCTAAATGACTGTAAAGAATAGAAATTCCAAGTGTCTGTATTAGATCTAGTCCTATTTAAATACCTCATTGCAGGAAGCAGCAGTTTCTGCAAATTTGAAAGAGGCTGAGATTAAAACTATTACTGGGGGAAAATAGTCTTGCTCTTGTGGAAAATTTTCACAAAATATTCTATTTTTGGATAAGGTTTTTCAGTATGTTACCATTTCTCAACTCCAGGTATTTTCTGAGTTGAAACAGATGATCTAGATCCATTTCAATTCAGCTTTAGGCCTGGTTTTAAGACTGAAATAGTCTTATCCATCTATCCCAGGAAAGAAACATGTCTCTATATTTATTTTGCTATTCTTAGACACTTTCAGTACCATCATATTATTTTTTTGGATAGGTCTACAGAAGTGGAACTTGGATGCATGATACTGTAGCGGCTTTAGGCCTTGAGAAGCTTGTTTCAGAACATGATGTTGGGAAATGTGTAGATCTCTTGGCCACAGGCTTGTGGAATTCTGAAAGGTTCTACTTAATATGTACATGAAACCACTAGGCAAAGTCACTCTTGGTTTGTGATTCAGTTTTGAACTATTACTTAGAGATGGTAATAGATTGGATGTAAGCAAATAAATTGAAGGTAACTAATGACAAGACATCTTAGTCAGTGAAATTGGCCTGGGCCTGGATTCAGTAAGTCCTGAAGTGGGATTGCAGGCTTGTTGAAAGCATAGTTCATAGTCTGTGGACTCTTGCAGTCCTAGTCCTGACTTTGGATACTCAAGTTTAGAGATAATCAAGAATGCCTTTGCCCAGTTGAGACTACAGTAGTGCTCTAACTACATCCGCTCCTAAAGAATACAAATCTGGCCAGGATGAGACTTGCTGTAATTACACCATATATTGTATATTGTAATTGCAGTGAGATTTGCCCATGGCTGCCTTTGAAGAGTTGTCAGAACTATAATTGGTCCAAAATGCCATGGTCATATACAGACCTTGAGACTGCTTTATTAGAATAGGTGCATTGACTTCCAGCTTGTTCTCAGTTACAATTCAGAAAATTTTGGTGATGATCTTTAAAAGTTCTGAATGCTTTCGGACTAGGATATTTGATATAGCCTCTACTGTTCACAGAATCATACAATCAAAGAATTGGAAGGAGTCACTAGGCTATCATGTTCAAGCCCCTGCTCAGTGCAGGAATTGCAATTCAAGTATCCCCATAGATGACTGTCTAGCTTCTGCTTGAGCACATGTATTGGTTCAAAATATATAGGTCATATTTGGAAAAGTCCCGTATGTATCAACAGCTCCATTTTGTTGGGACAAGAAAGAGGCTTTTTCTGTGACTGGATGTGCCTTGATTATAAAACTCCCTTCCAAAGGAAGTCTACTTCATTTCTTCACTAGCAGCTTTCTGGAAGTTGATGAAAAGCTTCCATAAATGTGTATCTTCCTTGCTTTTTTCAGTAGCCATCTGTAATATTCTAAGTATCTTTTATTACTGATGTTTGGGGCATCGTGTTTCTCTGTTTTAGAGAAAAGCTTTATTGCTATTTTTCTGAGAACTTCCTAGAACTCTGAAAAATAGACAAAGATATAGGTGCTTTAAGCAAACAAACTTGGTCATGCAATGATGTGGAATCAAACTGGCCACTGAATGGATGTTGCCGTATTATTTGGAATAGTGAAATCCTGAATAGACTGTAAAAAGCTCCAAAATGATGTCTCTACATTGGGTTAATGAATCACAGAATGGAAATGAATGCGAAATGACATAATTTAAATTAGCTGTGACTACTCAGAAAAGGGATTTGGATATGAAGTGGAAAGTTTATTAAAACTGCTCTGTTTAAATAAAGCAAAGACAAATGTATGTTGGGAACATTTTGCATTGTTCACCCGTTTGGAACAAGAAACTGAGGACAGTGTCAATTTTGAAGAAAAAAAAAATCTATGAGTAACGTACTGGTTAGTTCCCATTATATTTTTCATATAAAAAGTCACTTAAAACCATTTTCAACCATGTGTATGTTTTTGGAAGAGAATTCATTATCATTTTGGTCAGAAAATGGATGCCATAATTAGAAGACAGTATCTCTAGCAAGCCCAGCTCTGCTGGCACAACATGGGATACGGATATATTGTGGATATGAGAATAGAAGGTAAGAGGGGTGTGAGAATTGGCCTCTTACATTACATTATAAAATGACAACATATTCCTACTTTTGATAGCAACTTCCGTAGCCAACAGGCTCTGATAAAACATGAATCATGACAGATGGATGTGTTAAAAATTAAGATGACTTCAGAATGCTTAGATGTGGTACCCTGTGGGATCAGTGCAGAATGAACTGTACAGCCCTCCCTTGCTTTGTCACACTGGACACAAAATAGAGATAATTTCATTTCATTTCAACATAATGAGGGGAAAGAAATTGCATAATCATTTTGGAAACATACAAAACAGCAGTAATACACTGATAATAGGCAAGCTATTTTTCTGCTCCTATTTCCATAGACCTCAGAAAGGTCTAGTCATATTTTACAGCTGAAAAAGAAGGAGCTCGATTGGACAGAGATTTATTATACTCATGAATCTAAAGATTTACATACACACAGAGTTGAATAAATGAGGCTTGGTACTCTCAAGGGCTAAAGCACCTACTGTACATAGCACGGTACCTGAAGTAGAAATGACCCAACATGTTTTGCTGCCTGAGACAATGAAAAATATGGTTCTCCCCCTCCATCCCATGTACAAAAGAAGATTAAGCTGAAAGCTGAGTCTTCTTGTAACACTGCGATGGGTCCAGCATGCTAAGTTATGGAACCAAGGGCACGTAGCACAGTGTGTCCTCCACTATCATACCACTACTTACTCACTGCTTCACCTACTGCCAATATGCTCTGAGCTCAAAACAAAATGTAATGCAGCAGTATTAGCACTCAGATGTATCACAGGCATAATGCAGGTTTTTAAGACTGTGTTTCATGGAACCCTAGGATTCCATGAGAGACGAAGGGCAAACCAAAAAAGTTCACTCAAACACAGCCAATGTTGTGTCATTAGAGTTTTTCCTCTTGATCAGGGATTCCAGGAATTTCTTCTTCTTTTTTGTTTTTGTTTTTTTTTTTTTTTGAGTGGCAGTTCAACGGCCTGAAACAGTTTGAAAACCCCCGGCACAGAGGAGCTGCGTGTGTACATACAGTGCCTGCTGGAATGCAAGCTTGGTCTTGTGGCCAGCTCAGTTTATTTACTCAGTTAAAAGACTTTCCCATTGGCATTGTCTATGGCATGTCGGGAGAAGGTTATTGCACATTTCTACTGATGGAATAAAAAACACTTAAGTCAGGAGTAGATATTTTTGCTGCTCACTTTACTGAAACTTCCAGAAGATCTAACTCCAGTGGTTCTGGAAGAATTACAACATATACAGGAGCCCCAGGTAACTGAGCACTTATATTAGATCACAGGAACGCTTAACCAAAAATAATAATAATCCAAAGGTAATTAGAATCATAAAACAGAAAACCTAGGCCAGCAACGATCAAGCATCAAGATTACCAAGACGTCACTCCAAGAGATGGAAACATTTAGAGGGCAGAAGGCACTTCCTGAAGTAGTATCTTCAACCTTTCCAATGGTAATTCTGCTAATATGTACTGTATCTAGAAGCCCAACTTAGATGCATGAAATAAATGGGAGAAGAGATTATCATAAAATATACACTTTCCCAATCTGTAATTTGAATGTGTAATCTTGGCTGTAAAACTAAATCTTTTCTCCTTTGAATTGTCAGATGAAAACATTTACATGTTATACATTTTGTAAAAAAAAAGGGGGGGTCTGCATGCTCAATTTAAACTGAAGACAGATTGAGGTTCAAATCTCCCCTTAAGCCAATGAAGCTCGATAGGTGACAATGGCCACTTATTATGTCAGTTAAACCTGTCTCAAAGGATAAATATGGGGGGTGGGGGGCTAGTTAAACAAGCTACAACAATGGAACAGTAATATGTAGAAATTGTTCTTAGATGGGAGAATAAACAGTGTCATAATAATCTGACACATAAACATATGGACATTTATTATCTGCCATCAAGTCAGTGTCAACTCTTAGCAACCACATAGATAAATTTTCCACATACATGTACGGGGGGCGGGGGGGGGGAGAGAGATGATTGATGCAAAACGTATAAGCAGGTGTTTTGGTTTTTAAAAAATTTCTGAGAAGGGACTACTTAAAGGAGATTTAAATTGTTTCCCGAATGACAAGTATAGACATGTAGAAAGAATGTAAAGAACATTTTGTGGGTGCTCACCTAAAATAGGTCTCATGAATGGAGCAATTGCCCATTTACTAAGTGTCTATAATTATGGATATGTCTAATAACTCAATATGAATTCCCAAAACACATAGTGATGAAATTTCAGTAACAGGTAACATAGGTGAGCATAACATCAATCCAGGCCAAGAAACTCAACTCAGCTCAACTTAATTAGACAAACACACAATACCAAACAACCCAACCAAACTGACCCTTTCCACCTACACACATACATTTTAAAAATATATTAAAAAAAAAAAAGATGTACATGGAGAGATGTACATGGAGAGATGTAAGAAAAATCTACCACAGGTCTTGCTGGGAGCAGATCTGCAGATTTGTTTTTAATCGCTGTGTGGCAGGATGAACACTAGCAGGAACAGAGTCCATTTACTATTTATCTTTTTCTTTTTCTTTTTCCAGAACGGTCCAACTTACTTGAAAGGAGAATACGGTTCTGCATAGAAAACTGTTTCTCCCTTGAGCTTTTCTTGGAGTGACAACCTGTACCCACAACGCCATGTTCAAACCAGGAAGCTCTACAATGAAATATCAGCGTCTGTACGGAGCTCCTTGCTCTTGTGAGCACACGTTACTTTTGTAGTTTAAAGAAAGAAAAAAAGTGCCGTAGCCCCTTGAAAAGAAAAATCCATGGTTCCTTTTCCTTAAATACCCATTTTCCCCCTCCAGATCTTTTTTTAAATGCTGAAGCAAAATTGCCCTGCAAAAGGGACTGTAGAATCGATTGATTTACACACATCTCCAAGCACAGGCAGATTATGACAAGTCTTGACTAGGCTGTTTCATTGCAGTGGAAGGAGGCAGCATTTCTCATGCCCTTCTGAGTGAGGTCTTGTGGGCAAATGCCTTTTACTTAGGGGTGTGGATGTGATACTATAATTAACAGAGGTGATTTCATCCCTGATATTCAAACCTATCTTTTTACAACTCCAAACGTGTAGTTGTTTGTTTCCTCCTGGGGAAAAAAAAAAACACTTATGCCACCAGGCAAATGAATGTATAAATTAGAAATACAGAGAAACTTTTGATATGCCCCTATACGCCCACACACAGAAATCTAAATTAAAACTGTAATGGAAGATTTTATTTCCTCTTCAAATCCATTTTCTTAACAAATTCTTTATTTATTCTCAACTTTTTTCCAGGTTGGTTCTCCCTTATGATAGACAATCCCTCTGTCTTAACAATAGAGGAGTATAATATTTGCTACTTTCTTTTAATATCTTTGAATTTTAAAAACTATAGGAAGAAAAAAAAAGTATTTGCTTGGAAATTACAGGCAGTCTACATGCACACCCTCCCAGACAAGCAGAAGGCAAAATCCTTTTAAAACCAGCTTATTACTTGGTATTTACAATCTGAGAAAAATTTGCCTTGTGTTTAAAATTACAGTGAGAGTAAAAATGAAATATGTTCAAATGATTTCCAAGGCCTAGAAACAGTTTCACATCTAATAGGAACTAAAAAAAAGTTTGTTTATAACAGCATCGTAACAGTCTGTTAACTATGCGAAATTGTATATGTGCATATGTATGGGAGTGAAAACTGTACAAATATAAAACAAAGGGTAGACAACATTTCAAAGGTCAGGGATTGCAACTGTCCTGATTTTTGAATGAGCTTCAGAAAACAGAAAAGGGATAACTGGGCAAAAAATGGGCCATTTCTTCACATATTTTTTTGTGGAGAAAGGCATGGAGGTTAAAGCATTGGAAGAAAAGTGGGAGAAATCTGTGAAGCAAAGCACTTTCTGTTCCCACCTTTAAAATCTCCACAAAATGTAAAACATGGATACAAATTATGCTGACTTTCAGGACTAGAATGGCCCACTTTGAACAGCATAATTTTGGAGGATTTTGGAGGATTTCTGGGTAGATTAAGGAATAGAGGCAGTTTGCCTCCTAGAGGTTTCCCACATTCAATTCCACTTTTCATTGTTCTTCAATTTTTTTTTTTTAATGCTGCTAAATAATAGTCATTTTGGTGCTGAATTTCAGTGGTATGATCTGGAGTAAACAACCTGATGAGAGGGACATGTGGGCTGTGGGTTGCCCACCCCTATATTAAGCAAAGCAAAACACAAGACAGTATACTACTATTACTAACTATTGGTATAAGGTTTCCAAGGTAACAGAAAGCTTCTGAATATTCCATACATCTAGATTCAAAGCGAAGTGGACAGGATCCTAAATATTGCTTTGCATTTAATATTTGCTTATATATTTAAAGAAGGAAATAGAATTATTGGGGGAGGATAATTTTATGATTTTAGCAGATGGAGAAAATTAGTTTAGCCCATTCTTTTCTTCTGAAGAAAATCCCTTAGGAGGGAAAATCCTGCATTTTTGTCATTTATGGCACCCTGAACAGTTACCATCAGTGTGGTGGGTGGTGGTAGGGAGTGCTTCTGGATTGGGTTTCTGTTATTTGGATCAAGGAGGAGGTTATACAGGTAGGAGAAGCTAGGAAATATATAGTTGAATATGTAGTGTGATGGTATGGGAAATATGTTTTGGCTGAGAAGGGGTTGTATAGGATGGGTGGTAGAAGAAAGGAGACAGAATTAGCTGATTATATTTGATGGTGTCGGCTGGACCATGGACAGTGACAGTGATGGAAAAGATGGCCTGTGGAGCAGCAGCAGCTGGCAGGTGACAAAATCAGCAAACAAGCAAATTGGGATGTTGCATGGTGAAATCTATGATGGATTCAGATTCATGGACATCGAAGGTGGGCTTGTGCTGCAGCTGCTGTTTTGCAGAGCCAGGTAGAGGAAAGTCAACGATGAGAGGTTGCCAGGTATGGCAATAGGAACAGTGAAAGAAATAATGGTGAAGGAAATCAGAAGAGCTGGTAGGCCTGGGGCTTGGAGAGACACCTGGAGACGCACTGGTCAACTGTTGCTGCCCTTATCTTTGGTTCTTTGGTGGTCCCAAAGAACTTTGTGGCTCCAAAGGAGAAGTTGCTGGTGGCCTTGGATTGGAAAAGGAAAAAAAGAGTGGATTAAGAAATGGTTTTCCCCATGGGTAAGAGACACAGGGCAAGGGATATGGCCTTCCCAGAGTAAGAGTATGGAGGTACATTCACTCCTATGTCCTAGTCCTTGCAGGGGAAAAGTGTGGAGAGAGGGAATGGATTGCTGAGGCATTACTGGTAGGTTGGAAAGATAGGTTGAGTATGTGATATATATATATTTTTTTAATCCACACTCAGTCGTTATCGACTCTGCAGTGACTGCTTGGACGAGTCCTTTGCAGTTTTCAAGGCAAGGTGTTTTGGAAGTGGTTTGCCAGAGCCTCCTTCCTAGAGCAGAGCCCAGCTGGCGAGCGCAGGAGGTGGGGTTTCCATTGCTTCGTGCCCTTTTGGGGCGCGCACGGTTTTTTGCGCTTACCAGCAACTGCTCCCGACTCCTTTTTGCAAGGCGCCACCAGCATTTTTCCTCCCACCGGAGTGAGAGTACCCATTTATCTACTCACGTGAGTTTTCGAACTGTTGGGTTTACAGGAACTGGGGAGGAAACAGGAGCTCACCCTGCTAACGCAAAGGCTGGACTCAAACTGCTGAAGTGTCGACCATTTCTGGTTGGCAACTTTCAGTGTCATTAAGCCGCTGCGCCACCGCATCCCCTATGTGATATTAATGTGGCCAAAAGACTGTGTGAGTGAGAACAGGATAGGATAGACAAACTGTTGCCCCATGAGGACAGAGAGAAGAGTGTGAGGGGAGTGGTTCCAAGAGAAGCAATGAGGGAGGGAACATGGGATTCTCAAGAGACTGAACTGGGTAGGGGCATATTTCTAAGGTGACAGGCCCTGAGAAGTTTCTCAGTAGGCATTGGGTGAGCTGTTCCAGAAGAAGAAGAACCAGCAGTTTGGTGCAGGTCCCTACTTCTGTCCTTTTGGACACATCCTCTGAGCTAGGTGACAGGATTGCTGGACTCCATGGCCTCACATTGCTGTTGATAACCATACATACTAAAAACCTCATTTGTCCATCATATGGTAGTGGATCAGTATATGGCTATGACCTGTATCACAGACACATGGCTGTGAGGATAGGGATTCAAGTCCTATCAAAGATTTGCCTGCCAGCTTCCTTGATGCTGCACCAGTCTCAAGTCTCATACAGGCTTTTTATTGTGAAGCAGTGCTAGACCTGTTTTAAAACACATTCGATGCTCTTGTGAGACAGTGCTATAAATAGCAATAGACCTCTTTTCTAAAAAAAACAAAAAAAGAGGAATGAAGGGGGACCAGGAGCAAGATCACTACAAAGATTAACAGCAAGATTGCCAGAATGATTACCCTCTACTGCTGTTCCCATTACATGTAGCAGAAGCAGCAGTGGACATCGATTTTTATAGCAGTCTTGCTGTTAATCTTTTTAGTGCTCTATTAAAAAACGATGTCTGGGTACAGGTTAGATTGGGACAATGCTCAGCTGGTGCTCTTTCTATGCTCCTCACACTTTGTCCCATGCCCCCTCCGTTATCCAATCAACCAGGAGGGATTTTGGACACACATCTACCACTTTCCTGGAATAATACTAAATCCATAATCAGAACTATTGCAAATGGAAGCCTTCTGTCACAGAATACAGTGGTACCTTGGTTCACGAACGCTTCTGTTCACGAACAATTCGGTTCACGAACAGCTCCGGTCGCAAAATTTTGCCTCCATTCACGAACTCCGCATCGGGTTACGAACAGGATCCGCGGCCATTTTCCCTCCTGTGACACATGGTCACGGCTTCCTGTAGGGAGGGGGACTCTCCCTCCAAGCAGTAACCGCCTCCCCACCTGTGAGAGTAAGGGCAAGAGGTATAAAGAATGTATTCTCTTCCCCCGAAGAGCGAGGGAGAGATAAGAGGATGAGACTGGCACCTCCCTGAGGAATGCTAGTGATGTTTATAGATTGACCCTGGGAACTACTCTCAGTCTGGGAAGATTCTTTGTATAGTATGAAGCCAAATAAACCTTGCTGGATTGAATCTGTATTGTCTCCTGGAGTTTCCTGGGCTAAACCTGACACCACCCACCTTCCTGTCCTCCACGCTAGAAGTCGCGTCGAGCAAGGTTAGCTTTGTCTCTCTTCGTACTGTACTTTGTGTCATATTTTTGCAGTTTAAAAAAAAAAAACATATGGTTCAGAACGGATTAACCGTAATTACATTGAACCTTATGGGGAAATTTGATTCGGGACGCGATCAAAAATCGGTTGGCGACCAAATTTGTAGGGGTCAGAACGGATTAACCGTATTTACATTGAACCTTATGGGAAAATTTGATTCAGTTCACGACCAATTCAGTTCGCGACCAGAGTTGCGGAACGAATTAAGTTTGTGAACTGAGGTACCACTGTAGCTCTATGTTGGCAGCCTGTCTGTTGGGCAACTTACAAGGCAGCACCATAGATTGATTTGGTTTTCAATACATGGCTGTTGTTACCTTCTGATAGAAGTAGAGGGCCAGGCTCTGATTCCAATGCCTTCCCACCACAGAGTTAAGGAGAGTGATTAGTGATTGCTTCTCCTCCCTAGCAGGAAGGAGTGGGAATGTTGGTGGGAGGGAAAACACAGTCAACAATCATTGCCCTCAATTTGCCCTGCCTTAAAACTGCAAGCACTGTACCACTCACCAGCCTCATTATTGAGAAAGAATAGAGAAGAACTGCGCTACTTTTGGGACATCTCCAGGGCTAGAGGAAAGCATGTCAAAGGGACCCCTGTCTTCATCACTGGAGCGATATAAAGCCAGCCTCCTTTAACCCAAAGACAGTTGAAGAAGATGCTGTGCGTTGTTAATAGGAAAAGTGACCTTAAGGGCTTAGAGAGAAAGGAGAGGTTGCTTTCCTCTCCTTTGAAGGTCCTTCTCGACACACTGAAGCACTGATAGAGGTGGGAAAAAGCCTCTACACTTCCCCAGCGCCCATAGAGAATTCTGTTCCAGCTTTCATGAAAGACAGAGGTAAGTCATATGGGAAAGTTCAAGGTGACACCAGTTGTTCCATTGAGGCAAATCATATTGCTTCTTTGCTTTGATGAAGAATGAGATTTTCTCCAGGGTACCAGGCTCTTTGGGCCAGGCAGACCTAAGTAATTTTGCACTGCCCTATTAAGCCTGCAGCACAATGATTAAACAAATCTCACATGTTTGAGAAGGTCCTAAATATTTGGGATGATTTTAAAGATTATTTTGTTTCTCACTATGGTAATAAGGTGCCCATTCAACCATAACAAATCAGAAGAGGAGAATTTTCTGCAACCCCAAAGGGTAGACTAGCAAATATATTCAATATTTCAATATATAAATAGTATGGTTTCTTTCTGCCTACACTTATACCTCAGTTTGAGAACTTTAATATGTTGCTTCATTGTGGGGAAGCTACAATTGATATGCAACTACATACAGTATGTCATGATGATGCTATATATGAATCTGTTAGGATACTTTATTAAACCATCACTTATATCACTTAAAGTATCCTATCTGTTGATATCATCAAAGAAGACTTTCAGAAGTCAAATCAAGACTTATTTATTGGGGTTTTTTTTAATTACATCACAGGTGAGAAGAAGCTGGATGTCAGTATATCATCTGAAATTGTCAACTTTTGTGTTGAAACAAGAGATTTTACCATGAAAAGCTATTGTATATTAATCAAAAATTCCATTTCAATATCCTAATACTAAAGATAGTGATTATGTTTGATCCTGTAAAGTAAGAAAATCTGAACTAGTCATTGATAGAGACTCTCTTGGAACAATGTTCTAATGAAATTGTTAAGCAATTATACAAAATCATTGCTTAAAAAACATTCGGAAGCCTCAGCTGGTCCAAAACACAGCAGCAGGTGAAGTACTGGTATGCCCATGTAACACCACTATGTGGCCTGCACTGGTTCCCAGTAGGTTTTTGGGTGCAATTCAAGGTGCTGGATGTCAACTTTAAAGCCCTATATGGCATGATGCCAGGTTACTTGCAGGACCAGAAACCATCTCTCCCTGACCATTTCTTCCTGTCCCCCTCAGATCTGCAGAGTGGACATGCTCCAAGGCTGCTCAGCAAGGCAATGTTACCTGGCAGATCCTAGGAAGTGGGCCTTCTCTGTCATGGTGCCTGCCCTATGCAACAGCCTCCCCCCAGAGATACAGATAGCTCCAACCTTACTGGCCTTTCTGAAGGCCATTAAGACCTGTCTCGTCCTCCAGGCATTGGGACTAGGCTGTTTGGGAGCTCTGGAACGGATATACAGCAAAGGTGTCTTGTGATTTTAATAAGAGGGCCTTGAATTGCTTTTTTTTTTTTTTGAATAGATGGGCAGCCTTACAAATTTGATGATAGATAGATAGATAGATAGATAGATAGATAGATAGATAGATAGATAGATACTAAGAATCAGATTTTAATTCAGTAGACCAAACTGCAAGAGCTAGTGCAGTCTGGTCTACTGAAGTCAAATCTGATAATTCTTAGTTCCTCAAGGCACATGACTGGTAGATCTATGAAACTCTGATGTTGCATGAACTCTGTGCAAATCTATATAACATCACCTCTTGATAACTAACTCACCTCTTGAGTCCATTCATTTGAAGCAGAAAACACTGAATATTACTAGTTATACAAATCCCAATAGGCATTGATGCTTCTGACAATGTTTTGTTCAGTTATTATATTCAGAGGTCTGCAAGGGTGTTCCTGGCTGGAATAAACCTGTCCTATTTCTATATCCTCTGCAAGGTGTGAGAAGAGACTGGTAGCATGAAGGCTGGATGATTATATAAACAAATGTACCAGAGGGAGTTTTACCTATCACAGTGTATGATTGTTATTTGAAGATAAAGCCAAATGCAATTAACCATAAGCATATAGAACTGGTATATACATAATAAGGGGAGAAATATAGTCTGAAATGTGATCTTGATGCTCCTGTTGCAAAGCATTTAATATCACCAAGTCACAAGCCCTAGGTATAACGAATGAAGCTGGAGTGGCAGGAACCAGTAGTGCTGCTGCTGCTGCTGCTGCTGCTGCTGCTGATGATGATGATGATGATGATTATGGATGGTCACACCCTCAGCCAGATGGTTAGACTGGATTTGGCATTTTTATCCACCTATTGAGACCTTGCCAAGGACCTGGGATAGGCAGATGATGATGATGATGATGATCCCCCAGTGAAGCACTACATTGATGTAGCTGTGGGGCTTGCATGCTCTGAGAAAGATGAGAGCTATGCCAGAGTTTCAACCATACTGGACAGGTCTCATCAGAGGAGCCAGACGAAGAATGTCTCTCCCATAAACAATATGGTGAGATGTAATTTACAGAAACCTATACTGGATTGGTAGTCACCTCGGTCAACAAGGACTGAGCTGGGTGTCCTAGTTCCTGGACATCTGGTGACAAGTGGGCTACAGGACTCCGGACTGTTGGTTGAGCAACCAGGGCCAGCAGCTGCAGGACTACTGGAAGAAAAGTTGCTTGCCCATCACAAATCTACAAAGACTGAAACAAAGAAATAATGATCTGGTATTACAAATCAAGTCCAACAGGATGAGGATATCTGAAAAGAATGCACTAATTCTGGAAAGAACAACTTCCAGAATCAGAAATAACAGAACATAGGCTAGCAGATCAATGCTGATTTATAACACAAAATAAAGCATTCACAAAAGTAGAACTGGAAGAATTGCAAAGGTCTACCCAGGGCAAAGAAATCAAAGTCTTGCCAGAAGTAGCTCAGACTGTAAAGGCAAATCAGGGGGAGTTAGCAGTAGAGGAACCCAGCATGGCTTTTGAATCGTTTTCATTCCCAAACCAGGCACACTCCCCTCTACCTTCTCCTCAGAAAGAACAAAGCCCTCTAACTAACAAACAAGAGGAATTGAAACAAAGAATAACTGAGTCCTATTTCTACACCCCCTACAAGGTTTGAGAAGAGACTGGTAGCATGAAGGCTGGATGATTGTATAAACATGTAAATGTGCCAGAGGGAGTTTTGCCCATCACAGTGTATGCCTGTTATCGGAAGATAAAGCCAAATGCAATTAACCATAAGCATATAGAACTGGTATATACATAGTAAGGGGAGAAATATAGTCTGAAATGTGATCCTGATGCTCCTGTTGCGAAGTATTTAATATCACCAAGTCACAAGCCCTAGGTATAAGGAATGAAGCTGGAGTGGCAGGAGCCAGTAGTGATGATGATGATGATGATGATGATGATGATGATGATTATAGAGCTGCTGTAGATATGAATTGTGGAACTGTCATCTGTGAGAGGCATGCAGGAAAGATCTTGCACAGAAATAAAGCTCCTAAGTATGCTCAGGACTGTCCAGACATACTGTGATTTATGAGGTCAGTAATATTTACTTACTTACTTACTTACTTACTTACTTACTTACTTACTTACTTAGGGTTATATGTCACTCCAGTCAAAAGTGACTCTGACCTACAAAGCAAAATCTGCAACATGTAGTAACCTGAAGGCAAGGAAAGATACTTCTTAAGAATTTGGATGGACTGGTCCATGATATGTGCCAGCTCCAGTTAGCACTGACTCATTATTTGGATGTATTGTTTGGTTTGCATTTGATGAAGATTTCCCCTCCAGTGCCAAACTACACTTCAGCCATAGTCACTGATGTATTGCTTTTATAGTTCTATCCCTTCAGAGTTATAAAGTCGGACTGCATGCTGGGGTAAAGTAGGGGGAGCAAAGAAAATTATTACATGGCACAATACATGGTAGAAACCATATACATGTTTCTGATCCTAGATATGGTAATGCTGTATATGTGAAATTGCTCCTGTTTTCACTTCCAACCACCATCCCTAATCCCTAGAAAATATGCGGCAAGGTTTTAAAATGGACAGGGCCATTGGTGGGAAGGGATGAAAAAAATCAAGCTGGCATCCATGACCACCCAATCCAAGCCCCAACTCTTTTGTTACACTGATTGCATGTGTAATGCATATAAAAAAGAATTGGGGCTTGAATCACATAGTTCTGACTGCACCTTGACTTTTTTAGATGCCCCACGCATGCCCCATTCCTTTAGCCTCAGACTTCCCTCATTGGATACTCCACATTCTGCATGGCGGAAGGTCAGCTGGTCCCACCCCCTGCTAGATTATGGAACCTGATGGATGTGAATGCTATTGCACATCACAAAAATATTTCCCAGGCCTGTTTTAAAGTACTAACACGTTATTGTTTATGATGTTTTCTTAATTAATATCCTGTATTTCATCACGATCTTACCTACAACTTCTATAATATATTTTAGTGTGTCAGTAGGCGGGTATGTACTTCAAGTATGTTATTTAATAATTTTTTGAATTTTTTCAGTGGCTGTAGAAGAAGTAGTCTTCTATTGTTCATGCTTTTTACTGATGTCTTACTTTTGTGGTTCAAAGATTGTTCTTATGCTGACTCAATTATAATATTTATTATTTTGTACCGCTCTTGTTCATGAATACTTTTGCATACCTCTGAGCATTGTTTCAAGAGAAAGAGGAGATTCAGTATGTGATATATATTCAGCTTTTTGTACTCTTTTTAGTGATAGGTTGTGCAAATATGAATCAGTTGGCATCTACTCTCATTTGTAATTGGGTATGTTGTTGATGATGATGATTTAATTTATGCTCTGCCGTCCTTTCTTCCAAGCATTGCTCTCCTATGGGGTTAGCCAGTGGGAAAAAATTCAAAAAATTAAAATGATTGCTGGGAGGAGGAATCATTTTACAATTGCTGTATCATGTCTGACTTCTTTCAGTTATTTGGTCATGGCTGGGTGGAGGGAAAGGGAACTGTAGTTGATTTGGGGTCCATTCAAAATAAAAGCAAGGAAACCCCTGCTCAGCTTTAAGAAAATGGGGGGGGGGGGGAATTGAGGAAAAAAAACACAGAAATATGAAAGCTGTATCATTTCTAATGTCTCCTTTGTCAGTGTGGAATCTACTGAATACAGTGGGTTATTTCTATGAAAACAGGCAGAGATTGTGCTGTAAACTTACATTTTTGTATTCAGTTCGACCATGTAGGATTCTTGGCAGGATGAGAGAAAGCACTCAGTGCATCTTGGCATAATGTTTTAGGATTACAGTTTAAAGACAAGATTGATTGCATTTCTTATATTTCATAAGAGGGCCTCTTTCCAGCTTTCTCATTTCATTCTGTTAATTAAAACAGCCGGCCATATTTTGGAAATAAATGTGTCTTCTTTTTTTAAAAAGCAGAGTAGTTCTCTTCAGTTTAATTTCTAGACCTGGCAGATGATCAGATCAAGTGCTAGATTTAGGTCTGTATCTGGCCTAAACACCCATAGGCAAATCCCCTGCTTTTCTTTAAGTTCTCCCTACCTTTTGCATGATGTAGCTGTTACATGCTGTCACAATTCGGTGGGCATCAATTTACTTCTAACTGCATGTTTGCAGTTTTAAAACATTCTCCACTCTTTCCTTAGTGAACAGACGTAATGCAGATGTCAGGGCCAAGTATTTACAATCATCTCTGTGCTCACTCTCTCCTTTTTGGCTTAGACACACACCCCTAAGGAGAATAACAAAGCTCAAAAAAGCCATTAAGTTAACCTTTAGTGAATTACAAAAGGCAGGAGATTTATATAACCTGTCAGCACAATTCATTCCTCATGTCAGAAAGTATTTTGTCAATTTGGGTTCTGGATTAGTTGTTAAAATTAAGGGACAGGGATTCAGGGACCTTGAGATTTCTAGGCACTGATGATATTTCTGAACTGTTTGTAAATATTTTAAGCAAAATCACCCTCCGAACAAAACCAAAAGGGAAATGCAGTTTAATTTGCTTGGGATGAGTTGCTTCTTTCTAAGACTGCTGTCCTCCTATGATTAAAGAACAAGTGGCCAGAATTAGTGTTGCCCCATCTCTTTCTCAGCCTTTTAAGGAGAAAGAACTTGGTTCTTCAATCTGTTGCTGGGTTAAGATATTTTAAACTTCAGAACCATTAAGATGAGCGGCTGCTTTCACACAATCCGTACAAAACCTTGGGTTTATTAGTCAGGGAAAGCATCCTTTTGATCCTGAGAGCTACAGGTAGGATCTGTCACTCTGTTGGAAATGTTCTACATGTGTGTGCACATGCCTACTGCATTATCTAGTCAGCTAGACATGTCCTGTGCAGTACTCATTATTGTTAGAAAACCCACAAAAAATATAAAAGGTCAGGGTCAAAGGAGCTAGTTTTTACCAGCTGATAGAAACACAAAAGGGCAAGTTGCTTTCCATGGTCAGAACAAGTGGGAATCGGAGATTCAAGATAATGAACCCAGCTTAGCTCAAAGTGTCAAGATAAGAGGCTGTCATGGAAAAATTGCTCCAGTTTCTTAGTGCCCTCAAGTAGAATCTTAAATCCCCTGATTCTCTCAGTCTGTGTTGACAATTTACATTTTGTATTACTTGTTTAAAATTTCTCTCCTCCAGCGCTTTCAACTAATATTGCTGCCAAGATACTGTTAACAGCAGGGCCAAAACACACATTTCTACCGCAGCTTCTTACATAGGTGGTAACCTGGAGTAGTATTACCCACACAGTGAGTAGCTGAGTAACCAAAGGTTGCATGTCATTCAGAGACTATCAGTTACTTGCAATGCCCTCAGGCACTGACCATGGGATCCCACCGATCAGGCACATATCTGATTTCAGATGTGTAAGATATATTGTGAACCCTTTTCCCCATTCTTGCCATCTCAGGCTAGCAACCAGTTGAGGCATGTTTCGTTGCTCATCAGAAAAGTCCTATAATTACTGCATATATACCAATTAATATTTTGTTGTGTTGGTTTAGGGGACAAGTCAAGAAATAGGGGTGGGGATGGTCCTTTATGTATTTTGTGAAACGTCTTCTTTTAAAAGTGCCGGGTTTTTGTGGTTCTGCTTGAATGCTGACATTATAGAATTGTGGAAAACTATATGTGAGCATCTCTCCGCATTCCCTCACGTTTCTAGAATATAACCTTTTTAAAAAAAGATACCAATATTCTTTTCAATGCCATGGTGAAATAGGCTGTAGCACACTGGTGGGTGCCAGCAAGAAGAGTTACAGTCTGTAGTTTAGTTCAGCCCTAGAATCCAAGCTAGCACCATGGCAACAGGCTTCAGGCTTTTTGGAAATGTGTAAGTCATTATATCCTTGATCTGTGATGCTACACAATATTTGTAGTAACCAAAGTTCAGGGAGGGACTGTTGCATCCATTATGAGACCACATTTCCTCCTTGCAAAAGCTGGAGGAGTCTGACCTGAAATTTAAGATTTGGAAAGCATAAAACTATCCCCATATTGATTTTAAATTATACTTAGGCCAAAGAATAAATGCAATGATAGAGCCTTCATGCAATAAAAAAGAAGAGCATTTAGCCAGCCATATTATACATTAATTAACATTTGAGTGAGCCCACATGGCCTGCTAACTCATGTTGTCTATATGTGACTGACTGTACTGGAATCCACAGCAGTCATTCAGGAAAGGCTAGTGCTGGCTTTCACAGTGCTACAGACAAATTAAATGATGCGAGGGCAACTGTTTCTCAAGTGTTTCCAAATTAATCAAAGCTTAGTGCAATTTATCAGCAACATTCTAAAACACTTGGAAGGAAGAACAGTGAAGTAATACCTTATGTAGGTTAAAAAACAGCAGCTCCATATGAAGAAGGATAATTTCTTGCCAAGCCCAAGAAATTAGCTATTGATTTTTATTTATTTATTTATTATTAAATGTGTATGCCACCCATCTCCCCCAATGGGCAACTCTGGGCGGCTCACAATCAAAAATCAAAAGCCTATAAACAATTAAAATACCTCATAAATAATTAAATACACAATCCATTAAAATCCACTATAAAACAAACCATAATTTTATAGTGGATTTATAAAATCCACTATAAAACAAACTATAATTGCTATATATCTAAATCATCTATATCTACCTATAGCTTGCCTGCTGTTGCAAAGACCATTGATTTGAAACAGGGGTAAGGGTAATCCTAATAGCTTAATCTGCTGTATACTGGGCACTCTCAGTGATGAGGATATCCTGAATATATTTGGGGGGGGGGGGGGGACTTACTTTTTGGACCTTGTGTGCCTCACTAGCCAGTCAGCAGTAAGAAGCAAAGCTCCTATCAAGCAAGAATTCCCTTCTCAGAAACCATCTTCATTCAGCTTGTCATACCTTCTGGGGACAATAAGAGGATAAGCAACAAGGCTAGGGGGCTTACTTTGTAACAAGCCTTCCGCCAGGAGCAAAACCATCTCAGCTCCCACCTGGTATTTTAGGAACAGGATAGTAGGACAAGCGTTTCTGTATTTCAGTAGAAAGTTAAAAACAAAAAATGCAGGGCAGGAATAAACAAACATTTATGTTAATTAAAGTGTTGGAATTAGAACTGTAAGAAAATGGCTTTTCAAAATTATCCACCCTAATTATAGGCAGACAAATTTAGAAGCAGAGAATAATGTGCTTTGCTGTGATACATTGTCTCTTACGAACTGCAAATCCCAGAGTTCTTCGGTTAATTACGTCATTTCCTTTGCACTTGCAGCAGTCAGCAGAACATTCAACAGGCTACAAGAGAGGGATCAAGGACAAGAAGACATTGTTTTCAGGAAGAGTACAAACCTGTTCTGCCATTAAAGTTATAGACCACAAACTATATGTAATAAATACGTGAACAATATGCTTCTGGGACTTCATGGATAAGAAAGCCATTATATTCCAAAAATTAAAAATAATGCTAATAAATAACCAATACAATTCATGTAGCGTCAATTTTAATTGTAATATGGTTGGTTGCACAGTCAGCCAGATGTTTAGACTGGATTTGGCATTTTTATCCACCTATCGAATCCTTCCCAAGGACCTGGGATAGGCAGATGTTGTTGTCTGATGGTGTTAAAGGTATCGTCACAGGATGTAAGCTTGTCCAAGTAAAGCTGCCTTTTGCAACTGACTGACGGTGATTTTGTTAATGCTGATGGTGTTCAAGTGGGGCTCCAGATATTTTGGGATTGTACCCAAGAAACCTATTGCTATTGGTACTATCTTTGCTTTCTTTTGCCACAGTTGTTCTACTTCTATTTGCAAGTCTTTATATTTTGTGATTTTCTCTAGTTCTTTCTCTTCTATTCAGCTCTCTCCAGGTATTGCAATGTCCACTATCCAGACTTTTTTGACTTTCTTACCAACAGTTGTTAAGTCTGGGGTGTTGTGTGGCAGGTGCTTGTCTGTTTGAATTCTAAAGTCCCAGAGCACTTTAGCTTCTTCACTTTCTATAACTTTGTTTTCCCATATTATTATTATTATTATTATTATTATTATTATTATTATTATTAGCTTGTTTTGATTAAGAATCATTTATAAGGTGAATATACATTAGAGCACAACTTTTCAGCAAAAGTTCTTCAAGATTAAATTCAAAATATGGCTTAATACATGGTTTATCACCCAGGGAACTAAATAAACAGTATTTTTGGAGCTGCAAAAGGTCATGATACTGCCCGAGTCTGTAGTTACCTCATTCAGAATAAAGCACATGGAAAGCTCCAAGATTCTGTCCAGAATGGGATTAGTATCCAAGACATACAAAATAAAGAACAAGTAACTTTTACCCTAGATAATGGGCTCCCACCCTAAGAAAACAAAAAACCAGCTCCTTCTAAAAGGCTGTGAACCAAATCAGCTTGGAATGAATTTCAGGAAAATTTCTCTATTACTAATTACGGTAGTTAGTTAGTTAGTTAGTTAGTTAGTTAGTTAGTTTCAATTGTTCATATAATAGCAACTTTTAGCCACCAATTTTTCCCAAGGGGACTTAAAATCATTTAAAAAATGTAAGAGTGTAAACATATTGAAATTAAGCTTAAAAAATCAATCTGTCACAATATTCTCGGCCCAAATGAATAAAAGGTAGAAAAGTGTTAAAAAGGCAAAACAGGTTAAAATTCCAGAGCAACATGACCAGTTAAAAGGAAGCTGGAATAAGGAAGTCTTTAAGGCTGATTTAAACACACCCTTCCCAACATGCAGCAGAGGGGAGGGGTTACACAAAAACAGGTCAACTGTGAAAAAAGCCCTGTGCTTCCTGCCCACCAGCCAAACTGACTTTCGAAGTAAGAAGACTTCTAGGATTCATGCTAGGGTTTGGGTGCCAAATCCCCAAAAATATAGGGCTTTAAAAGAAACAAATAGCACTTTAAATCGAGCATGGAAATGCACCAACGATGAAAATAGCAGTTTGTAGGCTTATTATTTCTGCTTGTGTTTCTATTCCATGCTTCCCCTATATCACACAGAACAAGTTTTTATTCACACAGCAACATTTGCTCAGAGCCACTGAATAAGTTTTATAGTAGAACCAAGCATCTTAATCAACGTTGGTGACAGCCCAAAAAATCAAGCTAGTTCTCCGTTAATGGAGTTTTTCTATTAAAGAACATAGCCCAGTTCATGAATAGTTGTAAATTCACCGCAAACTGAAAATTACACGAGGCGGCAGTACTATCTGCATGCGAACCTCATTTTGTGATGATACATGTTAGATTGTTTCAGAAGAACCATGCAAAATATTGTACTGAATACCTTGTCAAATCATGACATTGATCGATCGATTATGTGCCACCAAGTCGGTGTCAGCTCTTAGCGATCTCATGGATAAATTTTCTCCAGGAGGATCAGGTCCTTCAGTTCTTGCAATGATGCACCCACTGCTGCTGTAATTGAGTCCATCCACCTTGCTGCTGGTTGTCCTCTTCTTCCCTGTCCTACCACCTTTCTCAGTATTAGAGTTTTCTCTAGAGAGCTAGGTCTTTGCATAATGTGTCTAGAGTCGGGTCATTTGTGTCTTGAGGGAGAACTCTTGGTTGATTTGTTTGATTGTTTGCTTTCTTGGCTATCCATAGTATTCTCAAGAGTCTTCTCCAGCACCAAAGTTTAAAAGCATCAACACTTTTTCTATCCTGCTTCTTCAAAGTCCAACTCTTGCTTTCATACAGTTTCACAGGAAAAAGTACTGCCTGCACAATTCTGATCTTTTGTTAAGTACAGACATCCCATCATCTGAATATCTTTTCAAGGCCTTCATGGCTACTCTACCAAGTGCTAGTCTATGGCATGATTCTTGACTGATGCTTCCTTTACTGTTGACAGTTGATCCTAAAAGGCAGAAACTATCCACCATTTCAATATTTACATTGTCAGTTGTAAGGCTGGTTACTATGCCTGTTGCCATTAGTTTGTTCTTCTTTATATTTAATCTTAGTCCCATTTTTTTCACTGTGCTCCTTGACTTTCATTACCAGAGCTTGCAGGCCATTTGCATTTTCAGCTGTCAATTCATGGCATTAGGTCTACCATATTTGGGCCACATGAATCTTGTAGTTCACTAGGTAGCAGAATTGAAGCTCTTCCTGCCATCTAGTGGTCATCCTGAGTTGTTCAGTTGAACTATTAGGTAGTCATAATGGTGAGATTTTGCTAGCCCTTTGAGGTAGGCAAGGTTAAGAAACAAGCACAGTGGGGATTCCAGGAATGCTGTTTATTGTTGTAGAGTAGAATGATAGAATCTTGAAAGCCTGATAGAGATTCTGTCTGCCCCATCTTATATCAAAGAAAATCAAAGTGAGGTCTTTTTAAGTTTCTTTCTCATGCTTCTTTCTCAGTATTGAATAAGATCTTTTCTGAAAGTCCTCCTTTAGCCCTTCCTTATTCCTGCTCCATTCCCCAGACCAGGTCTACATTTCTTCACATAAACTGAAAAACAAAGAAAATCCCTATAACAAGTCTCAGTGAAGAATCTCACTACGTAGTAAACTCAGCATTTTTTACATTTTATTAAATCTAAACCATATAAAACATAGTCTTCCACCTTCTCATTTTGGTGTTATGGGGGCATTTCAAAGATTGACAGAGAACACATCTCATGAATTCATTCTTTAACTTCTAAAGTCTTGCTTTCTTTCTAACTATGTAGAATAATTCTCTTTGCCCATCCTCAGGCTTTATAGACCCAAAGTTCTTAATCTTAAAAAAAAAACAACAACTACAAAAAGGAGGGGAAAATAATGAATAAACAGATAAAATATCAGTAAATGAACAGGGAGTTTACAATTGTCATAGAAATTAAAGTCCATTATTTCATTATTTCATTAATTGATTGATTAATTAACTGTATAGAACTGAATTCATTGTATCATTTTTAAGAAAACTAAAAATCTCTATAAAATTCTGAACAAAATGTTAATATCACCATTATTTATCATTATTCCAAGGATATGTGCACACAATCACATTAAAAACAAGGGGGGGAAACAGAAACAATCAAGATAAACATCATGAGAAAAGAACTGGATTTCTTCATGAAAGTTCAACATAACATTGACATTTTAACAGCTATATTGTTCCCCCAAATTGTCTGAACATATGTGTTAATTTGAGACCAAAATGGAACCATAAGGAAATAGAACTCAATCGCATGGATCAAAGAACCCTCACATGTCTTACCAAGTTAGCACAGAAAACCCAATGTCCATCATATCTTAAACATCCTCTGGGAAGTCCAGTAGATATGAAATAGATTTTTCTGATGGATTAACTTTATCCTTAAATCCTACAAAATACATTTAATATTTCTTAAAACTTGAGCCCATTGATTTTCCAAAATCAGATATTCCAATATCTTGTTCCACAGATCATAAATATCACCAATATTAACCATCATATTCTTTCTTATAGAAACAAACTGTCAATTTTATTTCAAATATAGCTTCACTTAAATGTCCATATATTTCAGGTTTTTCTGCAGCTGCTAAAGCATCTGGATCATATTGTTCTATCAATACCTATTTTAACTTTACACCTGGTCAGGCAGATGACTGGGTTAAATTATTTTCTGTATAAAAGATTTCAAAATCTTTAAAATATCCATTGCTAATTGATTGTCTCAAGGAACTAATTCCTTGTTCAGCCCATATCTTCCAATAAAACATGTTTCTCCCATCTCCAAATTAGGATTATTTCATACTGTCAACCTCTTGTGTGAATCTGGATCAGAATTTTAGCTGCTTTCCTATTAATACCAAATCTGACTAGCAGTCTTCTAGTCTCTAATAGCATCGCCAGTGTGACAGAATGGAGGAGGAGGGCAAAACTCCTCTCTGCTATTCACACGGTGACTTTTAACACTTTTTGTAACATCTGAATAAAGTTAACAATGTAATGGGATATCTGTGTTATCTTATAATTGCATCTTTTGAAAATAAAATAATTACAGACTCAGATAGAAATAAGATGGGACGGGTTTAGGCAAGAATTTACGTGTTACATATTTAAATGCTCCCTAATACTAGTTACTGTACAAAATGAAGTATGTTACAATTGCTTTTCCAAATAGCTCAGATTCTGAGGGGAATAATATTAAACTAAATGACTGCAAGGCAAAGAAACTGAAGGATCGCAAGGAGAGAGCAATAAAAATACTTTCTCTGCATCTGTTAATTCTAGAGAACTACGATGACCTTCAAGTTGCTGTGAAATAACGCTACTGGGACTAACCCATAAGCCTCATGGAAGAATTTGACATAGACGAGTGCCTGGGCTTGGGCGGCAGAGCAAGTGTCATAGCTGAGAATGAATTGCTGCATTTATTATACCAAAGCTTGAAAAAATTTATTTCTGTTCTACACTACTATGCAAATGTACAGAAAAAGAGGAGAGGGGGAAAAAAGAAATGAACTGGATCTACTATTCTGGCATAGTTATTTTCTATATGACAATGGCTTCTTCATAAGCCTCTTCCTAAATCAGGTCTGCATAACTGGATCCACAAAGCTGAAAGCAGCCATCACTGATAGTCATTTCTGACTGAACAAAACAATTCATTTGAGTACCATACACCAATATTCCTTCCTAGCACTCTTCAATTATGTTGGGACCGCAACTCCAGGAATTCCCAGTCAACATGGATATACAGGTAGTCCTCACTTAACAACCATTCATTTAGTGACCATTCGAAATTACAACAGTGCTAAAAAAAAGTGACTTAGGACTGGTGCCCAAAGTTACAACCGTCCCAGCACCCCCACGGTCATGTGATTGCGATCTAGGTGCTTGGCAACCAGCTTACACTTATGATGGTTGCAGCATCCCGGGATCATGTGATTGCCATTTGCGACCTTCCCAAGGAGCTTCTGACAAGCAAAGTCAATGAGGGAAGCTGGATTCGCTTAATGACCACATGATTCACTTAACAACCATGGTGATTTGTTTAACAACCACTGCAAAAAAAGGTCATAAAATCAGGTTTGATTCACTTAACAACCACCCTATTTAACAACCAGTTTTCTGGTCCCTATTGTGCTCATTAAACAAGGACTATCTGTAGTTTTTTGGTCTCTGGCAATTATTTTTTATCTTCTCATTTTGTAATCTTGGCAGGCTACCAAAAGGGTAGCTTTACTGAGACTTGAAGGACCACCTTAAGGCTTTATGCAGACTTGCAATAACAGAAACAGCCAGTGGAATTTGGTCTCAGTTGGCTTCTTAGATGGTTCAGTATCCTAGCATTTGACTGATCACATTGGTAAGGAGTAGGATATTACTAAAATATATCATTATGATCCAGGTTGCACTGGGTGGAAATAATATATCTTATCCCTTCTCTGGGGCATTAAGCCTTCACAGTACTCCAGTTTATACTGTTGAAGTGTAGAAATATGCAATAGGAAAAATGTTACAGAGGGATTTTTTTTAAAAAAAAGTTCATATTTTATTTCTTTTGCAATCTTGTATTATATTTAATTAATTTGGGACTTGTCAATCTGGATTTCAGGTCTTAATTTGCTTTTGGGAATAGTTTTGTCTAACTGAAAATCTTCACACATTCAGGTGCCTCTTCTTTCATCATTTTAAATGCAAATGGGAAACTCATTGAAAGGGAATGACTTCCTCTGATTTTATGGAGATTAAACTATTTGTTCCCATTCCAGAAGCAAGAAAATAGAGATAATGGCCAATACACTTCTATGACTTGTACAAAGGAGAACAATGTATCTGCTGAGGCAATATCCACCAATAGGAAAATATTCAACTGCAAGTGTCACAGTTACTAGGCTAATTTTTCATTTGAAACAAGTTATGGAAAATCCAGCAACCATTGACAGGGGCTGGGAAATATCTTTCCAATATTGTTTCTTTTTGTAATCTCAAGGTCCATGTTTTTTCCAACACAGCAAGTCAAGATATGAAAATGTTAGGGAAGTTTCCTCCAGAGCTGCATGACCCACTAAATACAGGTAGTGCTTCAAAAAATGGATTTGGAGAACATGAATGGATGAGACTGTCTTCAGCTCACCTCTGTCCAGTTCAAATGTGCCTGGTGCTTGTGCTTTGTTGCTTTACTTCCAAAGTACCGTTACTTAATTCTACTGGAGCAAGTGGTGCCACGTAGTCTGTCTGTGTCCTGTTCCAGGCCTGACACAGGCTGCTGTTCCATAGGATCCTCCTCCTCCGCAGACTCCTCAGAGTCTGAACTGGCCATGGGTGGGGGACTACCCTACTCCTGTGGCCACCTGATTCTACTGCCTCCCCCTCCAGTCCCTAGCCACCAATTTGCAGGGCCATAAATTGCTTAGTTAGTGGGGAAAAAGTCAGACCTGGGGAATCCACCAACCAGAGGCCTTCAATCGCCTATCTATATCTCAATGGTAATTCTTAGGTTCATTTTAGCAAGGTTAATATTCATTCCCTTTTTTTTTTTTCAGGATAATGTTTCTGAACATTCAGGATAATGTTAATACTGAAAGCCCTTCTTCTAGCTCTTGCCTGTAGAGAGATGGTGGGAGCTACTCTATTTATTTATTTTTATTATATTATTGTTGGTTGGGCAGTCAGCCAGATGTTTAGACTAGATTTGGCATTTTCATCCACCTATCGAGTCCTCCCCAAGGACCTGGGATAGGCAGATGTTGTTGTTGTTATGATGATGGTGATGAAATTGTCTGATACAAGCTTCAATGTATTGTGTTTTTTATTAATGTGACACATATTCTAGGGTTTAGCCTTGTGTCTGAGAACAGCTTTCATTCAATAAACCCTGTTCCTTTCTGCATCAAGTAGTGCAGTTGATAGAATTAATCAGCCTCATTTTTCATGTTGTGTGTCATGACACATGGCTAGCACCCAAGTCCCTACTTTTTAAAATACTATGCCATTAATAAGTAACAGTGCAATGCTGATATAGATAATCAGTCAGTCAGACTTATTTTCAAAGATATTTGCAAAAGATTACCACCTACGATATGCCTAGCTTGATGCAAACCCTTTTGAACTTACTTTGGAGTTGTCATATTTGATTGCATAAAGGAGAAATATCTGAAAACCAATGTTTTCAGAATTCAGTTCTCAGCTTATCCATTAACTAAAGGAGGAGGGGGGAGAAAAAGAGACAGATCTTACATAAGGTCAAATATTTCAAATTTAGCCATAGCTTAAACTCAGAGTTTGCATTCCAAGAAGTAATGTAGCCATATGAAGTTCATTATTGGTATTATTGAATTTATTTTCCTTCTTGAAAGCATTGTTGTTTGTGGGTTGTGGGGTTTTTTTTCTTTTATAAAATGTATTGCTCTCTTTCCTTTTCTTTTGTTTGTTTTTTTCTCTATAATAAAACAGAAGACAGTTACATATAAAAGGTCAGTAATGCTAACCTTAACAGAAAAACATTTCTTTGCAACCATTTGTATCAGCCAAAAAGGAAATGTCCCTGTTTTCTAGCAATTCCAAGATATAGGGAAATCTTTCAATATTCTGGAAGCATTGGTCTCATATCCTGATTGGCTTTATCTATCATCTACAAGATCATGACAATAGAAAAATAATGGCTATAGGATGCTGTAATGTTATCAAGCCCCATATGTGATCCCTATTGACTATACTTTTCCACATGATCAGGAAACTTTGTGTTTCTCTTATTTTACTTTTACTTTTGTTTTATTTTATTTTATTTTATTATGTTTTGTTTGTTTTGTTTCAGCATTCTCAGCCCATAGACAAATATCACTGGGATTGTATCCAGTTAGGGTCTCCCATACATTGAAAGTTTTTCTCAATGAAAAATGGAAGAGAGAGTTGTGGGATCTCTTTAGCATGCTTTGGGGCACAGAGCAGAAGAGAAGGAAAAAGTTCTATGAGTGAAAACATACTTACACAACACCGGATTTCAGTAATGACCTATGTAGCATTATGATGTTATATCACCACCATGGTAGGTGTTCTCTAGGAAGGGAAAGATGCCATAATTAGAGGGGAAAGGCATTAGATAGTAGCAGATAGGGAAACAATAGCACTTAACAGCTTTAAAGAATAGTGAATATTTGCACACTTAGCCGTGCAAATGCTATGGAGAAATATTTCTCTTCTGAAAATTCTGCTTTTGTTCCAAGATTGAAATAGGTAAACATTCTATGTAGCCAGGGCTGTAAAACGTGTAATTAAATTACCTGTTGAACTATATCATCATTTACATTTCTGTGCCCCTACTTTAAACAGCTGGCTGTCACATAGAGGACTATTTTGAAACAAAGGCCCTGGTATAATTTTCTATAGTCTCTTTGTTGCTGGATTTACTCTACAAAGATGTTAGCAGCATAGACTATGAAACAAATTCCAAGCATGCCAAAGATGAGCAGTTGTAAAGTTTTACAGATTTAACTGCAATCCATTAATTCCATACATAACCATCTTACTGAAACGGCTTGGTTTTGCCTGAAAGTTCAATTAAAACTTTTATCCCTTGTCCAAGATCATTTGCATCATATATAAGCAACTTTGGTTTCAGAAGAACTTCCTTCTAAGAAAGTGCCAATCACAGCTACAGCTGTTAAAATGGACTTGGTGGTGACTGTAAATTGTCAAACAAAGTTAAATCTTCATTTCCTTCTCTGGGAATTGCTGGGGAGAAAAGGCCTTCTATCTAATTGGCCTTGGCAGCGTAACAGCAGACCTGTGTAACAGGTCTGACAATATTTCATTAGACTCTTGTCACTGGTAATTCAATTTGTCTTGGAACTTAATTTTATGTTTAAAAACGCTATTGGAAAGGGATGAGAAACAGCTTGTGCATCATCATACATAACAGTAGCATAGCACAAGTATATGAATCACAATATGCAGATCTACTCTTATGCCCCTTTCTTTCCTGATTTTAATCTAGGATGTAGATACACACACACTATTTTATTGATAAGGTTAGAACCAGAGTAACTAGGCCATTGTAGATATTAAAGTCTTTACAATAAAGAAGAATGGGAAAGAAACAGCACATAATAGGCACACATGATTTAGGAGTTGATACAAAACTGGCTAAAAAGATGAAGTACAAATCAGGAACTAATTATTCCTCTGAACTCATTAATGGCCTTTAGGCCTCAGCCTCAATTCTTCCACTTGCAATTTGGGGGTGTGGAGGGGATAATAAGGTGAATTTACTTTGCAAATTTATAGGGTAGTTGTGAAGAATCCAGGCAGATCAGGCATGTGATGTGCATTGAATAACTGAAATGGTATACAAATGTTAAGTATTTCTGTCACCCAGACAATAAGAACCAAAGATATTGAGCGACATGTCAGAAGGCACTGTTTGAATCTCAATCCTGCCATCAACTAATTACATAAATCAAGTTCAGCGCCCATGTTCCTATTTGCAATATCCAGCATAGCCACGTTAATCCCCATCCTGCCTGTGTGTAGATCTTCAACAATCTGCTTTTTTTAAATGTCAATATTGTTAAGGTATTTTTAAGAAAAAAAAAATGATAGACCAGTTGGGAACATGTGAGGATTGAATTTACACACACGCGCACGCGCACACACACACATACATATTGATGATGATAAGTGATTATCGACTCTCCATCTTTTGTTAACCTTTACAAAAACAACAGCACTCCCAAAAACTCCATGCTTTTTACAGAGAGATTTCTTCCCTTCTTTGGTACATCCACAAACTTTTTTTTAATAGCTAAGGACAAACATTAGCCAGACTTTTCTTACAGCCACTACTCATTCTGCCTTGTGTTCTCTGGGTTCTCAAAGGAATTTGTGGTGGGATTTCATATATATCTCCAGTTGAATCTAGACATGAATATTTAAAAAATCCTGGGCAAGTTTGCAGAAAATAAGGGAAATTGATTTTGACACATCAAAATACTTTCCTCCAGAATACTTATACTTTCCAATGGGATTTTATTTTCTTATGGGTGTTAAGGGGTCGTCCCCCCCCCCAACTGTTTCTTTCAGAAAAGGATTTTCTTTCCTAATATGCTCAATATTCTCCATTTAGGCAGTAATTTTAGAGACCGTTTACATTTACAATTATAGCTTTACTAATCTAACTTGGAAGTAAATCCCAAATATAGCAATGAGGCTTACTTCTCAGTAAATAAGATTAGGATGTTACATGTACATTTCTTTATACCTTAGAAACCACAACATCTTGGTACTATGGTTTTCTGGATAAGCACGTAACGCAAGTTAAGAAATTGTTTGCTCGTGTTCAAAATAAGCTCGCTCATGTTAATGTATTGCTTTGTGAGCTGGTGGACATAACAAATTCTGTTTAAGGAAATACTTTCTCCCTGCAGAATCGGGGAAATAAATCTTTTGGCCGTGACCTTTTAAACTGTAGTTTGTAAAAGAGGCCTAAAGAGAAGCTGATTCTCACTTTATTAATACAATAAAATAAATCTCTTGTCCTCAATACAAGTTAAGAGGAGCTCCTTTTGATTCCTCTGAATGATTTTGTGTACAGCTTGATCCAGATTTAGATGGAAGCAACAGGGCTGGCAAAAGTGGACGTCCATGCTCATCCGTCCACATAACAGGTCACCTTGCTAAATAACGGAGTCTGATTCAGGAGAAAGGGTCTTCCCTCCAAATCAAAAGGAGGCATTTTGCACGAGAAGAGCACCATTCATGGAAAAGGCCTCTCCTCAGTTTTTCAAAGATCTTCTCTCTCAGCCCTTTCCTCTGAGGTAACCAGTCAGGTTTCCCTGTCTTTTCTGCAGCCTTTAGAAGGGCGGAAAAGCTGCCAGAGGAAAAAGATGCTAAAGAAGTCTGCTCCAACACATTTTTAATAATTTGATTCATTAAATGTATATTCTGCCCTTCAGTTTATCTAATATTCAAGACTGCTTATCATGATAAAACACACAAATTATAAAACATAGGAATAAAAAACAAACATTTACAATGTTATTAAGAAATTTTCCAGTTTCATTTATTTTGGGGCATAATATAAACAGATAATGGAAAAATCATTTATTTCTAACTGGTTTTGATAACCATGCATACATACATAAATATATAAATACAAGTGTTTTATTTATTTATTTTACAGCACTTACAACCCACTCTGGTCCCAGATGACTCTGGCTGGCATACAAAATCAGGATGCTCCATACTTTTAAACTGGGACATTCTACTGCCCCTCCATTTATTGTGAGCCAAATTTAAATTAACATCTGCAAAGAAGAAACTGAGATAACAATATTGGGCATTAGCATATAATTACATTTTTCTCTTTTTTGTAAATTCCACATTATGTCTGCATAATAACCAGGACCCGAAATCTTAATGTGCTTACATATCATACAAAACCATAATGTGGTTGGGATTTGGCTTAGGGTGTTATGTAGGTCCAACCATTGTGATTTGTAAAACAAGGTTAGGGGGTAGGATGTTAGAAGAATATAGATGGTTCTAGTTTATGAAATAAACCATGGCTTTGCATGAAGTGTTATCCAGAATGCTATATCCTGTTCTGTTAGGGAACATTTCCTTATATATGGTATAATTGTGCTTCAGAGCCTTCTATAATTTTGAATGTTCTTGATGCTACAACCCACAGTGCTGCACTGTCTGGGGATACTGAGGGAGGCCATTCAACAACAAGGGAGTCCAAGGTGCCTCTGCTGCATTACTTTAAAATGAATAAAACAGTCAGATTGCATGAATTTTTTTGTGCACATTGGAGGTCCTAAATCAAAGGAAAAGCAACTTTTGATAGCTTTGTATGGCATATCAAGGGTGTGCAGGGCCTGGAGATATTTTGGGACAGGTTTTAGCAGTTGTGGACTTGGCACCATAAGCATTTTGTATTTTAAAACTGACCAAAAATCCCAAGGGAAAAAAAAAAGTCCACACCTTTGGTCTCATCCACTCTGGGTTGACTCTGGAGTCATTTCAACGTATCTGGAGAACACCAGGTTGAGAAAAGCTATCATAAGGAAATGACATCATAACAGATTTACTATCAACATTATGGGAATAACTGGGTAGGCACCATAAAAGGTTATTAAGCTGAAAGCGCAATCACCTTCCTCCACCTATTGACTATTTCCTGACTTATTCCCATGGAAAAAGTAATGGGAAATGTATATAATTTATATTCTCATCTCCAGTTTGTGTATATTCCTCTTAACCTCTATTTTATTACCTCTTTCCTATAACTTTTTGCTTTTGCTGCAATCTCAAATCACTTACTATACATCAAATGGTGCTGTAGACGAAGAGTGTCTGAATTCAACATGATGCCTTAAAGTAAATAGTTTGAAGACTACAACCTTGATCACTAGAAAAAAGGCAGGTGACCTGAGAAACCTCAGATGAACATCACTCTGGGATTGAGGTCCAGATGTCAATATTCCATTCTTCCACAGCATCTCCTCTATTCCGTGAGACATCACAAAGGAGTTGATGGTTTCTTAGCGTACACAGGGAAACTTCTACAGTATTCGCATGGAACATTCCAAGACCAGCACACTCCTGCTCACATGGATCTCTTCAGAATATTTCATTACCCCCAAAATATATGCCTCCATTTTTAAGATTTTTTTTTTTAAGTCCTGTAAGATGTTGCAGATAACCTTGCATTTTCCTACTTACAAACAGTCTGGATCAGTTGAATGATCCAGCTGCTAACAATTGTCGTAGCTAATTAATTGTAACTAAGAATAATAATCAAAGTCTTTCTGATGTTAAACCTATATGTGGAAAAGAAGCATCTAGTCTGCTGCTAGGCAAACACCAGCATGTTAAGGTTTTGTCTTAGAAGATGCGTTCCTCTTGAAGTGTTCTCACACGTTTCAATAGTGTGTGCAGATGTGTAGGGATTTCTGAGATACTTGAACAAATTGAAATAAATAGCTGAGCTATTTCAAAGAGTTAGACACAGGCTTATCATCACGATTCATATCATGACCATAGTTCACAAAATGGCAACTGGAAGAGGGTCTTAGGTCTGAGCAGGCATGAGTTTGTTTGGCATTTTTGCTTTGATTTCTTTTTCTCCTGTTTTCATATGGACGGAGGGTGGGCTGTCAGCTTACCATCTTGCAGAGGACAGGGTTTGGTGACTACTTAGGAGTATTTTGTGGAGTCCAGGGGCCTTTGGAGCCCGAACACTGCCAACTGCCCAGAGGCCTCATGAAGCAGTGCTGGGATCAGAGGCCGGCTTGGTGGTAGAGGCGGAGTCAGCAACGTTGGCTCAGGTGAGCTGGGCAGCTGCGGCTTCAGCAAAGGCAGAGGCCATGGAGTCCAAAGAGCTGCTGCTTTGCCGGGGGTCAGAGGCTGGCCTGGGCTTGCAGAGGTGCATGGGGGCAGGAGGCACATTGGTAGCCCTGGTGGCCATTTCTCTGCCAGCCGTGACTCCAAGGGAGGGGAAGTGGGGTGACAGTTGTCATCTGCAAGTCATTACCAGCAGTCAGTGTCCTGGTCCTGGCCAACACACACACATGCACAGATAAAACTGTAACAGTTTTACTGGGATGGGAAATACAGGCAGCACAGACAGAACACATACTCACTTGCACACCCCAGAGGCAAATCCCAACCTCCTTGAATAGCTTGAAGTCCCAGCAAATGAGTCCAAAACAGCAGGCAAAGTCATTGGCAGAAGGCAGTCTAAAGGCTCGAGACAGAGGTTGTAGTACGGTCCAAAGACAGGATCCCAAGAGGCCCAGGTTTTCACAAGATGAAGAGGCAGAGTCCTAGGTAGCCAAGCGGGTGTTTCCAATAACTGATAGTTTGCTGGAGGTACTCACCGGATGCAAGCAGTCACTGGTGGGAATGCCCTTGCCTTGCAATGAGTCATGCAGATCTCCTCTGTTCTGCCCTTCACTCAGCCTTATGGGAAAGGTCCTGGATCAGACCCCACTGCTGCATCAGCTTCTCTGAAAGCTCAGCAGCCAAATGAGCTCCAGGTATCTCTCTGCTGCTCTCTGAGGCTGGCTGGTGTTCCATAGGGTCATCTGAAGTGAGGTCCTGACACTCCTCAGAGCCTTGACAGTCAGAGGCTCTGCCTCACAGATAGCCAGGTATGAATTTGAGCTCTAAGGAATAGATGAAATTGTGGCTGCTGTACTGCCCTCCCTGCAGCAAAGTATCTTCCCTGCCTCAGTGATGGATTCTGTAGAGACTCCAAGGCTTATGATCCAAGTCTGAGGCAGCTCAGGAGTTCATGGCCACCATGGCAACCATGGACCTGTCCCAGATTATCAGAGCTCTAATACATACCAGGGATCGCACATTAGGCCTAGTTTTTCTCTTAGGGCGGTTGAGAGGTGATATGGTTTTGGAGGACATAGCTATTAGTCTGTTCTTATAGTTGGATCATTTTCTGATTGCTTTTCAGCTCACTGGTGCCACCACACCCTGCATGGGGACAGGGCCTGTTAGATCAGCCTATCCCAGGTGGCTGATGGACCCAGCTGGGTTTCAGAGGGAGCTTGGGTTTTTCCCTGATGATTAGGTGGGTGGTTCAGCTGAGGGCCTGGTCGCAGCCCGGAATGGCTGTGTGGCTTTGGTCTTATATTGCATTGCCCCATGTGGCCTCTCTCCCTGTGCAGATCCCAGAGACACCTTGGTGTTCTGAGGAGCTTCAGGAAATGAACCCTAAGAAGAGACCTTGGAGTGCTATTGATGAAGATGAAGAGTGAATCCGATTGAGCATGAGTAAAAACCTATATTATCATTGTGGTGATAAGGATGGCAAAACGTTCTTATTTCTCCACCCTTATTTCATCTGCCAATAGCCAGATGGCAGACCTGTTTAGGGCAACATGTTCCCTGCTGGGGAGTGATAGGCAGCAGGACCACCTGCAGGACCTCTGTGAGGAATATTCTTGTTATTTACGAGATAAGGTTGCTCAGATTCGCTCAGGATTTGACTCTGACTGGAGCGGGTCCAGTTGAGGTGCCTGGGACAGGTCCTCTGGAGCAAGTTAGGTTAGGAAATCACTGGGTGAGTTGCCAGTTTGGGGTTAACTATCATCAATATGCAGATGATACCTAACTGAACATCTTGACCCCTGGCTGCCAAGTGATGCAATCAAAGTCCTGACCCAGTGTCTTGGAGGCTGTAATGGAATGTGAGGATGACCTTGGAAGATGGGGGGAAAGAGATGCTGCCTAGGGAATGATCT
Source organism: Liasis olivaceus (assembly GCA_030867105.1). Taxonomy (NCBI): domain Eukaryota; kingdom Metazoa; phylum Chordata; class Lepidosauria; order Squamata; family Pythonidae; genus Liasis; species Liasis olivaceus. Next base: position 234,031,352 of record CM061349.1, on the reverse strand, counting down.
GATAAAAGGGGGAGGGGCCCCCAACTGAGTAACAGACAGAGGAAGAAACTTAGAAAGGACCTGCCTTAATTGATCAGGCGGTAAATAGGGACAGTGGGAGATTTGTACTTTCAGACTTGCAAGATTCTGTTAATGTAGCCTATCAATAAACTAGAAGTAGCTCATCTGGTTGCGTTTCCTGTCTGGTCTACTGGGGAGGGCTGATAGACGCTGTGTGGGAGGAACAGACTCAGGCTCAATCCTGACAAGACAGAGTAGGCCCCTAGGTCTGGAGGTATTCCATTGCTGACTTTCAGTGGAGTTGCATTTCCTTGTTCAAGACTTGTGCACAATCTGGGGGTCCTCATAGAGCAGGTGAAAGCTGTGGTCAAGAGGGCCTTTGCACAGGTTTATCTTGTGCACCAGTTGCACCCTTTCCTAGACCAGGAGGCCCTTCATATGGTTACTCATGCCATAGTCACCTCACAAGTGGCTCACTGTAATATTGTCAGAATCCTCGCAAGTTACTGGTTTTAAGATCAACAAGTGGCAGTTCGTTACATTTATGCTCTGCATGGGCTCCAGGATCCAATGGAGTTGGGCAGCCTATATCGTGACCGATTCTGTGGCGACTGCCTGGACGAGTCCCTGCAGATTTCAAGGCAAGGTGTTTCGGAAGTGGTTTGCCAGGGCCTCCTTCCTAGAGCAGAGCCCAGCTGGCGAGCGCAGGAGGCGGGATTTCCGTTGCTTCACGCCTTTTTTGGACATGCACGGCTTCCACGTTACTGGCAACTGCTCCTGTCCAGCAGGATGGGTGTGCTTCGGGTCCCATTAATTAAAGAGTGCTGTCTTACTGGATCCAGGACGCACTCCTACTCTGTTGCAATTACTGCCCCCTGGAATGATCTCCCCTCAGAAGTTTGTGTGGCTGTCACCCTTATGTTATGCAGGAAATTGGTGAAGACTTGGTTGTTCTCCCTTTTTGCTTTGCTTTGCTTTGCTTTGCTTTGCTTTGCTTTGCTTTGCTGCTGCTGTTGTTGTTTGGTGGGGGGGTGGTTTTTTTTGGCTATGTTTTATTTATTTTGATTTTTTACTTTGCTGCTCTGGTCTGTTGTATTTTATTTATTTATTTGTTTTTTAGTAAGATGGCTTTTAGCTGTAAGCCGCCCACAGTCATTTGGGAGTTGGGCAGCCTATGAAATAAATAAAATAAATAAGTAAGTAAGTAACTTCTGCACCTTGTCTTTTTCTAAACAAAGGTACAGTCCCAGTTACTGGCATGAGATGAAGCCCATGGTGATTAAATGAAATTGTGACCAGGGTTTTGCAATTATGTGAAATCTCAATATATCACTATTGTTTCTGTGGATGGGGAACTTCAGATTGCTCTCTCCAAAATTGGCAAACCACAAAGAAACTCCCATAAGCAATTTAGAACATACTGTTTCAGTTGGTCTTTTACTAATTTTTTTTATCCATTCAATCATGTCCAATTCTCAGAGGCTGCCTGGACAAGTCTCTGCAGTTTTCTTGGCAAGGTTTTTCGGAAATGATTTGCCCTTGCCTTCTTCCCAGGGTTGAGAGAAAGTGACCGGCCCAAGGTACGCAGCTGGCTTTGTGCCTAGGCAGGACTAGGAATCACAATCTCCTGGTTTCTAGCCTGATGCCTTAACCACTACACCAAACTGGCTCTTAATTAACTCCAGTCAATTTCATCCCTGCTGGCTTCACCTACTGTAGCTGTTTTGAATGTAGGATTTCCAAAGAAGGAAAGAAATGGATCTACAAACAGATAAATCTCACATAAGTTAACATCAGAAGGTATGCAAGATGAAAATGCTGCTGTATGGGAAGTGTCCTCAATAATTTGCTTTTGTACAATTCTTAGAAGATAAAAAGGCATAATCACTTTTCATGAGTGGAAGAACAAATATCACTCAGAATGGAATAGAACTGAGTCAATCACTAGGAAGAATTTCTCCTAGACTATTCATCAGTGAAAATACTCTAACATCAGTTTTTAGTTGCTTATTATAAGTTGACAATGAAATCTTCTTCATATCCCACCTTTCCATCAGAATTTCAAGGTGACATACATAGTATCTCTCTTCCAATTTTATTCCCATAACAACCATCACTGAGATACATTGGGCTGAGAAATTGAGAAATTGTGAACCAATTAGTTTGTATGAGGGAGATTCCCCCCTCCCAAAAAATCAGTGCACAAATATATACTACAGTTCATCTATAGATTCCAGAGGTAGAAACTGGGCAAATTGAGGTACGAATGGAGTTATCATATCTGGATTGCAAAAATCCAGACAGAAAAATATTTGCTGCTATCTAATCCCAGAACTTTGTAGTCAAGATACGATAGCCTCCAGGCAAGTATTCAAAGATTTTTCTTACCTATCCTTTCCAGATTTTGCCAAATAACTTATTGCAACCCAAGAGATGGGTTATTGCATTAGTCGGCTTATCCCAGCCCTATCTACATTGGCAGGCAGAAGTTCTGCAGGACCTCAAAAGGATATTTAGAATGTAAGATCTTTTTCTGACTCATTTGAAGCTGAGAACTTGTATATGCAAAATATGTATCCCACCAATGAATCATCTTCCCCACCCCCACTTAAACAGGATCTTCTCCATCTAGCCAGTTTCCCTTCATTCCTTTCTTGTTCCCATACCGCAGTGTGTGTATGTGTATGTATACAGTTAACAATGGCAATTGGGACCAGAATTACCATCGCTAAGTGATGCGGTCGTAAAGCGTGATGTCACATGACTATGTCACTTAGTGATGGAAATTCTGGCACTCCGGGTTGCCATCATTAAGCAAATCATCGTGAGTCATTAAGCAAGGACATCATGTGGTCGCCATTTGCAACCTCCTACCAGCTTCCCTATAGACTTTGCTTGTTGGAAGCCAGCAAAGAAGGTCACAAATGGCAACCATGTGACCATGGGGACACTGATGGCTGGAACTCTAAGGACTGGTCATAAGTACCACCTGTTCAGCCCATCACAAGTTTGAATGGTCACTGAACAAGTGATCATTAAGCAAGGACCACCTCTCTCTCTCCCTCTGTGTGTGTGTATGTGTGTGTGTGTGTGTGTGTATTCCTGATATTGACAGAATGGAAAACTGTAGCTGTCCAGATGTTAGACTCTATCTTTCATTATCCATGTTTGTCGGCCATGCTGGCTAGGGCTGATAGGAACTGAAGTCCAACCGTATTTAAAGGGCCATAACTTTCTCATTCATGATATGGTTAGATTTGTGGTGCTATCTGAAGCAATTAGAGCTTTACAATTGTTTGTGTAACTTACCTGCTTCTGCTTAATTGCTCCTGTAAACAGAGGAATTAATAGAGTTTGGCCTTTGGAGATTAATTGGAATATTAGTCCTCTTGAGTTGTTTAAGGATAGATTTCTTCCTTTTGCATGGCAACTGTTGTAATATGTATTTCAGTAATCTTATTAACAGGAAGTCATTATGGTATCTAATCTACTAAATTCAGACTCAAAAAAGACAAAACTGCAGACTTAATATTTCAATTGCTAGAATTCCACATATATATGAAAAGGACCTCTGAGGAAGTGATCATTTGAAATGTTACAGACTAGATACACAAAAGAAAACAATAGTTTTCTGCTTTAATTAGCAGCAGGAAACTCTCTGTATGTTTAGGAAGTTTTCACCTAAAATGATGTTTTTCAGATGAGTTGGTGTATTCAAACAAAGTTAAAGCATATGAATATGACTGATGGATCAAGACCAAAGGATGTAGGGGAAAGGCTGTGATAATTACTTCTTAATGTTGTTTTAATAAGCACTGATCCCCAAAAAATACTTTACAAAATCAAATCCCACATCATTTTTGGTTGTTTTTTCTAAAAAGAGATTTGAGAACCAGCCTAGATAATAATTAAATTTACACTAATTATACAAGATGATTTGTCTGTTTGATATACTGATGATTCAAGCTCTACCTCATGAGTATTGAAAATAACATGCATACATCTAACATGAAAACAGAAGTAAAACAAGATAAAAATTAATACATTAAAATGTTCAGCTAAAAAGGATAACAGTCCTTAATGAAAATTTAAAAAGAAACAGAAAATAAATAGCAGTTTGATTCCTACTCTAAAACATTAAAATCAAATCAACCCTCAATAGAACATTTCAGTTTTCGCTGAACGTTAGAAGTTCAGTGAAAGTTAGGTTTAACCTTAATTTGTTTTTTCTGGCTTAGTACACAGACCTTTTGTTAATTCAAGGTTCAGTGCACTGTGAACCTAGAAAATAGGTTAATTTAGAAAACAATTTTCCATCCCCAGCTTGGATCAATAATCAGTTTCTCATTTTCAATTCCTTTTGAATAAGCTGCAGAGAGCTTCGAAAGCTCACGTCTAAGCTTGTAGTATATGAATTACAATGTCCAATTTGGGCCATAGATGCAGTGCAACACACTTCCGTGCATGTACGCGCATGTGTGTCCCCTTAATCATGAATTAGCTTACTCAGCAAAAAGCCCCCAGACTCAACTTGGCTAAATTAGTCCCTTCATTTGAAGCAGGAATTAAGCCGTTTGTACACTTGGCCTGTTGCAGTACATAGTTGTTGTTCTCCTCCACCTTTGTGTGTCACTGAATATGTGGCCATTGTCTTGATGGCCTTGGGACACAGCAATTCTCTCTAGCTTGGGAACCACTAACTTTCTGCCTGTTCAGCTTTGTTCCTTACACCTAGCAATGGAATGTGATATTAAACAATTTACAACAGGAGCATCAAAATGATTTTCAGACTCTATTTGTCCCTTCAACGTGTGCATACTATGCTGATGGTTATTTGGTAGTAGATAGTAGTAATATGCTATGATGGGCAGAAACTCCTCTGAAACGTTCACATGTATATGTAACCACCCAGCTTTCATGCTACCAGCCCTTTCTCAAAGAATAAGGGAATATAGAAGTAAGACAGGAGAAACTTTGTAGAGCTTTAAAAATAAATGTTTCAGAAACATTTTATACTGGGACCTGTATGGCTTATAATACCCAGGGCTTTCCAGGTTAGATAAATGGAATTAAGAGGGGAGAAACCATGCTGCTAATTTTCAGCAATTTGGTGCTGAATTTTCACAGAGGGATCCTACTGGATTTCAGATGCTACAAAAAAGGGGGTTGGGAGCCACATACAGTTTTCAGAGCACTGATTGTCTGGCCTTTTCAAAATTGTTTACTTATGTTGTGAACTACTGGTCAGAAGAAACATGTCTTAAGAAGAATAGATAGTTTTCATCCTGAAGAAATAACACATCCATTTATCAAATAGCATTTTTCTCTCTCTGCAGGGATACTGTCCTTCTGTTGGGATAAATAGCTTGTACTCTGCTGATTATCTCTTGTGGATGAAGAGATAAGCGGGTCATCCTTCACCTACTTGCAGAACTAGAGAGATTAGTTATATGCTAAAATGACATGACTGCAAAGTTGCAATGTACCAATGAAGGATATATGCATATGTTTTTGTGGGCTGTAGCATATGGAGAAAAAAAAGTATGAACCCTTTCCTTGCTAGCTGCAATTCCCCCTGAAAATTGTTAGCCATCCAGCAGTTAACCATACAAACAAAAAAGTAAACAAACAATGTGTTACTAGTGTTTCATTAATCTGGAAATAAAAAAGGAAAATACGTTTGGGAGGAGATGCCATAGGCCCATGCTTATGTATTAATTGATTGAATCATTGATAAATCACATTTATGAAGCTGCCCAACTGACAACGACTCTGAGCAGTGAACTTATCCTTGTTTCTTTGTCATTCTGATCATTTCTAATTGGGCCCCTAATGAAAGTGAGCTGCATGTAAGTCATCTTGAAAGTAACAAGACAGTTATGAGCATCCATTGTTTTCGGTGAAATTTATAGCAGACGCCTATAACAATTGAATAATGATTTCAGTGTGGTTATTCCAAGGTAAGTGGCTATAGGATTGCAGCAGAAACAAGTCATTTTTTCAGAGTGGTGAGGAATATTCATGACCCTCAGCGCTCCATACTTGGGCTTGAAATCCTCCTCTGCTTGTATGTTTTCCTTCTGGGCAATAATTCCTCTGCAACACCTCCATGACATGGTTGTGCTCCTTCCAAGACTGTGGTGGAAGATGAAAAGACAAAATCATCGCAGAAAAGCCGGTAAAATCTTGAAAAGCTTGCCAAAGCCCCTGTAGCCTTTCCAAATGGCCTTTAATGTATCGTTCAGAGAACTGAAGTTTTGCTTGTTTGGTAGTGCAGCACACTTTCACATGAGAAACTTGAGGGTGTTATGCTTCCGTTACAGTATTTCCTCTCCTCTTCACTGAGAATGGACTGTGAACTGTCCATGGCCACAGAAAGGGGTTGAGGAACAGCATTCTCCTCTGGCCTGGGAGGAGTGGGAGAGGAAGTTACGGTCTGTGTCTGCAAGGAACAGAAAGGAGACAGGCTGTGCCTTGTTTCTCTTATCTCAGGGGGAAGTCAGATCAAGTCAAGATGATATTAATTAGTGCCATTGCCTTTGGCAGTTCCACATGCCTTTTTACAAACATGGCACCCTGTATTTGTATACAGAGATAATGCCATGCTTGTACATGTGCATTCAGGATTAATGGCAAGCAATTGGTAGAGCTGACCTTGGAGGAGGAGGAGAAGGAAGAAAAGTAAGGACTGGCCTGTGTGCAGGCTATCTTTTTTAAAAATAAAACAAAGCAATCTCTTTTTCACTGTCAGGTGACAGTATCACTTCCAACACAAAACTACAATTGTTGATAGATAGGTACAGTGATTTCTCTGATAATGATATTAATACTCCATCTTAACCTATCACATCTGATAAGCTACTTTGGTCCATCGCTCATAATTTAATAGCTAATATACAGTATTGTAATGCCTAAAGTGGTAAGATGGGACTTTTCTTTTCATAAACTTGTTGGCTCTAAATAAATACTATAAGGTAAGGATAAATTTCCTGCATATCAGTTTTACAGCAGTGCTTTCGATATTAATGTGTTTCAGGTTTACTGTCAGTAGAAACGGATGGGCATATTTTGCCAAAGCATAACAAAGAAACTTACAAATGCATATTATATGAAATGAGAAAAAGTGTTTGTGCAGGTAGAATGAAAAAAAGGGTTGCCTTCCGTTTGTGACATTATCCTATCAAATAGGCTGCAGAATGACAAACCATCATCATTTTGCCTATCTGATCACTGATTTGCTGGACTTCCCTTGAAATGAAAAGAGTGCAGAGAAAAGCAAGAATAATGGTGAGAGACCAGGAGGCTAAATCCTATGAAAAATGGTTACACGAATTGGGCATATTTAGCCTAAGGAAGAAAGGGCTAAGGAAAGACATAACAGGAGCATTCCAAAACTGAAGAGCTATCACAAGAAGAGGGTGTGGGATTATTCTCCACAGTACCAGAGGGTAGGACAAGAACTAATCCATGGAAGCTTTACAGAGGGATGTGCAAACTTGGAATAAGGAGGAATTTCCTGACCATGAGAGCTATCAGACAGGGGGAAAGCCTGCCCCCTACTAGTCCTGTGTACTTCCTCACTAGAGGTTTTCAAGCAAAGGATAGGCAAGCATTTGTCTGAGATGGTGTATGGATTCCTACCTCGGGCAGCAGGGTGGACTATATGGCCTTTGAGATCCCTTCCAACCCTATCAGTCTAAAGCTGATACTGGGAAAACTTCCCCTTTCAATCCCAACATTTTCAGAGCCCATAATTTAATACGGTCCTTTTAACAGTCCTTTGGATCCTTTTAAATCCTTTTTCCAGAAATAAAAATCAGTATAATTTTAAAGCTCTACAAATATGGAAACCAGGGTTTTTTAAAAAAAACCCTCAGGGGATTAATGAACATTAATTTCTGGGATGATTAAATTCCAGGATTATTATTCCTATAGAGAATTAATCAGTTTGATTGCACTTTGATAGATGTGCATAGTAAAAATCTATTGATTCCTCTTTGCTATTCTTAATGCATAAAATATCTGTAGATTGTATTGGAACATTAAATAAAATATAGCAAATTAAACAGCGAGAAGAATATGAGATGGATAAATCTTTTTTAACTTGTATTCTATTTTGACATCATTTTGATTTTATGTGCATTTCTCCTAATATATCTATTTTATATATTTTTGCTTGACATACACATTTTTGCAAGTATACTTCCTCATTATATAAGGCATTTTTCTATATTGTTCACTAATAGTTGCAGTTTTGTGTGTTTTTGTCACTAATAAATGCATATTTATATACATTGCTTTGACTGGACTACTGCAAATTTCAGAGAAATATAAATGTTCACAGGACAACCTAACTTCAGTTTGCATACTTATTCAAACTGGTAGTGAATGGATATGTTAGTTTCCTTGGCTGAGTAGAATAAATCAGCAGCACTAATATGATTTCTCTCTATTTTTTAACATGGATATCTGAACCATCTGTTTCAAATAAATGCTTAAATCCAAGTTAACCCACATAATCTGTGTTCACACAATACGTTAATCCTTATTCTAACCAAATAGGCTGGAAACGCAAAACACAATAAGCCACACACACCAAGATTAAAACTAACCAAGTTGTGTGTGTTGTTTAAATGCAGCAACTAATTTTAAATGATCTGATTAACGTATGAAGACAGCCACTTGGCCAGACAGTGTAGATGGAGATGTTAGTCTATGGTAGCCAAAAATCAGAACGATTCTGGTAACACCTTTTAAAGCTAAAAGTTTTATTATCGAGCATAAACTTTTGTGAACCTCAGCTCACTTCATCAGAGGCATGGAATGGCTTAACTGATGTAGGATTTAAATACCTAGGAATGAAGGGAGGAGAAGACAGGATGGTTATGCAGATGAAGGTTCTAGGGGGAACAGATTATGGGGCTCAACAACTTTACACACAAGGCTAGAGGTACCTTCACATTCTCTTCCTCTAATGTGATACCTGCCATCATCTGCAAGCAATGCCCCTCTGTAAAGGGCAATCTGTGTAGAACAAACAGGCCAAAAGTTGCAAAGAACTAACAGACACAGAATTGACAACAGGGGTCAAAGCAAGGAAAAAGCAATAACAGAGCATTTGAACCTCCCAGGACATTCCATTACGTATCTCAAAGTAGCCGTTCTGGAACAAAACAACTATGCCAGCAGAATTGAGTGCGAGACTGCTGAGCTGACATCATAACTAGGTTTCAGGCTATCTCCGAAAAACAGTGTTTTTTTAAAAAAACTGTTAAAATGTTATAACTGTTAATTGATGCCTGTAATTTGTCTCTCATGGAACCTTCATCTGCATAAACCCTCCTGCATTTCCCTCATCCCCATGTATTTAAATCCTGTATCAGTTAAACCATTCTGTGCATCTGATTGAGCTGCAACTCACGAAAGCCCATGCCTTCTAATAAAATATGTTACTCTTAAAAGGAGCTACCAGTCTTTTTCTGATCTGGGGTTAGACAGGGATCAGAAAGACTTAACAGAAATTGGAATGTTGATACATGTGGTGATGTAATAACAAAACTGCTCAAGGTAGAAGGGATGTGAGTGGTGCAGGTGGCTCTGAGCTTCCACTGAACGTGAGTCAACTGCTCCGAATCTCTCGTCCTCCTGGCCAATGTCATATATTTTCATTCTGTTCAATCAGAAGAAATTCTCCATGAACACACACCACTGAAATCACTCTAGCTAGGCGTAATCTTGGCATAAGAAACTATTGTTTCATTCCCCCCGAGTAAAAACTTGGGGATCCAAATCTTTTCAGTGGTCGAGGTCTTAGATGACCAGACTTTGCTCACAGTCTGCCTTCTATGTACACACATGTGTAACAGAGTAATAAATCCTAATGACGCTTCCATGCCATCACCATCTGCACTTCACAATCCCTTTAAAGTAATCTGAAACTGGGGTTTTTTTTGGCTTCACTACCGCTGGCTTCAAAAGACAGGGAGTATGCTGAGAGCAGAGTGACTCAACTAGTGCTCTCTTCAGCAGAGCTATAGGAGAGCATAAACCCCCTCATTCAACCAGTGCCACAGCCCCTGATCTGATCTGTAGTGGGTTTTGGAAAAGCAAACATCACCTCTTCCCATCAAACAAGAAAGAAAATAATTTTCTACCATTCTACCACCCATGTTTCAATGATGAGAAGCTGTGCAAAGAAGGCGCTTTGTATAAAGAAAGGAAATATCCAAATCGCTTGCCATTGGAAGGTGTAATGAAGCCATGTTGGCAGATTTGCAGCCAGATGCTTTTTTTAGTATCTCTAGCCACGGTTGGAGTGAGGAGGGGTTGGGGGGATGTAATGCAAACAGGCTCAAGGAATTCCACTTTCAAATATGGCTGGACTTGCTGTGTGCTGTTTTGATTGTTTGCAGATTCTTGCAATGCTTTTCACAATTACTCCAGTGCAGACTGAGAGAACAGAGCTGTTGACAAGATTTCTGTCTGGTTTTTTTCCTTCTATTCAGTAGTACACTGGTCAGCTGTGAAGTACCAGGCTGCTTGGCTTAATTTCATTTCATTTTGTTTTGTTTTACAAGCAACTGTCTTGAAATGAAATGACCCACTTCAGTCTAGGAGCCGGTGGGGATAGGAGCAAGCATCTATTCTGTAGAAGAGAAGATCAGATTTGCTCTGGTTTCCGCTCAGCTGGCCCAGAACTCACATTCCCCAAAAAGCCAACAAAGTTCTAAAATGAATCAATGTCATCTGATCAGACAGGTCCAGTGCCAATTCTGAACTGGCACAAAGTCCTAATATGGAGTTGCCCTAAAAAAGGGATGAGAAGACAAACATTTGAATAATTACTACTACAATTAGTCCTTTAAATCACCATATATGCATCAAAATTAATAATATGTCAGCATAATACGACATGAAAAACTGCATACATGAGAGTTTACTGTAAGGATATGTGTTTAATTCAATTAAATTCTGGCTCACCTCAAGCTCATTTTGGAGAGATCTGTGATTTCACCAGGGTCATGGGATATTCCCTTTAAAATCACCTGAATCAAAAAGGGGGACCTTCCCAAAGTTAAATTAGCCTCCTTCTATATTTCTTCGCTGCCTTCTAATCATTATTTAGATTTTTGCGGTCCCAAACTGGAAGCCACAATGCTGTACTACATTTTGTCCTCTCCCTTTTTGTTCTGACTTAGCTAAGCAGGAATATTTGGAAGACTTTAGACAAAGAAAGAATAATTGTTTTGCGTGCATTACCTTATCCTTCTTGCTTTCATTTATTAAATAATTGCACATTAAATTCTCAATACACATAAATGCACATTAAATTCTCAAATAAATTCATTTCCTGGTCTTTATACCAATCTATTAGCCCTTCTTTAAATGTTCCCTCTTCCTTTCAAAACCATTCCTTTACACCAAAATTCTGTATCCATAAGTTTTATTTATTGTTGCTCTTTATTGTTAATCCTCTTCTGTTTTGTTTAAACTCAGCTGTATACCTTTTCCAAATTCCTCTTTGCCATCCCACCCAATTTTAGCTCAAATTTTAAGTTTACATGCTTTTTAAATGTTTTGTCTTCTCTCTTCTGTTTCTCATGTGTATAGATTATATGCTTCATTGTTTTGACTCACTCTGTTATCTGTGGCTGTCTGCAAATTTTACTGTATATACAGTGTGTAATCATAATGTTCTGTTGCATACATTTTAAATTCATAATATTATCTTCACTTAGAGGATCAACTGGTCTTGGCGTATTTCCTTCCTAAGATCATGCCCTTTCCTCTAGATGTGAAGTTTCAGTATTTCTTGCACTCATTTGTGAGTCTCTGGTGCTCTTAGACAATATCATTACCCATACAATCATAAGGAGAGGATGGTAGGAGTGAAGAACATAATTCATTGTCAGCTCTAGTGGGAGGAAAGTACTTGGAAGATATCTTATGAAAGTTAGCTCTAAAACGTATGGTGTTTTCACTTGAATTGCCAGCAGCAACCATTCAGATTAGGGAATATTTTTTTCCCTACCTCAAAGCTACAAAGATACCTTTTGCATAAAATTTGCTCTGAAATGTGAAGCACATCATTCCATAGAAAAAAGCCTGAAAATTTAAAATATCGCCCTCTTTTTCTCTCATATACGTATATGTAAAACTTACAGGAACTTAACAGAAACATTCCTGAAACTATTTCTTTGAAACTGTGAAGCAAAATGCATGGCTGTGCACGCACACCCATGGGGAAGCAATCATGCTTCACTTTCGAAGGAGCCGCTTAAGGCTTGCATAAGACAGATCTGCTCTAACAATTTGAAGAAAGGTTCCCGCATGTTGCAAAGCACCTTTTTGGAATGCTTTACCCAGCCCTGCTGCAGACCAGTTGATTGACTCCCAGTGCTTGTTGGTGAGAGGGGACAAGCTTTGGATTTCTGAACTTCATTTGGGATTTATCCCCAAATTAAAGCAGCCAGGAGCTAAATTGGTTGGATATGAAGCAAGGCTTTCTCCAAATCATCTAATAAGAGTCTCAGCTGAATGTTGCATTTGATACAACTATCGCTGAGTTTTATTTGGACATACAGTCCAAAGAACTTTTAGAAACACATGACATGCATAAGGACTTCAAGTACTAAATTAAACATCACAATTTGGCCTTATCTGTAGCATCTGCTTTTGGGAGAGAGAAATGGAACTAGAATATATCAATACAATTCCTGCACAGCTGCTATTGTTTCTCTTTTCCTGGGAAAATTCTCTTCTGATCAAATGCAATGCATGCTAAAGTAAACATTAAATAAATGCATGTAATTATATATTAAGCACATTGTCTGGAAGTGTTCTTTCATGTATGGTCAGTGTTGTGTAATAAACACATCCTAAGTGCAAGCAACACACTCTTTTCCTTACCTAGGCTAGTCACATTTTCTGTGGAGTGCTGCTCTTGAACTGTATTACACACTGAAGGCAAGGCAGATGTTATAATCATTGCAAGAGCTTTTCTTGGTTTCATTATTCTCATCAAGATGCTATCTAGAATATTGCAATGGATTTCCCCATAATTCATCAGATAACAAAGTAGCAAGAATGATTTTTCTGCAGGATGATCACATTTTGATCTCTGCTATCACATCTATCCCTATAAGGGGCTCAGAGGAAAGCACTAGAGTTAAAATTCATTTGTGTTGGGGGGGGGGGGGAGTTTTAAATAAATCCTTATTACAAGCTGGTTTTCAAGTTCTCCTTTGATTTTTTTCTTTTTCCCCTCAGTATTCCTGTTTAGAGCTGTTGATGAATAAAAGGACATAAGGGGCAAAGAGGTATAAAATAGACCTTTGGATTTAACGACAAAAAGGTGCACACCTAGGACCAGTCTGCCACACTTTAACCCAAACATGGCTTGTCCTAGCATTATGCTGAAGCCCCTGTGATCCCAGGAGAAGATCCAACTGCTTTAAGGAATGACAGGTGCTATGTGAGTGTCCCTTCATACTCTAAAGCATGTTTTTTGCCTTCATAGCCAAAGCACTGCACAGCCCTAGCATGAAAATGTTGAATTTAATGCATATTTAACACTATTGATACAATGTGCTGAAAGCATTTATGATTTCACTCAAAGATCATTCACAGGTCCTGAAAGAGGAAAGATAGCTTGACAGCTTCACAGTTCCCATTTCACAGCAACCATTCAGGATTTGATTGGGCACAGAACTAGACAAATCCACATTACCCTACTGATTCCACTTTAAAAAACAAGATGGATTAATCTGGACTGTTTGGACTCTTCGCACTTGCAAATGTCTCTACATTCACAGGATCCCAAGCAAAGGGAGCTGGGGTGAAATTGGCAAGAGTTCAGTCAGTTTCTCTTCTGCAGGGGATCAGCCACCTGTGAAGTGCTTGGCCACTGCTTTGTTTTGCTCTGTTTTGTTTTCTCCAACAACTGCTCCCTAAATTGAGTGAGAGGGCAGTTGCCAACAATTCATCTTCTTTCCCTTTTGTGCTTGTTAAAGTGACTTCCAGACATGTCTCCCTCTTGCTGCCCCACCCAGTGCATCCTGTTCCTGATTCTTGTCTGTGAGCACTGTTTAGAATACTGTTTCTCAATCTCATCAGCTTTAAGATGTGTGGACTTCAACCCCCAGAACTCCCCAGCCAGCTGGTTTAGAACATATCTCCTTTCTTCTTTGCTCCAGCCATTGCAGCAACTTGCAACATGGTTACAGCACCTGGAACATCAGCTGGCTGCAGAAGAACCAGGACAACATCTTTCCATCATCACAGTTGTGTTGCTTCTTAGATGCAACAAAGGAATGATGGCTTGACAGCTTCACTGCTCTCCTTTTATAGCAATTACACAGGGTCTTGTTTTGTTTTTTGTTTGCAAACAGTTTGATAAATGCAGTATATTCTGAAGACATGGAGGGGACAGCAATTTATTTTCTTCCCTTTTTGCATGGTGTGAGGTTGCCGAAGGGATTTTTGTTGCTCCAGAACTTCCAGTAGCTTGTGATTGGTATTGAAGACTTTTTTTTTATTGTCCTATTGGTCAGAAAGCAGAAGATTACATAGGTAGATGAATAGGGTTTAGAGGGTTTGGGGAGGTGGAAGCAGCACTGTGTGGAAGGCTCTTTCTGAAATGCATGGTTTTTCATGTGTGTGTGCATGCACAAGAAAGTCAGCTTTGGCAGATCACATTCCTATATATTCTCAAATCCACGGACAGTTTATTTAACATTCTTACCTATAGTTCCTTTCCCTTCTGTAGGATACATTTATTTCATTTGCTACCAGTAAGGAAGGAAATTAATAAAATAGCAACTGCTCCACTTGAGTAATATAAATCAGATGTCATCTATGGCCCTACATACATTGTACCCTTTCAATGGAATGGTCCATTATATGCAAAAACAAGACATGGCAGAAACTGAACAAGGTGCTAAAATGAGTAATACTGTCCTTCCATTTCATAAAATTGACAAGTTCTATTAGACTGTGTATTAAATAACCACAAATGCCAATTCAAGCATTATTTCACTGAAGGTTGCATTAAGTGGAAACTTTTATTAAATGATTATACATACGGCCCACCTACTGAACAAAAAGCATTATTTTGTTAAATTTCTTCACAGGACATAGATAATTTAGCCTTGTAACTGGCAATTTCATGTAAAGACTATGTCTCACACACATATAAGCAAGTAAGCAAATATTCATTTTTTTTTCAGCAGTTGCTATTTTATTTCTCATATGTACTTAATTTGTTCTGATTTTTTTTTTTTTTTTTTGGTCTGTTTTTAGAAAGCATGTGGCACTAGCGAGCCTGATAAATTTTTATGGTTCTTTTGGTGCAAGTTTTATTTTGCTACATTATTTAGTTTGTTAACTTTGATGTCTCCCACAACTCTTATAACTTTAAAACCACACAAGGATTATTTTATTCATAGATTGCATGGCCAAAATTGTCTTTCAAATCCCTAGAGTCAGCTAATTCCTCACCCTTATATAAACCATTTTAAAGAAGATAACTATATTTTAAATACTCAAATGAAGCAATTTTTTCAAACCTCAGTTTATGTCTCCTTTTTTGTCTCCTTGTGGTTGAAGGTTGGGTAATTTCATACTTTAATTTATTTCCAAGGCTAATCTAGCTATCCTTTCATAAATTGATATCTTAAACTAAATTTTTATGTACATGTGAACAGATAGCCACTATTAGCACTGAAATTAGCACTGAATTAGGAGTTAAACAGAACATATAAAATATCCCCTGGGAACTACTTTGATTATTGTAAAATTTTTAAATATTGAAATTCCTACTATTGATAATGTGCTTTCCACATATCCTAAATAGTTGATCTGAATGAGACTACAAGGAATTATCTAAGGTCTATTCCTCAGATGAGAAAATGGATTTCCTACCCCTGCCCTAACACATATTTTAGGTTAGTATTTTTAATTATTTTTCTCTTCCAAGACTTCCAGGACAGTTTATAAGGTCAAAACAAAAATAAAATGCAAAATAATTTAACACCAGCCTCAGATGTCTTCTAAGAGCCCTTTAAATTAAAAAAGAAGCAAGTTAAATTAAATTCAAATTCATTTCTAACATTGAGCACAAGACACGCCATGAATCCTTTTTGGTTAAAAGTCACAGAGAACAATAATGCCTTTAAAATCCCATTCAGAGGAGATGCAGATGAAGACAAGTTTTTGTGTCTTAACAGGATATTCTGCAGGACAGGAGCCATCACTGAGAAAACCTTATCTTTATCTCCCACAAGCATACTAGTCTTTGTGGTAGCCAGAAGGACAAAATAAATGTGACCTCATTGCCCCATATGAGTCATTCTCACCTACAATATTTGCAGGAGCAATATAATCTATTGTCATGCATATCCCCAAGATCTTCCTTCCAATGTGAATTATTTAAACATGAAACATGTGCAGGAGGGTTGATCTAGCTTGGACCCACCAGCATGGTTTCCAATGTTGGTGCACCTGCCCACTCCACCATTTCTAATGTTCATGTGCTAAAAAGGACACATACAAGACTTATGAACATATAAGCATTTGTTTCACATCTCCCATAGTGCTTGAGCACTAGGGCTATCTACACAATTATTCATGTCTAAATGGTATTCCATGTGGGAATATTTGCTCAGTCTAGTGATGAATACAAGCAGGACTGGCTATGGTTGAGTAGGCACTAACCTAGGGTACCAAAGCTTATGAAGCGCCAGTGCCACCCCAGCTTCTGAATCATTCAGAAAATTGCAGATCTTCACATCAGTGGGAGGTGGCACTATCAGTCAATGTGGCCTAGGGGTGCCATATACCCTTGATCCAGCACTGGATAGAAGGATCTTTGGAATTGTAAAAAAAAAAAAAAAAAATTACTAAGCACCCATGTCCATGCTCAGCCACAGGTAAATGACCAGATGTGCATGATGACATCATCCTGCAAATTCTCTGCCTTACAGATTCACGACAGATGCTGGGATGCAAGTATGTAATGGCAGCATGGATGTGATGACATCACTGAACAGGTGTCATCATTTGGACATTATCACAGGTTACTACGGATACCACTGCCTTTGAGATAAAGCATGCCAGGTGTCTTGCCTGAGCTTGTGCCGCGACTTGTAGTTTCCTGGCATTATTACTATCACAACGATGATTAAAATAACTGACAATAGAGCAATTGTCTGTTTTTTAAATGTGAATAATGGATCTGTGGGATCTTACGAGACTTTGCCCAGGAACCATTGATATAGATGAAGTACTTTTATTCAATGTCTATGCTTCCCTCCCATTTTACATAGAATTTTAATTACCATATTTCATGCATGTTTGCTATCTGTTCCAAGCCTGAAAGCTTTATTCTCCCATACAACAGAAAGGAACAATATTTTGATCCAGAATGAGAAGTGAAAGCTAAAACATCACAAAGAGCTTAGCAAACCCCCAACAAACAATGCCAAACAAGGTTAAGAAAGCTGCAGACGTTTAAAGAAAGGAAGAAAAGGTGATGGTTAAGAAGCGCTCTTAGAAGTGTCCCTCTTGATTGCCATTTGAATAATCAGAGCTGAAAATCTGGCTATTGGCTGATAGCATTTTTTTTTCTACCCCATTTTCGTTTCAAATTAGAATTTGGCATCAGTGTGCTATAAAACTCATTTTCATGCATGGAATGGTGTTTGACTAATTGTTCCTAAAATGTATTATTTCACACTGATAGTTTCCTCTTGGGATTCTTCAATCATCAAAGGATAAAAAGATATATAATCTAGAAGACTGAATGGGTGAATATAAATCACCATGAAGCAGTCCTTCAATCACACCCATGTTTTCAAGAGCAAAAAAATATAAAATAAAATAAAATCCAAACATAAATGCTGCAACTGCTTCCTCAGATGTTTTCAACAGCTGAAGGCAAGCTCATTAAAACAAAGTATCTCCAGATACATGATAGGGATGGGCTTCTCTGCACAATGTCTTATGCAGCTGCAGGAAAGTCTCTTTTTGAATCCTGAAGTCTGATATGGATTCATGTATGTCTCTGCTTAGCAGAAAAATGACTCTGATTTTTAAATGATCAATACCAGTTAACAACAGCTATAAAGAAACAGAATTTACCGTCCTCAGGGTGATGAAGACAGGAGGATATTCTGATGTATAGTGTAAGTGATTTCAACATAAATTCATTTCCCTAAAAAAAGTGCCTCAGATTGAAGTGAATCTGTGTCTAAAACCACTGATTAACACACTTAGAATATTGGTTTGCTTCCAAATTCTATGTGGAAAAAAAAGAGAGACAGAAGATCTCACTGGGAAACTATCTAAACTCAAGTCAGTTTGGAATCTATAATATGGAGCCAAGATATAACTAAGGAGGCAGTCCACATCAACTGCTTCACTTTTCCACATTTTATTTGTCTTCATCCTTTTGAAGAAGAATTACTTAAAATGGCATTCCTTTAGAGCAGGATAGTGGTATATACTATTTATGATAAGACCTCTGATTTTACCAAATATGCACAGGCTCTGTAAATAATTTACAGAGAGAAAATCAGGTAGGTATAACTCAAAGAGCTTTCAACCATGATTGATGCAAATGCAGAAATCCCAGTCAGGGATCCTTATATTCATTTTGAACACAGAACTCACATACGTGAATCAGACTTGAGCAGAATTTTAAATACGAGGGTTTGGAATCTTGTATGAATGATAGAGTTTAAATGCTTTAACAAGCATTTCTTTACTACTAGGAATGAATACAACAGAAGTTTCTTAGCACTGTCATGGCAACAATTCTCAGAGTTGGATGATAGAAGCCATGATGACTACACTGCTATAAAACCAGTATCAACTTACGATATATTTATATCAATGTACCATGCAACTTGAACTAAGAGACATTGCAAAGTGGCTGAGGAGACTACATTAGTCTTTAGTCTCCCTTCCTTTAGTCTACCAATATAGCCTCTGACTTGCTGAAACTCACGGTTCTTTTTAAAGCTGATTTTGTTTGTGAAACAGCACCCTACCAAGAGTCTGTGTGAAACCTCAAAAGGATGAGGTTTATTTAAATCAAACCTTCAGTGATGCATCATTTCCATGCAGGTCTATAAAGCAAAGCCATGTTCCTCTTTTAAACACAACATTGGAGTTGCCTTGCCACACGGAATCAACTCCTTTGCAGGCATCCTTTTTTTGATAAGAATATGTCCACATTGCCCTACTTACCTGGCTGAAGTAGCCAAGCACTTCTCTTTTCAAGGCACTTTCTTCAAATGAAAATGTCATCAGTGTATGGAGAATCTCCCTGAGATGTTAGAATCCTAATGACTGAGGATTCTAACATCTTGTGGAACATCTCCATGGACAGGAAAAGCTGCAGAGGAGAGTCCATATCAAGGCAGAGAAGAAGATGGAAGGGGATGTGTGACTATATTTTCATTGAACTTTCTATTGCCATTTTTAATTCAACAACTAGAGGAATAGACATTCTGAAATTCCACATTTGGAACTGTATTAAGCTCAACTGTATTAAGTGCCTATTGTATGATAAAATGTTTTAGTTACTTGCATGTATATAAATTCTGTTTTAAGAATCTTCTGTTTGATTTCTAGGCCAGCCTTATTTTCAGCAGGTGATTTAATATTGTTTAAAACCCCTAGGGATAAGACACAAAACTTATTGTGCCAATTTAAGAGGTAATCCATCCTCCAAAACATTTCCAATATTTATTTTTCTAGAATTTCTTTTCCCATTCTGTTACAAACAGCAAGGATCAAGCTTTTAAACTGGTGCCAGTTAATAGCTGATAAAATGTTATTTCAGATCTCCTGATCAAGTTACAACAGTAAAAAAAAAAAAAAATGAAGCTTCATCAGCCATCAGATTCAACTTTATACCATTTCTAGATTCATAAGCACTTTTGAAAGTTGAGAAGTTCTAAAGGAAGCAGTCCTGCATTTGGTTTTTTGGTTTTCTCTAGTACCAATGGTGTAGTAGAGGGAGAAAGTGAGGAAAGACAGCTCCAAGACATTTTTTCAGAGCAGAAGCAATATAGTCATTTCCCAACCCTAAGACAATTGACAGCCTTCCTAATATGGTGATAACAAGAGTTTCAAGTTTTAAGACAAGATTCATCCTAAAAGGCATGAAGATAGAGGATGTTTCTATGTGGTTCTGGAGTTTTGTGTTCTCATGCTGTCATCTGCATTTGGCAGTTTATTTTTGCCTCCACAATGCATCCAAAATCACAGTGAAAAGTGATATTTCTGATTGCAACATTTGAAGCTCTGCAGGAAATGGACGGGGCTTCCCAGGACTTCAGCTGATGGACCATTCTATTCAGGGTCCTTAAAGCAGAAAAGCAGATTGATAGCTTGAAAGATTCCTGCACAACAAAACTCGTGTCATGTGATTTCTCAATATTACAAACAGCAATATCTCTCTTTTAAATAAAACAGAGGGATGGTAACTTGGTGATTTCACAACTGCTCAGATATTTTTTACAAATATTCAGACTGTTGTTGCTGTTTCAGGTTCCAGTCCAACACCTTAACCACTATGTCTCAGCAGGACTAGACTAAATCCACAATTCCTTACATTGTGAAGCAGAAAAATTAACAGTGAAAAGTACTTTATATACAGTGGCTCCAAGCAGCTGCTGGCCTGCTGGCCTGCTCTCCTTGGAAGTATGACTAAGGGAACATCATGCTGCACTAATTATCACCTCACTATGCTTTGAAAGAGAGAAGTGTTGGGAATGTTACTATGTTGCAATACCAGCTTTGGTCATTAATCAAGGCTACTGGATTTTTTAAAAAAAGGGACTGATCTGCAGGAGGAACCTCTGTTGCTTGTTAAAGGTTACAGCTAATTCTAGCTAGATATTTTTAGCTCTCCATCACTTTCTGTCCATTCCCAAAATAATTTATGCCTTTGTAATTGTTTTACAGTCATCTGTAAGAATGAGTGGGGCTGAGGTGAACATAAGTGGGGTGATCAGATTCAATTCAACCTCAGTGGTTGAACTGGATCAACTTTGGACCAACCATTCCATTCTCAGCCCAACCAATCTCACAGATTTGTTCTTGGGAAGGAAATTGAAATGGGAGATATGCCACCCTTTGCTCCAAATCTAATGAATACAAACAGAGAGAGAGAGAGAGAGAGAGAGAACCCTGCAGCAGTATTTTTAGAAGAGTTTACAGAAAACAAGCCTACTCCCTGAGGTAAGGATGCTCAGGAAGGTGTATAATTAGTTGTAGAGCCGGTACCTATATCAGTCAATGTATTAATGGAATTCATAATTTATTATTGTTTGTTATTGTAATGTATTATGTTCTATCATTTTTATAATGTGGTTTTTTATTATTATTTTTTTTATAAATCTGTAAACTGCCTAGAGCCCCTCCCGACTGAGGTAGGGATAGATAAATATATACACATACCCACACCCAAAATCATACATGCCATGATAAAATGGCAATACAATATGCAGTAGGTAACTTTGCATTACTTCACATATGCTGCAAATTTTTATTGGGGAAAATAATTCCAGACAAAATCAGTGTGGTACATGTGCATACATCATAGATGGAGTAACTGAGTATGTGTTCAAAGTTCCCCTGTCTATAGGATGCAGCGTAAGAGGAAATGCTTGCTTCCATTAAGAGAAAATTCTCCTCACTTTCAAAGTCCAGTAACATAAACTGCATCATCATTCCAGCTGCCGTTTACCCCAGGGCACGTTCTTTAAGATCAAAGAACTCTCTTTTCCACTTTGTACTGAATGTCTTTATAAAATTCAGTTGCCAAAATACTTGCCTCCACAATTACTTCCAACAAATGCCTGGAAGTGATTCGAATTACTCTGCATACCTGTGCAATGAGAGCTGTATTCATCCGTCAATTGGAACATATGAAAACTACAAGGATAGAAGAAACACATCTAACATGTCTTCAGGCAGCCAGGTGGGTCGGGGAAGAAGAGAACCTTGCTGTCTCATTGGTTAAGAGAAGCTGCCAATTCTTCAGGCCAAACTAATTATGACATGCACTACTTTTTTGCATTTATTTATTTATTTATTTATTTATTTAATTCAGCTTGTATGCCGCCCATCTCCTCCAATGGGTGACTCTGGGCGGCTCACAATAAAAAACACAGTTCTCTCCAAAGATGGCTAAAATCTATAAATAATTAAAAAACATACACAATTAAAACACGCATGCACAAATAACAGGTATCACAGGAAGTGAGAATGGAAAGCTTAACTCTTTCCTTTTCTACTGTGGTCTTGAGTAAAACTATTCCTTACAATGAAAATTACAGTTTCAAGGAAGTGGGTTTCATCCAAACTATAGCAGGAAAGAAAAACATGTAAACTTCCTGTACTTGTTATGATCCTAATAATTTCCTCTCTCTGTCAGTTTTTTATTTACCCCTATAGGGGCTACTTCAATAACTTAAATATGTGGCAGGTATGTTTCAAATATGATTTGGAAGAGGAATTTTGGAATGCACAGGGCTATCTCTTTAAAGCAGCAAATTATATGGGGTTTTTAAGACTTCTGTACAAGTCTGAAAAAAGATTGGCTGTTTTAATGTTGCATTAAAGTTCCATAGGTTTAATGAGTCTATTCATTAAAACAGCTGCATTGTTTTTCAGATTCATGAGGAAGCATGAAAGAAAGGTGTAGCTTCTTTGAAGAGCTACGATATTCACACTCCCATGCATTCTGAAGCATATATTCTAAATCGCTGTCAAAGCATGAGCATCACCACTGTCTCTTGTGACCCTCAAAAACACAATGCGAAGAAGGAAGGGAAGGGGAGGGAGGAAGAAAAAAGGACATTCAGGCCTTCATTTCATAAAAGGTGAAAAGTTCTTATAAAGAACATTTTTTTAGAATATTAAAAGCAGTTGCACTCTAACAGACTATTGCCTGCAAAGTATTTGCTTCTAGGATGTACATTGAATTAATATATATTTATTTCTGGGAATTTGGCCAACTACATCCTAAGAGTCTAATATGCCCATATAATTCAACCTGGTATGTTAAAAATAAAGACCTTAGAGAATCTTAGTAGAGGAGAACTACCAGGGCTACAAAAAGTGAGTCATCTGGATTTTTGCATGCCACATCTGGTAGCCTCAGTGTTTCACTGAGCAGACTAAATCCAATGGATTAAGAGTTCTTCCAGGATTTAATTTCATTGGATGTCCTCTAGTTTTAGTATTTTGGGAAGGGAAAAACAGCTTCTCCTTGTCCTTGCTTATGTTCCTTTTTGTTCTGAAGCTGGAGAATGATAGAATATTGGTTACAGAATATCTATTTACTTTGAATGAGTTTAAACCTCTAAGAGATAGGGCATTGAATGTACTTGCTGGTCTGGAAGAATTTTTATCTTTGAATAATCCTGGAAAACAGATGAAGTGCCAGGAGGGCAAATGTTCTGTTTTTTAAAAAAGGAGGGGAGGGGAGGGGGAGGAGATCTAATGAGCAATCTGATATTGCTATTAAGAAGATTACAAATCATAAAGTGATCACCTTGTCAGCACTTTGAAAAGAATGCCTTAATTACCAGAAATCAGCATAGATTTATCAAGAACAAGTCTTGCTAGACTAAACTTTTCTGATCAGATAATTTCTTCTGTAGATTGTGGGAATATGTAAATGGATGTAATATAGCTTAATTTCAGCAAAGCATTTGACAAAGTACCCTTTGACAGCCTGATTAGCAAGCTAATTAAATGTGAACTGGATGGCATGACAGTTGATATGCAGCTGGCTTAAAAATTGCATTCAGTGAGTGTTCATCAATGGTTCCTTATTAAATGGGAGAAAGACATTGAGCGCAACACCATATGTGAAATGCCACAGGTCTTCTTATTAATGACTTGGATGAGGAGGGTATCTTTTTAAATGTATAGATATCACAACATTGGGTGGGATATCTCTAAAAGATTGAAATACAATTAAGAATTATTTTGGTTAATTAGAAAAAGAGGTAAATGCAGAGCCACTCACTGAGAAAACAGAAATCAAATGCATAATTATGGATTGAAAGAAACCTGACCTAGCAACTATATGTGACAAAAATCTTGGTATAGTAATAAATTACAAACAGAAGATAAGTCAGCAGCAAAATAGTGACTGCAAAGTTTGCCAAAGCATAAATCACGAGTCAAACTCCCACCTTAAATACTGTGTTCAAGGCTGTGCATGATACTTTAAGAAGTATTCAGACAAACAGGTTTAGAGAAGGGCAATGATGATGACTAGGGGACTAAAGAGAGATTGAAGAAACTGTCTTTAGGGAAAAATAATGTATGGGGGAGTGGTGGTGGGGACATGATAGCACTCATCAAACATTTTCAGTCAGCAGAAAGTCAAGACATCTATTCTTTATCATTCCAGAGTGTGGAATACAGAATAATGGATTTAGTTACAGCAAGGCAGATTCCAACTGAATGCTTTTTCTTTTTAAACTTCCTAAACGTAAAAGCAGTTCAACAGTGGAACCAATTATGTAGAGAGGTGGTAGGTTCCCCTTCACATTATGTGTTCAAGCAGAAGCTAGACAGGTTTCTGTCATGAATACTTTAATTTGGATTCCTAGGCTAGGCAGAGAGTAAAATTCAGTGGCATAAATGACCCCTTCTTCTTTATGATTCTAATACATTTTAAAGAGACTAAGGCCAAAAGCACACGTGATCACCAGTTATTCATATTCCAATAGATATGACAGCTCCCCACGTTTACTCATCTGTTTCTCCCTTGGCTGTGAGATCCTTGACAGCAACCATTGACCCCACAGCTTTGGGGAGCCAATTATAGGACCTTAAGAAACCTTAGGCTCCCTCTACAGAAGCCAATTTAATCATAGTCCTGTCATCTTCAAAGTTATGATGGGAAACAGTTATACACACTTAGCTCTTAGCAGAGAATCTTATCTTACAACAGCTTATAACAGAACATTCCATTCATCTCATTAAACTTTATTCCTTTTTTATACTTTCATGGACATGAAACAAAAAAATATATATTCTAAGATTCAGGTAAAATACCTGGAGATTTCTTTTCTTTGCCACATCAATATTAGTTACCTATTTTATGAATTGCCTTCTCAAAGTATTTGGCTTTTCAGTTCAATTGCTCAGGCTGGTTCTGTACATTTATGGTGTAATAGCACTCCTTATTTATACCATTTTCCTGTTATTTGCCTGCAACAGCAGTAAAAAAAAAAAGAAAAAAAAAGGCCAGATTAACCATCTGGAACAAATGCAGAATTCTGAGTTATAATATAGTCTTGAAAAATAGAAACTGTATTTTTAACTGCGTTTCTAATTTGAAATGTAGGCTATCTGTAATAAATAGCTCTCCTCGGAGAAATTCATTTCCTGTCTTCTTCCCATATTTTAATCCAAGATTTTTTCCTACCTAATCAATATAGTAAAAGCACTTAGTAGGTAGGACAAAAAATACAAAATATATTTGCTAGGGTTTTTTTAATTAATAGTAAACTAATCTTACTACACTTTCTTAAATGTATTTGATTAACCTAATTTATAATAAACATTGATTGAACATCTATATTGGGGAGGTTAAGAGTTGAGATACTGTGCCTACCAAAATCCATAACTCAGAATAGAAAACAGAAGACAAGAGCAAATAAATGATTTTCCTAAACACACCGGAAAAATTCCTAACAATGACTCTTTCAGACAACACACATAATTTATAAGCTGCATTTGCACAATATATAAAGCTTGGCTAGTTTCAGCCTGGAGAGTGGGGTGCATTTGTGTATTATGTGAACCCAGTTTATCTCATGGTTCAATGTATTGCTTGAACCCCAAAGCTGGGTTTACTCAATAACCAAATTTAAATGTTGTGCAAACTCAGCCATAGTCTAGGTAATATGCCATACAAAGAGCTAAACCATGTTAACCAAGCCACTTCACACTGAACAAATGAACAAATGAAATACTGGTGATTCTTTCATCTTTGTGTCCAATGGAACTCCAGATGATGGATTGGCTTTTATTTTACTTTATTTTACTTTATTTTATTTATTGTTTTTGATCCCCGGTTTTATATGATTACAATGTATGCTGCTGTTTTTTAAATTTAATATTTGTTTGCTTTTAATCCCAATTCCACATTGGGGAGTTGTATACTACTCAGACTTGGCTGACTGGAGAACCCAGAAGCCCTGTAAATAAATAAACAAAATAAGTGGTGCAGTTGATGTCAAAATGGGTCTAGCCTTTATCCCCAAGGGTGGAGTGGGGATCTGAGGTATGTGCATGAAAGAGAGGATCTGGGGTACATGCAGTGGGTTTCCCATCTTTAATCTTACTATTTATATCTCTTCTCTTCCTCTACAAATACTAATGTAGAATATATGAGCATTTCCCCTTCTTAGTTTACAATAATTTAATCATTTAGATTAAATTCAATGAATGAAACAAGTTCTACATGGAGATACTCTTGAAGAATGTCCAAAAGTTGTAGTTGGTGCATAGCATACCACAAAGTTCAAAGATCATATGAGCCTGTATTGAAAGATCTGCATAAATGAATGCCAGTTGCTTACTGGGCACAGTTTAAGTTGTTGGTATTGCCCTTGAAAGCCCTAAGGCCTGATTATTTACAAACTCCCCTTTCCCACAATCCATGTGAAGGCCCTTACAGCAGCTCACCATCAAAAAAGTAAGATTTTCACAGATTCAGAGCAGATAGGTTTTTGCAATTAGCAAAGGGTTAGGCTACTTGCAGAGTCTTGCAAATGGGACAGGTGTGCCTTGGCCCTCATTTATCAGTGACTACATTAAAGTGAGAGAGCCAGTTTGGTGTGGTGGTTAAGGCACCAGGCTAGAAACCATGAGTTCTAGTCCTGCCTTAGGCACAAAGCCAACTGGATGACCTTTGGCCAGTCTCTGTCTCAGCCCTAGGAAGGAGGCAAGGGCAAACCACTTCTGAAATCTTGCCAAGAAAAATGCAGAGATTTGTCCAGGCAGTCACCAGGAGTCATCAACACTGATTCAAAGGCACCAAAAAAAAAAAAAAAAACCCTCCCATTAAGGTGAGATCTTCCTGTTGCCTTTGATCCCCTTTTTAACTTTGGTTTAATGGGGAGGGAAGGGTACTAAGCACCTCTTTGAGAACATCAAAATGGCTGTCTCTTCTTGTTCTGCAATATTTTGCAAATGTCTGTTTTCATTCTCAGGGTCAGAATTCTATCACAATCCAGCTTTTGAAATCTGCAGGGTAGACCCTTTTGAAGATGTCCCAAGTATTTTTGGGGTCTAGAGAGATAGCCTTCTTCTGCATTGCTCCCAGAGTATATAATGGTCCATTGGAATTGCGTGGCTAAAATACATTCAAATAAATACATAATAAAAATGTTTTTAAAAAAACGCTTCCTTGGGACTTGTATTTGCACCCTTCCCCCCTTCTCTCAGCTTTTGCAGAATTTGTTAAGATGCATCTCTTTCTGTAAGCTTTTAATGGAGGGGTGATTTTAGTACTTATGTCATTAATATAAAATATAAAACAAAAAATCAAAAACAAGAACAGAATATAAAAAGTGTGCTTTATATTTGTTATAGTTTATACATTTTTATGTTCTGTTTTTGGTTTTAGATTTGGTTAGCCACTTGAAGTGCTTGCCAGAGGAGGAAGGTGGGATAAATATCAAGTTAGATAAATAAATTGTCCAAGTTATTCAAAGTCTTTATGGAAGAGAAGGAATGTGAATGAGTCTCATTCTCTAGCAACCATGGCAGGTGGCAGTAGATTCTGAATTCCTTCATAAAGCTCTAAGTGCTATGAAGTAGACTGGTGATGATTCCCCTCCCCAAAATGTCTAACAATGGCCACAACAAATCAGCTTCCCTACATTGAATTATAGTGAAAGCTTAGGCTAACCAGAAATAGATTCTGGTGAACAAGGAGTGTAACTGCACCCATTTCAGTTCTGGTACTCAGAACAAATTTCAGAAAGGAGAGTTCCTTAACTTGAGGTCAAGGATAATGTAACGTTTGGGGGCTGACAGGCATACTTGGCATTTTGAAAGCATATTGCAGAACGTCCTCACAAAATGACTACCATGGTGGGATTGCTTCCTCATTCCCAAAATGGCTACCATAGGAAGCAGAGTTAGTCCTAAAACATTCACTTATCAGAGGGCAAACTGGTGAAATTATTCCATAACAACAATTATAGTTTCCTAAGTTATTCTCTCTACCGCCTCAACTTATCTGTGTCTTTGGGAGGGGGCAGGTGGTTATATTAAAAACAAATGCAGTAGCCATCCAGCATCTTTATTTTTAAAGATCGTTGAGGTGGGTAGGGCTTCAAGATTTGGGCTGCATGAATCCAGATCATTAGATGGTAGCAGGTTTAGAGCTGAATATATCACTTTGCAGCCATCTAGTGGTTATCTGGATTTTTGTAATATGTCAGGCCCAGAAGCATTCCTGGAAAGAATGGTATATTCTGTATGCTTTCCCATTTTCTGTTTATTTTATTTTTTTATCAAAATAATCTATATATTAAAATAAAATCAGGTGGGACCAGGAATCATGCAGCCATTATAGGAGATGCCTGTTGGCATATTATTGCCTAAGGACAATAAGGTGCCTTCCTCTGCTCTAGTTTTAGTCTTTTGCATCAAGCTCCAGTTAGAGGATCTTCAAGTTCTAGTAAAAAACAAAGCAGATCTTACAAGTGTAAACTTAGTCCATCTGTGGATTATAGCACCTTGGTTCTGATTAATAGTACAAATGATTAATATGTATTCTTCATATGTACCATGTGCATATTTTTCCCCTAAAATATAGAGGCTTGTTAGAATGTGGAAATTGTGTGCATTCATGCAATAACACATAAGATTTGTGCACCTCTGAGCCAACCCTTTCTATCTTATTACTCATCCTCTGATTGGGTTCAACCCATTTCTGGTATCAGATACTGTTGCTAGTGCCCATAGCAATGGCTTTAACCAACTGTGAAGAAATTATGGATTCTGTTATTTAAAAACCTGCGATAAAATACTCTGACATACAGAGTGCAGCTTTCCAAGCTGCTGATCACACTCCTTTTGCATATTGTCCCACAGAGCTCTGAAGATTCTATTGATAAGCCCCCATCATGAAGAATCCTGGAGAAATTAAGCAGGTGCAAGGCTGGAACTCATGGGTTCAAGTCTCAGCTACAATGTTACTGGGATACGTTTGTAAGCTCCTTCTGTGTCATTCACCTTTAAAGATTTGCAATAGATTGCCCACCTACTCTGAGTGTGGTAGGCACTTACAAGCAGCAGAGGCTCTTCCATAATAGTGTCTACTTTATAAAACACCCTTCTGAATGTGATCTTCTAGTGCTCAGTGGCCATAAATGTGGCTGTTTAAGCAAAGAACCTCTGACTCATTATCTTATTAGCACCCCATTTCTCAGCTGTTTTCAAGTTGTTGCTTTTATTAACTGAATTCTTGGTTTGCTTTATTAATGTTCTTCTGTCATGTTTAATGTTTATTGTGGATCAATGCTTTTGATTTTAGATGTTGTGTGATTTCTTATGGCTGGTAGCCATGAGTTCATTAAAAAAAATAATGGGGTATAAGCTTTGAATATATAAGTAAGTGATCAGAATTATGGGGATAAATGTAATGTCCTTCTCCTGCTAATGGAACTTCAATTCTCCCTTCCTTAGCATATCCTTCTGGTATAAGGAACCTACTAAGCAGAGGTAAGGGCTGTTTTGAGGTATTTTAGGGAAGAGATGGAAACTCCATCAGCAAAAGTAGAGCATTGACATCAAAATAAAACACCACATACACATCAGTCAACATCACAAAAACAATTGTTGATTTATTTATCACTCCAACTTGTATGCTGCTCGAATCACAGTGACTCTGAGCAACTAACAAGAAGCTTATATGGGGGAAAAAGAACCAATTAAAAACTATAGAATTAACAACAATAATGCTCAACCCAATACAGCATGTGGCCCATATGGCTGAAATCTTATGACTCTTTTCAAAAGTTAGTATCTATGGTCTGATCCATAACTAATATTTTAATAGCCTACAGAGAAATCTGTTATGCTATAAAGAATTATATTTATATACATTTCTAACTGAATTTTAGATTCCTCTGAATGCAGGTGTTATAACTGTTCCAATATCATCATCCAGTATTATTTTAATGCAGCATAAATTGCGGGGTTTCCCAGCTGAGCTATTTCATTTTTATGTTGACAAAGTACAAGTCAAGGAAAAAAACCTAACATAATTAATCCATAGCGCTTTCTGCCTCACTAGACATCTTTCTGCACTTGATTTTAAGTGGCTGTCAATCACATCAACTTCACAGAGTATTTCTCTAATAGGGCAAAAGCCTCTGAATGGACAGTTCCAAAACCTAGCAACAAAAGGGCATATGAAGTCCTTTAGGGAAATAGCCTGACTATTCATCGCATTATTATCACCATAAGATCAAGGCACTGATTTTATTATTCGTCCCACTGGTGGGGGAAATTATTCTGCACAATTTAAAAGCACTAGCAATTAAATTCACAATCCTGTCCAGTGAAAAGCATTTGTCAAAAAAAGGAATTTACTTCTTTTTCCCCTGTTCTCCTATATGTAAATTCTCCCTCTCCCATCTCAAAAGTAAAACTGATTTTTCATACATGCACACACAAGCACACAACAGCACCCATAGGAACTCACGGATTTCATCAGCGTGCACCACAAGCACCATTCCTTTTAGATGTGCATGTGACATTGGGATACGCACAGAAAAAGGGAGGGGCTTCTATTGCAACACCATTATTCTGTTTTCATCAGTCTAACCTGCCTTGCCCCCACCCCCATAGGTGTTATTGTATGAATCCCATAACTGAAGGATCTTCAAGAACAGCAGGGCAAGATAAGAGACTTCAAAATCACATTCCTTCTCCCTTCCCTAAGCAGCAGCCTCTGTTGGTTCATTAGACTTCCACCCTTAGGTAAAACCACGGGGTAAAAAAGAAATCTTACTATAGATTAATTTTAGCAGGAACTACATAAATATTGGTCAAGCCAGCTTAGAGCTGTAGTTCAGCAACGTCTGCGATACTACAGATTGACCATCAGCCAGAAGGCCTTATATATACTGAGGCCCTTTTAAAAATATTAATGGATATTTTGACGCGGTGGACTCCAGTATTTATCAGATTTCTAGAGCTGTTTCTGATTGTGTAAGTATAAAAAGCTTTAGATTCCTAATATCATCTTACTAAAAACTATTTACATTTGTACAACTGTATGGTGCCTTATAAAAGCCTAGGTCATTTACAAATTAACATGCATGGTACTTATCTGAAATGTTCAATAAGCTGGTATGTGTATATGTTTCCATCATTTATTTTTTCATTCATTCATTCATTCATTCATTCATTCAAATGTATATAGCCACCCATCTCACATTCATGGCTCTGGGCGGCTTATGACAGTTGTTGTGTGCAGACAATTTTGTATTATTATTGATTAAGGATTGCTATCAGCTTGAGAAGACCCTCATAGATAGCAGCACCAGCTGATCTTGGCTGATCTCACAAGAACTTAGAAGGGCTCTGAATGGAAGATCAATAGAAAATCTCATGGCTTAGGCTAGATTGGTAAATTGAAAAAAACATCATGGAAGAAGCAATAGCAAATCACTTCCACACTCTTTCTAAAAAAAGGATATCCACATGTCCATGTAATCCCCAGGATCTGAGTGGCTGTTTGCTGGTTCTCTGAATTTTCTTAGCTGATCTAAGTAACATTTTAACGTAGAATTAAGATACCTAAGAAGCAAAGAATCAAGGCAGCATCTCCATTATAACACACGCCATCCCTTACAATACCATCCTAAACATAAACACAAGCCAGATCCTGCAAATAAGGATAAAAATATCAGTTCATTACACTGGAATAATTTACATTGACAGGGCTAGGTAGGGTAGCAGCACTGGGAATCAGCTGAAGAAATGCAGCTCTAACATGGAATTGTTCTTTCCCGGGATCTTAGATGCAATGGGGAGAAAAGGAAATCAGAAGCATCATCCTTGCCACAGAAAGCAGCCAGGGAAAAGTTGCCAGAGTGGGAAACCAGGGGAACAAACTGTCCTCTTCATAACACCATGCTATGGGAGTTGCCTAAATAGTTTGGAGCAGTTTAAAGAAAATACACAAACCATAATTTCTATGAAAGCTAATATCGTATTCTTTCAACTAGCCTAGCCAGAAATTCCTCTGGAGCGCTGGCATGTCAGGCAGAGAAAGACATGTGATATCTGAACCCCACCTGAGCAGGCAGAGAAGGACTTAGAGTAACCCCAGCTGTAGCTTTTCGTAACTGGTCAGGGCCTGGTCCACAGATTCTTCTGTCCAAGGTTAACTAACACATCACCCGAGTGTTGTTGCTGCCTTTATTAAAACAAACAGTGTAGCATAATTTTAGACCTCCCTTGAACATGAAGAGACATTTCGAGCAAGGATTGCTATTTTGTTTTATTTTATGCTAAATCGAGTTGAAGAACATCATTTTGGACACAGTTTTAATTGGAGTGTAGCATAATAGCACCACCTACAGGAGGACGTTGAGACTCCACTTATCCAAGTAAAAACAGAAGCAAATTTGAGGCACTTTGGAGGTTACAAAACCACAATCAGCGTGTGTGTGTGCACATCTGTCTGTGTGAAACATATCAGAAGAAGACTATATTTAATCACAGAATAGATCTGAAAAATAATTTCAAGTTTTAAATAACTCGCATATCTCATCTGCCTTCTAAAATAATCTCTTCTAGCATCATCATCATAGATTTCTGGTGGTTGGAAATATTCTTCAAACTTATCTGCTCCACACAGACCAAGATACAAGGTTAAATTAATGTGTCCATAATAACATGGATTTAAACAACAGAAAATATTGCCTCTTGTCTACTTATTATCTCTGAAAAAGGACAAAGGCCTAGGCTGCTGCTGCTGCTGCTGTTGTTATTACAGATCCATGATAGTGAACTAAATTTGATACTGGAAAATTTCCAAAGGAATTTTCATTTTTAACTTAATCTATTTCAGTTTTTGTACTGGTGGAACCATTTATCTTAATATTTCTGAACTAAGATTTCCCATTGGCATCCAGTGAGAAATGGAATGTTAGATTAGATAGGCCTTTAGCTGGATAAGACTCTTCTTATATCTCCATAATCTACCAGAGCAATTTATAAATCATCTTCCATCATCCATGGAACTTCTGCTACTCTTCCAATCTGCCAAGATAATGGATAGTATGGCTGGCACACTTAAAAAATGATTTGGAAGAAATGTTTTGGACCCTGCATGATCATAGGCATAGCCCCTCTCTGCTATTCATTGAAGCATACACACCTTTTATTGGACTTCCACAAGAACCTGGAAAAAAATGATGCTGCTTTAATAAAAAGCAGATGTCTGAAGTGATTCTTTCAAATAATTTTCCTAGTAAATACAGCCCTCATGGATAGCATACAAGAACTAATTTCTGAGTCTGTGTATTGGGCATGGAGGATCAAATGCTCTTTTAAGCAAAGAAAGATGTCAAAGTTCAAAGATATTTAAAATCTGCACTCCATTTAGGAATAGTACATCAAACATTTTGTGTTTATATGTGTTGCTTGTAGTAAGATTTATTTTGTTTTGGTAATCTTTGACTTCTTTTGGTGAAATCAGAAAATGCATAAAAAATAAGAGCAAATCTTTGACTTGCAAAGCTATTTTTTGTTCCCCTGCAGTACATTACTCTGCATTATTCTTGAGGAAATGGTTTAAAGAAACAAAAACAGAGCCAATGAAGCAACTTGTCTACAAAGAATGTCAGTCTTGATGTTCTCAATTAATTTCCTTCCTTCAGTCTCCCCCTTTCCTGGCCCTGCCGGCCTCCTGTTGTCACTTGCTGTGTGTCCTGTGTCCCATTTCTTCCTTTCTTTTCCTGGAAAGTGGAGACTCTGCAAATTAAGGCACAGCCTGTCTCAAAGCAGCATGCTGGCTGATCCCCTTGGGCAATCTTGTGCCAACTGGATTATATCAGAGCATTTGCTTTCCCAACAAAGAAGAGAAAGTGCAGAAGAATGAATGCAAGAGCAACCAACTCTGTAGTTTAGCAAATTAACTCTGGCTATTAAGCAGAATGGCCTTTGGTCAAGCAAAGGGGTCAGCTGTGAGTTCAAAATACTGATCTTCAACTCAGCCAGCAGGAAATGTGTCTCCTAATGCTTGTCATCACTCTTATATTTTTAAAAGCTTCTGATGAACCCCATGTTTAGGTACAGTCAAATCAATGAACAACTTCCATAGTGATTTAACTTGCAGTTGTAACAGAATACAGAAAATCAAACAAATCACATGATTTGCTAGCCACAGAGAACCCTTTATTCATGAACAGGGAAACTCATTGCACAATCTTAAACTCACTAAAAATGGCAGTTCAAAAGGGCAGCAGTGAAAAGAACAATACATATTCATGATCAATTAACTGTAGGATAAATATATTCTAAATTAACGGGCCAAGAGGAAAGAGCACTTTTTGGTCTGTTTGGGTTTTATAAAAAACAATTCCAGCTTGTCACTGGACTATGTTACCGTTCCAAAAGTGTTTCCTTCAAATTTATTTAAATTATCTTTAGCAGCCTCAATATGTAGCAAAATGCATCATCTATTCCTTATTAACAGACTTGCCCATTTGTATAGCAAGATGGCAGTGGCTTTTAGGGCTGTGCAGACTTCAGAAATGGTTCAGAGGAACCGTTTTGGACATAGCTCATGCCCAAGTACAGCACCTCCCTACTTTTCATTAAAACAGCTACTTCCTTTTTCAGGCTTGTGTGTAAGTCAAAAAAAGATGATGATGCTTTAAGGAGTTGACTTAAAGTTCCTGCTTTAAGGAAGAAGTCCTTAAAAGCAGTGGCACCTTTATTTTAGAATTGCATGGAAGTCTGAAAAAGGAAGTGGCTGCTTAATGAAGAGCTTTCATGTGATCCTAAGCACCACTTCTCAATTATTTTTGAAGTTTACACAACCCTATTGCCTTCACTGTCATTTAACTTTTTTGGCTACAGTAAGAACTTCACTTACGTAACTGAGTCACACTGGTAACGTAACATGTCAATGTCACCCAAATCACAATGCTGTTTCCAGTTGTTTAGGACCTTTTAGGTCTAATTACATGTTATTTTAATGTGTTATCTGAAGCAGAAGCAGCAGTTTAAAAAAATCACCAAACTGGGAAGGGCTGATCCAGACTGGGACCACAACGTCAAAATTTAACTCTTTTCCCACTTGTAGTGCAGCAGAAGGCTTTTCCTCACTCCCAGCTTACAACGCTATCTTTAACTCAGCAGCAAACTACCCCAGCATGAAATTGATTGATTAATTTGTATTTACAGTTCAAGACTAAATCATAACAACAATGCAAGTTCCAAAGTAAAAGTAGGCTGAAAGATTTTAAAAAGTAACAAATAAAATAAGCTAGCATAAAATTTGCCATTCTCATTGCCAATGCCTATCTTGCCTCTGTTCCCAGTCACTTCTAGCTACCTGTTTCTCTTCCAGAGTAATAAATAGCAGACAAAGCCTAACAGACTTTACCTACTTTGAAGTTTCTTACTGGAAGTTGTCTGCACAAAGAAAAAATGCTATTTTAATATGAGCACAGCTAAACAAGGTAAAGGTATCTACTTAAGGGCTGGAGGTGAGATGAAGGCAATGTCATGGGGACAAGAGAAGAACAATTGTTATCAGAACGTGATTTGGCCATGGTTATACCACCTCCATATACAGCAAATAATAATAGTTTCTAAAAGCAAGAACAAAAATATCCTTTCAGTTAGCGCCTTTGGAAAGGTGTTATGTTTTCTTTCTTACTGTTATTTGTTCCTAGGAGTGGGAGGGGGCAGTTGTTCAGGTCACCCCAGTGGGGGGAAGATTCCCATTTCCTCTGACATCAGATTGGAGGGACTAGATGATTGATTTTAATTTTTGGAGGATCCCCGAGATCACTTCAAAAGACAAAGCAATGCTTAGTTTTGCCCTAATCCAAGAAGAGGCGTATCTTGGTGGGGAGAGGAAGGAAGGAAGAAGGAGATGAGAAGTATAGTATCCAGCATGGCCCATTGTTAATACTGGTCTTGAAGATATTCCAGCTGGCCCTCTGAGTTGCAACTGGTGGCTAAATCTGGCTGCCGTTTTAATTTCTCACAGCACCTCTGATCATTGTGTCACTCTGGAGCATTGTGAGAAAAGTAAATGGTACTTCCTCCTGTACCTTCCGCACTGCTTGATGTTTCACCAGTGCCTGACAAGTTGATAAAAGAGAGTTTTATTACCATTTCTAAGCCATAATCTCCCAAACATTTCTCCTATGTAAAATGTATTCATGCCAGCAAGTAGATTGTTTAATCCTTTTAATAGGTCCTGCTCAATGGGGCGTTTCAGAGTGATTTTTAGTTCACTTAACTGAACCCACATTGTCTCTGATTAGGAATCTTCTGTGGAAGTTTGCATCCACCAAGTACTTTAGGAGTTTAGCACAGTAGATAAAACAGAGGACATTTTAATAAATATCTTGATGGGGAGAGGAAGGAAGGAAGAAGGAGATGGGAAGTATAGTATCCAGGAATTGACAAGTCCTTCCTCAGATCAGAATAACTATGATTTATTCTGTCCTCTCGATCATAGCCTTTTGGATGGCAAGGTTATGGAGGATGGAGAGCTAAAGATGTATTTATCCATTGTCATTACTGTACCTGAAGCTTCATTATCACTTAGGCTTTCTTTCTGAGTGGTTTTCTGTGTGTTGGACAGAAAAACCATTTTTTCTTTCAATTCATCACTCTCATTCCCATTTTCACTTGAACATTCTTGCTCAATTCTCTTTCAGCTGCAAGCAAATAACCAAGTTACCAGTATATATATATATATATACACACACACACACACACACACACACACAGATGTGTGTGTGTGCATGTGTGTCATTCTTAAAAATACTATTATTTTGTCCTGCCTGCAAATCATTCATTAATTAGCTTATTTTTTACTTACAGTGTAGAATTGTAGATTATATAGGAACATGGCTATATTTTCCATGTCTTTCATCCTTGTATGCACACCAGCCCATTTTGGCCCTCTGGAGTTCTGGGAGCTCTCTGAACTTGGTTATTTGCTTGCAGAAGTTTCGTCACCCAACTAGGTAACATCATCAGTGCAAGGGAGTGTGGAGTTTACTGCCTGTTTATGTATAGCAGCTTTCCCTGCCAGTTTTGATGGGGGTGTGGTTTCCTCCTTGGTGGTTCCTTGATTAGAGCATTGTTTTCTGCCTGATGGTCTGTCTGGTGTTGATCCCTGCTTATCTGGCTGTTGGCTACTGCAGGGAATGTGTTCCAGCTGTTTGTTTCCTTCCCAGGTTTTTTATTATCTCTGTTGAATGGTGTGTAAATGTAGTTTATCTCTATGTGTCTATTGATGGCTGGTTTGTCTGAATGCCATTTTGGCCCTATCCCTGGGTATCTCTGTTAGTCTACCAGGAGAGCTGGAGATGGGGAGGCCAGCTCCTCAGAGTTCAGGTGTGCTACATGGTCCCTACAAGTGGATGCTACATCCAGAAAACCATGGAAGTAGAAACATTCTGCACCATTTCAAAGAATCCGAAATATTTCTTCTCTCCATGATTTACCCTAAAACAAACAAAAGCGCATAGATGTTGTCTGGCATTTATGTTTACCTCATACTATATAACAGGAGAGTTAATATATAGGAAGTAACATTATTCTCAGCACATCTTTTTTTTTTTTAAGTTCCCTGAGAAATGCTCCTATCTGAACTCTAATGATTGCATCACACCCTGTTTTATTAGGTGGGAGGGGGAAATATGGAGGTCTAAAACTCTAAAGCTTTGAAGCTATTAACTGAGTTGTACAATCTGGGGGACAGGAACAGACATCCTGCTGAATCTTGCACATGTTTACCTGAAGATATTATCCAGAAGGATTGAATAGAATTTCAATGCCCTTGGAATCACAGTGTGAGTTCCAAAATACACAGTGCAGAATGCAAACTACAGCCAGCAATCTCTACTTTCTCCTTCATGAATTATAGTTGTGGGTAGGATTGTAACCAGAACTGTGCTATCTATGCTGTAGAGGCTGAATTATTGAACCACAGTGTTGGTGTATTGCTTTTTCTGTTTAATAATATCAACCTAGTTCATGGTGAAAATGGTAATAGTACACAGTCAATGAAAGTTGAAAAAATAAAAGCACTAAAATAATAAGCAAAGGAGGAATTATATCAAGAATGAGAAGGCAAAGCTGCATTTCAGAATTATAAAGTAAAGCCAAGGAAGTAACTGCTTGCAGTGGAAAGGGAGGCAGATTCTTAATTAGAACTTATTACAGCCACTTTATAATCATACAAGTCCTGATGGCTTTGAGCCACAAAAAAGAAAATTAAAATGTACTAAAATTAATATTTTCCCAGTGCATTTTATGCTGAAGTTTCTAAAAAACTCTTTATTGACTTTTACAGATTTCTAGCCCTCCAGTGCAAGCAAAAAGGGGAGGAGATATTAGATGAAATGGCCCCTCTGGAATTGAAGGAATATCAGGGAGACATCTTCCTTTAGACAAGCCAAGAAATACATTTCACATCTGCCAAGATATTCCTTCAGGTATGTCTACTGTAGGAATGTATTTAAATATATAACAGATGGAGAACTGGGAAATAGGAACTTAAAAATTGCAACTTTTTTGTTTTGTTTTGTTTTTTGTTTTGGTCCTTTGAATCAGTGTGGACTTCTGGCAACCGGACCAGTCCTTGCAGTTTTCTTGGCAAGATTTCAGAAGTGGCCTGCCATTGCCTCCTTTCTAGGGCTGAGAGAAAGTGACTGGCCCAAGGTCACCCAGTTGGCTTCATGCCTAAGATGGGCCTAGAACTCACAACCTCCTGGTTTCTAGTCTGGTGCTTTAATCACTACACCAAACTGGCTCTCAACTGTATAATAGTAAGCAAATATATGACAAGAAGAAGTTTGCCCTTTCTGAGTTCTCTGGGGACCAAAAATCTGAAACTTCTGATATTACCATTCGAAAAAGACAAACAGGGCCTCTCTGAAAGGTACAACTACAAGAGAGACTTCAGTCTAACAGATATATTTAGCATTTTAGGTAATTTGCATAAAGTCATTTCATGACATTACATATTTGTTCCACATATTACATATTACATCATTTGTTTCACAAAAAAATGGCGCCAATGATGTAGTTTACATCATTTGTGTAAAGACATTGCCACAGATGATATACTCTCTGATATACTCTCTGAACCCCCCTTGCCTTACTGGTTATTTAAATCAAGATTTCGACAAGTAAACCCCCTAATATAATCTGTCCATAAATTCAATAAATCCCAGGAATTATGAAAAATAATAAAGTTCCAGCCCAGAATAAACTAAAACATCTGAAGCCAAAAGGCAGCAACATATAAGCCCAGTTAAAAAATGGATCTGCACTTTTCAGCATTCTCTGAAAGGCTTTTCAAAGCCACTCAGAGACAAATCTGAAATTATCCTAGAGCTAGAAACCTAACAATAAAATATACTACATGTAGAGTAATTTTAAACAGACTGCTGATTTGAATCATAATTTCCCTGAATAAATGTGTTTTTTAAGTATATAAAGAGGGGCAATGTTGGTAAGTTATCAAGAGCCAAGAATCTGGGGATTTGAAATATTGTGTTAATATTCAGGTCCATTTTAATTTTTCAGTCTTGTCACTGTTATACATAGTTAAGACGATTGGACTGACCATTTTCTATTTATGTTGTCCCAGTTTTACATTTTAATTTCATAGGGATTGGAATTATATGCAAGTGTTTGGCCAAACATTCACCGCTTATTCCATTCACAAATAATAATTAATGATTTAAATGGCACAGAAGAGTGATGAAGGCTTAAAATGAAGATTTAAGTACATAAATAACAGTCTGTTTAAAACATTTCTTAAATAACCATAGAAGAAGCCATCGTCTGTTTTTTATGTTGACTGCTGTGACTTGAAATAAGGTAAACTATGCCACACTAAAACATGACCAAAGCAGATGTGTCTCCACATCTGGAAATGATCTGAAGTTTATTTGGCCATGATTACTTTCATGGCCACCTAGAGCTAAAGAAATTGTCCTTCAGTCCCTTATGCTTTGTGTGCCTTACTTTCAAATCAGACATAGACAGCATAAAATACATTTGAGGAATATCAGCCTCAGTAGTTATTTAAGATAAAGTAATATTACTATAATTTCTGTTAGAGGCAAATAAAGGCAAAAGATTTCTCACAGACCATATCTGAGTTGAAAAGCACAAATCATTAACAGGTCCAGATGAGTACTGTAGATCAGTCACCGGATATGCTAACACTATTTGGTTGTCATGAATAATTTGCTCAATATTGGAGAGTTAACACCATAGTTAAAGTATTGGACTGGGACCAGAGGCACCAGCATCAAGTCCCCCATTCAATTTTGGCAATCCCTGAGTGATTTTGGACCAGTTATGACCTCCCAACCCAACTAAGCTGACAGAACTGGTTTTATGATAATGAAATAAAAATAAATTCTTGGTGCATTATCTTGAGTTCTCAGGGAACAATTGGACGTAAGTGACATAAATATATAAACATGAACTTTTGAGTGCTTTTGAGATATGTTGGACTTACTTTCTCAGTGACAGAAGAGTTATGGGCCTGGACAGGGAAGAACAAGCTCAGGTTCAACTCTATCAAGACTGGCTTTTGGATCTTCCTGGATTTGGGGACTTATCATCTTTGGTTATGAATGGGGCAGCACTGCCCAGATCAATCTGATGTATAACTTGGGAGTTCTTCTAGACTCATTGCTCTTACTGAAGGAGCAGAGGGCAGTCATGGCTAGGAGGGTCTTTGCACAGTTTCATCTTATGCATCAATTGTACCTGTTCTTAGACCAGGAGGCCCTGTTCACTGTCCCTTATGCTTTGATCACCTTCCATTTGGATTATTGCAATGCACTCTACATGGGGCTGCCCTTAAAGACTCAGAAGCTACAGCTGGATCAGAATGCAGTAGTGTGTGTAGTTATGGGTGTGCCTTGATACACCCATGTAACACCTCTACTCTGCAAGCTATGCTGGCTCCCAATGGGTTTCTGTCTGCAATATAAAGTTCTAGTTATCACTTATAAAGGTCTTCATAGCATAAAGTCAGGTTATGTATGAGACAATTATGTCTGGTTCTCCCACAAGGTATGACAGTTGTTGTTGTTGTTATATTATGGCAGCCCACTCCAGGAGACTCTGGGCAGCTTATAAAACATGGTAGATTACAGTCCATAACTTGGACCAGAATCACAGATTACAGTTCATACATTTTCATCCTTCACTATTTTGATTTGAGATGGTGATGATGATAAAATTACTTAAATATCCAACAGAATGTCATAAGTAGTCCCCAAACTTATAATTACTGAGAGCCCTAATTTTCCAGAATTTCAGGCAGGATTTTTCCCAGATGAATGAGAGATGCCTTGGATTGGATCTAGGCTCTTCTATAGGAAAAGCATATGTTCTCTCCTACAGCAATGGTCCTACTCCTAAAGCCATCCATTTGTGGGGCTGAGAGCTACACTTCATATTTTGTTCAGGGCTACAATGAGCAGGACAATGATGCAAAGGAAAGAGGGCCATATCATGTATTTGTGTGGGCTGGGATTTTCTGTTTCCTCCCACCCTTATACCTGAGCAGTTCCCTTTTTTTTCCTTAGTTATTACACTTATTTTAAGACATATCATATATATTTGGTGTTTTTTCTACTTCTAAGCATGAAAAAGCCAAGCAGCTTTGTATACTGTTAACTATGGTATCCTTCTGGACTGGCTTCAGGGGTTGGGGAATGAATCCTCTGGGGCTGGTTTCAGTTACTGTTAGTTGTAGGGTAGAGTCACAGGTAGTATCGCAGGGTACTACTCTCCCCCCAACTCCTTTTCAACATCTACATGAAAACTGCTAGGTAAGGTCATCCACCAGTTTGGGGTTTGGTATCATCAAGATGCTGATGATACCCAATTATATCTTTTGATCCCAGGCCAGCCAAGTGAGGCTGTTGAAGTTCTGTCCCTGTGCCTGGAGGCTATGCAAATCTGCATGGGAAGGAACATCTCTGACTCAGTCTTACCAAGACCAAGTGGCTGTGGATGTTAGGGCCACCTAAATCTTGGAAATTTCATGTCTAGCCTTAGATGGGGTAGCACTTCCCATTCAACATAATTTGAGGAGTCTTTCTGAATTCACAGTTCCTACTCAATGAGCATGTGGCAGCTATGTCCAGGAAGGCCTCTGCACACCTCCATTTGGTGAGCCAGTTGCAAGATTGGGAGGCCCTTCAGACAGTTGTCCATGCCCTAGTCACTTCATGGCTCACATATTTTACATGGGGCTGCCCTTGACCACCCAGAAACTTCAACTGGTCCAGAATGTAGTTGTGTGGGCAGTGATGGGCATGGCTTGGTATGCCCATGTAACACTCCTGCTTCACAAGCTGCACCGGTTGTCAGTTTGCTTCTGGGTGTGATTCAAGGAGCTGGTCACGGTTTATAAAGCCCTACATAAGGCCTGGTTACTTGTGAGACCATTTATTTTTGGTGGTATTGGCCTGGCAGGCTCAATCCAACAGGGTCTGCACACTCTAGGTACTTTCAATTAAGCAGTACATCTATCCAGACTCTGGAAGTGTGGCTTCTCTGTTGCGGTACCTGCCCTCTGGAATTAGATTCCCCAGAGATCCAGGTGACTCCCACCTGATTGGTGTTCCAGAAGGCCTTAAAGACCTGGCTGTTCTCCCAGACTTTGGGCTAGGTTGGTTGGAGCACCTTGCTGGTTGTATAATATTTTATAGTTGCCTGGTTCCACCTCTTGTTCCTGTTATATGCTTTATTTTTTATTTTATATTTGTTGTTTTGCTTTGTTTTTTATGCTGTGAGCTGCCCAGGGTTGAGAGGAGTCAGGTAGCATCTAAGTCAAAAGAAATAAAAATAGAGTAAAACAGAAACTGTGTTGCAGATATGGGAGCAAGAGTAGCAGGAAAGGTTGTTCAGTCCATCCCCAACTGAAACTGTAGCCAACTAAAAGTGTAACTAAATGTTAAAGGGGTTGGGCAGGTTTACTATGTGTAAGAAAAGGAATCTACAACTCCACAAGGTGTGATGGAGAGAAATTGTGATTTCAAATGGAACCCAGCTATTCAGCTCAGGGAGTATGGAATCTCAGTGGACAAACTCTACTTCCTTCACAATCCCCCACCAGAATTAAGCTCTTTGATTGTGTTTTGCTTGGTGGTTTGATGGAAGCCATCAACATTGCAAATGAGGATTTGAATTTATGCAAGAAACCATATCTTCCTAGGCTTCAGCTATCTGGCAGTTGGGGAGTGGGGAAGCTAGTGAAATCAAAGGAAACATTCTGGGACATTTATCATGTGCTGGGTTGCTATGCCTGGGCCTAAAACAGCTGTACTAGGATTAAGAAAATGTGAATAGCCCCAAATATCTTAAATATTTGAAAAAGGATTTGGTGACATTTCCCCATTAAACATAATTGGTTTCTTCTGTGTTAACTAGTGGGATACACATGAAAGGCCATTGGCAATGGGACAGGATGAGGTTTTTCAGCTGTTGTTCATACAGATGGATAACTCCAAGATGTACAGATGTGATGCACATTAAACATGTAAAGTTATAGGCTTTCAAAACATTTGTGATTCATAGATGGCCTAGGAGACATGGAGCAAAAGCCTGACATTTAGTTGGCATTGT
Organism: Liasis olivaceus; assembly: GCA_030867105.1. Classification (NCBI taxonomy): domain Eukaryota; kingdom Metazoa; phylum Chordata; class Lepidosauria; order Squamata; family Pythonidae; genus Liasis; species Liasis olivaceus. The sequence continues at coordinate 233,987,417 of CM061349.1, read as the reverse complement.
TCTGTTTTCATTCTGTTGGGAGGAAAAATGTGGTGGTTGAAATTCATAGAACTGTGGAACAAATCTTTTCCACATGCAACTGTATTAACCAGGTGAACCAGAATCATCTGCACAACTAGTTATGCAGGCATGGCAGTGTGGTGGATTCTACCAAATACAGCTTTTGGGCAAGGAATGTTAAAAGACACTGATATAATCAAAAACTGCCCAAATTTTAAAGTGTATATGTACCTGTCGAATATTTGCAGTGAGGGAATGAGAAAAAAAGGGAAGTAGACGAATATAGCCTCTGCCAAATGTTTCCAATGATCATTTTTCCATGAAGGGGGTATTCTTTCTAAAAGATTTTTCACACTTCGTGATCAATTACAAATTACAGGAATCAGTGCAATTCTAAGGACAGGACAGGCCACAGAACCTGGATCCAGGCCTCTGGATCAAGGATAGCTTCTATATTAGTGCTGTGTAGAGAAATTATCCTGTGTTCCTCACCCTATTCTGCCATTTCTCATTCAGTCTGATGACAGATAATTTACTTTTGAATTTTTTTTCAAAGGAGAAATGAATTTTGGAATGTATATTCCAGCACTTAGTTACAAGGTAGCCAAGGAATATGTCTTCTTTCTTTCAGTATATCATTTGCTCTCCAAAAATCTACTGGTTTTATTCCTGTAAGCTGCTTGTGAGTCTAGAAAAATTCAATGGCATAGAAGTCCAATAAATAAATAAATGCCTCATTTGAACCTCCCAGATAATTAGGAAATTGTCTAAAGAGAGCTAAATGCAACCCCACATCTTCAAAAAGGTCATCTGAGCTGAAATGAAACATTTTATGGGTGCCTTTCAGAAAATTCTACTTATCTGGATGTTTAGTTGTACATTTCTATATGGTAATCTCCCATAAAACTCACAGAGAGAGAGAGATGACTCTCTAGTTGGACCTCTCAACGCTTGTCCCTCTTCTGAAGCAAGCGGCCGCACACATCTTGCTTTTGACTTTTCTAGATCACCTTGCTATGTAACAGCCTGTCCAAATCAGCTATTTGGACATATCCATGGATTCCCAAGACAAGGTAGTACCTGAGGCTGGTCAAATGATTTTGGCAAAATAATTCCAATTATTTTGGTGGTAAAAATACGTGCTAATTAATTAATTTGCTGGTTTTTTGTTTGTTTTGTTTTGGTTTTTTGTGGCATCCAGAACCAAGTTCACTAAAATGGAGCATGTCAGTCCACTTAATAGTAAGGGAATGTTTCAGATACTTGGGAAAGATCCTTTCTCCTGCCCTGAAAATGTCCTTCATTTGAAAACAAAAGCAAAGAGTGACAGCAAATGATGTGAGCACAGCTCTGCATTAATCACTCATAATTTCAGTCTAACTCCCAAAGGAATTCATACTCCAGGCCTTGGCATTCTAGGAAGACTACGACAATAAATGAAAATGTTACTGCACAGAAGCAATACAGTTGGTTCCATATTGGCTCCACAACCACTTACAGAAACAGAAAGAAAAAGTTCAGTGGAATATTAATCGAAACATTGGAATAGTGATGGCATGTAAGATTTAATCAAAATAATTTTCCTCTTTAACACCATACGTTCAAGACTGATTCTTTAAGATGAGGTGAAGCTGAAGCTGTTTTGCATTTTTAAGGGTTTACCCCTTTCCCAAGACATTTCTTAGTTCTCAGATGACTCAAATATGGTTTTGTTTAAAACATTCCAATTTGGCATGTGATTAATCCCCAATGTGAAATGTATGCTTTGCTGACTTTCATAAAGTTGGTTAAAAAATAAAGCTCTGTTGGTGTCTGTGAGAAAAAAGAAAGCAAGAAAGCAAAATGAAAATGAAAATGACATAGCATGCCTAATCAGTATCACTAGTAAGTATGCCTTGGATACTTAGCAAATATATAAAGCAAATGAGGACCAAGTACAATATTTAAGGTACCAGATATTGCCAATTAAAAAAAAAAGGTTGGAGTAATGTGTTACCCTAAATATCATAAAATCATTGAATGTAATGGTTGGAACAGATCTTGGAGATTGTCTGGTCCAATCTCTGCCTACTGTATGAATCCACTGTTACAACATTCCTGACAGATGGCTATCTAGCCCCTGTTTAAAACTCCTAGTGAGCAATAGTCAACCCCTCCCAAGGCAGTCGGTTCTATTGTTTTGATCTTTCCAACCAGCTCTTTCCTTTTGATTAGGATCAGATTTAGGAAAGCCAATTTCCACCTCTCTTCTTCAACCTTCTGGAAAATGAGTCAGCAAGACCACTAAGGAATTGTTCTGACTCTGGAGTCTTGGCTGAGTTTCCAACAGATGGCCCAGTAATTGAAGACTCCCATTATTCCTATGTCTCTTTTCCTGAAAATTTGGATTGCTACATTAACCCAGCCTCCTGATGTCATGCAAACTCAGAAGAGAAGGTTAACATTCTCATTTAGACCTAAAGCTGCTATCTGGAAGACAGGCACTCCGTTTCTTGGAGTTGCTTCCCCTCTCCCACCTAGCATCAAACCTTTCTCCTTACAGGTACACAGAAGGGTGAAATGTGAAATAAATGTAGAGTTAAGCCTCCCCCAATTCACCCCAGGTGGTTCTGTTCCCAAATGAGCCACTATAGATTTTCATTTTATTCCTATTTTATTATTCAGTTTCTCCAACCCACCCAAAAACCGGCCAGCCAGAGAGTAGGATAAAGCCACAATGGCTGCTCCCGATATAAGTGGGACAATTTTGGATTTCATTGACTGGTTGCCACTGAATCACCCAGTAAGTCATTCACCCAGATATAATAGCAGATTGAGTCAATTGTCTTTTGCAATCAACCGCCAGCCCATGTAAAAGGAAGATCCACACAAGCTCTTTTCCTCTGCAGGTAAAGGAACTCTTCCCCAGACCCTTTGCATTCTGTGAAAAGCAGAGACTAGGATTTTAAAACTGCATTCAGATGAAGGCGCCTAGAAACCTCAATGAAACTGGAGAGTACATTCATGCTTCTGAGCAGATTTGGATACGAAGAAGCTATCTTTGTGTCTTCATCTTAAATATATATGATTTTGATGAATTAATGAATGAACATATGTATGGGGGGGCTGATATTGCCGAAATTTGTGTGTGCTCCCTTCCTATATGTTTAGCCTTCATGCATTTAGACAAATCCACAAAGAGGGATAATGGCTCTTTTTTAATAACAGCTTAATTAACAGAAACATAACTTCCTACGATTGTGCAAAACATTTGAAATACACATGCATGAACAAATGGGGAAAGCATGTAAAGCAGCTGTGGTTACCTGTCCCAATGACACGGCTGCTTTAATGCTTCAAAAGAAGAAGTCTCATATACGTCAGTGCGCTTTGTGAACCCCCTCCTTCTTTTGACTGATGGTTTGATTGACAGTGCTGGTGGTTTCAGCCTCTGTGTTGTGCTGTTACACGAGCAGGCATGATCCACTTAATCGTCTGGCTTGGGGCGAGATTTCCAATCAAGCAAATTTTTGGCATCTATTTTTATTAAATGGTTAGATAACAATTCATCAGATTGGACTCAGGTACAGAAGAGAGTAGCACTAATGGGTTCTTCTTTATCTTTTCTTTTTTTTTTTTTTACTGGCAAAAAGTCTGTCGTGGTTATGCTAACACCTGGCTCTTTGAAGTGTAGAAGCTTGTTCCCTGACACTTCCTGGACTGACCAGGTGTCCACACTATTTTTCAGAGGTTGAAAAAGGTAGAAGAGAGCACCCACTCACCCCCATGACAGATTCTCCCCACCCTCATTCCTGGGAGAAGGAATTCATTCTGGCTAGCATTCATCCTGTCATAAATTGGCTGGCAGCAAAATACCCAACTAATACCCACATTCACTCACATTAGAAATCAGTGCAGATTTATTTTTTATTTTTAAAAGAATCCCTATATCTGGGTAGATAGTTTGCATGATTAGGCTGCTTGCTTATTTTATACAGGATTTGTATATCACTAAAAATAATGCAATTTTTTTTTCTTTGCAGGAATAGTGAAATCCAGATCAGGGAACAGCGAATTAACTTACAATGCTGCTAAAATATATAGATCATTTCCCAGAATATAAACCATTTCCCAGAATTCCCAAGCAGTTTGGCCATTGCTGAGAATTCTGGGAGTTGAACTGAGGGTACCAGATTGGGGAAGCCTGGCCTAAGTGCTTGGTTTGGATGCACATATGCAATCTTTTGCAAAAATGTCAAAAACTATGAAAATGACATCTATGCTAGACTAGCTCTACTCAACAAAACATCTCCATGATGTATTTTCCTGGCTTCCTGTGGCCAGTGCATCAGGTTTGCCCATTTTTACCCATATTCTCAATTATATTTAGCATCTCACATCCTCTTTTTTCTGAAAATAGCACACGGTTACTTTATGAACCAGCAGAGTATATATCTTAATAAAAACCAGAATAATAGGGCAAAAGTTAGAATACCAATTGATTATGATTGATTATGTACCATCAAGTTGGTGTCAACTCTTAGCAACCACATAATAATAATAAAAAATCCTTTTTAATTTAAATATATAACACTGATCAATCTTGCCTTTAGGTAGCAATCTCCTGTAAAGTAAATGTTTTGTATGGCTTTTATTTTTTGTTTAGTTTAGATTGGTGCATATTAACTGATTACTTGACTGTAAAATTATGCATGCCAACTGGAAAAAAAGTTGTTAATGAAAGTTGTTTTGTATAGTACCAACTAAGACCCATTGGCCCAAAGCACACTTATATCCGGCAGGCTATCCCACTCTGCATTGCAGGAACACAATTTTGAGTTTCAATTTTGGTTTGAATAAAATATTTGCTGAATCTTAGTTTTCTGTTTCTGTTACTTCCTAGATGGAAGTGTGTGAATAGATTTGTTTGTTTAACAGTCTCTTGTTTGCTTGGGTTTATAGCCTTTTTCAGCAAAGGGGTTCTCCAAGCAATGAACCAAACAAATATGAAAAGAATTTAAAATAACAGTAATTAAATATTTAAAAATAATAATTGAATATGTAACAATAAGAAAAACATACTCCAGAAGAGAAAACATCAAGTATTAAACAACATAAGAATATTTTTTTTAATCATTGCTAGAAATTGAAGGAAAAATCTAATCTCTCTGATCCTATGCCTTGATTTCATTTGGAAGTCCCATTAATTTCATGGGTTTTACTTCCAAGTACCGTATTTTTCCGACTATAAGACGATACTTTTTTCTAAAATCCTTACCCTAAAAATTGAAGGGCGTCTTATTCAAGGAAGTCAGCCGAAGATAGAACCATGCGGTTGCAAAACTGCCCATACTTTGTCTCTGCAAAGAGGCTTCCTCCTATTGCTAGCCTCCAATCATGAGTGAAATAGCTTGTGTCCCAAACAGACTTCCTCCAATCACGAGCCTTATGTAACTGACGTCAGCTGATGCTGAACAAACCAATTAGAGGAAGGCTGTCTGCAGAGACGAGCTATCGGCAGTTTCACTCGTGCTTGAATGTAATCAGTTATGCAAAAGAGCCTGGGAATAGAGCTGCAGAGAGATGGTTTGGACCGCCTCCCACTGAGTGGATCAGGTAAATGTTAACTAATTACTAAATAAAAATGTGTTCTGCACTATCTTTAAAATATTGATTTCTTAATTTTGGGCTGGAAAAGTCCCTTGGCACTTTAAGATGAGTGGTCTTGTACATGGGGGCGTCTTATTGATGGAAAAATACGGTAAGCATTTGTAGCATTAAGTAATAGATTTGAAACTTAAGATTTGTAAATCATTATGACCTTCTACATATTCTCCAACAGTCCCTCTTCAAAAGTTTTATTCCATATTTTCTGGTACTTAGACCTTATCAAAACCCCAAGCTAGAACTGAATGTATTCATTTACTTTTATAATGATTTATATCACACCGTGTTGTCCTTGTCACACAGAAGGCTGTAAATAAGGTTTTTATAACAGCTCCAGTGCTATCTTTTGTTCTCCTTTATCCAGAGATTCAGAATATTTAAAAGCAAATGCAGGTTTACAACTTGTAAAGAAAAGCAGCGAAACCTGTCTTCTGCTGAGAAAAAACTTGAGCAATCTGTATCAGTATAGTGGGAAGCCTGCATATTAATCTGCAAAGTGCAGTATTTCATTTCAAAAACAGAAGTAGTCCTATTTCTTTTACGAACTGTTGATCATCTAGATCAGTGTTGTCCAAACTTGGCCACTTTAAGATGAGTGGACTTCAACTCCCAGAATTCCCCAGCCAGCCATGCTGGCTGAGGAATTCTGGGAGTTGAAGTCCACTCATCTTAAAGTGGCCAAGTTTGGACAACACTGATCTAGATCCTTCTAGACTATTGCAGCTCTCAGGCTTGCCAAAAATATTAAGTCACAAAACGCTGCCCTCCTCTGAGTTACAGGATATCTGCCAATGTCTTTGTGATCATTATTACCCATCCCCAGTCACTCTATGATTTTGTGTGAATTATTTTTATAAAGGTCACTAGTATCAGCAACTATCGTTCTTTTCTGATATTGTGATGTTTCTTGCCTTTTTAATTTGCAGGATGTCCAGAATCATTCTGCAGTTGGGTGGCCATATAAATGCTTTTTTTACAACAACAACAACTAAATACATAAACTTGTTCATTAAAGCAGGAGCTTTGCACTCAACCTGGGACCCATTTCCAATACAAGCAGACAAACTGCCCCAGTTGCAGACCCACCTTTCCTGATATTCAGGTGCCTAAAATTGAATGGCCATGGACAGGCATTCATTATAAAGATTGTGAAGAAAGAGGCTACCTTTTAGCAACCTCATATGGTAGAAAAAAAGAGGAAACTCGTAATTGTATTACTGATTAGGTGTGCAGGCTCTGCCATATTTCCCTGAGTGTGTGTGTGTGTGTGTGTTTTAAGCTGGGATAGAAGTTTGTGTTGGAAGTATGAGGTCAATGGCAATGATTCTTCAGCATCTAATGATCTAGGGTAGTGGAGTATAGATAGATACCATTGACTTTGTGTACCTTCTTTCTCACTCTGCCTGTTCATTGTCTAGGAGATTAATAATCTAGCCTGAGGTCCTTCCTTCTGCCTTTGTTCCCTGGCATGCATGCACAGAGCACATGCTCTTTGAATCTCCTCATGGTAGGATATAGTTACCTAGGTGCTTGGCTTTGCTAGGCTATAATATATTTCCTGCAAATAAATCTCCTTTCTGTTGTACTTATAAAACCTGGTTCACTCATCATTACCCGATTCATTTTCCCACTCTTGGAAACACTCACATATATCCACAGAATGTTTCTACCTCCCACGGTTTGCCCTCTGCATTTTCAATTCCCTTCGTGTCTTGGAGTTCCGCCTCTCTTCTCTTACGCATCCACCTGCCTCTTGAGATCAGAAGTGAAGATTCTGTGCCACATTTCCTCAGCTTGATTGAAGAGGAATGCAGCAGAGCTAGATAGTCCTGGCCTTTGGGGTTTGCTCTCTGGGCCTCCATCAGGGTTAGATCTCTGGGCACAGGTCCAGAGCCCCACTGTCTGGAAGATCTTAGACGACAGCCTGGCAGTTGAGTGCTAGTAATAGCAGTAAGCTGAGCAAAATGTGCTGAGCAAAGCTCAGTGCTGCTCCAATAGCCAAGACAGCGGCTTCCCAGTCTCTGTTTTCATTAGAAATGTTTTCCAAAGTGAACCTCAGCCAATCAGATGTTGTTTTTTGGCAGAAGGGCTAATGAGGATAAGAGAGTATGTGAACTTTGCCATCCTTATTGGCCCTCTGCCTCTAAAGAGTGAATTGGCTGAACTTGTGGCCATTCCCACTTTGGGGAAATATTTCAAATGGAAATGATGATTAGTCAACTGTAGTGTTAGTTAATAGAGCACAGCTTTGCTTCCCAGTGTGCTGAGGCCTGAATGAAGCTGTCTATATCCAGCAGTAACCGATGTCTAGCAGAGATTTCGATGTAAAGACATTACTGTCCCTTGAGTTCTTCTCTTGCAGCCCCATTCAGATGTATGTTCATGTCTTGGACTGCTTCATAGGGTCTCTTGATCACACCATGGCTATGGGCTTCTTGAAGGATCTTGAAATAAAATGAAATTATTTCAGTGCTGTTTTGTAACATTGCCCCCCCCCAATAATTTGGCATCATTTATGTTATATTTTTAATGAATGACAAGCCACTTGGCTAAATGTTGATAGACCTATTACAATTATTTCAAAGAAGAAAAGAAAGCAAAATCAAGTTACAAAATCCCTTTCTAATTCTAATTTTTTCCTCATTCAGTAAATTAGATCAGCCTAAGAACTCTTGAACATACTATTCTCATGGTATTATATGAACTGTAGTTATCTGATAATTTGTAGTCATCTCAAATGGATTATAGCCTTAAATTCATGCTGGCTTCATTTTAAATACTTCGTTGCAATCACTAAATAAATAGATAAATCCTTGTGCAGTCAACCAGTGAAAGTTGATTCAATTAAAAGTATGACTTCTCCATGACACTTACTCTTCCTGTGGCCAACATGGATCAAACAAACCATATCCATTAGGATTCTTGTTCATTACTTTTTCTAGTGCCTCACTTGAAAGATCAGCACTGCACTGTAAACACCAGAAATCACTATACTTATGTTACAGAATTTAAAATTGAGTGGAACAGTATATTGTTTAAAGGAGCATTAATTTTGGCTGGGAACAAATTCTAAAGAAAATTAGCGTTGATAGAGAAACCCATGGTGGTGATAATGGCTTGAATTTGGGGAGGAACAGACAACTTTGTAGCTACAGCAACTTCATCAGGGGTAGTAAAATAACTTAAGCAAGGTTCATCAAAACTGAATGCAAAATAGAAAACACATATGAAATTAAAGTACATCCAAGAGAGTCCTGTATATACTCACATATAAGCCCATCCATGGATAAGCCAACCCTCAAATTTTTAACCAAAATACCATGAAAAATGTGCCATCCACAGATAAGCCAACCCTCAAAATTTTCATGTTTTAATTTTCACAATTGGCTTATCCGTGGATAGCATATTTTTCATGGTGTTTTGGTTAAAAATTTGAGGGTCTGCTTATCCATGGATAGGCTTATCTGCAAGTATATATGGGATATATGGATATGGATTCACAGATTGTGCTGGTTGCCTGGAAGTAATCCTTCTACCATATCAAAATATTCAATAGTGAATATCCCAGCACTTTCACAGTAGATGGAAGACATCCTTCTTGAATGTGTAAAACTGCATAAGAATAGGAAATTAACAAACAGGGAGGTAGAGCAGCTAACTTTCTGCAACTGATCTCCTATGCTCCTAGTGTTCAGAGCCCTCAGAAAGTAAGACAGACTCTAACATCCTTAAGAATGCCACAGCATACTCCCAGATTGGAACTCAACTATAGTCTGTTTTAGAGAGAAACCAAGCTGAAGACAATCATATATATATTCATTCTAACTGCTAAATCTAATTTAAATCTGAAGCACTGTATTGATTAAATGTTCTGTTTAACATTGTTTTATGAAATATTATTTTCATAACAATTCCAATCGTCTGTACCATACAAATCCCTACTATTATGAGTCTTGATTATCCATTTTCTATTTTCTTTCATTTAATTTTGATATGTAAATAATGGATTAAAATTAGTAGTCTATATATTTCTAATTAGGTGTGGGTGGTTTCTTTTGGGAACCTCAATCCATTAAAGTAGTTCCAGTAGAATACATAATTTTGAGATCCTGCAATTAAAAATTAGTTTCCTGCTTCCTATTTTACAGTTTTCAGCCAGTCCTTAAAAATAGACACGAATATTGCTTTCTCTGCACCTCAGAAAAGATATAAACTGCTATCTGATTAAATAACTTCTGACAAAGTGTCTGCTTGTTGGAACTTTAATTTCATATTTCCTTGTGGCTGCCATTATAAAATGTACTGCATATGAGGACACTGTGTCTGCTTTTTTTCAGGACAGGAGTGTGCATTGTTTCAGCTGAGCTTGCTAAAACTAATTTCAAGGCTATGCTGGCCACCAGGACAAAGAGAAACTGCAAATCAAGCATATGTCAAGAATACACTGAGATACTAAAAGATCCCTATCCTAACATAAAACTACAATTTCCAGAGTTTCCTGGGAAGGAGATGACAATTCACCAAAACTTTGATGTGACATGAACAGTTGATGAGAAGCTCAGCCCTCATGAGATTAGAATGAAGGATGTTGGCACCATCATCTCCATCTTGACCTTGTCCCTTACCCCACAATACTCCACTTTCAGCAGCAGGAAGCTTTCTTAATTCATGTAGGCACCCCAGCCCATTTGGAATCCTACACCAAGTCTGTACAAGTAGAGTTGACTCCCTATGTCCAACTTTCAGTCCCCAATGCATGAGGGCTCTGAATCCCAGGTGGATGGAGAAGAGAATGATGACTTGTATCTATATGCAACTGCTGTCATGGGGCAGGGAATATCTAAGAAAGTCTTTTCTGGCCCCTTAAGCCGGACTTCTTGTATATCACTTTCAGTCATTCCAATTATGTGGATTATAAAATGAATAAAAAATACATTTATTCCTGTCCATGAGAGATGCTGGGGATGAATACCCCACAAAGTTTCTTTAGTACATAAAGCAACTTCCTTGAGAAGTTTTCCTTGAGTCTTCTTCTCAAGTCTTCCTTAGAAGAAAACAAAGATGTTTTCACTTCTTAGCTGTTACTATTAGCATGACATGATAACTTGCTATGTGATGTAGAAGAAATTTCTAAAGTAAAATGCAGCCCCTTTTAATATGAAGACATCTATTTTAGAGAATGTTAAAGGGGAGAACCTGCCATAGCTTTTGCAATACTTGTATATTTGCTTGATGTACTTCGTTAACTGCCCTGGTAAGTGCTTGATTTGATAAATAATAAAGTGGGGAGCCTTCAAGAAGCAGTATTAATTACCAAATGTTTGACAGAACAGTACACTTTTCTTTTTGGTTATGATTGCTCAAAGTTAATAACCATGGAACCAAGCTAGCCTCTCCGAGGAAAAGAAACCTGCAATTAGGTGAGGTGGAAAGAAAATGGTATTAGTCAAGGTGAGTAAATTACCCCCTCCCAAAACTTGGTTTCCCGGGGAAAATAAACTGTCAGCTCAACCATAAAATGTTTTAAGCACAACAATGTTGATTAGAAACAGCAACAACGGTGGGAAACAAGGCCACTAGAAGATAACACCTAGAGAAAGTAACGTATCAATAATAACTTTTCTTCAAAGAACGCAGCCTTTGTCTAAAACAATAATCTCTTGTCTTTGTAGTGCCACCTCATTACCTCATTATCTTTACCTCATCAACCAGCATATGCTGCTATATCCAATCAATTTTTCTGCTGTACTAAGCATAGGTATATTGCAATTAGCATAAGTCTACATAACAGGGTTGCAACCCTGCTCCTCATTAGGTTAGCCTCTGCTGCCTCTGGTACCATAATAAACAATCTGTGTTTCAGCTGAATTGTGTGCTGGTTTGTTTGGTTTAAACAAATTCCTGGAGAAATTTGTGAGAGAAAATTCTCCTGCCTAGGAAAAGAATTATGCTATCAGTCTTTAATGATCAATGCAAGTTTGGTGAAGGTCATATAGGTCTTACAAAATAGGAGGAAAAAAATCCAGATACAATGGTGCCAGAATGTTTACAGCTCTAGTGGTAACTAAGAACCAACACTTTAAGTTGGTCTTAGAAATAAATGGTAGAGGTATGTGATGAACAGTAAGTAAGAAAAATAAAATGAATGTATTTCAAATAATACTGTGTCGAAGTGTCCCTCCCAGTTTCCCCTTTTTTTAGTAAGTCCACTAATCCATTGTGGGGAGTTTGGGGGGGTTGTTTGTTTTTTATTTCTCCAGTCACTTAAAATGAAGTTAGGATGAGCACAGGACAACAGCAGCTTGAGGGTGCAACGTAGATATGTCCCAATTTAAGGGCAGGAATCCTGCATTCTACCATTGATAACCTCACCCCAATTTTTGTCCATGGGGAAAAAAATGAGAATGCTTTAAAATTATGGAAAAATGTTCAATACAGTAATAGCTGCACATGAAGAAATAGAAAACTGTGTTGTGAAAATAAAATGTAATTTGATTGAAACACTTCTTTACATTGAATCACATTATTTCATGTTATGGGATGTCAAGAAAACGAAAGTTTGTGGTTCCAAAAGGCTGCCTTTTTTCTCCTCCTGTAAATTCCTGTAATGCCACAGGGACAGAACACTCCATAAGGACATTACTTCCCTTTGGGCCATAATCCCTTTTCTGGAGTAATTATAGAATGAGAAGTTGCTACATGGGAATGAATAACTGATACAGTAATACCATGGAGTGGAGAAAATATCTAACAGTGTGTCTGTGTAAGATAAGTGTATATATAAGTGAGGAAACTTACACTACTGGGAAATATATCTGTATCCAATTGTCATCATGACTGGAAAAAACAAAACAGTAGTATTCCATTAGGAACCATAGCACAATAAGTTAAACATTTTACCGAGTATGGTAAGAGTTTTCTCTAATGTTTTTCCTCCCTTGAGTAACCTCAGATTCATAGCCAATCTCTGTAGAAGTACACTAAGAATGCAGTTCTAGTATTTTTTAAAAAATCATATTAAGAATTATTCTACACGTTATTAATGCTTTAAGTGGGATTATATCTTCAGAAAAGGAAAACACTCTTTATACCAAATGAATAACAAACTTGTAGATAAGAAAGTTAACTGGCTACACAAACCTCAGCTGCTAGTGACCATGACTTACTTAGTCCTAAGAGAATGGCTTCATTATCTAAAGATAATATAGAAACTTCCCGAACTATTCATGTTGGATGATAGATAAACCATATAAGACTGTGTGGAATGAGACCTACACATTATTCCAGAAACTTACTGGCCAGCAACCAACTCAAATTGACCTCAGCAAAATTGAAATACACGTGATACTGGCTAAATTTAATTGCACTTACAAGTGTGCATCCCCAAATGAATGGAGATACTATAAACTGAAAAGATGTTAAAGCACATATCAGCAAAAGGAATGTTCCTGAGAGCAAAAGGGTTGGAGGGGAGGCATAGTAGGGCAAGTGTATTGATCAGATTATGAAAAAAAATTGTAGTATCAACATTATGTCCTTCAGGTTTCAGTTCATGTTTCAGCACATAAGCATACATCTAGTCTTCACAGGCAACGTGAAAAAAACAAAATTCATTTATTTTGGATATGCTTTTATCCTGATATTTTGAAAGATATATTTATTTTTCTGTGAAGACTGTATCTGATGAAGACCCAATTGTTACCTGAAATGGATGTGACATTATTATTATTATTATTAAATGTTCCATTTCTCAGTTTATCGATATGTTTATCCTAGTCTCTCTTTTTTTGCAGCCTATGGCTTCTGTCCTCTTATTTTTCTCTCTGTCAGAGCTGTCAGTTTTCTTTTTGTCTTTCTTTTTCCCCCATGCTTTTGGAAAATTGCAGCTGTTATTCTTATTTAGGTTAAAAATAGCTTTCACAACCAATTAGTTTTATTGCCATTTTTGAGGAAATTAAAAAAAGCACGCCTAAAAAAGACTTGGTACAATTCTTTCTAGAAAAAAATGGAGATAGCAAATCAATGGATGATGGTTTTTGAAATCACAATCCAGAAATAGTGCAAAGAAATTGTAACTAGTCTTCACTAAAGCATTCATCTCCAAAATACAAATTGCAAAGATAATTTTTAAAAAAGAAAGAGAGAAATAACAGATTTCTTTGCAGATACTTGGCAAATGTTTATCATGTATGCAAAAACTGACTTTTCTATTAAAGGACTACCTATTTCCCAGTCCAAATCCTGGGCACCTTCATTTTATAGATATCATTTTTATTGTTCTTATAACATTACATTTTCTTATATCTTTTAATTGTTAGCCTTCTTGCTATGAGAGACAGAGGCAGCTTGATTTACAGAACCCACCAGATGAAGCTGGTTATACTGTAGATGGAAATAAGCACAATCACTTGCTAATGTCAGGAAATATGTAAATGAAATGCTAAGCACTTGAACCCAGTTTAAAAAAAAAGCAGTCCCAATATATTCAATAACAAAACAAATTAGGTTGGATACAGAGAAAATCAGTGTTCCATGCTACATATAGGAAACATTGCTTGTAAAACTAAATGTGCATATTAGGCAACACACTGATGTTAAGAGAAATGTGTACTAAATAACTTTAACATAAACCTAGGTTTCTAAAAATCTCCAGCTGATGCAGAACAGAGACCAACTGAGATGAAGATTTTTTTAAAAACGAAATGCAACTGGATGGGCTCATTCATCTTCTTTGCACTTGTCTCACTTAATGGCAGGGTGTGCTTGTTCTGCAGCATGCCCACCTAGTTCTTGCAGCAAAACTATCAATGTATGATGCAACAAGAGGAGTTGTTTTTTGGCCAATTTGTCACAGAGGCTGATGTTGATTAGGACTGAGAGGGAGTGGCTGGCCCAAGGTCACCCAGTACCTGTGGGAGGACTAGAACATACGCCTCCCTACTCTTAATCCACCCACTCTACTATGTGGGCTCCCTGGAGCCATTATATTTCCATATTTTGTAACACACCTAATGGAAGATTTGTTACTTGCCATGCATCCTATACATCTTAAAAACAAGACCAATAATATGATTGTTTTCATAGCAGCTATGCGGTGAACACAGCAGTAAGCATAACATCCCTAGTATAGTTAAAGGTGGGATCATGTTCTCTCACATGATTGATCTGTTCTAGCATTAAAAGGGGAAGGGGGGGTTGAAGACTATTCTGCACCAGCATAAGCAGCTTCTGGAGTTTTGAACACCCATAAGAACATGTCGTTGAAATATGAAGGTCCTAGCTACTTTCTAAAGTATCTTGATGGGGAACAGCTGCTTCCTGAAGGCATGATAAAAGACCAACTCAACAGGGGAAGAAGCATCTCTCAATTTCTGTTTGCTTTAATGAGGAAAACAACATCATGAAACAAGGGCTGTATCAGCTGGAGCAAAAACTGTCTCCATTTGTTAATCAGTTCCCATGTCCCCAGCATGGTTTTTCTGTTGTCATGGTAGCTGAGAGCGAGAAGGCAAACAGTAATGTAAATACACACAAAAAGTGGTATCAGTGAAAAACACTAGCCTGGCAATTACTGGCAGTTGCAGAAGGCAGCAGATTCCCAACACGAGGGAGCTAAAACACCCTACATAAAATATGATGGCCATTTAAAAAAAAAAAAAAAAAGCAACAGAAAGAAATTAACGGTTTCACATCAACTATTATGACACATGCTGTGGCTTACCTGCAGAACTGAATATGAAAGAGTTTCTGTTTCCATTTCAGCAACGTAACAAGGTGGCATAATTGGACAAAAATTAACAACTCCCTTCCTTTTCAGGAGGACAGGCGGCAGAACTGGAACTCCCCCCCCCAACCAAAGGCAGTGGCTGTGACCCCACAAAATCATCACCTCCCCTGAAAATCTAGGCAAGTGTAATTCTGTCTATAAATACTTAACCGCTTAACACTTAAAATGAATTAAAATTCAGAACACTTTGGTGTCAGCTTTAAACCAGCCTCTGTAACAGTAACACCTTCTGCAGTTCTGCTTTGGACTCAGGCATATATTAATCAGCGAACAACAATACAGGCTTCAGTTCTTCCCAACTTATGCAAACAGTTATTCTGCATTCCACTTATGCAGAAGGAACATGGGGTGCATATTTGTACTTCGTGTAATCTTATGTTCTCTGTTTCAGACCACAGGAAATGCAAATTAAATTTTCTAAGACATGTCATGTACATTAGGAGAAGAAAACACAGGAGGCAGGGATACAGAGATAAAGACATGATATCAGCATAATGATAATAAAATGTAAAAGGGACAATTGACATTTCTTTTGGACAAAATGTCTTCCCATTGTTTAGCATACAGACAAGTTAGTCCATGGGGGGGGGGGGGGATGGCAGTAATTAAATAGGAGCATTCAGATATATTTCTATTGTATTTTATGTTATTTTTTTATTTTTGTGCTTTTGAGTCAGTGTTGACTCCTGGTGACTGCCTAAACTAGTCCCTGCAGTTTCTTGGCACGATTTCAGAAGTGGTTAGCCATTGCCTGCTTTCTAGGGCTGAGAGAGGGTGAATGGTCAAGGTCATCCAGCTGGCTTTGTGCTTAAGGCAAGACTAGAACTCACAGTCTCCTGGTTTCTAACCTGATGCCTTAACCTCTGCACCAAACTGGCTCTAATAGAGTCTTATAATTAATCTGTCGAGCTCTCCCTAGACAGTATCTCAAAATAAAGTCCTCTAATCCTCTGAACTGCCCATGGATCAGAAGGTTTGTGTGCGGTTATTGTGATTGAACAATCCTTGCTAAGGTTATTCCCAAATTCTGGCCTGATGAGATAACATTTTTCCCACTGAGTTATGAACCTAACTTAACAATTAGTTATGAACTTAACAGAGTTATTAATTTTTCTAATGCTTTACATTAGTCATCCTTTTTGTGGGAGTCAACACTGAAAGTCTCAACACTCTAGCCTCTTCTCTTCTAGTTCTTCCAACTCCTTTTAAAGTGTAATTGTTTCTCTGCACATTTTCAAACTTTGAAATATTGTTCGAGATGGATTAACCCAATTGGCCAAGGGCAGATTTAGCTATCTGTCATAAGTTTGCTAGTGGGCTTGTGTGGCAAAGGGGTAACTATTTAAATAGCTCAACCTGTCTTTTCCTTTTGCCAAAGAATGCACATGTAGCCTTTTGACAAAGTTTACCCTTCTCTTGCCTCTGTAAGCTGTGCAGGCCAAGAGGAAATGAGTTATGAAAGAATGAACTTTGCCTGTGGAAGCCTATTGATCGTGACTTTAGTCTCAGTTTAACTGAATATAGGGTAAGCCTAATTATTCCAAATGTGGCTGTCTCTTTATGAAGCTTGCCATTTGAAAAAAGATAATTTCCAGCAGTTCCTAACACTGATTCTTAACTACAGCATTTAAAATAGAAATCATATAGGAAAGAAACTATGTATATTAAGAGAAACTACATGGCTAAATATTTTCATTGAGCTTTCATGTTCCCCAGGGAACATCTGGGGCTAATTTAATATGTCACAAGCCAGCATGTTTTGTGTGCTATTGATGTTGAAACTTTTATCCTATTTCCATATCATACTTTCTGAAAGCAGCTCTAGGGAAAGCATGCAAATGTTTTGAAAATTTGTGGGAACCTTGAAATGGGAATTGTTGAGAAGAGGAACATACAGATTGTAAGGAGTCTAACTGAAATCCAAAAGGACAGTTCCTTCCTTATGGGGGAGGAGGATCAATAAGCCAAACAGCAGTGCAAACCTCATTGAGAGGTCTAAGAGAACGCCAATTTCAGGTGGTGCAATGGGCTGATTGCAAGGACTGGACTGACTCCTAGCACTAGCAAAGAGATGGAGTTTGAGACAGATTGGCTGCTCATGGACAAGTGATGGAATCAATCAGAAGCTAGAGAATTTGGGTGAATATGCATGAATATTATGTGCAGAAGATCCTTTGGGGAAATATGAGAAGCCATGAGAAAGAAGCATGCTTGAAGCTTTCTATGTCCCTACCTTATAGAGGAACAAGATGTGCATTGTATTCTGAGCATCATATATCATGTTAAAAAAATATTATTAATTAATTAATAATTAATTAATTAATAATTAATTAATTAATTAATTAATTAGATTTATATAGTCACCCATCTCACATATACGACTCTGGGTGGCTTATACAAAAATAGATAAAACCTGACCTACTGTATGTATGGACTTCTAAAGCCTTACTTTGAGTTATATGAAGATGAAAGAGAAATACTTTGATTTTAAACAAACTGGGAACTAACCTTTTCAATTCCAACATCAACTTTGGGAAAATGATGATTCAATGTACATAAAAAGTGGTGCTCATGAAGAAGAATTTAACAAGAAGATTTCTGTTTCCCAAAAATCTGAGTGAGGAGGAGTATTTCATTCCATCCCAAAGATCTTAAGATCTTTCAAACAGGAAGTTTTCTTACACAGAGTAGCTCCCTAGTTTTTAATGCATAAAAATATTATGACTAAAGAACTGCCACTGTTGGACAGTGCTTTGCACTTCCTAATTTAGAGCTGCTAGATCTGGGCTGTAAAAATATGGGCAACCACTAAATGGCAGCAAAGAAATACTGAAAACTAACCTAGTGATTATCTGGATTTTTGAAGATGTTTGTAGCCCAGATTTGGTAGTGCTATCCTATTCCCTCTTCACAGTTCTTTGAGATTTAATTACATAGTTGGCATATAACAGTTTTTATTATTTAGAGAGATACTATCCAAGAAGAAAAATCTCCTTTTTAGCAGCATATTTTATTCTTGTTATTCACCAATATTCTCCAGTTGACTTTCAGGACATGATCAAATTTAGGCAGTTTGTTCAGACCTGATTAAGAAAATAACAATTACTCAGCCTTGGAAGTCTGATTTTTTAAAAATATATTCTTAAATGCTAACATCACCCTGGCTATTTATACATGCCCATATAACATATATTTATAGAATATATTAGACTGCTGTCAGAAATGCAAAGCTAATACATTGTAAATCCCCCTTGGGAGAGGGGGGAAAAGCCTCCACCGTCTGGTCTGCCTTGCAAAATTGCATTGGATGTATTCTCCTTGAGAGTCTCAAGCAGACATATGGCATGTTCGGGCATATTATAATGATGAAACGCTGCCGCCTTTTCATCAAATGGAGCAGGTCAAAGTCGAGCGGAATGTGCTTCCTGAAAAAATAGGTTAAGCATATCAGAACCTCATTTATCTTACATTTGATCCAGTGCATAGCTGGAATCTGTGTCTATTACTAAAATGGATCTCTAACACTAAGAAGCCAGTGTGGTGTAGTGATGAAGACACCAGGCTAGAAACCGGGAGACCGTGAGTTCTAGTCCCACCATAGGCATGAAGCCAGCTGGGTGACCTTGGGCCAGTCAGTCTTTCTCAGACCTAGGAAGAAGGCAATGGCAAACCACTTCCGAAATCTTGCCAAGAAAATTGCAGGGACCAGTCCAGGCAGTTGCCAAGAGCCAATGCTGACTTGAAGGCACCAAGAAACAAACAAAAAGCCTAGGGTGGTACTACAAGTATCCCTCCTATACCTCCAGAACAACAACAAACTCCTGACTAAAAGATTTATTACAATTGTACCATCAAGAAAACCTTGAAGGGTAAGGATGAGGGAATGTAACCATCTGGTCTGGGAGAAGCAGCATTGCCCCAGTATCTTTTTATCCTTTTCATTTCACTTCCATGTCATTCCTTAAGAAACAGACTGCCAGTTCCTCAGAAGGCACTGTTAGGACTACGTGTCATTTACACTAGAGATTGGCTTGCTAACACCTTGTGCTCACAACCGTGTTGCAGCTTATGGAAAGCAAGAGTGTTATTTAGGAACCTTGTAAGTACCTTTAAGCTTGTCAGAGGACATAAAATGGCAAGTTTTTAACTACCATACATTTACATGCAGCCATGCAAAGCAAAAAAACACTTCGGCACATGTGAAAGGATTATTATGTTTGTAGATTTATGAAATGGCAATATTGCATTTGCCTTGCAATAATTTGCAGTTCTATCTGGTTCTTACTGCACATCAATGTATATCTGTGGGAACTATATGGCTGAATGATACATTATATTGTGTGCAAAGTTAACACTAACGTGGGGGATATAAAATTTACAGGAGAAAAGTAGTGGGCAAGAAGGTACATATATAACATGCAGTTTCATTCACAAAACCACATCCTTAAACTACTGGTTGATTTCACATTCTAAAAATAGAAATAAGTATGCAGTTGTGGACCTTTACATGTTGTCTTGATTTTGTTCAATGGCAAGAAAACTACTGCAGCTCTGAAATGTGCACATACCTGATTATAGTATAAATGCAGTGCCTCTAAACTGAACAGGTAAAGAAAAAGATTATTGGGATTATGAAGGATTGGCCTTTCCTCCAAAGAACAATGTCAGCCATTCAGTCAGTGTGTAGTAATGAGTGAAGCTGTTCCCTCATCAGATTGCAATTTTTAGAAGTCCCTACAAAAATGACAGGATAATTTTGAATATACTTCTCCTCTTAATTCTCATCAATATTTTTCCAAATATATACACCTTTTGCTGGGAACTTTCTTCCTGTTTTCTCTTACATATGAATTTTTGTATACTTTTTCATAGTATACCCATTTGTAGAATTGTGGCCTGCATCTCAAAATGCACAACAGGGGTAATTTCAGCATTCAGATGCAATTGGGACAATGTGTAGATTTGGAAAATAAAAAGTGAATAAATTTCTTCACCATCCCTCATCAACACATCCCATTTTGTTTACCCTAGAAGAAGGTTTGGTTTCATTTTCATATTTGGGAGTTTTGAATACAGCACATTTCCAATTTAAAAAAAAAAACCTTCTAACAGATTTATATTTGCAATACATGGAGGAGAGAGGTCTATTTCCTGCAAACAATCAATTCATTAAATTTAGGTCCTTGTCCCCTGTACTTGGCAAATACTTTCACTCTGACACATGTTCATGCAAATGGAACTCTCCTCAGAAATGGTTAAGCCAAAATCTGTTCACAAATAATACTCCACGTAAGTAATGGGGAGGCTGAAGTCAATTGTGCTCTTCAGTTTGGAGAATGATTTTCATTTAACACAAAAGGGAAGAATTTCCCCTTTGTGCTCCCTAATCTGTTCCAAAGAGTTAGAGGACTCCATAACAATGTAAAACATGGCATCTTCTCCTCTTCCATTAGTGACCTTACAGGTGCTTGAAAAATCCAAAAGGTTTTTGGAAATAAAAAGCTGTCTTGACCATGAACTTCTGATATAAAATACTTGATCTGCATTTTAATGAGTGTATACCCAGCTCACACCTCCTTTTTCTGCATTTAGTTACATATTGAAACGTTCTGGTTTAAATTGTAAGAATGCAGTTTACCACTCAAAAAACCTAACATATAAGTTGTGTATAATAGTGGAAAGAGTTCATAAAAAATACATTTATTTTAGGTAAAATTACTCCAAAAAAATATACATGAAAAAAATATGACCAAAACTACGTAAGTTTTGAAGACAGAACTGGGCATTAGGAGGAATGTGCACAAAAATGATTTGTAGGAAGCCAATGTATCAATAAGCCTATATATATATATATATATATATATATATACACACACATACATACATACATACATATACATACATACATATACACACACACACACACACACATACTGTTGAAAAGTTAGAGAAGCAGAGGTCAAGAAGATAAATGCCCTGTTCTCCAAAGAATTATCCAAGGTATACTCCCAAGTGCAGTACAATAACACAGTAACAGCAGAGCCACCGTCGGCCTCCTGGATTTTTCCTCTTCCTTTTACTCTGTGTAAATGTGTTTTCTTACAAATTTTAACTGTATATTTATTTATTGTTTTAATATGCTGTAAGCCGCCCAGATTCCCCCATTGGGGGGAGATGGGCGGGGATAAGTTTGATAAATAAATAAATAAACAAACAAACAAACATCAGAAACTGGACAATACTGGAAGAACATATGGGAGAAAGAGAAGACACATAACACTAGCGCAAAGTGGCTGCAGGACCTGAGGACAGGCCACAGCAATCTCCTAGAACAGGAACCAGTCACCATAGACTGGCAAACACAGGGAAGGACAGTGCTGACCATGAAAGACCTCCATAAGGGAACAGCACCGTCCAACTACCAGCCAATAACCTGCCTCCCCACAACTTGGAAAGTCCTATCGGGCATCATAGCCGCCAAGCTATAGGACCACATAGGCCAGTACATGAGCAAAGATCAGAAGGGCATTGGGAACAACACCAGAGGCTCAAAACATCAGTTGCTTATAGATAGAGCAGTCACACAAGACTCAAGATCTACGCAGACCAATCTGAGCACAGCCTGGATTGGCTACAGGAAAGCCTATGACTCAATGCCACACACATGGATCTGTGAATGCCTGGTGGTATACAGTCAACAGGACACTAAGGACCTTCCTCAAGAACTCAATGGGACTGTGGAAGACAACATTGGAAGTCAACTCAAGACAGCTTGCACAAGTGGCCATCAAGTGTGGCATATACCAAGGTGATGCACTGTAGCCACTGCTGTTCTGCATAGGCTTGAACCCCCTCAGCCAGATAATCAAAGAAAGAGAAGACACATAACACTAGCGCAAAGTGGCTGCAGGGAGTTCAAGAATGGAACTACCATCAGCCATCTCCTCTACCATCAAACTGTATGCTAAGAGTGAATGAGACATTGATTCACTGATCCACCTGGCACGGATTTACAGTGAGGACATTGGGATGTCATTCGGACTGCAGAAGTGTGGCTGGATTATGGCTGGATGGGGTGGAACTACAAGTGGGCCACATAGCAGACATAGAGACCAGCTACAAGTACCTTGGTATCCCACAGTCAGATGGGAACCACAATGAGGAAGCAAGGAAGACAGCAACATCCAAGTACCAGCAAAGGATAAGACAGGTCCTGAAGAGCCAGCTCAGTGGGAAGAACAAGATTCATGCTATCAACACGTATGCTCTGCCAGTCATCAGATACCTTGCCAGTATAGTGAGCTGGCCAAAGGAGGACACCCCAAGTCCAACACCCAGAGACTGTACACCAGCTGGAGAAAGGGAAGGCAGGGTCTGGTGAGTGTCAAAGCCACTGTCCTGATGAAACCCAGAGCATCCAGAAGTACATCAGTGAGATGGCACTCAAAGATGAGCTGCTGAGAGAATACCTGAGGCAGCAGCAGACATGGGAGGATGTTCAAGCAGAGGAAGTGCCACAGCAAGATAAGACACTACATGGGATGTACCATTGACAGATAGCTGAGGTGGCTGACATTGGGAAATCGTACCAGTGGCTGGAAAGGACTGGACTAAAAGACAGCCCTGAGGCACTGATCATAGCAGCACAAGAACAGGCACTAAGCACCATATATATGCAAAGTTTTGCACTGCATAGCAACAAGCAACAAGCCCAAAACCTTTGCTTTATATAGTTTTATTGCTGCAGGAATGTAATAACTGCTTTTATTATTAGCATAATTTAAGTTTGCATTACAAGCTTTTTGAGCTGTAATAGGAAGTTTACCCAACTGGTTATTCTAGCAGGTAGAGGCTTGGCACCCGCCTAGGTATTTGAAGTCGTTAACCTGATCAATTGGGCTTAATAGGGGACTTAAAAACACATTTTAGAAAAAACTAGAACCTTAGTTTTTGAGTAAGAAATTTCAGGGAATTCCTTAGAACAGTAGGATGGTAAAGCTAGGCATCTACAAGGGGCCGCTTGGGTTAAAATGGCCACATCATCTGCATACATAATAACATTTGAATGCTATTTTTGGAAAGTCCTCTTCGATACCATTATTTATTTATTTATTTATTTATTTATTTAAATTTATTGTAGCTGCCCAACTCCAATGGACTCTGGGTGGCATACAAAACAAAATCCATAAAAACAAATAAAACCTAAAACCACACAGACAGTCTGGACTAAAACAATCTAAAAATGACACAAATCCAACAAAACAAGACAGAACAAAACAGCCCCTCCCCAAATAATGTTACATTAGTATTTTATTTTATTATCTTACATTAATATTGGCAAATCTATTACCAAGCCAGCAAACCTTTTAGAAGGTTTATTATAGTAAGTCATTCATTTGAAAATACAATGTTTCTATAAAGGCAAATATATGAACTGATATTGTTAATATTAAAAGCACTCTAGCCTTCATTTGCAAAGTCAGAATCAATGTGGAAATTCTTCATATTTCTTCAAAGGACCTATGATTGACATCTGGAATTCTCTGCTCTCAAACAGGAAAAAAGAGTAAAATGTAAAAGTTTTCCCTTTTTTCCAAAGGTCATTGTATGGCAGCCTTCTCCTATGTGTGTTCAGTCTCAGGCCCTGATGAAGGAAATCACAGGGCTAAAACACCCAACATCCAGCAGAAAGTGGAAATCTCGGTGGCTTTTCTTTTTCTTTTTTGGGGAAAAGTATTATTTTCCATTTAAACAGAAATCACTTCTGCAATTTAACCAGTGTGAATAACAGCATGAAATTTAGAGAACAAATTATAGCCTGGAAATTTGTTGGTAACTATCCATTATTTAGTGCTTACAATTCTGAAAATGAAGCATGTCTTTCAACTAAAAATAACCATGCAAAATTGAACTGTTATTTTATGAAAGTACACAAAAGACTTTCATAGGATAAAGCAGAAAGAGTACTGATGAAGGACACTAAACAGCATGTAACTTGCCAACACATTTTAGCCTTTATTTCTCTCCCAGGACAGCAGTCCCAGTTGGAAAAGGGCTTTGTGGTTAAATGTTAAATTCATATTGTAATATCCTGTAGGGTAGTGTTGGGAGTGCTAAGTTAAAAAAAACTTATTTGCTCAATATACTAAAAAAGCTTACAGTATCCAGACAGATACCATTCCTTGGCTAAAAAGATCAACACTGAAAGTACTGAAAATACAGACCAGATATATTTAAAAGTCAGGATAAAATAATAACAGCAAGAAGTAAGTCATCAGCATTGACAACATCACCATCAGTCAATTGCAAAAGGCAGCTTTACTTGGAACAGCTTACATTCTGCGATGATACCTTTAACATTATTAAACAACCTCTGTCTGTCCCAGGTCCTTGGGAAGGACTTGATAGGTGGACAAAAATGCCAAATCCAGTCTAAACATCTGGCTAGCTGTGTGACCAATCATAATAATAAGTTACTTTCAGTGTTGCAGGGAAGCAAAGAAGGTTCAAATGTTCAAAGATTCAAATGTTCAAAGATTCAAATGTTCAAATGCAAAGTTCAAATGCTACCTCTTTTTACCTGCAGATGCCCCTGTACTTAGTTAATGATGTTACTCCATGTTCTGCCAAGTTATTAAAATTGCCTCTGGAAAATCAATCACTCAAATTTCTGAATTAATGGTAAAGATTATTAGCATAAAAAAAGTTGTCATCAAACAAAAGTACTTCTCTTTATGTCTTTTCAGGTCTACAATTATTTAAAATTGTGTACACCACTCAGAGTCACATGAAAGTGAGATGGGTGGCTATATAAATTCAATAAATAAATTAAATAAATAAAAAGATTGCTTTATTTAGACACTGGAAACAACAGCTCCGATTTTCCCGTATGAAGCACGCACAAAATCTAGCCAGAGATCATCTCACTGAAGTGCCATTGACTCATGGGGCCTTGAATTGGGAAGTCCACTGAAAACCCATAAACTGCAATAAGAAAAACATTGAACCAAAAACAGGAACAGCCAGGTTCAAATCCATTCTCAGCCATAGTCTCACCAACTAACTTTAGGCCAGTTATTATCTCCCAGTCTAACTTATCTTACATGAAGGTTGTTCTAGATAAAAATGGAAGAGGGAGTGCAGTGTAAGCCACCTTGAACTCTTAGAGGAAAGGTGGCCTATAGATCTAATAAATAGTTAAACTGCATACAATGAAGCAAGGTTAGACATTTGGTAACAGCAGGAGCTCATTCCTGTCTGGAACCCTTTTCTTCAGTTTCATGATTGACCGATGGATTACATAATTCATACTTCTTGGTTCATTCCTGCACTACCATGTGGAAATACTTCTGTACATTTGTATGGGGTACACAGTCTCCAATACCTTCCATCCTTATAGAAGCAATTATATGGAAAGGCCTGATGTCACTAGAATTGCTTGTATAATTCCAGAACTGACACATTCGAAATGTACACATCTCTAGGTTCCCATATAATTATATACCCTAGAACAAGTAGAATGGGATCTCTTTGCCATACCATTATTTCAGGTATTTTTTCTACCTAATCCCTGCACATATTTTTTTCTAAATAGGCCACTGATTTTGATCAAAAATTACAAAGCTTAATTGACGTAAAGTGGACCCTGTCTAGATCAACAGGAATTCATTTTGGGTGGGCTACAGAAATCAGTCACAGTCTATATTCCCTCTACTCATCTACTCAACATTCTACTTCTGTCACCCCTGTTCTTATTCATTTTACTTTATCTTTTTTCTTCTCCCAATTCCTATTCCTCCCCCACATGTTATTTCAGATTGCTTTGTTTCTAATGTCCTTCCCTCTTTTCTGATAATCTCTATAATAATCTGATCCTCCCAAATTGATAGTGAGATTACAGAAGATTATAGATATATCAATATATGGATGGATGGATGTGGAGAACCAGTTTGGTGTAGTGGTTAAAGGCACCAGGCTAGAAACTGGGAGACCATGAGTTCTAGTCCTGCCTTAGGTACAAAGCCAGCTGGGTGACCTTGGGCCAGTCACTCCCTCTCTCAGCCCTAGGAAGCAGGCAAGGGCAAACCACTTCTGAAATCTTGCCAAGAAAACTGCAAGGACTAGTCCAGGAGTTGCCAGGAGTCAGGACTGACTTGAGAGGACTAAAAATAAAGTATGTGTACCTGTAACTCTGCAAAAGAAACTTATATAAAGAATTAGTTCAGTGGGTATTACATAGATGTACAAAGGATAGTAGCATTAGGGAAGAGAGACAAATGAAGGTATGCTTGTATGTATTTGAGAGAGGCAGAAAAAAGATTTTGGTGAAGTTCTTCCCTTTGCTGCTTCAGTTTTTCTCCTTTGTGAAATATGTTTCTGTTGCTATTTTTTTGAAATTGGGTTCAAATTATTTGAGGCGGGATGTTAATGCACACTGTTAACTCTGCTTCACTAACAACTAGCATATTTCTCATAAGCCACAAAGGATACCAGTCACCACTGTTAAGGATTGTTCTTTGAGCATCTTTTACTGAAATTATTAAGATTTAGACATTCTTAATTCTGGCCAAATCATGCCCATAATTGGAACCAGGGCAGTAACTAAAACTGTTATTCATTTAACAGGTTTGTTTAAATGTCCTGAAAAATCATAGAAAGCACTGCCATATGTTGTATATGTGTGTGCTTGTAAGGATTTTTGCACACTGCATTTGGTTTCTTAAAAATTTTTTTAAAGAACAGCTGAAATGCTTTCTGTACTGATAGCTATTGCCCTGGAATGTTGTTAAGCATTAAATCATTTCCATATGGTGAAGAAATGCAATATATATGCATTCATTTCTGTAATACATTCCAGGAAACAGAGCACACATCACACCAGAATGGCAGATAAAAAGTGGCCATGGAATCTTGGATATATTTTCAAACAAAATCCCTTGCCTTTGGCTGAGTTCCAGCAAAATCACTCTTGCAAAAGATATATGAGCCTTACTATCCTTCCATATTGATTTGATTATTAACTATTCTTCAGATTGTTTTTCCCTAGTTTTTGTATTATTTATTTATTTAGCCGTTCTGAACTTCAGCTATGTCACTCACTTTGAGAGACATCTAGCATACATGTCATGAAGTTAACCAGTTACAATAATACAAAATGTAACAATAAAAAATGTCAGGCTGACTAATGAGCTGGCTTAAGATTGGATAATTCTCTAGCTTTCCTGAAGTCATTTATATTCTTCCATTCCTCTCTCTCTGTGTCAGCATATCTTGGCAAACTGACATTTTCTGTCATTAGCAAATATGAAAACCTTCTACCTTCTCTCCACTTACGTGGAATAAAATCCCATAGAAGACAATGAAATTAGTTATTGAGTTAACATATCCAAGGCTGTCCCTTAAAGTGCCGTGATGGGAAAAGTCACCTAGTGGTGGCTTTTTATAGTTTAAAAGGATTACATGAATCATCTTTGATCATTGTCCAAGACATGAAATATTTCAGGGACAAAGAGATTGCAGTGTCCACTGATAAGTGGTCCCTTTGATCATCATGCAAGAGAGATTCACTGCTCAAAAGGTCAGGAACATGATGGGCTAGCGTGGCTCTGCCTCTTTCAAGCAGCCTGCCAACTATAAGGGCTCACTCGGGGATCAAAATAAATGTATGCTCCCTTCTGGGAATGCACTTTCATAATTGCCGGCACTCTTTGATCTATCGCTTCCCTTCTGCACATTCCAACACCTGGCCTAGGCAGGGGTCCGAACTAGAAATGATAATCAAAGCAGCTGTATATGATCAGTGCTGAGAATAAACAGCTGGTAATGGGACATTCCACATATTTTACTTCCACCCAGAGTATGCACTTGAGAAAGCAGGATAAATCATCTAGGGGTGGAAGGGATCATACAAGTACTCAAAGAGACAGATGATGATGGTTTTTTGTAGTTGTATTTGTGCTATTTCTTTTATTCATTTAAAAATTATTAGTCGTATTGGTATTATTAATAATAATGCAAAAGAAACAGATGGTTATTATCAAACACTGCATTAAAATACAATGGAATGAAGAGCTAGAATGTCTTATACTACCAAATTAGTGGCAACAGATGTTTAAAATTAATCTCATCTTATGACTTTTAAAATGAGATTAATTCATCAATCCATGTTTCTATGTTTATTGGAGTCTTCTGTTCAAGTTCAAAACAGGGCGATTACCAACACTATTATGATACAACTATAATATAGATGGGGGAACACTTATCCATATGATATGAGCTAGTCCAGTTATTTTTTCTGATAGTCACAAAATACCATAGTTATGTAGTTTAAAGATGTGAATATGCACTTGAATTACATACCAAAAATTTGGCATTTATCATTATGTGAAGAATTATAAATTTATCGTGCATGGGGAACAGCATAGAAGATAATGTTTAATGTTGGAAAGTTACCCTAAATTTACAGTTTTGTATTACAGGTATCAGCTCACTTTCTATGTATGAACTGGCACTCATTAAAACAGTGGAAAAGTTGATGAATTTCATGTGGCCAAGGTTTAATTATTTATTTTGGAAATAGGCTGATTTTTTGTATGAAATATATTTTGAGTATTTCATTATTTTCTTTTTCTTTTTTGCATAAAAAGAATAAACAAAATAATACATATACATTTCATAGACATAATTAATAGCAAATTATGGATGATATATAATAAACATGTCCCAATCTTCCTATTTCACTGCTCACATATGGTAAGCCAGGATGGTCTTGAACATACTTTGTTGTTCTTGACCTTGTTTGAGATTCATTGAGATTGATCAACAGAGCCACGTATAAAATTATGGCATGGGGTGGGGGATTGGAGGTAGGGAATTAAACCTAACAGTCTTATAAGTTAGGGCTAAATTTTCTTTTGAAAACCTATGCTAATCTCAGTTAGTTATCAGCACTGGGCCTCAAAAGAAACCTTTTAGAATATTTAAATCCATAAACCCATTAGTATATTATTCTATTCTATTCTATTCTATTCTATTCTATTCTATTCTATTCTATTCTATTCTGTTCTGTTCTGTTCTGTTCTGTTCTGTTCTGTTCTGTTCTGTTCTGTTCTGTTCTGTTCTGTTCTAATATTTATAAAAAATCAATAGCAATCTATCCAACTATACTGTCCCCCAGGTTTCAACCTTGCTATCCCAGTGCCAGGGGAAAAGCCAGCTCTTAATAGCTTCCTAGAAAGCTAAGAAATAATTAAAAACTAACAAAATGTTCCAATACAGGTAGTATCCAGTTTAAGAACAAGTTCCATTCCCAAGATCTGTCCTTAAGTCGAATTTGTATGTAAGCCAGAACAGTATTATTGTATAATACCATATAAATCATATTGTGTAATTAACTTGAACCATTGTGTATTTGACTCGAATCATTGTGTATTTCACTCAGATTTTACTACAGTAGGCTCTGCTCTTAACTATGGGTCATCTGTAACCTGGGCATTCTTAACCCAGGAACTACCTGTAGTTAAAAGCAGATCTAAAATTCTTTTTTAAATATGTGGAAGAAACAGAAGTACTTTGCAATGTAGAAGTCCAGTAAGTGTCATAGGGGAGAGGATTCCGAACACATAATTCTACTAAACACTCCCTTCTGAACTATCAATCAGTCATTTACAGTACAGGCACTAAATAAGGACATCACACGGTAACCACAGTATACATGTAGGTTAACACAGAAGCATATATCGTATGATTGTAAACTTCTGGACATTAGCACTAACACTTGAAATGACACCTGAGAACATAAGCCCACAAACCCTCCGTTTTACATTTGCACTGCCTCCTGTATTTCTTCACTGCTGGATGCTAAGAGTTGATTAGCACTTTCTACAACTGGCCAGTGGGGGAGCAGAAAGGCAGCGCTCCAGCCAGTGCCTGGGCCTTGCTTCTTCTTCCCCATTTTTGTCTCACAGCCACCGGGTGGGGGAATGAAAAAGCATCTCCTCAGATCTACAGGCGAAGACAAGGAAATGATAGCACAGCATCCTGACTTCAACAGGAAGGTGGGAATCCAAAGAGATGGAAGGCAGCAATGAAAAATGGTTTCTCCCATAGTTCCAGGGGAAACTTCAGTACTTTCTTTACATATTCTCTAGAAGAGCAGTTGAACCAGATGCTA
This sequence comes from Liasis olivaceus, assembly GCA_030867105.1. Classification (NCBI taxonomy): domain Eukaryota; kingdom Metazoa; phylum Chordata; class Lepidosauria; order Squamata; family Pythonidae; genus Liasis; species Liasis olivaceus. The sequence goes on along the minus strand of CM061349.1, from coordinate 233,956,812 downwards.
ACTGGCTCAGTGTCAGGCCTAGCCCGAGGAACTCCAGGAGACCATGTAGGTTCTGTTCAGCAACGTTTATTAGCTACAACCTCTATCAAGAATCTTCCCAGACTGAAAACTCTGTTCCCACAGTAGCTATGAAAACATAGTGAATTCCTCAGGGAGGTGCCAGCCTCATCCTCTTATCTCTTCCTTGCCCCTCTGGAGATAAAAGAGGATGCTTGCCTCCCTGAGTGTGTCCTTCATAATTCCATTCCATCACACTCAGCCACAGAAGGTTTCTCCAAAACCAACAGAATTATGGGGACACAACTGTGATGCCAATCTTAGATCTGCACAGCCCCATGTACAGTATGTGAAAGGAGCTGAGAATGGATTAAGAGCCATTGGAGAGAATGGAAGCATCTGCATTGTGCACAAACTGAAGTTTCCAGCACAGGTTCATATATGGATCACTATAGTATTCTAAATGGAAACTTAACAGTGCATCTATAACTGTAAAAAGCTATTAAGGAAACATTGCATCTGCCATACTAACCCCAAGCTAATAAAAAAGATAGTCCTTGTCACTGAAGTTACCTGACCTTCTAGATCTGGGATCACCTCAAAACTGTGAGTCCATCCCTTCAGGAACCCTCTACATATGCAAAACAGTTTGTAACTAAATCCCTTCTCATCTTCCAAAAATAAGTACCCTTCCTATAAATCTCTCTTTTGATCACATCTGAGTTTTAGTCCTTTCTCCTAATACTTTGTTTCAAGGCGACAATTATTGTGAGAAAGAAGACCCAACTCACTTTCTATTGGAAGTAAAAGATAACATGGCACTCCCTAACTGGTTCCCATTCCTATAGTATGTAGGAGCTAAAAAGAGCAGCAGGAGAATCTTACTCAGAACACAGGGTAGCATCTTCACAGTAGATGAAGTCTACAGTACCTAATTGTTACATACATATATGCATACTGTATGTACCTAATTGTTTCTCCTGATCTTTTAGCCCCTCCTTCATTTTCCAGCCTTGTAAACTACAGTAGTATCAAATAAACAGATGTGTAGTATAATTTTTTTTAAAGGTCAGCACTCTTTGACTGAAGAGTAAAACCATTTCTTCCAGCCATCTATTACCTGCAAAGTAAGATTCTGTTTGAATGTCATTTGCTACATTGATTTGGTCCTGAGAATACCCGCAATGCCAAAAATATTCTATATGGCAATAGGTTACTTTCTTCAATCCTTTTTTCATTCAGCAAAAGCTGTAAATAAATAAACAACTTCAGAATACTAAATCCTTGGTATAAACATGCCAATCATGTACAACGCCTAACATAAGCCACTGAGCATTCAGAGTATTGTTCTGCGCACAGCAAGGAATCAATAAAACCAGTTGTTAATATTGTGTCAGATTCACTGATTCCTTTCTCCCAAGCCGGGATCAACAGGAGTGAATAATAGACACTTGACTTTTATTGGACAGTTAAACCACGTATTACAGCTTTTTATAGCACAGAGCTGAGAACTGAAAAACAGTAAATCTGGTGCTGGAAAGTCTGTCAGTCAGACAAGGGTGTAAATCATGTTAGTGGTAATTCCTATAATACAAAGCCAGAATTTATTGTGTGAACACGTGCTTCATTCTTCATAGCAAACCAACTAGGACAAGGGGCCAGTTCACACATGCAGTACACATAATGGAAAATGGGTGGACTTCGATTACACAGTCATGGCCACCTTCTTGACATTTTTGACTCTCACACACCACTACCCGCCCCTTTGCAGATCCCCTTTTTTATCATGTATTTCACCGGCATGTCTGTTGCTGCTATAGAAGCTGGTCTTTCATTCTAGCCAAGTTTTTGCCCATCTGGTTACTTTTAATAGTCCATAGAGTGCTGTGAAGGACTGAAGGTCAAGCTCAGGTTCTTTTTTATCTTCTGGAAAGGGATGAAAGGGGTCTCAAATTTTAGGGCCTCTGGCACTTTACCTCCTCTGCTACCCCCTCACTAAAACCTTGTGAGGGGGTAGCGGATTGCGCTGTATGGCAGGGCTAGGCAACTGACAATCCAACTGTAGGGCCCCATTTTCCTGCTTTTGTGCAGTCCCCAGAGCCCTCAGAAATCTTTTTTTTTATATATATGTTTTAAATTTACAGAAAGTAATTTGTAAAAAAAACCACTGAAACAAAACTAAAACTTAAATTCTAGCTTTATCCATTGTAGTGCTCATTGCCTTTGTTATGGTTCTCGGCCACCCTTCCATTTTTTTTTAAAGCTCCCTCCAGCTTGGAAAGTGCCTGTTGGCATTTCAGCTTGAATTCTGCCCACCTCATGCTATAAACCAACTGGGGCCTACCAGCCCTCTAACTAAGCTTATAAGTTTGGGGCGAGATGAGCTTTTCCCATTTCCTGATCCTCACATTAGGGTTCCTGGCACCCGTTGACTGGTTCAGGCTTCTTTCTGGCCTTGGACTTCAAATAGCTGATTCTCACCCATCTGACTGCAGGTATAGCCCATCTCGGAACTGGACCGAGGCCTGAAAGCTGGTTAAAGACCCGTCTGTTTAACTCAATTATTCAAAGAACGTTCTGGAGTCTAAATAAAATCTAAGATTGAAGTGATGTACATTGATTTTATGTCCGTTTCCTCTGAAGGTAATTGCTAATAACAGTGGTGGGGAGGAGGTACTAGCAAAGGGAAGGATTATAAAATAATGCAATACAGTACTCTCTTTTAATTTATGATACCATTACATTTGGAATATTGCCTGTAATATAAGTTGCTCAGTTTCAAAAATACTCAGTGTGACCAGTAATGCATCCTACAGGAAATGGGAAAAGCAAGTAAATGTTGCTTTCCATGTATGCACTTAAAAACACAGGTTATTTCCAGGATGGTCACCCATTCCTAACCAACATTCCTAAACTGAAATCCAGGTTAACTATGAGAATCACAACAGTCTTGTTGTTCTCTTTCCACTAACCTATTTACAGGGTTCTTGTGATAACTTTCAGGTGAATTTTTTTTTTTTTTTTTTTGAAGCAGGATTGGTGTCTGACATGAGAAAGTAAGTAGTAAAAAAAATTCAAGACGGCAGTTGTGATGGAGTAATCAAAACTCAAGCAGCTCTACAATCTTGATTGTTTCTTGAAAATCTCCCTGCAAAGGAACATTTACATGCCATGCTTTATATGTCCTATTTCTTATCCAGGAGTAGACCCACATTTCTAGCCAAAACATCTTTGAAACAATGATATTATAGTTACTGTTCCTTTTGGCCCAGTTCCTCCTTTGTCATGCATTCTTCATTTATTTTAAATTAGGCATTTGCATTCCCACACTGGATTTTTTTTCCTGCCACATCAGTCAGCAAGGATGGGAAAGTGTGAAAGAAATGTTCAGAGAAACTGTGTGATTAATACCAAACAGTTGTTTTGGCTGCTTCTGAAGGAACTGTTTAAAATATTGCCAATGGTTTTCTATGAAATGGATGTGCAAAAAAGTAGCAAATTTGAATGCGGAAACATGAGTCACAGATGTGTCAGTTCTTTATTTCAAAAGAAATTATTCTTCACTGGTTTGATAAATATTTGTTTGATAAAGAAATCTTTGGTGGTATCTTCAAACATAAATCACTCAGTTCTGTTCATTAGCCAACATTCTGCTTTATCCATGGTTTTCCACCTGAAATAATAATAATAATAATAATAATAATAATAATAATAATAATACTCAAAATCAATGAGTAATTATGTTTGCTTGCAGCCCCCACCCCTTTTTTTGTCTCCTCTACCTTGGCTGGTGAGTGATATGGCGGGCCCCTTAAGTGGGAGGCCTGGAGGGGGGAAGGAGGAGGACCTCGGGCGGTTTAGGGCGGGCATTCAGGTGGTAACGGGCATGGGGCGGTATGGTGGGAGCCAGAGGGCAGGCCGTTTCAGGGGAAGACGCCCCCGATGCGTTACACCGGTGGTGTGTTCCGGCCCTCAGAGCTCAAGCCCAGACCCTGGTCAGCAGGCCTACAGAGGCCCGGGTTTTCGTCTGTTGCTACTGAATGCCAGGTCAGTCAATAATAAGGCCCCCCTAATTCACGACCTTATGGGGGAGGAGCAGGCTGACCTGGCATGCATCACCAAGACCTGGCTGGCACCAGAGGGCAGAGTAGCCCTCTCGGAATTGTGTCCAGCTGGGTTTAGGGTGTGGCACCAGCCGAGACCCCAGGGCAGGGGAGGGGGAGTGGCAGTAGTCATCAGGGAATCCCTATTGGCCTTCAGGGGCCCTGCTCCACAAGTTGCTGGATGTGAGACCCTGTTCCTGAGGTTGGGCACACGGGATCAGTTGGGAGTGCTGCTAGTGTACCAGCCTCCCTGCTGCATAGCAGCCTCCCTGCCTGGGCTGCTGGAGGCCATCTCGGGGTTGGCAGTGGAGTTCCCCAGACTTATGGTCTTGGGGGACTTTAATCTGCCGTCCCTGGGATGGGCCTCGGAAGTGGCTTGGGAGTTCATGGCTACCATGGCAGCCATGGGCCTATCCCAGGTCATCAATGGCCCGACCCAGGACAGTGGTCACACTCCAGACATGGTTTTCTTGTCAGAGCAGTGGCAGCGTGATCTGGTGGGGGATTTTATATTATCCCCCCATCATGGTCAGATCACTCCCTGGTGGCAGCAGGATTCTCCTATGCTGCCCCCCTCCGCAGGGAGGTGGGACCTATTCGAACGGTCCGCCCCCGGCACCTGATGCACCCGCACGGGTTCCAAAGAGAGCTGAGGGGTGTTCCTGAGGCCTTGCTGCACAGTCCAGCCGAGGCTCTGGCCGCAGCCTGGAACAAGGAGGCAGCTGGGGCCTTGGACAGGATCGCACCTATGCGCCCTCTCTTGGCCCATCACTCCCGGCACTCCCCGTGGTTCACAGAGGAGCTGAGGGAGCTGAAAAGGGCTAAGAGACAGCTAGAGCGCCACTGGCGGAAAACTGGGGATGAATCAGACCGAACACGGGTTGTTGTTGTTTAGTCGTTAAGTCGTGTCCGACTCTTCGTGACCCCATGAACCATATTGCGCCAGGCCTTCCTATCTTTCACTGCCTCCCTGAGTTTGCTCAATTTCATGCTCATTGCTTCAGTGATGCTATCTAGCCATCTCATCCTCTGCCGTCCTCTTCTCCTTTTGCCTTCCATCTTTCCCAGCATCAGGGTCTTTTCCAAAGAGTCCTCTCTTCGCATTAGGTGACCAAAGTATCTGAGCTTGAGCTTCGTTATCAATCCTTCCAATGAGCAATCAGAGTTGATTTCCTTTAAGATTGACTGGTTTGACCTCCTAGCAGTCCAGGGGACTCTTAAGAGTCTTCTCCAGCACCACAGTTCAAAGGCATCAATTCTTCAGCGTTCAGCCTTCTTTATGGTCCAGCTCTCACAGCCATACATTACTACTGGAAAAACCATAGCTTTGACTATGCGGATCTTTGTCGGCAAGGTGACGTCTCTGCTTTTTAATATGCTATCTAGGTTTGCCATAGCTTTCCTCCCAAGGAGCAAGCGTCTTTTAATTTCATGGCTGCAGTCTCCGTCTGTGGTGATCTTGGAGCCCAAATAAATGAAGTCTGTTACTGCTTCCATTTCTACCCCTTCTATTTGCCAGGGATTGATGGGTCCAGATGCCATGATCTTAGTTTTTTTAATGTTGAGTTTCAAGCCAGCTTTCGCACTCTCCTCTTTCACCCTCATCAAGAGGCTCTTTAGTTCTTCTTCACTTTCTGCCATTAGGGTGGTATCGTCTGCATATCTGAGGTTATTGATGTTTCTTCCTGCAATCTTAATTCCGGCTTGTGATTCTTCCAGCCTGGCATTTCTCATGATGTACTCTGCATATAGGTTAAATAAGCAGGGTGACAGTATACAGCCTTGTCGTACTCCTTTCCCTAGTTTGAACCAATCGGTTGTTCCATGACCGGTTCGAACTGTTGCTTCTTGGCCCACATACAGATTTCTCAGGAGACAGGTAAGGTGGTCTGGTATCCCCATCTCTTTAAGAATTTGCCACAGTTTGTTGTGATCCACACAATCAAAGGCTTTTGCATAGTCAATGAAGCAGAAGTAGATGCTTTTCTGGAGCTCTCGTGCTTTCTCCATGATCCAGCGAATGTTGGCAATTTGATCTCTAGTTCCTCTGCCTCTTCGAAACCCAGCTTGTACATCCGGTAGTTCTCGGTTCACATACTGCTGAAGCCTAGCTTGTAGGATTTTGAGCATAACCTTGCTAGCATGTGAAATGAGTGCAATTGTGCGATAGTTTGAGCATTCTTTGGCATTGCCCTTCTTTGGAATTGGAACGTAAACTGACCTTTTCCAATCCCGTGGCCACTGTTGCGTTTTCCAAACTTGCTGGCATATTGAGTGCAGCACTTTAACAGCATCGTCTTTTAGTATTTTAAATAACTCAGCTGGAATACTGTCATCTCCACTAGCTTTGTTGTTAGCAATGCTTCCTAAGGCCCACTTGGCTTCACTCTCTAGGATGTCTGGCTCAGGGTCAGTGACCACACCAGCATGGACATCAGGGACATTAAGATCTTTCTTGTATAGTTCTTCTGTGTATTCTTGCCACCTCTTCTTAATCTCTTCTGCTTCTGTTAGGTCCCTGCCTTTTTTGTCCTTTATCATGCCCATCTTTGCCCTAAACGTTCCTTTGATATCTCCAATTTTCTTGAAGAGATCTCTAGTCTTCCCCATTCTATTGTTTTCTTCAATTTCTTTGCATTGCTCATTTAAGAAGGCCTTCTTATCTCTCCTTGCTATTCTCTGGAAATCTGCATTCAGTTGCTTATATCTTTCCCTTTCACCCTTGCTTTTCGCATTCCTTCTTTCCACAGCTATTTGTAAAGCCTCATCAGACAGCCATTTTGCTTTCTTGCATTTCTTTTTCTTTGGGATGGTTTTAGTTGCTGCCTCTTGTACAATGTTACAGACCTCCGTCCATAGTTCTTCAGGCACTCTGTCTACCAAATCTAATCCTCTAAATCTATTCATCACCTTCACTGTGTACTCACATGGAATATGATCTAAGTCATACCTGAGTGGTCTAGTGGTTTTCCCTACATTCTTCAATTTAAGCCTAAATTTTGCAGTAAGAAGCTCATGATCTGAGCCACAGTCAGCTCCTGGTCTTGTTTTTGCCGTCTGTATAGAGCTTCTCCATCTTTGGCTGCAAAGTATGTAATCAATCTGGTTTCGGTATTGACCATCTGGTGATGTCCATGTGTAGAGTCGTCTCTTGTGTTGTTGGAAAAGAGTGTTTGCTATGACTAGCTTGTTCTCTTGATAGAACTCTATTAGCCTTTGCCCTGCTTCATTTTGTACTCCAAGGCCAAACTTGCCTGTTATTCCGATTACTCCTTGACTTCCTACTTTAGCATTCCAATCCCCTATGATGAAAAGGACATCTTTTTTGGTGCTAGTTCTAGAAGGTCTTGTAGGTCTTCATAGAACCGGTCAACTTCAGCTTCTTCGGCATCAGTGGTTGAGGCATAGACTTGGATTACCGTGATGTTGAATGGTTTTCCTTGGATACGCACTGAGATCATTCTGTCGTTTTTGAGGTTGTACCCCATTACTGCCTTTCCCACTCTCTTATTGACTATGAGTGCAACTCCATTTCTTCTAAGGGTTTCTTGCCCACAGTAGTAGATACAATGGTCACCTGAATTAAATTCACCCATTCCCGTCCATTTCAATTCGCTGATTCCCAAGATGTTGACGTTCAATCTTGTCATCTCATGTTTGACCACATCCAGCTTGCCTTGGTTCATGGATCTTACATTCCACGTACCTATACAATATTGTTCTTTACAGCATCGGACCTTCTTTTCGCTTCCAGATACATCCACAGCTGAACGTCCTTTCAGCTTTGGCCCAGCCGCTTCACTCTTTCTGGAGCTACTTGGAATTGCCCTCCGCTCTTCCCCAGTAGCATACTGGACACCTTCCAACCTGAGGGGCTCATCTTCCGGCGTCATATCTTTTAGCCTTTTAACATTGTCCATGGGGTTTTCTTGGCAAGGATACTGGAGTGGGTTGCCATTTCCTTCTCCAGTGGACCACATTTTGTCAGAACTCTCTGTCATGACCTGTCCGTCTTGGGTGGCCCTGCACGGTATAGCTCATGGCTTCACTGAGTTACACAAGCCCCTTCGCCACGACAAGGCAGTGATCCATGAAGGGGGAACACGGGTTAGAGCTGCTATTAAGGCCTACCTCGTGGTGGTAAGGGCGGCGAAACGTCAATATTTCTCCGCTCTTATTGCATCCTCAGAGTGTCGCCCTGCAGCCCTGTTTAGGGTCACCCGGGCCCTCCTGGGAAAAGGGGGGGCAGAGGACTACTTGCAGGGTCGTGCAGAGGAATTTGCTGAACACCTGATGGATAAAATTGCTCAGATCCGTTCCCAGTTGGAAGCCAAGCGTGGAGTAGGTCCAGAGGAGTTGCCCGGGGAGCATTCTTGCCCAATTATCTGGGAACGGTTTGATCCTGTTGTCCCTGAGGAAGTGGACAGGGTCCTCGGGGCTGTCAGTGCGACCACCTGTGATTTAGATCCGTGTCCCTCCTGGTTAGTTAAATCTACCAAGGAGGTGACCTTAGGGTGGGTCCTGGCGATGGTTAATTCATCCTTGCAGGAGGGGGTGTTCCCGAAGCCTTTCAAAGAGGCTTTGGTCTGCCCACTCCTGCCATCGCTAGACCTTACCCTTCTGGACAACTTTCGTCCAGTCTCCCACCTCCCCTTTTTAGGGAAGGTGGTAGAAAAGGTGGTCGTGCGGCAGCTTCAGAGGATTCTGGAGGAAACGGATTATCTGGACCCCTATCAGTCAGGATTCAGGCCCGGTTATGGGACAGAAACAGCATTGGTCGCACTTCTAGATGATCTCTGGTGAGAGCGGGATGGGGGGAGTGCATCCATCCTTGCTCTTCTTGACCTCTCGGCGGCGTTCGATACCATCGACCATGGTATCCTTTTGGGTCGGCTGCAGGAGTTGGGGTTGGGTGGCACAATGTTGTGCTGGTTCAGCTCCTTTCTCCAAGGCCGAACCCAATCGGTGTTGATAGGGAGCAAGAGGTCCAGCCCCCGGCCCCTACTTTGTGGGGTGCCACAGGGGTCAGTGCTTTCACCACTCCTATTTAATATCTACATGAAACTGCTGGGTGAGATCATCCGGCACCACGGGGTGAGGTATCATCAGTATGCTGATGATACCCAACTATACATCTTCATCCCAGGTGCCCTAAGTGACGCTGTGACTGCCCTCTCGCGGTGCCTGGAGGCTGTGGGGGCCTAGATGGGGGACAACAGGCTTCGGCTGAACCCTGGTAAGACGGAGTGGCTGTGGATATGGGGAGCCTCAAGATCTAGGACCTTGTCATCTTTGGTTCTTGACGGGGTTGCACTACCCCAGACAGACCCGGTGCGTAATCTGGGGGTTCTCCTGGACTCACGACTCCTGCTTGAAGAGCAGGTGGCAGTAGTGGCTAGGAGGGCCTTTGCACGACTTCGTGTGGTACGCCAGTTACGCCCCTTCCTGGATCAGGGGGACCTCCGCACGGTCACTCATGCCCTGGTCACCTCTGGGTTGGACTACTGTAATGCGCTTTACATGGGGCTACCCTTGAAGAGTATCCGGAAGCTACAGCTGGTGCAGAATGCAGCGGCGCGGACAGTTATTAATGCCCCTAGGAGGGCACATATAACACCGCTGTTGCGCGAGCTGCATTGGTTACCGGTTTGTTTCCGGGTCCAATTCAAGGTGTTGGTTATTACCTTTAAAGCTCTTTATGGCACAGGACCAGGTTATCTGAGGAACCGCCTCGCCCTGGTCACTTCACCCCGTCCCACTCAGTCCAGCAGAAGGGGCAGGTTGCAGACCCCACCAGTCAGGGAATTTCGATTGGTGGGGTCGAGGCAGAGAGCCTTTTCTGCTGTAGTGCCCGCCCTATGGAAGATCCTGCCTCCTGAGGTCCGGTGTGCCCCCTCCCTCATGGCCTTCAGGAAAGGTATTAAATCCTGGCTCTGCCAGAAGGCCTGAGGGCCAGAGGGGGGCCCGCACCTGTGGAGATGGCTGGTGGGATGATGGGTTGTCTCCCCCCCCCCCCAGCATCTTACAGGTTTTTTAGGGCCATAAACCAGAGGAGGTTTTTTAGGGTTTTTTAATATGTTTTTAATTATTTATAGTTTTTAGCCATCTCGGTGAGAGCTGTGTTTTTATTGTGAGCCGCCCAGAGTCACCCGTTGGGGGAGATGGGCGGCATACAAGCCGAATAAATAAATAAATAAATAAATAAATAAATAAATAAATATTGGCTAGTGCTTTGCTTTGCAGCTTGCTTCTATTCTATTCTATTCTATTCTATTCTATTCTATTCTATTCTATTCTATTCTATTCTATTCTATTCTATTCTTTAAAGAATCTACTTTTAAAGCCAGGTGGGCAGAGGATAACAGAAATATGTTCTTTGAAACCATAAATAACACTCAGTTAATCTCTTCTTATATGGCTTAACTTTTTAACTCCACCTTTTCTACTCAAACAGCAGAACTAAAATTTCTTCAACTAGTGGATAGAAACCAGTGTCATTGTACACATATAAGCTTGCCAGGCAATCAAGAGAAATAATGCAGCCTTATAAGTCCTCAAAGCCCCACAACCCAAAAGACTAAATATATCAAATAATCAACAATCAGATTGAAAAACTGGGGTGGCATCTTTCAGGTCCATCTTCTGCTGAGTCAACATTCCTTGCAAGTCCTCTTTGTCTCTGCATATATTGTGGGGAGAGCTTCCTCACCAACTCTGAAGGTGAAGGTCCCATCCAAGACAGCTGTCACTGTTACTCGGGTTTCTGACCACCAACCTCTTTCTCTGTCACTGCTACAACAGATCCAGACATCACTAATTTATCTCCCTTCTGATTCTGAACTTGAACCTGGTTCATAACAGATGTACATTTTAACCATGATTCCCTAGTCATGAACTAGAGATCTCAACAGCTTTCTGTTATCTATCTACTATAAACACAGTAGTAGAAGTTGGAGATTGAAGCATTCTGGATGTGAGCATTCCTGAGAGTGGGGATCCAATCTGAGCAATGATTAACGAAGCAGATTTTATAACTATAACAAAAGGGAGACTTATATACAGGAAATGCAATTTAAGGATAGGCAAAGCCTAGCACCTAGCTAGCTACATCCTACCAAGAGAAAAGTTGAAGAGAATGCACGGCTAAAAACAAAGGCAGAAGGAAGTGACCTGAGATTAGCAATCTCTTGGACAAAAAGTTGGCAAAGCAAGAGAGAAAGAGGAGCACAGAGTTGATCCTTAACTCTATGTATTCCACTGTCCCTTGTGGTCAGTGGATCGTTAGGTGCTGAAGAGTCAATGCCATTGGAGTCATGCCCCTCAAAGAAGATGTGTTCCAGAAGGAATGTTCAATAGCACTGAGTCATTATTACATTTTAAAACATGGTAGAACAATAGCCTGGGTATCAAATACTCCTTCCAAGACTATCATCAGTAAAAAGACTCCCAGCAAGGAATCACATTTTAGGGTGTTTATTTATGGAAAGTGGGGAAAGCCCTCACAGAAGCACTGAGTTTTGAAGTGCCAGAGGTTGCCTGTCTGCGAAGAGAAGAGCTCCTTCTTCTTCCTAGAAGGAGAAGGTGGTTCTCATTTTTCTCTTTGAGCCCCCCTCACCCGCTCCTGTTCTATTCAGGTCAAAATGTTTATTAAGATATATAAAAAGTTCTATTCAGAGGATCTTTCAGTCCTCACAATAAGATTATTCAGGAATGATTCAATGAATGCAATTTATTGCATAAAATCATTCCATTTTTCAACCATATTATTAAATACAGAATGAGAAGCAACTAATGTGTTTGTAACCTATAATGATGGTTTTGATCAAATGTTTTTCCTATCAAAGGCAAAACATTACTTTCTTTTTATGTATGTGTTGAAATAAAATACTGCTTTAAATTGTCTCCTAATTGGTTGATTATTTTTTTTCTGTTGACTCAAAACACCAAATTGATGTATGTAATACTGTCAGATATATACAGAATATACTTGAAACTGAAAAAGAGAATTCTTTTTGCATTAACATAAAGGATGTAAAATAATGTTATATGTTCATGCTTTCACTAAAATATATACAAAAATTAATAACTGATGAGATTTAATTGGTTCGTCTGAGCAGAAGGCATAATAGGCAACTACTAATAATTAAGCATTTTTTAAACTTTTTCTCTTGAAAATATGTATTTTTATTATACATGTACCCTAAATGCCAGAAAACATTTGCTGACCTGGTTCACTCACATCATGCTAAGCTATCATATAGTTTCTTTGATTTTGGTTGAATATGAACCTAGCCGTGATGGCCTCTAAATCATAATTTATGGCTTACCATGACATGTGATTACAACCAATAATGGTTTATTCAACAACCCATTAAAAAAGTGAAGCATGATGTGAATATCCAGCTACTAGTTGGTCTGATTATCTGAAATGTTAATGTAAGGATGAATTATAAAATACTTTGTCCATACAAAAGTAATGTACAGTACTCTGGAGAAATTACCAGCAATAATTACAATTCTATCATTAGTGTGATTGATTTCAGTGTATTTAGTATATACATGCTCACTGAATTGTGATAGGATACTTGATATGAAAATGCACATAGTAATTAGCCTTATCTTGTTCCCAAGCTTTATGCTTTTTAATCTTTAGCCTGAAGTTGGAGATTTCACCTAGAGAGCTTTTCCTTATTTAAGAAATAACCAGCACAGGAAAGGAATGCCTATTTTAAAGGAAAATTCAGTAATGATTTGTCCTGGATAAATGTTCAGTAAGATAATGTTACTGTTTAATGCTAGGAAGCTTTCTGCATTGAAAGAAAACCAAATTTTAGCCTGCTTATTGATTCCTTTATTCAAAGTGTTTGATTCACAAGCAATCTGTTTCTACTATATAAGTGTCTATAGATGTGGCACAAATTCATTAACCTTAACTTTTGATAGATATTTAAATAATTGGCCATAGTGCCTGCTGTACAATTTTTAAAAAATGAACTGTCAGCACAACTCTGTCTAGGAATGAAAAATTATCCTACCCCAACCTGTAGGTATTACATCTAAATTCTCAAATGTACAGCAATCTAGTTCTGAAGCTCTAAGGATCAATACTTTAGAATATTTATGTCAAAGTAAATTACTATTTGGAAGTCCAACAAGCATATAACTTATCTTCAGAATAACAAGGCATCTTTTAGTCTATCAGTGGGAGACATTGTTGATTATGGCATTAACCAAATTAAATAAATAAATGAACCTTTGTTGTGCCATAATAATAATGGCAGGTTTTATATCATTTCAAAAATAGCTGAGTGATGCAATTAAGCCATTAATGGTCTATTAACAAATTTCTCGATTCCAAAACAGGGCAACAAGAGGATAAACCTACATCATATGAGTTCCCCATCCATTTCACATTTCTAATGTAATGAATAGCCCTTTAAAAATATTCTCAAGGGTGTCCAGTAAACATGAAAAAAAAAACGTTGTTGTTGGATCAGTCTCGTCTTAAGATTTGCTAATATGGGATGCTACAATTATTCATTCCAAATGAAGGAACGCAAATAACTAATATCTACTTTACAGACACTTTTTAAAAAGTGTATTAAAAATACTAAAGCACATTCCATTGCTAACAGTGCTGCAGAGGCATCTAGACAAGACTGAAATAAAGAGAGGTTTTACTTAAAGGTTTTACTTTACAGGTGAAACTCGAAAAATTAGAATATTGTGCAAATGTTCATTTATGTCAGTATGGCAACTCAGAAGGTGAAACCAATATATGAAATAGACGCATTACATGCAAAACGAGATATGTCAAGCCTTACTTTGGTATAATTGTGATGATTATGGCGTACAGCTTATGAAAACCCAAATTCACAATCTCAGAAAATTAGAATAGTGTGAAAAGGTTCAATATTCTAGGCTCAAAGTGTCCCCCTCTAATCAGCTAATGAATCCATAACACCTGCAAAGGGTTCCTGAGCCTTTCAATGGTCTCTCAGGCTGGTTCAGTAGGAATCACAAGCATGGGAAAGACTGCTGACCTGACAGTTGTGCAGAAAACCATCATTGGCACCCTCCATAAGGAGGGAAAGCCCCAAAAGGTAATTGCAAAAGAAGTTGGATGTTCCCAAAGTGCTGTATCAAAGCACATCAATAGAAGGCTATGTGGAAGGGAAAAGTGTGGTAGAAAAAGATGCACAAGCAGCAGGGATGACCGCAGCCTGGAGAAGATTGTCAGGAAAGGGCCATTCCAAAGTGTTGGGGACTTTCACAAGGAGTGGACTGAGGCTGGAGTTAGTGCATCAAGAGCCACCACACACAGACGGATCCTGCACAAGGGCTTCAAATGTCGTATTCCTCTTGTCAAGCCGCTCCTGAACAACAAACAACGTCAGAAGCGTCTTACCTGGGCTACAGAAAAAAAGAACTGGTCTGTTGCCCAGTGGTCCAAAGTCCTCTTTTCTGATGAGAGCAACTTTTGCATCTCATTTGGGAACTAAGGACCCAGAGTCTGGAGGAAGAATGGAGAGGCACACAATGCACGATGCTTGAAGTCCAGTGTGAAGTTTCCACAGTCTGTGTTGATTTGGGGAGCCATGTCATCTGCCATGTCAGTGGTGTTGGTCCACTGTGCTTCATTAAGTCCAGGGTCAACGCAGCCGTCTACCAGGAGATTTTGGAGCACTTCATGCTTCCTTCCGCAGATGAGCTTTATGGGGATGCTGACTTCATTTTCCAGCAGGACCTGGCACCTGCCCACACTGCCAAAAGTACCAAAACCTGGTTTAATGACCATGGGATTACTGTGCTTGGTTGGCCAGCAAACTCGCCTGACCTGAACCCCATAGAGAATCTATGGGGCATTGCCAAGAGAAAGATGAGGGACATGAGACCGAACAATGCAGCGGAGCTGAAGGCCGCTATTGAAGCATCCTGGTCTTCCATAAAACCTCAGCAGTGCCACAGGCTGATAGCATCCATGCCACGCCGCATTGCGGCAGTCACTACTCCAAAAGGGGCCCAAACCAAGTACTGAGTACATATGCATGCTTATACTTTGCAGAGGTCCGATATTGTTCTATTTCCAATCCTTGTGTTATTGATGTCATGTAATATTCTAATTTTCTGAGATTGTGAATTTGGGGTTTTCATAAGCTGTACACCATAATCATCACAATTATACCAAAGTAAGGCTTGACATATCTCGCTTTGCATGTAATGCGTCTATGTCATATATTGGTTTCACCTTTGAGTTGCCATACTGACATAAATGAACATTTGCACAATATTCTAATTTTTCGAGTTTCACCTGTATACTGCCATTTTGCAATTTGATTTCAAATTCAAATGGTTTAGAAACTGACTGAATAAGGATCAAAATTATTCTAACATCCTTTAATGCAGGAAGTTCAAAGGAGCTATGGCTAAAAATAGAGCCCATCTCCTGCCATAATGTCAGAGGGTCACATAACACATTTTTAATTGTGCTCATCATGAACTTAATGGAAAACTATATCCCAGTGATAAAGCTGAAAAATTTGCTTTCCTAACATGCAACCCGCTAGTTGTGTAAACTGGAAAGATTTTTAGGCATTAATAGAAGTAGGATTCTGAACCTTAAATGTATGAGTTTCAAATTATTGTCCAGCCTAGGTAATCCATCCAGGATTCATCACTGAAAAATATCACTATATGCATTAGTCCTCAGGTCAACATTTCTACCTCAGAGAGGTCCTAAAACTGGGGTAGAGGATTGACATTCTTTGTTGAGGTTCAGAAAGTTCTCATCTATTTGTAGAATCATTATCATACCCTGATTATATCCATCCATGTATTCCCAGGACTAATCCAACTTTCTACCTACTACAGCTGGAGAGTGACCCCTCCTCATCTGGTAGATTAAATCAGTTGTTCCTTCACTAGAATAGACAAATCTGCCCATTTCGTTTGTCTCATTTTTCCGTTCTTAAAATCAATTAATCCATCTTTGTATCAATTTGAAATTTATTTATATTTTATGTGTATGCAAAAAATCATATTTTTAATACATATTGGCATGCAATTTTATCTAACATAAGCATTTTGGCAAAAAAAAGTGTGCGTGTGTGTGTATGATGTGTGTGTATGCATGTATGTACATGTGTGTGTCTATGTATGTGTGTGTGTGTATGTTTGTGATATATATATATATATATATATATATATATATATATATATATACATACCATATTTTTCCGACTATAAGACGATACTTTTTTCTAAAATCCTTACCCTAAAAATTGAAGGGCGTCTTATTCAAGGAAGTCAGCTGAGGAGAGAACCGCGCGGTGGCAAAACTGCCCATATTTTGTCTCTGCGAATGGGCTTCCTCCTATTGCTAGCCTCCAATCACGAGTAAAATAGCTTGTCTCCCAAACAGACTTCCTCCAATCACGAGCCTGATGTAACTGATGTCAGCTGATGCTGAAAAAACCAATTAGAGAAGGCTGTTTGCAGAGAGAAGCTATCGGCAGTTTCACTCGTGCTTGAATGTAATCAGTTATGCAAAAGAGCATGGAAACAGAGCTGCAGAGAGACGGTTTGGACCTTCTCCCACCGAGTGTATCAGGTCAATGTTAACTAATTACTAAATAAAAATGTGTTCTGCACTATCTTTAAAATATTGATTTCTTAATTTTGGGTTGGAAAATGGGGGTCGTCTTGTACATGGGGGCGTCTTATTGTCGGAAAAATACGATATAGATAGATAGATAGATAGATAGATAGATAGATATAGATATAGATATAGATATAGATATAGATATAGATATAGATATAGATATAGATATAGATATAGATATAGATATAGATATAGATATAGATATAGATATATAACCTTCAGGTTAGCTATGACTCCTGGCAACTGCCTGGACATTTGGCAGAACACCTCTTCAACTAGATGACCAGATTTAAAGTCATCTGAAATCCCCCTCTCTCTCAAGGACCCTCTCTCTCAAGGACCCAAGGCAGAACACTTCAACCAGATGTCCAGATTTAAAGACATCTGAAATCCTCCTCTCTCTCAAGGACCCTTTTTCCATTTCTGAAAGCCTAGTCTTTGGATCTCCATTGATTGCCTTTAACAACTAAGATCAGCAAGGATCAAGGGAACAATTCCTCCAGAAAAACAATAGCACAAAGAAGTTGCCTCTACATTGTGCCTTCTGAAACACATACAGCAACTTGGGCAGATTTGTTGTCATGTAACAAGGTCAGTATTTTCTGTTTTCAATGAAACCTGTTTAGCCTGCATGGTAACATGATTGCTTGGCTTTGAAATTTGTGACTCCATGAATATGTGAATTCATGCATATCTTCTTTCTGAGGTTCTCTCTTTATAGTTCTCTGGCAACTTACAGAAGGAGGGTTTTTTATTCACCAAGAACTCACAAAATACATTTTTTTTAACCAATATGTTGGCCCTGGTGGGAAAAAAAAACTACAAGGCTATTTTTGTGAGCACCAGAATCCCTTTTGTTTTCTCTGAGATATATTTCGTCACTAGCTGAGGACTGTAGTCAGCAATTATAAAGTCTCTGGAGACATAAAATATTGGAGAAGTTATCCTTTAAGATTCATTAAAAAATAAAATATAGAAATCTTTGAATAAATAAAGAAATCTTTGAAAAATTATTTCTTCTTTTTTAATAAAAGACTTACAAAAGTGATGCTTCCTCGACATTTCTGGTTATTACAGAAGAGAACATAGGTGAATCCATAGGCTTCCAAATGCATCTCTATAAAACTTTCTGGCAATCTGGCACAGGCAAGAACCTTCAAAAGTATAGTGAATATTTCAAAATAAACATTGCAAGCACTTGAATTTCCAATAACTCTTTATCAGACCAGATAGTCAAACAAAATGTGGAAGGGGACGGGGGCAGGGGGGCGGGTGGAATGTGGCTTACATTAAGCTATATCTCACTTCAAAATCAGATCTTGTTCAAAGTAGTAAAATATTAAATGCAGTTATCTGAACATAAATTCGGGGTCAATCTTAATTTTCCCTCCAAATTCATAGTAAAAAACGTAAAGAGGCCTGATATACACACCCTAGACCAGACATTTTCTTAATTGTATCTTGTATTTTATAAGTAAAATTTATTACTTAAATTTAAGTATATAGAGTCTTTTAGATATCTGTAAATCAAACTCTTCAATGTTTATATCTTATACATATTTTTGCTCATTAACTGATAAGCAAAACATTTCCAGACTCATTCAGTCTTGAATTATAGAGTTCTACAAGGCTTGCTCCTTTACTCAACCTTTTTAATCATAAATAATAAGCATTGATGTATCAACCCTTTTACAGTTATTTTCTACATCACCTTGCTCAGTTATTACCCATACACATTATGAACTTGCTTAGTATCTTCTCTGTTAGTTTCAGTTCTCTTACTTGTTTAATTATCTGGATTTTCAATAGTTTGTTGTGTAATGTTTTAAATTTTCAAAGTTCTGCATGAAGGTAACATAGCTTTTGTTTCTTTGTGGAAGTGGGGGCAGAGAATAATCAAGTATTCACTAAGTTTTCATTCTGAGTGCCTTAAGGACTATTTATAGAAGCATTTGTGGTAAATCAGTAATATAAACATATTTGCTGTTTGGAGTAAAGTTATCTTATATGTTTCAAAAGCAAACAGAATATTTTTTTTACAATAATAAGGTATAAACTAAAATAATTCTATATAGAATATATTTATTTTATTTTAGCATAATTATATAGTAACATAAAATAGCAGATCAAATTTCCCCAATTTGCTGCCATTTGGACATGCTAGAATTATATTCTGCAAAATTCCCGCCCAACATATATTCCCAATTAAACTGGAGAAGCACTACATTGTAGGACAATAAGATATGTAATTTCCCAGAAGTATAAATTAAAACTCCAAAATGAATATCCATAATATATATTAGAATTGTCATACTAACTACACAATGTGATTTTTAATGACTACCTAAGATATTTGCCTAAATTTGTAGAAATTGGACAACTACATGGTAACTACTCTGAGTATGCAATAATCTGGAATAAATCTAATATTATCTGTATTGGTACTAAAGTCCCAAATGATATAGATAAACATTTAAATTTTATCTATTTTCCACAATTTATCAGATACTTCGGGATTATCATCCCTAGGAAAATATCCTGTTAAGTGGATACCATTATTATGGAGTTGAAAAGAGATATCAAGAGATGGATGACAATGTTTGTGGGAAAGAATCAACATAGCAAAAATAAATATTTTATCAAGATAAAGAGCAAGAAAGAGCGAGCACTGACCATGTTCCATTTAAACAGACTGATAAATTAACGGTTAATTAATTCATGGTTAATATATATACTTTTTATTAAAACTCTTAAAAGAGAAGTTTAAAAACCAATATAAAGTAAGGAAGAAAAAAGAAAAAGAAGGAAAGCAAAGAGAAAGCAAAAAGTGCAAGAAAAGACAAAAAAGTTGAAGAAAAATAGAAAAGAAAGAAAAAAGATAAAAAAGAAGTGGTTTCCAATATTCTTCACAGCAGTTATAAGTACAACTATATTTTAATCTCTTTCTCTTTACATCATAATATTCTTCCTTCTATAATCTATCCTGTCCAATCATCAAAGCCATAAATCACAAGTATGTTTTTTTTTTCATTTTTACACAAAAGGTCCGTAAGTTCCAGTCCCCAATAAATGTACATAGTGTTTTTTCTCTAATAAAAAAAGTTAGTTTATCCATCTCAGCAAGATCTGTCAATTTCACCAGCTGTTCCTCCATAGTGGGTAGTACCGAATCTTTCCATCTCTGTGCATATAATAATCTCACCGCAGTGATCATATATTGAAATCATCTTCCATGGCTTTTTTCTAACTATTAATCCATTAGTTCTAAAAGGAAAAGTTCTGGCTTCAACTGAATATTAATCTTTAAAATCCTCTGTATCAATGTAGTTATTTGAATCCAGATTTTTTTAGCCTTCTTACATGTCCACCAAGCATGATAAAATGTCCCTTCCTTTTGTTCACATTTCCAACATACATTTGAAGTGCCTTTATACATTCTAAATAATTTCTCTGGTGTCATGTACCAACTATACATTGTTTATGAAAATTCTCTTTGGCCAGGCCAATTCTCATAACACAATGTAAATGTCAACACTTTTAATCACATATTTTCCCACTGATAAATTAATGGTTAATTTTTTATGGATGTAAGAAATATCCAGGGTTTCTCCTCAAAGCTATGCTTTTATCTGAAAGTGGTGGTTTAACTTTTCTGATTTCAAAGAACACCATTGGGCATACTTGCTAATTTCAATAATGCACTGGAATGAAAATTACATTGACCATTTACTTCTGCACACTTAACTATTTGCCACCTGGCAAATCCTGGCAAGATCCTGGGGAGATGCCAATATCCCTGAAGAGAGGAGTGGTGCAATTCCTCCTTAAGGGACTTGACCTGGCATTAGACTGGACAAGCTGTATTAGACAACTATTCCCCATATCTCTTGAGAAGCTGCCAGGCCATCAGTTACAAAGGGCTCTGGAAGAATGTGATCTTCTGGACCTTTTCAATTAGGGTTGCGCATAGGCATGAGATGGAGACAGCACTAGTTGCATGCTTTGATGACCTATGGTGGGGTCGGGTAGCCTTTAACACCATCAACCATACTACCCTTCTGGTCTCCTATAAGGCTTGGGAGTTGGGGGCACCATTCTTCACCTTCAGTGGTTCAATGGCTCCTTCCTGAGTCAGCAGTTCCAGTTGGTCTGTGTGGGGAGGAAAGGTTGAGCCCTTGGACACTCCAGTATGGAATGTTCCAGATTTGACCCTCTCCCCCATTCTATTTAACATTCACATAAAACCACTGAGGGAGGTCGTCCAATAGTTTGGGGTGTCTGAGAAATGTGATAAAAGTCTTGTCCCAAGGAAGCTTATCTGAGTAATCAAATTCCACCTCACTATTTGAATGAACTTGGCTTTCTCTTTTTTTCACAAAAAGTTTACAGTTAACTTGGCCTCCACCTAGACTTAGGAATCCTTTAGCAAAGTCAGGAGCAAAGTCAGTGAATACCACACAACAATTCCAGAAGAATACCCTAATCAATACAATACAATTACAATACAATACAATACCCTAATCAAGGAACTACCAAGGAGAAAACCACATCCCCACCAACACTGGCAGGGCAAGCTACTGTACATAAACCGGGAGCAAACCCCACACTCACTAGCATTGATGATGTTACCTAGTCGGATAATGAAACATCTGCAAGCAAACAACCAAGCTCAGAGAGCAAGACTCCACAATTCCAGAAGACTACCAGTAGATTTTAAAAGGTTCATGATCATGGTATATCCCCTGCCAGGTAAGTATGGTCTTCCACATACTAGCCTTTATGTTCCCCTACACCCATTTAATGCTCCTACCCCTCCTTTTAAATTTAGGTTTAGATTAGGTTAGGCAGAGAAATAGTGACTGGTCCAAAGTCACCCAACTTCATGACCAGATGAGGATTTGAACATGAGTCACTCCCAGACTAGATCCAATACTCTCTAACCAGTGGATCCTTCCACACTACTGGTTCTATATGAGAGTCAGACATCTCATCAGAGATTACAGTAGAATTAAATGCTGCCTCTAGAAATCAATATATATGACAACTGCTTTCTTTCTTTGCCAGACACTCTTGACAGGTAATAATTGTGAATTGCTTCCTAGCTGCACACTTTGCTATGACAAACTAATCTGCACTGTGTGATCTTCTAGTGAAAATAGGTGCCAAATTCTTCTCTTTTGCTTCCCCACTTCTTGGAATAGCATTTTTCTTTAGATTAGATTGGTCCCAACACTGTCAAAGTTTTGGAAAGCCATCAAGACTTGGATATTCCAGAGGGCCTTTGGGGGTTGACATGAGTTTGAATCTCCCTATACTGGGGTATTGTTTCAAATTGTTCTCTGGATAGCTATCTGATGTGATATTACACAGTTTTGTTATATTCAGTTCTTAATCTTTGTTACTGCATATGAGAGTGCAAGCCACTCAAAGTTATATGTGATCGGAATGGCATGTAAGCCTCAGTAAATAGGATAAAGAGGGCAAGATCTGGGTCTATCAGGAGTGCTCTGAGCTGTTTCTCCTATGGCAACTTTGAGGGTTTAAGGGTGATGCATGGTGTGGGGGACTGATTATAAGGATGTGATATGAGAATGTGAGTGGATAGGAGGTTGGTGAGAGTGGGTTGCCAGATTACCAACTTCCTGACCATAGTATGTATGTGAGGTGTGATTGCACTGCATGATTGACTGATACCCATGTTGGAAGAGTTAAGAATCCCCACATTTTAAATGGAGCACCCTGCTATCTTAGCAACGCTATTTTGCTGATCCTAAAGTCGTCCTTTTCCATTTACACTCTGCCTGATGTAAAAGCAATCTTCTAAAAAAATGTGGTAGTTGGATTTTAAATCCAGATCATCAAATTGTTCCTGGGACTGTATGAGATCCATTGACACATTGTTCTGTGGAACTGAAACTGAAACATATGTTAGCATATTCCAAGTCTCAGCAAAGGCTTCCTTTCGGCACTGATAACATACTATATGAATGTGGCTGTTTCCCTTGTTACTGGATATTACTCCTTATAGGCTGATCAAAAATCCTTTCCAATTCCATCTGTTCTAGCTCAGATGAATCACAACAGAGAGATTCAGTTGTCTGATCAAGTTTATATATTGCTTATTTGAAGTCTTCAAAGTATTTTTACTCTGCCCTTCAGCCAAAAAAGGTGCCTAGGAAATGTACCTATCGTAAATAAAATGAAGACAGTACCTGACCAAAATAGTGCGTTCTAAATGACACAGCATAAAAAGAAGAAAGGACAGGGAGGAAAATAAAAAACAGAAACCTCAAGGACCCGTTATTTCAGTCAGAACAGAAACTTACTAAAGCAAAAGTAATCATATTGGCCTCTGATCGAAAAGGACTTTATACAATTTAAGTTGGGACAGAATTTTCTGAAGCTCCGTGCTCTCCCACTATCTAATCTGACTTGGCAACTATTATTGTTATTGATATAGCATCTTAAATTATTTTCAGCTTTGCCAACATCAAGACCACTTACTTGATTTCTCTTCTACTGTCTATTTAACAGCTGATCTATGAGCCCCAGCTAAGGATGGGAACAGATTTGCCAGCTAGATTTCCTGTTTACAAAAATAGAAGGTCTAACAATGATTTGCTTATTTATTATTTCGTGCAAGGCTTGGTGCAAACCAACATAAACTCTGCACTTGATAGGGCATAGTTTGTATATTTACAGACTACACCCACCATATTTTTAAAACTGTACATATTCCGTAAAGATAGGGTTTTCATAATAGCCACATGGTAACCCAACTACATAAACACACTCTATCCTTTCTTCTGTGCATGTGTGTGTGTGTGTTGGGGGGGGGGGGTTGCATTGTATCTAAAGAAGAGTTTATATAGACTAAAAAGCTAACAAACAGTTTCATAAAATTGAGTTGACCTAATCAGTGATCATGTGTTCACTGAAACTGTATTCCCAAGAAAAATCTGCAATCAAGCATTTTTACTGAAAGTAGTAATCTCCTAACTGCTCTGCACCACATAATAAATCTTCTCTCCTTAAAACTGCCAGATCTAATCCCCAGATTTGGGACACTTGGTTCTCTAAAGTTTCTCACTGAGCTTGCTGTTTCCATTCAACATTTGTTGATCTAAAAGTTGAGAGCCGGAATTTCTCAGGGCACAGATATTAGTTACATCAAGAACTGACAGTCAACCAGCTTCAAGGGTGACAAGGACAGGGCAAAAAGTATGTTAAACCATGAGAAGAGTAGGAGACAGAAGCACCAGCATTAAACCATAATGGGTGTAAGAGGGAATTGCATCTTTATGCTGACAGAAGACAATCAACATCTTTACTGGCTTCTTTGTAGTACGTAATAAAGCTGTGCTTCTTTTGCATCAGGAAACCTTGAGCTAAGTATAAACCTAGAGTGGTGTTTCTCAACCTCGGGAACTTTAAGATGTGTGGACTTCAACTCCCAGAATTCCCCAGGCAGCATGGCTGTCTGGGGAGTTCTGGGAGTTGAAGTCCATACATCTTAAAGTTCCCAAGGTTGAGAAACACTGACCTAGAGCCTATTCAAGCTGTGCCAAGTCAAGTGTTGGAAATCCTGCCAAGGTCCTGACAGTGAACTTGATAACTACAGTATGGGGCTGAAGACTACCACAATCGTAACAATATCTTCTAGTCAAAAACTACTGGCTTGGACTTTCAGACTATCATCGATTCACATAACTGGGTTAGCCAACATAGAACTGCTAAAAGATGGCTTCTACAGTCTTGCATTAGTGTGCACCATTATCTTAATGAAAATAGATTTGAAGACAATCAATTATCCCTTCTTCTAAAAAGTAACCTCACCAACCATCTCTCCATTTTCACATTGTTTGACCATCTTTTGTGGTAGCAATTAGGACTCCATAAAAATGCCCATCATTCATGGCTCCTTTTGCAGGCCGCAGAAAAGGTGGTGCATTCCAAATGCAAGGGGCAGAAAAATCGATAGAATTCTTCCTGCTTTCTCAAGCTAGTGGCTGCCACTTTTATTTTACAACAATAGCCAGCATAATGCTATGTGGTTATACATTAGTGATCTTTCTAGGCCATCAAAACAAAACAAAATGACAGCAGCCATTCTTTGTACTAACTTTCCTAGAAATTTGTCCCTACATTATTGAAAGAGGTAAAGCAGTTTCATGCACTCTTTGCAAATGAATGATCCATCACCACCCTTCACTTCTGTCAAAAGTTTTGAGACTGTCTAAGGTTGCTAACCTTCAAAATTAAGGGGAAAAAAAATCTGGTGTGAAACTTAAGTAATGTTTAGTATCTCTCGTGGGAGTAGTCCAGAAGAGGATCAGAAGTGACAATAGGGGATAAAGCTCAGTAGTTTTAGGTCTCTTGAGAAAGGAGTCCAAGGGTGAATTTTGCACTAAGGTTAGAGTTTATCATCCAGTCCAACAAGATACCTGGTTATTAAATTTGGCCTGGTACCTAAATAGTCGGTGTTGTTCTTTCTTTTCAACAGTTTGTTTGTTTGTTTGTTTGTTTATTTATTTATTTATTCGGCTTGTATGCCGCCCATCTCCCCCAATGGGTGACTCTGGGCGGCTCACAATAAAAAACACAGTTCTCTCCAAAGATAGCTAAAATCTATGAATAATTAAAAAGCATATTAAAAATACCCTAAAAAACTTCCTCTGAGTTTGGCCCTAAAAAAAACCCTGTAAGATGCTGGGGGGGGACAACCCATCATCCCACCAGCCATCTCCACAGGTGCGGGGGCCCCTCTGGCCCCCAGGCCTTCTGGCAGATCCAGGATTTGATACTTTTCCTGAAGGCCATGAGGGAGGGGGCACACCAACAGTTGGCCAGAAACTGCAACAATACAGCCCAGGATCCCCTCTCCCATATTTCTGTTCACTAGGACTCTTAAAGCAAATTTAACTATAATGCCATTGGACTAAAATTCAGCTATAATGCCATTGGGTTAAAACATTATTTAAATAAATTAAACCAATGGAAGGGAACAGTTTTAATCACCTGGCCACAGCCTCCATTTTGACATAATTGATCCCCCATCTGGACACTTGTCAGAGGAAATTTCAGTTTGTGAAGTAATCATTGCAGACTTGAGAAAAATGGAATGAAATTAAGTATTCCATCATACCATTAAAATATTGATAGAATTAATTGTAGTTTGCGATCTAGTACAGAAACTTGAAATTGCTTGTGATAGTTGCATTGGGGATCCATCTATGGTTTAAATGTTGCCTTTACTAGAGTGTACTATTGTAAAATAGGATGATTCAAAAGAAGGGAAGGATTTTGCACTTTACATATTTGTGCAAGGAATGAAGTCCAGCAGATGCTGTTTTCTCATTCAGTAGTGACAAGTGGTAATTGATATATCCCATTATTTCTTCAACTATTAAATATCCAAGAGATTTGTGTTCTGCTTTGCATCTGTCCTGCTTGTGATTTCTCTTTCTCATTCTCTTTCTCTTTTTCTTTCTCTTTTGAATATTTATAGGCTCCAGGTATCTTACAAGAAAGAAAAGAAAGTCATCGTGTTACTTAATGTTCCTACGAAATTCCCCACTCAACTGGTTTCATTAGCAAAGGTCACAACAGTTGCCCTTCTAAGATTTCCCCGCACTGCTTTAGTAGTTTAAAAATTGAAATTAATCATGTAATTACTTGAGAGATGATGGCAGTATATCATATACTTAATTATGTACATTTAACTATACAGGTAACATAATGTTGGGAACAGTCATCATGTTCAAGACATGGTGTAATCAGAAAGCTTTGCTTCTCTGTTACATTTGAAGCAAGAGAGCCCGTACAAATCTTAGGCCAGTTTCTGGACACAGGGGGAGACTGGATGGAAACAAGTCTGTATCTTGATAACATAAAGCTCTTGTAGATTGGTATCTCCCACGTCTGAGAATTAGGAACTTCCTTTCTCTCTGGAGGAACTAATACATAAAAGAGTCCTTCAGTTTGGTACCTATCAGACACTTTCCTCATCTGATTTTTTTTTTTTAAAGGATTATTAATGGGAACTAGCAGGCTGCTAAGTAGGACACTAGCCTTCAGCATCTTCTTTGTTTACAAAATGCTTCTGAAGCTTAGGAATTCTTGAAGTATTAAAATGGAGAGTGGCTGCAACCTAGGGCATTGTTTGTAGGAGTGCCCACTTGCCCAGAAAAACAAACATAAGTAAACTGGGATAATAAAGATAAAGAGCACTCTGGGGATGGTGGGAGATAACTCTACTTTTCTTCTCCCAATAAATGGCTGTTTTGCGGCAGCCCTTTTGATCCATGTCATTCCAAGGCACAGAGCACATTTTTCCACATTGATCTGGCTGAAGGCTGAACTTATCGGAGCCCCTACTCTTGTGCTACATCCTGTGGAAATCCCTCCACATCACCTTGAACGAGAGCTTTACCCTCCCCCATTGTTTCACTTTTGGAAATAACCTCCAATTCAGGTCCACAATGAAAATATTTCGGTTCACCTTAGCGTTTGAATTCCATGTTGTGTTTTGCTTTACACATGTCCCTGGTGTTCTTCGATGGATGGCATTTTATCATTTATATTGTACTTAATGTAGTAAGATGTTGTTAATGATGCATACCTCCTGGAGACACCGGGAGTAGCAGATGGCATATAAATATTTAAATAAATCGAACTGAGTGGAAGGGTGGTGGAATTCTGAGGACTATTTTTGAATAATTTGTTTTAATTTGGTCCAATGCGAATCTGCATGGCGTGTAAAAGCCTAGATGGATATGTAATCGGATCCAGTGACAGAACTGTTCTTTTGTAAAGGGCAATAAAATGTGATAATATTGCAGAAATATTCACACACATCTGTTCAGCTGGCGCGATTATGAACCCCACAGTCTATAAACTTGCAGTAATGGCAAGTAAGCTTCACTTATACTTTGATTTTAAAATGACCTTGGGAAGGTTTATAATTAAGGATGGCTTAAAATGTATTTCATCTACCAAAAATAGCATATCCTTTTAACATAATTGTCTTATTTTCATAAATTTGTTACAATATTGTCATTGCATGCTATACAACATATAAATTTTATTCTTTTGCCAATCTGCCAATATGCTTGATGATGAAAGGAAGAGTTCTTTTGGCAGTTCTTCTATACAGTTTGAAAGGGGATGGGTTGGTTTCTCTAGAAGTCATGTTATTGCTGCACTTTTCTAAATGTAACAAAAATGAGAATTCTAGCAAATCATTTTAAATAACTATTGAGATATACTGGTTGTTCATAAGAACTACTACAGTGATCTCAGGGAAGAACAAATAATGCTAAAAATGTATGATTTCTCTGCTGCCAGTGGCAATAGACTATGAATTTGGGGAATCATCATACCCATCTACTGTCAGAGGTATAGATCTTTGGAATATATTGGGATCTGTATAGAAAAGATGGAGGGGCAGTAATTTAAAGTGCCACTGTTACCATTAAGCTTTTTTTATTTATCTGTGATCCAGGAAAGAACCAACGGTCTACAAATAGTTTAACTGATGATTCCCATTCATACCATATATATTTTGAACTCACTAAGAAACCGTCATAACCTGGCGCAGTAAACAGAAGCTCTGTTTGGTCTTTCTTTGCAGTTTCAATGAAGCTAATTGTCTTGTTTATCACTTTCTTCCTTTGCCACATACAATTTGTACAGAAAATCAGGCAGAAAACAATTTCAGCTTCATCCCTACATACAAACAGCCAAAGAGATGATGACCCAAACAAACCAGAAATTATACAGGAAGCATTGCTGGCTGATTTATGCAGAAGAATGCAAATGAGGCCCTTTTAAGGTCTCTGTTACTAGTCAAGCCCCGATGTTCAGTGCTCTTCATTTGCTTTCGCTCTCCCCCCCCCCCCCCCCATTGCCATAGCAACCCAGTAGACTGTCACCCTACAGAAGATGCTGCTTTTGCAGGTGGTTTTCAGATAACATATTAAGAAAGGGAAAGAAATAATTGGTCCCCATAACCACCAAAGATATGACAATACGGTTTCTCACGTGGGGCGATGCCTTGTGTAATTTGATTGCTTAGACATGATGAAGCAAACTTGACTGCATCAGAATATAAAATACATTCCAGTCCTCTTTCATGATGGTATCGGTGTGCAGGATTTGTTTTAGCATATCACTAAAATATTCATCAGCATGGACCAACTGAATTGAAATCAAAATAACCTGAAGCACATATGTACTCACTCATGAAGCAGTAGCCATCAATCTCCTCACGTTCCCATGTAGATTACAGAAGGTGAGTGATATTTCTTCTGGACCACGCTGAAAGAAGAGGAGCCTTCTTTCATAAGAGCATTACATGTCAATGCAGAAAACCTAAACCCCACTGCTTTGCGATGCTTCCTTTCCCCTTTCATGATATGAAAACATTTTTTTTTCCTTCCCCCTCCCTGAAAATATCACATAATGGAAAATTATGCAAGTACTCTACCAATGTAGTACAGTACCCCAAACCAAAATGTTTAACACTTCACTCCAAAATACATCAATCTCTCTAAGACATGCAAATAACGATCTTGTTATTATAGAAGGAGACACGTCTATGTAAGCATAAACAAGGCTCATGGAATGCCACAGGAGAACAATGAACCCTAAAATGTCCCATCTCAGGGAATATAAATTAAATCTAAGATGTACGATGTACGATGTAAGCCAAGCCAAGATTTTAACTTAAATCCCATTCTGCAAATGGGGTGGAGTGTGAAGGTTAACCACCTTCTATGCTTAGAGCAGTATCCCAAACCAAAATGTTTTGACGGTACGGGGGCATTAGGGCAACAGAAACTGTATAGATTTTGGGGCTTACAGCAATATTGCTCTTAGAATGGGCATATCATGGCATGAAATGGAAGTGCACTGGGGCAAAAAAGCTCAGTTTAACCACAGGGAGTCCATGTCAAGCTTGTGATATATAAATATTGCAAATAAATAAATAAATAAATCAGTCTCCTCAAAGAAGATAAGCAATATTTTTATTATTCTGAACCCAGGATTTAACACAAGATCTTCCTCTTATATACCCATCACATTTCAGAAAATATGAAATTGCCCTTTAATAGTCCAACTTTTCAGCAAAGTTGAGGATTTTTTTACCCTGGAACTTGCAGCTAGAATAACTATGGTATCCAATTCATCTAAAATCATCTAGCTACTATAAATCAGTATACTATAAATCATATTTTGATGATATGGAGATACAAATGAGCTGAAGAGATTGAAAGTTACAGCCAATTCCATACATTCAACTATTTTTATGAAATTCATATTTTTTTTTAAAAATGGAGAATTTGTAATACATTAGATGCATATTTAAAATAAGACTATGTAATTTTGAACCCCAACATCTGAGAAGAAACTTGGATGAGGAAAATTCAGGAAGCTTCCAGTATGGTTATTTTTCCCCTGAAGACTTAAAACCTTTTCATTCATTCAATGGAATTGATTTTTCCCCTTGTATGGGATGAACTGATCTTGAACAAAAAGTCTAAGGAAAGCATAACGTTAAGAATGACTTAAGTTTCTTTGTAAACCTACCTGGGTTTTGCTGAGTCAAGTAATTTGTAATTTTAGAATCATCTACAGTATTTAAAAAGCTAGTGAATATTACATCTAGCCATCACAGTCATAGAATGGTCTTAGCAAAAATCTAAGATTTAATTTAATCTAAATGTTTCAGCTCATGCATTCTTTTGCATCTTAGATTAAATAATATCTTATTTATATCCAATAAATTTATTGGTGCAAGTTTTCATATGCTAAAAATCTAAAAGACTTTTTAAAATGTACAGTACAAATGAAATGGCCTCTGTCACTTTGTCTCAAGCAAAAGTTCAACTAATGCACAACGCTTAAATAATTTGGGGTTAATGTTTGGTCATGTTTTTGTCTCTGAAACAGTATCACTTTCACAAACAAGACTCCAGTGACCTCCTTTGGGGTCACTCAAAATATAAGACAACTATTACAGTTAGACCTTTCCATTAACATTTCCATCCAGATTTTCATGAGACATTCAGTCTATACTATAAATATATTTCAGAGAAACACAGACCTGGAATTATCTTTCTTTTATTATTAATATATCTCAATGGCCTGCAACACTGACATTATCTCTAAATCCTCCCACTCTCTTTGTCCTCATTTATTTCATTCCTTTTGTGTGCCTTGCCAGATGAGCACGATTTTTTTTTCCCCTGAAGTTTATGCATTCACTGCCTCCACTTTCTCAAAATCTTTCTTGTTTTATTTTAATTGCCCTTGTGCCTCTTACCTTATAATGCTATGGCTTTTACAACAGCATAAATATATATATATATATATATATATATATATATATCCCCTTCATGGATCACTGCCTTGTCGTGGCGAAGGGGCTTGCGTAACTCAGTGAAGCCATGAGCTATACCGTGCAGGGCCACCCAAGACGGACAGGTCATGACAGAGAGTTCTGACAAAATGTGGTCCACTGGAGAAGGAAATGGCAACCCACTCCAGTATCCTTGCCAAGAAAACCCCATGGACAATGTTAAAAGGCTAAAAGATATGACGCCGGAAGATGAGCCCCTCAGGTCGGAAGGTGTCCAATATGCTACTGGGGAAGAGCGGAGGGCAATTCCAAGTAGCTCCAGAAAGAGTGAAGCGGCTGGGCCAAAGCCGAAAGGACGTTCAGCTGTGGATGTATCTGGAAGCGAAAAGAAGGTCCGATGCTGTAAAGAACAATATTGTATAGGTACGTGGAATGTAAGATCCATGAACCAAGGCAAGCTGGATGTGGTCAAACATGAGATGACAAGATTGAACGTCAACATCTTGGGAATCAGCGAATTGAAATGGACGGGAATGGGTGAATTTAATTCAGGTGACCATTGTATCTACTACTGTGGGCAAGAAACCCTTAGAAGAAATGGAGTTGCACTCATAGTCAATAAGAGAGTGGGAAAGGCAGTAATGGGGTACAACCTCAAAAACGACAGAATGATCTCAGTGCGTATCCAAGGAAAACCATTCAACATCACGGTAATCCAAGTCTATGCCCCAACCACTGATGCCGAAGAAGCTGAAGTTGACCGGTTCTATGAAGACCTACAAGACCTTCTAGAACTAGCACCAAAAAAGATGTCCTTTTCATCATAGGGGATTGGAATGCTAAAGTAGGAAGTCAAGGAGTAATCGGAATAACAGGCAAGTTTGGCCTTGGAGTACAAAATGAAGCAGGGCAAAGGCTAATAGAGTTCTATCAAGAGAACAAGCTAGTCATAGCAAACACTCTTTTCCAACAACACAAGAGACGACTCTACACATGGACATCACCAGATGGTCAATACCGAAACCAGATTGATTACATACTTTGCAGCCAAAGATGGAGAAGCTCTATACAGACGGCAAAAACAAGACCAGGAGCTGACTGTGGCTCAGATCATGAGCTTCTTACTGCAAAATTTAGGCTTAAATTGAAGAATGTAGGGAAAACCACTAGACCACTCAGGTATGACTTAGATCATATTCCATGTGAGTACACAGTGAAGGTGATGAATAGATTTAGAGGATTAGATTTGGTAGACAGAGTGCCTGAAGAACTATGGACGGAGGTCTGTAACATTGTACAAGAGGCAGCAACTAAAACCATCCCAAAGAAAAAGAAATGCAAGAAAGCAAAATGGCTATCTGATGAGGCTTTACAAATAGCTGTGGAAAGAAGGAATGCGAAAAGCAAGGGTGAAAGGGAAAGATATAAGCAACTGAATGCAGATTTCCAGAGAACAGCAAGAAGAGATAAAAAGGCCTTCTTAAATGAACAATGCAAAGAAATCGAGGAAAACAATAGAATGGGAAAGACTAGAGATCTCTTCAAGAAAATTGGAGATATCAAAGGAACGTTTAGTGCAAAGATGGGCATGATAAAGGACAAAAAAGGCAGGGACCTAACAGAAGCAGAAGAGATTAAAAAGAGGTGGCAAGAATACACAGAAGAACTATACAAGAAAGATCTTAATGTCCCTGATGTCCATACTGGTGTGGTCACTGACCTTGAGCCGGACATCCTAGAGAGTGAAGTCAAGTGGGCCTTAGGAAGCATTGCTAACAACAAAGCTAGTGGAGATGACAGTATTCCAGCTGAGTTATTTAAAATACTAAAAGATGATGCTGTTAAAGTGCTGCACTCAATATGCCAGCAAGTTTGGAAAACGCAACAGTGGCCACGGGATTGGAAAAGGTCAGTTTACGTTCCAATTCCAAAGAAGGGCAATGCCAAAGAATGCTCAAACTATCACACAATTGCACTCATTTCACATGCTAGCAAGGTTATGCTCAAAATCCTACAAGCTAGGCTTCAGCAGTACGTGAACCAAGAACTACTGGATGTACAAGCTGGGTTTCGAAGAGGCAGAGGAACTAGAGATCAAATTGCCAACATTCGCTGGATCATGGAGAAAGCACGAGAGTTCCAGAAAAACATCTACTTCTGCTTCATTGACTATGCAAAAGCCTTTGATTGTGTGGATCACAACAAACTGTGGCAAATTCTTAAAGAGATGGGGGTACCAGACCACCTTACCTGTCTCCTGAGAAATCTGTACGCGGGCCAAGAAGCAACAGTTAGAACCGGTCATGGAACAACCGATTGGTTCAAAATAGGGAAAGGAATACGACAAGGCTGTATACTGTCACCCTGCTTATTTAACCTATATGCAGAGTACATCATGAGAAATGCCAGGCTGGAAGAATCAAAAGCCGGAATAAAGATTGCAGGGAGAAATATCAACAACCTCAGATATGCAGATGATACCACCCTAATGGCAGAAAGTGAAGAAGAACTAAAGAGCCTCTTGATGAGGGTGAAAGAGGAGAGTGCAAAAGCTGGCTTGAAACTCAACATTAAAAAAACTAAGATCATGGCATCTGGGCCCATCAATTCCTGGCAAATAGAAGGGGTAGAAATGGAAGCAGTAACAGACTTCATTTATTTGGGCTCGAAGATCACCGCAGATGGAGACTGCAGCCATGAAATTAAGAGACGCTTGCTCCTTGGGAGGAAAGCTATGGCAAACCTAGATAGCATATTAAAAAGCAGAGATGTCACCTTGCCGACAAAGATCCGCATAGTCAAAGCTATGGTTTTTCCAGTAGTAATGTATGGCTGTGAGAGCTGGACCATAAAGAAGGCTGAGCGCCGAAGAATTGATGCCTTTGAACTGTGGTGCTGGAGAAGACTCTTAAGAGTCCCCTGGACTGCTAGGAGGTCAAACCAGTCAATCTTAAAGGAAATCAACCCTGATTGCTCATTGGAAGGATTGATAATGAAGCTCAAGCTCAGATACTTTGGTCACCTAATGCGAAGAGAGGACTCTTTGGAAAAGACCCTGATGCTGGGAAAGATTGAAGGCAAAAGGAGAAGAGGATGGCAGAGGATGAGATGGTTAGATAGCATCACTGAAGCAATGAGCATGAAACTGAGCAAACTCAGGGAGGCAGTGAAGGACAGGAAGGCCTGGCGCAATATGGTTCATGGGGTCACGAAGAGTCGGACACGACTTAACGACTGAACAACAACAACAACAACATATATATATATATATATATTTTTTTTTAATCTGCTTAACAGTCATTACTGACCCTGCAGTGACCGCCCCCTAGCGGTTTTCAAGGCAATTGCATCTTTCTAGTTTCGGAATTAGACTTTGCCAGAGCCTAATTCCTAGAGCGTCAGCCCAGCTGGCAGCACAGGAGGCGGGATTTCCGTTGCTTCGCGCCCCTTTTTCGGACGAGCGCGGTTTTCGCGCTTTTGCCGGCAACTTGTCCCGTCTCTCTGTTGAGCCGTTGCCAGCATTTTTCCTCCCACCGGGGTGAGAGTCCTCATTTATCTACTCACGTATGTTTTCGATCTGCTGAGTTGGCAGAAGCTGCGGGTATAGAAACAAGAGCTCACCTTGTTAACGCGAGGCTGGACTCGAACCGCTGAAGCTTTCAGCCATTTCTGGCCGGCACTTTCAGCGTCATTAAGCCGCTGCGCCACCGCGTCCCCCTATATATAATTTGGCTTGATGCTTTGGAGAGGCATTTATATATATATATAAATGCCTCTCCAAAGCATCAAGCCAAATTATTACCAAATTGAGCTAAATTATTTGTGTAGCATGCTAAAGAAATTCAGTTTCAAGAAGAATATTTTTACCAGTACACGTTGCCAATAAATCTGAATGTTATTAGTCCAAGCACTTAAATTGTGTCTTGTCACATAATCTGTATTGGAATTTGGAAAACCCACTGAAGCAAGTTCATCCAGTTTTGGCCAGAAGTTTGAAGGACATGCTTGACGGAATATATGAGAATGAAGAAGTAGGTCAGAAAGCTATTAGAATAAGATAAAAATGAAATAGAAATAAATGGAGGCATTTACTTCTGTCAACGTAATGCTTAACTGTGAATGTCTTGGAACTGTAGTCAGTCACAAGCTGAAAAAGAATCTGCAGCGTGACATGGCTGGCAAATACAATTTTAGCCTGCATCAATGGAAATCTAGTTTCAGATCATGGGAAGAAATCATTCCTCTACATTCTGCATTTATCAGACCGCTCCTCAAAAACTGTGACCAGTTCTATGTACTACATTTGGAAAAGATGCAGAGAAGAGAACTGAGGATGATGAGGGGATTGGGAAAAAGTTTTACAAGTAAAAATTGAATTAGGTATATTTAGGTCATGATAATACTTTTTGAGTACTTGAAGGGATAACAGATACAAGTAGGTCAAGAACTATTTTGTATCATTGTAAAACAAAGGACACAGAAGGATGCTATTAACTTAGAGTAAGATAGTTTCCAACTGAATATTAGAAGAAATCTCAAATGCAAAAGCAGATCTTTGGTGAAATCAATTACCGCTACTGATTATGGACTGGGTGTCATCACCAAGTGTGTTCAAGTGGATGGTAGATACCCATCTATTAGGGATATTTAAATCTAGATTCCTGCACTGAACAAGGACTGGAATTAAATGGCCTAGGTGGCCCTTTCCAACTTTATGATTCTAGCATTCTTTGGACTTAGAATATAAATGTCCCCACAGAGCTGTCGACTCTGAGCCATCATGAGTGCTGTACAGACAAAAGGATAAGATATAAATTGATGATGATGATATAAAATTATTTCACATCACAATAATGTCATTTTGGCTATGTGATAAGGCCTAAAGCCAAATCAGGATGAGAACAACATTTTCAGAGTTTACTATAGGGAGAAAAGGGTGGAGAGAAGATAACTTGTGCTCTGCTTACACAAAGATCAGATCAGATAAAAACCTAGACATTGAATTCAAATGACACTATGCCTGAGTAGTGTTCGCAAGTTGTGTAACCTCATTATAATCAGTAACTTACAAAACACTCGGGGAAAAAATGATTTTTGGCAGAAAGGCAGGATGCAGACTTCTTGTTGTTACTTTTCACCTCTCCTGGAAATTTTCAGGATTTGAATATTTCTTTAAGCAAATTCCAATGATGCATATAAAATTCCCTGAACAGGACCAGAGCAATCATTAGATAGCATATGGTGGTACCTGAGCCAGTTGGTGAATGCTGAATGCAATGGATGCTGGATGAGAAGCAGCAACACGGTGCTGGAAGACAGAGTTGTTTTTGGCAGGTGGATTCTGCTCAGTCAGTTAGGCTGTGGCTCTCAAAGTTGGAAGTAAAATTTAACAGCCTGGGTGGTTAATTTCTGTACATAGAATAGGGAAGACATTCTACATATTCATTTATTTACAGAGAGAAAGAGAGAGATTTAAGTCCCCTCATGTCAATCTTGACTCCTGGACAACTCCCTGCAGTTTTCTTGGCAGAAAAGATTTTTCAGAAGTGGTTTGCCATTGCCTTCTTCCTAGGGCAGAGAAAGAGTGACTGGCCCAAGATCACCCCGCTGGCTTCATGCCTAAGAACTCATGGTCTCCCGGTTTCTAGCCTGGTGCCTTTAACCACTACATCAGACTGGGTCTCACAGAATTTATATAGGCTGACCAAATTCTCTAAGGACATTACAAATAAAAAGAAAAGAGAAAGAAAGAGAGAGAATTTAATATTAAAATACCTTAAAAGAAATAAAACAATAGTTGTCACCTTGAAATAACTTAAAGTCAGAGATAAATAAAACCCATTGTAAAATAATTCATGAGATTAAAAGAGAAAATTAAACTGCACCTTTAAGTTTAAGTTTACAACTTTAAATGCTTTGGGAGCATAACAAGGCCTTAATCTGATGCCAAATCATAAAGAAAGCATTAGGCAATGCTTTCTGGGAAAGGCATTCCAAAATCCAGGTGACATCAATGAGAACTCTCTTTCTGAGTAGGCCCCATATGACTACATTTTTGTGGGCCATCCAGAGTTAGGTCTCAGAACAGGACAGCAGACTGAGTAGGCACAAAGGTCATCATCTTCCCTCATATGGCAAACTGCATTTTCATTTAAATTAGGGTAATTATATCTCTGCATCTATATATAAACATTAGAATATTCAAGGTTCACATATGCCATTCTCCCCTTTTGTCTTCTTTTATTTTGATGCATCTTCTCTTTATTTCAGCAGTGCTTAAGAGGCTGCTTAAAGCCCACTCTGTAGTCAATCTGTCTGTTCATTAAGGCCTTCTGCCAAATAAAGATTTCTGTCTCGAACTGAATATTTCCAAGAGCAGGCCAGTGAATTTAGCAATAAATGACCCAATCACTCACTCAACAAAAGCCTGACACTGTATTCCCACTAAGTGGTTTGGAAAGACGATATAGTATATTTATCCCTTATTTCAAGCTGCAAGAACTCCTTTCTTTAATCTAGCATATTAGCTTTACAACAGCAAGTGGGGGCTCACAGGGGATGCAGTTCTTCACAGGCTTTCCTTACCCATAACATTTCATCCTTACATTTAACAAGTACCCAAACAAGGATGAACTCACCTATTTTAAAATAAAGCACAAATACATTACGTGAGCTTCATAGGAAGAAATGTAATGGGGAAAGAATCTGTAGATGCATCATAAGAAAAACGTTGGGCACCTTCCTGAAATTACCTGAGACTCTTAAACTTCTGTAGAATAACTGGCTTGCAAATAGCATTCATGGAGAAAACATTTTGCAGATATAGATCTCATTTGTATGTTTGAAAGTGGCTATAGATGGAGCCAAGGTAGCTATTCTAATTATATCAATCCATTCAGTACCACTGACATGCAAGGAACTATTCCATAGTGGTTATGCAGTGCCCCCCCCCCCCCCCCAGATACTTAGAATTCCACATATTAGACGATAAACATTTCAATAGTCCCATTGACACCAGGGTATGTCAATAATTCAGTGTATTAGTTGGATGCAAATACTACACAATAAGGTTTTACAGGGCAGGGGGAAGGGGGGGGGGTGTTTCAAACTGTAATTGGGAATGCCAGAGCAAATGGGGCTCTATCTTTTGACTGAGCCCATTGTTGAACTCCAGCCTGAACCTCCGACCTCTTACTTTGGAGACACACAATAGGCTTTGATATGAGATGGTGGGAAACGGGCTTGGAGGCTCATTTCACATTCAGCTGCAATTCATCAGCTTGGCTGGGACTTCTAGCAGCTTTAATGACCACTGCAATGGATGGTTAAATCAATTTGTGATGGTGACAGCATGGCTGGCCTCTAGACTGTAACAATCCAGGATTACAACTGGCAAAAAGGAGCCTGTTATTCAGATGTGCCTGGTTCCTCCTCAGCATTGAGTGGGAAGAACAGCAGGACAAAGTCTTTCACAGAGTAAGTTCTATGGAATGTATACATTCACTACAGTTGACTACACATTGCCACGGACACTTTGGGAAATGCTAGAGAGCATTTTAAAAAGGCATTGTTAAAAAGATAGCTGTAGCTATAGAACTATAGCAATAGATACAGCAATAGTTATAGCAATATCTATAGATATAGATAAATATGAAATCTTTGAGGGGAGACTGGCAGAAACAGAAGAAAAATGTCCTTCTGGACTGAGTGGGTGGTCTCTATTCCTGACCCTCTTATTCTCCCAGCAATAATATGAGGATTATTTTTTTTTAAAAAGTCTTGAATTTAGGGCACAGCAGTAGGAATCAAACAATAGAAAGTAGATGAAAAAATAAATATTCTCTTTTCACAGAACCAACTGGACAAGGAAGAGTTGCTCCCTCTTCTGTTTCTGGGAAAAAGAACAATTTATTTACAGATTGATGCCTTTTAAAAGATAGATATCAATACTTTTTTTTTAATGTTGTGATTAGTTTGTGTTAAGAATGAAGAGTCCAGATGGACTGTATCACAAATTGTTGGTTCTCTCCAGCAAGTCCAAAATAAATATTAGTGTTGACATACGTACATATATACCCATGACATTATTACCTTTCAGGGTAAGCAATGTTTTTCAAAGTGCAAAAAAGAAAGAAAGAAAGAAAGAAAGAAAGAAAGAAAGAAAGAAAGAAAGAAAGAAAGAAAGAAAGAAAGAAAGAAAGAAAGAGGGAGGGAGGGAGGGAGGGAGGGAGGGAGGGAGGGAGGGAGGGAGGGAGGGAAGGAGGGAGAGACATAGGATATAAGAAAATGAAATATAAATGTAGTGATACACAATTCGCTATGACTGTCCATACCTTACTCTTATTGCAAACCATTCTTGTTTCCACAACATCCATATGCTGATCCATACATTGCCTTTTGTTCTTCTCACCTTTCCCTTTTGGAGGATTTCATCAGTTTTATCTAACCACAGCTTTTTCCATCTTTCCCGTCTTCTCAACACCTTTAAGATTCCTTCATACATATTTCACTCTCTTTATGACCAAGCCACCTCAGTGTACTTCTTTTGTACTCATTTCTCACTTTTGTATTCAAACCTTATTCATTCATTACTCGTTCATTCTTTTTTATTATTATTATTATTTATGTATCAATACTCAGAAAAACATCGTGTCAGCTGGTTCCCTTCTCAGGTACATAAATCATTCACCCTATTTTAACAACAACAACAACAACAACAACAACAACA
Organism: Liasis olivaceus; assembly: GCA_030867105.1. Classification (NCBI taxonomy): domain Eukaryota; kingdom Metazoa; phylum Chordata; class Lepidosauria; order Squamata; family Pythonidae; genus Liasis; species Liasis olivaceus. Next base: position 233,916,961 of record CM061349.1, on the reverse strand, counting down.
ACAACAAGAAGAAGTCAGAGCACTGCTCCTAACATTAATTTAACATTAATTTATCTCACATCATGACAGTTCATCTTTTACTTACGTGATTAGTTCTTGTTTTACCATGCCCGTGTCTTAATTAGCCCATTCTCACTGAAACCACATGTTAAAAAGAAGCATATCTTTTGTTAAGCAGATATTTACTAATCACCATTATCATTCATTCTTGGACCTTCAGTCACTTTTCCTGTATTCCCTCATTTCATTTCCACCCATCCATTCATGGCACCTAACAGAATAAATGTTAGTAAGATGAGAGAGAATAGGTTAGGTTACTGGCCTTGGTAATGCTCATGCCACATGCAGCATTCCCTGACAACAGTAAGGACACAATAACAATGTGCTAGTTTGGATACATTTGGGCTAATATAAGTCTACAACCAAAACTCCGTTTTATCCCAGGCATACTCACATTATCCGTACAAGCTAGGAAACATAAATACTACTTTGCAAGCCAAGGTACTTTTGCCTGCGTTCCACCAACTAGGAGGTATATGCACTCAAAACACTTGGTTTTAATGTAGTAAGAAATGGAATCATGCATTTTAGAAAGTCACGCTTTCATTAAGCTACAGTCCTAATATATTCTTATTGGAAATAAATTCTATTGTCATGGTTAAGATTTTCTATTAACTGGGCTCGCTGAATATAAGGTTAGTATTAATGTGAGCAAATAAAAATTATGTTAGTGTGGATTTTAAAAAATACAGTACAACAAATCTCTGTCTTTGGATCCTATTCATGAAATACATTCAGCCACTTCCTAAATACATTGTATTGAAATAAGACCTAGTAAGCTATTCACCCACCTACTATGTAGGTTTCAAAAAGGTGCTAACTCAGACTGTCTTGCATATTACTACCAGCAGATACAGCCTTTGCAATCAATCTTCTTTCGCCCATCTCTACAGGATTTCATGTCTCATTTATAGAATTGCCATACCCGATTGTTTGTATCTGCATCTTTACAGTTCTTCATTCTCAATGCCTGGAGGCTGTTCTAGCCTGGATAGAGAGGAACAGGCTCAAACTTAACCTTGATAAGCTATGGGTCTGTAATTCTTCTGATGCCAGTGATTTTCCATATTTGGTTACAAATGAGGTTGTACCTCCCTGTTGAGAGTTGGTGTGGAACTTGGAGATCCTCCTGGACTCAAGCTCCTGCTTGATAAGTAGGTGGCAGCTGTGGCCAGGAGGGTTTTTGCACAGATTCATCTAGTCTGACAATGGCTCTCTTTCTTGGACCAGGAGTCCCTTCTCACAGTGACTCATGCCTTGGTCACTTCATGTGTGGACTACTGCAACATACTCTACATGGGGCTACTTTGAAGATCATTCAGAAGCTGCAGCTGGTTCAGAAGTAGTGGTACAAGCAGTTATGGTATGTCCATAAAACACCTCTGTGAGCTTTGGGTGTGATTCAAGGTGCTAGTAAGCACCTATAGATGTCTGCAAGGCATACAGCCTGGCTATCTGAGGGACCACCTCTCTCTCATTATTTCTGCCTGCCCAGTAAGATCCAACAGAGTGGGCATGCTTTGTGTCCTATACATTAGACAATGTCATCTGATGGGACCTAGAATGAGAGCCTGCCTTTTGGAATAGCACTCACCTAAAGGTTCAGGCCACCCCAACCCTGTAGACCTTTAGACATTCTTCATTTGGTGTACATAGTTTGTTTTGACCATGTTACTTGTTTCCTTCTGTTATATGATGTCCTTTTCTGTTTGTTTGTTTGCCTTTTTTAGGTATTGTACTGGTTTTAATTGTATACTGCCAAGTCAGTGTTGAGTTAGGGTGGCCTTTGAAATCAAAATTATCAATCAATCAATCAATCAACATACATGCATACAAATAAATAAATTCTACACATAGGCATGCATAGACACTCCATTCAGACAGGCTTTTGAATGCAAATTTAGTGCTGTAGTGTCTGCATCATGGCCACTCAGAAAAACTTTTGAACATCCTATCATATGATCAGAATCATTCAGAAAGGCTTTTAAAAACTGATTTACTGTTATGTCATTGTTGAGTAGCAATGTTCAGGGAATTTATCAATCTTCCTTTGCTTCCATCTCTCAGACTCCTGCAAGCAACCATTCAAATGAAGACAAAAATATGTAGACAAATGAATGAATTATGGCAAGAGGGTGGGAACTGCTTGCATTTTATGTTATTCTCTTTGAGGGGAAAATGAAAAGATTTTTATGAATTCACAACCTGAAGCACATCTTGAAGGGGGTGGCATCTGCAGCTTGTCACAAAAGGCACTCAGCTATTGACCCAGCTTAGAAATATAGAAAACCAACCCACTTAGACTAACATTCTTTGCAGGCTCTAATCTTGTAAAAATGTAGATATGCCTGTGATTATTGCACTGTAATGTTAGCATTGTTATATAAAAATATGCAAAGGTATTTTGATCTCACTAAAATGTGCATTGTAAAGACTTAGGAAATGGAAGGTCTTGGTATGTGCCTGCCTTTTCATCATCCTTCTGATGGCAGTGGTGTCACTATTCTGTTGCCAAAGATAGAGCTGCAAATGCCAATTGCCCTCTGCCAACCCTTGCTACAAAATCCAGGTAGACAGAACCCAAGGCCATCCAAGTTTGTTTGCATGTAAGGTAATACTTTCTCCTTTCTTAGAATTTCTTAGCAATATTTTTCTATATTGCTCCCCAAAGAATCACCTTGATCTTAACCATTCATATTTTTGTTGGTTTCAGCCATTCAGTCTCTTCTGACTTCTTGTGCCCCCATAGACTTCAATTTGCAGGATTGCAGGTCAGAAGCCATTCTCTGAGTTCGTAAAAGCTCTTAAAAGCTTGACCCATCAGTAAGAGTACTTAGCAATTTTGTCTTCTTTTTTGGGTCGCCTTTGATTTTTCCAAGGATCAGGATCTTCTTCAGAGACTCCTGCCTTCCCATTCAACATATTTAAGCTTTCGCTTCATTACTAGTACTTCCAGCAAGCAGTCTGGTTTTACATCTAATATTGAAATATTTATATATAATAATCTAACAGCTGCCACTGACACTGACACCTTGATCGCTTACAATTAGACCCCAATTACACTACCAGCACAACTTTATTTGGTTCTTCTTGTTTTCTTCAACAAGAAAAGCATCACTTAAATATTTGTCTTTTCATTCCAATTTTCTCAGGGGTGGGGATGTGGTGATTGTCATCCAGGAATCTCTTACAGCTTTCAGGGGTGCTGTACCACAGGTCATTGGATGTGAGACCCTGTCCCTTAAGCTGGGCTCCCAGGATCAGTTGGGAATGTTGCTTTTGTACTAGCCTCCCTGCTGCACAACAACCTCCCTGACTGAGCTCCTTGACTCCATTTCCGGGTTGGCTGTGGCACTTAATACTATTTTACAAAGCGTCTATGGATAAAGTTCACCATTACAAACATCATTCTCTCCACAAAGACCTCTGGACTGGCAACAGGGAAACGAAACTGAATTTCATCCAGAAGCTAACAATGGCTTAATGTATGTGGTTCTGGAAGCATAATAAGTAAGCAGCAGCAGCAGCATCTGAAGCAAAGTACAATGATGCCAAAAATGAAGAATGTGAGGATGTACTGAATAGAGGCTCTAATTAGAGCTGCTATTAAGGTCTACCTTGTGACACTAAGGGTGGTTGTGGTGATAAGGGTGGCGAAGCATCAGTACTTTTCCACCCTGATTGTGTCCACAGATAGTCACCCTGTGGCCCTGCTTAGGGTGACCAGAGCCCTTTTGGGTAGAGGGGACTTGGAGTGCACTTATAGGGCTGCACAGATTTTGCAGAGCACCTGGGACAAAATTGCTTGGATTCTTTCCCAGTTAGACGCCAGGCTTGATACAGGTCCTGCAGAAGTGCCTGGAGTGCAGTCCAGCCATGTTATCTGACAGGAGTTTGAACCTGTTGGACCTGAGGACGTGGACAGGGTCCTCATGACTGTGAGCCTGGCCACCTGCTTATTAGACTGATGCCCCTCCTGGCTTTTGAAGACTTCCTGGGAGGCGACATGTGGTTGAGTTTTGGTGATGACAAATTATTTGAGAGAGGTAGTGGTTCCTCCACTCCTTAAAAAGACATTGGTGTACCCCCTCCATGCTAGACCAACCATACTGGACAATTTTCATCCAATATCCAACTTTCCCTTTTTAGGGAAGGTTGCTGAGAAGGTGATCATGCAGCAGCTTCAGAGGATCCTGAATGAAATGGATTATCTGGACCCATTTCAGTTGGGTTTCATGCCTAGGTATGGGACTGAAACAGCATTGATCATGCTTTTATATGACCTCTAGTGGGAGCAGGATACAGGTAGTGAATCCATCCTTGTTCCAGTTGACCTCATAGCAGTCTTTGATACTATCGACCATGGTATCCTTCTGGACCAGCTGCAAGAGTTGGGGGTGGGCAGCACTGTATTGTTCTGGTTCTACTCCTTCCTTCGCAGCCAGTTCCAGTCAGTGTTGATTGGTCCTGCCCTCAGTCCCTGCAATCTGGGGTGCCACAGGGTTTGGTAATTTCTCTGCTCCTGTTTAACATCTACATGAAACCGCTGGGTGAGGTTATCTGTAGACATGATGTGAGGTATCATCACTATACTGATGATATCCAGCTATATATCTCCACATCTGGTGGAGTAAGCAACTCTGTTGATGTCCTGTCTAGATGCCTGGAGGCTGTAGGGATTTGGATGGGGAAGAGTATTCAGTTCAACCCTGGCAAGCCTGAGTAGTTTTGGGTTTGGAGGCCACCTGGATCTGGGAATCTACCATCTTTAGTTCTGGATAGGGTGGCACTGCCCCAGACAGACCTGGTGTGCAATCTGGAAGTTCTTCTGGACTCACAACTCCTGTTCGATGGGCAGGGGGCAGTTGTGACTAGAAGGGCCTTTGTGCAACTTTGGGTTGTATGCCAGTTGTGCCCATTTCTGGACCAGGACGCACTATGCTCAGTCATTTATTTCCTGATCACCTCCTGCATGGATTACTGTAACACACTCCACATGGGGCTGCCCTTGAAGAGCACCTGGAAGTTTCAGCTGGTGCAAAATGCAGTGGCACAGGCAATTATGCATGCACTTAGATCAGCACACATTACACCTCTGCTCCGTGAGTTTCACTGATTACCAGTTTGCTTCCAGGTTCAATTCAAGGTGCTGTTAATGACCTATCAAGCCCTAGATAGCATGGGGCTGGGTTATTTGAGGGACCACCTCTTCCCAATCACATCTGCCATCCCATCAGATCCAGTAGGAAGAGCATGTTGTGGGTCCTGTCCACAAAGAAAAGTCATCTGACAGGATCCAGGAGGAGACCCTTTTCTGCCATGGCACTCACCCTTTGCAAAACCATTCCCCCTCAGGTCAGATTGGCCCTGACCTTGCTGGCCTTCCTGAAGGGCCTGAAAACATAGCTTCGCCATCTGCCCTGGGAATCCGGTAGCAGTGATATAGACCCTGCAAAGTGACTGAATTGCTAGGGAAGTTGAGTGTGGTCTCCTGCAGATTATGGGTGCAGGGGGTAGGGTTTTTAATGTTTTTTATTGTTTTATTGTTTTTTAATGATTTTTCTTGTTATTTTGCAGTTATTTTGTTGTATTATTTTGTGTTTTTAACTTGGTACACTGCTCAGAGTCACGTATATGAAATGGGCGGCTACGTGAATTTACCAAATAAATAAAATGTCACAATTTACATACATGTATCCTGAAGTCTAATGCAAATAAGTCGTGGTGTTTGTGTGATGATGTCATTGTGCATGTTTTGTCATTGATTCCCATCTTGGTCCCCTGTGAATGCCTTTGCAAAGAAAGGGTCTTCCTGAAGGCTGCACATGGGCAATGTAACAACCAAACCAGTTCTACATGTGTGTACTGTCAGTTTCACTTAACTAAATGTCCAAAGTACTGCAGCCTTGTTTGCACAGAGATTTGACTTAAATAATTGGAATTGCTTGCAAATAAGACTCCTGGGTAGCTGGTAGTTATGTCACTCTAACGGGAAAAACAACAAAGAATCTTGTAGCACCTTGAAGACTTACATTTGATTAAGTGTAAGATTTTAGGGACTGGCCAAGATCCATTCTTGGGACACTGGAAATACGATCCTTGGTTTATTTTTTATCTAGTGCATAATAGACATGCATATATCTATTAACCATTAGGCTTAAAACTGGCTGGTGAGGATTCAAGAAGCTATTATAAATGCACTCAAGTGTCTGAACCAGTCCAGTCACATTTGTATTTTTTTTCCTTTTGAATGGCAGTCTGCAAAAAAAAAAAAAAAAATCCCATTAAATCCTTTTTTTTTTCCAAACCCTTCCCCAATTATCAGAAGTTATTTGCCAAATGGCATTGGAGAAAGCACAGGTTTGGCGTACAACATTAATTCTTCAGATTCTAGCCATTAGGGAACTGATAAAAAGATGATATATCCCACTTTGCTGAGGCAAGTCATTACAATTTTTCATTAACTATTGTTTATTCTCACAACCAGTTATATGAATGTCAAGGAATAGGAAGGAAGGGAGGGAATGAACTCAAGGGAATGAAAATAACAAGATCCATCCTGCTGACCTACTAGCGCTAAAGCATTTATTCACATCACTACTTGAACCCTGTGATATAGTGGAAGTAAGTCTGGCATATGCCCCAGGAAATGTCACAAACTAAATGCTGCAGAGAAAACAAGATACAATCAAATCCCTTTCGTATGTGAATCAAATGATGGGTATATTAATACCTGAAGAAAAATATTTTATTTCAATCTAAGACACAGCTTCAAAATGCAAACAGCAGGGAAAGACCTCCCTCCCCCCCCCCAAACACACACACATTTTTTTTAAAAAAAAAATCACAAAATCAGCACATCACCACCTCATCCTTATATGTAATCCAGACATCTAGAGGGAACCAGACTGGAGAATGCTAGACTACATGGCAAAAACAACAACAATAACCACTATTTGCAGGAAGACAGGTTTGGTACTAGAGTTAATCTTTGATAGCAGACCAGGAAAAATAGATTAGAGGAACTACTTGGTTTCTATGGCAACTGTGCTAGTAGAGAATATAGAGCAAAAGATGTTATGATCTGAAGTCGAGGCAGTTTCTCTGTAGTAACACCATGGAGTTTCTGTATTTCGTAGTAAGATAAACAGTGTTTCCAGAGTGAATCTGCTGCTGAGGCACAGAGCATGAACTGGCTATTACTTGAATGTGGATTAACAATACACTGCTTTACACACTGCTGTCTCAGAAGCATATAATACACAGTAGATGTAACCATGTGAAGAGATTCAGGGAACAGATCAGAGGGATCTACTGAGAGAAATGGAATTTCATAAGAGGACCAGTACAGGTATGGGCAAAGAATATTTATGTTGAGGACGGATGTTTTGTAACGTGGGGATGGAAGAAAAGAAAAGCTGCATCTAGGGAATATCACAGCTTTAAAATGATTTATGATTACATTATATCAGGGTCCACAAATCCGATAGATTCCCACCACCTGTTCTAGCTCTCAGGATATTCTCTACCACCTCAATTTACTTTTTTCTTTTTTTTTTTTAGCAGCACTTCCAAACACCAACCACATCAGGTTGCAGCGACCCACTTTTATTTTCTAAAAATGCCTCTCAGTCTTTATGTGGGGTCCACAAGCATTGTTGGAAATGCAGATCATGTTTGAGGCTTCTATTAAGATAACTGAGTTGAAAAACACACCATTTGGGACAGGAAGCCTGGCAAGTAGTAAAGGAGCTGTCAGCAGGCATTTGGTGCCTACAAGCACCATGGACTATATAATTGTAACCCCCCAACCCAATGCCTTCAAGATGCATTGGCTTATAATTCTAATCATTGCCAGCTGGCAGAACAGTTTTTAATGCAAAATGAAAAAGTATTTACTATACAAATATAGAATCGGTTTGATCAGTCCATACAGTTAGCACTTCACTACTCAATTAAAAGTTTGCGAAGTGTCAATTAAGGCTTAACTCTTTGTGTTACGTATGCAGCAAATATGTTTTATAGTCTCATAGGGATGCTCTAAAAAAATTCTTCATCTGAATTTCTCCCTGGATTGTAATTCCGAACTATAGTGGTTTATTTCCAATGTGGAATTCATCCCTTTGGAATTGTCTATTGCTCCACTTGTCGTTGCTTTTATTTCTAAATTTTGTTCACAGGACCGCCTGCCTTTGCAATTTGTCGTCAGCTTTGGTTCCTTTAGTTCATGTTTACCTTTTCTGTCCTTCCCTATATTATTTATATATATTGTTAAAACAATCCCCCAAAAGCCATCCTGATGCAATTGTACATGTAATAGAGTTACGGATAGATTGCTCTTATGTAGCATTTTACTAATGTCCAATAAAACATTACACCAAAAGAATTTCAACATAATCATACAGAAAAGTATCATCAATATTACCTTTATGGGTTTGGGGGTTTGGCAATGTATACTAATAGTAGGTGGCAACTGCTGTTCAATTCTGATCAATCAAAATTTACAACAATGCTCCTTTTATTCCAAGCCCATTTCAACAATCATTTGTCACACTTCTGATGATATTATTCATATAGAGCCTACAATTCATAAAGAGACTGTAATTTTTATTACAGAATTTTAATGTGTTTTTTAAAACAAAGGACATTCAGAGCCTTTTACATATATTTTAAAAATACTGAATAAAATGGAAAAAAAAAGGAGAATCATATCATTATTTCTAGAGATTGGTGTAAACTTATGCCTGTATCATCATCAACCATCATAAACATTCTTGGTGCATTTTTCCCAACCTCGTCAATTTTGAGATGTGTGGACTTCAACTCCCAGCATTCTTAGCAATGGCCATGCTGGCCTGGGAACTTTGGGAGCTGAAGTTCACACATCTTAAAGTTGCTGAGTTTGGGAAACACTGTTCTTGTTTTTGTTAATTAAATGAACTATACTTCCATTGGTTTTATCTCAGTGTTAAGGACTACTTTAGGCATTATACTACTACTTCAGCTATGGCTTGTGATACTTCAAGTCTGCAGCCAGTATTATAACTTTGTTTTAGGATACATGATAATGGCATGATTTTGTCCTTTAGTAAATGACCTTTAGCACAAGTAACTAATCAGCTTCTTACCTTTTTGAAGAAGAAATTTCTGCTTAGAAAATGGAACTCTGGTACCCATTAATACGGAATCTTTGCAGTACCTATTTTTGTAAGCATTCATCCATTATTGCTTAAATATATATTAAGATAAATTGTTTTACCAAATTAAATTGAAAAGGATATCTGCACCTATTGACAAGGATACCTGTACTTTCTTTGAAATTAGAAAAACCGCAACAGCTCATTCACCATATTTTGTCTCTCTCTCTCTTTTTTTTTTTTTGCAGTGAAATTATTCCCATCCAAAACAGATGTTATCCTCTTAGATATAAGACCATGGGACAAGACCTTTCCAAATTGTTTTATTATTTTTATTTCCATCGCCTAGTTTTCCTTGCACTCGCATCCACAACAGGATCATGGATGAACAGCCTTCTGTTCAACCATCACATGAAGAAATGTCACATTCTAAGGAGAATATTAAACTGCAAGAGGAATTACTGGTGATACAAAGGTATCAGACACAAAGAAGATCAGTTCAGCAAATAGCATATAGTGACTCAGCCTTTTCATCTGTATTATATTTCTGTATGATAAAAGAGCCTTTCCCAGCCTGGCACCCATCAAATATAAAGAATGACAATTTGCACATTCCAAGCCAGTGTGAGCAATTTCCATCAAACCTAAACTTATTTTTCCATTATAACAATAAAAAAAATTATAGTATAGGGAATTTCATTTATTTTACTATTTGCAATACTTGTGAAATATATAGAGCAGCTCTCTATTTAGCAATGTTCCCTTATGAATGATTACAGCCTCAGAAGTATAAATGCCTTAGTTTTATACAGATAAATGTGTAAATATAACAAGTACTAGAAAGAGAGAGATGAAGATTCCATATCTGTGCTGCCTTCATGCTTAGTTTCAGCCAACTGAAACTGTGGCGGGGGACGAAGAGCTGAAAATAAAAACTATTTTTATAGTAAACAAAAGAAAATATTAACCTAATAGAACTTGTTTCACACAATCACAGTATTCATGGGATGTATGATATATATCAATACATAGGAACTATTATTCCTTAACATTACAGACTATCTCACATAAAAATCTTCATGTTGTTCTTAACGCATCTATCAGAATCCCAAGTCAGCATGTCTAAAAGGAATTCTGGAAACTGTACCCCCACCACATTTGGCAGGTGACAGACTGAGGGGGGCTAGCCTATACAGTCTCCAACTTATAGTTATTGCATCAATGTATTATCAATCTACCACCTTGTAAAAATGAAATTTAAACATCAGTTTAAGTGCTGCTTGTAAAAAGTGACAATGTTATGAGCTGACAGTGCAAAACATCCACTGGATGTACCATTTTTTAAAGTCCCTACATGCAAAAGCTTACTACAAGTACAAATGAACATGAATGAGAAAGTGTTTATTCCCAGCTGTATGGATTTTCTAAATGAAGGTTTTTCTAAAAAAAACAAATAAGAGGAACATTATGCAATTTGATACAATTCCATTCCTCTATTTAGATTGGAGTATGGGAGTTATTCTATCAGATTTTTCCACTTCATTCCCTGTTATTCCCAGTTATTCCAGATTTTACCACTTCATTCCCTGTTGTGTTATATGCTAGATCTCAAAATGTGCCCATTTTCAAGCATTTTCCTATAACCTGAAATATCCAGCTTTAGGAATATTTAGGAGGGGGGAAAAAAGAGAAATTAGTTTTGTACACAGCTTTAAACTAAATCTGTTCATTTATAAAACTATAGTCCAGTATGATTAATTAAATTTAGGGACATATAGAATATGTGGCCTGAGGTCATAGCCTACGTAATAAAAGGGGGGGGGGGGTTGTAGCTTCAAAGGATACTGGTTTTGTCACTGTATGCCAGTATATTGAGGGGGGAAATGGGAGTGAAATATATACTGTCTGGTACAGTTGCCATGACAGCCAGCTGAAGAACAAGGAGATGGAGAAAATCTGACTTATGTGGCAAAGTAATGAATTTAGCATCTATAGGGACAGGAATAGATTTTCTGTCATATTCTGTAAATCATCAACAAGAAACTCACACACTGTAGATCTACGGGAATACTTTAAATCTGCCTCTTTATGAAAGAAAAATATATATTAAGTAGTAGCTGCCGATGTTGTGTTCCAACCTCTTTCTTCATCTGCAATCTTTCAAAATTTAAAGAAGCAAGTATTTGCTGATGATGAAGGGACATGAGGAAAATATGTGAAGATACTATGCATGTGAACAACATAACTCAGTCAACAGTTGGATATGAGAGGGCTAGTTTTTAAACCCAAATTTGCCTTGATTTCTTGTAGGTTAAACCACATTCACCTAGTCAGCCATGTTGTGTGAATACCATAATCAAGTCAAGTGTTGTAAGGAAATTGTCAGTGACACTGAGTTTTCAGGACCTCCCAGCCTACAAACAAGGGGCAATTGGGTGTAGGTAGAGAATTAAAGAATGACTCTGTGCCTTCTCTTTGGCAATCACTTCATCTGCTCTTTGGCTAATCTCATGCTATTTACTTCTACCTTTGTTCCTAGACACACACAAACACACACATACACAAAGAACACTTGCTCTCTGGCTGTCCTCCTGGTAGATGTAATTAGTTAAGTGCTAGGCTTTGCCTATCCCTATCATGTGTTCCTAAAGTAAAACTGCTTTCTGTTATGGCTTTAAAGTCTTCATTACTGATCATTGCTCAGGTTAGATTTCTGTTCTCAGGAACCCAAATACACACATGCAAATACTTTCCCTCTGATGAAAGTGGGACAGATCCCAAACTCTACCTAGCTAGTCCTCCAAAAAAGAGAGTTGGAGATACAGATCAGCTGGGGAAAAAATGCCTCTTCTAGAACTCACTGCTAAGGTCTGGAAGCATATAAAGCACCTTGCAAGCATTGACTAGCTATAGCATCCAATCTGGTACTAGGACTCAGATCAGGTGGTTTTATAGTCCTAAAATGATGACTTTGTATGATTGTGTGTCTCCAGAACCACTGGTAAGGTAATATAAGGCTCTTCTCCTAGCCCTTTAGCAAGGGTGGGTGAAGCCCCCCTTAGATTGTGTGGGTCTGTTTCTTTTTTCCATTCCTGTCTAGTTTCTGTTATGTGGAATCCTTGATGCTCTCTGAGCTTGGTTGTTTGTTTGCAGATGTTTTGTCACCCAAATAGGTAACATCATCAGTGCAAGGGAGTGTGGAGTTTGCTGCCTGTTTATGTATAGCAGCTTTCCCTGCCAGTTTTGATGGGGGTGTGGTTTCCTCCTTGGTGGTTCCTTGATTAGAGCATTGTTTTCTGCCTGATTGTCTGTCTGGTGTTGATCCCTGCTTATCTGGCTGTTGGCTACTGCAGGGAATGTGTTTTTGTTTCCTTCCTAGGTTTTTTATTATCTCTGTTGAATGGTGTGTAAATGTGGTTTATCTTTATGTGTCTGTTGATAGCTGGTTTGTCTGAATGCCAAGCTTCCAGGAATTCCCTAGCATTTTTGGATTTGACTTGATCTAAAATGCTAATAGCTTCCCAGTTGACACTGTGGTTGAGTTTGTCCATGTGTTGTCATCTTTATTTTTTGTTTCTTTTTTAAAAATGTTTTTATTTGTAATCTACCCAGAGTCATCAGTAGTCGGGTATCATACCAAATAAATAAATATGACCAGCCAATGCTGACCAAGTTAACCTATTTTGTGAGCAAGGCTAGCATCTTCTAGTGAACTGGACACACAAAGGCTGATTCTTTCAGTTAACAGTACAGAAGATTTAAGGGCCAGGCAGGTGCCCTCACTAAAAGATCTAATAGAATCTAGGTGAGGAGAGAAGCAGAAATAAGGTTAGTAGTAGTAGCCAACTCCTAACCGTTTTTCTCTGCCACTTCCCCAAATGTTTGCAAAAAATCTCATGGGAAGAGCTCTATATTAGACCACAGCAAGAAGCAGAAGAATAGGGCTGTATAAAACTTCAAAGGGGAGTCTCCATTGCAATGATGCTTTGAGCAAAACACTCTTTCAGAACTGCTAGGAAAGCCATACAGTCCCCTGCTTCTAAGGAATGAAACAAAATGGCCACGTGGCTTCATTTTGCGGCTCTTCAGGGGCCTCCTCTGGCACTTCCGGTGTCTGGAAGAGGCTTCCGCATAGGTGCAGTTTAGGCACAGAAGCCTATTCCAGACTGGAAATGCCAGAGGAGGCCCCCAAAGTGATGCAAAATATATTAACAAGGCCACAACACCAGAGTAAATGGCATCACTTCCATGGCAAAAAGCACCTGATCAGGGCAAAGATAGTAAAGAACTAATAGCATTAATAATTTACTTAGCTGATGAGCTGTATGTTTACATGCATTTTACAGGACTTGGTACTGCAAGAAAGAAAAGAAAATACTTTTCTCCAGAATGTTTTATGGTAAAAGGGTATTGCTAAAAGACAGCAATTCCAAATCTATATGTGGTTTATGCTTAATACAGGTAGTCCTCTTTTAGTGACCACAACTGGGACCAGCAACTTGGTCGTTAAGCAAAATAGTCACCAAGTGAAACCATAACTGTGTTTATGATCTTACTTCAGCTTCCTTTGTTACCTGCAAAGGTCGTAAATGCGAGGATTGGTCATAAATTTACCCTTTCATCACAGTCATAACTGCGAACAGTCACCAAATGAAGCAGTTGCTAAACAAGGACTACCTGTAGAATGCCATTCAATTGTGAGCTGTTGGTGGCTAATTCTAAGATTTACAATTGGTTGATGAGATGGGTATAACTAAGAATTAAGTCAAGATCTGTTTCACATGTGAGGTATTTCTATGTGATAGAGTCTTTCAGAGTAGCTTGAAATGGCCAATTAAGTGTTGCATCTTAAACAGATATATACAATAAGAATCCATTATTATTCAACCCTCCATAAGAATAAGGAAATCTTTTCACCACCAGTTCATTGCTAGGTCTGAAGGGGAATTGCACCCAAATCATTTGAATCCAAGTCCATGATATTCGAGAAATTAGGGGGTCAACTTACACAGAGTTCTGTACTCATATTCGAGCAAACAACCTCAGCTCTCCACTCAAAGGGCATATCCACACATCTCCCTGCTCATCACCAGCATGGGTACCTACCTCTTTCAGAGTTGTGAATGGACAACTTTGTGCTGCTCCTTAGCCCATCGTAAAAGCCTGATTAAAAATTAGTATTTCCCTGCCCAAGCCACACTGAAGCCCTTCCGAGCAGATCACTTCAAGTGCTTCAGCTGTAATTGGGGACCTGCTTGCTCTGCCCCTTCCCCTCAACTGCTCTGCGTAGCCATTTCCTCCTGGACTGCAAGGCTGCTCCCCTTTTTCTCTCTCTCTCTATATATATACACACACCCACAAACACAATTTCAAAAGTGTAAAGACTTTTTAAAAATCTAGCAGTTGCTTCATCAATGGTTGGTGATTTCACAATCTCTGTAAAACTCCCTGCTGTACTCAGTCCTCATTCTTCCTACTAAGCAGTTTGTCCCTAGACTACGTGAAGCTTCCTCACCTTCCCCTCCCACCTTCTGCCCACAATATGCAATATTTCCCCTTGGTTCGGTGACATATAAAGAAAAACCTCCAAATGGGAACGTTGCATCAAGCTCCTAAACAAACAGCTGTAAGTTGCAGGGCAGTTGAAAAGAGGGAACACTCTGGCAAATATGTTAATCAAAGAAATGACTGATCGGTCCACAGCCTCAGTTAATCAGGGTAGCATCAAAATAAATAAAAAATTAACAAAAGGAATAAAAGAAGAAATAAGGGCACTGTATAAAATTAAAGTTGCAGAAGGCAAGGGGAAGAATCCATGAGGGAGAGCAAACACAGGGAACTCATAAGGTGGAATCAATCCCTAAAATGAAAAGGCAGCTGCAAGGAGACCCACCCACACCACCACCACCACCACCCAATAACATTTGACTTCCCTGCACAGATGGGAAGGACAAGAAGCAGGGGAATGACCAGTCAGGTCCTCTGTTGGCCTTAGTTTGGACTGAGGATCAATCTGAACTTGTTGGCAACCCACAGCAATCTGACTAGAATTGCTGTTCTAACAAAATCCAGGAGCAGAATGGAGACAAGCAGCTAAGACTGCAGTGTAGGAATGCACCGTGAGAAGTTCACACAGAGGGATTAGGATGTGCACATATCTTGATCTTTTCTTTTGCATAGGTTGGCCTTCACATATTAAGAATATCAGAAAAGGTTTCTATTTTCATGGTGTAATCACATCTTTGCAAAACAATTTGTGGTTAATTTTGCAGTTGTCTGGCCAGACCTAGTTCAGTAACAGTTCAAAGAGATTTTGTAAAAAGAGAAATATTCTCAAAAATATTAATCTCTGCTTTCGCAGAGATAATTTTGTGTGCAGCATCAATGTATATTTCTTCATTTTTAAAGATAATCTGGTTTTGCTATAAAATAATTTGATACTATGATAATCTATTATTTCAAATACCACTCTTGTTGTGAAGATACAGGGTCTATCTGAAAAGCAGATAAGAACTGAGTTAGATGACATTTAAAAAAACAGAAAGAGTAGAAATATATTAAAGCTTTGCTTTGTAGCAATCAATGACCAAATGCAGGACCGAAAAGGTTATATTAGAAACATATTTAAAATAAGAAAAGGTCATCATTCTTCATCTAAGCAATTAATATAATTTGCATAACATGCCATTTAATGGTATAGATCTCAAGTCACATTTTTTTGCAATGTGTCTTTCATGATTATCTCATTTGTTTCTGCTTGGGTAGAATTTTTAAAGACATTGTTTATAATTATTGAGAACTGTTGAATAAGTTTTGTTATTTTAATGAAACTTTGAACAGTTGGGAAGCAAATACAGCGGATTTATTTCATTTGTTAAAAGGTTGACAAAGATAACATAACAATGTAAATAGTATAAAATGGGAGTTTAGTTTAATTTTCTTACATTTATGACACAATAAAAATTATTTCCATGTCCATGTATGTTTCTTATGCCTCAAGGAATACAGTTTCCAGAGGGGAAGTTAGATTAGTCTGTTCCAGCAAAACTAACTTTAAATAATAGAAAATTTATTATAATAGAAGTTTTGATCTTTTTAACATATTAAAAACATTCTGAAATGTTGTTCAGAATTTCTGACTTCTTGATTTTAAGCACTTTACTTTTGTCATATTTTCACAGGTTTTACAAGATTTTATAAAGATTTGCAGAAGTCCATGACCACTAAAAAAGAATGCACACTAGACTGAAACCATGCTATTTCTTCTAAATCAAATATAATTAATATTAATGGCCTTTCTGCCAATTTATTTTTAATTCATTTTTGTCCACAGTCTTAACAATGTTGACCTATAAATGTCAATCAAATCATGCCAATAGCCAGTCAGATTCCACCACTAAGTCTATCTGCTCCTGCACAGGACATCCCAACAGCCTTCTGCAAAATGTAATCAACTGCACTTTTAGCATGTGTAAATGTTTCCTCTATTAAATTACCCCAAAGAAAGAGAAATTAAAGTTTTCTTTCTTAGAAATTTAATTCCACTTAGAATGAGCAATGGGAAATGTTTCTACAGACTCTCTTTTGAGTTACCTGATGGGTTTTCCAAAAATGCTGTTGCTGCTTATCATTTCTATAAGCTTGTGAAGTATTATCAGTTCAATGATGATAGATGTCCTTTGCCCATTTGAACCATTTTCCCTTAGGGAAAAGACACTAGTTTCCCCTGGAAAGTCTGCCAATAGTCAGGATTCAACTTGATTTTGATTTGCTGTTTGAAGAGTCCATGATTGTGAAATAAATTCACATTCCTTTTTTTCTTTTCTTCCAACTTATGGTTGATGGGCAAAGATTGGCCTCCACCTGCAAGCCCCTTGGATGCATCCTTTGAAAACAGATTCCTAGAAATGCAAGTACAGTATACACCTGACTTTCCTGGGACAGAAAATGTTTTTAAAGCAATATTGTCTTAAAGGAAAAGTTTCAAATTTTTATATAAGCATATAGAAAACCCACACCTGTCAGAGGTTGCAGGAACTTGCTCAATCATCAGGTCTTTATGCTTTAGGCAAAAAGTACTTGATCTCTTTATGAAAATCTTATTATAACATTTAACTTACTTTAATGAATTCTCTCCAGAAGGCGGAATAATTTCCTTAGTGGTACCATTAAGCTGTTGGGTCCAGATTTATAATGCAATATAGACAGTTTCTGTTCAAGCAGTGTAGCATGGGTACTCGTTATGTTATGACTGAAAATGTCTTGGAGGTATTTTATTTATTGTTTTTTTAATTTATTTTATATATCAAATTTGTCACAATATGTATTTATTAAAGCAATTTATATGGCTGCCCAACTCACTCACAGTGACTCTGGGCAGCTTACAGAAATAAGACCCCAAATACAAAACCCGCTACACCCCCACTGTTCATTCAGTGTTCTAAAATGGCTGCAGTGGAGCCAGAGATGCTCTAGAAACTCTCATATGGCCTTTCATGATACAGTATACAGTATTCACAGCCAAAAATGGATTTTAAGCAAAATCTAAGAGTGCTATAGAACTTTCCTGTGACTTGTCACAACGTACGTATACATGTAAGTACATACCTGCAATGAACAAATAAGAACAGATAATATTTCTCATTAATGAATTCTAATGTCTCACTGAAATCTGGGAGGAGGTTTTACAATGGCATGACAAGCAATGTCACCCTGTACATACAATACTTCCTTAGATTCAACTCTTGTAATGTTTGCACAGTGGGGCTTCCTTCTTGCTAACTGTGCCTAGCACTGCAGCTTAAAGTCAATCAATTAATTTACATCTGTTTCTGTATGCATGTCTTGATCTCTCCCTCTTTCTCTCTCCCGCTCTCTCTCCCTCTGTCTAAATATTATATTAAAACTGGGAGTCTTCTTTTGCCTACTGGGTGTTATTTGCAAGCCTCACACTTAGTCCAAAACTATATGAGCAACTCCAACAGCTGCTTCTGCTTCTATAATCACCAGGTAAATCAGAGACATTGTGATGTTTATTTAAGAAGTGGATCCAAGACCTAACCACAGAGCCCAGAGGACATCTATTCAGTGACTATAGCTGTAGATGAGACTTTTGCTTTACAACCTATGTTCCTATGTCCAACTGTGTATGTGAACTCACAACTCATCATTGCTTGGAGCAAATCTTTGGACTAGTTTCTCTCTTCCAAATAGTGTTATAACTACTGCAGAAATAAAGAAACGTGAGTGGGTAAGTTTTAGTCATTTATATACTACACCTAGACAGATTCCAAGTGGTTTACAACAAACTACAAACACAGAGAAAACATAAAACCCAGTATCCCCAAATCTGATATATACATTTATACACACACACACACATACATATACCCAAATAAAATTCCACTAGAACCAAACTTTCTCTCAGCCCAACCCATTTCTCAGAGTTGTTGTGTCACCTTGAGTTTTACAAAATAAAGGTTGCCCAACCCATCACTAGTGCTCAAACATTTGTTGGAACAAAACTGTTTTTTTCCAGCCCAGCCCAAGAGGGCAATGTTTAATCAAATATTATCAGTACTGTTAATATTTACCCTAAACTGATAGATGACATCTACCAATTGTTTTGTGCAGATCTTAAAGTAACATGGGGAAGAGATCCAAGCCCTTTGGAACCACTACACTGGAGCAATGATAGGTGTGACTATTCCACCCCCATGGTCACTGAGTGGAACCACCCATTCAGGAAGAGTGAAACCATAGTAAAACTAAAATCCCCTAAATCCCACCCCTTGTAGGCCATCCAAAAGGGTACTATCAACCATGTTACTTAATGCTGCCAAGAAGGACCAGGAGAGTTGCACTTCTTCCATCCAGGTTCTGATGCTGGTCATCTCCCAGCAACACTAACATTGCTTCAGTCCCATGCCTATGCCTAAACTCTGACTATAAAGGATCCAGATAATTTGCTCCATCTAGGATCACCTGTGTTATGGTGTCCTCTGATTTGGAGGAGTCAATGGCTAAGGGGCCTGATCTAGCCAGTTATCAACTTTAGTATTCAGTAACCATCTGAGGCTGACCCAGCCAGCAGTCAGCAGAAGCAAGTGCAGGAGGAGTCAGGTGATCATCACCCTGATCCCAGCAGAGTCCCCAGTCTGAGGATATGTTGCCAGCTTCAGAAAGCCAAGCAGAGGTCAAATACCTTTGCAAGAATGGCTCCAATCACCATGCAAGACTGTGTCCAAGTGGCATGCAACTCAGAGTAAACGTGAATAAATGTATCTACAAAAAGGAATCTCACAAACATGTCACAGCAGCCTGCAGGAGAATCTTCCCATTCTCTCTTCCCCAGAAGGGTCCAGATAACCTTGTATAGAGCCTCTGGACAAGAATCTGCACATACAGTTAGCGTGGTTTTAATCCTCTGTGCACTGCCTAGAGTCATTGTTGTGAGATGGGCAGCTATATAAATTGTTTCAATAAATAAATTAAAATGTGTTTTGCATTTGGCTAATAAGAAACCAACATGATGGTTTGTTAAAATGATCATCTGTTCAGTTATTTGATGGCTATCAAAGGAAACTCTTCCTTTTATCTTTCAATTAAATACATGTCTAATTTAAATGTGAATCAAAAGTAAAGAAGAAAGAAGAGCAAAAGCCTTGAAATTGCCATTCAACAGTTCATTTTTACAACAAATTGGACAGGATATAGGCCTCCTATTAGTTGTTTTCCCACTACAGAACAATGCATCATATTTCTATTTTAATGATAGCAACCATTTCTAAATTAGATAGAATTACTATGCAGTATGAATGTTAGGATATGCTGTTCCTCTTTTTCTCTTTCTCTTTCTCTTTCTCTTTTTCTTTTCTTTTTTTCTTTTTTTTTTTCTTTTGGTGGGATAGAAATGTCTACATAAGTCTGAAGAAAATAGTGGCACAAACTCTATTGAACAAGTAGATGCCTTAACAACAAAACTGGGTTTTTGTTTATTTATTTTATTTATTTATTTGATTTGTCCCCGCCCATCTCCCCTACAGTGGGGGACTCTGGGCAGCTTACACTCACTAAAATCACAATACATAATTAAATTATAAAAAGTTTAAAAATTATAAAAGTTATAAAACTAGAAATTTACAAAACTAGAATAGAATAAAAAGCTAAAAACTCCAAGAGGCCAATAGGCCCCACCAGGCCGCTAAGGGGCCAGCCAACCCCATTTCTGATATCTTCCCTCCCCGCCCCAGGCCAGATGGCAGAGCCAGGTCTTCAACGCCCTCCGAAAGGCCTGGAGTGAGGGGGCCTGTCTCACCCCCGGGGGCAAGATGTTCCAAAGGGCGGGGGCTACAGCAGAGAAGGCCCGCCTTCTGGACCCCGCTAGTCGGAGTTCTTTTACCGCAGGGAACCAGAGCATGCCCTCTCTATGAATTCGGGTGGGATGGGTTGAAGTCGTGGGGGCAAGGCGGTCCTTCAGGTAACCTGGCCCGATGCCATGTAGGGCTTTAAAGGTGATAACCAACACCTTGAATTGGACCCGGAAGCAAACCGGTACCCAATGCAGCTCGCGGAGCAAAGGTGTTATATGGGTCCTTCTTCGGGTCCCAAAAATTGCTCGCGCGGCCGCATTCTGGACCAGCTGAAGCTTCCGGATACTCTTCAAGGGTAGCCCGATGTAGAGCGCATTGCAGTAGTCTATCTGGGAGATAACGAGGGCATGAGTGACTGTACGTAGGGCATCCCGATCCAGGAAAGGGCGTAACTGGTGTACAACCCGAAGCTGTGCAAAAGCCCTCCTGGCCATGGCTGCCACCTGCTCTTCGAGCAAGAGCCGTGAGTCCAGAAGGACCCCCAAATTACACACTGGGTCTGTCTGGGGCAGTGCCACCCCATCCAGAACCAACGATGACAACGTCCCGGATACAGAGGAGCCATTAACCCACAGCCACTCCGTCTTGCCAGGGTTCAGCCGGAGCCTGTTGTTCCCCATCCAGACCCTCACAGCCTCCAGGCACCGAGAGAGGGCAGTCACGGCATCACTTACCTCACCAGGGATGGAGATATATAGTTGAGTATCATCAGCATACTGATGATACCTCATCCCATGATGGCGGATGATCTCGCCCAGCGGTTTCATATAGATGTTGAAAAGGAGCGGAGAGAGAACCAAACCCTGCGGCACCCCACAATGGTTCCTTGTTTTCCACCTGATTTCTCTGGACCTTAATTCTAAATAGGCCATCTCTCCTATATTTTGAATCAACATGGTCCCAAGAATATATATCTATGTTGAGTATATGAGGACATAATTTACTCTGAGGTTTGTTGCAGCTCTAAAATCTAGCTTATTGTCAGATGGAACAAGAGTGAATGTAAGGGTTTAAAAAAGATCAACAAAAGCTGATAATATGAGAGACAGAGAGATGGAGATAGAGAGAGAGGTATGTATGGTTTTGTTTTACTGGAACCAAAGCTGTTCTTGGATCTGTGGAACTCATTATTAAATTGTAATCAGGCAATATACTGAATGATAAAATATGACTTGGCTGAAACACAATTTTAATATCTTGAAGTTAAGGAATTTTCATCAGGAAAATCTCTTTAGGCTACTAAATTGTTTATTAATAGCTGCAACTAAATCATCCAAGAATGAAGATTGTAGCTAAGCCAGTTGAATATATGGAATGATCCATGGTGTGCCCTAGTACTATTGATATAACTATAGAATACTAAAAAGGCCTTTTCTCTATTATCAGCATAAAGTCTCATTAATTGGATCTATCTGCCACTTTGATTAATTTACTTAGGGCACAATGTATTTGTCATGTACTGACCTTTTAGTACCCTGTTTTCAGAAGGAGTCTTCATAGGCTTCAATGCATATCTTTCCTTTCTCTTCCTTTCTCCATTCTTTACCCCAGCTCTGTTTGATTTGCCATGGGCTTCATACTGTACAGAATAATAACTCTGGAGCATTTCAGCACATCTGACTGGATGGAGAAACAGTGCCATTGAAGACATTATATACAGTAGATCATCTCTAACCCTCCAGTTTTTCTTGGGCTTTCATCATTCCCAATAGTTGGCCAAGCTGATGGGAGCCGAATAGTGATTGAAGGTTACAGTCTCCCCACTCTTGCTAATAAAAAGCCCTGAAAGCTGGGGGGGGGGGGGGGGGGGGCGGGGAGGATGAAATGGCTAGAAATATTTAAGCCAGATAACTTGCTAATACTTTTAAAATGTCTTTTTCTGTTGTGCATCAAATAGTTGCTGCAACTACAGTAACTGTGAACATTCTGCTACATTATTATATTTTTTTTTACTAAATTCCAATTCTCTATTTTTATTGTTTTTATATTTAATGTTTACAAATCATAATGTTAGCCTAGAACGCCTTTCGTCTGTAATGAAATACTCAGCTACTCAGTTTTATGGGTTCGGGTGATACTACAGTGTGTGTATCTCAATATGTGAGTAATGGTAAACCATCCCTCCTCACTCTAAGCTCCTATGGGAGCACTCCTCTGTGTGCAAAACCTCGCCACTGCCCAAAATCATACTGTAGCCACGAATATCAGTTGTTGCAGAGTTGCATCCAGCATAGCTTAGAGAAAGGAGGAACTGTTCATGTTGAGACCTCTGTGAGACAATATTATCTGAAAAGGTCTTCAGAATAGTCAAGTACAAATCACACTGATTATGTTAATATTTATGAAGGCTTAAACAAGAGGTAAGCCTTTTTTTTTCAAGGCAAGGGCCACACTTGCCACGTCACATTAAAATTACAATTACAGCAACTTCTAGAGAAGTTTGCCAACCACCCACCAAACGTGTGGAAAAAACACTCATACAACATGGTATCTCGGTTTGGGCACGTGCAGTAATTAATTGGAAGTAAGTCTCAATACAGCAGGACCTATTTCTCAGAAAACATGCATAGGATTCTTCTGTTACATATTTACTGAAGTATATTCCTGAAAAGATCACAATAAACATTACTGGTTTATTTATTTGCATGCTTTTATTAACTCTTTCTAGGTCTCCTTGCTTGCTTTACCACTACCAGATGCCAAACAGCTGATGCAGCTTGAAAACAGTAAACGTATAGAACAAATAATGCGCCAAACGAATATACCAAAAATATGAAACAAAAACGGCATAAGATAAAAGGGAACAGCAATAAAATCAGCAGACAACATGGTGAAATATCGCTTTTTGTGGTAAGAAGTATTTGAGAAATGAAGATAATGAATGTAAAAAGATAAGTAAATAAGATTGATTCCTGAAGAGCAATCTTTTATTAAACAAGGCAATGCTCAAAGATTGAATCAAATATCATCCAACCTATCTAAATTGAGCAAATCATTTATTATTAATCCAAGGACTGACTGTGTGAGTCACCATCCAAATAATCCAACTGATTTTTATATATATGGATCATAGCTGTGCCTCAAAATCTAAGACATGGTGCAAGAGACTACTACTTTAGTATACCGTATCAACAGAATATAGTTTTAATATTCTAAATATGTCAAATATAACTTTTTCTTCTCCCTAAAAAAACCCTTCATCTCTTAAAGTACAGATTTTGGCAGACCCAGTACATTTATAACTATCGGATATTTGAAGTTTTCTATGAAAGATGAAACAAAAGTTCCTTTCAAATATCTAAGGGTCTTATTACCCTTCCATCTCAAGCCAAAGTCTTGCCTTAGGTTGTGAAGTAATATCTCTTGCACTTCAAGAGATACCATGGCTTTTGTCATTCTCAGGGTTCCTAGCTTTTAAAAGCTGGCTTTTAATTGCCTTGATTGCAGAGAAAGCTGTCAAGTGCTGCTGGCCAAAATAAGAACAAATTCATTAGGAATAGCAAGGGGAATCTGTCCCTGTGATCAACTTAATGTCTGTACAACCAGTAAAATACCACAGAGATTAAGCTTAAAGATTTAAATTAATAAAAGGGTGAAGTTAATGTTATTTCCAGGAGAGAATGGTAGCGGTCCTGTTGTCCGTTGTAAGAAGGCTTCAAAAATCAAGATCTCAAGAGTTTTTTATTGCAACGGGGGAGCCATTTACTTAAGCCTGAGGAGATACTACAGATAGGGAGGAAAAATGTAGAAGAGGTCCAGCCTTATGAAGTCAAAAAGGGAGCAGAGTACTAAGGGAGAGGAAATTGATGGTAAATGCAGGAAGCGTTTAGAGTTTGGGGAAAACTAAAAGAAGGAATGCAAAAGAGTAATATGACAAATGAGGTGGGGGCCGATCAATAGGGGCAAGGGAACATGTCTCTGTGAGGATGGGTATTTAATAAAAAGAATAAACCAAGCCAAACCTCTCTTCACCATGCTGGCTGAAACTACTGTGAGTTATAGGTCAGCCACATTTGGACATCCAAGTTTCCCATCTCAGCTTACTGAAAATTCCTACTCCTGTTTATATTGCCCAAGAAGCTGGACAGGTGCCTGTGAACCCAAAAACTGGATTGATAAAGGAAGCAGGAACATTTTCCAATGGAGAGAAGCATTATTGTTTCAGTATTGCCACCGTTTGGTGGTATAATGGTTGTGCCAAGGAATCTCAGCACGACGGTGGCTGCTGTGGCAACCAACGCACCATCACCTTGAAGCATAGCACAGTTTGTTCTAACGGCAGCCATAAAAGCAGACCTAGGCAGATGATGGGGCAGGGGCTCCAAAACTCTTCTTCTGCTCCATGCAGGAACACGTACAGCTGCCTCAGATTCTCACCTGGCACACCCTGTATATTGTGGCTGAAGATGCAGTTTTGTATGTACTCTCAGAAAAGAACGGTTGGGGATCGGCCCTGTGGTCTCATCTTGCATCTTCCCTCAAGATATTCAGAACCTGAGCAGAGGTACAAAACACTGTTGCCTTCTTGAGTCACAAGCCAGTACTTTATTCCCCCGTATTTCTCTTCTGTTACAATCCAGTGAGTCTGAACTCTAATCGCTCAGTTGAAAAGAACAGAAATGAAAAGTGGCATTTTTATCTTTCATTTTATTTGCAGGAAAGGCACATAACACATTATATTTCTGCTTGCTAGTGATGGAGGCAAGTGTTTTGTCATCAATATTTGGAATATTTCTCAAATTTCCATTTATTCTTCCACAAGCAGTAGCAATATGCTTGATACTGAATGGAAGAAGCCTCATGTGGAATGTTCCGGAAAAGTATGTTCTTGCAATGGCTAAGCAGCAGGTCTCCATACAGTTATCCTCCAGATGTCAGCCAGTCAAATACTAGTCACATTTTGTAGGTAACAACAGAAATTAGGATTTATCACAAGGATGGTATAAACAGCCCTTGAGCTACAATGCTGTGATAAATTTAAAACCATCCATCTCTTTTTTAGGCCACATGTTTCAAAAGACAATTGCTTGTAATGTATACCTAGTAAATTTTATGTGTAAGAGAGAAGTAATGTGTTACACCATGCAAGCTTAAATATTATTACAAGCATTTATCATTTTAAAAGCTTCCTCACTAGATTTTCCTATCAAAATGAACTTCTAACAGACTAGTAATTATGAAACTATATCCAAGCAGCAATTTCCTGCTATTATTTGTATATCTCACATCTTTCAACCCAGAAGGTGTTTATTTTTACACTCTGAGGCCCCTTCAACATTGGGGTAGCAATGATGTTGGCATCCATACTGTGTCCTCGTGATGTCTTCTGCAGCGGACCTGGCAAATGTGCTGCTCAGTTGCAGTTTCAAAGCAAATTCTGTAAAGATAATATTCACGCATTTCTTTCAGAGCTATGGGGCAGATGGCTTTTTTGGGAGAATATTTAGTTCATTTGAACATTCCATTGAAGCACAGATAGGTTTATTATGATACCTGAGATGACAAGATGACAAGTGCACAGATATGCAGTCCTTCTATACAGACTTATGTAAATTACACCCACCCACACACATACATATGTATATTATATGTGTGTGTATATTTATGTATATGGATATTCAGTACAGCAAAATACTTGATTGGCATATGTGTGTTAATGAGGTCAGAGATAATCAGATAAATACAGGAAATAAGATTGGCTTTTTTTGAGTTGAATAAAGGGGTCTACAGATGTGTCTGCTAAAATGTTACTTTTCACTAGATGTCATCAAATGTTCTTCCTAGAATTTCTATTCTTAGTATCTGAATCTGCATTCTTTTGTGTCTAAGTGCTTTATGGTTAAGCTGTTTATTTTCCCTTGGAAAATGTCTTTGGGAAGGGGATAATATCTTTGCCTAGCCTAATGCCATATTTTCTCCTTCAGTTTCCACTGGTGGGAACTTTCACTTCAACCTAACTCTTGGCTCTTCAGATCTGCCCCTAACCTATTGTGCCTTGCCATCATTTTTTGCTGAGTCTCCTCTTTCAAGCAGTGGAACAGCTCTACTTCTCCCCACCCATCCCCCGCACATGTCCTTTTCCCTGTCATGAGATCTGAAGGAGGCTTACTACAAGTTCTTATGCCTCACTGTTGGAAGCAATGAGCAATTCTTGAAGAACTCTGTTCACGGCAACAAGGGCAACAGAAATGGCATTCATGGGGTGGGATAACACTGCTCCAGAGAGTTTATGAAATGGAACTAGTAACTGTTTGGAATTGCCCTCATTTTGGCATATCACTGTCCCAAATGCACAGAATAGGTAGATGTCATGATTATAGACAATGTCTGTGAAGGACAGAGGGAAGATCCATTGCTGTCAGCCCTTTGAGATAAATCAGACTAGGAAACCAATGCTATGTAGGTCATGACTACTTTTATTGTAAAGGTATGGTAACAGAATCTTGCAAGTCTGAATGCGCTTCCCCCCTCCCTCCTTATATCTTTATGTGAACTAGGGAGAGGCTTGTCTGAGATGTTCACTCATGTTACATTCTTGCCCCACACTCATCTTT
Organism: Liasis olivaceus; assembly: GCA_030867105.1. Lineage (NCBI taxonomy): Eukaryota > Metazoa > Chordata > Lepidosauria > Squamata > Pythonidae > Liasis > Liasis olivaceus. The sequence goes on along the minus strand of CM061349.1, from coordinate 233,889,838 downwards.
TATCTGACCATTGCCTTGGTAGCGGATCTTCCTCCTGTCCCTCAAGGCCATTTGCTCTTCCTTTACAGCTGCCAAGGTAATGATCAGATAAGCAAAGCTTGGACCCAGGACAAGAAAATGCCTTATACAGCTCCCTCCCCAATTACAGAAAGTAATCATGATAATAGAGGGAGGGAGGGAAGTAGTTTCAGACTTGCAAGATTCTGTTACTACAGAAAGTAGCTTTAAAAGTAGCTTTAGGTCTACATGGTGTCTGTTTCTTAATCTGGTCTACCTCATATGGCTGATAGTAACTGTCTAGAGTTAACAAATCTTGTAATAGAATAAACACTAGTATTAAAAAACTATTGGCAGGAGGATTATTCCATTTAACAGCTTGAGTTTCTGGTTAGAAGTTGCTGAGTGTTGTCTCCAAGAAGTCCATAGCTTCTTTATACAATTCAAACATTTTGCACAATTCAGAAGTATTAACTGAGTTTAAAACGAAGAAGTCTCTCAGATGAAGATAGAGTCCTAGTGGTGGCAAAAAATAATATCTCCTTGACTAAGCAATGTCATAGACAGAGGCTTCTAGATGGAAGCCATTTTCACGTATCCCTCCAGCAGCGGTATTATACCTATGGACAGGGAAATCAAAGTAGCAAATGGTGCTTCAGAAACATCAGTGCTGATGTCTGATGCTTGAAGAGGCAGAGGGGTTATTTTTGATGGGGTTCTTGGCTTGTTCTGCTTCCAGATCTCAGTAGCATATGGGCATAATCATGTAAAGGATCCTAAACGGAAGTTTGCCATCATGATAAGCCCAGAAACAGAGGAGAACAGTAACAATTTGATATAATTTTATGAAAAGAAGGAAACAATATATATTTAGGGAGCGAGCAAGACAAGACACTGAGATACTGACCAGGAAATTACTGATTACCGGACAACTGTTGGTGTGCAGCCATTGGCAAGCATTGATTGGGTGGTAGTTCTTTCCAAGCTCTAGACTTGCAAGCATATAAACATGCCCTTAATCGTAGCATCTTGATGTCCACATTAATCTGAAAGTAATCAAAACAGTCCAAATCAAAAGTATGTTTTGAATTGGATTCAGAAGAATAGGGAGACAGAAAGGCTTGCTGTCTGAAAAAGCCCTGTGACAGTATGTCTGGGAGGAAATTTCTACTGGATTTAATTACTGACACATCTGGACTGTAGGAACTATTCATGCACAATTAATTTCAAAGTTATCTCGCAGATCGGTCCAAAGAGAAACAAAATGCTCTGACTGATTTATATTCATTTGCCTTTTGGCCTCTCTTGTTTCAGTCCACATTTCTGGTAACTTTATATGGTCTCTTTTCCATCCTGGAGAATTGTTTACTACCAGCATCCTAACAACTCTTTACCACACTTCCTCTCATTCTGTATGCTTTTTAATCATTCCATCTACTTAGCTTTCATAATAGATTACGATTAGCAGCTAAAATTGTGGCAGTATCCTACCAAAAATAAACACAAAAAAACAAAAGCCTATAGATAATTTAAATCTAAGGGATATTCTCCTCTCAACAGATGTTTCCTTTGAAATAAAACCATTCAAGGAGAAATAATAATATAATAGTTTCCCTTCCCAAATGTCAAAAACTAAGGTATATGAAGTTGAAGATCACTTAATCATTATTACAAAATTCATTACAGCCTCTCAGCCTGAAAAGTCTCCTACAGCAATGGTGTCATTTAGGTGATATTAGTTGTATGGCTTCTGTTCTAAGACTATCAAAACATTTCTGTGGTATTGTTATTTCTCCTTCTCCTTATCCTTATCCTTCAATATGGAATAGTTCATTCCTGAAATTGAGCAATATTTATGAATGGCTCATCTGATGAGCAGACTTAATGCTATTTTTTGCAAGAAAAAGTTGGGGGGCTCTTGTGTTCCAAACTGCTCATAACCTGAATCTGGTATATTGGTCTGCCATTGGTCACATATACAGCAACCAAGCATATATTGGAGCTCTGCAATAGCAGCCTGATTCTATTAGAATTGGATATCTGAGATTTAAAGAGAGCATGATTCAATTTGAATTTCTCATTCTGATAGTGGCAATCTGATTCAAATTGAACCACTGCAAGATTAAGCTTCAATTAAAAAAAAAAAAAAAGATGTCTCCATAAGCTTTAATGAGGAAACTTCACTTTTTGGCAGAATGGGATGAAAAATACAGTCAAAATGTTCCTTTAGAGAATTTTATCCTGCAAGTTCAGTTGGACACCTTCAAGCAAACAGCCACCAACTACCTACCTTCCCCCCACCAAAAAAAAAAAAAACATAAAGAAATTGACTGAATTGGTGCATAAAGTATCCTACTCCAATTAAAAAGAGAAACTTTCAAAAGCTATCTTTAAGAAATAAGCTCTTACTTTCCTGGCTGGCAAACTTTGACTGGCAAGAACTGGTTGTATCAGCTGGTGGCTTGCTAGTTCATTAGGAAAGGCAGCAGAAGCAGAATGGCTCAATTCAAGACAATGCCATAGAAATAGGCAAGCCACAGTGAAGGAGACTTGCATAAAGCATTTGTAGCCTTGCCACCCCCATTTTTAGAGCAGTAAAAAGTATGGGCTAGTGCCTTTTAAGTTTTAGCCTGACACTGGTTTACTCCTTATCCAGAGATTGAAACCTGTCTCAACAGGAGAGAATTTAAAAGTAAGGGCAGCCTGGAACCCTTCTTCAAAAGGCTGAGAATCAAACCCAGTTGTGGTTTGTAGAAACAATACAGAAGTGAATTATATGATTAGCATAAAAAACAACAAAATTCGTGCTTCTGACTGGCCACATTTAAGAGGTTGAGAGCTGTGAAAGTGAATGAAGACCAGACTAATGTTAGCAGGCAGTTAGGCAGATAGTTTAATGAGATGGTAAATCTCATTGGCCAACTGCTTTCATCAACTTCAAAGAGCTGTCTTCCCCCAATATTCTCCACATATGGAACTAAAGCTGCAATATTGTTTATTGGCTGTAAGAATCTGGAAAGTAGCGGAAAAGCCACTGAATCTCTGAAGTTACCTGAAGGCTTCAAAGTACTTCAAATCCACCCAATTTGATTTGTTGCTTCAAAGCAGGTCCCCACTTCTGCTCATGAATCTGCTTTGATAAGGTGATTTGGTGAAGTTTCAGCTGAATCACCTATTCAAAGTATTGTATAGCCCTACTACATCTATCTATTGGAATGGCTCAAGAATTGGCTTAAGATTAGGATATAGCAAAATGCACTTGGTGGAGATAACGTGCCTCAAGAACTCCTCCTCTTTCAGGTTCAGGTTTCAGTGTCAGACTGTAGTTTTATATGGGGTAATAAGGTCTTAACCAAAACATCTAAGCAATAAGATATTGAAGTTGCCCTAATACAAGCATGGCAGATGTCTAATGCATTTCCATGAGCATCAGACTGACCACTCTCAACACAAATCAGTTGAGGTCATTTGATAGCCTTCTGAAGTTTTTTTTAAAAATTGCCATAGCAAATCTACTCATATAATATGGGAGGGTACTATATTTATATTGGTATCTTCAGTATCAGCAGTTGCATCAGGCACCCAGTGAAACTTCAGCAGAATTCCTTGAGCAGCAAATTGTGTCCAAGGTCCTTTTAAAGGTCCCCATTTTGAACTCATGACTATATGTACTGTACTCAGCATCGTATATTTCAGCCTAGATCCCCTATATTAGCTTAGTCAAGAGATATAAAATAATCAGCTGATATGCTGCCCATCTAACTTCCCTTTACAAGATATTCAGAGCATAGAAATGGAATTATGTAGGATTCTGCTTAGCCCATATGGTCAACCTCCATATCCTAAACAAACCTCATTAAAATGATCACTCTTCGGAATTAACCTTTTGGGCTGGGACCATAATGAGCATAATATACCTTATTATTTTTTTATGAAATCTTCCACTTTTCTGTTGCTTTGGAGTTTCTCCCCAATTGACATTAATCACTTCCCAGTTTTCTTACAACTAAAATCTTTTGACTAGCAACTCTTTTCTCAATTCTTCTCTAGTTGGAAGAATTTGTCACCTCAAATAGACCTCACATCTGGATAAACAACACCTTGCCTCTGAAAAATCTTCAACAGTTCCATTTTTCTTCCTTTCAGCAGAGCCTCCTACTTTCACCATAGAAAGCTACAGTACCTATAATAGGAATACCATGGTGCTTAAAAGTTTGTGAACTCTTTTGAATGTTCGATATTTCTGCATAAATGTGACATAAAATGTGATCTGTCCTCCAAACAAGTTCTAAGACTAGTTAAAGGAACAAAAACATTATACTTCTTTATTTATTTATTGAGGAAAATGATCCCAATACTGAGGGTCAACAATATTGGTGTGTGGCAAAAGTATGTGAACCTCTAGGATTATCAGTTCATTTTAAGGGGAAGTTAGAGTCAAGTGTTTCAGTCAATGGGGTGATAATTAGGTGTGAGTGTGGGAGCTCCTGCCTTATTCAGAGAAGAGAATTCTGGGTATTCACTATCAAAGTGAATCACAATCATCACAAAGTGTGTCATGGCTTGAACAAAGGAGATTTCTGAGATTCAGGGAAAGTCAATTTACTTTTCACCAGTGCCTTGTATTCCAACACTTAATCAAGAAGTATTCTAAAAGCATTACAATTTTTTTACAGATCACTTTTACATGTTTAAAGTTAGTATTTGACACTATATTGCGAGTAAAACTATGGCAAAACTTAGAAGCCAGGATGACTGACAGTCACTTGCTGCTATTTATTGGCACTCTGCATGTTGGTACATTTCTAAAAATCAAATACAGTCCTCACAGGTATTTATGAACTGCTGTTCCAACTTACAAAGGTGTGAGACAAGGTTCTATCCTTGTCTGACTTTATTTATATAAATGACATAATGGCTTATTGACATAACATGAATTTCCACCCTCCTATATTGCCAAAACAGCATCTTTCCAGTTTAGTCTATGCAGATAATGCAATAATTTTTTCTAAGACCTCCGCAGAACTAAAAAAAAAGCTTTGGGTGCCCTCACTCAATGTAGCAAAGAGAATCAACTGGAAATAAATTATCAAAATAAATAAATAGATAAATGAAATTATGTTTTTTGCCAGGACACTAAGGATACATTCTTGGCAGATTAATAGAAACTTAATTTGAATAGGTGCTAAGCTTTCCATATTTGGAGGTGATCATTCATGCTTCTGGTTTGTGGGAGGCCTATGGAAATTCCATGTCCACAATGTCCACTTGAAAGTTTTAAAACTAAAGAAAAATATTATATCCCTGCTGCTTTTAAACATTTTGAAGCTGTCTTTAGTGTTCCGTGTTTAGCTTTATGGAATCTTGTTGGACCCTTTTTTTACTTTTGTCCCTTTGTAGCCAGTCTAGTTTTTCAGACCTAATTTTCAGATATCTTGTTGTTTTCAAATGCTGAGTTTAGAGCAGGTGTGATGAAGGTGGAAGCCAGAGTATGGCTGTCCATACTTAGTTACTGATTAAGACTATGCTTTTCCAATAGAACTGGGGTCTATAATGCTAGCTTTAGGATACCAACTCTAATTGAAGAAACTATCATTACTTGGGTTATCCTCATCCTCCAATTACAATGGAACATAAGTAGGTTAGAGCTCTTATGAAGCATCTTATAATGGATATGATGGGCTGTCTGACCTTGTGAGAGTTCCAAAGATCCTTATTAATGAATGTCACTTGCAGAATATTTTATTCAGATAGAGGGTTCCCAGTCATAAAAGTTTAGCAAGCCAGTTTGGTGTAATGATTAAGGTACCAGGCTAGAAATCAGGAGACCATGCGTTAGGCACAAAGCCAGCTGGATGACCTTGGGCCAGTCACTCTCTCTCAGCTCTCTAGGAAGAAGGCAGTGGCAAACCACTTCTGAAATCTTGCCAAGTCACCAGAAGTCAACACTGACTCGAAGGTACACACACACATAAACACACACAAATATACACACACACAATCATAGAAAGGGCTTTACTTTGCCCGTTGTAATGGTATCCTTTCAGCTTATTGGAGAAAAGATACAGCAGAATCCCTTACATGAAACACTTTTGTCCCTGTAATAATAGACAGGTTGAAACTACTGAACATATTCTTCTTCACTGTATCTTCTATAACAACTTCCATAGCACATTTATCCACTTATTGTTTTTAAGGCTATCAAAATTGTACAAATCAATTTTATGCTCATGTATTACTTCAAGGTAATGATCATTTTATAATATACAAAGTAGGCAAGTTCTCTGCCATAGCATATAAAATTTGGTAAAATCTGACAGATAATAAGCATTAATTAGGCCAGAAACATTTTATGCTTATCTTTTGTTATTTAATTTTATAGCTTTTCAAAGTTACTGTCTAATAGTTGTCTTATTATATTAAATTATCATCCCCATTTCATTTAGATTCAGTTTTGGTTTAATAGCATTTTATAGATTTTAGATTGGTAGGTTCACTTATTCACAGAGCTTAGAATTTTAGATTCTAGCTTTATAGTGCTAGCTTTATATTGGCTGAGGGAGAATTTGGGTGTGCTTTTTACCAATCCCCAGGCCATCAGTAACAAGGCTTATTTAAATATGACTGAGCACAGAATAATTATAAATATCTAGAATGTCATCTTCACAAGATCAATAGACATTGAAACAAGTTTGCAAGCCCTAGTGGCTGTAATTGTCAAACCCAGTATAATTGACATATTATGTCAGTTTGTACCTTTAATAGTATTTATTGGGAGACTTCCAGGGAAGAAATGGCAGATTGCAGAGAGCTCACAAAAAGCAGAGCCAACAACCACGGTGAAATGAAGAGCCAGCAAGTAGACCGGCTCTTTAATAATTCCTCTCTGGACAAGGAGGGACTTGAGATCACCCACAAGTGTTCCAGACAGCTGCTCCTCATGAGGAGATTGCAAGATAGCAGTCTCCAATGCGTTTAGAGCTCTGGGAGACAAGGGAATAGCCATCTTGCTCAAACCGCAGTTAGCACCTTTGAAAGAACACTAAGTTTGCATACTTCCTTTTCTAATCAATTTTGGCTTTTTGCTAATGGATTGTCAGCTATTAGGAACCTTTGGATTGACAAGTTTTACAGCACTGGGTAAGTTTCCTTCAATCCTTAGCAAAATAAATTTTAACTACAAGTTTAGGAACTTAAACAATTTTGGGGGGAATAAACAGCAAAAGGGTAATTAAAACTTTGATTTTAGGAAGTTACAAATGAACTAAGGGTCCAGATAAATTTAAAATAAGATTTTGGAATTAAATATAAAGAATCCTTCCCATGGGAAAATGCTTTTGTTTTGATTAAAAAAAAACATAATAAGATAATCTTTAAAAATTGAACACTAGAGGGAACTAGAGGGAACTAAAGATTACAATTAAGGGAGAAGAACACTCAAACTCCACTTACAATTACAGAATGAAGCAAAATATTGCAATATTGGACATATTGAAGGATATTTTTGAACAATGGACCCAGAAGTTAATTTTAATACTGTCTGCATCTATAGATAGAGTATGTCTAAAAGATGTTATGGAAGAGGAACAAGTTCTACCTGACAAGATCGAGACTGACTTGAAAGTGGATTTAAAAATGACAAGCTACAAGAATGACATGATAAAAGATCTTACACTGGACATACAAAAGAAACCAGCTGATGTCTTAAAAATTTAAAGGAATATCCAAACAACAAACCAAGAGAGTGACCTGGATAATTTTCCTATACTGAATTTACAAAAGAGGCTTGTTAAAGTTTTGAAGAATTTTGTGAGAAGAGACAAATAAAAAATGAAAAGAAATCAAGTTCTAGGACATTATTTGAAGGAACTAAAGATTAGGATTGTTAGAAGTAAAAGGAAGGAATATAAAGTTGGTTTATTTGATCAAGGTTAAACTAGATATGTTGCTATCTCTGGTAGCCCTTATTGGACCTTTGCTGACATCAAGACTGAAATGACAAGGCTTTATGGATTTGTTTATAGATAAGAGGTGGGAGAAGAGGTCATCTGTTGTATTTTAAAAGTAGGTGATAAGTTACTAAAATTGTTTATACTTGTGATGAAGGTGGGAAGTTACTTCTTTACATATTTCTTTTCTTTTTCTTTACTATATTCTTATTTTTTCTTTCTTTTCTCTTTCTCTTTCTATTTTTTCCTATGTTCCCCTTTCTTTTCTGCACCTCCTATTTTTTCTTTTTATTCTATTTTTTAAATTTTGTATTAGTTTTTACTGTTGTAACTATAATCTCCAATAAAATTACTATAAAAATAGTGTTTATTGGGCAGTCCAACCAATTCAGTAGGTGTAAATATTTGTTCTGCCCTTTTACATACCTGCATCACTTGCCCTCTGCTCTTTTAGAATATTGCTTGAATACAAAATCCATTTGTAACTACAGTCCCACTAAATCATTTTTCAAGTAGCCTAATTCAAGATCATCCAAATGTAGCAAATCGTGCAGTTTAAATGTTTCTTCCTTTTTATTTGATGTACTTTTGTGAAACAGGATTTTCATGTTGTGTTGCAATGAACAGCAAGTATAGAAATGATGTTGCACAGATGTGAGGATATGGCTTTCCAGCATTACTCCTAATATTAAACAGATTTGTGAGCAACAGATGCAAAAGTACTTAGGCCATAACAAAAACTTTGAGCAACAGAAAGGGCAGTATGTTACATACAGAAGTGAAGCAACTGTTGCAAGATAAAGTATTTGAGATTTGTCACTATTAACTTCAACTGTCTGATTATTTTTTTATTAAAATTATATTATTTAAAAAACATTATCATCAAAAAAATTAATATAATTTCTTCTTTTCTTTGAACTATCATGTCTATGTTGAATCCATATATCTGAAGCCTCCAAATGTTCTATGACCAAATAAGTATGGAAAAACTGCTTTAATTATTAATGACTTGACCTTCAGGACATTACTAAGGGTTCCACTTTCATTTTATTCCTGGCTGGTGAGGCTTACAATATGATTGTCCTGCATGAATATGTTAGATGAGAATATGGGACAAGTTTTTCCTATATATCCATTATCGAATCCATAAAATTTTGCAGTATTTTAAATACTGCCTGACCACTAAGAGAACAGATGAGTTATTATTAAATATAGATTCCTATTTTAACACTATATTCACTGGCATCCATAAAAAGCAAAGGGACATGTGATATGGGTGCCATGACATCATAATGCAAATGACATGACAGCTTCTACTATGACTGTCTTCTAACCTTTCCTGATATGAGTATGTTCCATAAGTGTCGGGCTTCAAATCTCTGATTTCCCCTTCTATATGACCATGCTGACAGTTTCCCAATTGAAACTATGGTTAAGTCTGTCCAGAACTCTAAGGAGTTTTCATTGTGTCTTCTGTCAGCATCTTAGACCAAGATAAATCCAAAAACACGAGGGAATTCCTGGAAGCTTGGTATTCAGACAGATCAGCCATCAACAGGCACATGGAGATAAACAACATCTACACACTATTCAAAAGAGACAATAAAAAGGAAACAAAAAGACCAGAAGACCTCCTCATCATCAATCAGCACCCAGATAAGCAGAGATTAACACCAGGATTAACACCAGACAAACAATCAAGCAGTAAACAATACCCTGTATATAAACAGAGAGCAAACCCCACTCCCTTCTAGTACTGAAGATGTTACCTTGCCAGGTAATGAAACATCTGCAAGAAAACAACCAAGCTCAGAGAACCCCAAGGACTCCACAGTTGAACTCTAAACTACGTATATTCTCTTCTATGTATTAGTATGACCATTACTGAGTAGTTGAAGACCCTACCTCTGGAGAATAGGGAAGACTATTGCATTTCATTTCTGGATAACTAAAGTTTCATTTATGATAAGCATATCTACAGTACCTCTATGAAATGGTATTTATTAATTACCTCACTGCAATATTAAGATCTCAGAATCACATATAAGAACACTGAGTCAGGAATTCCTTACATTAGTGGCCTCTGTATATATTGAGATTACAACTCCCAGACTTCCTTCCCAGCATATTGTAGTCCAGACACATCAAGGGGGCACTGGGGAACCTTACCATATACCAACATTACTGCTTTTTTCAGGAAGACAAGCATATCAAACCAGGATCCAAGCAGTAAAGACCAGTGATCCATTTGGAATTATATATTTACTGTTCCTAATTATCTCCATGTTCAGTCATTTGATACAATCATCTGCCACTGATTGGGAGACATAGACACATTAGTCACCACATGCAAGGTACTTCTCTGAGTATCCAGAACTCAGAAACCAACATATATAACTCATCCCAAAAGAACAAAATTTTATTTATTTGATTTCAGTGCCACTTGACTCCTTAATTTTCTAGATTAGAAATTACTCATTTCTCCATTTAGATTTCTAAACATTCCCCAGATTATTATCATCTAGATACCAACTTTATAGTTAAAATAGAATAAAAATAAAAATATTTTATTAACTGCATCCAGGAAGAAATGAATTTATCACTCTTCCCTTTTAAAAACAATTGCTAGGGTAGAAGAAAGAGATGATTTTTGCCCTCCTGCTTCCTGTGTGACATTCAGGATGAGTTGTCCCAATTAATTTTACTTAATTTTTTATTATATATTGGATCAACAAGAAGAGGAAAGACCTCTTGGAGGTAAAAGTGTTGACCAATATGAGTTCTCTCCAACAAAATAGGACAGTGAAAAGCAACAGTGGTTAGTGAATCTCATAAGAATTAAAAAGCAGGTAAGAGAAGCAGGTTGCTAGCAATAACTGTGGTGAGGATATTATATGCATGAAGATGGGAAAATACAGAAATACCCACAGTGGAAGAGTGGATATGAAAATGGCAGAACTTGCAGAAATGGCTAAACTGACTTGTTTGATTACGGAAGGAGAAATAACTACTTTTAGAAAAGACTGGAAACCTCTTATGGACTTTTTGCTGAAGATTGATAAAAATGAATTGGTGATCTCTGGATTTACTGATTAAAAAGGGCTGTATATGGGAAGAAGGGAACTATGTTATGTAATTTGAGATAGCAGAAACAGTATTAACTATGTTTGTAACTGCTGCAAAGAAGATAGGAAGTCACTTCTTTAAATACTTTTTCCTTTTTCTTTCTTTCTTTTTTCTGGATCTATACTGTCATTCACTTTTTTCTTCTACCTTTTTTCTTTCCTATCTTTCTTTTTATATCTTTTTCACTTTTCTATCTTCTTTTTTAATTTTTTGTACCTTTTGACTTTGTAAAAACTTTTCTTCAATAAAAATTATATATATATACAAAAATGAAGCCGGTTGCTGGCACTGGAATAGGAATAAATAAGTATGAATTCAATCATTCCGATTATCTCTCCCTTCTGGCCTGTGGTTGCTCTTAACCACTTTAGATTTTGGATTTGGTCACTCAACAAGTATCTGATGAAAAATGTTGAGATCTGACTTTTAGAGAGAGAAAAAAAATTAGAAAACTGCATATAAGCTAGGTCTCTGTGAAAGCTGTTATCTTGGACAGAATGCCGTGTCTCCTAGAATCCTTGTGAGACTTACCAGGCTTTTTAAAATACAAACAGTTGGAAAACTGTCAGGAGATTTCAGCTCTACTTAATTTTTTTCTTTCTGTTCAGTGATATTTCAGTGGGAAAGCGCCAACTTCTATCTTGATCACATTTCTCCATGTGACAAATAAAACAAAAATGAGAACATTAAATATTGCCTTCCAGATGCTCTGAATTGGGTAGGCATGAAGGTTTTATATCCGTTTCAGCAAAAGCCTGATTTTACACATGGAAAAAGAGCTGCTCTGCATTATAGTTTAATATGAATAGGATCACATAACAAATGTTATTGAGTATTTTGTGGGAAAAGGGCTACAGTGAGAGCAAGTTTAGAGGCTTTCTCCCTCCTGCAATGCTCATTAGATTTCCTTCTGCATTTCACACTTGCTGAATCACAGTTCCGTTCTGAGCCTTAGGCCAAACAGAGGGAGATCTGACCGTCTACAAAGGTAGTATGTAGATATGGATACAGAAGGGGGGGAAAATCCCTATAACCCTCCTTGTTCATGTGTGTGTGTGTGTGTGTGTGTGTGTGTTATAGTTCTTCCAGTAAACAAATGTGAAATCAAAGTGGGTTTCTGGGAATGCTATAATTAGGTCTACTGCAAAATGATGAAAGCCTGAGGGAATGCAGCAATACATTAGACCCCACCATAGTGAACCTCCCAAGCATTTTCTAATAATCAGCCAAAGAAATCAAGACATGTATAAAGCAGTACATTGCAGCCAGTATAAAATATTCTCTGTTCAGTCTGTAATGGCAAATAGAATTCCCAAGACATAATAGTAAATCTTTCCCTCCCTCCCTCCCTCCTTCCTTCCTTTCTTCCTTTATCTCCTTCTCTCTCTCTGTCCCCCACCCCTCCCCCATTCAGTTAAATATCTGTGTTTGCCATTCAGCAGGGATTAGTCAATAGCTACCATTGCTAGTACAGGTCCAGCATATTTTCCATATACCTAAGGCCCTCAAAAGCAGCCCACCTAAGTCAATAGAATAGTCTCCACTGACAGAAACAAGGAATTAGCCAGTGCTATTCCTAAGATCAAGTTACTATGGATAAATCATGTGCTGTCTGCATCTGAGGAACAAATGGTGGAAGAACAAGCCAAAAGGAAGAAAGTTATTAGATTTTTGTTTCCTTTTTCAATATGCATGGATTTTATTAACAGCAGTGGCTTTTTGTTGGGGGTGTTTTATTTTGTTTTGGGGGACTTTTTGAAACACGGTTGATCTATTGAATAATGAAAATGTAATGCCTAAAAATGTCAAAGAACTAACAAAAAGGAGAAAAAAATGTACCATTATATAATGGGCAGAGTAGGACAGTCCTATACCATTGTTGGGGAGGAAAGGGTGCTATTGCAATGCTGTTCAGACAAAAGACGAAAATCACACATGGTGAATGGAGTGGGAGGGATTGCTGTTGCAATTATAATTGTTGTTGCAATTATACTTTCCAGAATGTATCCTCCACTTCTACTTTACATAGCTGGGGTATATTTATGAAAGTCTCCAGACTTGTACTAAATCTGGGCATGACTTTCAAAAATTGCCTTCCAAAGCTAACACCTTCTTTTCTATTTCCCAGGCTGCCTGCTCACTTCCCAGCTTTTGGTAAAGGTTTGCATTGATTATGGCAAAAGTGATTTGGGAGAAGTGGGGGATAAGCCACAAATACTTCATTTATACCCAAAACAGGAAGTCAAATAAATTTTCACACAAAAATGTATGGCAGCATGTGTAATACACAACAGAATGTAAGAATCAGCTGTGCCCAGGGCCAGCACCAGGTGTGAAGATATCTATAGCAATGATCTCCTTGGTTGGCCACTAACAGATAAAACCTGATGGATAAAGGATGGACAGGAGCACTCAACAAAGAAAATCTGAGAAGAAAAACAGCAGAAGCTGCACCTTCAGTACCAGCAGCCGCTATGTTTATTTCATTTTTCAAGCAATGCTTCTCAGGCTAAAGAGCATTTTGGAGAAATCAATAGAGCAGATTCTGCAGCCTTGCTTAGCATTTGTCTTCATAGCATCACACTGAGCACTATTATTTTTAAAATGTTATTAATTTATTTGAAAAGATGCCAGTAATCAAAACCATTCACAATGGGACCCCACACTATACTCAGTGAACCTATCTTTGCTAGATAAGGGTCAGTGATCACACTAATCCAGCAACCTGTTTCTTGCAGGGGCCAGCTAGATATGTCTTCTATAATCTTCCATAACATAGTACCCTCCAGATGTGTTAGGATTGTAGCAATGCTCCATGGGAATTATAGGGGTCATGGTCCCAGCACATCTGGAAAGGAAGACTGGCTTTGATCACAAGCAGAGTAAGTTGAAAAAAGCCTGTTATTATTTGCCTCCTTGTAATGAAAGACATGCAACTTCCCATTGGCAAACAGAAACCTACATATTCATATGCTGAAATGTGGTTATTTGGGGTAACACTTTTGTAATTTCTCTCTAATAGAAAGCCAGATCTGCTGGCTATTGGAAGACCAAGCAACAGTAAATGTTTTTAAAAATGCTAACTAATAAACAGCTGACGGTATAGAGTGTAACTTAATAGCATTTCCATATGAAATTTTCCTCTCAGAATGTTCAGTATATATTATGAACTACAATATGTTCTTCCAGAATCTTGCAAAGAAAATTACATGAATTAAGCATTCCAATAAGGTTCTTTAGACATGTCAGTAACTTGCAAGAATGATATAATGTCTAGAAAATTGTAACATGATCCAAATGCCTAGGGAGTCAAGTCTTTGAATAAAATAATTAAACAATTTAAACAAAAGTATCTGTTTGGATGAAAAAGTTTTTGGTAAAATAAGTGTATTGTTTGATTTACTATGTGTTTAAAACATCAGTTGCTATTATTTTTTAATTACATAGTACAGAGAATTCTTGAGGAAGTGGGCTTGCTGATTCAGTTCCTGATATAATCTTTTAGATAGATTAATATAGATGAATGTACATTCTTGCAGCCTGACATAACAGACAAAAAGCTTAGAAAGATCTATCATTTGATTTCTTTGTATCTCATGGCAAATAATGTCCAACAGGAAAAGTCTGACCAGCCTTGTTTAGGATATAATGACTGTCTCATTAAGAAAAGGAGATTTAACTTTACCTTAAGAAAAGGTGACTGTGCAGAAAATTCCAAGAAGCATTTCTAATTTAGGAGAAATAGTATATTTCCATGAAAGTCTGATACCAAAGGTACAGAAGTTCAAATTATTTACCATTCAAATAATATGTTTATGACATCCAGGAAATTTATTTCATAATATCTAATAGTGTAGCATTTTGCTTTTCTCTTATTTACCAATTTACTTATTTAGGGGTTTGCATTGTATTTATTTTGTGTGTGAGAGAGTTGTTTTAATTTGATTGTAAGTGTGCATGTGGACACAATTCTATGTGTGTGTATGTTAATTTCTCTTTGAAAGCCGTACAAGAGAGTTTAGAGAGATCAATTCCTGGGCAAAGACACACTTCAACTAATATAGACATAACTGCATTATTAAGCTGAAAAATGAAAAATGGGTGATGATCATCCAGTATGCATGGATCAGTTCCATTCCCATGAATAAGAAAGATGTGGGCTCAAAGATTTGTCTCTACGGAATACATAAAACAATTAAGTTCTCCTCCAGACCTAATTCATTAAAGCTGCATATATATGAAATGTCACATTAATGGACTTGAGTTTCAACAAAGTTGTATTAGAAGCCTTACAACAACTGGAGAAAGCATTTCTTTTTGACACTTCTGGATGACACAGAGAACAGACATGGCACCCATTTGCCTCACAGAGGTAGAACAAATGTATGACAGAAAGCAGAATAAGTAGCTATCGCCTCTGAATGGGTTCCACATTTCTACACTGTATTGCAGTACATGTTTGACAATTTACATTTGCTATGCCAGAAGTGGAATTTTTCAAGGTGAATTAGGAGCAAAATGGGGGATTCATATTTCAGGCTGTTCCTTGTGAAAGCAGAAAATTAACTGTGTCCAGGGTGCTGATCATTTCCACCACTGCTATCTGCAATATTATTGTTTTTCCCATCCAGCTGACAAAATATTTTCTATGAAACGCTTTTCTGAGGCATGCAGGCATCCACAGGGATTCAATAAACCCGCTGAAATTTCCCCCCCCCCCCACATAGAGTAAAATCAGATTTAAAATAATTCAATAAAACTCTTTAAAATGTTAAATATTAATTTTTAAAAAATCTAAAACATCGGACAATAATATCAGTATGAAAAGGCACGGCAGCACCAGTTGATCTAGAATATTTAATTCAAATATAATTTTTATTAATTATTTTAATTACAATAGTAAAAACTAATACAAACTGAACTTAGAGAAAGAGAAAAGAATGGAAAGAAAGAAAGTATAAAAAGTGCAAGAAAAGAAAAAGAAAGAATGAGGAAAAAGAAGAATATAATAAATAAAAAGAAAAGAAATATATAAAGAAGTGACTTCCAACCTTCATCACAAGTATAAACAAATTTAATAACTCTTCATCACCTATCTCTTCATCCCATATCCTATCACTTATCTATAAGCAAATCCATAAAACATCAACTTTTCAATCTTGTCAGCGAAAAGCCTATAAGAGTTGCCAGAACATCGCAACAAAATGTTTTATTTTAATCTTGATCATATAAGCCAACTTTATATTCCTTCCTTTTACTTCTAACAGTCTTAATCTTTAATTCAATCAACATTGTCGTAGGATTTTATTTCTCTTCAATTCTTCTTTATTCCATTGCACAGATTTCTTCAAGGTTTTAACAAGCCTGTTTTGTAAATCCAGTTAAAAAATATTTCCAAGTCAATTCTCTTGGTTTATCATTTGTACTTCCCTTTCAGTTTTTAAAACTTCAGCCAGTTTCTTTTGTATATCCAGTAAAGTATCCTTTTCCAAATCATTCTCTTGGCTTGTCATTTGTAGTTCCACACTCTGTACTTTCTCTAACTTATCAGATAAAATTTGTTCCACATCTGTCATTAACATCTTTTGGACATAGTCTATCCATAGAAGCAGGCAATGTTACTGACAGTATTGATATTGTAGTTACTAACTTCTGACTCCATTCTTCAAAGACCTTTAATATTCTGATTTTTTTTAATATATATATCAAATTTGTCACTGCCCATCTCATTAAAAAAAAAAAAACTCTGTGCAGTTTACAGAGAAACTAAGATCAATTAAAAATACAGTACAAAATAGACCTGAATAAATAAGAAATAAATATAGTCCAAGAGTTATTGTTAATTGGCAAGTAGCTCAGGGAGTGTCATCAGGGCACCAGCCATTTTAATCAATCAGGGTTGATTAAAGTTCTTGTTGCCCTACACAAGCTGGCAGAGCCAGGTCTTTAGTCCTTTCTAAAAAGCCAGGAGGGTAGGGGCCCACCACACCTCTGGGGGGAGAATAATCCAAAGGGTGGGGGCAACGGCAGAGAAGGGTCTCCTCTTGGGCCCCACCAGCCAACATTCTCCTGCTGAAGGGGTCTGCAACATGCCCTTTCTGCCTGGCCAGGTGGGACAGGTTGATGTGATGGTCCTTCAGGTAACCTGGACCCATGCCATGTAGAGCTTTAAAGGTAATAAGCAATACCCTGAATTGGACCCAGAAGCAAACTGGGACCAATGCAGCTCCCACAGTAAAGTTGTTATATGTTCCCTTTTTGGGGCACCCAGATACTCTTCAAGGGTAGCCCCATGTAGAGCTCATTGCAGTAGTCTAACCAAGAGATGACCAGGGCATGAGTGACTGACTAGAGGGCTTCCCAATCCAGGAAAGGGCATTATAATGTTATGTAAGATTCTGTAAGTCCCAGTATTAGCTGACATCATGCTTTGTATTTTTTTTTCTTCTGTTTAAAATCTTCAGTCCCCTCTAGTGTCCAGTTTCTAAAATCATAGCTTATTATGACTTGCAATGGTTAACCGAAATAAGTTTTTTTCCCACGAGTTCTATATTTTTTATAGTTAATTCCAAAATCTTATAGGAAAAGTCAATATTCCAAATTTATCTGGACCCTTAATCCATGTATAACTTTCTTAGATCAAAATCTTATTTAGCTTTTTGCTGTCTATTTCAAATTCTTTAAGTTCTTAAGCTTGTAATTCATTTTTCTTTTGTTCAGAGTTGAAGATAAACTCACCTGATGAAGATTTTTCAAACCTGTCATTCCAAAGGTCTCTAATAGCTTTAGAATAGCTAACAGGCAATTTCTGAAAGTGATTGGAAAGTGAGGTTTCCAAACTTAGTGTCCTTTAAAAGTCTCCACTGTGGTGGTGACCAAGATGCCTGATCCCATTGTCTCCAGCAATCAAACCCATGAAAACCACTGTCCTGCAGTCTCCTCACAAGGAGCACATGTGAACGATTTCCCATCCTCTCCTTATCCGGAGAGGTCCCAAGGAATTGGTCTCCTCGCTGGTTCCTTGGTCTTTGCTGCAGTTATCAGCTCTGTTTTTGCAGAGCCATCTTCAGTTTGCCATACCTCCCCTGGAAGTTGGTCTTGATCTAAATATTTAAGAAAGATTGGAGATTTCATCGATCATTCTTGAAGATGAGATAAATTTAAGAAAGCATAGCCAAACTAGAAGTACAGAGTAGGAAGATGGCTGGTCAATATTTCTCAAAGTTGTTGAAAAAGAGTCCTTTCCTTTCCTTTCCTTTCCTTTCCTTTCCTTTCCTTTCCTTTCCTTTCCTTTCCTTTCCTTTCCTTTCCTTTCCTTTCCTTTCCTTTCCTTTCCTTTCTTTCCTCTTCTCTATTTCTTTCTTTGTACTTCTTTTCACTTATTATTTTTTTCTTTCAAAATTTGTATGGTTTTTATTCTTTTAAACTTTCTTTAATAAAAATAATATATGTAAGGATTTCTCTTGTCACAGCCAAAACAACACAAGATTTTAGTGTGGGATGATAGTAAGAAAATATGGAGTTAGACCTCAGAAACTTGAACTCAGATCTCTGCTGGGCCATTCATGAATTTACAATTTGCTAGCACATAGGTCAGAATGACAGGAGTGGGTTCTCCAAAAGCCAATTCCTTAAGCTAATATAAACT
Organism: Liasis olivaceus; assembly: GCA_030867105.1. NCBI lineage: Eukaryota > Metazoa > Chordata > Lepidosauria > Squamata > Pythonidae > Liasis > Liasis olivaceus. The sequence goes on along the minus strand of CM061349.1, from coordinate 233,871,118 downwards.
AGCGTGAGTGCCATGCAAAGCTAACACAGACACAGGATATTATAGCAAAGAATTCACAGGTGAAAGGAGTGCATAACCCCGACTATCTTCTGCAAATGACTCTCTCTCTCTTTCACTGCTATATGCCAGGTCTATTTCTGATTTCAGAATGGGGGAAAGGATCTAAAAACTGCTGTAAACACCTGTAAACTGTTACAGATGCACACACATTGCTTCTCTTTCTGTCCGTGCCTTACACCAACCCCATATTTTTGTAATGTAATGTGTCATTCAAGGTGGGCTCAGGTTGCATGTACCTATAATACCAATGATCTCCTACCAAAGCATTTGGTGGAAAAGGGATATCAAGATCTTGGACATAAAAATCTTCATCAGTATAGTCATTTAACCACTAAAGCAGTTAGTTATTCCGAAGTAAAGGACTTAACCACCATGCACATAAAATATTCTTAATACATAATAGTAGCAATACTATACCAACAACAATAGGCATAGGAAGTCTAATGAAAGTTGACTGTATTTTGCATTCAAACAGTTCATGGACCTATTTAGAATTTGAATTTTAAGAATCCCATAGATCCTTTCCTTGATCTCACAGTTCCTATGCTTGCTTTGCTGTATTTATGGCAACCCAGCCACCATTTTCTTAGTCTGATGCATGTTTTAATTCAGACACAAACCACCCAGAAATGCCTGTTCTGTGCATGAAATATTTTGCAGATCCCTAGTTTGTAAACAAATTTTAATAAATGGAAATGAATAACATGCAACTGTTTTCAACATTAGTAATAGGACAACATTTCCCCTGGACCCGAAAACAACTAGGGCAAGCAGTGTGGCACATCAGCTGTATGTATCCACAGCCTCCCAACATGTAGCTGTGGCTAACTCATTGCCCCATTTCATTGGGAAGGCAATAGGGAACCCAGGGAATGAACCAAGCAAATGCTGCCATCACCACCAATCTTAGCTTCTATTTATTTTTCCTAACCATACATTCTGCTCTTCTGACAAATATTTGGGGGGGAAATCTAACCCAATTATTTGTACGGGATTCCACTTTATATATTATACTGCAGTACAGAAATAGGAAAAATATAACTTTCTCTTGAACTGATTGTATTAAAAAGGAAGGCTTTAAAGCAAAGCCTCCATTGAATATCTTCAAATTATCTTCACTGCTTTTTTTGCACCAAGCAGGGCTAGGAGACCACAATTTCTTTTTGAGAGAAATAACAATGGCAGGTAGATATCAGCTACTTTATCCTGCCTAGTTTTCCAATTCATGAGAGACAGCAGAGTACAGTATAAGATATGCTTCCTGTCTTTCACCTTTCCCGCGTCTTCTTTCCCCGTTCTAAATGTTTTCTATTTGTTGAAGATTCAAAACAGAGAGCCAACTAAATGCACATACCATTTCTGTCTGATTTTTAAAAAAAGTTTAATTATTGTGTTGTCCAAATTGCAAAAGGTCATTTTCACTCAGAATTGGACTTCTGTTGGGGAGAAACCAGAGAGGTGATTGGGGAGGCCTCTTGCAAATGTTTCAGTCGAGCATGGTGACATGGCCATGATTCTCTGCAGTAGAAGCTCTACCCAGCTGGGGGTGGGGTCCTTGCCCTTTTTGGCTCCTTTAAGCAGCCAGGGGAGGTTCTGGGGAATTGGATCCAAAAGTCAGTTCCTGCTGCCTTGAAGGAAGTGATGGTGGGCCCCCTTCTGAAGAAGCTGTCTTTTGATGGATCTGTACTGGACAACTTCCACCCAGCCTTCGATCTCCCTCTTTAAGGAAGACTTTGGGCAAGGCAGTAGGCAACTGTCTCAGGGAATACAGGATGAAGCAAATTAAACCTTTTCAGACACAGCTGAGGTAGAAATTGCTCTCTGTACATGATAACTGCAGCAAGATTACTGCCTGCACAAAGATGGAAAGATTCGGCACTACTCACAATGGAGGAATGCTTGGTGAAACCGATGGAACTTGCTGAGATAGCTAAATTGACTTCTTTGATCAGAGAAAAGACACTATCTTCATTTATTGCTGACTGGAAACCCCTTATGAACTTACTGCATAAAACAGAAAAAAATGAACTTATGATTTATGGCTTTGATGATTAGACAGCAAAGATGATGGAAGAAAGTTATGTTGTAACTATAGAGTATGAGGTAAATTTATAATTGTACTTATAACTGCTGTAAAGAAAATCAGAAGCTACTTCTTTGCATCTTTTTTCTTTCTTTTCTATTCCATTTTACTTCTTTTCCTTTCTTAAACTTGACCTTTCTCTTTGATTTCTTTCTTTTTCTTTACTCTGTCTTCATTGACCTGACAAAGGCATTTGACACTGTAAACAGGGATGTTCTCTAGATCATCCCAAGATGTTATGGATGCCCAAGGAAATTTGTGAAGTTGATTCAGCTGCTTCATGACAGAATGACAGGACAGGTTGTTTACAATGGTGATACACCATTCCATTTGCCATTTCCAATGGGGTAAAAGAGGGTTGTATGGTAGCTCCAGTCCTCTTCAATCTGTTCTCTGCTTGCATGTTGTCATGTGCTGTCCAAGGTCTGAAGGAGGGAGTGTACATCAGGAATCGATTGGATGGTTCTCTCTTTGACCTTCACCACTTGAACGCATGGACTGTTCCTCCATACAGTCATCCAAGAAACCCTCTTTGCTGATCACTGTGTTTCTGGCGCACAAAGACAGTGATCTACAGCTGATGCTGAACAAATTCTCAGACACTCCTATGCCCTTCAGTCTGACTATCAGCTTGAACAAGACTGAAGTACTTTACCAGCCCATACCAAATACCAACCCTGTAGAACCAAAAATCACTTTTGACAACACCCAGCTGACATATGTAAACAGCTTCAAATACTTAGGAAGTATCATCTCAAGCAATGGGTCTTTGGACAAAGAAATTGACTCCAGAATCAGCAAGGCCAGCCAGGTTCTGGGGTGGCTGCATACTAGAGTGCTCAATCAACACAACATCCATATCCGCACAAAGCTGAAAGTCTACAGAGCTGTGGTTATCTCTTCTCTCCTATATGGGATGTGAGTCCTGGACTCTGTACCAAAGGCACATCAAACAACTGGAGAAATTTCACACATGGGCTCTCAACTCCATCCTTGGCATTCATTGGCAAGACTGTGTCTCCAACCTGGAGGTCTTGGATCACATGGAGTCCACCAGCGTTGAGTCCCTGATTATCAGAACCCAGATGCAGTGGGTGGGACATGTCATCAGAATGGATGACCATCGTATGCTTCGCTAGTTGCTCTATAGTGTACGGAGTCTGGGAAGAGACCTTGAGGTCAACCATGCAAGCACTACATAGAAGAAAGAAAGAAACCCTACACCACTGTGACATCCAGCCAAGGGAACTAGAACCTGCGGCTGCTGACAGCTGCTGCTGGCAAGCACTGTACTATGAAGCCTCCACCAGCTTTGAAGACAGGTGCTGCCAAAAACTGATAGAAAATCATGAGTGGCATCACAGAATAACACCCACGGTTACTACAACAATGGGTTTCCAGTGCCCCCATTGAGCTAGGCTCTGCAGTTCCAGACTGGGACTGCAGAGCCACCTCCGTGTCTACAGATGAACTGCACCACAGCATGTCTTCTTCAAACCCAAAGGACTACCATATAAAGAGTTTGGAATTTATGGCCAGTCTGCAGATTGTACTGAGCAGAAATATGTTTCCGTTAATAATCAAACCATTAATAAATGTAAGGCTATTATATCTGGCCTTATGACCAACAGCAAAAACTTAAGTATTTTCAGTCATCCAGATTTTTGCAAGCCAGATATAGTAGCTCAAATCTATATGTGCGTTTGAAAATTAGGTGCATACATTATAGGAAGTTGTGTATTTAAACTCAGGGTGAATTGCAGATGTAACTTTCTTTAAACATTTTAAAAGCCATAAAAATACCCAGATAAACCAGAATATTGCCGTACTAAAGTTCATGGTAAAATAGATGGTACATTCCTAAGTTAGAACACATACTGTGGTTGGAATATTGTGGTGTTCTATCCTTGATTAACTCTTCCTTGTTTTCAGTTTCCATTTCACTTACTTATAGAGAAAAAAAATGCTTTCAACAGGTTCATTGGCTTAAATGAAATAAGAGCTCTGCAGATCTTTGCAAACATTACGAAAACCATTAAAGGAAGTTGAAATAGCACCATTCATTTTTTAAAAAAACTATCAGGAGATAATATTTATGTTTATATTGGTGAAACAAGATCTAGCGGGCCTTAAACATCTGAACTTTATTTAAGCTTGTAATGAAAAAATGCAGATGTACATTCATTTGGGCAATATAGAACAAGTAAAACATATGGTTAGAATAGGTCATAAACTTGAAACCAAACCTGAACGGCATCATAATTCATTTTCACACTGCAGGCATTCTCTTTTGAAATCCATGGGGCTTCTCTTTCTGTTTATTTTTTTAAAGTCAATTTAATTTTGATGAAAGATCTTTCATTGACAGCTCCAGCAACTGAGGAGCCTGGGTGAATTCAGCTTCAGGATCACAATTCTGAAAGTTTGCACTGCAGCCTGTGGAACTGAGATGCTATCCATTTTTTTCGATACTTGCTGCAAAAGGACCCACCTTCAAAAATCTCAGTTTTATAGCTTCCTTGAGGTACAGCCCATTCACTTTTGTATATGGGTGAAACACAATTATCATGCAAATCAATATTTTTTTTAAGATTAAAAATACCAACATTTAGTGTTAGTTCTTAACTAATATTATCCAAAACCAATCTTTTATCTAGGAAAAACTGCCCAGGCCTGAACTAGGCCTGATTTAGATGCCAGGTTGTTGCAGTGTCATCCAATTTATACTAAGCTCCTGATTTGGTTAACAAGATATATCAGCTATGCATGAAAGAGCTCACATTTTTATTTGCAAAGTTGGCAACACTGATCTTCATGGACAGCATTGGAGTAATGCTTGTTATTTTTACTTGAGGGCAGATTTATCTGTTATAATAAATTGTGTATGTAACATAAGCATTGCTGTTGTAAAATACAGAAAAGAGGTATTCAAAAGGATGCTAAAAATACTCCTTACTTGCAAAACCCTTTGGTTAAAGGATGGCTCTGCCATAATTCTGTTGCTGTTACTGATTGCCACCTTTCTTGTATCTAAAAGTCTTTACCCATATACAGACTTGTTTGTTAGAATTGAAAGATCTGTTAAGAGCAACAGAAGATGATGCCTTGGATGTAAAGATTTCCATCTTCCAGTCAAAGACATTTTCATACATGGTGAAAGAATGTTTATTTAAAGAAAGAAATGTTTGGATTCAATCCAAATTCTGTCTTCTATTGTTTACATGTATGCTTGTCTGACACAGACATGGCAAAGAAATATCTGAAAAGTACAAGCTGGGTCAATATATAGCTATCAGTCCATACTTTGAGAAAAATACAGGGTTCCTATACATCTGGAGATGAAGAATGTCTGACCCCCAGATGTTGCTGAGCTATCATTCCGATGTCTGTCACTATTGGCCATACTAGCTACTGTGACAAGGATTTTTTTAATATATATTCTGCAACATTTGGAGACTCAAGGAACTGCAATGGAAAAGGCCTGCCTCTTAGGTCACATCAGATGGCATTGTTTTGTGAAAGGGACCCAAAGCATGCCCTCTCTATTGGATCATGTGGGATGGGCAGATACCATTGGGAAGGGGTAGTCCCACAAAGAATTCAGTCCTCTGCCACATAGGGCTTTATAGGTGATAACTTGCACTGACTCATACCCAGAAGCCTATAGGAAGCAATGCAGCTTGCAAAGTAGCTGTGTTACATGGATGTACCAAGGTATACCCATAACTGTGCTGTTGCATTCTGGACCAATTGTAGCTGCTGGACAGTCTTCAAGGCTGTCTTGGTACTGTACAAAAGACAAGAAAGGGGATCAGCTGCCCAAAATGGCAGTTGCACACTGGCAGCAGTATCAACAGCAGCTCCCCCAGTTGAGCTATAGAGGAAGGGACTTGGGGCTGCCTGAGGCTGTGGGTCCACTGCCCAACCTCCTCCTCCTCCTTCCCACTGCCTCTGGACCAGCTGTCAATAAGCCACCCTGCCTGCCCCCACCCACTGTCAGGAAAGGCTCCATAGGCAGGCCAGGCCCCACAGTGCCTGTCCCCTTTCTCCCCCACTCCCCCACCTTCTCTTACTTGTATCTTGGCAGTGCTTTGGGGGCTGGCATTTGTATCACTTTGGGAGACATTTCTGCTCAAGCCTGTCTGGGGCTCCTTTTCTGCCCTTCCAAAGCCTCATCAGCAAAAACTGCCACCTACTTCATTTCTCAAGCCCAGACTCAAATACTGTGTCTATTAGCCACCATATCTGGAAAAGGTGCAGAAAAGGGCACTGAGGGTGATGAGGTACCTGGAAACCCAGTCTTACAAGGAGAGGCTGAAGGAAGAAAGGGGGCATGTTTATACTGCAGGACATATAATAGCACTTTTCAAATCCCTGAAGGGGTATCACACAAAAATAAATCAAGACTTATTCTGAATCGTCTTAGAGAGCAGAACACAAAATAATGATATGAAGTTACGGGAAGATAAATTCCAACTGAATATTAGAAAAAAACCCTAATGGTAAGAGTAGTTTAACAGTAGAATCAAGAACCCAACTTAACAGTCTGTTCCCCTTCACTGGATATGTTCTAATGGCGGCTAGACAGACATCTTTGGGAGATGCGTTAATTTAGATTCCTGCATTGAACTTGGTGCTTTAAATTACCCTTTCTAACTGTATGATTTTGTGAGATGACCTGTTTCCTAAGAGGAAAAGGAAGGAGGAGGAGGAGGATTGCAACCTTTCTGTACAGAATTGGGAACTCAGACTCCAGTCTGTAATTCCTCAGCACATCCAGATTACACTACCAAAATTTCAGTGGCTTGTTTTCTGAGGCATTTCCTCCAAAATAAAGGTTGGAAATAGGAATGGTTTGCCTCTCAGAGGCTTCCCACTCTCATTCTCACCCATAACTTCCCCCAAGTGACAAACATTTGGCCAGAAATGTCAGCACCACCCTTTCATGTGATGTCTCTTCCCTTCCAGTTGAAGTTACAAGTGGCCTTTCAAATAATTGGGGGAGCAAATTGAAACATCTGACTCTTGGAAAATTGGCTACCTCTGCTGTAAAGCATTGGAATTGGAGATACAAAAACTAAAATTTCCTGGGATGCTTAATATTGCAAACTACATATCAGCAAAAAAATAATAAAATTTGGGGCAAAAGAGGAGACACAATACCATACTGGGAGAGATTATGACCATATTACTTGTGTGCTGCTGTGTCTGCTGCTCCAGTGCTAAATGCTGATGGGTAACTTCAAAACTCTCCTTCTTTCTTGAAGATGTATATCCTTAAACTGGAGTTGGGTTGAGCAATCCTTCAAACAATGGAACCCTCAGGACTCAAGGATACCCTAGAGATACAAGTCCACCAAGATTAGTGATACAACTGAAACGGAGGGATGTATAGAGTCTAAAATTTCTTCTGAGTGGTGACAAGAAACAAACTTTATAGGCCAGTCAAGAGAGGATAAATCCAAAACAGCTTGTGGGGAAATGCTTATGATAATAATACTGGATTTGTACCCCACATTTATATCCAGTCAGATGGTAGCACTTAGTTGACCTTGTCTGATCAGAGTCAAATCAGTAGTTGGATGGAAGATTACAGAACTGTGAGGAGTTGTACAGTATCTCAGAAAGCAATGGCAAAACATTTCTGTACTGTTGCCAAAACTACAAATGTCACAAAAATCACCCAGCTTCAAGCATGATCAATGAAATGTTTCAGTGTTGCTGTTGGTTGCTTGCTGGTTTGCTTTGGAGAGATACAGCATTTTAGCTTATTTTCAGCCTGGTTCAAGCAAATGCCATAGAATCCCCCTGTTGTCCCCTTTACCTCTTCCACAGCTGGTGCTCTGCCATTTAAAAATTGCCTGGGTACCATTGTAGTGCTCCACTTCTGTCCATTTTGACAACATTGTTCCTTTGGGCTCCAGAGGCATCTGAGCGTTTAGGAATTTTATCCTTGCCAAATGGGTTTCATCCAGGAAAAGTATTATTCTTTTGAAACTTGGAGCCCAATTCAGTACTGCTTTCTCTCTAAAACTGGATAAAAATGTAATGATACGTATCACCACAGGCCATTCCCACTGAGGATAACATACAGGTTTTTCCTACCCCATATCCATAATGGTACCCTGCTTTAAACTTTTCCATGCCCCGTTCTTTGCCTCCATGTGGCAATACACAAAACCACTAAGGGTTCTGCATATGTACCAGGCAACACCTTTCCTTCATTGGAGAAAGACCAGCTGGCTAAATCAAGTGCTTATTCACATTTCTCTGCAAAGCATTTCCTACTGCTTCTTTTTCCTTCTTACCCCAATTGTAGCATCTACTGTCTGCAAGAGTCAAATCTAGTTTGATTTTCAGTTTGTGAGCATGATGCAGTATGTGAAATTAAGGCATCGCACTGAAAGGTCATAGGCGCTTTCCGTGAAAATACCAAGGGAGCAGAAAAGAATCAAGTTAGCTTTGCTCCAGAGAGCTGGTAAGTTATAGACCTGGCCAGTGGAGCAAAAGGTTAGGAAGCCAAAAGTCTCATCAAAGCAGTATTGCCAGAGCCAAGTCTGCACATGTTTCATAATAAAGGCACATGCTGAGGTTGGATATTCAGCAAATTCTTGCCATTCACATCAAAAGAAGGCAAAGGATTGGAGCAGGAGGTGAGATGCATAAAAGAATAAAGGTACATGAGCTTGGGAAAAACAGACTGCCCTAACTATGATATATGGTACGGGGAACAGTAATGTTCTCGTTGACATTGGACAGAGTAGAGCATCAGAGAGCTGGAATTTCTTATAGCTTTATTACACAAAGCCCCACCTGTCCATGTTGCTTTGCAGAGGTTCGCAAGCAAAACACAGTCCCTCTTCCCCAAGAAGTCAATAGTCTCATTTTGTAGGGGAAGAAGTATAATGGAAAGAGGCTGGGAGGAGGATACATAAAAGCACAAGCTTAGCAAGCTGTGAAATAACCTGCAGGACATTGAGCTTCTTCATTCTAGCTGAAGATAAGAGTTAAGGGATAAGGCCAAATGCAGCCTACAAATAGGTTGTTTAATCTAGTCTGTACCTGAAAACCATGATCACTAGTACATTCTGATATGCTCCAAGAAATAACAATGGAAGGCATAGTTGATCAATATACAAAATCCCTTGCACAGTATTAAAATAATAAGGGGGAAATTACTATATTGTAGTTCCTGTACTGTAAAGTAAGTTACATTCATGGTTTGGGGATGAGATGAAGACAGTATCATGAAGACACAGCTGTGGTTATACAAGTGGAATAAAGACCACATAGCAATTAATCTTTTTTTTTTTTTTGCCATTACGTTTGCCTTTCTCAATGATCTTCTCACTGCTACTTGTTTTAATTCTTCTTCATGAATCCCCACTGCTATTAAACTTTACTTCTCTTCCGTACCCAAGATGACAGTTCCTAGGTATGCCCTACCTTGCAGGAGTCTATACAACAAAGCTACCTTCATTTGTTTTTCACTTAGCCTGTATTACTAGGACCAAATGTCCAAGGAGGATTCTTGTTTGCAGTTAAGTTTCTCCTCTAGCCAAGTTGGTGAGTTTTCTGCCTAGTCAAGCCAAGAAGTTGATCTAAGGATGAATGGTCAGAAGATTTACAGAGTCTGACAGAATCATAGAGCTTGGAAGGGGTCATTTAGGCCTTCAGATCCAACCCCCTGCTCAGTGCCAGAATCTAAATTAAACTGTCATTGATCAGTTCTGCTTGACCATGTCTAATGAAGAGGAACTCATCACTTCTATGGGTAATGGGCTCTACTGTCAAACTGCTTTTATTGGGCTAGGATTTTTTTTTCAATTTAATTGGAATAAACTTTCAACTAACTTAAACTATGTCCAGTACTCTGGAAAGAAATGAAACAGGTCTGAAAAGTGCTATCATATCCCTCTACAGTCCTCTTTTCTCAAGACTAAATATACCCTAGTTCATTAAATTTCTCTTTATATAGCTTAGTTTCTAATCCCTTGATCATCTTCATTGCCCTTCTCTGAACCTACTCCAATTTCTCTGAATTCTTTTAAAGTGTTACGCTCAAAACTGGACCTAGTACTTGAGGTGGGGTCTGATCAATGCAGGACAAAATGGAATGATTACATTGCATGTTTTGGAAGCTATACAGGTAGTCCTCACTTAATGTCCACTCATTAAGTGACCATTCAAAGTTATGATGGTGCTGAATGTGGGAGACTTACATGGATTCTCGTAATTGCAGCCGTTGTAGTGTCCCTGTGGTCATGTGATCGCCATTCAGGTACTTGACAACCATATCACAATTACAGTGTTGCAGTGTCCCACAGACATTGACGGTCAAAGTCAATGGGGAAACCAGAAGGAGGTCACAAATGGCAAACACACGAATGCAGGATGTTGCGACCGCATGGGATTCACCAAATGACATCAAATGGGACTGCTGGAACTGCTGTCATAAGTTAGCATGGTCATGTGATGTCACTTAGTGACAGAGTTCCCAGTCCCAATTATTGTCAGTAAGTGAGGACTACCTGCACTTCCATTGATGCCTAAAATTGCCTTTGTCTTTCTTGCAGCCACATCACACTGCTAATTCATATTCAGATTGCACTTAGCTACTATTCCAAGATCTTTTCTGCAAATCCTGTTACCAGACCTCTTATCCCCTCCTCTATCCTTATGTATTTGAATTGTGTTTACAAAGTGAAGCAAAAAATGCTTATATTGTAGATCAACTTCTTTATACTCTGACCTATAATCTTCCTTGGTACTGATGTCAGATTGACCAGCTGTAGTTTGCTGGATCTTCTTTTTTCCCTTTTGTAAAGCTAGGGGCATTTATTTTCCTCCAATCATTTGGGACTTCACAGTTCTCTAGGATTTCTTAAAGATAATACATAAGGGTTCAGGGTTCATTAGCTAATTCTTTCAGTACCCTAGGATGCAGTTCCTCTGGTCCTAGAGATTTAAATGCATTCAAAGTAAAGAGCTATCTCTTGACAATGTTTCAATTAGCTATTCATTCCTGCCTTTCACAATGTCCTGGCGGAACATGTAGTTTTTTGTCAGATAAGACAGTACCAAGTAGTTGAGCAGCTCTGCCTTTTCTTTGTTATCCGTCTGCATTTTGGTGGCTTTACTGGGCAGCAGTACTTTTCTATTTGTTTCGTTTTGAAATTGTCTAAAAAGCCCCTTTCTCTCACGAGTAGTCCTCGTTTAGCAACTTCCTCATTTAGCAACCTCAGTTACTATGAAAAAGTAACTTTACAACCAATCCTTGCATTTACAGCCTTTGCAGGTCTGTAAAGCAAAGGAAAGCTGAAATAAGATCATAAGCACAGTGGTGGGTTCACTTAGCAACCACTTCACATAACAATGAGTTGCTAGTCCAATTGTGGTCGCTAAATGAGGACTACCTGTACTTATTCTTCACTAACGCTAGCTCAATCTGACCTTTCACAAGTTGTACTCTTCCTGACTGTACTTTTCCTTGGCATCTTAGCCTTCCTTCAATTTCCAGTATGTCCTTTTTGATTTTCATGCCTTCATTAAGCTTTTTGTGGGACTTCTTGTGCTTCCCTCCCCTTTTTCTATACATTGGAGTTGTTTGCCACTATATCTCTTTCTTTAGGAGCTCCCATCCATCCTGAGCTCCTTTTCCCATTAGTTTATCTTGCAATGAAAAGATACAGTTTTTCTTGGGGTGGGGGTGGGGGTGGGAATGTACCATTGATATCTTCTCTTGGTTCAGAGATTAGTAGTAGACCCCAGCAACAGGACCGCTTTGAAGTGTTTCTCCACTCATTTTAACCCAGATGCTCTCTACAGCACTGCCAAGTTCACTGATCTGTATTTTAAATATACAAGGCAATTCCTTCCTTTCTACTACTTTGTTCCTTTTGAACAAATCTTGAACAAAATAAAAGGCATTCTCTTAAAAATATGTCAGAACAAAGGTAGTGATAAACTGCAGAAATGAACAGGAATTTTGCCCATGTATAAAATGTTAGAAAATGTCAGAATTGGAATCTTGAACATTTCATATCTGATTCTAAGGTATACATTTAGGTGCATTTTAAATTGCATTGCTAATATTGTAACAGAATAATGTCAAGCATCGTATCAGCCAGTTTAGAACTTTAGGTTTTAAAAATAAACAGTAAGTACCCTAAATCCAAACAGACATACACGGAATCTTTTTTTGTAAATAAATAAATAAATATACCCATGACTGATAATAATTTCATATGAAAAATTCAAATTAGAAAAATATATATAAGCTCCATATTACACAAATTTGAATTGGGAGATTTCTGAGTTGAGGTTTTTTTTTTTTTTTCCAAATTCATTCCAGCTGCTTTCTGCATTCACGGAGCATAATTTCTGAACAACATTTAGGAAAGGGTGGTGAAATCATATCATGTTGGAGGAAAAACAAATGACCCAATTATCTCAAACAAGACTTGAGGACACCATCTGGCTCTGTTTAGTGATACAATAGTGTATGGGTCTTATATAAACAGCATAAAACTGACTTCTACTTTACTGGATAATCGTGTGACAATGTGACCTCCCAACTTCTCCCTAGTGCTTGCATAAGTTTAATCGCTGTTATCATTAACATCAGGTCATAGCCAACATTCCCAGCCAAGATCCAAGAAATGGCCATGCTGATCAAACTCTTGTACTCGGGTATCTGCAAAGACAAAGGAAAGTTTAAACATATTCAAAGCATAAAATCAAGAAGATAATCATTTGCCAGGATAACCCCATGTACCTAGTAGGAAACCAGTTCTAAGGGAAAGGATTAATGATCTATTAAAACTCTGCAGAATAAGGGGGTTTTTCCAGCATATTTTTATATAGTTTAGGAGTTTTGCATGTAGGAAGCCCCAACTGATCCCATATAATTCACTTGAGGGGCTTCTGTGGAACTTTCTTCTGAAGAAATGTAAGAAGCTCTCATATATCCAGATGTCCAAGTATTCACTATGGTATCATGCAATGATTTTCCAGCATTTCAAACAGGAACCTTGGTCAGTCCTGCTTGGAGATGATTGGGACTGGATTTTCTGCATGCAAAACTCATGCTCTACCATAAAGGTGCAGTTCTTCTCCAGACAGGTACAGGGTTGAAGCATTATTTTGCCTTAAGACCTCCACTCATAATCTATTTTAGTTATTAACTTATTTCTTGTATTACATCATGATTTGCTTCTTCTGTATTTATATAAACACATACTATATTTCTTGTTATATATTCTAGAAAAAATCTCACCCATTTTGTCTTCGTTGTGTAACTAAAAAACCAAGGTGGCACAAAGATGACGTTTTTAATCTGTGTCACGTCAGCCCTACAAGGTAGAGCAGACAAAGAAACCAACACCATGTAGGTCAGGACTACTTTTATTGTAACAGCTCTAGTAACAGAATCTTGCAAGCCTGAATATGCTTCCCAACCCCTCCTTTTATCTTCATGTGAACTAGGGAGGGGCTTGTCTGAGATGTTTTCCAGAGCTTTTCCTGTCCTTCAAGGCCCTCTGCATGTCATGAGAAAAGCAGCATACTCCTAGCATAAGACACAGAAGTCCTATATTTCAGATACTTTGCAATTCTTCCATGTCCAAAATAATTGACATCCTTGATGGTGAAGAAAAAAGTTCATGATTTTAGATAGGCATTGGCTTCAGTGATCAAGATCTTCAACACTTCCAATTGAGACTAGAAGAAATTAAGACTCATGACATCTTCCAGTTTCCCATGTAGTTACTCTAAAATATGTTCTGTATGTCAGATCAAATCAGCTTCTTTTTAAAACAAGCCCGCAGCTGCTCTCCAAATCAACAGCTAGTGCTGCAAAAAAAAAAAAATCCTTTTAGTACTTGCTAGCAGCAACATGACAGCAATCAGAAGAATTCTGCTAGTGAAAAAAAAACCTGTACCTGGGCAGTTCTAGTTATGGTAAGAGAAGTTGATACCATGTGGTCTAGGCAGGGTTATAGCTCTTCATGGAATATTGGGAAGGTTGCATAACTGTAAACAATTCACCAAAGATCAAATTTTGCTGTCAAAAGGCCAGGTAGGTGTGGCACATCTCACCCTGTAATGTCAATATGGATTGTCAAGACTCTGCCATAACATTTGAAGAAGAGATTTTTGCCAGCCCTGCTCCCCAAAGGCTTTTAACCAGCCAGAGATTCAATCAAAGACACCCTTCAGATTAGCCAAGTGATTTGCAATAAAATCAGAGAAACTATTCCTAAATAAACATGACTAGAATTCAGCCAATTATGCTGTTTTGGCATCTTGCATGAAGTCTGGTGAGCCAAGGAAAAAAGCATGGGAGAAAAATTCTGTAAATAAAGAACATACATTTAAAAATCAATCATGGGGCTGAAAGATTAAATTAAACCCAACAATTTTTCAATCTTTTGGAAAAGCAATATGCAACAAGCAGTGCTAACGAAATGTCATAAAACACATTGTGAGTGCCAGGGCTGCAGGCTGATGTGTTTGTTTAGACATCCATTACCACCTACAACACTATTTCATTGGACAGATTTTTAAAACCTGGAATCTGAAACCTGAAATCTTCTGAACTCCAACATTTCAATAAACAGACTCTAATGCAGCCATCAAAGCTAGCAACTTGAATAGCTTTATTTTCTCTGAATTTATTTATTTTCTCTGAATTAGTCTTCTTTGCATAAGGTGTTGGCTGTACTTCTATCACATGTGCTGTTTATGATGGGAGACTTCTAAGTGTACCTCCCCTTATGTGCTTCCCATCATGTTCTTACAAAATTAATCACTGATTGAAGTTTGAGAACTTTTCTGGTATTCCCAAGTTTTTCTGAACATTGCAGAGGATTAATCATCATTACACATGAGGGAAGAAATCAGAGGTTGCCACCTATTTGGATGGAGTTACAATCCCTCTGAATGATCAGCCTCACAGTTCCTGGATTTGCCATTGCTTATGGATATAGAAGTGCTCCTGTGCCAAGTGTCCCTTTGCCTATAGATGCTGAACATAATAGTAGCACATGACTCAGTCTATTCAATTACTGTGACTCTCCTGCTGTATAAGAGGATCTTCAGAGAATGTGTATTTTAAACAAAAGATTTCAACCAGGCTGCTTTCTGAAGTGTGTTTCATAGACCTGATAAGATCTTCTGTCCACAACACCTCTTCTAGACTTGTTTCCAGACTCAGTTCAAGGGGCTGATGTTGTCCCTAATGCAAAGCCCAAATGGTTTGGTACAGGCTATCCCTCTTCCTGTAACCTGCCCATAGATTATGATCTTTTACTGAAATGGTATTGTAAACATCACAGAGATTAGGTGGATAATCACAAAAGGAGGGTGTGGGCCTATGTATGTATAAGCTGTGAAATGACAGTTGATTGGTCTTCCAAAATGTATCAGGCAGGCAGTAAAAGTACTCAGTTCCTGACAGGTTAAAGCAGTGTTTCTCAACCTTGGCAACTTTAAGACATGTGGACTTCAACTCCCAGAATCCTGGCATGCCGGTTGGGGAATTCTGGGAGTTGAAGTCCACATATCTGAAAGTTGCTAAGTTTGAGAAACATTGAGTTAAAGGACTGATTCTGGTCTCATGATACTAATGTTTTATTTTACCATGTTTAAAGCTTAGTTTTAATATTCTGTTTTTGTATACATGCTTGAAGAATTTCATTAGGGCCCAAAAGTGATTTATGGATAGTCTGAAACATAACTAAATCTAAAAGCGCAACACTGATCATAGTTAGCCCAACTAACAGACTTAGTTATATCTATAGTATAGCCATTCAAATAATTGGAATTTAAATTAATCATGGAGGATTGCATTACTATTAACTTCTACACCTGATGGTTACTACTACTATAGCGGAAGTATGTTTACCATTTTCAGTTTCTGGGATCAAGAACTGGAAGGTAAGAGTGTGATCACGTCCTCTTTGTGGGTTTCTCATAGGAATTGTGTTGGTCACAGAGGGGTTACAGTGCTAGACTATCAGACAGGCCTTCGAGCTGTTATATAAAATGTCCTGCTGGATCAGGGAATGGTCTTATCTAGTCCAACGCTGTAGCCATCTGGATGCAATGAGAAGCTCATAAACCAGGGCTGGAGGACCATAAGCTGTTTCCATTGTTCTCTCCATCAAGCAGTATTTAAAACATGCTGCCTGTGATTCAGGAGGTAGTAAACAACCATCAGTATTGATATTCAACAATAGCATGATCCTCCATGCATTTCACCCGTCCTTTTTTAAAACTGTTCCAAGCTAATTGCCATTTCCACAACTGGCAACAATCAATTCTATGGTTAACTTATGTCTCTTTTTACGTTTATGTTATATTACAGACTTTATTATATTGAAAGTCTATCCTATATTAAGGAATGTCTGTGTAGATTCAATGGTAATCTTGCTTTACTGAGATTTACGAGCTGTATATTTTAACATGGAGAAATAGAGGTTTGGCCTTGGCCATTCGATTGTGTTGCCACACATTAAACAAAGCACTGCAAACTTTTCTCTCTGCTCCTGATTTTCCAAGGCTGTGTAACCCAATCACTCCATGGCTCTCAGTTCTATGAACTAAAAAAGAGGACAAGGCCTGCAAAAACCTTGTAGTGCAAAGCATCAGGGACAGCCATAAAACGAGATAATAAATCAGCTTATAAAACCATAAAAGGTAAGCTGTTTTCAAATCAATCAGATAGAAATATTGAACTGTGACATTACATGTCAGCTTTGCCCGTTCAAGTGTCCCTAAGGATACATACCAGACCATGCCACAAAGAGAGTCTAATTCGAGCTGAAGTAATAGGCTTTTTAAATTCCTTCACATCCCTTCCCACAATTCCCAATTCAATTAGAAGGCCTATGAAAAGAAGTGGATGAAGGACAGATTTCCTACAAGGAGCAAAGAGGGTTGGGGATTTTTTTAGTATGGTGCCAAAGAAAATGAGAGAAGTCCCTTTATTGGGCCTGTGTAAATCCTCAAAGTCACAAAACAGTCAAAGGTAGGTTTTGCCATCAAATGGTTTATACAGGCCTACGACTTCTATACTGAAAAATGCAATGGAATTTCAAAGTGTCTGTCTTTTGATTTAATCCTTATTCCTCACCCAATGAGGCTCATCCCAAAATTAGCGAAAAGGCCCATGATACAGAAATAATACTAGATTCATGCTTGAAGGGATGCCTTATGTATACAGTAACCATACGTCCTTTATTATAAAGGACAGTTCTTTATTTCAGAAAGCTGTCCTTAGATTTATTTGTTTTTCAAAAATTCACTTTTGTCCTTTATTTTGGTCACTTAACTTTATCATACAAATTGTACCACTTAACACACAGTCTTTCACATTCATGTGGAAAATATGGCAATTGGATTGTCTTTTTTAAATAAATGTATATATACTGTTTGATTGTAGATATTTTTATTAGAATATGGGTTTTTGTAAAGTTTTTCTTGGCTTTGCTCTTGAATGTTCCTTTGTACAGCAAATTTATAAACATGAACAATTATACTTTTTAACCTTATGAACCTCTTTCAGATTTGCCCCTTTTTCAGGTTTGTCCTTTATTTTTTCCAAGAAAATATAGTCACTGTATTTATGTAGGACATTTGTATCCTATGAAGATTTATTTATTTATTTATCAAATTTATATAGCTGCCCATCTCATGAATGTGACTCTGGATGACATACAATAAAACAAACAATAAAAACACATAATAAATATCTATCAAAAACAAGAGAGACATACAAATAAATAAGAGCACGGGAGAGTGTTAAAAACTCATACAAAATAAAGCCATCTCGCGGGCTCCCTGTTTCTAAGGGATTCCCAGGCCTGCTGGAAAAGCCACATCTTGAGAAGTTTCTGGAAGGCCAAAAGGGTCAGGGCTAGTCTCACCTGGGGAGGATGGTGTTCCACACAGCGGGTGCCATGACAGAAAAGGCTCGTCTCCTGGGTCCCATCAGATGGAAGTCCTTTGCAGATGGGACTCGTAACATGCCCCTTGTGACTGACCTGATGGGACAGGTAGATGTAATTAGGAAGAGGTGGTCCTTCAGATAACCCAGCCCCATGCCATGCAGGGCTTTAAAGGTCAAAACCAGCACCTTGAATTGGACCGAGAAGCAAACTGGCAACCAATGCAGCTCGCAGGGCAGAGGTGTAACATGAGCCAATCTGGAGGCAACATAACTACCCGTTCCACCGCATTTTGCACCAGCTGAAGCTTCTGAATACTCCTCAAGGGCAGCCCCATGTAGGGCACGTTACAGTAGTCCATGACAGGATGCAAAGGTAATAAATGCATCCCTTGTCACCTCCTATTTCTTTTTCTCCACCCTTTTTGTCTCCTTTACTGATGAGATTTAATTTGGAAGCTCTTGCCTCTTTTGCTTTTTTCTCTGTAAATGAAAGTGCTACAAAACCTAACTGTAGAAGCAGCTACAACATGAGCATAATTTTAATTTCACAAGCTGGCATATTAATACTTGGTTTTTCTTTACAGTACGGAATGTTAGCGATTGAGCTTCTTACAGAACTCTCTGATTTTTTTTTCCTTCTCCCTGAATTCTGTTTCCCCTTCAGCCCAAAACATCAAACATACAGGATGTAAGTTAAATAAGATTCCTCATTATCCTATGGAAACTAATTTATTCCCATCACACCACCTGCACCTGACATGAGTGTTAAAAATCTATTTTTGAGGGTGTTTGAATCCATCCCATGCTATGTAATCTCCACATTCTCTTGGTTGGGGGTGGTGGGAAGAGATTGTATTATGTAACACTTTTAAGAAGGCTGGGAAAAAAAATAAGAACAAATATTGGCATTATTCCTAATAGCTTTTTTTAGACCCTATCTCAGCTTCCCACTAAGGGGAGGGGGGGGGGAGAAAAAAAATAAGCGCATCTGTAAATACAATAAATTGATATTTGCATGCCAGTTCTGCTAACATCCACAGCTATTTCCTTAGAGTAGTAAATATTTTTCTTAGAGCTGTGGAATGGATGAATTAATGCAGAATGGCCTTGCGATGTTTCTCCGTGCCATCTAGATAACAATGAATGGGACAATATTTCATGTGGTAAAAGATATTTCAGTGCAGTGACCTAATTGTGCTCTTCTACAAAAAGGAAGGAAGGAAGGAAGGAAGGAAGGGAGGGAGGGAGGGAGGAAGGAAGGAAGGAAGGAAGGAAGGAAGGAAGGAAGGAAGGAAGGAAGGAAGGAAGGAAGGAAGGAAGGAAGGGGCAAAGGAGTGGCTTGATGCCACAAGAGACACTTTAAGTGGATTGAGGATTTTTAAAAGGATAAATTTCTACTGTACTCGAAATTGTAATCACAAATCCGTTACTAGTTAACAGAGGGCCAACTCTTCCTTCGAAACACTCCACCAGGGCCTTTCTGTTTCTAGAAGAAGCTTCCTCGTGGACTGTTCAGTCGATGGGCTTTGAGGCGCTCAAAAATATTTACTACTCCTATGCAGTGCTTCCCATTAAATAAACGATACGTTAAAGAAGTAGAATTAACAGTCATGCAAGATCCCTGTGAAAAAGAGTTTTTAAAAAATCAAACACCCAGCTCACACCTCCCGTTGAGTGGGAGCAGGTGTTGGGAACAAAGTATTCTCTCTGCAGAGCTTTCGTAAACTATCTCCTGGATTGTTCGATCCAAATTTTGGTGTGGTTTCAAGTTCCTCTGTTTCTCCATCATTAGCATTCTATTCATTTGTTAGTAGTTCATTTGTTAGTAGTACTACATCTTTTCTTGAGGTTACATTTAGTGATTTGCCCTTTTCCATAGAATTCATCCATTTGTTCCTCCACTGCATCTTTAATCAGATTATACTGTAAAGTTATACAACATCAGTGTTTACTGGATCAGCTCTTTTTATATGAACCTGTTGTCCACTGGGTTATAACCAAGAAGATACTTAGGGCAGATCTACCCTTTCTGCTTGCCCCATCACCAGTGCAGACCACCTACCTTCTCCTTGGGTGCAGGAACAGATGACAGCATCCTCTACTCACTCGCCATTTGATTGCAAATGCACCTCCCAACCATGTCTTGAAGCTCTGCTTCAAAGCTGTTAATATCCTTCCTAAGCCACCTTAAGTCCTTATGAGTGCATGGTACGTAGCACTTTCTTCTGATGTAGTGCCCAGCTTCCAGCAGACTGTTCCTAACAGATCTTCCCTCCCTTGGGGATGGTCACTATCATGGGTAACCATTTCACCCTGGGCTGCTGGGATCCTATGTCTCCATTGGCTGGCAGCCAGGAATATATGGAGTGATGAAAGTTCATTGACTTTCAAGCTATTGTTGAATCAACCACAAGATAATTAAAAAAAGTATCTTGTGGTTGATTCAACAATAGCTTGAAAGTCAATGAACTTTCATTACCCCATATATTCCCACCCAATCTAGAAGCTCATCACTCTATTCAATTCTGTATCTCCCATTGGGCATCCTTTTGGTTTCTGCTCAGGGTTAGGGTCCATCTTGGCAACTATACAGAAATGGATTGCTACATCAGGGTTCAATTTAAGAGTTCCTTCTCTTAGTTGGCTTGTCTTCCCTTGTTCCTGCCAAGCTCCACCTAGCCTCACTCCTTCTCCTTTCAACATTACTGGCAATGTGGAGCCTATCACAAGCTCCCATTTCTGCCAGAATCACTCTTAGACGGTGGTGCAAACACAGTCAAGACAGGAGTGGTAGCCCTCTGGGGTCTGCAGGTATAAGGGGCTCTTGCTAGGCTTTCAACCTCTGGAAAAAAACAAACTTGCCTCAGGGCCTGTGCGCTCCCACAGAGGAATCAAGGCTGAGGGGACATGCTAAATGTGATAGGACATTTGATACAGACAACTGCACTGTGTACTAACTAGTATTGCTACTATATGGCAACAAAGAGGTATGGAAAATTCAGTGCTGTCTTCTAGTGATCATCTTGATTTTTGCAACCCAGATCAGATAACCCTAATACTGAGGCAAACTCTTCAATTGCCCACACCAACTTATCTTATGCCACTTCATAATCAAAAATAGGGACAGGGCTATTTCAGGGTGCCTTACATAACAGAGCATACAAAAATATTTTTCTCCTCAACCTCAACATAATCAATATTTCAAACACCAAAGGACTACTCTTCATATAGCTCTATCCAAACAAACATCCCCCAAGTGATTTTCTTCTTATTTACTTTGTTATGTTTGCACCAGATTTAGAGAACTTTCTCAATTATGGGAAAGGAATTTTGATGCAGCTAAAGTTAAGTTTTGGGTTGAGCAAAACATGGGATTCAGCTGCAGACAGCTCTTCACTGCGTTACATCTACCCATCCCTTCAGGTCATGTAGGAGTTAGCAAGGGCATCCATTGAAAAAGCTATTGCTCAAACATGGATTTATTCCCAGGTAATTTGTATAAGGCTATAAAAATGGCAGCACTAAAGAATACAGCAACAGATTCTTCCAGGTTTATTATTTCTCCAGTCCAATAGAAAGCCAAATTGTAGTTTGACCAGTGCAATCCTCTATATGCCTATTCAGATGATAGTCCAGGTGGGTTCAGTGAGACTTATTCTCAAATTGAAAGAGCAGGAGGATGTTTCTGCCTGCTGATCATCGTCTGGATGGGGCAATCAGCCTTTATCTGGTCCACGCTTGATTAGTTCTTGTTGTATCCCATACTATTTTTAGTAACCATCTGCAAAGCTATAATTTGAAGATATCTATCTTCTTTCTCTCACTCTTTTTCAATGTCCATCTTTCACAGCCATTCAGTACCAATGGAAAGACCATTGCTTTAAGTTTTCTGATCTTCATTGTCACAGAAATATCCTTATCCTTTAAAAACTCGTTTAATTTATCTTTGTCTTTTCTTAATCTCCTCTTTCCAGAATGTGTCATTTTTATCTATTCTTAAACTCAGAAAAAAAAAGGTTTTGCCATCTTCACTTTTCTAATGTCAACTGTGAGATAATTAAACTTGCTAGTTGAGATTACTTTTGTCTTCTTAATATTGAATGTTAATCCAGATTTTTCTCTTTCCATTTTTATTTTTATAAAAAGTGTGGCTAAGTCTTCCTTACTTTCAGCTAATGAAGTGGTGTCCTCTATGTACCTCAAATTTTGTGTTTCAATATTGCAGCTTCATATTTTGATTCCAACTGTTATCTCTCCCAATCCTGCCATTATTTTAATATATTCAAAGTATAAGTTAAACAGATATACGACCTATGTACTTGCTTGTCTGGGCTGCAAAAATCTACATGACAACTAGATAACAACAATCCCAGCAAAGAGACAGAGAACATTCTAACTCCTACTTTTTGCAGCTTAGATTTGGTAGTGCTAATCCTTGTTTTACTCCCTTCACTATTCTGAACCACATTCAGTTTGTAGAATAGCTTCCTGTTCATTATCAAAGTTCCTCAGAGGAATAATCAGGTGGGTGTTCTGCCACTCCCATTACCCATAATACGTTCTACATTCTGATATGATGCACACAAGCAAATGCCTTGCCATAGTCAATAAATTAATGATAATTATCTTATTCTCGCCTTTATCTCATATGTTTCACTATCTGATCTCATATCCCTCTGCCTTTTCTGAAATCTATCTGCTCCTTTGCCATTTCTTTCTCTCTATGTATGACTCAATTCTTCTTTGTAAAACTGTAAGCCAAACTTGCTTGGAAGAAGATATAGTACCATTGTTTAGTAATTTCTGCATTCTTTTAGATCTCCTTTTTCCAGAATACATTGATCTTACCTAATCTCTACAGTTTTCTCCCATTATTTTCTGGCAAAGAATTGTTAGCACTTTAACTGCCTCTTCTCCTGTACCTTTAAGATGTTTACTGGGTATTTCATCTGCACCTAGAGTTTTCTTTTTGACAGCTGTTCTGGCTGTTATATTTCTAATGGAGGTGGTTTCTGAATTTTTTTTTCTCTTGACAAATGTTTCTATCATTCTATAGCAGGGGTTCCTAAAACTTTTGCCATCACACCTCCCTTTAGTGTAATCTTAATGTACAGACCTCCCCTAAAAATCCAAACACCACAATGAACACAAGTGAAAAATGAAAACAATACAATGAAACTTTGGGAAAGGTGGATTTATTGTAACAGTGTAACTAAAAGGTTTTTCACACCTCCCCTGGATTCTGTTTGCACCTCCGCAAGGAAGGTATACCTCACGGCTTGGTAAATAAACCCAGTTCTATGGGCATGTTTGCCTCTATTAGATCTCTTCCAGTTACTCTTGAGTCTTCCTTCAGTAGATATAAATTTTCTTAGAATTACTCTGATTTCCTTCTCTAAACTTTTCTTTCTTTCTTTCTTTCTTTCTTTCTTTCTTTCTTTCTTTCTTTCTTTCTTTCTTTCTTTCTTTCTTTTCTTTCTTTCTTTCTTTCTTTCTTTCGAAATCTTGCCTTTTCCTGCACTGATACTGGAAGTCTACATTTGGTCCTCACACATCCTTCCTGTTGGCCAAGGCTTTCATTTGCTCTTTCTTTGGCTATCATGTTAATTTATTTTAAAAGCCACTTAGATCTTTAGCTCTTTAAATTTTTCAGATTCTTCTTTCAGTTTCACTATCTCTTTGCATAACTTCCATAACGACTAAATGCTAAATCTGTTCCTTACATTGATCTCATACTGACTGTATTTCCCCTAGACCTGTCTTATTTATTTATTTAAACATTTCTATACTGCCCACTCCTGAGACTTGCTAGCACACCTGACAGCACCAAATAATCAACAGATACATATAGCGTCCTGTAGGCCCTGCAAGACTGGCAAATTCAGGAAACAAGAACCACGAGACTGGAAAAATCTTCATTGTTAGTAGGGTAATATAATAGGATCTTGAAAGCCTATCAAAGTCCTTCTTCCACACATCTTATACCTAGTGTAATTAAGGCAGAGTTACTCTGAGTCTATTTCTCACACTTCTTCCCTCCCCTGATGTAGTCTTTTTTGCAATGGCCCTATTTTCCCCCCTAACTTTCTTGCTGCCCACTCTGTGTTCCCATAGCCTTTTAGGCCTTCCATCACACATCTACATAATTGTTCTTACAGAAGTTAAATCAGGCTCAGTGTCAGAGGACTGGAAGATAGCCAATGTGACACCAAGGCAACCTTCAAGGAATATTCATCTCTTTTCTCTATCTCTTCTGCAATTGACATCAATCAAATCTTTATTATGGCCATAGACCAGCATAAGGAGGGTGGGGCATGGTCAATTAAAAAGCATAGAAGATACATCAGAGTCTGAAAAAATATGAAAAGCTAGAAAATATAAAAATATATGTATTAAAACAGAAAGTATATATAAAAAACAAGAATCTAAAAGAATCTAAAATAAGGGGTTGGAACATTAGATGGGTGTAGGGGATCACAATGGTTAGTATGCGGACAACTGTATCTATCAAATTACAGAGCACTCTAGTATGGCAAACTAAATGCTTATTAAGTCTACTTTATGGCACAGGTGATCATCCGATGCAATTGACAATCTCACATAGCACTACGTGGATCAGATCTTACCATCATGGGCACAAGCCTATGTTTCAGCCCCATAATTAACCCATAATGTGCACTGACATCCCATTCAATCACCCTCTTCTGGTGCATTCCTGATACATCATCTCAACATGGACAGAGAGCACAACACACTAATTTTGCTCTCCTCCATTCCTTCCTGTTCTCACTGCTGCCTGCAAATGAAAAGCAACCAACTCCATCCTTGGGGGCTTTCCCTGCAATTTTAAAAACATAAAAATCTCCTCAGGATTTTATGGATGAGGGTAAATAGTTGCAATCCACATGTTGACTGTGATGGAAAAGATGAAAATAATGTGGGAGAACTACTGCCTTCATCCATTCTTCTCCCCCTCACACACAGAGTTTGCACATGAAGAAGTCCCAAAGAGGTCTCAAAAGAAACCATACAAAATGTTCAGACAAGAAAGTAGTAAATGAGTCATGTGTAAAAGTGTTATTGAGAGAAGTGGGGATCAAGCAAGAGCAATAGTACTTGATGGATCATCTATCTTCTAAATAACAGTTGCATCCAGGAGCCATCTCATGCTTTAGTTGTGTGGAGTTAATCATGGCTGGAGTCATAAATAAGTGTGTAAATATTTTATTGCATATATCTTGGTCATCTCGGAAAGGGATAATCATGGCACATGTTCAGCAAGTACTGAAGACAGATTGCACCAGTATATTAATGGTTATGACAGTGTTGCTGATTGAAAATTTAATCTTCGAAAATGAAAATGGATGGAGAAAAATGCTTCTCTCAAAGTTCAAAGCAGTTTAATGCCAGAAAGCTTCCATAAGTATTCAGGAAAATAAAAATTAAAAAAAGAAACAGAAAGTTAATTAACATGAAATGACAGCACTTGTGGTACTAGATTGGAAATGTAGCTTGTTTCATACCGCTGATAAAAGGGTATGTTTCATACAAACCAATCAGTGCAAATTAATGAAGGGCAATTCAATTTCACAGAACAGAGTGATTGGGTGATGCAGATAGAATGAAAAGCTGCAATTCTTCAGTGTATGATTTAGCAGGATAAACATTATATCAGTGAATCAGATGCTCTGTTCTTAAACACACAAGGTTCATTTGATATGAAGATTTGGGTCAGATCCTCAGAAAACCACTTAATTTCCAATGGGGTTCACTGAAAACTTCAAAAGATAGAAGCAAAGGACACTGTAATGATTTGGTTTTTAGAAATTTAGACAATTTGGAAGGAACCGAATTCCATGCATGCTTAGGATAATAATTGCATCAGGTTAAATCCAAGTGAAATTACCTGCAGAAGTGCTGTCCCAATTGTGTGTTCTCTACTATATCTATATCTATCTGTGTATGCGTGAGAATGGGTATGTGTGTGCATGTACACCTGATTTATATCCTGTCTTTCTACCCTAAGAAATGCTCAGAATGGCTAACAAACTTTTAAAACAAAGACAGAATAAAAACTTCAAAACATAACTAAAAGGTAGCACTACTATTGATACTGAAATCATTTAATAAAAAATGGATGAAACTTTACAGATTTTCTAAATGCTGAGTGAATGGAAGCCAATTCAATTCCCAGAGAAGTGTGCCTGGAAGCAATGCAGGAACTCCTTCCACTTCACCTCACCCCACCCCCAAAGAAGGACATTCATTATATTGGGTAGACTCCCAAGTAGCACCAGACTCCACCAAGCTCCAGATTCTGAGACACGGCAGAATAATTCAGAACAGGTTTTCATTTTCCTGAGGGAAGATCAGGCAGGTCTGAATCTGCTCCGTTGCGACTCTGAACTCCAGATGAAGCTGCAATCCAGATCAGTTTCACAAGATTTTCCAGTGCCGCAAAGTCCTGATATGTTTGCTCCAAGCGTTCTCTCTCTGTTGGTCAATCTTAGGCTGCTGCCTGGTTTACCAAGGGCCTCTAGAATCAGGAGATGAAAGGGGGGAAAGATGCCTGGGGTGTCTGGATGGGATAAAACAGACTGAAGCTGAACCCAAACATTCTGGAGTTACTGTCTGCCCATTGCTACCCTTGAAGGAGCAGGTTGACCACTTGGAGGTCATCCTGGCCTCATGACTCTTGCTAGAGGGTAGGTGGAGGCTATGCAATGAGCTGGCCATGAAGCTGCCTCTGAAAACCATCCAGAATGCAGCAACCAGCCACCAATATGGATGAAGCCACTGATGAATATCAGCATATTACATCTGTGCTCCCAGCTGTGCACTGGCTTCTTATTGGCTTCTGAATATAAATCAAAAGGCTGGTTTTCACCTTTAAAGCCCCACATGGCTTGGCTCCAAGATGTCTCCACGGCTTTCTCCAACCAGTCTCAACCTATTTGATGGAGGAGCCCAGAAGAACCTTTTCAGAGGTCCCCTGCTTTCAGGAGATAAAGAGGATGGAGGCTCACAGGTACTGTTTCTCTGTCACTGTTCCTGCCTTTTGAAATATCCATCTTTCTCAGATATACATTTTATTAGCATTTCATAAACTGCCCAAATAGAGTTATTTAAAATAGTTATTTGTGATGATTGCCATTTATTCATTAGATATTATCATTGTTATTGCTATTCTAATGTATTTTGTTCTATGTCTATTTCTAAAAGTTTTACCTTTATTTTATAAATATTATACTTTGGACATATTAATGCATTGATTTTTATAAAATTTCTTCATATAGCTCTAATTGTCTGCAACTTTCATTCTGTTCTGCTTAAAACAAAACAAAAAAAATGTTATACCGGTTTGATCTTTTTCCACATTACACAATGAATGCCTGGAGCTCAATTTTCTTGTTCCAAAATAGGGCATCATAGTTTGTTTATTTATTTATTTATTTTGTTTATTTATATTATTTATCAAATTTGTAAGACCACCCAACACCATAGGAACTCTGTGCAGCATAGAGTATTAAAAGCATCTGGAAGAAATAATACCAACACCATCTCAACATTCAGCATTCCCACCTTTTGGATCCAATTACCTCTGAAGCAACCAGTGCTGGACTGAAACTAAAATATAATTTTCATTCTTTTCACTAACCAGCTAGTCAGCATATATGCATGGTCTGCCTAAGAAGTCATTGCTCCTGGCAAAGGAAACTCAACATGGCTTACTCAGACATTTGCCCGGGAATGAGACATATGAAGAGATAAATATCTGAATTAGGAAATAAACTAAAAATTATTTAGCTCCAATGAAAACTTAACATGAGCCAGGGTCCCCAATCATTCCACACTAGTGGGCATTCTCATAAAATTATTGCCATGGTTGGTGTAGTCAACCACAGTCATCCATTTGACAGACAGCAAACTAGTGAGTTTCCTTCCTTCCATCCCTCTCCACCCTCCCAAATTGTTTTCCGCTTATATCTGACTTTTTTTTCCCTAGTCTGATGGGCACATTTCCAAACAGGACACAGGGCTGCAGCCTCCTGCCAAGTTTCCCACAAATACTTTGTGTATGTGTGTGAGTGTGTGAAAGGGCTATTCCTACAGAATTCATTCAAATAACACTTGAGGTTGGCATTTTCCTTTGCAGTATGCTACCTTCTAATACACTTTAAAAACAACATAATATTTTAAATTCTCCATAAAGAACTTCATCACCATCCCTGTAACAATGATTTTAAAACTTCTCTTTCTGTAGGTATAGAGAGGAGGAAGGATGATTGATTGATTATATGCCATCACGTCACTGTTGATTCTTAGTGACCACATAGGAAAGAATGATGAAGATATCTCCAAACAGTGGTATTTTACCCTCTCACCCCAAACACACATGAATTCCAATTTTCTGGAAAGTAGTCTACTTTCTGGGAAGTAGTCTAATGATCATAAGTACAAATTCAATAATAATAATTATTAAGATTTTATTACACCATTCTATTTTTTTAAAAATTAAATATAATACTTGGTTATCCCAAAATTTAGTAGTCCCTAATTCTAATGCTGCTACCTTGCCTGGAATGCGTCAGTGAAATGAAAGCTTGAAACAGTGAAATATTAAAGACTGATGTAATGTGAACATATAAGTCTAGGGGCATAAATATCTTCACTCCACTGAATAAGACATTAAAGGTCATGTCTTATAAATGTAGCAATTATGCCTAATTCTATGACACTTTTCAAACGCTTTTGAAGAGTTCCGAATTCAAGGGTAAAAACGAGGCACATACTGTATGCTTAAGAGTAAGAGCCTTATACCAAATAGTTCATGACATTCTGGTAACATGGCAACAAAATGATACCGGGCATCAAAACAGAAAATTCTGTTTGTATTAGTCCATTCAGACACAGTCAATATTTGAAATGGGCTGATTAAACTTTAACTCAGAATAGGACAACAACAGATGTCTATTGTCTGTTTGGAGATGGAAACCATAGGAAAACCGAATTATGCGCATTAATAAAACAAATGTTGATAAACGCAATTGCTATTTCACAGAATTCTGAGAGACAGTCATCTCATGAAATGTTGGCAGCAGTCATCTTCAATGGCATTTCAGTGTCTTTTGGAGGCTGGCTGGCTGGCTGACTGACTTTCTTTGTAACTGGACATGGGGAAAAAAAATGCCAGTGGCCCAATCTGGATCACGATCACTACAGATGCATCGGGGGGAGACTTAGGTCATTCCCACATGAGTGATTTAGTGGGTCTTCTATAGTAATCCAACCATCATTATGCCAAAATAACAAGAATGCGGACAAGCTTTATGTCACTTCCACAATAGCTGGGGATGCTATGAAGATACTACAAATCACTACTGCAGAAATAACCCAAAACTCCCACCAAAACATTTTTTGCCCCATTTCACTCTTCTCCTGGGGGGCTGGAAACCAACCAACCAACCAACAACAGAGTGCCTGAAAAAGCTGTTTTTGCAAGACCTCTCCAGGCTCTTGTTTTGTCTATGTCTGGCATCCAGAAGAGTAGATTAAAACTAAAGATTCTGTTCCATGATCACACAACACAGCTAGTGAACTATAATGTTTTTTTCCCCCTCATACTGGCATATTTAAATCCATTCTAGTAAATATTAAACTCAAATACCGAGCTATAAAATATGTACTTAGATCATGAATTGGAAGCCGATTTTGTTTGTAGTTGGTTGGTTTAAAAGACTTATATAACTATCCATGTTGTAACCACAACCCTGGGTGGCTCACAAGTCAATAAAAACAGCAAAAATTCCAAATAAAAACTTATGGTGCTACACTCTCCCACATACCAATGTATCATCTTGGGCTCCAGACTCATCCTCCTTCAATGCCTGTGGAAAATCACAGCTTGACACTTTGGTTTAATATCAAGACTGTACTTCATCTGCATGCCTTCATTTTACCTCCAGTTCAGGATCTGATTTCCTGAAATTCATCAAAGGAAAATGATACTGGTGCCACTTATTTTCTTTATTGTCTGCTTTTCCATACCCTGCAATTGGGGATACTCCAGTTTTAATTAACAATCTTTTCTTCTGCCATCATTAACTGATAGTTGAGAGACGAGGAAAGACAGGTTGCTTTTATATGGGTTGGTGTGAAAAAGCACAGGTTCATTATTTCCCGAACTGTAAATATATCAGTCTTTCCATAAAATCCTTCTGAATGCACATCTTCTAGTAGTATATTTTTATGAAATTGTGTTTGAAAGCATTTAATGATAATGGATCACTTCAGTCAAATACATTTATCACTGTATAACATAGCTATTTATATGCTAACACATTACCATTTCTGTTTTTAAAATCTGAGTACTGCTAAGCTAACATTTTAAAGTACAGATTAAAAGAATATAGAGATACAGCCTCACCTCTACATTAAAAATACCTTTTTTGGATTAGGACATTATGGGTATGATTTTGCCCATCCGTTGAACATATACATATAACCAAAAGCTAACAAAAAAGCCTTTAACTGTAATTCCAATGGCTGGCATTGAATATCTGCAGACTTGAGTCACTTCCAGGTGTAGATCCAAAAAGTGATTCATGACCATGCAGACACACAAAGATAGGACAGCTGGAGCCACCTGAAAGTGAAAAAATCTGACCTTCATCCATCAATTTCCCATCAATGAGAGAACCAGCTTTGTAGTTAATATGGGCAAATGGGTGGCCATATAAATAAAATAAATAAACAAATAAATTTGCCCAAACAACTTGGTTGGTTGCTTGATTTATTTACTGGAGGTGTATCCACCACAAACAGGAAAACTCTTAGCAATTTTTCTTTCTTTGCTTGAATAGCCAGTCTGTTCTCTTACTGGAGGAGAATCACTGCTGTCCTACCATAATGGCATTCTGGCTGAATTGGGCAAATAAGCCCAAATATATTAGTCCCAGCATGCTTGTATCAGTAGTTTTAAAGCATAATTATAAGACTGCATGTGATTGCATGCCTTCATGCAAAAGTATGGATGAATTGCAATTTTTCTTTATTTATTTGAAGAAAGGAATGGGGTGTCAGTATAAGATGGGAGTAGGAAAAATGGGTGTAAACATGCCCCATCTTTATAGCATTCTAATTTCCAGAAAGATCTAAAATGTCAGTCACCTGGAATAATATCAAGTGGGCTGTAAATTGGAATCAGAAAAAAATGGAGATGGAAAAGCTGTAATGTAGAAGTCCACTTGGCTTTGGAAACTGTAACCTGCTTATACAGGATGATACAAGCATGCTCTGGATCCCATTTATTAGACAGTGTCATCTGGCAGAACCCAAAAAGAGAGCCATTGCTGTTTGCTGCCCGTCCTCTGGAACATCATTCCTCCAGAGATAGATTTGCCCTTTGCAACTCTGCTGGCTTTCTGTAAGGCAGTGTTTCTCAACCTTGGCAACTTTAAGATGTGTGGACTTCAACTCCCATAATTCCCCAGCCAGCAAGGGAGGGGAGGGGAGGGGAGGGGAGGGGAGGGGAAACTAGGCTGGTGTTTCCATTTGAATCAAGCTATTTTATACTTAGACTGTGTGCTTACACATGGATGGGCAACTTTCACAGGTCAGTGGCTGCAACTTGATATCTTGACCAGCTAGAGAGCTACCAGCAATGTCAATAAAAGGTAGTGCTGTTACAAGACAGCCCCCTTTTTACTTTTCATAGTTAAATTAATGAAATAAGAAACTGAGCAGGATGACATAAATTTGTGTAATGAGTAATTTATTTCTGAGTGTTCTGAAAAACAATACAGATCTGGATCATGGATTAAACTCCACTGTTTATAAGAAATAGAAGTGTTCACCTTATCATATTACCAAACAGACATTTAATTTTCCACAATTTTCTGCCACTTGGTGATTATATCAAGGCTTTGTGCATTTTATTTATTTATTTATTCATTCATTCATTCAATTTCTCTCCGCCCATCTCCCCCTAATGGGGGACTCTGGGCGGCTCACAAGATCCATTAAAACAATAAATATATGCCACATAAAAACTATACAAAACATTACCAAAAAGAAAAAGTCCAAGAGGCTGATGGTTACCAGAGCTGCAGACAACAGGCCTCTATGGGGCTAACCAGCCCCACACTTGGTGTCTTCCCTCCCCACCCCAGGCCAAGTGGCAGAGCCAGGTCTTCAGATCTCTCCGGAAGGCCAGGAGTGAAGGGGCCATTCTCACCTCTGGAGGCAAGATATTCCAAAGGGCGGGGGCTACAGCAGAGAAGGCCCCGCCTTCTGGACCCCACTAATCGGAGCTCTTTTACCTAGGGGGTCTGAAGCATGCCATCCCTGTGTGAAGTCATGGGGAAGAGGTAGTCCTTTAGGTAACCTGGTCCCATGCCATGTAGGGCTTTAAAGGTGATAACCAACACCTTGAATTGGACCCGGAAGCAAACTGGAACCCAATGCAGCTCGCAGAGCAACAGTGTTATATGGGCCCATCTGCTGTTTGCCTTTCTTTCTACTTCTGATCACTCATGTAAAATGTAAGGTGGCAGTGAGAGAGCTTAATTTATAACAAAAAGTCCAGTATTCAGAACTGGTATGTTTTCATATTACTCTCTGCCCCACTGCCTGAAGGTATTGAGAATTTGAGTTAGATATGGTTCAGCATGGACATGGACCCCCAGGAATCTGGGTCGTGGTTCCAACCAAAGCTAGAAGCAGGAAACTCCCCAAATCTTTTGTGAAAGTTTTATTTTATTTTATTTATATGGCCAGCCACCTCATCATAAAAACCAATCATACCATAATAGTTATGTTAAACCATCTCATGGGCTCTCACTGACAATCTGTTCCTGAAGCCTGTGTCTTCAGGGCCTTCTGAAAGACTAGGAGGGTCGGAGTCAATCTAATCTCCAGGGGAATTCTGTTCCAAAGGAGAGGTGCTACGACAGAAATGGCTCACTTTCTGGGTCCCGGCAGATGACACTCCTCGATTGATGGAACCCATAACGTGCCTTTTCTGCTAGATCTGATGAAATTAGTAGAAACAGTCAGAAATCCTGTTCTGATGGAACTAACATCTTTAGAGAGATGTTTTTTAAAGCTGAAATTGCATGAGCTACTATTCTTTGCCCTTTATTATGTCAGCATTCGGTCAGCAAAGTGTCGGTAAGAATTGAAGCCTGTGTTCCCCTTGCTTAGAATTTTGATCGACTGAAAACATGCCAGCTCTTATACATATTCCACTAGTGTCCATTGAGGAATAAATGCATGCATTCAACATTGTATGAGAACATTAACAAATCTTTCATGTACTGTTCAAAGAGAGGTCATTTCAATCTTGAAATGGACTGGTTTGATGCGCCTTTATTTAATGTTTATCAAAAGAATTAGATTTAATGGAAATAATTAGAAGGGCCATGAAGAATCAGTCTTGGAATTTGGTTACTATAGACACCTTTGTTTAATTAGGTGACATTTAAATTCACATACATTACATTGTACATTGCATAACTTAGTGTTATTAGCATTCAAGTCAAGTATGTTTATGTGTTTCACAGCAAACAGGGTGCTCTGAATGCTTATCATAAATTATGCTGATTATGAGAGAGCTTTTTCTGCCCTAACCATATATAACTGAAATGGGGTAGGGTGGCACGTGATAAACCAAATCGGAAAATGAATAATATTCAAGAAACAGCAATATTATCACATCCTGAATCTTAGAGCAGATCCCCACATCCTGTTTGCCCCAGCATGAGCATGGACTAGCCACCATTTTCAGAGGAGAGGAACACACAAAGTTGTCCCCAACTCACCCTGCGACAAAGGCAACCTATATCTGTGTCTTCCTGCATCACTTCACCACTGTTGTTTTCCACTTTCTGAAGGAAGAATGGATGTGACAGATTTGTCTGCTAAGTTTCATTAGCACTGGAGACAAATGTGCTCTGCAGTGACACACCCACACCCTCCCTTCCAGTCCCCTGGTCCCTGCTGTCCAGAGCCATTTAATAATTGGTTACTGAACTGAGTACTCTGCATAGAGAGAACCTTCTCAGTATTTAGTACATTGAACCTTTAACTTCCCCAAAGGGAACAGGTTCACATAACCCACTAGATCTTTACCTGACCTGATTACTTGTGCAGAATGAAGATAGCCTCTTATTCATACTGATGGTTATCGGTCAAATAGCCCTTTGCTTTTGCTCATTGTTTATTTATACCTCTTAAAAAATGCCTTTTACAAAGTTATAGCATCAAAAAGGAATGAGTGAAAAAGTGACGACTCAAAAGTTGTGAGTCTTCTCAGCTGCTATTTTTATGTTATGTTTTTTTGTTTTAACTCTGACTGTTTTTATTGTTTTTATTCTGCTTTAATTGTCAGCTGCCCAGAGTCATATAGATGAGGTGGGTGACATATAAATTTACATAATAAATAAAAAGTTCACACATGGATACATAGCAATCGTCTCGAAATAAAAACTCCTTTCTTGAATTTTCCCAGTTTTGGTTCTTTAATTTCTGCTGATCAGAGATGATTATTTTTCTTTCCCTGAGCTACCCCACTTTTCAGCTGATTTTTTTTTTAATCAAGCCACTGGCATACTATTGAAACGCTGGAGCTTGCCTGCCCTTCCTTCCTTCCTTCCTTCCTTCCTTCCTTTAGAAGCACTTTATCCCTCTGGACCATTTGGGAGCTGAGGTGAAACTGACACCACTGTCCACCACTGTACCAGTTACAAAAAACAGCAATAAAGTGGGTAGTTCAGAGGAATAATGATAATGATAATGATAACAATGATAACAATAATGTCATTCTGCCTAGTTACAAACCGGGGCTCCTTCATATTTGAGGCAAATCACTACATAACTACATGGTGGGTGTAGTGCCAATGCCAAGCATTTTTGGGTGGATCCTCTGAGTGCACTCTTCATTGTCCTGCTGGAAGCCTCTGTTCTGCAACATCTGCCTGTGGAAAGGAAGGTAATTGATTATTTCTTTCCTGGCATGGGTGGCTCACAATATAATAAACAATAAGAACACAATGCAGAGCAAAATAAGGATTTGGGCCCTCTATGCAAAAGCAGGGCCAAAAAGCCATCCAACAGGAGGCCCCATCCACCTTAACCCAAGTCCTATGCTTGGGCTTTTCTACATGGCTCTAGAAGTATCTGCTATCTGCCATCCAGAATATATATTTTGTGCTTGCTGTATTACTTTGTTTCTAAACTGTCATTTATGCTTTGATATAGAAATATTAAAATGTTACATTGTAATCTTTTAAATCTTCTTTAGAAGCTCCTACAGCCAAGCATCAGGAGAAATTATTATTACCTTATATTGAATAAGTACGCTTCTAATTGTTTTCATCTTTTTATTAAAGTTTATTAATACTCTTGTGAGCTAAAAATAACAATTTTATCTCACAATCCCCCGCAGTGTACTCACGTAACTCCCTGGTTTCCATCATACAAACATTTTTCATCTTTGTATGGTTCATAAAATGCAAAATATAATGATCATGCAGCCCCATCCTTCTATGTCTGTAAAGCTATAAATATAACATATCAGTCCCACAATGTGCATGCACACACACAATTGCACACCAATCTTGCTGGATCTCTCAGCAGGGGAAAAGAAAAGACTTTTGCAGCAGCATTAATCATATGCAATCTTTGTCTGCCTCTAGCAATTAATACATTCAAACCCATTTAGGAAATGACTCTGTTTTGATTCATAGAACCTGCTGTTAATTTTGGTGAAATAGAATATAAAATGATATTATACTGAAATGCTGGAGTATCAGGTTTGTGGGAAATGATTTTTTGTTACCTGAAATTCTAAAAATGGGAATCTATTGAGCTACTCCTTTTCACATTTTAATGAACATCAACAGCAGTGCAGAACAAGAGTTGCTGCACTGCTGGCATGCTGATAGGGGCTAGCTAGGTTCATAAGGACTTAAGTTAGCATGGCCACACTTCAAATGCACCATTTTTGTTGTCTTAGTAAATCACTGCCACAAGCCCAGTGTTCCTCTTGGTTCTTATAGACAGCAACCCTTCAGGAAGACTAATGAGGTCCTAGTTCCTACTGTGCCAACTATGTCTTTATCAGAATCTGTGAAAACAATCAAAATACCATAAAAGGCAAATAAGAACTTACTATTTATTACCTCTAAGCTGTAAAATATGATAAGGGACTCTCTATCTCAACATACTGCCAAACTATTATTTGTATTTAGAGGTTAAGATGGGTTGCAAATTGAGGAGAAAGCCTATCACTGTATGTGGAGCATAGAATCATGTGGAACACAATAGAAATCTTTACTAGATTATGAATTATCTCCCTCATAGTTTAATGTATTAAATAGGCCATCATCAGCTTAGAACGTGATTGTGGCATAGTGCAATTTCACATCAGCATCAGTTGCTTTTGTTAGAAATGGCCATGCTTGTGTGGGAACTCTCCAGGTCTCAGAATGAGGTGGGGAGATGTCTAATGTGTTATGTTACACCTGCAGTGGTTGGCAGATCTTTCCATGGAAACTATTCCAGTAGTTCAGCAGGATGGAAACCAATGGAAGAAGTAAGCCATCTGTAAAAATTACTAAAACTGAATCCAATCAAATGCAATTATGTGTTTAATAGGAGAAGGAAAGATAGGTAAAAAAATACAGCATTCATTGAGACAGAAGTCTTATGCAAGTAGTCAACTCACACAACAGAAGTCAATAAGAGAACATGACCCATTCATCCATATTTTCCTCTATGCAATTGCAATAATTATATTCATAATTGTTAGTATTAAAACTTAATAATATTATAAACATTAGGTCATTATTCACCATACAGATTAGGAATTACTGGACTCTCATTCTAAAAATCAGTGCAGACCTTCACCCCAGATTCATCAACAAACCTGTTTAAATGAACTCTTGGAAAATGAATTCTTCAACCTATAAAAAAACAAACTCTTCAAGCTATGAAATCTTTGGATTTGTTAAAGATGATGAGAAAGAATGGATATATTGAGCTCTGAATTTCCTGACATGGATGCCAGGCCACTAGAAACTAGATTGATTAGACACTTTCACGGAGACAAGCAATAAGTCAAGATGAAAATCTCAGCTGCCTTTTTAAGCACTAAAAGAAATTGGGTTTATTACATTAAAATTCACAGCATTAAGACATAACCTGGACATATTTCATGGCTTTTGAAGCTCATTCTCTGAGGTCATAGAAAGGACACCCTGTAAGAAAACCACAAAAAGAATAAACAATGTTTTTGCTAGAAGTACAATTTTGCTGAGACACATACAGTACCTCCCTGACTGGTGTTTCCTTCAATCTGGGGGAAGAAGAACCCATTATGTTTTTCTGTTTTTTCCTTTGTTGAGGCGGGACCGATTTAAAAATGCTTTAGTGCTAAAGTCATTTTTTGAAAAGCAGCTCTTCAGCTGAGAAAGTGACCCTCAGGAACTGCCCTGATCCGTCGGCATAGTAACAAAGAGCATGAATTAACAGGCTTTGTGTAGTTTCCAATCCAAACTCCATATATCCCACAAAATATACTGCTCAAGCCTGATGGAGCCATTGAGAAGAATAAGCACTGTTATTACAGGATGCCACTGGCTAATTTGTACAAGGGGTTCATGCACATTTGTGTAAAACACACAGGGTTGTTTGCTCAAGGGAGAATCAGTAGCTTGGTGACTTGTTTCCCTAATATTGGATCATGTCGCTGAAATGGCAATGCTTTGGTTAACAGGTTACCTTTTTTCTTTCCTTTTTTTTTACGCATTTAAGATTCTAATCACTCCATTTGGTAATTATGAATATGAATGAGAAGTAAGACTGGGAGCGAATAGACGCATTTCAATAAATAGTTCGCAAAATGACATTTTGTTCACAGCTTACAAAGGAACATTATGTGCAATATTGCTATTTGTAATGAGTGTGATTGTTTTTAAATCAAGCTTCACCAAAAACAAAAAGAAAGAAATCATATCTACACTATCTCTGGTGAAAACGTTCTATTTTTTTTATTTCCAAGTATCTCAATCTGCATATTTGGCAGTCACCATTGTTGATCTTCACTGCACTAATGCTGCAGTATATGGTTGAACAGTGTAATCCCTATGCAACCTAAACACCACAACCGTCCTTGGAAAGAAATGAATTCAAGTTAACAAAACATGATTGAAAAAAACGGTATTAGCCTACTAGTATATAAGATTATAGAAGGATTCTTATATGAGGTATGGCACAGGAGCACATTTGTACATCAGTGAATTATTACAACTCCTCACAGGCTCATCGACCATCACATCATGACTGCATACATCCATCATGCTAATATAAGGACAGGAGAAAGACATAAAGGAAATGAAAGCTGTGCCAGATTACATAAGTATAGTATTCTGGTATGCATAACTGAGAAATAGGATGATTCTCATTGTTCCAGTTTCAGTTTGGGCAGGAATTTCATTTTTCCATCTGGCCCTTTTTCTGAAGAGATAGAATGGAACTATGGCTGAAAGCTTTGAGTCTCCTCTGGTTTTCTTGGCACTTCCATTCCCCTGTGCTTAAATAGTTATTTAGAGTATGGAGTTTAAAGAGAAGTATCACACTTTGCCATCTCCTGTTGCCAATTTGGAACTAAGGCCAGAAATTAGGGCCAAGGTACATGATTCCATGATGGCAATGTTTGCCCACAAATATCTATCAAAACAGTGGCAGCTGACCAGGAATGAGTATTCAGAAGTTAGCACCTAAGCCAGAAGTTCTTAAATTGTTTCACCCAATTACCCCTTTTCCCGGTCTCAAATAATGTTATTACCCCCACCAAACAAACAAACAAACAGACTCTGTTATTTTACACAGGTGTCTTGGCAGCAGCAGTCCCAAACTGGATCCTTGGCTCACAAATTGCTTCATTACCCCACAGATATGCCCAAATCACCCCCAGTTTAAGAACCACTGACCTAGGTTCTTAATGGAGAAAATATGCCCACTGATACAGAAGCTCCCCTTTACCATTCTTCCTTGAAGACCACATTACCCTTTGGGCCAGCAGCATTCCCAATGGATTGAAGGGGGAGGCTTCGAGTCAGTTTTTCATTCCTGGTGATTCCCTGAACAAGTCCCTGCAGTTCTCTTGGCAAGATTTCAGAAGTGGTTTGCCATTACCTCCTTCCTAGGGCTGAGAGAGAATGACTGGCCAAAGGTCATTCAGCTGGCTTCATGCATAAGGCAGGACTAAAACTCATGGTCTCCCAGTTTCTAGCCTCATGCCTATATGGATGCCTTTTATTGGAAATAACACATAATTATGTCATTAGGAGAATGGCAAGCTAAGCTGTGGAAGTATGCATCAATGTCAAAAATAAATTCATAAATGAAAAACATGCATCCATATACAGATCCAATTTAGCATACTTTGTAGGATATAGGGTTTAGTAATGTTTAGTAAAGTAAAGAAAAATAGCTGGCAGAAAAGAGAATTCCACCCTTAAGATTTGTTTCTTTCTATAATAAATCATTTTCCAGAATTGTTGAGCTTTACAGCATTGCCTCCAAATATGAAAGAATAATCCATCTTGATTATTCTTTCCAACTGTTTTTAGAAAATAATTTCTCTATTTTGTCAATCACCACTGGAGTAATTTATTTGTGGCAAAATATCTTGTACCAAGGACCAAATATGACATGTGTGGGTCCTAGTCACTTTTGCCTTTGTGGGCCTCTCCTTCCATAAAAATTATAGTATTAAAATTATATTTCAGAATATTGTCAATATTTTATTTGCATTTCTATAGAGAAATAGGAAATGGTAAGTAATATATGTATTATTGTGTACTAATAATAGTTGTTGCTGATTAATTATGCCTGTCACATACAGTATCATCAAAGTTACTAAATTTTAGTATTCACACTACACCTTACAAATAAGATCATCAGTTTGATATTCAAATTTTGTGCATTTCTGGCCCTCTTTTTTATTAAAAATGTGTTAACTGTTACTGAGTTCTGCTTTGTCATTACTGTAATCAGAAGCATAGTGTCAGTATGTGGGGCCTATGGAGAATAGAAGTAAATGCATTGAGGCCTGAGGCTGTGAATGGACGGGCCTCCTATCCGCCTACATTCATTCACTGGCACCTATGGCCAAGTCTTGATTTGCCATACTGTCACTATGCTTCTGACTATACTAAAAAACAATAGTACATAATAGCAAAATGTTTTCTATTTCATAAGTAACTCAGTTTTAATTTAAATTGTATGTATATTTTATTTGTACTATATTTGAATGTATATATTGTATTTCTTGTGTCTGTTTTCAAGGCCAAAAAGCAAGGCATGAAAATAAATAACTTCTACTTCATTTTTATTCTTTCTGATTTAAAAAAACATTAAAACATTTTTGTGGGGCCTAGCTAATGTGCCTATTGTGCCTAATGGATAAGTCAGTCCTGCTTGTACCAGTTTTCTCTAAGTGTAATATCCATGATAAATTTAATATTTCACTTCCATTGACATTCTCATTATTGTATAGTGGACTACTGCAATGTGCTAGACAACCATCCAGAAGCTTCGGCTGGTCCAGAATGCAGTGGGCAGTTATGGGTACATCTCATTATGCCCTT
The DNA here is from genome assembly GCA_030867105.1 of Liasis olivaceus. Classification (NCBI taxonomy): domain Eukaryota; kingdom Metazoa; phylum Chordata; class Lepidosauria; order Squamata; family Pythonidae; genus Liasis; species Liasis olivaceus. Next base: position 233,830,368 of record CM061349.1, on the reverse strand, counting down.
GTAACACTGCTACTCCGCAAGCAGTACTGGATCCCACTTGGCTTCTGGGTGCAATTCAAGGTTCTGGTTATCACCTTTAAAGCCTTATATGGCATAGGGCCTGGTTACTTGGGGGACCACCTTCTCCCAAGAACACCTACCTACCCCACATGTTCCCACAGGAAGGGCATGCTCTAGGTTCCTTCTTTGAAATCTTGTCATCTTATGGGACCTAGGAGGGATGGTCTTTTCTGTGATTGTTCCTGTTCGCTGGAAAAATTTCCCTCCCCGATATATGACATGCCCCAAATCTGCTCACCTCTGGGAAAGCCATTGAGACCTGGCTTCTCCCCCAGGCATTGGGGGCCAGTTGAATGGAGTTCCCTTTTGGTTGTTTTTGTTATGGGGCTTAGTTGCCATTTTATATTTTGTATCTTTAACACTGTATATGTTAACATTGGGGAAGGGGATTGTTTGCTTTGTTGTTGTTGTTGTATGCTGCCCAGAGCTACATTGTTTGACGTGGGCAGCCTTATAAATTTAATCCATAAATGTCAATTTAAATTCCAGATCTATTTAATCATACAGTCTTTAACTTCTTCAGTTTCTGAATCATGCTTCAATAGCGTGTACATAAGCTCCAATAATAGTTCTGAGTTTTGCATGATACATTTTTCAAATTCAGTCAGGTCTCTGTGTATTCCACTCTATTTTTGTAATTTGGTCATTTTAAGATGGCATTGGAGAGGGCAGACAGTTTGTATGAGGAGTAGGAGACTGTAGGCTTGGATGTCTCTACTGGAGTTGGCCCAACCAATTTGATTGTGCTGGGAGAAGTAGCTGATTCTTCCCATATTTGAGAGGTCAGGAGAGCGCCCAGAACCTTTTTAAAAAAAAAATAGGACTAGCCTTCCTTGGACATTTGATTGCCTCTGATATTATCCACCTTCCAGAAAAAGTTGAAGGTGGAATTCTTCCAGAGGGCATCTGGTGTGTGATACCTTTTAACTTTTGTCAGTGGGGTTTTTTAGCTATTTCAATGCATTATTATATATTCTAGCTTTTATTTTTGTTTAAGGCACAATCAGTTTAGACTCTGATGGGGTATAAATTCCTTTTGAACTATGCTGCTTATCTCAAGTTATTGAAACCAATAAGGTGAATCTGACTGCTCTGAAGAAAGAATCTCAAAAGAGTTCATCTTTGTTTTATTAAGAATTAGGTCTTGCAGTCTATACAAGTGTTTATGTTCGCTGCCTTGAGTTATTTATCAAAATAATAAGGGTAGGATAAAAAATCTCAAAAAAAATTATCATCTCTCCACTGATCATAATTTTTTTATACATGAAAATAAATGCTTAATGTTGAAGCAAGGATGATAAGCCTGGGCTGATTCTTTTTCTGTGCTTGTCCTATGTTTTTAATATGCTATTTACAGCTGAATAATTTCTATAGGTTGTGCATTTCTGTTTGTATCCAGCCAAAAATATTTATAGAAACCATCTAGGAGTCCTGTTCCTTCAATAAAGAGCCTGTTTCAGCAGTTAAGGTGCTAGAAACCATGAGTTCTAGTCCTGTCTTAGTCATGAAAGCCAGCTCATGACGTTGTGCCAGTCGCTCACTCACTCTCAGTCCAACCTATCTCACAAGATTGCTGTTGTGGAAAAAACAGGAGGCATTATGTACCTACCTTGAGTTGTACAACTAAAGGCATGATATAGACCAAATAAATAAATTGGTTTGGATATAGGCCAAATATAAGGAGATATAAACCAGTCTGTGATCCAAGTTAAACAACTAGCTTGATAGTACAGTTTGAAATTTGGTACTGCTAATCTACCTCATTCTTTCAGGTAATCTTCTACCTGACCACATAAATTAGATATTTGTCCCTGCCACTCATTTCATGTCACTTCTCAGCCTTTTATCTAAGGTCTATCTGTCCTTAAGAGTCTGAATGCTTTAAATTATATTGTTACTTTGACAGTTATTTATTAGCCTCTCATAATGCCTGTCAATGAAAAGGGGATATTTCCTTCTTGAAAAAAAAAAAAAATCTCAGCTACAAATGCCAAATGACAGCAGCCACCAGTGCCAAAAAATAGTCATTTCCTGAGACCAATAAAACCACAGGCACCTTTTTTAGCTGACGTAGCATTCCTGATCTGCCAAATATGACCTATATTTGACTGAATTTTATCTAATGGAAGTCTTTTCCTTGGTTGGCTCTCTGTGAATAGTCAAGGGAAACCATGATGGCATCTACTGCAATAAAAACAACTTGCTTTTTTCTTAGGTTACCTTCAGAAGTGGCATCAATTAAACTTAATTTATGTCATGTTATGTACTGCCATCTGCTGTGTCTCCTGACAAATTGCAGGCTGAATATTAGCTCAAGGAATGCCCGTAGTCCCATGTTTTAAATTTAAATGCAACACAAATGCCACAGTATATTATTCACATTCTGCTTGGCAAGGGGTTAATATTCTGGGAATAGGCCTATGTGACACTTCAAATAACACAATACAAATACAGACAATTAAGTTTCATTATTCCCATCTAGTAACACTAAACAGATCATCTTTCTTATGTGAATATTATCTTGTAAACAGTAGGTTTATGGAGGCAGTCGTAATCAGCATGAGAAAGGCCTTGTAAAAATAATGGGTGTAGTTCTTAAATCATCTCCGCATAATATAACAAAAAGAGAGATTATTTTAAACCTTAGGGGAAATTCTGTTCCTTCATTTACTGTGTTCAAAGTTTATTGCAATTGTAATTTATTGTTTTGTTGCTTTGATGTACTGCTTTTAATCCTCTTATTGGAGAGGGTTTGTAAACCATTCTGAGTCTCCATGGATTAGAGTGGCATATAAACCCCAGTAAATTAAATATATACCTTTATTGGATTATAAGATTTTTGGCACAATCACCTCCACAGTTGGTCTTTTGCACCACCTCTAGCTGTGCATTTTGTGATAATTGGATATAGTATAATATAATGAAAAGTGCACTTACCATCAAAAGCAAGGGAGCTCTGTAGGGCTATTTCTCTCAACCAAGACCTGAAAACATCCAGAGTAACTTGATTCCAGGTGACTTTTTGGATGATGTCTTCTTGGCAACTGCACAAACAGGATTTGTCGATGTCACATTCTGCTGTTGGTTTTTTGCTTGCTCCTTGGTAGTCCAGCTTACTGCCCTGCTGTTAACTAGGGTCTCTCCTCTAACTGTTGATGAGGCATGACACTGCCTATTTTTTGAGCCTGGATAACATCAGCCAGCTGTTGCCCCAAGGCACTGAAGCATTACATTGAGTAATATATGTAGCTGAGGATATACCTTCTACGGCATACCTCTCCAAGTCAAGAAACTCAGCTAGCCAAATATGATGGTCTGTCAACTTTAGAATTAATGCTAACTAAGCATTTTGAACTGCTCTGTATTTAGAACACCCACTCCATTTTTACTCCTCATCCAAGGAAGCTGCAGAAGCCATAAGGGTCAGTAGTAAATTGCCAGGTAACAGCATTTATCAGTAGTTATCCATCTCCTTCCAAAGTCCAATGTAATTTCAAAACTCACTATTTGATGTGCTATGAAGCAGAAGAACCATCCTACATTTCACTTGCTGATGTTGGCCAAAACAACAACAACCACACACAAACAAAAATAAAGATAAGCATGATCCCCTTCAGAAATAAGATCTGCCAACCGAGGAGGAGCAAAACAAGAAAGTAATCTCAAGAGGCCGATAAAACCAAAAAGCAAGCTTATATAAGCCAAGTATTAAAGAGGTAAAAGCTCACCAGCAGATAAGAACTTAAATTTTGAAATTGTATAAAAACTCACAAAGAAAAATAATACTGATAAAATACTGTTCTACCACAAAGATGACTGCAGCATTTTGAAGGCTAACAGATGCATTATGCCTCAGGCTTTAATATAATTTAATACAATAAAAACAAAAATGGATGAGCTGAAAGAGATCAAAGAAGCTACAATTCTACTATGAAACTACTGGCCACCTCGCAGTGACACCGTGCAAACAGATTTTCAAGCAGGCTTGATCCTCAAGAACGGGTGGCAACTCTTTTTGTGGTTCAAGGGTGCACCTTGTATTTGAGGACTACAATAGGAAGGGCCAAAGGGTAGAGCCATGTCACACTCAGGGTCAGAGTTGGGATTTAGGGGGCTATCCTAAAACTTAGGGTGAGTTTAAAGGGGAAAAGCTGTGCAAAAGGCAGAAGAATTAGGTGCCGAGTTTAAACTGCAGACAATATAAAAAAGAACCGCACCCTCATTTTGGCAGAGGACGACAGCTGATTCAAATGGCTTCAGTCAAGTAGACAATAAATATTCATAACTAGCTGTGCCATGTCAAATGTTTAGATTGTTTCTGCGGAATTAGGGTCAGCTCAAGGAGAGAGCCTGACAGCACACACCAGTTTTTGTGGCCTTCCTAACTCTAGAAGGCAAGAAACTGGTGCTGGTATATTTAATAATAATTGGAGGAGTTCAGAGGAATCTTTTGCCAAAAACACATTGAGGACCTTGCGACGGCAGCTTTTTCAACCCTGACCGGGGGGGGGGGGGGGGGCGGGGGAGTACACTGATTACAAGGAAGAAGCATGGGATTATCAAGAATAAATCATGCCAGACTGGCTTTACTTCCTTTGTATCATGGAATTACTTGTTTCATAAATTTCAGCAAAACATATGATAGTGTTTTACAGTATCTTTTTAAGAGGATGGTTAAATGTGGGGCAAGATGATATGGAGGTTATCAATCCACAGAGAGCTCATTCATGGCTTCAGGTCAACTTAGAGTCTCAGCAAACAGAGCTACAGGATTCTTACAGTGTTCAAAATGATTCAAGCAAACAGCAAAGGAAATGCTTATTAAATCTGCAAATGACACAAAACTGGAAGAAATACTTAATTCCATGGAAAACAGAACTAAGATTCAAAATTATCTTGACAAGCTGGGATGTTGACCAAACCAGCAAAATAAAATTCAACCCAGATAAATGTTGAATGTTATCTACATATTTAGATAAAATGTATATCTAGATGTCTTAGTATAAACAATACTTTTTTTTTTCTTTACTCAGAAGTAAGGAAGGGGTTCATATCTAAACCATAGTGTGGGAGAGCTTAAAACCTGGTCTCTTGCTGCAGTCCTGAAGTAGGTCTTTAAACTGCTTTGCAAAATTATCTCTTAAAGCAAATAGATACTTTTGGCACTACAAATTATATATACAGGAAGCAGGAGCAATTCAGATCAGGACCGTGGTAGACAAAGGATTAGGGCCCTTCTACCCTAAAGATCCCAAAACTAAGGATGAAAAAATATATCTGCTAGCTACATCTTCAAAATAGTGTAGTTTGGCTCCTGTGGTTGCTAAGAAAGCTAATGCAAATTTAGGCAGCTTACACAGATCATGAGAAGTGCATTCTACCAATCATGCTGCCTCTGAAGTAGTTTGTCCAGTTCTGGTTGTTATAACTTAGGAAGGATGTATGCAAACTGGAGAGTATAGAATCTAGGCAATGGTCTACAAAACAAGTATTTCAAGGAGAAGTAAATTAAGTGTGGAGAAGAGACAACTGAGGAAAGACACCATCAGGATCTTAAAACATATGAAGGGTTATCACACACAGGATGGAGCACGTCTGTTCCAGGAACCAAGGGCTAGAAATTGTAGACAAATAGATTTCAGCCAAACATAATGAATTCTTCTTTGTAACTATAAATGCACCGATTCAGGAAAAGAAGATTACCTTGGGAGATTTTCCTCCATTGGTGGTATTTAAGAAGAGGCTGGATGAATTTCTACCAACAATCCTGCATCTGATGCATCCTGGATTATAATTCTTGCAGTTACAGGGTTGCACTAGATAAATTAAAAGGTATTTTCAACACAGCAATTGTATCATTCTATGAAGAACTATCTTCAGTTTGAAGGATACATACATAGGAGCTGAGAAATATATAAACAATGAGGTTAAATAACAAGAAAATACCAGAAGGATGATTGTCACATTTTGATGTAAAGTTTGCACATTCACAACAACGATAGTTCAGCTACATTTGAACATTACTAAGTTTATTAATGTTGTAGAGCAGAAAACTCTTATCTTAAGCAAGCTTCAGTGGATAGAACCTTACGGGGCACTAAATATGTTACCACCAACTGCTATTGCTGTGAATTCTCACTTTGCTTATTTTAATATTGACATATGGTTGTTACAGACTTCTTTTTGCATTTTGTTAACATTTGGCCTCGTGTTTACAGTAATTTTTCCTTTGTGCAAGAGCTTTGACAGACTGAGTTTTATTGTGATTTCCATAGATAAAGGCCTAAAACAAGATTACTATTTCAGAGTACAGCTACAGGTTTAAATAAATTAACATAATTATTTTATAGCAAGCAAAAGGAGTACAGAATTTGTTAACGACAGATAGTCCCACCACTGGCCTTATTCAAGGGGCATTCTGCACAGGGTGAGGGAAGAGAAGCAGAAATCGCAAGCAGTGAATTAAAAATATAAAATGCAAAGAGCATTATAGAATTGCCAGAGGTCACTTAGGCTATCAAGTATAAAAAAGTATAAAAGTGCAAAGAGAATTATAGAATGGCCAGGGGTCATTTAGGCTATCAAATCCAACATCCTGCTCAGTGCAGAAATCTAAATTAAATAATTTGAATCAATGGCAGTCTAGCCTCCACTTGAACACACCCAGTGGGCCCGCTATCTCTTGATAACTTGTATTACTCTTATTAAGTTTTTTGTACAATCCTGGCAGAAAATGATAAACTGACTTGTTTATTAAAAGAAAATTCAAATAATTATTACCTTAAAGAATGGAAACCATTGATGGACTATTTGCAAAATGCAGGTGGGGCGAAGCTTACATGGGGATTTGAAGATTAGATTATAAATGTAATGGGATATGTTTTGACAAAGAATTATTCCTACTTAATGCATTAAAAACTAGCACTTATGACACTCATTATTCTTAAGACCAGAGATAGATTGGAAGCTATCTATTTTTCATGTCTTTTTTCTTTTTCTTTTACTTTATCTCACCTTTTCTTTTCCTTTTCTTTATAATTTGTATTTTCAATTTTCTTTTTCATTTCTAACTTTTAACTTTGTAATCTTAAAATTTCAATAAAATACTATTAAAAAAAAGTTTTTTGTACAATCCCTTTAACTGAATCCCTGCACTCTGGAACCCAAGACATCTGGCCGTGCTTCCTGCATTCTTGGAATACTGATGCTTAGATTTCTCTTACAGTCACTGCTTACTCAGAGGACTGAGCAGGATAATTACTCAGTCATCCATAATGAGTAATCAACTAATCTCAGGATATACCCCTTGCTATCAGCAGTTATGCAGGAGATGGCATTTCACACAACCCCTCAGGGCTCAGCCCCAGAAAACACAGCCTCTCTGGTTACTCTTCTCTCTTTCTCCTATTCAACTCTCTTAGCAAACTCCTATGAACTTTCCCATTTCATTCACTCATGGGCCTTACTTCTCAGAGCCTGGAAAAAGAAGCAGGGCCAGGTTCTGATCAGTTCTGAATTACTGCAAAAGGAAGCACTCCTACAGCAGTATGTAAACCATCAAAATAGCCACTTAAACTTGCCACTTTTATAGATACATGCCAATTTATTCTATGACAACTTGTCAGATTCTCATATTTCTACTTACTGTTTGTTTGTTGTTAATGCCTTTTAGCCATAACAGTTCACAAATAATTCAGAAAAACAGTGTGTCTGTGTGTGATAGAGAAGGAGGGGGAAAGAGAGAGAGAGCACCTACAAGTGATATTATCTGGATTGGCAAATTAAAATTCCTGACCGCTGGGCAAAGCCACACCCAAGGCATAAATCTCATAGTACCCTTCCATTTACATTTCCACCAACAGGTTTTCAAAGGCATACTACTAGCCATCCTAACTGCTTTATAATCCACACATTTATATAACTTCCTTTTAAAACAAAGGAAGTTGCTGGCCATCATCACATCTTGTGGTGGCAGGGAACCAGTATAAACCTGTGCTATTTGAAGAAATACTTCTTTTTATCTATTCTCAAGCTCTCTTCATCTCATTTAACAACCGAAGAGTCTGTTATTATAAGAGGAAAAAGACTTCTTCCTCACTTTCCCTAATCCAGGCACAATCTCTCTATCGCAGTGGTTCTGACTTCTCAAACCTATATGGCTACATTATGGTTCAGTGTTTTGTATAAAACCAGATTGTTATGTTAACCCAATAAACCATGGTTCAATTAAACATGTGTTAGTATATTGTGCAAACACACACGTATTCTTGGTTAGTAAAGGAAGAGTGCACTATGCCTTCCTGAATTTGTCTATAGTGTTTTTACTCTGCTCTTCAGCCAAAAAGGTTCTCAGAATGGTTTACGTGCGCTCAGTGAAAGCTGACAATCAAGGCTCAGGAGGAAAATAGGATGGGGAGGAAACAGAGAATATAGAAACTTCAGCACCAATACTAGACGTTTTTCCTAGATAATAACTATTTGATACCATTCTGAATGGCATCCTGAAGCTGCTGGCCTTTTAGCATGGCTTCTTTTCCTCCTGTCTGTTTCCTGATGAAGTGGGAGTAGCATGATAGGGTTAGTCTTCTGCAGGGCCAGTGGAACAGCCCTGGTTTGCCTTCTCACCTTCCTCTTCTGCAGGCGCAACTCAAAATCCCTTCAGAGACAGACTGAACAAGGAATTCCTTTTGCCCTTTCACGAGACAAAGCTTTCATGGTTCCCCAAGGTTCTTCCCATAAGAAGCCCAAACCCCAAGGTTAGAGTTTACCAAGGCATATTCTTTTTCTTTGTTGTTATAAATACTGTTGAACTGTAACTATCCTTTAAACTCACTAACCTAGCTACATTTTTCTCTCTCAATCCATTTATGCATTTTAGTAGTCTAAGCTCAGGAAATAAAGGATTTACTAGTAGCTGCAACAAGCATTTTAGGTTTGGTTTTTTGATGTTTTAGTGTGGGAAACAAAGAAGAGAATTTTGTGTGTGTGCATCCGGGTGAATTCTTCCAGCATTTGTTGGCTGGCAGTAGGCCCAGAGGAAAAATATTCACATTTCATTACAACAGGTTGTGATTATCAAATGCTGTTGTCATCTACTCAAGCTTTCTTTGAATCACTTGTTCAGTCTGCACAAATAACTTGTATTCAAGAACTGAAAAGTGGGCCAGTTCTTTGCATTCAATGAACCTATTTTCTGCTTTCTGCAGAGGTGCTGAGCCAAGTTTCTGGACAAACAAAACAAAACAGGCAGTGTCTGATCAGTTGCCAAAACCGATTTATCAGGGTTGCTTGGAAAGTAGCCTAATTCTCACCCTGGCCCAGCCTCAATTCTATCTTAATTTATTTATTCCAGAATTTTTGCAAGCATACTTATTCTTGGTTGGTGCTGTCCCAGCTTGATTATTTTTAACTTTCTAATTACCTAGGCATCCAATAATGCTTCCTGTATTCTTGGAATACTGATGCTTACCCACATAACTTCCAAAGGAGGTCTAGCAGATACATTTCGCTGCGGCAAAACAATGTGGCAGAATCCAAATCACAAGGGTTTGTCCACTTGGGACCTGCACTATGTGATACAATTGCAGTTTTCTTTTAAAAGCTTACAGCGAAAGTATTGGAAAGGGGTTCAGATGCCTGGGGAATGGATGGGGGATGAACTTCCAGTAAAAAGGAAATGCTCACCTGGAGCATTCTGCTTCTTAGTCAAAGGTCAGTAAGTTAGGTTAATAAGGTGGGGAAAGAACTAGATTCAACATTTGCTACATACGCTTGAAAACTGTTGGTTTCTATTCTAACATCCATGCTGATGGTTTAACGGTGTTAGAGTAGGAATTTTTAAATTGCTGGATATTTTCAGTACAAGATAAAAGATTCTTAAATCAGAGATAAAATAAATGTTTTGAATACTGGGTTTATGCCTAATAGGTCCAGTGTAAAAATTAAGTAGGATGTGATGCTACAGATTTCTCTGTCCTTTCAATCCTGGATGACTCAGCCAGACCCAGAATACTGAGCTAGGTAGACAAACAATCTGACCTAAGACAACTTCCTCTAATCCATTTACATACGAAGACAAATATTGTTGTAAAACTGTTGTACAATTGTCTTCCCCATCTTGGCATCCTTCATATATGTTGGAACTGCAGTTCTCAGATATAAGCTAAGAATCCCAAGACCTGTGATCCCGAAATATTGAAAGACCTGCCTGAGCAAAACTGCTATATTAAGTACACCTGTATGTAATATTTTCACCATTTATACATGCCTAAGATTAAAATGGATACTATGTTTATTTTACACCTAAGGATTGGAGAATTATACTTTCAAGCTCCCATCTCTCTCCAACCATGTATACCAGGTACAATGGTTCTGGACAAGTTTACTTTGATCCAAAAGGAAATAAAGGACTTCTAGAAAGAGGAGGATGAAGTTATAAAATAATCGGTGTAAAGATTCTTCAGTGCAATAACTTCTACTACCTACTCTTTCGGCTGAGAATCCATGACAGTGTCCACTCATGAAAAGTGGGAAATTCTTCAGTTTTTCAGCCTTTCAACAAGATTATATTTGTGACAGATACAATACAAGAGTTGGAATATTAGTTCTTAAGGTTTGCACTGATCTCATGGCCTATCTTGATTTGGAATGCATACAATTGTTAGTGTGACTCTAGAATGATTTATGTTTGTCAAAAACATGTAAGTGTCCCTTCCTTATAGTAACTGTATTTGGATTCCACCAAAATAGATGATGAGAACTATCAACTCTTTATGTAACTTTCTGAGATAATATGATGACTTTAAAACATTAGAAAGATAAATCTACACTGATTTGCTGCCATTGGTTGGTGGTATGTGCTATTTCCCAACATTTGCATTAGCATTTTCTCCACAGGAAAGCAAAACTTTTAAGCAATCTGATCGACTTTACCCAAATTGCTTTCTCTATAACATAATTTTCTGGCTATTTTTCTTATTTGCTTTTCATGTCATACGCAATGCTTATACCATTAATAATTAATGCAGGCCATATTTGTTTATAGTTGTGTAACTTAAAAAATGTATTTGTGATTTGTATCTCTGTATCTTAAGTTTTCAGTACATTTACATTTGTATGCCGCCCAATTCCCAATGACTCTGGGCAGTTCACAAATAAAAAAATTAAAAATAAGAAAAAAATGAAATGAAGAATAAAAGGTGACAAAGATAACAGAAAAACAGAGAGGAATGAAAAAATGAACCCATGCAATCCATAGGGGGGCTTCACTCACCTTCGCCAAAGACCTAAGTGAAGAATGAGGTCTTCAAGGCCCTTTGAAATATCAGCAGGGTGGGGCTGCCTGGATCTTGGAGGAAACCTTGTTACGTTTTCTTTAATAAAGAAAAAGAGAGTTCATCAGAGATTTTCTTACAACATTAGTACTTTGTAAAGCTAGCAAATTGTATATTTCAAAAAGAAAAGAAACAAAAAATATAAATGTATAAGTGGGCATGTGCAAATGTGTGTCTGTGTTTATAAGGGTCACGGAATACATTTTTATCATGAAATGTAATCAAAATATCTTCACAAAGAAAAGATTTAAAAAATGACAGCTACAAAAACAGAATTGTGGGCTGATTTATATCATAGACTCCTAATGGAAAGAAATTAATAAAATCTAAATATAAAACATTCAATCATTAAACAGTTACAAGCTAATGTATATTTTTGTCTTGAAAAATGAGCTTAATGAATAAAAAATCAAGAGTCATTAAACCATTTTTTATGAGATCACTGGCTTATATTGTTGTTAGCAGCAGTTTCCATTTCTCAGTTTTAATAGATCTATCATTAAGTCCATTAATACTTATTGCTGGCATGGCTAATTGGTTAATGGCACACACGGGATTAGTTTATATCTTGATTATGCGAAAATATGCTACATTCTAATTCATGATCCTTGGTCTAATTGCTGATTTTCTTCCATTTTTGAAGAGCTGTCACCTTAAGAGGTCAGCTTCTCCCAGCTGGTAGCTTTCAGATGTTATGGGCTATGATTCCCATCATCTCTTATCATTGGCTGTGCTGATTAGGACTACTAAAAGTTTATTTTGGAACTTGTGGGTATATTTTAAGCTGCCACAGATAGTCATATCAATATTCACATGGTTTCAGGGGGAGGGGGGAATGATCAAACATATTTAATTCAAGTCGTTTCTCTTTCTTTTTTTTATAATATTTTATTGAGATTTTAAAGATATATATTTAAAAGTTAGAAATGAAAAGGAAAATTTGAAATACAAAATATAAAGAAAAGGAAAAGAAAAAGTAAGGTAAAGTAAAAGAAGAAAAGATATGAAAAACAGATAACTTCCAATCTATCTCTGGTCTTAGAAATAAGGCTATCATAAGTGCTAGTTTTTAATACATTAAATAGGAATAATTCTTTGTCTAAACATATCCCATTACATTTATAATCTAATCTTCAAATCCCCATGTAAACTTCACCCCACCTGCATTTTGCAAATAGTCCATCAATAGTTTCCATTCTTTAAGGTAATCATTATTTGAGTTTTCTTTTAATAGGCAAGTCAGTTTATCATTTTCTGCCATATCCATCAGTTTTAACAGCCATTCTTGTATTGTTGGTAGAGTCTGGGTTTTCCAAAATTGTGCATAAAGAAGTCTTGCTGCGGTAATCATGTACCGAGTAATTCTAATAAGGTGTTTTCCTATTTGAAAGTCCATTATCCCCAGCAGGAATAGTTCTGGTTTAAATGGGATCTGTATTTGTAGTATGCTCTGCATCAACATTTGTATTTGAGTCCAAAATTTCTTTGCAATTTTACATGTCCACCACATATAGTAAAACGACCCCCCTTGTTGGTTACATTTCCAACTAATTCAAATCATTTGTCAACAGCATGACATGATATCATGGCTTCTGCCAGATCTCAGTGTCCCTGCAAAATCAAAAGCTTGGGAAGTTTCTGCATGTCGTGCTTGTGCTATTATGCTAAGTCATGTGCACTTCATGTTCTTCTAGTTGCCCTTCTATCAGAGCTAATTCTAAACTGAAAAGACCCAACAATTATTATCTTTCCTGGTTCTATATGGCTCGATTCTCAGTAGCTTTGTGAACATGGCTAAAATGTCCCCAGTGTGCAAAGGATAGCCACATCATCATGTTCTGAATATTCTGAATCAGTACTTAGAGTAAAAGATAGATGAAGGCCAATGAAGTAAGACTCCAAACAAGATGAGATGGGAGGGAGGGGCACGGGTGGTATTTTTGGCTGATTGGTCTTTTTTCCTCTTGGAGGGGCACAATCAGATGTATACATTGTCACTTCAGGCACAGTGGAAGACCAATAAAGTAAAGTAGAGCACGTTTTGTGCCTAATGGCTAATAAAAAAAAAAAAATCTAAATATCTCAAAGAGAAAAGCTAGCATGAAGAGTGGTGTGGATCTCTTGGAAGCATCTAGTTTATGATATAAATACAGAATTTTTGTTTTGATTTTTTTCATATATTTACTATATTCAATATTCATTTTAATTGCCTGACAAATTGAGCCAATCCAAAACAGGATGGTTAGATTGTAAAAACTTTTCAGATTAAGTTTCAGCTTAGATTCCTATCAAAAAATTCTGAAAGCATCCAGATTGAGACCGATGCTTCACTTCTTGAAAGCAAAATCTATTGTTTGGGGGGGGGGGGTATTTATTTATCAAATTTATATAGTTGCTCATCTCACAAATGTGACTGTAGGCAGTGTACAATAAAACAGAACAAATAAAAATAAAACTTTAAAACCATTAAATTTAATTCACAATTCCAAATCATGTGACATCCACTAACTTTTGGTAGCCCATAAAGGAGTTTTTTTTTCATCTGACAGAACTGGGTAACATTTACACGAATATTTCCTTCTGCAGATAAGACACATCCCAAATTATCAAACAAATAGGTGCAGGGAGTTTTGCGCTCAATGAAAAAGAAAAAAAATTGTAAAGAAGCCCAGAAAAGCATACATTTCTTATGTACGAAACAAAATGTGTCATATGTGTATTTATGACAAAACAAATAGAAAATTGTATAAGTGTGTGTGTGTGTGTGTGTTTATACCTACATACATATGTATACATATATACACAGATACACACACAGTTCCTATTACATGATTAACACTGAAGTCAGTTTAGCAAAGTGAAGTTTTCAATGTTTATCAATAATAAGACTCCAAAACATATAACAGGCAACATTTTTGCAAACGTGGATGATAAGTGGTAGGAAACATTTCAGCTGTTTAATTTCTGCTTGTGTAAAGCTCCTGTTAAAAACCTAGGAGCAGCGTTCATATCAAAACTAAAAAGTCTAAATGCCGTTCAGTTCACCCTGTTGCATCCTTTGGGAAACTGATCCCGAGAGCCGCTTCCTCCCCACCCTGCCAGCCCCGCACAAAGACTTCTATTCCCACAACATGGAACTGATCCTTTTTCTTTCTGCAACGAGTGAGCAAATGAACTCCAAAGAAGGATAAAGGAGATGGACACCAGAGGGCACCCTTCTGTTTTTGGGTAGCTCTCAGAAGAATTCCTCTGGGGAAGGTGGTGTTTTGGGTTTTTCTCTTCTTTTTTTTAATTTAAGCTATTCTTAATTTCAAGGCTTGTTCAATGGCAACAGCTGTGTATATACACCCTTCTATTTTGAATGGGCTAGATCAGGATACAATGAAGGTTTATGTAATCAACATCCTGTACCAGTGTTGTGGACACATAAACAACTTAAGGCAACCCAAGAAACTGACGTTTTGTGCCTTTCTCCCCTTAGCCGTGAAAATGTCAGTGCTCCTCACTTTACATTAATGCCATGCTGAAACTTTCCTTGTATTTTTTCTTTTGTTCTTATTCAATTTGATGAAAGACATTTGCACTTTTTCCCCCCCAAGGAAAAGAGATGTTTAGGGAAATTCTCATGGACGGGGAGTGGTGATCTTGCATGGGTTTAATGATGAGGTGGACAAGGGCTGTCTGGATGTCCAGACTTTTATGGTTCAACCCTCTGTCCAGTGCTCTGCAGTCTCCCAGGCTTTCCACACTTCAATTATCCCAAGGGAACTTATTGGGAAGGAGCTCCTCCGACTGAATTTTTTTCAGATCGAAAGTGTGGACAGCCAAGGTAGGGTTTTTGGGGTTTTTTTTTTTTTGGTGCCTTGGAGTTAGTGTTGACTTCTAGCAACTGCCTGGACTAGTCTCTGTGGTTTTCTTGGCAAGATTTCAGAATGGTTTGCCCTTGCCTCCTTCCTAGGGCTGAGAAAGACCAAATGTCCCAAGGTCACCCAGCTGGCTTTGTGCCTAAGGCTGGATGTGAACTCAGGGTCTCCCAGTTTCTAGCCTGCTGCCTTAACCACTACACCAAACTGGCTCTCTAAAGGTAGCTTTACGCTGATGGAAAGATACATAGCAGAAAACAAGAACTCCAGTTCTTCCAATTTAGAAATAAACTCAAAAACATCACCAAAAGAAAATTCTCAAGCACCCTGAGAAATAAGGCCAAACAAACAAACAAAACAAAAATTCAGGGAGGAGACATTTTTGAGAAACTGCAAGGTATATTTTGGCACAGCTTTGTTAAAAATAAATGAATAAATGCATAGTCAGTGATGTGTACTCTCTTATCCCACTGCAGGTTTGATCGGAATCCCCTCAGTTCCTGCAAGCTACAGTGTTTGGTATTTCCAATGGCAGAACAACTCCTAATGGTGCAAAAATATCTTCCATTCTCATTCACAGTAATCTTTTTTAAATGTCTCAGGCTATTGGTTGAAGAAGAGCTGATAGACTTGAAATTCATTAGGCTTATAATCCATTCTTCAAACACCTCAGAACTCTTACTGATGTAAATGAGGACCTGGTCTTTACCTTTGTTAGCTCTGTGAGGAAGGAATTTGGGCAGAAGAATTTCATCCTTAACAAGCAGTCTCAATGTCCTTATTTTTACAACAATTAAAAATAGGAACCCCATTATGTCCGGAAACTGTATTCAGTGACAATGACAGCCATTAAATTCCACTGCAGGGGTGCAAAGAACTGTAATCCAGCTTTTGACAAACGAACTGATCTTATATCTGGGCCATTCTCAATCTTGTGAAAGTATGCTTTGATTCAACTCCAGCCAATCCAAGACAATGGCATGGCTTATATTTTCTCGGCCACGGACAGGTGTCGTGATTAGCGGAAGCTTTCCCTCGGGAAGTATGTTGGCTGGTGGCAGACTGTCATAAATCCCAGTGGGAAAAAAAGGACAGTGCATACTCTAGGGAACAGAGATAAGTATAACCTTGAAGTAAGGTCAAAAAAACAATTTATTTGGTTCAATTTATTGCTGTTATGTTCTGTGCAAGACTGTGCCCATGTGCCCTTAATCATTTGCGTAGAAGCTTGAAGGCTATTTTTTCCTTTCTTATTTCTGTGTTCAGACTCATATTCAATGTACCCTCTGGGTGGTTGTGTGTACTCTTTTAGAGTACTCTTTATCTGAAGGGTTGTCAAGGGACACTTTTCTGCTTGAAGGGCTGTCCATGTCTAACTTGGCTTCAACAAGCCCTAAGAAGAGAGAAGGAGCTGCATGTCCATCACCAGGGAGGAGACCTTGACCAGCAGATTCAGTAGGCACACTTAACTGGTCTTTCCCAATAAGGTGAAATGTATACTTGCCTTTCCATTTAAGTTATCTTAGTTATTTCTGAATTTGCCCCATGTATATAAATTTATACTTGCAGATTTTATGCAACCAACCCTTCTTTTGCATTTCCATTTATTTCGCAATTTCTAAGTAGAAACTAGAGTTTGTATATCATATCTCCTGCCTATCCTATATAGGGGATATAATATGGGGTTGCAGGAATTTTAATTGTTTTACACTTACATGATTCCTCTCAAAAGACTGGTCCTCGTTTTTGGTGTGTCTTTATTTCCCCCTGGTCTTGGACTGAAGGCTTATAACTACTGATTGACTGACTTGAGCTGCAAATATTTATGAGTCTAGGATCTTGCTGCCACGTTCTTATTTTTATGTGATTCTTGTAGTGTATATTTTTATTACTTATGTGTTTGTTTCATTAAATTTATAAGGCTACCCAACCCCATTGTGACTCTGGGCGGCATACAATAAAATCAGTACAGTACTAAACTACATATCAAATCCCTCAACATCAGGAAAAAAAACCTCAGTCATTCTAAAATAATAAAATACACAAGACCCACCATTCTCTCTGACCCAAGGCCTGCCTTGTCTTGGTGAAACACATACAGAATTTCTCTCACTGAGAGGCTCCCATCCATTTTCCTGGCTGAGATCATCACTATCTTATTTGGCTATAAGAAGGTGTTGATGGGAATCTTTCTAATGGGTTCAAAGGGAGCTGTGATTAAAGCCCTAAGAACTAGTGGTAAAACCCATGAAGGGAAAAGGTTTGTGACAGGGGAGAAAGGAGCCTGCACCCCTCGAAAAACACGTAACACTGGGCTATCCTGAAATTAGATTCCCCTATTTGTCCTATAGTACAGAATTAAGAGTGGTCAATTATTTGTAAAAGTTGTTACCCTTCAACCCCCTCTCCCAACCTATCCAAAGCCTGGGATCTCAGTGTCACTGTGTATTTTATCCTTTTGCACCAATGTTTGGATGCCCTTCAAGTTATCTGGTAGATCCTGGTGGTGTTTGGACAGGATGCCTGTAGGTCTCTACCACTGACAGTGCCAATCCAGGGCTCCCATTCACATTCCAAGTGCTTAATTGAAACCATTCTGTCTCCAGATGTAGAATAGGTCCCTGTCTCAGTATGTCTGGCCCTACTGGCATACATGGTAGATGATGGTTTATAGATGCTAGATGATGGTTTTGCTACATCATCTCCACTGAGTACCAAGGCCTTCTTGGCCAAAACAGAGCATTTAGAATTACTCATGTACAGAGCACACTTGCCTTGTACGTCATCCTACTCAAGGTCAGTAGAAGTAGGAAGGTAAACAGCAGTCTCTCTGGCCATAGAGGCAGGAGGGCATCTATTCTGCCTGTTGTCCTAGTATTCGGAGAAGAACCATCTCACCTTCCTCTTGCACCTATCATAAACAAGTCAATGGGGGTGGGGGTGGGGGAGGAGGCATCTCTCTGATATTCTTTAGAAAATCTGGGAATATAAGGAGCTCATCCCTATGAAAGGCTCTGTGCTTTAGCCAGTCTCCTGCTATGTTCATTGAAACTTTTATGTATTCTGCTGGCAGGGAAGCCAGGTGTGTCTCTAACAACTGGGCATCAGACCTCCTTCTGGAGTCCCTTTGACCTTGTACCTCACAGTTGTTGATGCAGGCCTTTGGGGTGATGTTGGCTATCCAGATTAAGACATAGTGTCCCTCCATCAGGTACAGCAATCAACACCAGGCATGCTATCCTCAGCTCTAGCTAGTTGATGGACAATGTTGCCCCTTCTTAGACCAGCATCAATTAAATTGGCATCTGTAGTAATCTGGTCATTTACTGCCTCTTTGAATGGCATTCCCCTTGTTATGGCATTCCCCTTTGGCTGGGAATTGTATGGAGTATGGATTTGGCCACCCATCCAGAATCTCTATGTTTACTCATGTCCTGCTGGTGATCTGCTCTTGAAATGGCAAGAGGAACCAGCACAGTAGCCTGGAGTGAAAAGGGGTCCACGATACTGAATCCTACGCCATAATTATTATTCCCTGCAGTCTTATTAGAGCCATTAGAGTTGTCTCTTGGATGTCAGAACCATCTTATTGCTTTTTGAATACTGTGATAGGAAATGTTTCTTCTCCTGTGTGTCTATGATGATCTCCAAATGCAATATCTACTTTGGGGATGTCAGTGAAGTCTTTCCTGAATACACTGCAAACCCATGCTCTTGCAGACACCAAAAGGTCTAGTTGATACTCTTGACTTCATTCTCCCTTGAAAGTGCTCTGATGAGTAAGTCATATAAATAGGCATCAGTGGGGACTCCCTCAGCCAAATGGTCAAGGAGAGAACTGAGCTTCCAGACTGTGGAAAGGGGCTTAGACATCAAGTAAAAGATAATGCTAGATGAAGATAATAGGGATCTAACAGAAATCCCAGTTTAGTCTTGAGCCTAATCAATGCAGTGTAGAAAGTCAAAGTTATAAGAAATTATGGCCAAGAAAAGACAACTAGTATCTGGACAGTTACAGATTTTCAAACAAAAGTTTCAAAGGGTTAATGACTGATTGGGTGTTTGCTCACTTATGGCTGGTGTTTAACAAAAGCATAGCCTGCTAAAGATAAGGAGAAAACTTACAAGCACTTTTATAACTGATGCTATTATGAACTTTATCATCTTTCAGGAGAATAGTAATGTTTCACACTTTATTGTTCCCACCTGAATTCTGGATTGGTCAATTCAGAAGTTTCCCTTATGTGTTTATCAGCCAGATGGTGAGTTGTAATTAGATACGCAATACAAAAATCTGTTCTCTTTTGGGAAAATTCCTATTAATTTAATTAACAGAGAATGTGCATGCTTCTCCTTAATTCAATCATTGGCAGGGTTAAATGAACAATGGTAATCAAGGCTTTTTATTCCTGACAGTTCCATGAATTTCTCTCAGTTGCACCACTTTATTCAGGACAAACATGGATACAAAATGGAAATTCTGAGATACGTTTTTGGGTAATGTCTTCAGAAAATTCAGGCCACCAACAGGGAGTCCGCAACACAGTAATCAGAACTAATCATTGCTCCATGCATGACATTATTCATATTATTGTAGAGAAACTTTTCTGCCAATGTTCATGCTTATGTCATTAAAAGACAAAACTCAATCCTGTAGGATTGGTTTAAAAAAATTACATACATAAAAAAGGTATGTGTATTTATTTTCCATCTTCCCCCCAGGAGCACATCTTTCTTTCTCTCTTCATTTTCCCCCACAATTCTGTAAATAGCTTTGACCGCCCCTAAGTTACACAGTAAGCTATATGATTGAGTGCAGACATGAGTGGAGGTCTCCCCCGTCTTAGTCTAACAGATGGTATCTAACCACTGTAATATAATGGCTGGCCTACTAAATACATTTCCTCAGTAGAGGTTTCTGCTTGATCCTCTAAACTGGAGCATGCTATATGTATGCAAAAATAATAAAAAAAAGAAATGTTTAGGTGTCATGTCTGAAACCCAGGTTATTTTCTATTAAATTAAGTGCAAAAATTTGACTGGAAAAAAAATACACAGACAAAAGATACAACAATATACTGGAGCTATGTTCTAACAAAACAAGACCTTAAAGTCCTGCTAAGGCCAAGGTCATGCCATCCTCCTCTGCAGTCGACTCTCTATAATCAGAGGTGGTCTGCAGGGCCCCAGGTGTGTTCTGCTAGACTCGGAAGGAGCTGGCCTTAAATTCCATTGACTCCGAGAATGGAAACAAACACTCCTCCATCCAAAGAATCCGCTATTGTTTTTAATCTGAACGACAAACTATTTTGGGCTCTTTGCTTTTAAAAAAAATCCTTCCTGTGGGGAGTGGGGAAAAAGTAAATAAAACACTGTTGTTTTTAACAATGCCATTACAGAAAATCTGACATATTTTAGGAATACAGTTCATACTTTTCCTTTTGATGTTAAGAATTAAATTGTGCAATTAGTAGAAACCTTGTTCATATTGTGTGATGCACACATTGACACACAGATCCACCTTCCATTGCTGTGACTGATTGTGGGGTGACTTGGGAGTGAGAGTTCTCTGTAGCTGTTCCACTTGCTTGAAACCAGTTCCCCATTTTACCGAAGAAGGCTTTAAAAACTCTCTTTTAAACAGGCTGTTTCTGTTTAATTGTTTCTGATCAAATTTAATTGTGTTTTTCACCACCATGGAGGGAAATTGGCACTAGAGTAAGCTTAGTAAATTCTAGCACAATCACATCTCCCAAACAAGGTTGAATGGAAACAGGGTTGGATGGGAAAATGTGAGAATTCTCTTCAAATTGTTTTAAATCCAATAAATAGCAGGATATTTCTCTTATGAGTTAACTGCATAGCAAAGTCATTCCTCCCTATACAGCTGCTCTAAACCTCTCCAAAATACAATGGTAATGGCTGAATCTGCAGGATAGGGAACAAGATAGCTCTGTATCAAGTGTTTTTATTCAGAGGCGCTTACTTAGACTTGTATGGTAAACATACATTATCTGATGCCCTACCCCAAAGTGCACTCCCCCCCCCCGCCCCACTATGGAAAATAATCACATCAGCTGTATTTGATTTTATTGCAAATAAATTAACATGCAGTTAAACCACATTTAGGTTTTGCTCTGTTGGAGGATGGAAGCCACTCAAAGGTCAAGCATGACCGTGGAGTGGAAAACGATTGTGTCTTCAGAAGCCCTGGAATCTGGCCCTGACATCTTGCATCACTGTGGCTGCCAGCCAGCCAGCCACTGCTGGCATTGCTTCATCACTGCTCCTTAGTCACCGTTTGGACATGCAAAGAAGCTTTCGGCTCAGGGAACAAACCTGGCACGGAGCATCTGTCATTCCTTGAACAATATGAAAAGAGGCCATACAAAGCATCTCAGAAGCGTCATTGTGGCTGCAAATGAGGTGGACTGCCAAATGCATATAGGAATGAATATGGAGAGACACTGATATTTAAGGGTGCGGGTTGAAAGCATATAATGGGAGGGGGGGTTGTTGATGGGTATTTGTATTGGAGATTTTACCTTGTAAGCCACCCAGAATCACTGTGTGTGAGTTGGGCGGCTATATAAATTTTCTAAATAAATTAACTCCTAGTCTTGGTTGTTTTCTTAGTAGCAGCATGGAAGTAGTTTCTCACTGACTTCTTCTAGGGTTTTGTTTTTCCTATTTTAACATACAATTCTAGGAGTACCTGAGCATGAGTGTATGCAAGAAGGGCAGCGAGTGGCACACTGTGTAGCATGACACAAACATCACACCTTATGTACTTGCTACAGACATTGGGTCGCAAGTATGTAAGGACAGAGTTTGCATCATGACATCACACACACATCACTGGTTTTGTGCCACTGTGACTTGCTGCAGATGCCACTGCCCTGGCAATTCCAGGTGCCAGTCCTGCTTAGCTTCCAAACCCAGGTTCGGTTGCCTGTGACAGCATGAAAGTATGCTCACTATATTGGCCCAGCACAGCCATACAACTCTGTCTGAAGCAACACAGCACTCTGCTGAACATTAGAAAGTGAGCTCATGCTGTAAACACAACCCATAAATAGGAGGGACTGTATACATTATTGTTCAAATGATACCGTTGCCCTTTCATAAGGACACTGTTCTCTGGAGAAATAATAACTGACCTAAATCACTCAGAGGTAAATTCACGGGTCTGTACATGTAGCTGAGAAGTCTGACATCTTTCCTTTTCTAATCTGATGTATTTGATGTGCATCCCACCTTTTGTTCAGGAGTTCAAAGCAGCATACGCAGTCCTCCCTCTTCCCATTTCTTCCCACAACCCTGTGAGGTAGATTGGACAGAGAGGAAAGTGATTGGCTCATGGTTCTGTGGCTGAGGCTGGCCTAGAACTCAGGTCTCCCCACTCCTAGTCCACTTCACCCCTTCAGCTTTCACAGCAGACTGGATGAGACTTAAATACAGAAGTAGAATATTCCAGTGACATTCCAATATATGGTAAATGTTGACATTCACATGTGAATGTTCATGTGAATGTTCATGGATACCTAAATGTGCCAACATTCACTTGTATATAAGACCAGAACAGAAATCTATCTATCTTCAGATACTGATTTTAAACTGACTTGAAATTGTCAAGATTTGCATGAATATCACTGTACACTTCAATAGGGGGAACAAAAATGCTCTATTTTCTTTCTTCAGTGTAAGTCAAATCCAAGTCCAGGTTTATTATCTAAACCTGTTTTCTGCCTGTCAGATACATTTCAGCTCTGGCCAGATTCCTGGCCAAGGCAGCAGTATTTCCTGTCCATGCAAAAGCAATTAAAAGAGTATTCCTATTTAAGGATTTCACTGGTGGGCGGGCAGGCAGCCAACATTCATTTAATCACTACACTCTTACAAAAAGGGAGGGGGGAAGCAAGCTATCAGGATGAACAAGATTTCTAAGAAGAAATCAGTGCAGAAGAATCCAGTCTGCAACAGGTTCAAGTGTCTACAACTGCCATCATGTTCTCCTCATCCCTCTTCATCTTCACACTGCCAAGTCACAGCTGGTCAGGAATCTGAAAGCCGTCTCCTGCTTCTTTCATTGCTCAAGCTCTTCCCTCATTGATCATAGCTTGTTGTGTAACATAAAAACTTTCCATACTTCCTTTAAAAGACAGGACACCTTTGAAGCAGATCCTCATAAGCTACAGCAGCCTTCATCAACCTGATGTCCTCCAAGTGTTGGACTACAGTTCCCATAATTCCCAAGCATGCCTTACAAAACTTAGCACTCAAAATAGGATTTGTTAAAAAAAAAAAATAGCACGAAGCTGTGTACCTGGTATATTGGAGTTGAGGTCTGCAAGGCTTCTTCAACCTCACCCCATCCCATTCCTATCTTGGTCCCTGGGGCCTTCCCTTTGGTTCCTCTGGCTGGCATTCCTTGAAGGAAGGAAAAGATAAAAATATAAGGAATATATAAGCCAGGACACTACGTTCTGGTCAAGAAAGGATGCTTTTTCTCCTTTTTTGCTAATCTGAGCCTCTTATTATTCCCAATAATAATACAGAAGAGCTTCTGTGGTTCTGCATCTGAATAAAATCTCCCTCGTGCAAGCCATGCAGTGAACCTTTTCCTTAACCTTCATGTCCTTGCAGCAGCAGACAAATCTCAGAGGATCAATATTAGTTCTGGCACCTTGGCACCGAGGTGGCAGTTCCTTACGTAGCTTTTCTTTTGCATGGACCTCCCAGCTTCGATTCAAAAGCAAGCAACCACCCTGGCCAATCTATCTTCTCCCAGCCAACTTTATTTTCTCCCCAGCTGCTCTTTGGGAAGCAGCCTGGTCTTAAAGTATTTGCACACAGACCCATCTGGCAGACATGCAAGCAAAGAAACACCCTCAGAGCAGCTAATGGGGCTGCCAGGGGTGTTGGGGATGGCACCCATGTAGGATGGAATAGTCGACCTGTCTGCTCAGTTTCTGCATTTAGCTGAAGAACCCAGAACAGCAGCTAACCACAGCTGGAGGACTTTCTATTGCGTTGTGTTATCTCCTCCCACAAAATCTCATACCCAGTTTTGATACATGGGAAAAGGGGAGCCCATTTGATTGGAAATGAGGGTGAAATGCCACAGAGA
Organism: Liasis olivaceus; assembly: GCA_030867105.1. Classification (NCBI taxonomy): domain Eukaryota; kingdom Metazoa; phylum Chordata; class Lepidosauria; order Squamata; family Pythonidae; genus Liasis; species Liasis olivaceus. The sequence continues at coordinate 233,805,982 of CM061349.1, read as the reverse complement.
ACAACAAGAAGAGACCACACCAGCCTGAAACTCAGGATGTGACTTTCTTGAAAGCTTCAGGTAGGCAGCAGGGGAAACCAAGGAACTGTACCTGGTGGATTTTTAATCCATCAAGGTGGTTCTTCTGGGCCTATGCTTATTACTGTGTTTCTAGAGAAAGGGTAAAGAACAGTGTGCATGTTCATTCTTTTCTCACACTTTCTTTCCCTAAAGAAAAGTCTGACCAGGAGTAGACAAACCAAAGGGGAATTGCACTGCATTGTGGTTATGCATGTATCACAGACACACACACTCTCCTCTCCCTTCCAACCTAATCTTTCCTTTTATTTATTTAACCAATGTACATTTATGTTCCTTGTTATGCCAATACATCTAAAAACAGTTTACAAACTGTAAAATGCAACAATAAAAACAATTAAACTAACATGAATACAGCATCCATCTAAATGGAAGGAAAAGAAAGTAATATCTGCAATAGATCCTATGTTACCCACTATCTGCGTTATTCATTTGTACATCTTGACATTCCTCCATTGGTTTTCCTGTCTGTAACATACATTCAACCAAAGTACACACATTCAAATACTTGCTCTAGTTTTTTGTCATTTATTTATAAATTGCAATTCTCATTTTCCTTGTCAAATACCATTATAGTGGTCTTTGATAACATTAATTTTCAGATCCATATTCCTCTTAGCATCATACAGTCTATCTATATTTGCTGCAAATAATTCAGGATCTCAGCCAACAATATGCTGTCATCTACATGCTAAAGGGCACAGACATACACATCCCTAATCAACACATCTCTGACGTCACCACAAGCATTCTTTCTTTATTTATTTATCCATAAATACTTTGAAACAACCAGGGGGACGTGAGACATCATTGCCTTACTCCCTGATCGATGTTGAAACATTTGGTGAGCTTTCCATCTATTCTAATGCATGTTGTATTTCCATCATATGCCATTCTTATTATCTTCAGCAAGCAACCACCACTCATATTCATATTCAACATTTGAACATTTGAAACTACAATATTCATTTTAGAATACACTTTCTCTAAATCAAATGTACCATAAACTTTCCCATATTGAAATGTTTTTCAATGACTTGCTGAAGAGCAAAAAGTCATACTGCACTTCCCAAATTTAACTTGTCACTTTTCATATTCTTTCGATCAGAATTCTGACAGGCACTTTCCCAGGCACATTTAACAAAGTAGTCCTCCTGCGGTTTCGCATTCACTCTTGCTACCTTTCCTTCGTATAAGGAACAGTAACAGTATTTTTTTCAACCATCAGATACCGATAGGTCCATATGGGATATAAATCTAACAAAGAAATCTTGACCACCTTCCCCTATCATTGCATCAGTCAACCAAGACTTTCAAATAACACTTTTTAGTAAAATAGTAGACTAGATTACCAGCCCCAGTCATACTTGTGCTACATGTAGCATTTTTTCTAATGATCAGGATACAATACTGGTCAGTTTCAGCACATGTTGGCCAATATATCACAAGCATGACCAAAGCCCAGTGTTACCCAAGCATGCTCATTCTATTCTATGCAAGGATCTCTCATCTAGAGATTACCTTACAAGCCAACATATCATTTCTCATATCCCAGAAACCAAGAGTACACAAAGTCTGCTAACACTCAGAATACATAATAAGCTACCTAGAATTGTTTGAGTGGTTGTCATAGTACAGACATTTGCTTCACATTATTGGGAGAATGGATGTGTTAACTGGCAAAATGATTTTGTGAGGAGTTAAGATTTGAGGCTGCTGAGGAAATATTTGAAAGGCATCTGATCTACTCAATGTCAAGTTTCCTTTGGCATTTTGAAACTACTTTCCAACTCTTCACACTATGTTCTACCACCAGCCTCGGACAAGAGGACAGAATTTCCACCAGGATGCTATTTCAGTCGTGGACAGTTGCAGTTGTGCTGGACTGCAGTTCCCATCACAGGCAGCCAAGATGACTATTGACCCTCATTAATGGGTCAATAAGATGCTGATGTAACAAATAACTTTGTGTAAGCTTAACAAGAAATTACAATTATTTTAGTTATAATTCAGAATCACCATCTCTTTGAGCTTTCAACAAAGATACCATAATTTATCCTTGGGAAAAATAGTTAAAAATGAAATGTATATCTGATCGTATCAGACCCAATCTAAATTATCATAGCTCTATCTACCATTACTGAATTCAGAATTCCATTACTTGAATGTTTGTTACAAAGCGGGAGGGGAGATACCATAACATCTCACTAGCATGGTGGGCTTATCGATATGCTCCCTGGGTGATCTCTTCTTCCTAGGGTTTCCAAGTAGAACATTCTTAGGACAGACTCCTCCACTCAGGCTGAACTTCCTGATACATGCTAGTATGTCCAGCTGGAAAGTTTCCTGCCTTTCAGGAAAAAGGAAAAAAAAATAGCTTTAGGAAAAATGGAGAAGAAGAGGCTTTAAATCTTTTTGCTCCAGGCCCAGAAAATCAAAACATATGCCAATCCTAAAACACGAGGAATAGCTGCATAATTCTTCATGGTCCAGTGGACCTCAGTTTACCAGATTCTCTCTCAGTAACTGTTTCTTGGAGTTTTTCCAAGAAGTTCATGTTTGTGTCATCAGTGATAATATCTAGCCACCTTGTTTTCTGACAGCTCTTTTTCAATTACTTTTGATTTTTCCAGATATCAGCCTTCTTTCCAATGACTCCTGTTCCCACATTATGTGTCCAAAATACCTAAGCTTTAGCTTCCCTATTAGCTTCATTATTAATGCTTTCAGGGAGCAGTCTGACTTTAGTTTACCTACTATTGAATTATTTATTCTTCTTGCATTCTCAACCATTCTTTTTCCAGCACAACAATCTAAAGGCATGTTTTTCTTCATTCAACCTTTCTGATGCTCCAACCTTCACAATCATGCATTACAACTGGGAAAGCTGGTTTCATCAGCATATCTTAGTTTATTGATGCTTCAATCAGTAATTTTAATTCCAATTTCTATTTCTTCTAATCCAGTATTTCCCATAATTCTGCCTACAATTTAAATAAATAAGATAACAGTATACAACCTTGACACCCTCCTTTCCCAATTTTGAATCATTCAGTTTCTCCCTGATCATCATACAAATTCTTCAGTAGGCAGATGAGATAGCCAGTATACCTAATACAATTTGTTGTGGCCTTAATGGGATCAATAAACCAAAAATAGTTGTCTTTTTGGAACTCCCTTGTCTTTTCCATTCATTGGATGCTAATAATGTGACTTTGTTGCCTCTCCCTCTTCTAAAACCAGTTTATACTTCTGGCAGTTGTTGTTCCATGTGTGGTTGAAGTCTGGATTGCATTATTCTACTTGTATCATGTTGGAGGTTGGGAAGACGATAGTAACAAATCTGAACAACATGCAGTGATGTTCTTTCAAGTAAAGCAAATTTTACACAAAGACTACATAGTGAACAGTTTGTACTGCTAGTGTTTTTACCTTTTTTTTAAGTGTTTCCTCATGTGATTTCTTAATTACAAGCCTAATTTAACAAAGCAGAAATTATCTAATGGCAAAAAATAAATTATCATATAGCTAAACCCACCTGCCTAAAGAACTTTGATGGAATTGTAAGAATGTAATCTAGTCTTCATTAGTCACACCCTTGTATAAATGAGATTACATGGGAAGGGGGGGTTTTGGAATACAAAAGCTGAATTCCATTTACTCAAATGTAGGTCAGTTTCTCAGATGTTTTGGGGAGAACTCTTCTGTGATACCCAAACTAGAGTTTTGTCCTAATGTTGAATTCCATTATTTAAAGGAGGAGGACTGAAAAAATGGTGCTATGGTCTGCATTACACAGAGGTAATACCCTTCAGATAACGCATGAAGAAATTGGCCCATTTGGGACCAATTCAGAACAATAGCTGTCATACTTCAGTTATGTTCAGTAGAAAAATTGTAAGACTCTCAAAGACAGAAGAAGCCTATTTCTGACTATATACTTATGTTGCTAGCCCATGAATTACTGTCTGAGTGGTTGAAGGAATTCTTTATATCCTCCTACCATCTTGCAGTGTCTAGTCCTAATTAACTAACCATCAAGATTTGTTGTCCAAGAACTTCCTTTTGTGTTCTGAATTCAGAAGTAGAAATACCACATACAACTACATTTGTGTTGATAAATTACATGTGCATGTTGCAGAAAATTGCTGTTGGGAGATGCAATTATAATGGCAAAGGTTAGTCTTGGATGTTGCTTCTGGATAACAGTATTTTATACCATATCCAATAGTGATTCTACATATTGTGCTGAAAGTTTCAGTACTTCCTTCCAATAGTGGTAGTGTTAAGTATATACAGTAGTGTTCTTAAGTAGTGTTCTGATTCAAATCAAATCAAATCAAATCTTTATTATGGCCATAGACCAGCATAGTATTCTGTATCTATATTGAAGCTTGTGTATGTGCAGTTTTATTAATTGCAAAATCGTTTGTGCTTTGTCTTGGATGAGATATTTTTATTTGTTCTCCACAAAAACGCTTCCTAAAAGATTTATTATCCTAGAGAAAGAGTTGGATATTTGATTTATAACCATATGACAGTTCCTGTGAAATACAGTGAATGAGCACATACAGATCTATAGGTTATAGGACAGAATTGGACAGACACATAAATGAAAGAAATGCATTCAGTCCTTTCTCATATTATCAAATATCAAATAAAAAAGCAATAAATCACTGGCTTAAAAAAGTGGCTGTTCTCAGGAGCTCTTTAAGTAGTCTAAAATAGTTATTATATAAACATTTATATACACTTTTTTACTATCCTACATAGACATTCTTATAACAACACCATAGACTGCAGAAGCTAAAATCAGTGCTGATTTCATGTTCATGGTGAGATATGAACTGGAGAATTCCCAGCCACACATTTAGCTTTAACTTAGCTGTAAAGATTGTATAGAGCTATTTAGGCTCAAAAATATCAGAATGACTAATGCACAACCCCATATGCAAGCAAGAGCTTTGACAATATCAAGTCCCAATTATCAGAGTGTTCTTGGATAAAATTTTAATTGTAGCATCCAAAGTTCCACTAACTTTTCCAACTGGCCATTTGTTTGGAGATGGAAGAGAACTGATGTGAGAAGGTCCATGTCATCTATAGCCCATTATTTCTTCATCATCTTTGACCAAAAAAGTATCATTGCATCTGTCAGAATCTCCAGTAACTCACCCTTCCTGGCAAAAAGATCTATTAAGGCCTGGCATACGCTGTTACCATCAATCTGGCTTAGGGTTACTGCCTTGGGCCATCTAGTGGTGTAGCCCACAAAAGTCAATATATGCTGTTTTCCCTGAGAGTTGGATGGACCCCAGGGTGTCTCCTGCCATGACACTGTGTAAAAATAGAGAAGTCATGTGGAAGTCATGTAGAACCTTGTAAAATGAGGGTACAGCATAATGTAAGATTTGTACCTTTCTGTCTGAGAGCTTAAGAAAAGGATTTGAACTCATGGACTACTTCACTTTAGATGACTATATACAGTGCATTAACTTTGGATAGATCTTTATGTTAAGTGTGATGTGTGAACATGACCATCAAAAGGAAATATCGGTTCAATCAGGCTTCCAATCACCTGTCAGCTATAAAGAAGCACCTAGCAAAACTCTCATTTATGAGAACAAGGACTGGGATAGAGGTAGTGCATGCATTCTAGCCCGCCTTGATCTCTCAGCAGCTCTCAGTACTGGGAGCTCAAGGATCATAGTATTCTTCTGGACCAGCTTTAAGGTTTAGGAATGGGAGGCATGGTGTTAAGTCTTTCTTCCAGGGCAGTTTCCAGTTGGTATTAGGAAGTGTGGGATATTAGCCCTTCAAGATAAGCCAGGTCAGGAAACAAACACCACAAGAAATACTAGAAATCTTCTTTATTGATATAGACTATAATCCCAGAATCTTGACACCCTGGTAAGATTTCCCCTTCCCTCCCTCTTATATCAAAAAGAATCAAGGTGGGGCAGTTTAAGTTTCTTTCTTGCCCATTCTTGTCTTCCCAGGCTAGGCTCATGTTTTACTAGCAGCCACTACATGCCTTCTTTCAAGGTCTTCTCTGTGGTCCTCTACATGGGGGGGGGGGGTGTGGAGGGAGAGAGAGAGATCTAGCTCAAGGCCCCTTCTTTGTGGGGTCCTTCAGGGCTCTAGTCTCTTTTGTCTCTTATTTAATATCTGCATGAAACTTTTGGGTGATGTCATCCATCAGTATGGGTGGTCTGGGTAGGGAAAAACAAGTTTCAGCTCAACCTAAGCAAGGCCAAATGATTCTATTTTTCATCTTGGGTGGAGCTATGCTCCCCCAGACAGAACTGATATACAATTTGGGGATCCTCTTGGATTCTTAACTCCTTCTAGAAGAGCAGGTGGCAGCTGTGGCCAGGAAAGCCTTTGAACAAATCCATGTTCTGCACCAAATATATCCATTCCTTGATCAGGAGGCCCTGATCATGATCATTCATGCCCTGGGCACATCCCATTGGAACTATTGCAATGCACTCTAAACAAGACTGCCTTTGAAAACCACCTGGAAGCTACACTGCAGAATGCAGTGATGCAAGTAGTTATATGGTCATACCTCAGTACACCCACATAATACCACTACTTTGTGAGCTACGCTATAAGCTTCTGGGTGCAATTCAAGGTGCTGGTTAGGGCCAGGTTATTTGTGGAATCACCTATCTCCAATTATCTCTGCTCAGCCCATAAGGTCCAACAGAGTGGAAATGCTTCAGATCCCTTCCATGAAACAATATCACCTGGCAGGACCCAGGAGCCATGCCTTCTCTGTTGCAGTGCCTGCTCTGTGAAATAATAGCCCCCCACCCAAGGTTCAGAGAACCAACTCTTCTGTCTTTTCATAAGGCCTAGGTTCTTCCACCAGACACTGGGCTAGAACACAGGGTGAGCCTGTCTACAACAAAATATCCTGAATGAGATATACATTGATTTGCCTAGGTGAATTCTATTATTTCTGTTACTTCTTTCATTCTGTTACTCTGTTGTTCTCTTTTCTGTTTTGTATGTTCATTATGTTTTATTTTCTAGTTTCTTTTTTTCATGCTCCTACAAATTGTATGTTGCCAAGAGACATTTGCAAATTTGTTGGCCATATACATCTAACAAACAAACAAAATATGCACCATACATTTTGAGGGAGGCTTTAAGGGAGATGTCTGCATCTGGAGTTTGCATGTATTAACCCACCTTGCATTCATATTTTGCTGTCCCAATTATTCACACTGCAGATTCCAGCTTTCAGTATGGTGGAGGTGGGATACAAAGACTCTGCTGTGAAGCTCACTTTTTTTTAATTTTTTTTTTTTACTGGTCTGGGACCATAAATAAATATATATTTTGTTTTATTTTAGCCACTGAAATATTATCTGACTCCACAGAAAATAAGATATGAGATGGTGATATTGGGCAAAAACTCATACATTAACTATATCAAGAACTGCAACAGGTTTAGCAAGTAGGCAAGTGTGGGCCCCTTTTTCCTTAGGCTTCAGATTTACTTTACTAATTCCTTAGGGGGACCTCAGTCTTACTCTGAGTAAATGCTTTGCATTGCTTACCTTCCCCTATAAACGGGGGACTTTTCACTGTTGCAGCTCTTTGATGTCATACTAGTTCACTTTTCTAGAGTAAGGATGAGTAACCCCAAGCTTGTGAGCTCAGTCCAACCCATATCTCCTCGGGCTCCAAAGGCTGCTCTCCACCATTGTTCTCCTTCTCTAGTTCCTTTGCCTTACCTAGTGCCTCTAGTGCAGGGTTTCTCAACCTTATCAACTTTAAGATGTGTGGACTTCAACTCCCAGAATTCTCCAGCCAGACATGCTGGCTGGGGAATTCTGAAAGTTGAAGTCCACACATCTTAAAGTTGCTGAGGTTGGGAAATCCTGCTCTGGTGTGTTTGAGGTAAACCAGGTGAAGGAGGACCTGTGTCATTTCACTTTGCTCCATCTTTCCCCCAAAAGGGAAAGGAAGAACACAGGCACAGCTGGCAGAATGAAGAACCTGGGGGATGGCTTCTCTCAATTCTTGCTAGATCCCTGCTCTTTTCAGCTCCAGGTGTCCTTCTGCACAGAAAAATGTTAAGGAGGAAATCTGACTAATCCAGTGATCCATTTTATAACTTTTGATGTGGTTAATTGTTGATTATATTGGGGAATGTATCATTATTTTTGTGGGGATTGTCTTTTACTTTATGAAGACTTCGTGATCAAATGACTTCTCAAAATTTTAAAAAATCCAAAGGTTTGGGTCTAACTAGAATACAAATTTGGAGAGGGGAGAAACTGAGATTCAGGCAAACAGAATGGTAGCAGTAAAGCTTTGAGATTTTCAGCATTTTCCAAAGAAGCAAGTCTTCAGTGAAAAGCTCTCCCAAAGGACAGTCTCTTCCTCTTGATTTGTGAAAGCAAAATGAGTCACCAATGACCTTTCCTCTTCTTCAAATTTTAAGTATCTGAACAGCAAAGAGGGGTAATCGCAAACATAATTGCTGAAGATCATCATTTGAAATCCAGGCCTGGCTTGTAAACTATCTCAACTGTCTTTCCAAAATGAGAAAACTGTTTCCATCATTATGGTATGCACAGAGCTGAGACCCTGAAATGCACATAAGCACACATGAAATCCATGATTAATTTTCCCACCCACCCCCTCCCATTTCAAGGGAATGAAATATTGAAAAAGGGAAATGAGCTCATATGGGTGGAAGGGGAAAAGAGACAACTGCATAATTTCACTGTACATTTAATATACAGTTTATAAGAAACAGATGCTAAACATTTCAGAAGTCTCATAAAATAGGAACTTCTTGTTCTGGAATTAAGATCTTGCATGGGGGATGAAGGATCTATAGGCCTTGGCAAAACCAACAGAAGTTTTTCCTGCTAATATCAAATGTATTTTCTCTGGGTTGGAATTTTTTTTATTCTTGAATTTTTTTTTTTTTAAAAAAGAGCATTGATGTTCATTTCAGGCAAGCTTGTAGAGTTTATATCACAAATCTCTTGGAGCGCTGATGCTCAAAATTTTAGGGAAAAAATGAACATTTTTCTTCTGACTTCACACACAAAAAGTAGGATCAGTGCCTGTTTCTTTTAAAAGAATGGTCAGACCACATGTTAGACAAAATCAGATGTTAAGGAACCCTACGCTGACCCTCATAGAAGATTCACAGTACATGATGCACAATAACCAAACTTGAAAATGCAAGACGTCATGAGCCAAGTCAGCATTAATCAGCCAAAGTATCACCACCATGACCACCACCCCACCAGCTACACTGCTAGAGTGAAAACCAGCTTAACATCAGCTACTATGATGACCAGAAACATAAAACTACTGCAGCTGCTAGAAGCGGTCAGATGAATCTCAGTCTTCATGCTCTGAAGAAGAAAAAGATCTGAGAAAAAATGACATCCACAATGCCAATCAACATGAGCCTTCCATTTACTTCTACAAGCTCTTGAACTGTGGTTACTCATACAGCAAAAGATTATCAGGGCATGACTGGACATAAATCTACCCCAGCTAATTTTGTGCTTGTCAGGTCAGTAAAAAGGAATGCAGAAAAAGAGAATAAGTAGAAGGTATTTGGAATTCTGGGTAAGAAAAATCCATAATGATGAGGTACGAAGAGGTGACAGGAGTTTACCAAGCTTGGAAGCTGGTAGTGGTTGCTGAGAAAACAAGTTGTTACATTGTTCTTCTTCTGGGAATATTGCTCAAATTTGTGGAGAAATTAAACATGTTTTCTCTTCACTTTCAGTCATTTCTGAGGAACTGAATATATGGGGGGCGGAGTTAAAGCTCATGCCTAGAGATTTAGGAAATAATATATTAGAATTGTGTTGTAAACTTTGCTTGGCTTTTCACTAATTTCAGCATTGATAGATTTCATTGTTATAGGAACTCTAAAGGACTGTGTTTATTAGGACTGTGCAGACTTTGAAGATGGTTACAAGGAGCACAGAATCTCCCTGCTACCTGCTCTAGCACCCCAACTGCAGAAACTGAAAAAAGAGATATCTGTTTTAATGAATTCACTCACTAAAATTAATGCAACCCATAAAGCAGTGGAATCTTTTTTTCAGACTTGTGCCAAAACCTTTCAAAAATAAATGAAGAGAGTTGCTGTACTCACAACAAGATCCAAAGCACATATTCCAAATGATTTTCAAAGTGTGTGAGTCCCAGTGTTTACCACTGTGATGTAGGACTGATGGTTCATTCATTGCTGTAGATGACAGAATAACATAAATATGGAAACATAGAGGTTTGCCAACTCTGAAATTGAGTTACCATTTATTAATTCATAATAGTTATGCTCTACACCTGAGATAATGATCTGAGACCAATTTCTCAAATTGGAATCTTAGCCAAGTACCTAATGCTCTGTGCTCTGTGATACAAAATGCAAATATATTTGTGTCTTCGTGATATGCCTCATGTAGAAAAATCAAGTCTTCTCTGCTAATGAACCCCTCAAGTTGATAGTTGTTGATGTTCTCCATTAAGATTCCATCTCCATATACTCAGAAAAGAGAGTTTCTAGCTCTTATTGACTACAGAGGCATAGGGTCTTTCCCCACTTGCATCTAGCCAAAACTTCGTCCCTTAACATGACTTATAGTAGTAAAATTATTTTGAAAAGAAAGCAAACACAAATATTTAAATGAACAATCACTGTCATGTAACAGAATTTGCAGAAAGGGAGACAGTTTATATATCATGGTGAGTTCTTTGCCCTCATTCATTATAATCAAAGAGCACCACATGAGAACAAAACACCCTCCCTCTTTAATTAAAGCCAGAAATTTAATGAAAAGTGGGGGGCATGCTACTGAAAACAGCAAAATTAAAACTCTGGCTCATCCACTAGAAAGGGAGAAATTTCTTTTCAGCTCTAAAGTGGCAAAGAGATCTGGTGTTTCCGTAGTATAAGTATCTACATTTCTGGTCGCAGTCCCAAAGGGGTGTGTGTGTGTGTATATATATATATGTGTGTGTGTGTATATAAATATATATATATATATATATATATATATATATATATATATATATATTTCACATTTCAAGCTGGGTTGAGAGACATTTACGCACTTCATTAGGCAGCAAGATGTACTGCAGAACAGGTTTACAGCTGAATTGTGGTGGTGTTATTGTCAGCAATTCTCACAGATGGACTGCAAGCAGCTGCCCAGCCACACAAAGTCAGCCTTCTGCTGCTCAGTTTTCTGTGAGTATTTAACAATTATAAGCATGATATTGGGGAAGGTACTTTTAAACAGGATGCATCTTCTGCCTGTCAGAGATGAACCATCATACTTGCTGTTTATTCTCTATAGCTACTCTGGCTAGGCAGAATAAATAGTAGAACTGCCTAAATGTTATCTTGGAAAAGAGTTTTCTTGCATTTTCAAAACTCTGTAACCTTAAATATATATTAGAATGCAAAATATATTTTCATCCCCCCTTCTAGGTTTCAGTTTCCACCATTTGTTCTGGCTGTGAATGGGAAAGAAGATTTATATCATCAATGGAAATTTGTAGATACCTATGAAATACAACTGTTCCCTGGTGGGGGCTGCTAACCCATTACTTTAACAGCATCATTTGAAACAACATAAGCAGATTTTAATTTAACCTAAGCATAGGACTGACTTGTAGTAGCTTTACACAGTGGGGAAGTTAATTACTTTTTATTGGACCAAGGTCCTGAAAGAAAATAGACCCAGGTAGGAATGCAGAGGGCAATGGTTTTCCTCTTGTTAGTTTTTTTTTCCCACTATATGGGAGTGCTTTTCCATCCCCCCCCCCCATTCACTGAGTCTTCACTCCCCCCCCACCCATTTCCAAGTGACACATTTAATATTAGTTATCCCAAATACTGCACATGGATATTTTAGCTAGTAGAGCTCCCATCAGTCAAGAATGAAAACAACCTCAAACCTGCAGATGTTCCCACTTGTATGCAGCTGTGAATATTACAAGCCTTGGCATTGCCTTCTTTCTCATCAGGTGACCCTCTTTGTGAATCACTTTCTTCTAGAATTTCCACCTCTGTGGGATTCTATTTACTTTCGCAATCTTAGCAGAAGCATTTATAAGCTCCTGACTTTCCCGCCGTGGCTCCCGGAGACATTGGAATATTTTACAGGGTCACGTCCTGACTACATAATATTAAAAAATGAAGGGAAACATGAAAACCTACATTATTGAGAGAGATTTTTGTATGATGTAAAGAGCAAAAAGCATGAATAATAATGTGATGAACAAAAGCAGACACACATCAGCTCACAAATATGCTATAGTTACCCTTTCTGACCAAAAAAAAAAAAAAAACACTGCCTTGTTTTTGGAAAGGCTCCATTGATTTCAACACCTGCATGAGGATTAGAGTTTCAGCAAATCTAGTCAATTCTCAGCTGTCAAAATAAAGCAAGACAGGAATAAATTATTACAGAACATTTGTCTTTGATTTTTACAATTTTGTGAAGCTGTCTTGCACTTTACAGGAGGGAAATCATGCTTGGTTTTACTGCATTGCCACTGGTCACACTCCAGTGACAAACATATCTTTGAACCAACCAGATACAGTCAGATGCACATGACATTAGGAATATCCTGTAGAGAAAGATGTGGAAGAGTGATAAACTAAGAGTGAAAATACCTGCAGGGAAAGTAGAACAATGGAAAGAGTGATGGCATCAAGATTATTCCATTCAATCTCATTCCAATTTGTTAATTTAGCATGCTATGTGGACAAAAAAAAAAAAATCCTAATTTTTTTTAGAAGAGGGGCAATAATAATGATCCAGTTCTGATTCAACAGTGTGGAGGGCTTCAAGGGCTTTATTTAAAAAGAAAAAATAGTTTACAAATAATTACAAAATTTGTACAAATTTACCAACAAAAGTTTACAAATAGTATAATAAAGAACATGTGAATAAAAAAAATACCCAGAAGATTTAAAAGAGACAAAATTTGTAATCTTTTGGAGAGGTTTGAAATATTTTCCCATTCTTTGAAATGATCATATTAATCCATGTGTTTAAAACATGGGTGATTAAGGAATGGGAGAAGCGAAGAAGAATCAGCAGGCTAGAATTCCCCCACCCCACCCAGCCTCTAAAGCAAATTTTGCATATGGATTTCTGAAAATCAGTACTGATTCCTTAATATTGGTAAAGGAGGGTTCAATGTCCATTAAAAGTCTTCCAAATAATAAAAGTGAATTGTTTTAACTGAAAAACAGCAAAATAGTATTTCAGGTTTGCTAGTCACTTTATATTGTATGGTTTGCCTGATGCTATATTTTTTCTTAACTTTTGGATAATGTACTTATTCTAATCAACATAAAAATAACAACATTGTAATCTTGTTATCAGACAGAAGCATTTCAGCAGAAGTGATAGTTACAGTACCTGCTATAAGAGGAGCTAATGGGATGGCTTGTTGTTTACCCCTTTTTTTAGGAGCAGAAAGGATTTGTGTTTGGCACCAAACTAAAGGGCAAGACAAAACACTCCTTACTGGCTGGCAAAGGGGCAGTGATTGCCAGAAACCTCTCTGTGCTCAACATTCATGCCAGAAATGGAAGGGAATCTCTGATTGACTGTCATTCTCTGCGGGAGCTGCAGATTCACCAAGAACTTACCATAGTCATTCCAGTAGCATCCTGGTGACCTTCAATACACAAAACGGCCATACAAGCCTTACTTCATTGAAATGTTGCAAGCAGCAGATGTGGGCTAGGGCTCCATGTGAGCCTAATCAACTGCTTCTATCTTTTTTTATTTTTGCTCTCTTGTCCTGCAACAGGTAATTATGTCACAGATGTTTTGTAGGAAATAAAAGTGACTTATTCTTAGCTTCTCTGTTCTTTTGATTCTAAAAGGCAAAGTCTTCCTTTGTTGAGCTTGAGACCCAGTGACTACATAGACACATCCATGTAGTTTCATTGCAACAATACAGCCATTGCTTCTGTCTTGGATTGTTTTTCCAATGTTTCAGTATAGCCTACGTTTCTGGTGGTCTCTCATCTAAGTCCTAGCCAAGTCGAATCCCAATGCTGCTACCTCCTGTGATTGTGCAATTAATTCCCCTCTTTTTTCAGTCTTTAGATGGAGATTTCTTAGTACTATCAGCAAAATTCAGCTGTTCAGTCTTTTTTTGCATTTTTTAATGGTATTGTATTGAAGCAACAATGAGCAAACATAAGAGTGCTGAAGATGAAAAACATCTGGATCTTCCATAAAATCTCTTACAAACAAGGCAGGGCATTTGTGTTCAACAAAGCCTAAACTGAAGTGCCTTCAATCTCTTCTAGTTCAGAAATCATGCAATATTTGTATTACATCTAACATAACTGTGATTTTTAGTGAATTAAAAATTCACTATCTTTAATATTATTATATAACTGACTGAAAGGCATAATTGCTGGTTATCTTCTCTGAATAGAAATACTTCATTGCTACAGTAAGCCTCAGCCATAAGTATCTGCTTCTTATCACTGATTCTCCCTTCAGTCTTTGTGATGGGGGGGGGGGGGGAGGTCCCTGTTTCATTCACAGAAAGCCAACTTAAGGGAAATAAGGTATAAATGAGGAAAATAGGAGGGAAGAATATCAAGTAAGGGCAGGCCAGGATAAGGCAAATTGGCCAGAGGCCTACAGTTTACAAACACAAAGGATAAGAGATGTCAAGGCTAAAAGACTGCCATGTGGGAAAGTCCAACCTACAAAAGTTCCAAGGGAAACTTGGAAACCCTTTACGCTGAAGACGACAATTTGCTCATGTTTGTGTGTATGTTGCTTGAGGACTGCACACACTCCAGTTAAGGTCGTCCTTGTTTGTGGAATATTCATAACATTTGAGTTGCTCATCTAGCCCATCAGTCTGAATGTCATCCACAACAAAGGCAACCCAAATAGTGTGAGTAATTGAAACCAGCATGAGGACAGAAGAAGGAACTGAAGTGAGAGGATGTTATTTACTAACAGCATCTGTTGAACATATTGTATCCCTGGTTTACTTTAGGACAATCCTAAATGTTTCAAATAGGAGAGGGGCTAAAACAAAACACCGACTATTTTAGGCCTCTGCCAGCCTAGAACCTGATTCTGTTACTGGAATGCTCTTCTTTTCCTCTCTTATCTCCTCTCAGAGATTCATTTTCAGAGGAGGACCTGGAGCTTCTTGAGATAGAAGACCGCAAGAAGTAAGCTAATTTTGGAAACACTAGACAGATTAAGGAGCGCCTAATCTTTCAGGGAAAACATGAGTTTACCCACCTTCAGGATATAGGGAGTTCCTCTTTAATTCTGCATGGAAAGTACAGCCCCCAACCCCCATTTCAACTGATGACCAGGCAAAACAGTTCTTATATAAGAAGCCAAAGTCTAAGAAAATATCCTGAGGAATTTCTGATGTATTTCTCCCATATCCTGCAATTCCATGGGAGAGGTGGACTTCCTACTATGTCATCTCCTGTGGAAAGTGATTTACAAGCTGCTTTTGAGAAGATCTATGCAAGTTATGTTCACTCTCCATTGGCCATGACATGTAACAGTTTGCCAGTCCTATGGAGGGTAGTGTGGCAGGGCTTGGTTCACTGCCTCAATATAGTTTGCTGCTGGTTTTATATTGGTCTCTGTGTAATCTGATTTTTGGACTCCATGTGGACCTTGCATCTGGTAAATGTGATAACCTAGGTTCACTTAATGCTGCCCTTGTGCTCTGATTCAATCTGTCGAACCTAAGCATCCCGCTATATCCAGGACAGTGTGACTCTACCCAGTGAAGATCACTCTCCTCCCTGAAACATTCTGTACAGTAATGAGAAGCTTTGGTATATTGAACTAGATCTTGGCTAATAATTAAGGAACCATTGCCTAGGAATTCTAAGCTAGAAGGGAATACTACAGATACCAGTATGATGTTACTAGATTCATGAGAGAGTGCAAACTATGTTACAGGATTCAACATCTCTTAGCTGTGATAACTAAATGAAGCCCCATGTTCAGAGACACAAAATATTTGGATATGTTAGTTGCTTGGGGAGAAGTCCATTATTTCCATGTCTGTTTGTGGGTAGCTGCTAGAAGCAGAGAATATGAAACATTACTCAAATAAGAAATACCCAATGGCGTCCATGGCAAACCACAGAATAGTGATAGCAAAATAATGACACATATATATTAACAATCACATAAATCCTGCAAGTACATACTTGGGTCAGGATGTCTGTTGCAAGTATGTAAACCATGGCATTTGCATGATGACATTATCATGTGTGTGTCATCATTTGACACACACCCCCCAACTTGGATGGCGATAGAAATACCATTCCCAATGGATAATATTCTGATACATTGCAAAAAGTCAGCCATTACCCACATGAAGAAGCATCATGTACCAATACAATTTGATGAAAATTCATTTTACAGAGCTTCCTGATTCCATCACTTATGTAGAATAGAAGTATCCATCCTTGGTCATATCTACGGAAGACTGACCATGCATAGAACTATAATCTGCAACTTTTATCTGAACTATCAGACTGAAAATTCACCCTTTTATCTGATGTAGAGATATTGCTAAATGACCTTGATTCAACACACGTACAAGTCATCAATTAGGTACCAGGTCAATTTCTATTATGCATTTATCACTTTTCTCTCTTGCTTTTTCACATCGTTCCAAACAAACTTAATGCAACATTCCTTCTTTGGGAAACCAAAAGGAGTCAGAGGCATCTTTTGACTTAGCTGAAGGCTTGGTTTTGATTTGGTAGAAAAGAGCAGCCTTTGGCGCAAACTCCCCATTCTCGCAACTTGAATTTTCAGAATATTTCCTCACCATTTTCCTCAGAGGTACTAATTATTCAGTTGGGCTGTAAAAGCCAGAAAGACACTGCTCCAGGGTCAGTTCTCAGCTATGTTCCTGAGTCTTCAGACAGGCAGTGCCTTGATTACCTTCTTTTCTCTTCCCCACCTCTGGCCAGCCCATTGACTGACATATTACAGGGAACATTTTTATTATTCCATCCTTTTATTCTCAGGATGTAACCTGACTGCAAATGCTTTAAGTTAAGGCTGCAGATGCATAGCTGTTCAGGCAAAAACCCATCAAAAGTAATCTTGGGAGCAAGTTCCTAAGCTGCTGCTATTATTTCTGTTTCTAAAGCTTCTTCCAATATTTTTTGAGGCGCTTCCCTTTTTCTAAAGATAGCACTCCCTTAACTGTTACATTTTGCCTACCTGAAATAGATCTTGCTTTGTGAAAGCAATATTCAGTGAAGGGTTTAGTCTGCATGCGTTTTATAGCGGCAATAGAAACTTACTTGCCTTCAAGCCCATCATCTTTTTTCTGAGACATTTGCTGCAATCAAGGAAGCCAAGAAGAAAAAATGCAAATAGCACAGCTTGCAGCTTCCTAAAGCTGAAGTGTTCTTCAAATTGCAATGGAGTAAAGGGGAATTCTGGGAATCTTGGTATGTTTGATATTATTTCTTTCATTGGGAAGCAAAGATTGTAGTGCTGATGTAAGATAATTGATGAAGGCTATAGGGGAAATGGGAAGAGGCAGATGTAAAATCTCTGTGTATTTGTACAGATATTTCCACACCTTCTCCCAAATAGAGATATTGCTGCAATCGTTTGACATAAATTATTTATATCTGAATTATCAATGTGCACTCACAGTATATTTTATGAAAAATGCTATTTTAAAATACAAAGAGTAGACTTTTAAAAATCTCTAGATTCAACCATATCTCACTGACGTGCATAAGCTTGAACATCCATTTGCCATTTCCCCCTAAGATAAATCATAGATAAGAGGTAGAAATATAGAAGAGGTTATATGTCCAAGACATTCTCCCACAAAAGCAGATGAGGGTTATTTGTATATGGAAGATTTGCAGATGTGAATGTAAGAGAAAGATTAAAAGGTAGAGGTATGATTAGTATCCTGGAATAGATGGTGTAATTTTTTCACTAGATAAACACTTGGTGCATGGTCTGAAAATACTGACCACCCGTGCTTTGGCAAGATTCCTGCTTCTCACTCACATGTATTTTACCACAAAATGACCAAGACAAGTCTAGATTTGCTCCTATACTAGAGACGTGCTTGAGAGTTAAAGGGACTTTGGATTTTGTGAATCTGGAACTTCCTTTGACAACATGTCTGATCCTTGCTTTTTCATTTCTGAGCAATGAGAACTGCACTGTTGTGAGAGGCATAAAACTTTCTTTGGAGCAGGGAGAGGGCTATCGAAATCTAGATTGCTCCTTAACCTCAAACAGAATTTGTGGCCTCTGGAACAGCATCCTAGATCTGTTGGATTGTCACTCTAATCTCCATTCCTGAGTGATTCAGTCTTGATATGGGACAATAAAAGCAGTAGAAGAGAAATATATTGGACTTCCTGGGGAGGAAAAATGGCGAACTAGACATCTCCAAATGAGCAGAGACAATGATGTGGCAACAATCAATGGAACGGCAGCAAGGTCGATCCCACAGAACCCCTCTGGACAAGGATAGGTTGAGACATTGCCCACCTGCACTCTGGACAGCTGCTCCAGGATAGCAGTTATCCCACAGGTCTAAGCGCTGGGAGACAAAGAGAGCCATCAAGCTCAAAGGCAGAGTCTTTAAGGACACTGGGTTTGGCCACCTCACTTCCTAATAACCTTTGGATTTATAATTTACATTTAAAAGAGGTCTTCCAAACAACAAGTTTGAAAATCCACCTGGTGACTAAAACTTCATCCCAAAAGGAAGGAATATAAGGTTGAATTGTTTGATCAGGGCTAAAATAAGAAATGGGGACACAGTGGCGCAGTGGCTTAATGACGCTGAAAGTTGCTGGCCAGAAATGGTCAACACTTCAGCGGTTCGAGCCCAGCCTTCGCGCAGCAGAGTGAGCTCCTGCTTCCTCCCCAGCTCCTGCCAACCCAGCAGCTCGAAAACTTACGTGAGTAGATAAATGGGGACTCTCACCCCAGTGGGAGGAAAAATGCTGGCGGCGCCTTGCAAAAGGAGTCGGGAGCAGTTGCTGGTAGTGCGGAAGCTGTGCATGCCCGAAAAGGCGCGAAGCAACGGAAACCCCACCTCCTGCGCTTGCCAGCTGGGCTCTGCTCTAGGAAGGGGGCAAAGGCAAACCACTTCTGAAACACCTTGCCTTGAAAACTACAGGGACTCGTCCAGGCAGTCACCACAGAATTGGTAACGACTGAGTGCGGATAAAAAAAAAAAAAGAAATACTTTTATAAAATTCTGGAAACTCTTTATGGACTTTTGCCAACATTTGAACAGAAATGACAATGATTTTTGGATTTGTGAATGGATAAGGTTATGGGAAGAAGCGAACCATGTATGTAATTTTATAGGGTATGGGGAATTATTAATTTGCCTGTACTTGTTGCAAGGAAGATCAGGAATCGCTTCTTTAAATATTCATTTTTTTCTCTCTTCTCTTCTTTTTCTTTTTTCTTTTTCTTTTCTTTTTTGCACTTTGTATTTCTTTTTTTTTCTATTTCTTTTTTCTTCTTTTTCTGATTTCAGTTTGTATTATCTTTTAGTATTGTAAAACTATTTAATAAAAAGTATTTTTTTAAAAAATACTGAGATCTTATTCAGCCAAGGTACTGTACATACTACTTTTCATCTATTAAAAAAGTTGACATAGTTCTGTCATATGCTAAGCTAAAATATAAATGGATATAAACTTCTACTGTTAGAATATTTAAAAGAAATATTCTTTTTGGACACAGGGTGAAAAAGAATGTATGAGTTAAGAATAATCATAGTGCTGTATCTAAATAGAAGTAGCTAAAGCTCTATGAATGCAACAAACTTTCTTTCCCCACTACTAGAAATTTTGGTTCTCAGTACTCTCTATCACTGAGGGACCCTATGGAAAATGTGGGACAGATCATGGAAGGTTGTAGTGGGGAAAGGAGAAAAATATAAGAATGACTTTCACAAGCAGAAGTAAATTTCCTCACATGTCTTACATTATTGGATCCATGTCATTGGCAAGGAGTATGTATTCCCTACAGTAAAAAAGCTCTTTCTAGAGTATGAACGTTAACATTCATGGTTCTTTGACTTAAAATATTGGGGCTATATAAAAATACCAGTCTGAGAAATCAATAGAAATATCTATGGTAATCAAGTTTACTTCTCCTGAGGAACTTGCTGGGCTACCCATAAATAAACACTTATGCTCAGAGTTGAAAAACCTTGCTAAATCTTTGAGCATTATGTGATGCTCATGTTAGAGCAGGCATCATCTTCTACTTCTCTCAGATCAGTTGGCAAGGGATCGTACACTGCCTCACCTCCAAGCCAAGTGCTGGCAATTTCCCTCACTTGAGTAAGCCCTGCTTGTCTTTTAGTTATTAGATGGAAGAATCTAACAAGATGATGGGTCTCTGTTCTACCCTTCTGTCTGTCCCATATGCCAGGTTGTAACATATAAATAACTAATTTGGAAAATTCTACTAAGTTAACAATCTACTAATAAGGAGGCCAATTAAACTTCTGCCAGTTAACTGGAAGCCTATAAAAGTTACCCCAGTGAAGAAAAAAGAATCAATCCTCAACCAATATGAACAATATGAAAAAAAAAAATTCTTTCTGATTCCCACAAATGGCAACCAGTAAATAAATAATAGGAGGGTGAGTTCAGGATAAATCTGATCCTAAATATTGTTTTGAAATCTGTTAATGAGGTCACTCCTCAGACTTTTACATGACCTCCATTACTGCAAGATTGTCTTCTTGCAAGACTAGGGAATGCAGAGTTGCCTTTCCAACCTTCCACAATTCTTCCTCCTTTGCAATAGTGATTCCGGGAGACTGGAGGGCTCATTTCCATGAAATCTTAAAAGAAAACCTGTTCTGGGATCATCTAAAAGGGATACATCAAATGATCCCAATTCCACTTACTTCGTGGACCATGCAGAGCTGTACAAGTATGAGCACTATTTATTTGTAACTTTAGAGTTACAGCACTCATTCAAGAGTGGGTCCACATATGCCTTATAACCCACTCAGATATGTTAAGAAAATTGGCAGCACATGCAGGCAGAGTAAAGGCAATGCCACCCATATTTTTAAACTCCAGAATGGGAGAAGCACCATAGAGGCATGTATCTCTTCCCTTGTTACACACCTCTACTCTCTAAAATATTTTGATACAAGTTTTAAATGTGTTTCTTGTACATAGGTAAGCTCTAAAGTCGATAGGACAATGCAAACAAAGGAGAGGAAATCAGCAGAGGGAATATCTTGAAGGACTTTAATGGTTAGAAAATTGAGCTATTAGCAGCAATTAAGGACAGTGCTAGACACAACAGTTAATGGTACTTATTGAGTTAGAGACATTTAACAAGCCTTGAAAAGTGTAAATAAGAAGAAATTCAAGCAATGTATGCCCGTAGTCAGGTAAAGTCAATCTTAATTGAGTTCCATCTGAGAGACTTGATTTCTCGCTCTCTCTTAAATGGCAAGGAAGGATCCAGTAATGGTGAGGATGTGTTAGAGTAAGTGTGGAAAAGAAAGGAGGAAAATTCATGGATAGAGGAGTAAGAAAGAAGAAGAACATGGAGGTAGGCTTGTTCTTTTCTAAAATCCAAGTAAATACAGCAACGTAAGTAGCACAGCAATGAAAAGAAAAGGGAAAACAAGGGAAAATGAGAAGAGGAGTTTCTTCTTAAAGCTACAATAGCTAGAATAAAATGTAACTAAATGTAACCAAGTTTTAAAAAAAGAGAAATATAAATTTTCTACAACAACTGCCTCCCTTACAAAATAGAAGGTACATGTTTCGACTGCTTCTCCGGATCTTTTTTCTTCAAGGATCCCTTTCCCTGATTTTGACAATTTCAGGCAATTTCAGCTTCCATGTGCTGCTGAGCACAAGGTGTTTCAAATAGGTAATCCTATCCATTCTAACTGGGGGATGCTAGTAGACAAAGTCAATGAATTTTCTAATTGCATTGTGAGATTGACTAGAAGACATAAAAGAATTCTAGATAGGGTTCTCCCATAAGATGATATTATAAAATTGACTAGCGAATGAACCAAGGGCCAAGGGGAGGCAAGGCCACTCATGAGCAGAAAAGGATTTTTCTTTCTTCATCAAGTGCACAGAAATTATGGTTTAAACCTAAAGTGAAAAATGAAGCATAGCAAGCCCATGAATCTGTAACTGCTGTATTATCTATTGCCAAAAATGCATAGCCTTCATCATCTCCTATTGTGTGCCTTATACATGCACTTTTGAAGCACAACAGATATTGTCCTGCGCTGGTTGTCATGTGACCACTAAACAGCCACTGAACTTTGGAAAACTGCTGCCTCACACCACAGAAGGGGTTCTAGTGTTTGGTTCTCTGTACAACTAGGTTGATTCCTGCTTCCCTTTGGGTGGGTGGTATTGTGAGGATAGCCATGAAGTAATGGATGTCCACCATATCTGATTCCTCAATTCTTCCTTCCAAAGCAGTCCATTCAAGTCCTACAATTCCTGTTCATGATTGTCTCCTTCATGATTTTCTTGTTCAGCACAATGACTGCTGGTCTACCATCTAACTCAGACACAGAATAACCAAGGTGGAAGGAAGTCTAAGTTTCAAGAAAAGGGCCAGAAGGATACAATTCCCAGTGGTTGATTTGCTGTCTTATGGAGGGTCTCCTGTTATGTGGAGGTAACAGCCTTTGCTGGATTTTCCTCTTCTCAAAAGATAATGAGATTCAAATGTGGCAGTGGAAATGAGCACCCAAGACTTTCATGTGTCTATCCTCTATATCTAAAAGCTGATAGCTGTACTGAAAGGGGTGGCTGTGTAATCTTCAAAATATATCTTGGTCCTCGAGTGGTGGGGGGAGGAGAGAAATGGGATGGAGTGTTTTCTCTCCATTGCATTTATTTACTGGACCTGAAGTTCTTCCCTGTGGTATCTTTCCAGGGATTGGCAGAAACTGTACAAGGCAGACCCCCAAACTGGTAGATAGGCACAGCTATATTCAATTTAGTTGACTTGGAATGCTGCTATCTGTCCCCAATTCCTGCTGAACCCCAGTGGTGCTGCACATAGCCCTAAGTGCAGTGTACTGAACTAGTTGAACCTGAATGTTGGCACAGCACAGAATACAGATTATTAGGACCAAGTAATTTGTATTCCATGATTTGAACTTTCCTAGATGCATTGGATTAGCCACTACTAGAAAAAGAATGCTGAATTGAATAGGACCAGCAGGTCTGCTATAATGTTCTTAAGAAAGTGGCTAAAGAGATTGGATGGACGCTTGGGCTGAACCTTGTCTAACTGGACCTCCTCCCAAGCATCATTCTGAGCACGATAGCAATTTTTTTCCTATAGACATCATTTTTCTACAGCTCCTGAGTTAAAGATCAAAACAAACGTACTTTATCAGTCTTTCAGTTCACAGGGCTAATTGCTTGGATACAAGGAGAAAAACCTGGGGGGTGGGGGCGGGGGGAGGGGGTTCTAGGTAAGCCCTGCCATTTTTTAATGGAAAGAGTCTGCTAAGAGCCTTGGAAACTATAGCATGCTTAAAACTGATGTCATTATCTAAGGGGTTTAGTCTAGAAATAGAGATGCCATTCCTAGTCATTGACTTGACAGTATTCTATACACTGCCAGCCTTGTTTCAGGCACTTCACAAAGCATCTCTTGAAAAGGAAAACAAGCTGGTCTTTGTAAATAAAAGTTCACGCAGTTGCATAATGAAGCCATTTTCCAAATTGGTACTGAATGATTTTTTTTTTTTAAAGCAAACAGATAGGATGAGAAGAGATGGGGGAAAGGAGAAGCTAATTAATAGTATTAAGATGCCATTTTCTAGTAAAAGATCCTGGATCTTGGACTTCTTGGCTACCTGATTTCCTCTTGAAGTTTCAGAATGGCAAAAAAATCATATCTCCATATCATCCTTCTGACCGTGAATCTATCCATCTCACATTTTCCATGACTGTGACACTGTCAAAGACATCCTGCAAGTTAGCTGGCCAACATCAGCAATGTCTTATTAAGCCCCAAGTATGGGATGTAAGGGGAGGACTGGGGAAGTCTGACTTGAAGGTTGCGTGGGTGGCTCTCAAGCGGGAAGGTGAAAGGGGAACAACGATCCTGAAAAAGTTGGCGGAAACCAGAGCTTTGAATCCAGACTCAGCCTGTATCCTGACCGAGGGGAGATAAGGTGGCAGCGCAGCTCGCACTGCTTTCCTGGAATACAATCTGCGTTTTGACACTCTCTGTTAAGCACGGCCCATCTGTATGTTATTCAGCCAGAGCCTCCAGGGAGAAAGAGGAGCTCCAGACTCTGAAAGCAAGTGAGAAAGACAGCAAAGGCACTCTTTTGAGAAGGAACTGTTGCAAATTGACTTCGAAGTTCCACATCTGGAAGCTGATACTTAAAATAACTGAGGCGCCACTCAACCAAGTGAGCCGGGAGGCAATTAAAGCAGCAGCAAAAAGCAAGAAGCTGAAAGATCCCTGCTGAATGTGAGGGGAGAAGATGGCTTTGATCTTGGCCTGGACCCTGCTTTTTCCGATCTTCTCCTTCCTGGGATGTTTCTCCCTAAGCTCAGCTTCGGCGGAGGACAACGTTTTTCATTTTGACACTGAAGAGAGCTCAGCCCATGGTAGCCAAGACAATAGCCTTCTCACAGGGCAGCAACAAGCTGTAGCTTTTGCGAGCTGGTCACGTTTTGCTGAGGTACAGTCACTCTCCTGTCTGTTGACCTTTCTCCTCCTTTGTATGCTTTCTCTCCTATTTGTTTAAGACTTCAAACGGGTAATGCAAATGCCCTCCACTTGAAAGCAGAAGTGTGGGGCTTGGAAGATTTTAAGTCTTTTTAAATGCTGCTAGAAAAGGTTCCCTTTCAAATTCCAGAGTGCATCTCCTGGTGCAGGACTATAAATTCAGGTTAGCTTGCTCGGCTTTACATGAAAGAAAAATAACTTAGGCCTACCAAACAGCCGTGTTTCAAGTAAATAAACTTACAGTATCACCTTCTGCTTTAAAATAAATTTTTGTACTTATACTGAGATTGTAAGGCCTCTAGAATTCCAGGAAGATTTGAAGAGATGGCTTTATTGGTTTGTTGGGAAAGAGAAAAAGAGGCTCAATAACAAAATCTGGTTATTTCAGTGCTTTTGACAGTAAGGATTCATCTAGCTGCCTGTGTATACAGACCATCCCATTCATTTCAGCATGAACACACAGTCCCATGATCCTACATTGATCTATGTGAGTCAGTGGACATCTAAAAGTTATTATCCTGTTTAATGGGGAAATGTGTATTCTTATAAGAAAGGTTTGTTGTTGTTGCTGCCGTTGTTTTAACTTGAACACTTCTTGATTTTCATTATATCCCTGTTTTCCCCAGCCAAAATCGTGATTAGGATTGGTATCACCATATGATTACCCTTCCGAAATTCCCCTAGAAACAAGGGTTCCGGTTTTGTACAAAGAATTCTCCCTGGGATCTCAATTCCACTACGGTAGAAAAGAAAGAACTTTGCACATGAAAAGGATATGTGTGCAGGACAGCATGCTCCTCAAATGCAACTTAGGAATACCAGCGAAAATAGGGCTCTGTATTAAGGTTCTCTGATTATATTACATGGGTGTATTCTCCCAATTCGGAAGTATAATGTTAGAAGTAGTTATAAATCCTACTGATTTCAGTAGAATTCAAGAGTGTAGTATGGTATAGCATCTTAGCCTATAGACTGTACATTACATCTATATGAAAGTATGTGTGCAACCTCATCAATCTTTCATTTGCTTACTTGGAAATTACTGCCACAGAGTTCAGGGCTTGTGTCATAACAATTGTGTTCTAAGTAGCAGTTCATAAGACTCAAACGTTAGAAAATAAATGGCTGAAAACCATCTGTAGCAGAAGGTTCTTCTACCTTTACAGAAAATAAGGGCACCAATGTACTTTGATGACACCGAAAATGTAAGCATTTACTCAAGTAGACGTAAAATATATGAGTTAATGATAATGCAGTAGGTTTTATTTCCATCTTGGATACTTGACATTGATTGATTTTGGTTTAGGTGTAATTCACAAAAAACCCGCAAGGTGACTTGGATGGGGACAAACTATATCCTATATAAGTGATATTGTGTAGGAGGCAAATTAAGACAGAGAGGTCATGGGAAAGAAGGTTGAGAATTTGGGCAATAAACTAGAAAGTGTACAGAGCTTAGCCCAGAATGAGTTCCCAGGATTGAAGCATTGCTGCATTAACTAGTGCTACTAAATTCAACAGATAAATGTATAGCAGGTTTTAAATTGAACAGTGGAAAAATCTTGGTTTGCAACTAAACTTTTCTTTGAACCAGTATTTAGGTAAAGAATTTATGTAAATATATTATCATTCTAGTATTCTTCCAGTTTGAATTTCTTATTCCTGTGACTCCATCTGTTATCCTCAATACTCAACTATGTTCAGGAAAAAAAACCCTCAAAACTGACAAGTTTGAAATATAGTTGAATAGGAACTCCTACCTAAGATTGTGTTAAATATAAGTGTTGATATGAGTATAGCCCACAACGCTGGACATAAATTATCAAAGCTGGATACAAATTACATACATTTGTTAGTATTTGCCAATAGCCATATTGAGTAAAGTATCTGGTTTACATATGTGATGTTTGCAGTATCAAATTCATTAAATTCAAATCCATAGCTCAAATTCATTGGTATGCCTGGTCAGCAAAAATACATTTATTTATTTCATTTCCACCCTGTTTTTCTGCTCTGGCAAGGATTCATAAAACAGCAGAATATATGGGACAGTGAATCAATCAAAAATCAAAGGGCAAAATATATGCTTCATTTGTTTCCCCAGGATCACTAGATTCACTGCTTAATTGGCTGGTTTATCATGAGATAGAAGTAGAAAACATGAGAGCTAAACATCTCAGCTCACAAAAAGCCCCTAAATGGATGAATAAGATTAATTTGGGTTTCCTATCCCTGTACATTTTTATGTTGGGTTAGGCTTCACCACAAATGTTTTCTTTTAAGGAACTGCAGCCAAGCAAATATTTTCTGCCAGTACCAGCCACTGCTTTAGTTGGAAATTAAATCTGGGTCAAGTTAATATCCACAAAGATATCACTGTACAGGCCCTTAATTTTATAGGTAAGGAAGAATGAAGATACAGTCTAATCAGAATTAAGCACCCACGGATTTCCATAGGAAATTTTTAGCACACATAGTTCTCTAGGAAATCCAGTAGAAATTTGGTTCTTATATGGGTTGTTTAATGATGAGTAACAAAATACACACGTCCAATAGATGTTTATGGTATACAATAATGTCTTCACAACTTTTCTCCAGTTACTAACTGGGTTTTTACATTTTTATTTATTTAGGTACCTTTGAGTCAGTCTTGACTCCTGGCACTACATGGACAAGTCCCCACATTTTTCGGAAGTGACTTGCCATTGCCTGCTTCCTAAGGCTGAGAGGGAATGACTGGCCCAGCTGGCTTTGTGCCTAAGGGAGGACTAGAACTCACAGTCTTTTGGTTTCTAGTCCAATGCTCTCAATTGGAATTTATAGTACAAATTTTCTGAGTGATTTTGGCTATGTAACTTAGAAAACACCATTCCCTTATAATGAGCAATTATTCCTCAATGATTATTAGCCCCAATGCAAGGCAATTGTCACTGCTGAATGACAGCTGAGTCCCAGCTGAGCATCTGGGGATCCTCCTGAACTCATAGCTCCTGCTCAAAGAGCAGGTGGCAGCTGTGGCCAGGGGACTTTGCACAGCTCCATCTGATGCACCAGTGTACGAGTTGTGTACCTTCCTAGATCAGGAGGCCTTTCAGACTTAGTTACCTTGAGGCTCGACAACTGCAATGCCCTGTACATGGGGCTGCCCTTGAAAACTACTCAGAAGCTTCAACTGGTCCAGAATGCAGTGGCACAGGCAATGTTGCCTCAGTATGCCCACATGACACTTCTGCTCTGCAAGTTGCACTGGTTGCTAGTATTCTTCTGGGTGCAAATCAAGGTTCTAGTTATTACCTATAAAGCCCTACATGGCATAGAGCCAGGTTATTTGAGGGACTGCCTATCTCCTATGTTTCTGCCTACCCAGAATGTGCCAGCAGAGTTGGCGTGCTCCGGGTCACTTTAATTAAATAGTGCCATCTATTGGGACCCAGGAAGTGTGGCTTCTGTGTCACAGTGCCTGCTCTTTGGAATGAGTTCCCCCCTGAAATCCATGTTTACTGAATCCTGGTAGCGTTCAGTAAAGCCTTGAAGCTCTGGTTGTTCTTCCAGATGTTAGGTTGAGATGGGGCCCTTCTTGGATGTTTCTTTGTTATTTTTGTTTATGTCTGTATATAGTGATTGGATCCCATCTTGTTTTGATTTGTATAGGATTTTTTACAGTAATGTATATTGTGAGCCACCCAGAGTCATGCATTTAGCACATTTCTGTAGTTTTTAAAATTATTCCTTAGTTTTGATATCTGGATTGCTTCTGGATCCTGTCCCCTGGAATATCCTTTGGCCCTGACTTGCTCTCTGGTCCTGATTGTCCTTCAGCCCTAATAACCTGGCAAAACTCTTGGATGACCTGGCATCAATAGGTGAATAAAGCTCATCCTACACATTCATGGACTCCGTATAATTAGTTCACCATTAAATTACCCTTTAGTAATAAGAATTAATCCTATTAATTAATTAATGATCTTGAACTAGACACATTAAACTTGCATCCAAAGCTAACCATATCAGCCATGGCTTGTATCAGAGGGGACACTGCTGGACAAATCACTTAGTATTTGCATCTGCAGAGGAAGATAGGTACAAAAATGAAGAGCTCACATTGTGATGTCACAATGTACCTTGCATCATTTTGGTGTTACTGTGTTTAGGAATGGATGCCTACCTCACCAAGGTTCATGTCCTAGCAAAGTGGGATTAGAGCTTTGCTCACTCTGCATTTTCTTTTTCTTGCTGTCACTTTTTCTTCTCTACTAAGCTGTGATGAACAACTGTTATAGCAGCTTCTACCTATTTTATATTTTATTTTATTTTTTATTTTATTTTATAGATTTATATGGCCACCAATCATGTGGTACACAACTCTGGGTGGCTAACAAGGATGAAAAAAATCACAAATAATTAAAACAAAACAAAAACATCATTCACATCTATTCATCTATGCAATCCCAAGCTCCAACTTCACTATCCCAATACTTGGGGGAAAAAAATTCTTTATGTCTTTCCAGAAGGTTAAGAGGGTGGGGGCCTACCAGATCTCAAGGGGAAGGTGTTCCACAAGGCAGGGGCTGCTACAGAAAAGGCATGCTTTCTAGGTCCCACTAGATGGCAACATTTCAAGGAAGGAACCTGGAGCATTCCTGTTCAATCCAATCTGGTGGAATGGGCAGATACCTTCAGGGAGAGGCAGTCCCACAAATAACCTGGCTCTGTGCCATGTAGAGCTTTAAAGGTAATAACCAGCACCTTGAATTACACCCAGAAGAAACTGGAAACCAGTGCAGCTTACACGGCAATGGTGTAACATTGGCAAACTGAGGGGCACCCAGTACTGCAGTGAGCTGGCGCATTCTGGATCAGTTGTCTTCAAGGTCAGCCCCATGTACAGCACATTGCAACAGTCCAACCGGGAAGTAACCAAGGCATAAGTGACTGTGAGCAAGGCCTCCTGGTCCAACAATTAGCACAATTGGTGCCCAAGACCTATCTGTGCAAAGGGCCCCCAGCCATGGCTGCTATCTGCTCCTCAAGCAGGAGCTGCAAGTCCAGGAGGACCAGTTCTGTCCTCTTCTGCTGGACTGGGCTCAAACGGAAATAGCAAGGAAATGTATACTAGTGTCAGCAGCAGGGAGAACACTGACCTGCACAGAGCATCTTCTACAAACATTCGTGCCCCTGCATTTAGGGGAGTTCGGGGGGGAGGGACTCTCAAATGGTAGGCATAAGCGCATGTACCAAGTGTCAGGGCTTTGGGTGGTTGCACCTACTGGCCCTTGGCTGCATTAGTTTTTGACATGCAACAAATGCATAGTCAGTTGTTTTCACACCAATTTTATTTTTAAAAAATGAATTTGGAGACAGATATTCACACTCGTTTCTGTTTTACCTTCACTTGGTCCAACCTACTAGAAATGTAATGGGCTGATACCCTGAGGGAGTATGATCCATCTTTTCACGCTCTTTTGATGGAAAAGCTAGTTACTAGAAAGAGGGAGAGGGCAGGCTTCTATGGGTAAATGAAAGGTAAATCAAAACTAGTGTAACAGAAGTGAAACCAAACAAATGCAGCTAAACAGGATGGTAAAGCTACATAAATGAGCTTAAAATAAAAATTCATTTGAATGTAAATTAATTCTAAACAGATGCATTATTTTTCTTATAGGGCACAACTATTTTTAAAAAATAAGAATGTTCCATTTGAATCAAGCCATTTTTTTAGGCTCAGAAATCACAGTAAGCCTCCCAATAATGCTATTTTTGATTTATTTCCTAGTCCAAATATTGACTAGGAAATAAATTGATCCTTCCTCTCCTGAACAGACACTGACCATTAGTCAGGCTCAGTGGTGCCAGATCTTAGAACGAGTGGTTTTATGAGAGCCACAGAATCAGTTCACAGAATGTCCCAAGGTGGAATGCAGTATCTGGAGGAAAAAAAAAAAAACACTAGAATAATGAAACATGATAGAGGGGGAAACCATACTGAAACACATATACTGGCTGTTATGACATTTAATCCTGCCACACAAATACTCTGCAGAATTTTTCCTACAAATTATTTGGATGTAGACAACCTACAGTGGAAATGTGATTAGTCTGAAACATGACATGCTAGAAGTAATCTCTATTTCTCTGAGCTAGGTTTTATTGGTTTTTCAATTGTGCTGAAACAGCAGCCTTGTCCAGCATGAGAAAGATCTGCAGAGAAGTTAAAGATTAAGAAACCTGCTTCTTAATGTTCATCAGTTTCATACGATATGTTCCCACCCTTTGTATCTATTCAGTGTGGGAGTTATTAATTAAAGGTAAAGAGTGGAGTAAAACATATAGCTTTAGATCTGCTTTATGAAAAAAAAATGCTATAAGACCTGAGTGTGTCTGCAAGATAATAGATCAGTATATGGGAAGGGTGAAAATTGTAGAAGTGAGTGGATGAGCTGCTCTGATATTACTGATTTACTATATATGATTCAACCAAAAATATCCATGAGCTTTTGCACCACTCTACATCTCACTGTGGTGAAGCCAAACTGGGAATTCATAGATAGGGGCTTGAAAAAGGCTGATTTTTCTCTTTACACTTCTACACAGCTTACTGCTGATCATCTCAGAATGGCCACTTTGAGGACAACACCTCTAGGTTGCTCACAGGACTCAAGAGCGTCATTTTAAGTTCTGTGTTGCAAGACTGATCCTGTTTTGGAAATGAACCAGGAAGTAGGAACCAAAACTTGCCCCAGGACCTCAGAATTGAATAGTTTAGGGAAAGCAAGAACTGAAGAACAAGGAGAAGAGGTGTCCTGAGTCTGGCATTAGCCAGAACTCCATGAAATCAATCAAAAGAGACAAGAGGACATAAAATTCAAGAAGACCAGGTTGCTCAGCTACAACAGGAAATCCCATTATATTCCTTCCTATCTAGATGGAATTCACTCTGATTTTGGACTTGAAAAGGGGGGGAAAGCTTTTTAATTAACACACACTATCTTTCATTTTTTCCAACCACATTAACAATTCATGGTCAATCACCACTGTGAATTCTCATCCCCATCAATACAGCTGAAAGGATTCTTCTGCCCATCTTAATGCACAGGGTTCCTTCTCAATTTTGCTGATGACTTCTTTTGCCTGTCCAGACACCAACAAGCTTGGTCTAGCAGCTGGATTCCCAATGTCATTTATACTAATAAAGCATGGGTAGTGTTGTTTTTGCCGTACCTTTTTTGTAGCAAATTCATATGCTAGATCATCCTACCATATGTCTGTATCCCATAGTGAACAGGACCCATCTGTTTCATTGCCCTGCATGGGCCTTGCCATTTTGCTTGCAATTTACATTTTTGACTAGGCAACAGCAGTAACATCAAGTCCCCAATTCAATTTCTTTTCTCTAGCACTTTGAGCTTGCCAGCACCTCTGCTTCTGGTTGGCTATTGCTAAATTCTCCAGAGCTACTTCTGTAATTATCTGTAACTTCACTCTCTAGGCAAGTATAGAGTCAATCACATCCTTTGGTCTTTCTAGATCTTTTGTGATGTCTATCATTTTTCTTGGTTGTCTACTATAAAACAGTTCAAAAAGACCATTAAACACCTGTAGATGTTTTAACCACTTTTCTATATGCAAGTAAAAGCCAGTTTGGTGTAAAGGCACTAGGCTGCTAACCAGGAGACTGTAAGTTCTAGTCCTGCCTTAGGGTCAAAGCCAGACTGGTGACTTTAGGCCAGTCACTCTCTCTCAGCTCTAGGACAAAGACAATATTAAGCATATTTTTGAGTGTTTGATTCATCTGTTTAGTTAGACCATTGATCTGGGGGTGATGAGGACTGGTTCTTATCCTGTGATCCCCAGAACTATATAGAGGCATCTTAGTAAGGCTGACTAGAAATCTGAACCTTGATCTGTTAGGCTTTCATGTGGTAATCCCATTCTATGGAATGCTTTGATCAGCTTTGCTTCTATCTTCTTAACTATAATGTTTCTGAGGGGCACTGCTTGAGGCCTAGTCATATATGACTAGAATATGTTGGTTACTCTTCCTGGGTGCTCTTGGCAGAACTGGTAGTGCTGCTCAAATGACAACTGGTTTTCATTTGGGTTGTATGTCACCTTAATGCATATCAGTGGTGTGCCAGCACTGTACAAAAAGCCTACATGACTTTGGCACTGCCTTAATGGGTAGATTTAAAACATAAGCAACATGGATAGCCATGTTAGTATTTTGCAGTAAAACCAATGATTTTTGTGGCACCTTAAAGACTAGCCTGTTTATTTTCATACACACTTTTGTGGATCACAGTGGATAGAATATATTGAGTGAGATGTTCTGAAATCACTTCAACACATGAAGCATAATTCAAGTTTCTATGAATTGCTGGCATTAGTTTTCTAAGTCACTCTTAGTCATTTTCTAAGAAATGACTTTGTATAGATTGGAAGTTACACTACAGATGTTTGGAAATTGTAGTTTGTCCAAGTGTTAAGCGGAAATCAACTGCTAAAATTCAAGCTGCCAGTACTAAGCTTCTTAAATCATGGGAAACTGGGAAGAAAAAGAAATTAGCAAGCCAAACTGCATAACCTAAATAGCTTTATCACATAATTATAATTACATTTTTATTGGGCTGTTTCATACAAAGATGTGCAGTGCTAATGTTACTATCTGAGAAGTAAATGGCAAAAACTGAAAGCATTCATTGTCTAACTTTATATATGCTCAAAAATACCTGAAGAATATTATCTGTATTAAAAATATGTTGGAATCAAATATTCCTCTGATTTTGTTTTGGGAGTAAAAATAGTTAAAAATTGCCCTGAGAATGGCTATTACTGAGATCTTTTGATGCTGTCCATAACTACTGTTTCCCAATTTTGTATTGCTTTGTAATAATTCTCCATCCCAATCCAGTCTTTTTTTAGGTCTTTTTTAGGTCTTTTTTTCCTCTCCTTATAAACAATCAAAGATTACAAAATGAATATGGTGACTTCGTAGTGTTATGTGTCTAATCATATTTACCAGGAAGCACAAGAATGCTAATTTATATAGTTATGCTAGCCAATTATGATGTCAAAAATAAATTATGTAAGTCAATTCTTCATTCTGCTGCATATATCTGATATCATAAAGCTTCTGAGGCTTATCAGTGCATTTGCTAATAATTTTAAAATTGATCTTCCTTTTCAACCATTCTGATAGCAGCCTATCAAGAGGGCTACTGTTCTTTGCATACTGCCCGATGAATATACACCGATGATGATGATGCTATCCATTCAGTTGTGTCCAAAAAAGTATTTGTATCAATGTCTCTTGCATGTGGATAAATGCTTGATTGGTTTATATGAGACATTGATACAAATACTTTTTTACTTCTCTTTTTAATAACAGATGGTAAAGAGATGGTATTCTCTCAGTTGAGATATTGATTACAGACTTTTCTCCACTTGCACCTAACCACAGGACGAATATGCCCCAACATCTTTCTTATACTATGACTTCCTGGTACTGATTGTATCTCAATCAGTATCCCAATCCATATCTGATGCAGTCTTAAGTTGTCCTTAGCTGTTCCAGTTTTAAAGATATGTTTTTTGGGGGGAAAAGATATTACGGTGGTAGCTTGCCAAGCTTAGATATGTCTGTACATGCTATTTTGCCCTGTTGATTATGATGCTTTCAAATTATCTTTGAAGATGAAGACTCACTGCATTTATAAAGACATTCAAAATTAACAAAAACTGAGAACATGCATACATAGAGACACAGATGCCTAAGTTCAACAGAACAATCAAACTTTGTCAGACTGACAAAGTGGACAAAATAATTGGCTGAAGCTGTTCTCTGTGCTTTGGACTCACAAGCATATTCACAAATGAGAACATTTGAGACCTACAGATTAGGACAACAATATGGAGACATCATGAGTTGTTTTAAAGTGTGTTGTGAATGATTGTTAGCTGGAGAGGGTGATTGTGTAGAGATCTCATCACAGTAAACCAAAACCAGATAGACTACAATATGGCTTAGCACAATGTATGAATCCACATTTATGCAGTGGCAGGAAAAAATGGGAGATTTAAAAGCAGAGTGGCTGAGGAACATGGAGTAGAACAGGAAGCAAAAGAATGGTGGTGCACAAAATGGAACTGGAAGAGAAGCCTTAGGGAGTTAGAAAATCAGGAGACAAGTAAGACACGCAAGCAATTATTTATGGGAATTAAAACAGAAGCCAGTTAAAGCAGCATCGGGCCACCCTTAGATCTCAAAAAGCTAAGCATGGAGGATTACCAGGAAATCCTGTGACTGTAGGTGAGACTGGAAAGTAAAAAAAAAGTACCATCTTGGGTAAAAACAATGGTCAACCATTTCCATATCGTTCCAGGATTGTGACCATGAAGTCATCGGAGTCAAATTCAGCTCAAAGGAGACTCTGCTTTTTAGAGACTAATAACCAGAGAATTTAATGGTGTGTGGAAAGCAAGGAAGTTCTGTAGATTGATATCTTTTTCATTAAAGGCAATAAAACTAATCAGTTCAAACAGAATCCCAGGAGTTATTGCTGGATCATTGATCTCAATTGATAAAAAAGGGGTAAAGTGAATATCGAAGTGCTCAAATGAATATTCTGCCTTCAGACTTCTCAACATTATTAAAAAGCTTCCCTAGACTGGACATATTCATTTGAAACCATCCCCCACCCCCACCCCCCCCGATTACAGGTTTACAATTATTTTAACTATGCAATTTTCTGCAAGAACCTATCTGCCTTTTTTTTAAAGTTTATTTTATTTCACATCACAGCTAGTGGACATATGAAGAAATTCATGTTAATCAAACTGCCCTGTTACCATTTTTTTTTAATCCTGTAAATTGATGTGAGGGCAGCTAGACAATTCTGGGAAAAGATATGACTCCTTTAAAGCATTCCTGACAGTTGCTGTGTTAATTTCAAATCCAAAATGCTGCACAGCCCTAATGAATAGCAGATGCAACAAAGATTATCCCTATTATGTGGTACATTTTTACACTTGTAAGCTCTAGAATTGTTTAAGGGCAGCAGCGATTTGTCTGCTCACTTACAGAGAGCAATCGTGTGTTTTCCCTCTGTGGGAAAGAACGCCTTTAAGCTAAAAATTTGTCTGTCCTGCTGTAAATGGAAAATATGAGTGTGCAGTTTTATAGAGAATGCCAAACTGAAATGTTTATACTGGAATCAACCCCATCGTTAACTCCAACTCTGTTGCTGAATAGTATTTTGTTTTGCATTTGAATCAAGAAAGAGGTAACCATGTGGAAAAAATCTTCATCAGTAGAAATTACATCTGGCCACAGGAGTAAATTAAATATTTTATTTACTTTAAAACACGTAGGCATTCTCTCCATTCCTCCTCCCCCCAAGTGTTTTATTTAATAGTTATTTAATTTCATTTAAGTGTTGTGGTGTAATTAGCGGTAAGAACACAGGCAGCAATCAAAGATCCGTAATTAATTAGTTTGAATAAAACAAGCAGCATAGAGGGCCTCCAGACAAAGGCCCAGACAAAAACACCCCACTGATTACATGATGCCATAAACAGGGTGTTCCCATTCTGATATACCTTTGTGTCAATAGAGAGCCAGTTTGGTGTAGTGGTGAACAGGCTGGCCTAGGAACCAGGAGACTAAGTTCTAGGCCTCCCTTAGGCATGAAAGCCAGCTGGGTGACTTTGGGCCAGTCACTCTCTCTCAGCCCAAGCCACCTCACAGGGTTGTTGTTGTGGGGAAAACAGGAGGTGGGAGCATTAGATATGTTCGCTGCTTTGCGCTATATATAAAAAGGCAGGATGATGATGATGATGATGATGATGATGATGATGATGATGATGATGAAGAAGATATACTTGGAACAGCTTACATCCTGTGATGATACCTTTAACACCATCAAACAACAACATCTGCCTTTTCCAGTTCCTTGGGAAGAACTTGATAGGTGGATAAAAATGCCAAATCCAGTCTAAACAACTGGCTGACTGTGCGACCAATAATGATAATAATAATATAGTGTTTCCATGGATGGAGAGGTTCTGCTAGATCTTAGCAAATGCCACTCAAGACATGGCCCTAGAGCATTGCCTTACAAAGAGTCAATTTGCTTCTACTGGAGGGAATCCTCGCTTGGTTCCCCTCTGTTCCCGGGCTCCTAATGCATCTCCGAAGCTTTGCCTCCCTTCCACCCCTCCCCCCTTGCTCTTGGCATTCCAAATACCCATAAGTCCTGTTCCTCCTCCATTCCCTCAACCTCCGTTCATGTAGCAAAATGCGCTGGCAAGGGTTGGAAAAGATGTCTGAACACAGAATTGCTAGCAGGCCAGCATTACAAGTCAG
Source organism: Liasis olivaceus (assembly GCA_030867105.1). Classification (NCBI taxonomy): domain Eukaryota; kingdom Metazoa; phylum Chordata; class Lepidosauria; order Squamata; family Pythonidae; genus Liasis; species Liasis olivaceus. The sequence goes on along the minus strand of CM061349.1, from coordinate 233,768,728 downwards.
AACCTTGACTATTCTACATAGCAGCCTTAAAGCTTGTTTCTCCACAGTGCATCTGTCTGGAAATGAAGCTGGAGTAAGAAATTCCAGATTTCAATGCATTCCTTAGTGATGGGCAAAGATGCTAGCCAAGTATTTTGTCTGGAAAGTGATCAGCTTGGGTTTTGGTTGGTGGATACCCCTCCCACTTGTGCTGGGAAGGCAGGCATCCACCGCTTTCCTTTGTGGGTGGATATTGGAGCAAACATGCTTCCCCTTCATTGATGTCCTTCTCAGCCCCTTAGCTTATTTTCCCTGTTCTTCCCCTCTAAAGTCTCACCATCTATCAAGCACAAATAAGACCCAAGGAGAGTAGACTGCTATTACGTCAAAGAAAAACAAGACAGTCTGTGATATCTCACAGTGCCCAAGGTTTTGATGTTGAAAGCTTAGTGCAACTTGATCAACGTTGCAGTCTAAAACTGAACAGCATTAGCATGCTATAATATAACAGCTGCACAGGTTGGATCTCTAATAAGCCAATATTTCAAATTAAAACAAAAAGAAAATTGCTGTGAGACTTAAATGCACATAATAAATGGGCACAGGACTTGGCAGTGTTTTCTGAACAAGCAAGGACTCGTGTTCTATACATGCTCAGATAAACCATTTCCTGTTCCATGCATGGAGAGGATTCAAATGGGCCTGTGTGCTGGCTTCCCTTTCACAGGAAATGAAGTCTCCTTGCTGCTCCCACCACCTGCACTCTGGATATACATATGGATGCAGATCTTTTGCAGGCACAAAAACCCATTTTTCCCTTCTTTTTTTCTTTTGCATTTCCATCAGTGGAATGATGAAACATGAGCCATTCAAGGATCTGGTAGCCCCATGGTTGCTCCAGGCTGTTCTTGGTTGCCACAGAGATCCTTCTCTTGCTTTGCCACCCAACTGGTTGAACAGTGGGCTGGCAACTGGCAAAACAGTGGAAGGATTGCCATGACAACAGGTAACAGTCCAGAACAGCTGTGAAGTTGCTAGTTCAACATTCAACATAGTTCCTGCAGGAAAACTGCAGGAAAACAAAGCAAAACAGGTAGAATGAGCAGCTTAATAGAGGCTGGGCTGGCTGTCCTTGTAGAGCACGCATGGCCCAGGAGACTGGAACAAAATGGCCATGGAGGACAATGGTCAGAGAGGAGAGACCTTCCACCATTGTACCTGGTAGCCCATTGGAAAGGAGTAGTTTATGTGCAGGGAAGTGAAGTGCTGCTGACAATCCAGACAGCACTGCTTGAGCTGATACCAGCTGGAAAACACTACTTTTGACATGGAACAGACAAACATGGGTGGAGTTTGCTTCCAGGGTGGGTTGGGGACAGAGAATGAAATGCGTCTCTTGTGTTTATCAGCCCCTTTAACCATAATCATAGTCATCTTATGACTCTCAACACCTTCTTTTTGGATACCGATAACTTTGTAACAGTATTAGTCATTTTGATATCTCCGTTTTGTGTGGAAGAGCAGATTGGTTTCCTACAGCAAAACCAGCTAAAAGTATTGTGGCGCCTTCAACAATAGCACATTTATTGCAGCATACGTCCAGTGCTCATCTTCTGATGCATGGAGTACAGTCTTGAGAAAGGAGTCCTTGTGGAGTCAATGGTATATACATAATATAAAGAAATAAAATGTGCATGGTTGTTAGGATGAGACAGGAAAAGGGAAAAGGAGTGAGAGAGAACTATTATAGATAGTTACCCATTAATAAATTGGTGATGCAGACACTGTTGCTTTGAATAACTGGTAGTATTCTACATTAAGAAAACCTGATCTCTGTTTAATCCATAAGAAACTGTTCACTCTCCTGATAAATTCAACCTCAATTATTTCTTAATTAAATTAGACTTCATAATTTCTCAGAGATGGCCAGTATGAGGGTAAGGGGCAGAGTACCCATGGCAACTGAAATGTTCCTCTGCTGCAAAATGTCTACCAATTTCAAACTTCTGACTATTTCTTATTCTGTGTAGAACTGACCAGTTTGTTCAATTCAAAATGTAGTGGGTTATAGCTGAGACATCTAACTGTATGTTCCTCTGAAGTTATAGGTGATTTCAGGTTCTGTAATATTATTGTAAAAGGTATCTGAGGAGGATTGGCCTTTAGATCCATCATGCCAGCCTATGGATATGTCCATGGAAAATAAATATTGCACACCAGCCTATGAATATCTCCATGGAAAACAAATTTGCATAGAAATACCGATTCATTTATATTTCAGATATAAATCCAATGAAATCTGTTTGGCACTGAGAGTGGAGGAGGCTCTCTAAAACAAAGATTATGGGTCCCAGCTGTCTTTGTTGATGATATGAAGAACTTCCATAAAGAAATGATTAAGTTTTCTGTGGTGATGAACTGTCTGTTCTTACAATTTTATTATGTCTGAAGAATGAGGTTCAGAATGTTAAATGTATTTCATCAAGCAGGAAAACATCCAATTTAGACTGAATAGTAACCTATAAATCATAGCCCCAAATCAAAAGAAAACAGAACTGTGAGAAAAAAGAAGACCGAGTTAGGGCTTCATTAAAGCCCAGCTTTGGGCCTTCCTCTCTCTAATAGACCCCGACAATGCACAAGCTGCACTGGCTAGCTGAAAAATATGGCCTCCATTAATTTATAGTTCAATCTTGAGTGTCTGTTTTTTTATACGTGTTCTTTTTTTCTCTCTCTCCTTTAGGTGTTGTGAGGGACTTCTTTACACTTGAGGCCATTATGAGTTGTCTTAGGAAAAAATACAGCAAAAGTTGTGTTAGTTAAGGGGACAAATCTGTAACAAGATCAGATTTTAAGAAAACCTAGAAATGAGCAACTTATTAATTAAATAGCAGGAAAATCTTTTTGAAACAGTAAGAACCTAATGCCTGAAGAATACCATATAAGCGCAGATCTCAACTGTTGAATGGACTTGTTTATGATTCGTCCTGGCATAGCTTGAAATACAATTTCACATTATGCCTGTGAGGCTTACTGTTTCCCTGCTTAAATGGATTATTAGACTAGATTAAATTAATAAAGTTATGTAGCTTTTAGTTTAATGTCCAAATCACGTTACAAAGGAACTGTCCGATAAATGATTAAGGAATGCAGACATTTCTATATAAATATAAGATATCCTGCCCTCATGCTGACTTTATTTTCCTTCCATCAATTTTGGTTTTCACCAACTTCTTAATATACCTACATTGTTTTGCCCTTACTGGATTCACACAATGCACTAAGCCATAATACAGTAGATTTGGTTTTGTTAATGTGATGTGTGAACCCAGCTGACTGTGACTTATTTAACACAATGTGGTTAAAAAAAAACTTGGCCCAGTCTTATCTCTCAATGATATCCAAAGCATAGGGCTTTCTAAAGTAATGAACCCTAAAAAAAAAAAGAGTTTGCTTCAGAATATCATATTTACCCACACAGAAATTAAAATTTATCTCTGAGTTAACTCCTTATCTTGGGGGACAAGATTTCTAATACTATTACCATCCTGCTTTTTCCCGAGGCACAGTAAAAAACAAACTTCAGACTTACAGGATTTGCTTTATTTTGTTTTTATGAGACCATTAAGTCTACCAACTAGAATCTAGTGCAGAAATTAACAGTCCAAAGGGCAGATGCATCTTTGGAATTAAATGACAAGGTGCCTCAAAATGTTTAATCAACCCAGAGTTTCTTTTCTATACTGGAGCTGGGCTCATAGCTTTAAAAAAAAAAAAAATCATAGCCAGTTTCCTCTTAAGCTCTCTTTTAATTTCTGCTGTCTGACTTTTAAAAAAAAATCAAATATTGTGGTTCTTGTTACTATTGTTAAACAAAAATAATAAACTTTTCCAAGTCAATTTACATTCCAAACTACAGTACTTCCCTCCACTGCTGTAGTATAAACTGCAGCGTCCAAAGTGCCTATTCAAAGAGAAAACAGAATACATGATAAAGGAGGGTCCGAGGATCATGCACAGGGGTCCTGCCCTTGATTGCTTCGGGTTAAACCTATTTCAGAAGACCATACGCCCTTCCATTTGAGTAGTTATCATCTATCTGCAGTTCATGCATGTTTAGTACCTTCAAACCCAAGCACTTTAGCACTTTAATGTTTGCCGAGAACCAAATGTTTTGAATAGGACCATCAGTCCAGCAGCCTACCTGCCTTCTAACGCTACGGAAAAAAACGAAGTCCTGGTCTGCTTTTGCTGTGCCCACAATTTTAATTCTTGAGTAATGTCTCAGCAGTGCTGTGTTGGGGGTTAACATACACTGTGGAATGGTTAAAAGGTTGGCTCTTTTAAAAAATGCTGGCAGGAACCCCTTTTAAAAAAAATGTGAAAGGAGTTGTGCTCAGATGCATTTGTGGCCTTCGCTACAGCCTCTCTCCGGGGATATTCGTGGTGCCACCACAAAAAAACTTGGTTCTGCTGTATGACCCCTATGGAAGTCTCTCCACCATCCACGTAAGAAGTTCTTCTGGTCCTGGAAGCCCTTCCAAACCTGTACACACATATGGTCTGGCACAAAAGATGACAAAGGCACATGCCACGTTAAAAGCAGGGCCAATTGGTGCTAGCCTGGTCTACCTCCCTCCAAAGTTGCACGAGGCTCTCTTGATTTTTTTAACTGTCCCATATTGCTGCTGTGGTTATGCTACCAGTCTTCCCTCCGAGGAGTTTGGAAACATGCATGAAGAAGAGTACAACTCATAGCACACCAAGAAGCCTAGACTGTGACTAGAAAACAATAATTAATATCCCACCCCCTTCCACAACATCGCTGCCTTCCAGCAACGGCACTTTTCTTTCAAAAGCTGTCTGCCTGATGTACAGAAATTCTCAGCATGAGAAAGCAGCTCATACTGAGTCTGTATATTCCACATCACTTTTAAGGCTACTGAACTTGTCTCTGAAAAGCAGAATGGCTATAGACTAATCTCTCCTGTCCACCTGAACAGTTGCACATGCTGAAGGCCTGTCCCATATTTCTGCTAATGGGGAAGATAGTACAGGTAGTCCTTGTTTAGCAACCACAATTGGGACTAACAACTTGGCCATTAAGTGAAGCAGTCACTAAATGAAACCACAACATGTGCTTACAATCTTAGTTCAGCTTTCCTTTGCTTGACAGACCTGTGAAGGTCATAAATACAAGGACTGGTCACAAAGTTACTTTTTCAGCACCATCGTAACTGCAAACAGTCACTGAATGAGGCAGTCACTAAATGAGGACAACCTGTATTCAGGTTGCAGGGCAACCACAGAAGGCATCTGCCCTGCCTTGATGTGTAAAACCTGCAGCATATGAAGAATAATCAGTACAGTTCAGAGTATGAGTTTGTAGTGGACAAATTGGAATGTTCTCAAAGCCTTTTTTTTACCTGGGGAGGGTTGTGAGCTGTTTTGGTTTGGTGTGGTTTGGGTTAGATTGGGTTTTCTTTGGTGGTTTTCTTTGTTTTGTTTTGTTTTGTTTTTTTACAAATGGCAGCAGCTATGCTGAAAAGATTGAGAGCAGGAAGGAAAAATAGCTTTGGCTGTTTTATTCAACTCCTGTGCTGAGGAGGGAAGAAAGTATTGGGTGCAGCAACTAACAGATCTGCACTGAAATCAGAGTGAGCTTTGTAGTTAGGCCACAGTTAGATCACTACTGGTCACTCCAATGTCAGCGCCTGGGTGAGGGGAGATCTTCACTGAGGCCATTTGCTCTCTGACTCCTCATCATATTAGCTCTTGACCTGGAAAAGACCAGTGAGTTCATGCTTTATGCTTTCACCATAATGTTCAACATCAGCTCCACCTCATTTAGGGACGAGTGTTATCATTCCTTATTGGCACCTTTGTATAAGCCCCTCAATATCATTCTGAAATTGGGCAAGGATGTTTGCCACAAAAAGAGTGATTACTACTGCAAATTACAGTTTATTCTGTCACAAAAGAAAAAAAAAGTTTATCTCTGTTTAAAAAAAAAACCTCAAGCTTTTAAAGGGCTATTATCTGAAACTCTGATTTTGATAACATTTGGCATTTTTGTTGGGCCCTTCTGGAGCTCCACTTCAAACCCCAGAAATGGATCAGATGATATCTGCATGCTTCTAATAATGAGTACATTTTTAACAAAAGCTCCTTGCAATATTCTCTGAAAGCACAACCTTCTTGCGTTCGAGCTCCAGATTAACAGATTTTGATCTGTTAATTGTTAATGGCACTGAGGTCACCCCAACGATTTTTATCTATCTGCTGTTTTACTGTGAGGCAGGAATAATGTGAGGAAAACTTTAATTAGAAACAATTAATGCATAATAAACTACGCATTTTCTCTCTTACTGTACTAGAGAATGCAGTGTGTAACTGAGCCAAAGTTCAAAGGTTTTTCTACAGAACAGAAAGGAACTTTTGAAGTGCCTTTGGGGAGGAAACACGCTTAGCTTTTTATTTTATTTGAAAGAACCAAAGAAAAAGTATGTAAGAAGTTAGGACTGTTACCATAAAAGTAGATATGTAGAGTGAGGAGATTTTCTTTTCATAACAGAACCATCCTTTTTCAACAAAATAGAAAGCAGATGTTTGCTATCTTTTTCTGAATATGCTCCATTATTTAGAATCCTAAATCCAGCACAAGAAAATGTCTGTAAATAAAGTATCAGCACAGCAAAACATTTAGACCAGGTTTGCATTTTGTTGAATAAACAACATTTATCTGGGTTCATATAATACATAAAAACTATAAACCATTATTTGTTTGTTTATTTATTTATTTGATTTATAGTCCACCTTTCCTTCAAGAGCTCAAGAAGGCTCAAGTGAGGATATCTTTTCATTTTATGTCCACAAGAACAACCCTGTGAGGTAGGCTGGGCCAAGAGAGAGTCCAAAATCACCCGGTGAGTTTCCATGACAGAAGGTTGATTTGAATTTGGCTCTCCAATACCTTAATCTTTTTATAAACCAACAAGTTCATTCACACAACACATTGGGCCAAAAATAAACTATATTGTAGCCCAGCACAATAAATAAATTCAGTCCTAGGGTGGGTCTGCCAATAACAACAAGTCATATTCTACACAGTAACCTTATCAACCTGACACCCACAAGATAGCTACAATTTTAGTTTGCAGAATTCCCAAACAGTAGGGCAAGATATTCCCCAAAATGAAAGAGTTTCTGGAGCTTCTTGAGAAAAGTTGAAACTATCAGGATTTTCTCATGGGAAGAAGGTCATCCCGTTAGCTATACAACAACAGGTGTCGAGATTATTCTATGAGTAATGTAAACAAAGTATCTTGTGATTCTGTTATGATTTTTACTGCCACCTACTGTAATGTGTATGTTAGTTATTCAGTGGGGGGGTGACATGCTGGCAATATAACGGGAGGGTAAATGCCCAGCCTGTTCAGTGTGTTTGTCTTGTAAAAAGTTAATCATGTAGTTTATGTGTTATGTAGTCTTAACTAGTAACCAAGTAGTGTACCTCTTCTCTGAGAGTGTTTTTTAGCTAGAGACTTTGTTGTGGTTAAGTCTTGGAAGCTAAGGTGAGAAGAAGTCTTTGTTATATCCTATATTTTGTATGCAACTTGTATTTTATGAAGTTTTGCATTTTTATCAATAAAGACCAGTTAGTTTACATTTTCTGACTGGATTTTCTTTGGAAAGCAAAATATGGATATTGCATTTTGCAAGCTCTCATGCTGATGTGTAATTTTCCTGAGAGCATGATTTTTGGGACCTTTTGCTGCACTCTGCACAACAGAAACATACTTAATTTTGGAACGGAATTTAAAAGAACTTTTTAATAGTGTAAAGGTATTTCTCATCTGCCAGAAACAGTTTTCCTTTACAATGCATTCGAGAACATAGGAATATTTTGAATGGTTTCTTTTTTTAAAAATTAGCACAATAAATATACTATTATCAGGAAAATGATAAATAAATATTCAGCAATGCTCCAAATAGCTTTCTTTTGAATGTCAGCTTTTGAAGCCTCCTTGTATTTCTGGTATAACACAACTTATTTTTTACTATCAGATATCCATTGTAACAGTGAAAAAGTACAAGTTTCCATTTGTGTGTTTATTGGAAAAGCAGGAAATAAAAGAAATATGAGTCACTCATGCAATGGTTGTGTCTTCTTTCATTCATGAAGTCATCACTAGCAGATATGGTAGCTCACTAGGGAGATGCTCATAGCTCATAACATATGAGGTGGCATTTTTTAAAAAATCACAACCTTGTACATTTTTCCACAGAAGTAACTTCCACTATCTTTAGTACTGGATATAAAATGATGATCTAAAGATACTTTGAAGTGGTATATAAAGCAGTTCAGATCTGAGGATATAAGCTGCTTTATACCAATCATGCAAAAATGACATTAATGTGCCCATATACTCAATAAATTTCTATCTGCAAGGCATCCTGCCAATCAGCCCTGTTTTTAGGTTTTCTCAAGCATCAAGTACACTCTATCAGTTGGACTGATAATAGAAGAATAATGAATGAATGAATGAATGAATGAATGAATGAATGAATGAATGAATGATAAGAAGCATGAGAAGCCAACAAGTGAGTTCAGTCAACGTAACTCCATACATATGAAACGATGGCTTAATAAATACGTCTCATTTTCAGCCATACAGAATTGTAGGCTATACAACAGTCTGCTTGTGCAACATTGTGCAATATTTTGGATTCTGAATCACACTGTACTTTTTAATATATAAAGCACTTGCCAGTTCAGGCATTTCCAGCTTAATCTGAAGTGATTTTATTTCTGCTTTGATGATGACATTTCCTTTCATTTTTATAGAATGTGTGCTTATCTCTTACTTCTCAGCTTCACATAATATCATAACAATGCCTGATGTTAGATAAGCTAAAAGGGAAGAGGAAGTAATTCTACTTATTGTCTGGATAAGGCATTGCATCATTTATAAAGGAAGACAACGCTCATAGTTTAGCTATTCTGGAGCTACAGATGCCTTTGCCTAAAAACAACACAAAAAACAAAATGCAGGTGTCAAAACAATTTTGAGAAGTTATCATGTTTAGCAGCATGACTGGTCTTCTCTTCTTTGGGCTGGGAAAAGAATCCTCCCCTGGGCTTGAACTGATCCCCATAGCCAATAAGAATTTTAATGTTAAAGAAAGAATTGAAGTAAAGACTATTTCAGCCCACCTACTTCTTTAAAAGTTGAGGTATAGGCCAGTGGAAAAAGCAAGCCTGTTCCTGTTGTTCATGGAAGAAAAGAGAGTAAGTGCAGCTTGTCAACTTGATTAGTCCCTATATGTACATAAGCCTTCCAATCAACTCTTTTTTACACCAAGGAATTTTAAATCGTTTAAATCACACAATTAGCCAAATGTTCTAATACTAGAGGCAATAAATGGAACAACAGCACTGTGTTCCCCCAAGAAAGGAGGAGGGGGAAAGATAGTATCAGCTGTACTCAAATAGATAGGACAGGAGGATAAATAGGGGCGGAAAAAAATTGGGATTATATTATTTCATTTATATTGATATAAACTTCAGAGTACTCTTCTGAACTTACTTGCTCCAAGGAGAATCAAGACCCCAGTTCTTAGTGTCCAAAGAGAGATCAAGAAGGCTGACACTGAAGTAAGCTGATCATGCCTATTTTCCTATTCTAAATAGCTTACAATGTATTTCATAGGTTTTATTGGTCATTGCATAGAAATTGCCTCCTTTTATATCCACTGAGAAGGAATTTGAAAAGTAGTGACAGATCGGCCCCATCTGTGATATCTTGCTGCCAATCTGCTAAAATTGCCTTAATGGATGTATGCCTTAATCAATGTATACAGCCTATATTTAGATTAGCTCTTTATCCTTGACTTATCACCCTCTTTGCATGTTTGCCTGGTGTGTTTTTTTTAGAGACATGGACTCTGAAGGACTGTATTATCAGTCTTCAAACAAGGTCATGTTGAAGGTCTGTTGTCTAAAATGGCCAATAATAAAAATCTGCTATGGCCGTGTTGCTAGGGTTGTATCTGGTAAATCCTAGTGCCTGCAACTCTTTCTTGCAAATGCCACAGCTAACGAATATGTTAGAGCTACCAAATCTGAGCTGCAGTAGCTGCAAGTCCAGAAGGATCCTCAAGTTGTGCACCAGTCTTGACTGGGGAAGTGTAGCCCCATCCAAGACCAAGGATCATGACATCCTCAGCCTAAGGGATCCAAACAGCCACAGCCACTGCCACTCAGTCTTGTTAGGATTGAGCCAAAATCTGTTCTTCCATCCAGACCCAAAGAGCCTCCAGATACTGGATCAAGACATTGACATAGTCTCCCATACCTCTCGGGGTTGAGATGTAGAGCTGGGTATCATCAGCATACCGATGATACCTCATCCCAAACTGGCAGATGACCTCACCCAGTGGTTCCATGTAGATGTTGAACAGGAGAGGGTAGAGTGTTAAGCCCTGAGGCACCCCACACATCAGGGTCCACAGATGAACTCTCTCCCCCTCCCCCCCCCCCCCCCCGGTTAACACCAACTGGAAGGATACTGTGGTCAACAGTATCAAAAGCTGCTGAGAGATAAAGGAGCACTAGGATAGATGCACCACCCTCATCCTGGCTCTGCCAAAGGTCATCAGCAAGTGCAACCATTGTCTCAAAACCAGACTGAAACAGGAAATCTGATGAGCAATTTGGCTGAGGCCTTGGTTGCAGCCTGGAATAGGCAGATGACTGAGGCCCTGGACCAGATTGCTTCTATGCTGCATCTCTCTGGGCACCATTCCTGACATGCACACTGGTTTTCTGAGGAGCTCAGGGAGATGAAGTGCCAGAAGTAACACCTGGCACACCATTGGAGGAAGACAAAGAGTGAATCTAACTAAACATGGGTAACAGCCCATATATGGGCTTACATCATGGTGATAAGGGTAGCAAAATATCGTTATCTCTGTGTGTTTATTGCATCCTCCAATACCCACCCTGCGGCCCTGTTTAGGATGACCCATTCCTTGTTGGGGAAGGATGGGCCATGGGACCATCTACAGGGCCGTGGGGAAGAGTATTCATGCTATTTGGTGGATAAAAGCACTCATATTTGCTTGGAGTTGGTCTCTGACTAGGCAGGTCCAGATGGCTTGCCTGGGGCATAGCCTTGTTATTATCTGGATTGAGTCTGATTCTGTGACTCCTGATGAAGTGACAAGGTCCTCTGTACTGTAACACCTATTTGTTAGATCCAGGCCCCTCTTGGGTTGTTAAAGCACTGCAGGAAGTCACCTGTGGATGGGTCCATGCAATGGTATTGGCCTCTTTGAGGGTGGAGGTGGTCCCCCCAGCCTTGAAGGAGGCAGTGATGTGTTCTCTTCTCACAAGACCATTGCTGGACCCCTCTGTCCTGCAACATTATAGCCCAGTCTCCAACCTTTCCTTTGTGAGGAAGGTGGTTGAAAAGGTGATTGGGCAGCAGTTGCAGAGTGTCTTGGAGGAAACAGATTATCTGGACCTGTTCCAGTCAGGTTTCAGGCCAGGGTAGAGTACAGAGACAGCATTGGTTGTGCTTGTAGATGACCTGTGGCAGAGCCAGGATAGGGGTGGTACATCCATCTTTGTGTTCCTTGATCTCTCAGGGGTTTTTGATAGCGTTGAACACAGTAATCTTCTGAACCAGTTGCAGGGGTTAGGAGGGGGAGACACTGTGTTGCAATGGTTTGCCTACTTCCTCAGTTCCAGTCAGTGTTGACAGGAGGAAAGAGATTGCATCCACAAGAGGATGCCTCAGGATTTGACATTCTCACCTCTCCTAATTGACATCTACATGAAACCATTGGGTTTCATCTGTGAGTTTGGGGTTTGGTATCATCAATATGCAGGTGATACCCAATTATACATCTCAAGCCCATGCTGTCCCAGTGACATTGTCAATGTACTAATCCAGTATCTGGAGGCTGTTCAGGTCTGGATGGGATGGAACAGACTTTGCCTCAATCCTGACAAGACTGAGTGGCTATGGCTGTTTGGGTCCCCTAGGTGAGGGACTCTTTCACCTTTGGCCTTGGAACAGGTAGCACTTCCCCATTCAAGACTGGGGCACAACTTGGGGGTCCTCCTGGACTCACAGTACCTGCTCAATGAGCAGGTGGCAGCTGTGGCCAGGAGAGTCTTTGCACAAGTTCATCTTGTACTTTCCTCAACTGGGAGGACTTTCAGACCATCATTCATGCCCTAATCATCCAATCCATTATTACAATGCACTCTACATGGAGCTGCCCTTGAAGACCATCCAGAAGCTACAGCCCATGTATCTTCACTGCTCCATGAGCTGCGCTGGTTACCAGTTGGCTTCTGAGTGTAATTCAAGGTGTTTGTTGTTACCTATAAAGCCCTTCATGGCATAGGGCCTGGTTATTTGGGGGGGGGCGGGTGGCCTGTCTCCAGTTGTTTCTGCCCATCTGGTGCATTCAGGTAGAGTTTGTGCACTTCACATCCCAACAATTAAATGTTGCCATCTTACGAGACCATGAAAATGTGACTTCTCTGTCACAGCATCCCCTGTCCCACTCTCCTAGGGCTTCAGAAGTCTCTTGAGACCTGGCTGCATTCCCAGGCCTGGGATTAAGGTGTCTGTGAGCCCTTGGCAAGTCTTTCTTGCCTGTTGGGACTGTTGTTTTTGTCTGGGCAGTCACATGGTTTTTAGCAGTGTTTTTAACATATGTATTGGACATATTGTAAGTCACCCAAAGTCTACTTGGATTTGGGCAGCCTTAACAAATCCAATAAATAAAATAAATAAACTAGTCTGTGGTCCATTCCTCTGGAGTGGAGTTGCTCAAGGTCTCTGTATGTAAAGTTGGAGGCAGGGGGCTAGTAGGTAGTGTCTATCTAGGGTTGCTCTTCTCCTTTGGACTCCCCCTCACTCCCCAAGATTCGGATGGCACCCTCCCTGCATGCATTTAGAAAGACTGTGAAAAAGGAAGCATTTTGCAGGATTTGTGATATGTAAGAGCTCCAGTAAATTTGGAGATGTACTGTTCCATGTTTTAATATATTGTTTTGTTGCATTGTAAACCACTAGGAATTTCCAGAAGTGCAGCCATATATCAAAATTGTAAATATGTAAGTAAGTAAGTAAGTAACTAAGTAACTAAGTAAGTAAATAAAAATTTGTAAGGGTAAATGGTGCATTGACTCAAAGTCATATTATAGCAATACTTAAAGACAAGGCCTTGTTGTTAATTGTTTTCTGTACTCAGTTCAAGATGTTAGTTGTAATATTTAAAACCTTAAATGGCATAGGCCCTGGTGGTTGGCTTGCACAAGGTGCCCTTCTGCACAGGCCTACCTGGACTTGTAGAAAAGGGGCTTTTTCCTATATCATTCCAAACTGTGGAATATATTCCCTCCAGAGTTATGATTGATCCCCATTCTCTCAGCCATTAAAGCCACTTTTAAAATAGTTGCTATGTAAGATTGACAATGATGATGATGATTTCCTATTTTATTTATTTACAATTACTTTATTTACTTACAATTACAATTTATTTACTTACAATTACTTAAAATTGCTTTTTATAAAATAATAATAATATATACAATCAATTCAAGGTGACAGACATATGTAATACTCCTGCCTCCTATTTTCCCACAACAACAACCCTGTGAGGTGGGTTGGGCTGACAGAGTGACTGGCCCAAAGTCACCCAGCCTTTTATTTGTTTTTAGTGATGTTATTCTTATTTTTAAAATTGCAGGGATTTTTTATCATGAATTGTTATAGTTTTATGGTGTTTGTGTTATTTACTTATTGTTTTGGTGACTTCTGTGGTATACTAGTATTAATAATTTTTTTAAAATCCATCCCCAGTTAAAGGGTGCCCTGTATAGGGAATAAAATAAGGATTCCCTCTAGTCAAGCTTGATTCATGCTAATGTGTTCATGGAACTATTTTGGCAATTATGTGGAAGTGGGTTACCACGGGGTTCTTCCAGGATTTTTTTTTTTCAGTTTCTCAGGTTATTTATTTCTGAGTTTGGTCTTATTTCTTAATGGCTTCCTCTCCAAGTATTAGCCAAATGTGACCTTGCTTAGCTTTTTGCTATCTGCCCAGGTTAGCTATGTGCTACATGCTAGCTGGGCAATATAGAGGTTGTAAAAAACAAAAATAACCTGTGAAAATGTTGCCATTTACATACTTTTCCCCTTGGGCTTTTCTTGCAGAAATGCCAAGAAGGGTTCTTCCGCACCATTTCAGGCGACTGCAGCCCTTGCCACTGCAATAACAATGCCTACAAGTGTCTTGATGGATCTGGCGTTTGTGTGGTAGGTAATCCCTCTTGCTTTGCAACGTCTGTGAATGCATTTGCCCTCATAAGTGGTTGTTCTTATGATTCCTGTAACATGAAGTCAGATATTCTCTGATTTTTGTTAGCTTGCTTTTCTGTCCCCTAGCCCATTAGGGGCCATTAGGGGTCATTAGACAGGTTTCTGAAGAGGTTGCTTTGGGTTCTGCTTCACCACTGAAATGTTGGCTTACATATGAATGATTGCCTTTTGAAGACAGCAAGCCTACCATGAATGCATTATTGCACATCCTCTCTGTATGCATCAGATGTCAGGATCCAATAGGTAATGATAACGTTTGCATGATGACATCCCTACAAGGGTGGGTTCACTTTGATGTCATCACATTTTGCTGCTGATGCCATGGATTGTACTCCAGAATTTTTGTATCGGTCAAAATGCCTCCACAGCTTAAACCAAATTTTCAGAGCAGCTAAATTTTCAGAGCAGCTACCAAGAGACCCAAATAGGAATAAAATGATGAAAAAATAGGAAAAATATCCAGTGTTTTTACAAGTCTGAAGCTACAATCTTTTATGTGCTTACCTGGAGCAATGCACATACCATTTAGTGGTGCTTGTATGCATAAGACTGGGCTACACAGAATTTATTTGTTTGGAGTATTTATATATCATCCACTAAGGCTCTAGGCTGCTATGCTGTAAGATTACACTTCTGTACTCACTTAGCAGAGAAAACTACATTTTACTCAGCGCAATCCTAAATATACTAACATGAGAATAAGCCTTATTGAATTCAAATACCTTAATTTGTGCAAACATGCGTGCAGAAAAAAATCTGAATCAAGAATGCACCAATTAAACAACAAAAGTATCTTGTCAAACCACTTCACAGAAAATAACCAAAATACTAACAAAATGGTTTTGAATAATTTTGTATTCTACCAGGAAGCCTTATGTCTAGCCCTGTAAGGTTGGCAGGTCAGGAATCAAGAACCACTTGGATTTTTGGAATTAGATTTATTGCTAGTAGAGTAATACAACAGAATCTCGAAAGCCTACCAAAGTAACGCTTCCGCACAACTTACAGCTAGTGTATCTAAGGTGGAGTTGCTCTGAATCCCCTTCTCATCCTTCCTCCCTCTGCTGACTCCGGAATCTCTTCTGCAATAGTCTTGTTTCCTCCCTTAACTGAAGAAGCAGCATGCCCAAGGTTGTTAAGCATTCAGTCACACCTTCAGCTATAACTTATGTTATCATACCTAGGTACAAAGAAGAAATTAAAGATACTAATTTAATCCAAACTAAAATCAAAAAAATGAAAAAAGAATATAAATGTTTATTAATTATATTAAGAAGGTCCCTCCTATAGTAAGTGTGAACTGTGGAGTCCTTGGTGCTCTCTGAGCTTGGTCATTTGCCTGCAGTCATTTCATTACCCAACTAGGTAACATCATCGTGTGAACTGGATAGTTATATTCACCTTTTGCACTCTAAACATTCCATTACATTTGACTACTCCTAAAGTAGATGGTAGCAACTTTAGGATCAAAAATTAGGTATCCCTGAAGCCCTGGGTCACCTCTGAAAGTATGCCAAGTTTGGTGAAGATTGAATGAACCTTGGCAGTTTAGAAAGTAAGATATCTTGGGACTCAGAAGCAGGAATTCTGACTGGCCAGCACATTTGGGAAAGGTTTGATTAGTTCTGGGAAGGGTTTAATTAGTTAGGTTTATTTAGTTACAGTTTGCTGAAAGTTGCCGGCCAGAAATGGTCGACACTTCAGCGGTTCGAGCCTAGCTTTCGCGCAGCAGAGCGAGCTCCTGCTTCCTCCCCAGCTCCTGTCAACCCAGCAGCTCAAAAACTTACGTGAGTAGATAAATGGGGACTCTCACCCCGGTGGGAGGAAAAATGCTGGCAGCGCCTTGCAAAGGAGACAGGAGCAGTTGCCAGTAACGCGGAAGCCGCGCACGTCCGAAAAAGGCACGAAGCAACGGAAACCCCGCCTCCTGCGCTCACCAGCTGGGCTCTGCTCTAGAAAGGAGGCTCTGGCAAACCACTTCCGAAACACCTTGCCTTGAAAACTGCAGGGACTCGTTCAGGCAGTCGCCGCAGAATCGGTCATGACTGAGTGCAGATAAAAAAAATTTAAAAATCCAAGGTATGTTTGCGCCAAGTGCCATTTTAAAAGTCACAATTTGACCACTTTGAGGATTTTTGTCATTTACTAGGCAACTACCACCATCACTTCCCTTGCAGATGGGCAAACTCTTATTCTTTGCATTGGTAAGCTTAAAACTTTCAGAAAAAAAGTCCAGCTGCCTTTAGGGGAAAAAAAGGCAGATGTAATCATTCCCTGGGGAGAAAAACCAGCATTGCCAAGGATTTAAAAGGCTTATAAGGAATGAGGCAACCTTTTAAGTGATCTATCCTTTTGGTAGTTTTTTCATCATTTTTATAGTCTCTGTAAAAAAGGTATATGGTTTCATTTCCTTTGCTTCTATAGGCAGCAATTATCAGTGAACCTGATCTTAACCCTTCCAGCTTCACATTAAAAAAAATGTGTGGCTCGATATTCGCTGGCCATATAAGCAGCAGGCACCCAACCCTTGCCAATCACTCATGCTTCAAAAGATCTGCAAATTGGAAACAAAGGGATTAAGAACTGTGCAACATAATCTGTACAGACTTTATTGAGCCTTATTTGCTATTCAGAAATAATACATTTTTTATTACAGGTCAAGCTTGAGCTGGAGCGAGAGGTGTCCAGGCAGGGACTGGGAAATTATGTGTAATGCATGTATATAAACAGGGAGAGCATCATTCTGAAAGAAAATAAACCATGGCTGCTTAAATGCCTGCTATTTTGCTGTAACAGACCCCGGCATGCACACATACACAGAGAGATGCCCAGCCTAAGCCAATGACAGCAAGGAAGTGTCTAGTCCTTGTTGCTTTACTGGCCCAAGCAGGGAAAAAAGTATCTTTGCAAGATACAAGAAAAACACTCCTTCAAGTCAGGATCGAACACTCAAAACAGCATTAATCAAAAGGTTGTGTTTTAAGTACAGAACAAAACATTCTGTTTGTTCCAGTCTTGTAACAAACTCTTCAGACACAAGTGAATTTCTTTTTTCAAAAATGGAACACTTCAAATAACTTGAAATTGCTCTCAAACAGTTTTGATTTTATACACAAAATAGTGTACAGTGTATAATCTCTGATATTTCTCTTGCATATTGCTTGAAGCCATTTTGGAAGAGAGCAACATAGAAATACCATAAAATAAATAAATAGTTTGCTTCTTTGGCAAATGTGATGCAGATTGGAGAAATCAGTCATCTCTGCATTCAGAACAAACTCCTATATTGAAATGCTCAGTATATTTCCTTTTTTTTTTAATGTTCTTGCATCAAATCCCAAAAATTGGGAGGAGGGAGAGTTTCTAAAAGAAAAGCTATTAAAAAAAAATGGCTTTCACACAGTTGGGTTCAAAGAGCATATGTAGGCACTCTTTGCCCAGAAGATGACATTTAAAACTGCACTCCTTTCTGTGCACTTAAAAAAAAAACTTCTTTCTATATGTAAACAAAGAGATAAGAAAATAGTGTTCTGCCTTTTCAACAAACAAGAATACAATATGACAAGCAAAAAGCCTGCACAAGCCTACAAAGAAGTCATTTTTACAACAATACTAAAAGCAACCATCTTCTTGGCTTGATTGAAATAAGGGAGATTCTAGCCTTTCCTCCTTTCCCATTTTCTAAAGTAACCTGTCATACAACCGCATGTCAGAGAACCTAAGTCTCTGAATTCTGAATAAACTGAAGTGGCACTAATCTTCTCTCTACAGCTAACCTGTGATTTTGTTCAAGATTCTTTTTTAAATTATTAACTTTTAAAAATTGGAGCCATTGCTTATATCAGCATGGATGCTCTTGGAAATTAATTAATAATTGTAGGTTAGCCAGCAGGTTCATCAGTAAGCTGATTCTAAGTAGGCATCAAGAAATACATTCTTTAATATAGATCTCACTTGTGGGCAGTTTTGAATGCAAACATCTGATGACCTGGGGGGAAAAAGGATGATAGAACAAGAAAGGGTTGCACTGAGCAGCTCTGAGCAGGCTGAAGAAATATGCCTTCCAAAATTGTCTGTATTGGACTTCCAGGGAACAATGGCAGACTGAAGATGGCTCCACGAAAAGCGGAGCCTATGAATGCAGCAGAAAGAGGAGCCAATGAATGGATTGGCTCCTTGCAACTCCTCTCTGGATTAAGGAAAGGACTAGGATCACCCACATGTTTGCTCCATACCAAGGCTCCCTGTGACAAGATCATAAAATAGCAATCTCCAGTGGATTTTAGAGCTCTGGGAGCCGGTGGGAAAATCACCTTGCCTAAGTCGCAGTTCAGGTGTTCAAAAGGACACTGGGTTTGCCCACTTCCTCTCTTAATCACATTCTATCCTTGATGAAAGAAGTTTCATTTAAGTTTAAGGGTTAAAAAGAAAAATTTTTACTTTTGAAAAACAGCAAAAGTGGGGCTAGAATGTTGATTTTGGAAAGTTAAGAGGCCAGATGGACTTGAAAGAATATTTTCTGTGGCTGGTTTAAAATTATATAAAAAATATTTATGACGATTTTGAAATTAAGTGTAAGAAATCCTCCCATGGGAAATTTCATTGATTGGAAAATAAACATATGATAAGAGAGAACTTTGAAGGTTGACTAGAGGGAACCTTCAAAGTGAGAACTAAAGATTACAATTAAAGGAGAAGAGACCCATTAATACAATGGAGCAATGCTATCTGACTATAATAGAAATCACGGATATTTGGGAACAGTGTACCCAGAAATTACTCTTAAGATTGTCTGCCACTATAAAAATGGACTTAAAAGAGGCTACAGAACAGATTTTACTGGACAAAATAGAGACTGAGGCTCATCTGAACATGGATCTGAAAATGGATTTTAAAATGCCAGACTACAAGAGTGATATGGAAAAAGATGCCACATTGGATTTACAAAAGAAACTGGCTGATGTCTTAATAATTAAAGGGGACATACAAATAATAAATCAGAAGAGTGACTTGGAAAACTTTCTTATCTTGGATTTACAAAAAAGACATATTAAACTAGCAAATAAGTTTCTAAGAGGAGGCGAAGAGAAAATTATAAGAAATCAACTTGTGGGGCATTATTTGAAGGGATTAGTAAACCAAAAGAATATAAAGTGGATTTATCTGACCAGGGTTAAAATATATATGTTGTAGTTTCTGGTAGCTTTAATGGAACTTTTTTTTTACCAGGACTGAATGGCAAGACTTTAAATATTTGTTTATAGATAACAGATAAGATATGGAGAGAGATTTCTTTTGCTTTATTTTTTAGAGAAAGTAATAAGTTGGAACACAAAATGGATTTATTTGATTAAGGTTAAAATGTATATCTTATTATTTCTGATTAGGACTGAATGACAAGTCTTTACAGTTTGATTACTGAAAATATATGTGCTGTGGTTTCTGGTTTTTTAATGGATTTTTTTTTTTTTACTAGAACTAAATGATGAGGCTTTGAAGATTTGTTTATAGACAACAGATAAGATATGGGGAGAGATTTCTTTTGCTTTATTTTTCAGAGAATGTGATAAGTTCGAATACAAAATGGATTTGTTTGATTAAGGTGAAAATAAATATTATCTCTGGTAGCTCTTAATGGATTTTTGCTGATTAGGACTGAATGATGAGTTTTTACAATTTGATTATTGATGAGAGATGAAATATGGGAAGAAGAGGGGGTTTTTACTGAAATATTAGAGAAGGTTACTGAAGTTGTTTATACTTGTCTGGAGGGAGGAGGGGGTCACTTCTTTATATATCATTTTTTCTTTTTTTTCTTTTTTTCTTTTTCTCTGCACCTTTTACTTATTATATTTTTTTCTTAGTTCGCATTCATCTTACCTTTGCATTTGTAAACTTTAATAAAATTTATTATAAAAAAAACAGAATGGTCTATATCTTGCAGACTGTTTTGTTAGTGTTTTGTTAGCAAGCCTGCCATACTGAGTTTCAAAAGGCCATCATTGTCCAAATACAATTCTAAGACTTTCTTTTTATCAGTCAATATCTAGAAGAATTGGCCATCAACACTAGGGCTTCTTACATTACTTGCCAAGAGTGTTTACTTCAATAATTTCTGCTTAGTCTGAATAAGAAATTCTTATGTGTTCTTGTTCCTTCTCTTTCTCTTTCTCATATTACAGGACTGCCAGAGAAACACAACTGGAGACCACTGTGAGCAATGTCCAGAAGGTTACCTGAGTGATGTGGCCAGAGGAACACCCAACTTCTGCCAACCTTGCCCTTGTCCCTTGCCCCTGGTGGCCAAGTATGCAAACTAGTACTTACTTTCATATGATGCTAGTTATCATAGCTATCCCTTCTGCTGCTGAAAAATACATTCATGGTCAAACATCATTCGGCTTTAATCTACCTAAGAAATTTATGTTAGTGTGTGTTGTCTGATTCTGCAGACATTATATATAAGCTTTTTTCTTTTATTCTGTCATCTAACTTGTGTGTGTGCGCATGTGCACACCCCTTCAAGTCAGTTTTGACTCCTGGAGACTGCCTGGACAAGTCCCTGCAGTTTTCTTGGCAAGATTTCAGAAGTGATTTGCCATTGCCTGCTTCCTAGGCCTGAGAGGGTGTGACTGGCCCAATGCCACCTAGCTGTTCTCATGCCTAAGGTGCAACTGGAACTCACGGTCTCCCGGTTTCTATCTTGGGGCCTTAACCACTACACCAAACTGGAGGGATACAATTTACAATACAAGTGTGCCTTGAAAAAGATGTATCTATTTCTTTCAAGGAGACTGCTTAATTTCCTGGTTGGGAACCACAGCAGCAAACTTGGGTACAGATGCTGCCAGGCACATATGCCTCAAATCTTCAGACAAGGCTTTTCAAATGTGTTACAGAACATGACAGCAATCCAGATTAACGGGAGTGTTAAGGAAGTTTAAGTAGGTAAAATATATGTGGTATATCCAGCCAAAATATTCAGTATTCTGAATGAAATACTTAAGAGCCCAGCACTGTGAGGGGTGAATGGAAACCCTACATTTTTAGACAATAATGACATAGAATTCATGGTCCTTTATCTGGCACGAATTCTGAATAGTTCTAAAATTCTAATAAATTGTCACTTCTTACCCTTGTAAATTCTATTGCAATAGCAGCCTGATTTCATACTGTTTTTGTAAACTTTAAGCTGACAAACTGCAAGGATGGTCTATTTTTCTTAATAAGGATTTCTTTCTTCTTTTTTGGGGGGGGGGGGGGTAAATTAATTAGTCTAGCTTCCAAGCCATTTATTACTTTTTTCTTCCATGAATTCATATATTTTGCTTACATTGCAAAAATATATTGTGGAAGACAGATGTTGCAACTGTAAAAGATGAAGTTAAAAAATCCTTTTCCACTTCTTTCCCTTTGATAGATATGTCATTGTACAATTAACTATATAATTAAAAAGGGTTTCACAGCTTGCAGTGCCCTATGCCTAGTGCGAGTAATGGGATAGTAACATTTGGGGCCTATTCCAATTTGGGAGGAAAGTAAGGACATTTGATTTGCCTTTTACATTTAAAGGGTTTATAATAAGGATAAAAGATGAACATGAAAAAGGAAACGTTTCTACATCAACCAAGAAAAATGGGTACCAAGCCTATAGAAAATGATTAAAGTTACTCAGCTATTTCTGTGAAGCATGCCTTTAAACCTGTGTTTCTCGACCTTGGCACCTTTAAGATGGGTGGACTTCAACTCCCAGAATGCTGGCTGGGGAATTCTGGGAGTTGAAGTCCACCCATCTTAAAGTTGCCAAGGTTGAGAAAAACTGCTTTAAATGGAAGGCAAGTCTTTCTAGCGTATGCCCTACACGTTTGCAGATGACACCCCCTGTGCAATGGTGGTGATAAAAGGTACATGTGAGCTGTATTCACTACCAAACCTATGAGATGCCTCCCCTCCCCCTGCTACATATGAACTGCTGAAAGTGGCCTTGTATGAAAACGTTCACAGCAAGCTGAACTTGCTGAGGGGCAACAGGGAGAAGACTCAGTCAGGATCTGCTGGCCCAGTAAACCAAATTGTTTCTATTCACTGACCATATCTCAGAGATAGTACGGCTTGCATGCTGACCTAGTAGGAAGGGGAAAATAATAAGAAGGTCACACAGATGGGTTTATCTATTCCAACATTACGCTGCCATTTTCACTGCGTCTGCCTTTTTCTGTGTCTTATCTTTGCAATGAAGTGGGCCAAAGGTATATAAGCCCTGGTTCTGCTTTTACTCAGGGCTGCTCAGCAAAGTGCAAAGCTTTGCTGGGAGCCCAGTATCTAGCCTGTATTATTGATTGCATGCAAACAAAATTATGTTGTATCTTCAAAGTGATTTGGTTGCTTTAGGTGAGCCAGGCTTTGGCCTCAATACAGCGTAAGAGTTTTACTGAAAAAATGTGCAAGATCCTTAAAGTTCCAATAGCTTTTATTATTGGAACAATTTTAGGGAAGCGCAGAAACTCTGTAGAAAGGAGCTTGAGTTGCTGAAAATGTTCCCCTGCCAGAAGCTTTTCATCAGTTAAGGAAATTGGTTGGATTCAATCCACTTGGAACAAGTGTTGATCCATGCTCTAAAACTGACACCTTTCATTAAATGCAACATACTGTCTTCTGTGAGCTGAGCTCTTGGAAAAATCAGTATTCTTTGGGGCGGTGTCCTTTTCTATTTAGTGATATCTTTTTAATAGCGTGAGCTGTTAGAGCCATCATTTTCTCAGATTAGCTTCCTCTCCTGTCCCTAGACTTTAACACAGTGGATGGAGAAACACTTCTTAATCTCTAGTGCACGCGTGCAGGTAATTGCATGGAGATGAATGTTAATACACTGTATGGTAAAATCCTAATATGCCACATATAACATCAAATGAGATTCACTCTGAAGAACTTATATTTTATGATAGCTATGTTTTTCTAGTATTCTTAACAAAAAAGAACATCAGTCTTTTGGCTTTTCAATCAACGGAGTACATGTATTGTTTTTTCTTTAAAAAATTCTCCAGTGCAGACTTTTTCATTTTAAACTGCCTCAAATTAAGCACTCCCCCTGCCCACACACACACACATTTAATTCCCTTTTGGTACCCAACTTTCACAAGCATATTTTTTTTTGGGGGATACATCTTTCACAAAGGAATGGCTCTCTGTGTGGATTTTTGAGCACAGAAAGGCAGGCACTTACAGGCTCCACTGAATGATGCCCGATGTCTCCTTCCAGTGAAATCCAACAGTTATGGTCTTGGCAACGATATGGAAATGGGTTGCTATTGCCTTCAAGGAATTTTTTTCAACTTCCCAAGTTAGCCTACAGCCCTGAAATACCCTGGTAGTCTCTCATCCAACTATTAACCAGGCCTGATCTGCTTAGCTTTATGAGATCATCCAAAATTGTCTAAATGCTGTCACCTGCTGAGGCTTTCAACCCAAAGTGGACATTTGTCCATTCTGCACTGTTATTTATTCTGATTTCTGACAAGTGTCTTTCCATTTTCTGCTAACTGGTTCCTGGTACCTTCTGTATACAAAATGTTCTACAATTTTACTATCAACATACATGCATACATACATCCCTCCACCCCACCCCCACAGCAACCTGAACCAGATTTCAATATATTATCTTCATGTATCAGAGGTCATTTTATTTGTCCTTAGAAAATCAACTTTTCAATTGCTCAGGGTTTTGCAAAATATGCTGCCATCATCTTTAGGATCTCCATTTATTTGGAACCCATTTCACATCTCCATAAAGGTGAGAAATGTTTCCTAGCTGATCTCTCCATCATTTCATAAAAGTTTTACCAATTAAGTACAGCTGACTTTGTCTGGTTTACATCTGATTGATCCTATCAAGAGCCATATCCAAAGCTACTGTACTGCATTTTCTTTCCAAACATAAAAGGCATTCTCTGATTAATAATTTAAACAAAGGACACATTAATTGCTGCCTGCCCTTATCATAGTTAGGATTTTGGATATACAGGTAGTCCCCAGGTTAAGAATGGCCTGTTTACGGATGACCCATAATTACAAACGGAGCCTATTGTAGCAAAATTTGAGTTAAATACACAATGATTCAAGTTGAATACACAATGGTTCAAGTTCATTACACAATACTACTTACACAGTATTATACAATAATACTGTTCCAGCTTACATGTAAATTCAGCTTAAGGACAGACCTTGGGAACGGAATTCGTTCTTAAACTGGGGACTACCTGTCCGTGGTCAAAGTATTATTTCATTATTATTTTCACTTTATTCACTTTTTCCTTTTATATTAAAATGATATTGTTACATGAATTTAATTCCTTGAAAGTTATGGAAAAGAAAGGCTTGCTCTTCTACTTTGCAATGAAGAAACTAGCTGTATGAATAATGTAGTGGAGGGATTTATAAAGTCTGACCAAAATTGTATCACGTTCTTTAAATTGGCAGGTTCATTATTTACACAGTTGTTCTTGGAACTCGTCTGTATGGATTGTGATGAATTTTCTGAGCAGGAGTGGGGGTCTAGAAGATTATCTCCATTCATATCTGATAGTTTGGGAACTTGCAAAGACTTCTAGAACAACCCAACACCAGCTATTTTAAACTTCAGCATATGTGTTTAATTTTTTTTTAATTCCTTAGGATTTTTTTCAAACTCTCTTACAAAATATACAGAAATGTTTTCAGCTTATTATTATGTCCAGAACTGTAGTTCCTTTAAATACATGAAGGAATGAACTTTGTGTAAAATAAGCGGAGGAGAAAAATAATCCAGGGCTGAAACACATTTGAAATGATGTCATTAAAATGTTAACAGAAGGCAGGGTGAGAGTACTATTTTTCATGACTATCTCAAACAAAAGTCTCTCTGACTTTATAAACATCTCCAAACAAGGGAAATAAATGCACTCATGGTAGCTCTAGAGAATAGTGGCTTAAAGATGCAGATGAAATGGAATAAAAGCCAGAATCTTTGGATCCTTTCTTTGTATTTCTACAAAAAATACCGTGTTCTTTCTTTGCATTCTGACTTAGCCAACTGGCTACTCAGAACAATCCCACCAGAATTCTGTGGGAGCTTAGGACACATTTCAATCCTTTTGCATATGTTTTTGTCATCTAAAGCCCTGATCATCAGTTGCCCAAAGTGCCTGTGAATATGGAGAGATACAACTCCTTGAAAATTAGGAAACTGCACCTATGAATATTTTTATAATAAATAAATAAATACCCTACTTTGCGGGGGGAAATATTTATGTTCTTTCTGTACCCAGCATTATCTACTCCGTGTCTGACAAAATGAGCTTTGTCCCATAAAGTTTATGTCACAGGAAATGTATACAAGACACTGTCTTGTAACTTGGGTTTTGAAATTCCACCAGAATTCCCCAGGAGAAGATAGAATTGCCAAATATTGTTCAGCATACAAAGTATGTGATTCCCTACTGAATGACACCATCTGTAGCAAATATATCTTTTGGTTACTAATAGTTCTTCTGTCTCTTACTTTGTAAGTTAAAATAGCTGAAGTGGCAGGCTATCTTTCAAAAGCTGAGTAATATTTGAAAAAAAATACACTACAAGAAAAAAATAAAATATCTAAAATAATGTGCATTGAAGTACATTATTATATTATCAGGGTAGTATGCAAAGAATATCCAAATGGGGCAATAAAAAGGGGTAGCATTGTCATAATGCTTATAATAAGCTTCCCTACTGGTTTCCCAATCTTGACCATAATGGCTGGGAATTTTGGGAATTGCAGTCCCAACACATTGAGAACTCTCAAGGTTGGGGAAGGCCAGCTTCTAATATTCAGATATAATTGATATGATGCATTAGTTCCCTAGCTAAAATAAAATAATGTTAATGGCACATATTTAAGTCTTGCACGTTATGGAAGATGGGATGTTGCCCTTAATGTTGGCTTTCTCTGGCCTTCTCTAGCACATCCATAATGTCAAAGATCCAATATTTGTATATCCCAAAACAGCAGCTGTGGCAAAGACTGATACAACTGCAAAAATTAATCTCTGCACTCTTTTCCTTTCTTTCACCAAATCCTGGGAAATAGGAATAGAAATAAGTGTCATTTCCTAGCCATATTTGCTCCTTCCTCCTTCCATTTTCAACGTTTTTATTAATTTGCCCACTGAAGACTTCTTGCAGCCTGGAAGCTTGCATTCTTTTTTCTTTGCTCTAATAAAAGAACTTGCCTTAAATAGATTTCAATTAAAAGAAAACTTTCAGATTGTAGGTTGAGTTATTTCTTCTTTCTTTTTGAATAGTCTTGTAAAGGTTCCATAGGAGATAATTGCCTATGGTTTGAATCTAATTAACTTCAATGGAGTTTGAATGAATTATGTTGGAAGGGTTCTAAGTGGATCATGTATATAAATTATACACCATGTGGCATTTTTGGTAGCAATAATTCTCCCTCAAGGCAGCCAAGTCCTGAAATGAAGGAAATTGCAGAGGTGGAACACATGTGCTCCTACTGAAACCAGTTGGGAATAAATAGGATTACTGTTTGTTCCTCCTCTGTTGACAAACAAGATAAATAACAGATATTTCATTTATTAATTATATTATTTAGAAATTTGATTACCACTTTGAAGTCATGCAAAACTGGCTAGTAAGGTCATTATTTATATTGCCTTCTTATGACCTCTTTTCTTCTTCCTAGGTGTAGCTAAACCTTAGATTAGTATTAGGTATTCTCTCATTCAAAGATAAATGTACAAAAAGTTTCAGCCTAAATCTACTGAGGTACTGTATTGTACAGATTACATTCATGAATGTGTGAAGAATCATCTCTGATCATGACTTTTTAATATAATTTTAGCTTTGGAGTCTCCTGTTACAGAAAAAATGGAGTGGTGCGCTGTAAATGCAAAGAACATTATGCAGGGTCAAACTGTGAAAGGTATGCACGTTTTAAGAATTACAAACCTCAGTGTTGATTATTATAATACATATCTGATTTAACAGGTAAAATTTCTTCCCTTTCCCACACTTAAATGGAGGGGAAAATCAGTAAGTGTTCATATACTACAATGATAAAAGAAAGGAAAATGCAGGACCCCAAGTATTGTTGTGCATGTAACCTAGTTTTGAGTAGTGAGATATTTCAGTCACCAAAGACCAACTGAGAGTAAACTGAGGGGTTCACAACATTGGCATCTCAACAAATGCCTGTCCCTGGTAGATCTCTTGGGAAATAGTTTTAACTAATTTTATCAAGTTAGCAGTGCTGTTGGCCTGCTTCTCTATTCCTAGCTCAGACTGACTCCTCACATTCACATGCATTCATAAGTATCCAAAGTTCCTACACACTTTGGGTGCATACAGGGCTCTCATCATATATCCATCTGTACTGAAGAGAGGAAACGAAGGGATGCACAGGATAGAATATATTAGTCAAATATATGTACAGAGAGACATACCCTTAAGCAAGGGAATCTCAAATGAATGGGAAGAACAACCTATATGATCATAAAGCCTGCATGGAGCAGACAGAATTTTTGCATCTGGGAGCTGTGGTTGCATTATCATGTATCTTTTTAATGGGCTGAAGGCCACAGGGAGCAGGCTGCTGATGCCATGAGGCCATTGGAATAGTCAGATTTGTGGCCATTTTTGCTCTGCAGTTTGAGGTGCTGAAGTATATTAAACCTATTAGAGATCAAAGCAGTCTCAGGGATTTCCAGGGCAGCAAGTGCTAGAAAAAATGAAGCGGATCATTTGTGGTTCCACTTCTGCATTCCTGATGACCATGTGGGCATGCTCTCTTTGGTTTGGATACTGTTCCCATGGAATGACTGAATACAAAAATTTGCCCAAGACCAGAACAAGTTATTGAAATGAACCCCACTGAATTCAGTTCCCTCATTAAAAAGAGGTGCTCTTCCCAAGCTTATGTAAGAATTAACTGCATTTCAGCTGATTTCCCATTTAAAGGGCAAGCAGCACCCAATGGCCCCAGGAAACAATGTAAAAAAAAAAAAAACTCGTTTCAAATCTCTTCAACACCTATGTCAGAAAATCGAAGAATATATGAAGCAGATGAAAAGTGAAAATTATATTACAGCATGACCTTTTGGCATGATTTTTTACAATTTATTTTCTTCACCAATCTGCTACTTCAAAGATATTAGTAGCTGGAAAGGTTGCTACCAACATTTAATGAAAGACATTAGTGCTAGTTAAGTATAGGACAGCAGTGCAAATTTCAGCCTTGAAACTCTGGAGAATCGGAGCAGTAGATCAGGCTCCTGAGTATCCAAATGCTCCAAGTTTCTACCTTGTTGCTGTTGACTTACCTCTCCAGAATGTCACCAGGCCAAAAGATGTGAAAGTCATGCATATTAATCATTGGTGGGTTTGTATTTTCACTCCAGATGTGCTCCCGGTTATTATGGAAGTCCTTTGGTGATTGGCAGTACCTGCAAAAAATGTGACTGCAGTGGCAATTCAGATCCTAACTTGATCGTTGAGGATTGTGATGAAGTGACAGGCCAGTGTCGCAACTGCTTGCGCAATACCACAGGCTTCAATTGCGAACTCTGTGCTCCTGGCTATTATGGGGATGCTAGAATAGCCAAAAGATGCACAGGTACTACCTATTTTGTTCAATATTTCATTTGTTCAATGGATTTGCATGAAAAATTGATCCTCTGTTGACATTTCACTTTTAATGGATTTATAGCAAACAATAACAGATTGTTGTGGCTGAATGGAAATTGGTATGAATATGTTATGGATACAGAAAATAAAGTTGGGAATATAAATATAGAGCCATCTCTGTTCATGTACCGATAAATAGAAAGGTATATCTTTGGAAGAATATGAGTACCTTTTTTTAAAGAATTTGACCTTTAAGATTGGACAACCTGATCCAGTATGGCTCAGCTGGAATATCTCAAATTGGACTCCAGAGACTAGCATGTGATTGTCATTAAGATTCTTATACTGGTTTAAACAGCAGCATCAGAGAATAGGTATTGATTCAGACCATGATCATAAAGTAGTATTTCACAGGCTACATGCTGGCCATCCATGGTTCAGTACAAAAGCTATTTAATCTCTCTATGAACCAAGTAGTCAGTCCAATGCTTCTTATTGGGTTTGATCAAAATCTAAAGGTCCATTTAGTTCATGGGTAGGCCACCTAGAACTCTCCAAAGGTTTTGAGTTTAACTCCAATCAGCACCATCAGACCATGCATTGTGAATTTATGACATACATTTCACTGTTTTGATATCATTGTGATAAGAACTGACACCTTTGGTCCAGTGCATAACTCATCCCCATCTTTTTCCCAATTCTCTAGTGTGACTTGGGAAAAACCAGTCCTTTGCCCTTCAGATAGATAGATAGATGGAAAACCATAAACAAGAATCCATTTTTTGTTTTTTATTAAAATGGGATAAAAAGGAACATTAAACCATTTTGCAGGGACAAAGCTAATCAAATTTCATAGAAATTGGTGTAGGAGTTTTTGAGTTATGCTCTTTTTCAGTCTGGATTAGTTGCAGCAAGTTAAATCATTATGACAGGATGAAACATGCCAGATTTCACAGAAACCACTTTAGGGATTTTGAAATTACATGATCTTTTGACCTCAGACCACTTGCAGCATACTAAGTAATCCTTTAATAATGAATTTGCCTGAGTAATCCTGCATCAGTGCTCAGTCTAATGACACTGCCTAAAATGCTAATTTGAATATGGACCTGTTGATTCCAGAATCCAGTAGACTCCCACCCTTGTAAAATTAGGAAGCATGACATTTTCCCCTCTTTTTTATGTGTGTGGCACAAGAGCTTGTCAAATTGTTGAGCTCCGGAATAATACATATTACAGCTGGAGCTTGGTGGAGGATTTTTAATCACCTCTACCCTCTCACAAGCAAGTTAAAAACCCTCCTAAATAACTTTATTCTTCCTAGAGTTTGTGCAGCCTTACCCCATATCTAAACTCAGTATGGCTCCATGGTTCCATGTTGACTATTAAGGAACTAAAACAAGGGGTCTAAAGACAAGAATAATGACATATCCAGTTATTCCCTAATAATGTCCAAGTGAATGTCTCTGGGAGAATTACAAAGACGTTATGGGGGAAAGAGCCTTCTGTCTAGCCTGACACTTGCTTTTCTGAGGCACATTGCCACTGAGCTGGCAGCTTTCATTTAAATGCCATATAGCTTATAACTGGAGATACACCTGCCATTGGTTTGAAAATTGTTTCAGAGAGAATCTTGCTTCTTTGTGTCTTTACAGCTAAGGCAGATTAATATACTCACATTATTATCCATAAAGGGTTTCTGTCTGCTTTGCAGTAACGCATTAATCATGCAGTGTACACATTTATTCTACAGTAAAAACCGACTCAGCCTAGGGACTAAGCTAATTTTAGAAGTCGTAATAAGACAAAATTGCCGAAAGGATTTAATGTATTCCGAGAATAAAAGCTTTAGAAGCCCAACATTTAAAAACTGCAGATGCTATTCTGCTTTTTTATCTTGAAAATAATAAATAATAATTCAGCCTTTCAACCAGGATGAGATTTAAAAGGACCATTATTTTATATCCATGCTAACAATCTGTTGATTGAGATAATACGTACATACATTTGAGATCTCTGTCCACTTTCTCTGCAGGAGTTACATAGGCTTATTTAGCATTTGAAGTGTTTTGAACACTCCAATGTCATAGAGAAATATGACTAGTTTTATTCTTAGAATTCTGAGATTAAAAAGTAGTTATGAACAGTAATGCAAGATTTTTTTTTCTGTCAGTGTATAGTGCATAGAAATTATAAATTAGCAAGCATCTAATGGGAAATCTCAGACATTCTATTAACATGATTATGCAAATGAATCCATTATAAAAATAGCATTATTTTGCAAATGTAAGAGCATAGAAATTCAGAATTGCAAGAGCTTTACTTTTTGGTATATATGTCACAAAATTTCCACAAAGCTGTTATGCTGCAAACTTTCTGAGTTGTTTCACTTATAAATTAAACTTTTTAGGTCATACTTTAAAAAAAAAACACTTATTATTCAATTGCAGTCATTGTTTCTAGAATTATTTTCTGACTTATTGAATACATTTTCCCCAAATCTGTATGCACTATTTCTTGCTTTTACAGAAAAACAACTACGTATTATCAAATGTTGCAACTAGACCAAATGTCTTGTGTGTTAAAATAACAGAATTTGTAAGAGAGTAAATGAATGTAGCCTTGTATTCATTGAGATTTCTGTGCAACCATAGAGCCACGTTATATATAGACATGTAAAAAGGATGTACATACAACAAACCTCTCATTTCCTTCAAGTTCCATTTTGATTAAGCAAGTAAAGGCTATTAAATATAATCATCCAGATAAATAAAACTTTATTAAGATATTACAAGAGGGATGGAGAGTCAGTTTGGTGTAGTGGTGAAGATACTAGGCTAGAAACCAGGAGACCATGAGTTCTAGTCCTGCTTTAGGCACAAAGCCAAAACCTTAGGCCAATCACTCTTTCGGCCCTAGGAAGGAGGCAATGGCAAACCACTTCTGAAAAATCTTGCCAAGAAAACTGCAGGGACCAGTCCAGGCAGTTACCAAGAGTTAACACTGACTTGAATCCCCCCTGCCAAAAAATAAACAAAAACAAACAAACAAACCCAAGAGGGATAGTATATAGTGTTGTACACCACCCAAAGTCACTTTTTTGTGAGATGGGCAACTATACAAATATGATAAATCAATAAATAAAGTATAGTACATTGAATTTGTTGTACCTTAAAATAAGATTCGGACTATACTATATTATGATTAATGCTTGTCGAATCATTTTTTTTATTATTCTGATCAACTGTTAGCCAACTATCTTTCTAAGCCCATTGGATTCTGTTTATCACCACTAGAGGAAAGAGAAGGCATATCTTGGCCTCATAGTGTAAGAGCCTAGATGTAGCTTCACTTCTGATGCCAAATGATTGATCAAATCCAGGTTTATGACATATAATGGCATCTCTCCTGTCCAGTCACCCTAATGCAGGAACTATGAACAAACACTCCAGTATCATAAGTACTAAGTACTATAAGTATAACTTGATCTGTTATGTAACATCTGTTTTTACCCTTCCATTTTAAGCCTTTTCCCCCCAAAACTACTGTATGAAATTAACAGCATAAACAGCCCTGACTTTAAAAATTCATAAATCCTAATGCAAAACTTCAACCAAGTTTAATATTTTAACAAGATCATTGTACTTGCACTGTATCTGAACTTAGGGCAAGTATGCTGCTACAGCTGAATGATAAAGCTGCAGAATATTCATACATAGTGTGAGTGGTCAGGTATAAAGACATAAAATTTCTTATAGTCCCATTCAGTTCCTTTTTAAAGGGAGGAGGGCAAGAGATTCCTGGGCCTTAGATATGGATGGAGCCATAGTCAAAGTATAATTCAGTATTTTAAATGATCAGATGGATCAATATTTTTCATATAAAGAAGAAAAACTAATTCATTAAAATATAATGTCAAGAGTTATTTCAGTATTTCACATTTCTGCTTACATGCCTGATTCCTGGGCTACTGACCTCAACTGACAAAAGCAACAGAGAAAAAAATTATATTGATGAAGGATGCAACCTGATGTCTGCCAATGGCTGTATGTAGCCAACTTTTCTGGATCTGGAAAAAGCTAAGCAGGGTCAGATCTAGTTAATACTTAGATGGGAGACCACTGAGAAATCCCTGGATTGTAGGCTAGACTGGAAAAAAACTTCCAGGAAGAAAGTAATGTCAAACCACTTCCATATTGTTGCTGCAATAGACTGCATAGATTTGTCCAGGAGACTTCATCAACTGAGCTCCATCAACTCAAGAGGAGCTTAAAGCAACACTCAAATGAACTGGCTGCCCTGTCAAAAACCCTGATCCCATTTCTATGAAGAAATAAAGGGGGCTGACAAGAATTAAAATTTCATAAGGGCAGGAGCTTTGCATGGCTATGTGAGATGGCTGAAGAACGAGAGTAGTGTAGACAAATGATTGAGGAAAGAAATGCCAGTGGAAGACAGATAAAATGAAGGAAGTTTGAGGAAAGAGGTAAAGAAGAATTAAGAAATGAAGATGCAAGTGTATGTGGGAGTGGCCTTGGGAGATAGGAGGGAGAGCCACAGACTGGACAACTGGCATGTAAAAGATGTCTCAGCCCACAGAAGGAGAGAGGGTGCGGGAAGCGTTTCAGAAGGGACCCTCCCTAGTTTTCCAGAGAATAAAAGTAAAGAAGGGAGAATTACTTTCAGTCTTGCAAGATTCTGTTAATGTAACCTTACAATAAAGATAGAGCTAGTACTCCTGGTTGTGCTTCTTGTCTGGACCACCTCGCAGGGCTAACAATACCCTAGTGTGAAATAATTATTTACTTGCATGCTTGCAGTTTTAAGCAGCTGTACAGTAATAAAATGCTGTCTTTTCCCAGCCTGCAACTGTGGAGGAGGACCTTGTGACCGTCGAACAGGACAATGCCTCGGAGAACCTCCAATGCCTGCTCCAGTCACAGATTGCCCAGATATCAGTAAGAAGAGCAGGAATGTGGTTTATTGCTAACTCAATCTTTCTTCCCCATGTTTACATCTCCCTTTCTTTTAAAAAGATATTTATACTGTATTCACTTTGGCCAGCTCTACTGTATGAAATGATAGATGTAAAAGAGGCAGACGTTATAATATAGTGCATTAAAGTTTGGTAGTGGGAAATGATTAAACTAAGAATAGGCAGCCTGCAGTTCTCAGGACTCTGGAAGGCCCTTCTCTTCAACCTGATCCCTGGACAAGAGCCGAGAACATGTTAGGAAAAGGTAGTGAGAGAGAAGGATGGAAAGAAGGGTTTGCCCACAACTTTAGCTCTGGCCATCCACTTCTTGCTTCAACCCCAGCACGTGACTCCCAAGAGATTACCCCAAAGGGATCCTGGTCCTCATTTAAAAAAAAAAATGCCCCTCTCCACAATGATTCATCTGGAGAGGAAAGGTAAGTTCTACCTAGGAAAGACTTTTCGAAGAGGAGACAACCCAGAGAGCCCTCTTTGCATATTTTTGTTTCTTGTGCCTTCCCCCACCAGATGGTAACGTTCTGTTTGCCCAGTTATTGCCTGGGGCAAAAGGGGATGGAGGGCTGGGAGGGTCATGCAAACAAGGCTTCTGCACCAAGAGCCCAATCTGCCTGGCAGTCACTTGGATACACTTAGTCCCTCTGGGATCTAAGACAGTTGTTCTGTGTATTTGAATATTCCGTTTATGTAGCAATGTTTTGCACAAAATAGCTGTAAACCCAGATCAAATGCACAGTCCAAATGTATTCAGAACTCAATTATTTTGAAGGAGCATTTGTCCATTTCCTTTGCCAATGATGGCCACCTCTCAGTGTATTTAGGAATAAAGAACTGAATTCTAAATGGTTTTGTTTTGTCTTTTGTTTGCGTGTTTGTGCTGGGTTTTTTTTCTTCTTTTTGGCTTTTGGCCATAAATTAATAAAATAAGTAGGTAAAAATTTTAAATTCAGCCTTGATTTCTAGCCAGCTCTGGGCCCAGATCTTTCATTTGTGAAATTAAGCTCTGGATAGGTCATTAAACAGGGGCTGATACCTTTTATTCTTTTATCTCTGTTATTAAATCTGGTATTCACAAAGATAAAGCATTAAAGAAAAATAAAATCTGTATAGTAGCCCATTAAAAATAAACCTAGTTACATTTGGAAAATTGCTGATTAATAGCCAGAGGGTTTTTTCCCCCCTTCTTTGCATTCTGGAATAGTTGATTTCGTTTGCTTTTAATTAATTCTTCAACTTATGTGTTACTTTTTCTCTTGATGCCCTATAAAACGGCATTTCCTATAGTATGCTAAAATAGCTAGTTATATACTTGTTTGGATTCAGGTAACGCAGTAGGTGTTTCACTTTGGGGACACTGTATACTAAGGTTACTCTTTTTCTGTGAACTTAAAATAAACTAGAAGTGTGAATAGATTTGGGTTCAACATTACACAATTTTTATATGTGGTTTTATTACTACTAATACTTTAATATTACTGGTAATAAACAAATAACCCATTGGGAGAATCTGAGTTTCTTATTGTTAACTCCTTGCTCATCCTTTTGGCAGAATTTTGCGAAATGGGGAAAACCAGCAGGAATGCTCTTTTAAAAAGCAGAGCAGAAGCCTGAGTTTTTCAGGATTCTAACAAGAATGTGTAATCCCTTTTCAATTGTCTACATTTTCATTTATTGCTAGGCTGTGACAAATGCATTTGGGACCTGACTGATGATATCAGCCTGGCAATCCAATCCATTGAGGAAAGCAAAGAAATTCTGCTAAGCATCTCCACTGGAGTCGCAGCTCACAAACACTTGCATGATCTCAATACCACTACTTTCATCCTCAAGGTACCTAATTTCTTCATTTGGTGTCTTCAGCAGAAATCCTTTGCGAAAACAGCTTCCATTCACAGTTAAAATAGATGGGATTAGGGAGATTTAGCTAGAAGTGTGTGTGGTGGGAAGTAGGAACAAATGAAAGCTGGGTCACTAGAGAGAAAAAATTAATTCTTTTCCATTTTAATTTGCTCCTTCCTCAGTTATTATTTGCCATGACAAAGAGATAACACATAACAACACATGATATTCAGCAGTCAGATACATAAAAGGGTTTCATAGGGAAGATGGTCAGGAACTAATTTCCGTTTCCACAGAAACTAAGACCAGAAATAATGGGTACAAATTCCAACTACCTAGAGTTCATTTAAATATAAGAAAAAACTTCCTGATAGTAAGATCTGTACAGCACTTTACCTATGATGATTGTGGGTTCTCTCTTGAGATTTTTAAGAAGAGGCTAGACAGCCATCTCTCGTGCATGGTTTAATAGGTTCTCCTGCACGTTGCAGAGGATTGGATTAAATGATCCTTGTGGCCCCTTCCAGTTCCACAATTCAGAGATTCTGTAAATAGATCAGGTCATAGACTGCAGTATATTTGAAGCTCTGCATGTTTATCACTCATTAATTGCAACATGAAATAATACCGGACTGGACTGGACAGTGTCAGTCAAGAACCAAAGAGATTTAGATTTGTTAATTCCCATTTAGCTGTGGTTGGTTCCTGGAAGCCTTTGGGTTGGTTGCTCTCTCTTAGCCTAAACCAGGGTTTCTCAACCTTGGAGATTTGAAGATGTGTAGACTTCAACTCCCAGAATTCCCCAGCCAACCATGAAAAAAGGGGAAAGAGAAAATATATGCATTCCTCTCTTTGAAGGAAAGGAGGGATGATGTACAATTGCAGTCATTCTTGCCACCAATTAAGCTACTGGAATGTTATATGGAAAGAGGTGGTTTCTCAGTTCCAGGTTTTTTGTTTTTTCTTTTTAATGATCTAAAAAAGTGAAATCTATTTGATAAAGAAGCTGTCCCAGTCACTTGGATGAAGGGCATTTTCCAGGAATTAAGCAAAGGGAATGGACTCCTCTGGTTCTGTTGGATCTCTCATTGGCTTTTAATGGCATTACTTGTAATATCCTTTTGTGTTAATGGAATGGAATCTGAAGGCAAGATGGGGAGGGAGCTTCTGTCCTTCCTGGAGATCTAGTCTCAGAAGGTGGTGCTAATACTGTAAAATTAAAGGTATTAAATATAGTTAATATGATCACTCTCTGTATATTTCTCACATTAAGATATAAATTGTGGTGACTTTTGAAGTAATTCTGTGTCTGTGGTTGTCCCAGGTTTCATGTTGTACCATTATTGAACAACTACATGAAAATGTTGAAGAAGGTAATTTGAAGTTTGGGATTTAGGGTCACCACTCACTTTTTTGTCTCCTTGTTGTCTTCTTCAGGGAAAGATATTATAGTTCTGAATATTGTTCCAAAATGGTAATGGAATTAATGTGGACTAACCATTCAAAGTGAATCTTGCTAAAATAGACATGCTAATTATTACTTGAGGTGTCCATCCTATATTGAACAGGATAGCATTTCTCTTGAAAGCACAGGGGATTCATCTAAGTTGGGCCCTCACCTTGGATGCCTGGGCTCTTGGCCTTTCCCAGCAATGCCATTGTTTACCTGAGGCTGGGGTATCAGATACACAGACCATTCCTGGAAAGGTCTGGTCAGAGTGACATATACTTCACAGAATAGCAGAATATAGGTGGAGTTCTTGGTGCTCTCTGAGCTTGGCTGTTTGCTTGCAGACATTTCATTACCTGACCAGGTAACATCATCATTGCACTGATAATGGTACTGATCATCAACAGCACTGTTGATATTACCTAGTTGGGTAATGAAACATCTGCAAGCAAACAGCCAAGCTCAGAAAGCACCAAGGACTCCACAGTTCAACCCTGAGCTACAGATGTTCTCTTCTATTGGAGCAGAATGTAGGATTTGGAAATGACCTTAAAAGTCATCTAGATGCAAGTCACTGCATCAGTTCCACCCTGTCTGGATTGCTGCTTTGCTCTATATGCACTGACCTTTAAAAAGCAAATGAAAATGTTGCAGCAGGTTGGCTAGTAGAGATTGTACACAGAAAATATGACTCCCTTTTCTTGAATCAGCTATACTGTACTCTCTGTTTCTAGCTACCATTTGACCTTTAAAGCCCTGAACAGTTTAGAACCACAATATCTCGTGGATTGCTTTCATCTATACAAGCTTGCCCCCCTACTGAGATCATTTTGGAGAAACCTTTTTATGTCTTAACAATTCCTGAGACTCCTCAGAACTAGGCAGAGTACCATGGGGCAATATTGATGGCCACATCAAAGTTCTGTAATACTCCTGCAGGGAAGACACGACTCATTTTCTCATTAATAGCTTTCTGAAAGCTGGTACTAAAAACTGAAATATTTAGTATGTGTTGTCCAGTTGAAATACTTTGATTGCTGTTCCATTTTCTTTCTATAAAACCTAGTGTAAATTGGAAGGATACTTTTAGCTGTTAACGTATTGATTTTTACTGTAAACAACCTTGAATTCTTGAAAATAAACTGGGATATCAATGCTCAAAATAAATTCAAATAAAGAAGAAGAGAAACAATGGGGGTATAAAATGGAGGAAAAAGAATGGAAGGAATTGGAAGGAAGAAATGGAATTCCCTCTAAATGGAGCAGTAATTACTTCCCTAAAATGTTTTAAAAGATTGGCATGAGCAGGATGATAGGTCATATTCTCAGTGTAAATCTGGTTTTGCATTCTTGACAGCTAGGCCATGTCTTACCCACAGATTATGGTCAAGGGAAAAAGGTGTGGCTATTATTATCTGGATTCCCTATGGTCACTTGATACTTACCAAAGCCATGGGAAGGCAATTGTCTTCCATCACCTCTAAGGAAAAGATAAGACATTCTGGACTTAAGGTGCAAGAAACTACTCAATAGTTTCATCAATTAATATAACATCCATGTCAATAGTGGTAGGAGGTATCAGATCGGATTCATGAATAGATTTTATGTTTATTTCTGCCTGTGTGTTTATTATAGATTTATTATATTTATATATTATAAAATTATATTATAGATATACTTTTATTAACAGTTTAAAAAGGAAGATAAAAACTAATACAAACTAATGTAAAGTAAGACGAAAAGAAAAAGAAATCAGAAAGAAAGCTAAAACTGCAAGAAAGGGGGAAAAAGTAAAAGAAAAATAGAAAAGAAAAAAGATACAAAGAAGTGGCTTCTGATCTTCTTTACAGCAGTTATAAGTACAATTATAAACTTACCTCTTATTCTATGGCTACAAGATGACATATTGTCTTGTCTCTGATCAAAGAAGTCAATTTAGCCATCTCAGCAAGTACCATCATCTTCACCAACCATTCCTCCATTGTGGGTAATGCCGAATCTTTCCATCTTTGTGCATCCTGTGTGTTTCTTCTATGGAGCAGAAAAGTGCATGCAGCAAGGGGAGTAATATATGCAATCTTAGCAAAATCCTTGCCTAGATTCCCTGTGCTGCACAGTACCTGTGAAAAACAGGAGGTGTCTCCACCACTGTTCCCTGGCACGGCATGCACCGTTATGCAAACTGGCGTGTGATGTAGAAAGAGAAAAGCAGAATGTGAAGCCTCATGTAGAGACTGGGAAGCTGCTGTGCAGCCTTTTTCCACTGAAAAGCCAATAAAGCACTGAATAAGCATCAATTAATGATAACGTAATTCTCATAACTGAAATCCATTCCAGCCTTCTGATTCTGACATTCAGTACTTCCTGATTGTATTCTTGGGATGAAGCTCATTAATACGTGACTTTCTAAAGTAATTGGTTCGTAAGTGTATTGAAAGAATGAAGACGATTTTTAACAAAGATTTTTCAACTTGTATCATTTTTGTATTCAGGCAAAATTCTCCGAGAAGGACAATCATTCTGCTCTTCAGACAAGCCAGATTGATGATACTGCAAGTGAAATGACAATACTTCTCAAGAAAATTGATGCCCTTGATGAAAAGGTTTGCTTGCTATCTTCATTTCCTTTTTATATTTCTCTTGCCTTGAGCAGGATAAGCTTGCAAATGCTAAAGAAGTAAACTGCTAATGCCACGGAGCAGGAAGATGGAGTAATACTACCAGTATAAACCCTAACCCTAGAAAAACAAAATGTGGTGGTCTAGTCCATGACAAAACAAAAATTAAACAGACAATAGCTAGGGCAATATTTTTATTGGAACCAAACAAATCATCAGGTGATAAGTTAAACAAAAACAGGTTGACGGTGGACAGAGGAAAATGCTGACATAATCTTGAAATCATCCAAGTGTGCATGGCCAGAGTCTGAAAATGCAGACAAATGGATTTGAGTGTACTAGGTATTCCAGAGCACTTGGAAGAGCTACTTTACTAAAGTTATATTCCCGTTACCAAACTAAAAAAAGGGAAGGGAAGGGAAGGGAAGGGAAGGGAAGGGAAGGGAAGGGAAGGGAAGGGAAGGGAAGGGAAGGGAAGGGAAGGGAAGGGAAGGGACAGACCGCTCCAAGGTTCCATGAGCCAGGGCAAAAATGGCCAATGGAGGAGCAGATCTCTGGGAGGAGATAGGTCCTACAGCAGGCCAATTGAACCCATGCAAGTTGCCAGCCTCTCAGGCTCCTCCTCCATGTGACACAGAACGTTTCCAGAGGAGGTTTCATTGTGGTTTTCCAGAGGAACACACCACTTTCTTGCCAGGTCACCTTGCTCTGGCTTCATCCTGCCTCAGCAGCAGACTGGCAACCAGATGGAGGCTCCACTGTAAAAGGTTAAGTGAACCATCTTGGAACCACAACAAGGAAGCTATGGGGATGAGCCCTGAGAGCTCCTGCAAAAGGAAATCCCAGATTGTGTGCTGTATCGTCAACTATAGCTCAGCTCTTCCTGGGAAATTTTATTAATTTTAGTCATATTTAAATTAGAAATAAAATTGCTAATTGCCTGGTCTTTTGTTTACCTGTGAGTCAGATGGGGCTACTTTTTTCCTACTAATATAAATGTGGCAGGTCAGATTTAAATTCACATCTTATCTGATTACAATGATCAAGATGAAAAAGATTCATTTGTTCTGAGATGTTTCAAACTGTAGTTGTACTCAGCAGCATTTATAACATTTTCACTAGCACAACTGCAAATGGTTTCCCAGGAAATGGATTGCAATGTGAATGTGCCATACAATAAATAAATAAATCCCAGGAAATATAGTGAAACAGCTGTTATAAATATGTTACACAATTAGTAACAGAAGCTTAAATAACAAGGTCCATATTTTTCAAGTAAGTATGATTGGCCATATTTTCTGAATCACTAAGGCTCAGTTCTGCCTGATGTAATCCTTGTAGCGTGAAGGAAGATGCTATAGTAACACTTCACACATAGAGAATCTATGGAAGGATTACCTCCCCTACCAGCATGTCAACAGTTTTGTTCTTGTTGTCAGTTAAATAAATAGAAAGTAAAGGGGCAAGAATAGGGCCTTTTTATGCTCATTCCAAGGACATCCAGAATAGAATTTTTAAACTTTGGTGAACTTTCCAAAAAATTCCAAGAGTCTTTTAGAGTGGGGAGGCTATAATAAATCTAAACAACAACAACAACAACAATTAAATCTTTCAATAGCCATTTCAGCATCTTCCCTTAATTAGCAAAACTAAGGATTCTTAGCACTTTTCTATTTACCTAAGAATAAATAAAGTCTTTCAATGGAATTACATTTGCTGTATACAAAGTATTCTAGTAACTGATAAAACAGACTCATTTTTCAAAAAATATATTTGAATGCTATCAAATAACACTTTGCTTGTATTTGAATGAGTTTGACTCATTCCTGGAAGTTAAGAAATAGTTCATAAAACTGCCATCATTTTTAATGCTTCTGTGTATTCCGTCAATTTCAATCACCATTTTTCCTTTCAGAAAAAAAAAATGATCAAAGGAAGAAAAAACAGAGTAGTTGCACATTTGCACAATACCTCCAGATTGGAAGTGCTGGGAGCTCTCCATACAGATGTACCCTTTCACCTTCCTCAATGGATCTTATATCTTTCTGTATCTAAACAATGGACCTCTTTTAAACCCATTTTTATAGCAGCAGACAAACTTAAGAGAAAGTTCTGAGTACATTGTTGCCAAATATCCTTGAATCCTTCTGAAATTAAAATACTTTTCTCCACTCTGTATTAGTGGGTCCTCTCCTTTAATTATAAGCTTTTGTTCTTTCTGGTTGCCTCTAGTAATCAGCCTTCAAGGTCTCCTCTTCTCATGTTTTTCTCTAATCCACAACGTTCCCATGGTTTCTTACACTTAGATTCAAAATCTTCATATGTTTTTAATAGGATTTTAAACAAACCACAGGAAGGCTTCTTATAATTAGTTTCAAAATCTTATTTCCAGTCAATCTGGCCCCTTAATGTATTTATAACGTTCCAAAATCAACATTCTAATCATCCTTTTGCTGCTTATTTCTGAATATATTTTTTTCTTTAAGTTCTTAAACCTACATGAAACTTATTTCGCTGAGGATTGAAGGATTGAATCACCCAGTGTGATGAAACTTGTCCTTCTGAAGGTTCTTAGTATCCAAAAAGCAATTTACAAGCCATTTCCAGAAGTGATTAAGAGAGGAAGTGGGCGAACCCAGTGTCCCTTTGAAGGCTCTGAATCATGGCTTGGGCAAAGCTGACTCTCCCAGCTCCCAGAGCTCTAAAACCCACCGGAAACCACTGTTTTATGGTCTTTTCACAGGAAGGGTCTGTGTGGAGCACTATGAGTGATCCCAGGTCCTTCCCTTTATCTGGGGAGGAATTTCGAGGCACCGATCCTTTCGCCAGCTCCTCGTTCTACCACAGTTGTTGGCTCTGCTAAAAGCGAAGCCATCTTCAGTCCACCACTGCTTCTCTGGAAGTCCTATATAGGCATCCTCATGACTTCAATTTGTCCATTTTCATGATACAAGATGCCAACAACTATGTGCAAATCAACCATACACAATTATATTTAGCAGAAACCCCTACTGTATAATATAGGACCAACACGCAAGTAAGTGTAATGAGGACTATGGCCCTAAATGGGGATCAGTTTGAACTTAAGCAAATAGAAAATGGAGCAAAATCATAGGATGACACTAAAATGTGATAGATTTCCACAAGACTATTTTGCAGAAATACCTATCACTTCATGACAAGCAGTGAGTTTTTTCCTGCAGCATTGTCAAATATCATTTACATGCTACATAGATCTTCCTGTCCATAACAGCCAGAAGCCATATTTTGTTTACATTATACAGGCTTTTGCAGACTGTAGATTTAAAGGTAAAATAAAATCTGATATTTATGCTCTGAACGTCTGATTTCCCATAGAGAAATCAAGAATCAAGCAAAGGTCTGCAGCTGCAGAAGGAAACCATGGAGACCGTTAACCGTGCTACTGTTCTTGTACAGGAGCTTGGAAATATCGTAGATAACATCCAAGGTAAACTGGTATTATTCCTGATACATACGAATAATAGGCACATCCATGAAACTGGCAATGGAGAAAAGTAATTATGGAAGCATTTATAAACTATCTAGAATTAACATATAAACCAAGAGAACCAGAATTAAAATCCAGCTTTCAGTAGTTTTTGCTAAACAAATTACTTGATGTGCACCCCCTCCTTCCCCCCAAACC
The DNA here is from genome assembly GCA_030867105.1 of Liasis olivaceus. Taxonomy (NCBI): domain Eukaryota; kingdom Metazoa; phylum Chordata; class Lepidosauria; order Squamata; family Pythonidae; genus Liasis; species Liasis olivaceus. The sequence continues at coordinate 233,725,122 of CM061349.1, read as the reverse complement.
AGCTGCAGAGACAATTTGTTAATTTTAATTTTTTTACATACCAGGAGATCAGTTTAGTATGACAGCTTCCAATTCTTTCCATTCCTTTCTGTAGTACATATTTAGAACAATGTTATGTGTTTCTTGAGAATGCAAGCTAATTTTAACACAGAGAGATAAAGAAGCATATCCAGATACTTTCTAAAATCCTTGTACAACTAGTTTTGAAATGTTGGAATGAGCTTATCCCCAGGACATTTCTATGCTGAAAAAAAAAGTCAGGTACCCATACAAACCACACTGGGACATCATCACAATACTTTAGGAACTTGGAAATGAATCTTCCTCTCCATACTGAAACAAAGGCTTGGTAGGAGCAGCAGGAACATAACCACAATGAACTTTGAAGGGTTCCTATATACAGAAGCTGGTCAGCAGAGCCACCAAAATATTGGCATTTCTTGGTGTTCAAGTGAAGAAAATGTCCAAGCCCTTTAGACCAGTATTTCTCAACCTTGGCAACTTTAAGATGTGTACATTTCAGCTGCCAGAATTCCCCAGCCAGCATGTGAATTTTTGCCAAGTAATGATCTAATGTGTAGGATTTATGGTCTATTAAGAATGGTGTTCTGATTCAAGCAAAGGGGGAAAAAATAATATTTGTAGCAGAATGGTGAATAATTTGGATGATGGTGAATGGTGGATAATGGTGAATGGTGAATAATTTGAAAGAACATAACCAGAAGGGGCATCAAAGAAAAAATTCTCTTGAATCATCTGCCTGTGGTTTGTCTACAGAAATTGGCAGCAAGGCAGAATACTATGGTGTTGAGCATGATCTAAGGCCTGAAGATATTGCTCAGAAGGTCAAGGCAGCAGAAGAATTGCTGAAGGACATCAGACTTCGCAGACCATTCACCTTGCAGAAGCAACTTGCTGATGAAGAATCTGAAGCAGCACAAGGCTGTGAGTTCTTCTGTCAGGAAGACACTGTCTTGCATGGAAAAGCAAGACATTGATATGCAATTGAATTTTGGAAAAGGCATGCTTTATTCTTATACTTATTTTCAGCTTATATGCTGTGGCTTACGAACATACAATTAAACCATAGAAAATCAGCAACGTAACCATAACAGCAAGAAGGCTCTGATGTGTCCCCATTCAGGCAGCAAAATCTTCAAACCTCCCCAAACGCCTCTCTGAAGAACTATCTTTCCATGGCTCTCTGAAAATATAATAGGGAGGGTGTTGATTCAAATATCTAGGGGTAGGATTTGGGCCCCTCATCAAGCCATCTCTGATAAATCTCATCAGATGGGCAGATTCAACTTAGAGAAGGTGGTCTTGGAGCCCTAAAATATGTAGGACTTTAAAGGAGATAACCTTTAAATCCTTATGTATGCCAGCTGTGATGCCACTAATCATCAGAAAAACATCTTGGCATTATTTCCTTACCTTGAATATTCTGTGTGATAACTTCAGTATCAGAATATCTTGAGATGCTTCAATAAGCAAAGTATAAAATATTTATGGCAGGGATACATAAGTTTTCCTTCAGGTAGCACAGAACTTCTGCTCTGAGTAAATCACACATTGAAGAGCAGGGAACATGCAATTCTCCCTTTCTCTCTCCCCAGCGAGCACTTTCATTATGTATTTCTGAACCTAGTTTTCCTTGGTTTCAACTCTGTTATTCTTCTAAGCTACCCCCTCCCCACGGCACTGACATCACTTGCAGCTCAGCTCCATCCCCATGTGATTGAACCTCATTTCAGCAGGGCAGAAGAGTCAGTTAACTTTTGGTTTTGCTGCAGAGCATTGCAACAAGAGATTTGCAGCAGGAATGCTAAAGCTTTCAGGCGGGCATTTCCACTGGAGGGGACTCTTTTCCCTGCCGGTTCCTCAGCTAAGCCACCACCATTATTTTGCTTCTCTTGTAAACTGAGCTGAGGGGCACTTTTGTAGCTCCCTCTCCCAGGGAGGGAGAACATGAAGTAGCAACAAGAATAGGGGTCGGTGATGCTGTTTGGATGCTGGTTTCTCTGCTGTCCAACCAGTCAGCTGGAGGGTGTGCTGTCTAGCTCATGCCCTGCTCTCTCTGTGTTGAGGTCAGCAGCAGTGAGGACAATCATGCAGTCGTTTAAAACCATTGTTTGAGTTTGGGGATTGAAGACTGGCAGTGCAGAAGTGCACAAAGTCATAAAAAGCAAGAGCTATAAGATATACTACAGAGTCTGATAAAAATGGAAATTAAACAGATTAATCACTACCTCTTCTCTTAGTGTTAAGGAAAGCTGAAAATTGGCAGCAGAGATATAATGAAACCAGATCTTTGATTCCTGACATATTGGATCAGCTTGGGGGACACAACACCATGCTCACAGACTTTCAAGATGCTTTGGACCAAGCTGTTGATGACATCAGACAAACAGCCACTATAAATAATGAAAACACTGCCAAACTCCAAGTGCATGAGGTACCATGCAGTCTATTGTTTTAGAATTGTTCTATTTTGTCATTTTTAACAGTGTAAAATGTTGATTGTAAGCTGTCAAGACAAATTTGTTTATTGCATGATCTATGGTGTATGTACAGCTGTATTTGAACATGCTAGAAGGAATAACCAGATGTTGGGTGCATTCACCATACCTAACAGCTATAGTCACATAGGCTGACCTTCAAAGGGGAAGTGTGCTCAGTCCTTGTCCGTGCACTTCCAACAAGTCTTGGGGAATGTGCTTATCACAACAGGATTTTATACTTTATGTATAAGTTCCAACCAGTTTAAAAGAATGTCCACAGCTCAATTATGTTTTGAACGTTCTCTGGGCTGTATGCATTTTTCTCATGTAAGAATGAAAAGACAATTTGAACTACTGGTGCTGTTTTAGAGAGCTAGGAGGAAGGGAGTTGGGATAGTGGCAGTGAATGAGTTAAAAAGGATCTTGAATACTGACTGGTCAACACTAAGAAAGATGGAACCTCCTCCCATTTTACAAGTTACATTCTGCCCTTTACAGAGAAGTATCACATGATATTTATCTCAGTATATTCACCATCGAAATATTCTAATATTAGAATATTATTCATAGGACTGTGCAATGCAAACAAAAAATGCTTTGGAGCACAGAGGAGCATATACTTAGCTTTTGTCTGCAATATCTTAAAGCAGATGCATCTTTTCCAGGGATCACACAGCAAATTAAGGTTTTGCAGACTGGTGCTACATTTGCACTCCCATTCTGAAGCATCTTTTAGAGACTGTATCCAAAGCACTGCACAACCTTCATTAATAAATATTAATATTCTAATAATGTTCATTAAATAAACTCTGTTTCCAAATTTCAGTTGTGTTCAGGAAAGTATTTATTAGTTTTACTGTGGATCCAGACATCTAATTAATTACTCAAAACAATACAATAGTGATTGGAATGTATGCAGCATATCTAAGAAATTGTTGTTTTCTCCTCACAGAAGCAACAAGGAATATTGGAGGAAGAAATTGACACTCTTAACAATACTCTGAGGGTGGCCAGAGGCATTCTAAATGTTTCACATGGAATCAGCTTTGACGTGAATGAGGCAATAAAGGTCACTTTCTTTTTAAATAAACAAAATCTACTGTTTACCTAGTCCACATACTTTACACATCTAGATTTTAACACAATCTTCAGAATGCAGTATTACACCAGCACCAACTTCAGCAAGACTTAACAGACACCATGACTTACAATAGCTATGTTTTATGAGAAGCAGGGTTGAAGTAATGCACAATGAGCACCTAACCACAGTTCAGATTGCAATCCCATACACACTAGATTAGGAGCTTTGTTTTCACTACTTCAGAATAAATACAATATATTTCACTGGTCATATTTGAATGGGAAGTTCAAGATGATAGGTTCAGCCCCACTAGGTAGACTAGACCAGGAAACCAACTCCACAGAAAGGCTAAAATTACTTTTATTGAGATTGACAATAATAACAGAACCTTGGAAGTCTGATTGTGCTGTATCTTCTCCTCCAGTGGATTAGGGAAGTGTCTGCCTGAGCCGCTTCCAAATGTTATCTCATTCTGGACTTAAAAAGTGTTTTAGCCCCTTTTGCCTAAGTTCCTATATATTTCCAACAAGGTCATCTTCCGTACTCTCCATTGTAGGGGCTTGAGTTGTATGCAGTAGTGTTGAGAAAGAAAGACGGCCTGAGTGGTTCAACCTATTGCTTCTATCTTCTCTCACACAGAGCCAAATGGTTTACTAGGGAGCAGAGGATGATGAAGCATATAGGATGCCAGCTGAATCACCTGGAGAAAGTCTTAGAATGGCTTGGGTTTAGTACAGTGTGTGACCCCATTTGAAGGCCCATTTAAACTCCTACTGTGCTGCAGTGAAAGTAGCCAAAAGTGTTTACTTATCTGCCTCCACTGTATCTGCACAGAACAGGCCAGCTTTGGTCTTCCACACAGGCCAAGATGTTGGAGGGAGAAAGCTGAATCAGTCAGCAGCGTGTTATACATAGGCATCTGTTCCTAACTGTGATAACACCAAAATGAGAAAATTGGTGTTGTAAAACAAGTTCCACTCTTTTGTACTTACCTTACAATTTCAGCTGCAAGCACATAAAGGGCATAGTCTGTACTGTGATGTTGTGATGTATACTTCATCACTTATCCCCACCCCTCTTTTTGGCTTGTAGATCTTAAGTTCATGGACAGAGTATGTGGAAAGATGAGGGTCACTAACTTCTTGCTCTAGATGATTAAACTGGCCTGGATAAGTCTGGTCCCATGGATAAGGGAGTTGATCAATGCTTCCTTACTGGAATAATTAATTCCTCCTTGCCTAAAGGAGGCAACAATAAGGCCTGTACTGAAGAAACCCTTCCTTGACCCAGGACATGAATACAATTAATTATAGGTCTAATCTCAAACATCCCATTTCTGGAAAAGGTGACCCAGAACATAGTGGCCTTGCAATTCTGTCTTATCTCACTGGCTGTAAATCTCTATTTACACAGGAACAGCTACAGCAAAAGGGAGAGAGCAAGTTCACAACAAAAGCAGGATTGATTGCCTGAAACCTCTGTAGGGTCATTCATCCAGTTGGAGGCATTGGTAGAGAGAAATCCAAATTGTGATCCTGGATCATTGGAGCCAGGCTGAAGTACACATAGCCAAAAGCAAGCATAGTTACAATCAGCTCAGTGTTAATCAACAGTTACTGACAAAGAAAGACTGCCAGGTGCAGGCTTAAATGTTGTAATAGGAAGTGTGTCCTCTGAGCCATCTAGCTAGGAGTAACCAACAGGTCTAAGAGCAGATGAGTAAAGAAATGGTTAACAGAAGATAGATAATGGAGGGAAAGCGATAAGGAGAGGAATTAAAGTTCCCAGTGTTCATGTAGAGAAAGATACCATTAATTATAATGAATAGAGGTTAAAGGTTAGATGCTAAAGCCTAATTATAGAAATTATGTATAATAATAAAGTTCCAGAAATTAAAAAAATAAAGTATACTTTTTTCATAAAGTATTATGAAAAGATAAGTATACAAATAGTATATAGGATTGTTATATAAGGTAAGAAATAAAGAGCAAACCCCTAGAAATCCAGAGATAAGATAGAAAAGGTTAATGAATAAGAATTCACATTCTTGTTTGTAAAAGAACCAGGTTTAATTCATATGCATTGAGTAATAAACCTTTTCTTTTCCCAATGTAAGGCAAGCATGTCCCACCAGATTTTTATAAAAATCATGACATGCACTTCCTAGAAATTATGTCTCCTCTGACTCTTATCCTTTAGAAAATGCAGTTCCTTTACCAAGCTTTTAATTGGTAGATGATTTTAGTACATTTTATTTTTCATTTTCTAAATTTTGATATCCTGTTTTTGTTTTGAATTTTTTTTTAGCTGCTTTGAATGCTCACTGGGTATAAGTCAGTTAATCAAATAAATAAAATGATGGTCATAATTCTTCTGAGGTTTGTGGAGCCTGTAAGTGCACAAGTATTTCAAAAGAACCTAAGAGGAATAACATTAAAAATTGCTAAATAAGATTTATATTCATTTACATTAAATGAATTACATTTACATTAAAAACCACTTGAGGAACATAGATGTCAACTGATATTCTGTCATCCACCATCATCAGATGTACAACTGAGTATCAGCTGATGATACTCAGTTGTACAACTTGACCCTGGGCTGACCAAGCAATGCTATCAAGGTCTTGTCCCAGTGCTCAGAACAGTAAAGATCTGGATGGGGAGGAACAGGTTTAAAGTCAACTCTGACAAGATAGAGTGGCTGTGAGTTCTTTGTTCTTCCAGTATTAGGGTCTTGCCATCTTTAGTTCTGGATGGGATTGCGCTTCTGCAGACAGAACTGTTGTATAATTTGTGGGTCCTCATGAACTTCAGCTCCTGCTCCAACTGTAGGTGGTATCTTGGCCTTTGCCCAGATACATCTGGTGCATCTACTGCACCCACTCCTGGATTGGGACTCCCTTCTCACCGTCATTCATGCCTTAATCATCTCACCTTTGGACTACTGCAGTGTGGCCCTTGTGGGGCTACCCTTGAATCTCAGTTGGAAACTGCAAGTATCCAGACTGCGGCTATGCAGGCAGTAATAGCCATGGCTTGGTGTACTCATGTGACATCTCTGCTGCATGAGCTACAGTGGTTGCCAGTGTGCTTCTGGATACAATGCAAGGTGCTAGTTATAACCCATAAAGCCCTTCATGGCATAGGGCCTGGTTACTTTCTCCCATTGTAGCTGCTGTCCTATATGATCCAGCAGAGTAGGCATGCTCTGGGTCCCTTCCTTGAAATACTATCATCTGATGGGTCTCAAGAAGTGTGACTTCTCTGTCCTAGTGCCTATCCTCTGAGTGTTATCCCCCCAGAGGTTCACATTGCCCCAACCCTGCTGTCCTTTAAGCAACCTTAAAAGACCTGGCTTTTTCTCCAGCCCCTGGGAGGAAGAATGGCTTTTGAGATGAGTTTTCATTATCATGCCTTGTTTCTCTTGGTTTCTCTCATTTTTATATGATCTTGCTATTTTACTGGAAGCTTTGTATGCTGTTTTTATGGTATGCCATAGAGTTGGTTGAGTTGGGCAGCTCTATAATTTTGATAAATAGATAAATAAACTCATCCAACTAGTGTCTGGGCTGTATATTTTTGACTGAGGTTGGAGTTATGTAACTGAGTGTTTCTCTTTATCCAACTCCCCCTTAATAAATAATAAAGAAAATAAATAATAAAGAAGTAATAAAATAAAGACCTATCACAAAGAAGACTTTTATTCTAGCTGTATTCTTTGCTGCAGTTAAGAAGTTTTTCACTATGGAAAAGTGTTCAGTTAAATGATCCCCAATTTGAAGGGATATACTCTGTCATCTCAATGATAATCCTTTTATCACTTTGTGTACCTAATTTGGAAAGGCTTTTTGCAATTTGTAAAAAAATCATAGCTCCTTTTTCTTTATTCTGTTTGGTCAGAATGCATCCAGGTTTTATGCAGAAATAGACGGAGCTAAAATACAGCTACAGGACAAACAGGCCAATCACTCAAGGTTTGATGAAGATTTGGTTGAAAAGGCCATGAAATATGCACAGGGCCTTCATGACCTTGCAGATAAACTGGACAGGTAACTTCCAAGTGTATTAGACCAAACTCTCTTTCTGCAATAAATTGGCAAGATCTGTACAATTAGAAATCACACTTAACTCCCATTGATCTCAGGTAGACAGAATTAAGTATGTGATTAACTATTCTATTGAAATCAGTGGGTCTTAAAATGCTTCACATTGACTTAATAATACCAAGTGTTATTAAAAGGATATGATCATTATGAAGCAAATGTCACATCGACAACATTTAACAGTAAAATATAAATGCTATGTTATCTTTGTTATGGTGCTTTAGGAAACCATGTAAAGTCTTTTATTATTCCCATAATACAGCTGGTGAGTCACTGAATGATTATATTTCCCAAGACTAGTTAAGGGCTGAAGTGGAATCTAAACAAAGCACTGCCTATCTCACAGTTTACATCTTTTAGCAACGATTTCACACCAGTTCTCAATATATGACTGAATTTGTTAAGTTGGGGGTACATAGTGATGAGATTCTTTACTTCAGAGCAGTTGAGTGGGGATGCTAATTGACTGATGAACTAGCCTGGAGAGGATCTTAACATCCTCTCCCATATCTTGATGGATCATGCTGGTGAGGGAGAGTTAGACAGAGAAAAACTATTTATTGATAAATAAAACTATTGTAAGGCTGTCTACAAGTCAAGTTTGACTCCTGGTGACTTGCATACAGTTCTTTTGACATGATATGGAAGTAGTTTGACCTTGCCTTCTTCCAGTTTGCCCTTGCCTTTTTGGCTTCCTAGCCTCGCTTATAGCCCTGACATTGCTGATGGTCCTCCATTCAAGCATTAATCAGGACCATCCCTACTTAGCTTTCTAGATCAATCAAGGCTGGTTGCCTCCTAGATGAGCATCACAGTGGTGCAATCAGGATAATAATAGCTTCTGAGGGGCAGTACTGGCAAATAGATAGTGATCTTGAACAATATATAATACATTTTATCCCTTCCCCTTCCCCCTCCCTTTTCTCTATTTCAGGACTTTTCATGGTGTTGACACAAATGGATTAGTACAGAAAGCACTAAATGCTTCCAATGTACATGAAAATATAATTAATTATATTAACGAAGCCAATCAAATGTCTGTCTTGGCATTAAATACTACAGAGCGAGTCAGTGATGTAAGTAATAGTATTTTGTATCTGGATTTTTGTGTCCTTGGGATAAGGTAACATTTGCATCTTTTGAAAATCCCCACATGTGGAAAATCATATAGATTTCCCAAAGACGGTAGACTGCTCTCTGCCAAATTCATTTACATGCTGCCTCTAATTTTATCCATCTGCAGCTATGCCATTACAGTTTCAGCTTTAAGGACAGAAGTTGCTAGGGATTCTGGGGACTGAAGTTCAACACATTTAGATAGCATCAGGTTCAGCAAAACTGTGTAAAAACACCGATACTATGAGGCACAATGCTTTTACCTATTTCTCTTTTATTTCAATATCAGCTAGGGCTATGCTATCTTGAAAGGAGTGCTTTGCTTTTATGGAAATAGGAGCAAAGTACCTCCTTGAACACTTTCATAAATGCAGAGGAGCAGCCCGTCTCTAATCAATGAAATGAAAAAGCCATATTGCCTTGTTTGGCTGCAACAGCGTCTGCATACATATTTATGAGGCAAATCAAACCCATTTTGACTCTGTAAAAGCACAGCACTCCACAACTGCTAGCTTCTTGGCTGTGTTGAAGCAATGCAGTCCTCGCCATGAGGGTCTGCTTCTCCAGGAGGTCAGTGAGTCCCTATTAGGATCCATAAGCCAATGCCTTCATATCTTGCTTCTGGGATTCCCAAAGATTTAGGGGTAGCCAAGGGCTGTTGGATCTTTGTTCTGCTCTGTTCTGAATGCAGTTTGAACAAGAAACATTTCTATTAGTCCAGGGCTGTGCCCAGGGTCTCTAAGCATACCGTTAGAAAGTATGTGGCTTATGTTATGATTTTTTTTTTTTTTTATCTGCTTAACAGTCATTACTGACCCTGCAGTGACCGCCCCCTAGCGGTTTTCAAGGCAATTGCATCTTTCTAGTTTCGGAATTAGACTTTGCCAGAGCCTAATTCCTAGAGCGTCAGCCCAGCTGGCAGCACAGGAGGCGGGACTTCCGTTGCTTCGCGCCCCTTTTTCGGACGAGCGCGGTTTTCGCACTTTTACCGGCAACTTGTCCCGTCTCTCTGTTGAGCCGCTGCCAGCATTTTTCCTCCCACCGGAGTGAGAGTCCTCATTTATCTACTCACGTACGTTTTCGATCTGCTGAGTTGGCAGAAGCTGCGGGTAGAGAAACAAGAGCTCACCTTGTTAACGCGAGGCTGGACTCGAACCGCTGAAGCTTTCAGCCATTTCTGGCCGGCACTTTCAGCGTCATTAAGCCGCTGCGCCACCGCGTCCCCCCATATGTTATGATGCCTGAGAGCAAATTAACTTCCTCTATGGAGTACATCTCATTAATAGGTCATGTACAATGTATACAGCAAAAACATTCAAAATTATTGCCTATTTCTGCCTAATGAGAGGCCATCTCTTTTAGCTGGTTTGGATCCAGATTTTTCATGAATAGAAATCTGGTCAAAGCATTTTTCTGCTAGGGGATACATTTGTCACCAAGTGTTATCAATTGCCCTTTCATTCTGCTGCCTCTTTTCCCCTCAAGAAGGGAATCTGGAGGATTACGGTATCTTTTATAACAACATGGGAGGAAGCATTGGGGGCTGCAGAGTAAAGCAGCAATCTAGTGGAAAACTACTGTATCTTGGCTCATTCTCCAGACAGAATACATTTTCTATTCATGGAAGGGCAAATCCAAGATTGTGATGTTGTGTCCATGATTCATGGGCACTTTCCTCAACGTCAATATGAAAGCCATTGCAAACACTAAGGCAGTATGTTTGTACTGAGATACTTCTTTCTGTAAAGGTCCACTGGATGAAAGTGATTGCCTCATAAATACAAGATGCAACTAATTGTGCTTCCAGACAGATATCTTTTAATGCTACCAATCAAAAGACATCATGCAGCTGCTCCATCTTTTTCTCAAAAGATTATTTATGGACAGGAAAAAAGTAGAAAAAGCAAATAGAACAACAGAGGGTTATAAATGAAAGCCTTCATCTGAATTCCCCGTAAATTCTAAGAATGGGACAGGTTTATTGTATAATAGTAGCCCCATCTGGAAGCCCCCCAAAATGTTTACTTTCATGATGTCTAATGTTGACTCTCTCTCTCTCCCTCTCTGAAATAAATTTGTAGGCTGCTGTCGGAATTGACACTCAGATAACTTACCACAAAGAGAAAAGCACAATGCTTCTTGGTGAAGCCGGAAAACAGCAAGAGGCAGCCAATGCTAGTAAATATAATTGTTTCTCTTGATTCATATGTCTCCCTTAAACTAGAAAAGCTCTGTAAATAAAGAATATCCCATAGAAGAAACATGTTGACACAAGCAATTTAATCATGATCCCCTACAGAGGGTTCTGCAATTTAAAATCTTGAATATTTCAAGCCCAACCAAGACTGTTCTAATAAACATTCATTACTTTATCCATGTTACATCTTTTTATTCTCTATAAATAACACTCAAGAAATGTAGACTATATCAGGCCATATGAAAGATTTATGGAATGTCTATAGTTCTTCTGCAGCAATAGAAAACAATGGGGCCTTGCCAGAAGCAAAATCAAATGCTTTTACATTTGTGGTAATGAAAGAATGCAAACTACATAGTTCTTTTTAAAACACATTTTTCAAGAAAAATTCAGATTGCCAGTAAGTGTTTTGGAGGAGGTCACTGAAAAAAACTGTATTACCTAAAACTTAGTATATACCATCAAATAAGTCCCAATGTTATAATGTGGTGATTAGAATACTTTACAGTGATGTCTTTCTGATGCATTATTACTATAATTCAATAAATGCCTTTGTCACTCATAGCAGAAAATGTTGTTTCTTACATTTTGTTTCTTCTACTTTACAGATGTTTTAGCTGTTGCAGAAACAGGCATACAGATTAATGGAACACTTGCCAGGAAGAATGATGTTAAAGGCCATTTGATGAAAGTCCTCACAAAAATGCATATATCAGAGCAAGGTGAGGAAATAAACTGTACAAAACTGTAATCAAGTGAATCTGATTAAAGAACAAATGTATACTAGAGATTCCTTTAAGTGATTATTTCAGGTAGAATGTAAATCAAATCCTACTTGGCTGATACTCATCAACAGTTGAATTGACTATTTGGTTGTGTTTTGAAGATGATTTGGAAGAAGTCCTTCAGATTTCACATGTGTGTGAGAACAGCACCTCTCTACTATTCATTAAAGCAACTCAATTTCTTTCAGCCTTCCACATAAGCCTGAAAAAAAAAGACATTGTTGCTTTAAGAATCGCATCAGCTATAATTAGTTGATTCCTTAAAATAGTGATATCATTTTTTCAGGTTGATGTGGAAACCAGAAAAAAATGGGCTACTTGAATGAACAGAGGGATTGTGTTCATGTAAATTCCTAATCATTTTTGAAGAGCATACTACCCTAATAGGCATATCTGTCTACTGAATGTTCTTGATAATTACCACGAAAGTATACAGACAGGATTAATGGATAATTGTTACATTTACAAGAACTGACTGAAAGATTTCTACCCAATGTATAAAATAATTAAATATATTTACCATCATTCCTGTCTGCTGTATGCATCCAGTGAAACAGATTAATTCTTCCAAAAATCCATGTTATTGTAAATCAGTTTCCTACAATTCATAGCCAACAAGCTATTTACATATTTAGTAGATGACAAATCTATGTTCATTTACCTAAGAAAAACACTAATGAATGCACTTGGACTGGAGGCCACCCTGATTTCTTTTTTTACAAACCCAATACCGTATGAGCATTATTTCCTCATCCCAGAGCTTTATGTTTACAGATCACATGCAGCAGCTTGAGCAGTTGCAAGCTATTGCCATTCGAGCTAAAGAAACAGCTGCAACCATAACCTCCACCACTAATCCAATGGCTGAGAATGTGACAAAATGGTCACGAGATCTGCGCAGCTTTAAACCGGAAAGAGCAGCTTATGAACGTGCCACAGTCACAACTAGGGATACAGGTATTGCAAAGGGAAATGTAACTGGAATGTTTGTTGAAACGGACAGCACCTGCCTTCTGTTTCAAGTACACTGATTGTGTAGACGGAATTGTAAGACTAGTTGTGAATGGAAGAGAGGAACATACTAAAGTACTTAGGTCCCAGTTCAAACTACTCACCCAATTCGTCAGGAATTATTAGTCAAGGACTATGGTCAGAGATAATCCAGGGATTGTCTCATATATACATATGCATGTATAATTTGTTAGAGTTTTTACACAGATAAAAGACAAATACAGAAATGTATAAAGAAGAGAGAGAGAGAAAAGTGCAGAAAACAATATAGTTTAAAAAAGGCAAAGAAGCATCTTCTGCCCTTCTTTACAGCAGTTACAAAGTCATAATTCCTCCTCCCTCTTTAACATTACAGTAATCCCTTCAGCCCCTTATTCAATCCTTTTTCAATCATCAAATCCAGAAATCACCATTTCACTTTTTTTCCATTTTCAGCAAAAAGTCCACAAAAGATTTCCAGTCTTTTATAAAAGTACTTATTGTTTTATCCCTCACCAAGTTGAGATCCCCTCAATTGACTTGCATTTTACATTTTGAGTAAGAGACAGCATTTAATAAAACTTAATTTCTTCAGTTCTATGAAATACCGTTGACTGAGGTTAATTTGTCTGTCCCTAACAAGAACACACCTAACATTGAAAATTGTTCTGTACACACCTAATTGTACTGGGCAAAGTGATAATATTTGAACTGGATTTCTGCAGCACTCAGGGTCACAACTGTTTGCCCCATAAGACATAAAATGGATTGTGGCTTTTACTTAACGTAGAAAAATTATGTGTACATATCTGCCAGCAGATTCCTCCTTTGCTGAGGAATTAGTGTTAATCCCTTAAACAATCCAGTGGGTCCGCAGTGCATGGTTGGCTAACTTCCAATGAGCTCATGAGCCATTTCCCCTTCACTGGGAATCTTGATATTTAAAAAGTGGTGTCTTTAAAACAAACAACATTTAATTGGCTAGAATTGCAAGATATTTGAAAACAAAGCCTCCACATTTTTTAGTTTTTTTCAAGTTTAGTTAAACAATCCACTAACTCATATCTTTCTAAAAACGTACTATCATAAAAGAGAGAGAGATCAGCCCACATTGGTCTTCTTTGATGCAAGCACTAGAATTCTGTGTTCTCTGAATGCTCATTAACAGCTGTGCCAGTATTATTAATCATCATCATCTCTTAGCCTATAACACAGAAACCAAGCAGCTGTCTTGTTTTATTTCAAATAACAGTGAGGAGTCTCACAGAAGTTGTCCCACAGCTCCTAGATAAGCTCCGTATAGTAGAAGGGAAAAGGGCAGCAAACAATGTGTCGGCCAGCATCCAGAGGGTCCGAGAACTCATTGCACAGACCAGGAGTGTGGCTAATAAGGTAAAGATGCTGCAGGGGAAATTGGGAGAGTAGGAGCCAGCAAGAAGGGAAACAAGGAGCAGACAAGACCATTATACAAACAAAGTACAAGTACCATCAACAGACCAGCAAGAGAAATGGGCTGCACACAGTCCATTACATGAGAAGGGCGAGATAAAGAAATGTAGGATTTAAACCTTGGGATGTGCATGCCTGTACGCACAGCTTCTTAAAAGCTGATCTCCATAGTTAGTAGGACTACTTGTATCTGCTACAGAACCATGTGTACTCAAGCCAAGCCCTTGACTTTCCAGAGAGAACTTTTCAAAATAGCTAGAGTTCCTAGATAGAGATTTATTGCAGTATGGTCCTACTGAAAACTCTGAGTCAGAGTCTCTGACACCTATAGCAAAGAGCCTAATGCTTCCTCTGAATCCCTTTTAATGTCAGCTTTGATGTTAAATCATATATTGCCAATGGATTGCTCTGGGCATTAGCAAAAGGTTAACTGTGAAGTTACTATTCTAGTCTAAGTGGTAGAATGGCTGATATATTACTGTTATGGAAGACCTGAAGTCAAACACAAATAGAGTGTACAAATCAACCTTTTATATTTGAGGATTTTTTAAAAAATCATTTAAATATGCACATGGAAAATTATCACAGTAGTTGACTTCGGTATTTATTTATTTGTTGATTTAAGGATATATATATCCCACATGAGGTTCCACAGAAGTTACAGCACAAAAGGATTTTGCTTGATATAAATGTAAATGAATGCCAATAAATAAATGGATATTTTATTCATGAAAGTGGTCTCAGTTTCATTACCATTTTGCACTAATGAATCTGAGTACATAAATATGTATACAGAGCAAAGCACTATTTTATCCACAGGACAATTGTGTCGATAGAACACTATCCAGGCCAAGTCTGAATCTAACACATTGAATGTATGTTATATTTTAACACAGTTCATAGCTTATTAATCTTTACAAATAATGTTAACATCTTGCACCCATAAAATGGTGTATTAAAATAAAAGGAAGCATTATATTTTCTCATTTCCTCCCAAAGGATGTCTCCCAAGATATGTCTAACCTTTCCCTTGCATATTTCAACTTACAGGTTCAAGTGTCAATGATATTTGAAGGTCACTCAGCAGTTGAAGTCAACCCTCAAATGAATGTGGAAGACTTAAAGGCTTTCACATCTTTAAGTTTGTATATGAAGTTTTCTGAACAAAATCCACAGAGGAAAAAGCCTCAAGATCAGTTTGTTCTGTATTTAGGAAGCAAAAATGTAAGTTATCTGCTACATGTATGGTGGTTTTACAAACATTACAGTTTGGGGAATTCTTTTTCATCAGTATGGCTTTAGGTGCCAGTGAGTCAGGTCCAATCCCTCAGAAGTTTACTGACAAATGTCCATCAGCCTGTCCCCAACATATATTTATATATTTTTGCAGTGGCATTCATGGAGGTCATGTCAAACAAAAACAATGGCAGTTGTGGTATCACGATTGAAAGCACATCCCTTTTGTAGTGAATCAGTGTTGCATGCACATACAAAGAGAGGAGGCTTCAATTGCAGTGCTACAACCACCATCTTGCCTGGTTTGACTCCGCCTTTCTCAGATTCCACTGTATTCTTGAAAACCAAAACTGTCTATTACCCTCACTGTGAGTTCAGTATGCATACTGGCTAATATTACCTTTGTTTTCTATTTAATATTAACCCAGATTTTTCACTTTCTGTTTTTATTTTCAATAATGAACTCTTATAAGCCTTCCTTACTTTGAGATGACAAAGCAGTGTTTCCTGCATAAGTCAAATTGTTAGTATTCTGGTCTCTCATTTTGATTCCAGATCTCATCTCTTCAGTCCATTTTTACACTTTATTTGTTGTAGAAGTTAAACAGATTTGGGAAAATATGCATCCTTTTCTCATTCCGTATTCTGAACCATAGTGTTTCTCCAAACTGAGTTCTTAACAGTAGCTTCCTGTGTATTGTAAAGATTCTTCAAAAGAACCACCAGGTGTTCTGGCACACCCAATAACCCAAACCCTTAATGTAGTCCACATTCTGGCACAATCTAACCAATCAGAGGCCTTGCTTTAGTCAATAAACCAATGGTAAACCTCCTTAAATTCTCTTCTACTATCCATGTTAACTCTCTGATCTTGTATTACTGAAACATGCCTGTTCTCTCCATGCACAGATTTTCTCATATATAGCCTTTCTCTCTCCATATTTTGCTCTACTCTTCACTGGAAGATCTTAAGCAAAATTGTACTTGCATGAGGAATTAATGCAATGGTTCAGATGCATTTTCTCTTGCATCTCTCTTCTTCACTGTAGGGGCATACACCAATCTTATCCAGCCTCTAGTCTTCAGTTTCATTCCACATTTGTTGACTTAGAGACATTAGCGCTTAGCTGCTTTCCTCCTGCTGTTTTAAACAGTTCAGTGGGTAACTCATCTGTGCCTGGTGCTTTCCTATTTGACAGCTGGTCTATTGGAACCATTCCTTCTTGAATATATTGGCTCTTTACAAATGTTTCTCTCACTTTGTAAAGGGTTTTAGCATAGGTTTTCTATCTTCTTTTAATGTTATTTGCCTCTATTTAATTTCTTCCAAGATTACTCTTGAATCCTAGCTCTCAATTTTCCTATGATTTCTTTTCATAATAGCAGAGAAAATTACTGATTTGTAAACACACTAGTCTATCTCTGCTTTTTTTCAATTCCTTCAACTGTTTTCTTACCATTCTTCAGTCTATGCAAACAACAACCATACTATCTGTTTCAGTACAATATTGTAGCCAGCCAACACTGCATAGTATACTAAGCAGCATTTACTGCATTTCAGCTTTCAGAAACCTTCCAGCTCAGATTTAATTATGAGTATGTAGTATGCGGTTTTCCATGCTTCCAAAAATTATTCAGTTATGTTCCTTGGTATAAAATGTTCTCAAGACTGCATTACAAATTCAAGCAAAATAAATAGCATATGAATAATAATAACAACAACAATAATAACAACAACTGCATATCAAGAAGAGACTGGTGACACAATCAGTTAACAAAGTCAAATATAATACAAAGTGAGCCAAGTGATATCCTGGAGTCACATGGTGAATCCACTATGAAATCTGAAGTGATAGAAATATATACAACCAAGCTAAACATTGGCTCAACAGTCACTGATTCAACATTTTTTCCTCTCTGATTTGATGTCACTTCCTGCTTTTTAGAAATACAGTTATGAAAAGTAGAGCATTAACATTAATATGCTTATCCACTATTCTTAGTCCCTAGTTTTACTATATTTCAGGTTTGGGCAATTTGAAGCCTTAGAATCACATGAGCCTCTGAACACTATTTATGTGACCCTCCCAGGGCTCCCTTTAATCACAACTCCTGGAAGTGCATGAAAATGGTAGTAGAAACTCTAAAGTAGATTTTAACATAGTTTACAAGCAAAAGAAAAAAGCATATTTTTCCCCAAATCCATGGAGAAAAAAACTGGGCTCCACCTTTTTATCCCCTTCCTACCTATTTTGGCCCTTACCCCAACTGAAAAAGAAAAATTTAAGTGCAGTTCCTGGGTACTGAAAGCTTGCTTTTATGTCAAGGCGCAATAAATTCCTCTGACACTGAGATGTGTAGCTTGATTAGATCCATATATTTTTGTCAAAGCTTTCCTGAGTTCAGCTTCCCGTACTCTCCACTGGATCATACTTTTTGGGGTGCTGTGTTAACCATTTCTCAGAAAGATTACAAAGCTGCAATCCAGGGTGTGATTGTATTCTCTAAGTTTTCCAATGTGAGGCAGAACTATATTAGCTAATTTGCTTTTTATTTCTTTGTAACCTTCACAAGCATGTGTTATTCCTTCTCTAGGCAAAAAATTATGTGGGTCTTGCAATTAAGAATGGGAACCTGGTGTACATTTATAATTTGGGTGTTGGTGATGTGAACATACCTCTAGATTCCAAGCCAATCAGCTCTTGGCCTACACATTTCAACCTCGTTAAAATAGAGAGGTAATATGATTGCATCTGCTACTTTACTTACATGATTTTGTTATATATTCCTTATATGATTGGGTTAGAAAAACTCAAGACAAACTAAGACAAAAGTGTTTACTATGTGGACACTTGGAGAGATTACTCACAGTGTTAATTGTACTTATTAACAACCTGACAATATAGCTATCCCTGCTTATTATAATCAGTATTCACTGCTGAATTATCATTGTTGCTTAATTATCCTTCATGTTGACTGCTTAAACAGAAGGGAGGAGAAAGAATATTTTTCTAAAAAACCCTACTGGATTTTTTAGTGATTACTACATATGCTAAAGAGTTTCAAAATGAAGGGTATTCAAATCCATTATAGGTAAATAAAATCAGCAACGGAAGCATTCTTCCATTATTCTCCTTTGAAGTATTTCAGACCATATTCCAAATTATCCTGAGATTTGATCTGCCAAAAACATAGAAAGAGTTCTTCAGGGAGGATATCAATAACGCCAGGCAAACTTTCATGGGAAAAAAATTATTCCCCATTGTTGATTGTCTCCTGAAATACACAGATGCAGAAATAGCTTTTTGTGCTGAGGAAAAGGGGAGCACATCTTAGGGCCATCACCTTAAATGCATGTATTTAGTGTGCCCAATTTTTGTGATTTAAAATTTAAATAACAGCCACAAAGGACCCCACACAGGACTAGCATGTTGAGGTTGGGATGAGCGGTATAACTTAGATGAACATGCCCTCAGCTGGGCTGCTATTAGCCAGGAATGAAGTTTTCATTGGAATGTGGTTGAGAAAGTGCTGGGTTCTGTAGTAGACATGCAGAGGGGTTTCTGAATGGCAGAAAACATAGAGTAAATGTTTCAGAGCATTCTTTTTAAAATGAGTTTTCAAAGAATGTCTCCATCTCCTTTAGTTTTATGTCCAGCCCTACCTTGTCAACTGAAGCCTGCTTTAATCTAAATAGGTTCAGAATTTCTTAGGATTATTTTCCCCCCAAGGCTTCACTCATGTGCTTATATCTTCTAAGAAAGCCAGGATGTTTCATTCACTTTCTACTGCTGACCATTTTAGTTTTCCAGAAAATACTCTGTGGAAGGAAGCGGGTATAATGTATACTCCACACTTCAGAGATAACAACCAAATTATTAGGCTTATGTGAAGCCACATTGCTTGGTGGAGCTTCCTCCGGTCTGATTACTGGAATGATCGGCTTCAAGGAAAGGTCTCCACTTGAAGAAGCAACGGGTCCCACCCAGCTGCTTCCAACTGAGGCACCAAGAGGGCGACTTCATTGCCAGAATCTCCTTCTCTGCAAATGTACATGCATGCAATGAAGGCCAGCAAAGTGGCCACTTTGAGGTGTTGGCCGCTATGCTGAACTCTGGGAGAATCACATTGCTTCAAGGAGCGTCCTTAGAGGGATGCTTTGATCAAGGTGTTTATTAAAGCAAAGTGTCCTTTTGAGCTTTGAAACAGCCCTACAAGATGCTACCTTAGATGATGATGTATAGAAATAAATTAAGATGAACCCAAACCATTACTTTTGCTAGGGAGCAGCCTACTTTTTTTTTTCCAACATTGTCATTTGCTCACTGAACACAAAATATCTTGGATACTGAACAGAGCTTTAAATGTAAAACAGCCTGCCTCTGATGATACCAAAATAATTTTTCTATCTTTGGGAAAAGCACTGCATGTTTTCAAAGAAGTAAAAAAAAAAAAATAGCCGGGATTCTTCCATACAGAAGATTCAAATTACAGATTTTATTTTATTTTATTTTATTTTTGTAAATAGAATTAACTTTATGTTTTGACATTTACTTAAAAACTGTTCAGCCACACTTTTATATTTAATCATGTAGTCAAAGCTATGAACAGGGGTTCCATTTTTGACTCTGCTGTTCTTCAATAGGATTGGCAAGCATGGCAAAGTGTTTTTGACAATCCCTAGCCTTACCAGCACAGCTGAAGAAAAGTTTATCAATAAAGGAGAGGCTCCAGGTGATGTTTCTTTGTTGGATCTGGACCCTAAAAATACTGTTTTCTATGTTGGAGGAGTGCCTCCAGATTTTAAGGTAAGAACAATAATGGTTCTGCACATTGTCTCTGGGAATGCTCAATCTTTTTCAAGGTTGGATTAAAGCTGACACCTTTATCATGAAACCTCTTGCAAAAAACTAGGGATCTTTAAAAGACAATTATTTAATCCTAACATTTCCCAATGGATGTCATGACAGACATTTTAGAATTAATTTCAGTTTAGCAACAGATTCATGCAACACTTTCACATAATGTTTTTATTGAGATAAGGTAAAAACGAGATCCCTGCTAACAGTCTGGATGCAATCTTGCTGAGCTCTGTTGTTCATGAGATCACTTATCATGTACTGAAAGTGAAAGGAAAAAGCAAGTATCTTAGTTCAGCATTATGGCAGTGGCCTTCTACTAGTCCCCAAGATTGGAGCCAGAGCCAGAGCAGTGTGATGGTTAAGATGTTGGCCTTGGACCAAGTTCAACTCCCCTCTCAGTTACAGAGCTCACTGGATGATGTGGGGTAATCTTTCTCTTTCAGTCTAACCTATCTCACCATGTTTTGTGGTAATAAAAAAGGAGAATCTCCCATTTATTCTGCTTTGAATCCTCTCAGGAAAGGTGGGATATCATACTAATACTAATACTAATAATGCAGTAATAATAATTTCCCATTCAAGGTTGAAAGGTAATTGGTCAAGGTTGATAACAGCATAGCTAGAATGGAAGAAGTCTGGATAACATACATTAGCACAGCTCAGAGGTTTTTAAAAAGCTTGGGTAGAAGACAGACATTTTGAACAAGACTTTGAAAAAGATTGGAACAGCTTGGCAGACAATGCAGAAAAGTGTTTAAGTCACAAACAGAGATTTGAAAAATAGAGAAAAAGAAAGGGAAAGGAAAAGGAAAACTCATCACAACCAAGAGCATATCAATACTCCTTGTAAGATATTTTGCAGCTACTGCATTGAGGCTTTCCTTCCTTACCCATTTCTTTCTGTAAAGAAAAATGAGAAATAAAGTGGGGGGAAATAGGAGGACAAGAAATGAAGCCAATGGAATATAAATGTTGTGGATTCTACAAGAACTTCCATCTTGAAACACTGCAAAATGCTCAGTAACTAGGGAGTGCACATGATGCAAAAAAGAATATTTGGGACTGAATTGGGAGGGCTCTAAATCAGTTTTGCAAGTGATAAGGAAATAATGAGTAACTGAGGGCAAAAACCATAGACCTTTATCTGTCCAGTCTAGATATGAGTGGACTGTAGTATGATTGTGTTTAAGTAATTCAACAGGTGGAAGGGGAAACTGAAAAAATACACTTTTGCTCACTAAACTAAAGAATGAACCTTTGACACTTACGAGATTGATCTGAATTGTGTGTCTTTCCTCTTTAAAGCTCCCTCCGAGCTTGGACTTGCCTGGCTTTATTGGCTGCTTGGAGCTTGCTACACTGAATGATGATGTCATTAGCCTGTATAATTTCAAAAACATCTACAACATTACCAGATCAGTACCTTGTATCAGGTAGGATGAACTCTGTCCATCTTTTTGTATGTATGCGGTCAAAGGGTCTCCTTGGAGTTGGGTGGCCTTAACAAATCCAATAAATAAATTAAATAAATAAATGAAAGTAATTTTACCTTGGGTATAATCATTTCCATAAACGAGGCCTACCAAGTGCCCAGACAGGTCCAGAATGGTTTGTGATTTTGAAGTCCCCAAAGCATCTGGACAGATGAGAGACTTCAAAATCACATTGATCATCCACGTTTATGAACGTACAGCAGCTTGGGTCCAGCCATATGGTAATGCATCCAAAACATTGGCTGATCCCAACCACACAATCAAAAGCCATTTGCCTCTCACAGTAAACAAATATTAATTCAACAAAAGGCAGATGTCTGTACCAACCAATCAGAACTAATACATGCCGTGCTTTGGTGGGTAGGGTTGTATGATGTTTAATTCTTCATCAATCACTTCAAATTTCTCAAATACAAATATGTAAAATAAAATGGGGAGAAAAGAAAGAGAGAGGCTGCACAGGTACACAAAGAAGTATGTGTGTTTGAAACCCCTTGCACAGGTTACATTTATGGTCAAGCTTAGGAGATCAAATAGAACCTTCCGTATGAGAGACAAGGTGTTCATTGCTCTGATTGGTTACCAACTATCCTCAAAATTCTGTGATTGGCTCATACCCTACATAGGTTCACACAATGTCCAATAAATTTAGCTTTTGTGGGAATGGGATCATCTTTATATAGAAAATAATACAAGGAGCAGAAAATAATTTATGTTTGCTTTTTTTACTGATGGACTTTGAGTTGTGTTGATTTTGTTAGGCTGCTGGTTCTTGAAAACTTTGTTTCCCTGCTTGGCTAATTTTACTAACCTGGACTACAATTTTGAGGTTGCAATCATGTATATTTTCCTTACTGGGAAAAATATTGAAAGCAACACTGTATTATTTGAAATACAAATGCAAAAGTGTGTAGGGGGGTGTTTAAAAAAGAGCATTACACATGATTGGAAGCAAGAAATAGTGAAACCTAACCAAAAATATAGGCTAAACTTGCTTGGGACCAAATGTCTAAAAATGTTAATACAAACAAACATGCTCAGTCAATCTCATATAGATGTTATTGTGGAGAAGGAAGCATTGAAACTCAAATGACAAGTAGGGTATAAACCTAATAAATAACATACAAAATATAAATTACAAAATATAAATTAATGTGCAAATGTATGCTCTCTTTTGGATCTTGAGATACAATAGGCCTACCCTAAATACATAAGAACTGGGTTCAGTTGTTATGTTTAGTAATGCATGTTTTAGTATGATCTATGAACCCAGCCAAATATGGGTGACTTAAACCAAGCCATGCTTTAGCATAATGCTTGTGGCTCCCAAAAGCTTTGGTTTACATTAATTTAAATGTTAATGAATAAACCAAATTTAGTTTTTGTCCTCCCACTGGTTTGGAGAATGTGGCCCCTGGCATATCATTCAAAGTCAAACACAGTCCTCAGCTGTGAAAAAGTTGAACAAGCTTGCCCTAGGGAGAGGTGAACCAATCATAAAGTGATTTAATGGTTAAGGGCTGGAAAAATTAACACGCATGTTAAAAAAGAGCTGAAAGGGCATTTATGTCATTTTCTCCAGTTTCCTAAGTATGTATACAACATTGGTATGTACTTATAAACACATTTGTTTCATTTTAACATGGAGTCTATTCAAGTTATAACAATTATCATAAACAGAAGCATAAAAATACAAAAATTGCACACTTATCTAAGAAAATCATAGCAAAAATGCTTTAGAGTGTTACAGATAATAAAAATGCACTATAGCTAAACGCTCTTGGGATCTTGTTTTGCTTTTAAAACTCCCCCGATCTCATTTTCCCAATCACACATAACAGCTCTGATAGTTAGCCTCTATCTAGAACAGGTCTTAAAATTTTGCATTTTTATAAATAAAAATATTGCTCTCTAAAACAGCTGTTTCTATAACAAGCTGTCAAGACCTTTCGATAAATATTAAAAGAATACTTTCTACCCCCTTTTTTTCCCATGATAAAATGTTACTGAAAACTTAAGATGTTTTCTGACATAAGGCCCAACATAAGGCAGAAAAAATGGTTTTCAAGCCTAAGTAGTTACATAATATTGATTTTCAAATATTTGAAAAACTGCACTTAAGTGATTAAACAAACTTGTTTTCTGTTACTCCAGAGGGTAATATCCAAAGCAGCAGCTTCAAATTACTAGCATTTCAACTCAGTATGAAGGAAGACCTTTCTGAAAATATAAAGTGCTTGACAACAGAACAGAATATAGGGAAGGCGATGGTTTATATACAATGGCTTGACAGCCATCTATCAGATATGATGAAATAATGAATTTCATGCACCAACAATCATTTGGACTAGATCATCATTTTTGCCTTTTCCACCATTATCATTCTTTGATTCTAGGAACTGTGAATGTTGTTAAAAATTGGAAAATGTTGCTCTGGCAGCAAGACTGTATAAGATAATCTCATGGCCAGATTACCACGCACCTGTATTACTTACTTACTCACATAAACAGATGGCACTGAAAGGCACTGTTCTTATCCAAGTTCTACCAGTCTGTTATGGTGTTTTAATTCCTATGACGTCGCTGCTTTACTCAGTGGGCATGCATGGATAACTCTCCCCTTCTGTCAGGCCTAGCCCAAGGAACTCCAGGAGACCATGCAGATTCAGTTCAGCAATGTTTATTAGCTACAACCTCTAGCAAGAATCTTCCTAAACTGAAACTAGTTCCCAGGGTCAGCCAGTAAACACAGAGTGAATTCCTCAGGGAGGTGCCAGCCTCATCCTCTTATCTCTTCCCCTCCCTTCAGGAGACGAAAGAGGATGCTTCTCTCCCTGAGTCTGGCCTTCATAATTCCATTCCATCACATCTTCCATTAGTTAGTACACATCCCTTTCAGTTCAACATGTTTGAGACCATGGCCTATCAAAATATTATATTAATGTTTTTTAGGCATTCTTCAATGCCAACAGTGATCAGTACAACATAAAATGATTGAAAATATAACAAAGGTATTTTCACAGGGTTAACATCAACAAAAAGTGATCCTATGGTGAAAAACAAAATGGTGCTCCCTTTCCATTTTATCCTACCAAAAGTAGCAAGTAGTTTATGACATGCCCTGGGGCTACTCAATTCTGCCCTCCAACAGGAAGGACAGTTTGCAGCCTGGGTCATTAGTCGCAGGCTTTCTAACAGCAGGGCTGATCCTGTCCTTCCAGTAAACATTTCAGAAGTGTATCTCTTAAACCAGGGTTTCTCAACCTTGGCAACTTTAAGACGGGTAGAGTTCAACTCGCAGAATTCCCCAGCCAGTGCTGGCTGGGGAATTCTGGAAGTTGAGGTCCACCCGTCTTAAAGCTGCCAAGGTTGAGAAACCCTGTCTTAAACTATACAAACAATGAATACCAGACTAGATAATCAATTGCCATTCAGGCCAACTATTTCAGTTCGCTCCATCTGAGTCTGGCTTCTATATTACATCTCCAGAGGGGAGGATGTAGAGCTTTTGAGTCCAGTTTCCTAATTTTTCTTTATGTCTTTTCTTCTGCATGTTAGAGATAAGCTGGCCTTTACCCAGAGCCGAGTTGTAAACTATTTCTTTGATGGTTCGGGTTATGCTTTGGCAAAGAATATTGAGAGCAGAGGAAAGTTTGGCCTTGTGACTCGTTTTGATATAGAAGTTCGGACACCAAGTGATAATGGTCTTCTCCTTCTGATGGTTAATGGAGTAAGTAAAAAGAGAAAAGAAAGAACATATCTTGACTCATGCATCCTTATCTTGTTGATTTATATTTGCTCAGATATAGTATCAATAAATTATTTAAATTCTGTTTCTGAAGAAGATCCAATTGATTATTTATTTTAAGGTCTTTGGATATTATTTTCATAACATTTTATACTGCTTTAGATTATTGCTTGTATTTGAATTTTGCCTGCCAATTGTAAATTGCTTCAAGGTTTTCACATTGGGAAGCAGTATAGTAATTAATTAATATTAATAGGTGTATCTTCTGAGGAACACTGTAAAACAGAATACATATTTTTAACCTCTACAATTCCAATCTTTTCTGAAAAATCTAATGTTTGGGTTATTCAGAGTATGTTTTTCAGCCTGGAGATGCAAAATGGATACCTGTATCTACAGTATGACTTTGGCTTCAGTAAAGGCCCAGTGATTCTAGAAGATTCTATGAAGAAGGCTTTGATTAATGATGCAAAGTTCCATGAGGTGAATTACCTAGCTATTTGCATTTCTACCTAGTTTGTCCAACCACTAAAAAACATGTGGATTCCCACGGAACATTAGGGACAGAGTCATGTAGAAGGGGAATCTCAAGGTAGCTTGGAGGGTCAACACCTATAAGTGTCCAAATACAGAGAACAATCCAATACAGTCTGAATACAGAGAACAAATACTTGTCAATAAAAGAACACTTGAATAAAGGTTCCAAAAAGAGCTTCTTTTCCCTTTTCCCCAACAAGGAATAACCACCAATAGCATTTGAACTTTAGGGAGAAAAGGAATCATTACAAGTTGTGTAGAAGAGGAAGCAAATATAGAGTTGTCAGAATTAATTTGTAGAACGATCTTGACTCCAAACAATGAACACTGCAACACACTCTGTTAGAAGTAAAGCTGGGATGACAGCAACCATCCTTTCCCAGGCTCAAGAGAAACTTGATATTGACACACCTCAGCTGCAGCTGTTGCCCCACTCCCACCCTCAACCATGACATATCTGTTGCCTTGGATGGTGGGAGAAAGAAGCCTATGGTTTAAGCACTGAAGTGAGAACATATATACTACACATATATGCACACACACACACAAACCCATACTTTGATTGCTGTGAACTGCAACAGACAGATCTTCTAATGTAAATGGCTTCAATCTAGTCTGCAATAAAATATCAGCTAATCTTGCTGTGTTGTGTCCACAAGCCTTCAGTCACAAATAAATCAGGTCCTGAGTAAATCAGTATTTGGAGAGCCAAAATTTCCAGCTGCGCCTAGAGGAAAGCTGACATAATCAACCACAACATTCCTACAAAATGGAGGGACCAAGCAAAGTCTATTATAGCGTGAATATCCACTGAAGAAATTGGCAAGCAATTGAGGTACTCCAAATAATTTCTCAGTTCATTAGAATTAGGAGACATCCACACTAACTCTTAAAAAGAACTCTCTCTTGTAATACTTTTATTGCAGTCCCAAACCAGCAACATAAATACCAATAGATAAAATATGTGAACCTAAAACACACTTGAAGATGATAGGTGAATCCAAGATATTTTTGGTGGGTTTTATTAGCCAAAAGCAGAGTCTTGAGCTATAAAGCGAGTAATAAAAGCTGCTTATCTGATGAAAAAAATTAGAAACATAAAATGCATTCAAAAGTCCAGAAGTCACTGTGTACATCTCTATTTTAAAAGGAAATGCAATACAAGAGAACGCAGCCAACCATCTCATTGGTTCCAGAGCCATAAGCACCAGTTTGTTTGTTAAAAGGGAAGTATTAAAACTACCATCTAAGAAGGTGGATGCTAGAGCATCAAAATGTGTCCTAGAAAATGCTTTCCAGTATTTGGCTGCAGTTAAAAGAATAAAGCAACAGTTCCCAGTTCTGATTCAGTCTACAGAATGTGAAATTTTCAGGCATTCTGCCTAAATTATGTAAGAGAGTCTCTCTGGCTCTGTCATAGCTCATAGATAGTAAGAGCTCTGGTAAAAGATAATACAACAGTAATTATCCTAAAATGACCTTCATCCACCTTTAATGAAAATTGTCAATACACAGTAAAGCAACCCAACTGGAAGGGATTTTAATTCTAACTAGGAGTGCCAAGCTCTGCTTTGAACCTTCAACATTCCAGCTTCCACATGAAGGGCTGCATTGGAAACATATTATGGAGGCTTTAAAAAGGCTCTCAGAAATTAAGGTTCCATTTTCTCAAGACTGCAACCCTGGAATATGGCCTTAGTTGGGCTCTATAAAAAATGGGTTAGTGATTTTGCCACAAATACCTTTATGGTTCAAAATCATATCAAGTGGAAAAAGCACAAAATAGTTGTTGCGCTTGTTTGTGCCAACAGGGTTACATAACTGAAGCAAGCCTTCTAACTTCCTGTGGCGTCTAGGCTTTTAAAATGTCTAACCTGATTGAAACTGTTTTCATCAACGCTCCATCTTTATATCCTTGGCCCTTTAGCAATAAGCATAATTTTTATCTATTGATAATTTACTAAAAGGTGAATAATAGCACAGTATTGATTAAAAGCCCTTAAGGCTTTCCTAAATCCAGTAGAAGACAAAGAGAAGACCACAGCATCATCGGCATAAGATTTCTCAACTAATTTAGGGGCAAGACAGTTTAAAAGTAAGAATACAATTATACAAGCCTGTTTAATTCCTTTCCATGTCAGAATCAGATTTTAAAAACTGGCCTTGCAGGTTACATCTGATCCTCAGGTTTGTGTTCTCGTGTAATTTATACATGAGCAAAGCAATTGCCTTTTTTACTGATGAGGCCTTAGGCCTTCCCATAGGAATTGTCTTGAAACCAAATAAAACCCCGTGTTGAGAGTGGATCAACCAAAGTATTCAACATGTACAAAACCAGGAAAATTATAAAGAAAACAGCCCGGATTCCAAGAGTAGGTTTATTTCCTTCTGTTACTTTCAAACTGCAAAGATGATAGATACTGATAGAGTTAGGATTTCAAACAACCACTAACAAAAGCCAAAGGCAAATTATACATAATGTCAGATTATATCTGCAAGAAATAGTGTTTGTATACAGTAAATCATATAGGAATGTTTAGATGATTTGTACGTGTACGTGTATATATACACACACATAATAACCATCATGCTATTCTGTTTCAGGGTAAGCAATATTATGCAGAGCATGAAAACGGAGGAGGAAATAATAAGCCAAACAAGTAAAATCACGAGATAAGGGGGGGTCGGAAGGAATTTAGCTAAATCTAACTGGCAACACCACCATTCACTATACCTCTCTGTACTGTTCTGTCCTTGCAAACCATCCTTTCTTCCACCACATCCATCCACCACTTCATACATTGCATTTTGCTCTTTAAACTTCCCACAGCCTCTTTGAGAGTAATATCAGCTCCATTCAACAACAGGATTGGAAGAATGCAATCACTGTTTACCTGCACAATAACAAAGATAGCAAGAGTAAATGCAAAAAAAAAAAAGTGTGCCTGGGAAGGAGTTTGGTAGAATAAAGACTTGAAAAGATACAAGGTGACAATGAACAATATTTGGGAACTGCAATGTGGCTTTATGCTGGGAAGGGGTATACAGAACTGCTTTTTCTTTTGCGCAAGTCAGTGAGAAATGTATGAATGTTAGAAAAAAGTTTATTGTACGCTTATCAATTTAGAGAAAGCAGACACTAAAGTGAATGGGTTTGAATTATGGAATGCTTTGCATGATTGATGGTTGCTTGTTGAATGCGGTAAGAGTGGTATATGAAGAAAGGGGTTTTTTGCATGAGAATAAATAGAAAGCTTAACAATGGTTCAACATTGAGCAGAGAGTAAGGAAAGATACCTCATGTCCCCTTGGGGACATTAATATATTTATAGACAAATGCATAAAGAATTATTGTGGCAATGTTAGGGTGTGAATGTTAGGGACATGAACATGCTTATAATTGTATATGTAGATGACTGCATGTTGCTGGCTGAGAATTCAAGAGATCTGAGAATCCAAGAGACTTGCAGTGAATATTAGATAGATTGTATGATGTGATAAGGAGTAGGGATCTGAAAATTAATATATCAAAGGCCGAGGTAGTTGTGTTTCAAGGGAAAATGGGGTGAAAGATTGCAAGTTATACATAAATGGTGAAGACCTACAGCAAGTAGATGAACTGTGTATCTTGACAGAAATTTTACTAAAGATGGTAAAATGGATGGAGAAATATTAAGACATAGAAATGTTGGTAGAAAGGTAGTGGGTACTATATGGCCTATTGTGAAGGATTAATGTTTGCCAAAAGACATGAAAACAGCTGTGTACAAGAATGTGCTTCTGCCTACGTTGTTTATGGAACTGAGAGTTGGATATACCAGAAGAAACATCAAAGTAAATTTGAATGCAGTGGGAATGGATTACATAAGTGTGTGTGGTAAAATAAGAAGAGATAAGATCAAGAATAAATACGTGATGAATGAATGTGAATTGAATGCAAAAATGAGAGGCCAGTATGAAGAAACATGTTGAGGTGGTTTGGTTATATACAGGGAATGAATAAAGTCCAAATAGTAAATATATAGGGACCATGTATGGGTTGAGATGAAAGAAAAGACAGAGAAAGTTATGTTTGGATGGAGTTGATGATCCTCAGAAAAAGAGAGATGATGTTTAAAGAACAAAACATGTCTGGGGCGGTGTAGAGATACATAGAAGCAAGGATGAGTTTGCAAACATAGAAAGGCATGAAGAGGTTTAGTGAATGGTGTTGGTGAATACTAATTTTAGCTCCATTTTCTTTTTATTCTCTCATGTATTAAATTTATTTTGCTTAATATCCTTTTCTTATGCTTTGCCTAATCTTGATTATCCCAAAAGGGAACAGTATGATGGATGTGTACGGATGTTCATAATTCAACATTTTAAATTCCCATTTTCTTCCTGATTATATCATCAGGAGTACAAATATCTTTTGACTGATCCTGTAAGCCCTCTTGCCATTGACCCCACGTACGTCTGTACTGGTAAGACATCAGCATCTTGAGCAGCAAAGGCTGGAACTCTGGAGTCTTCCTAGGACTAAGCACCTGAAAGATATAATTTCCTGGGCCAAAAAAATTAAGGTGCTTGGGACACAAACCTGCCAAATACTGAGAGGAAAGAACAGGGAATGAAGATTGTTGAGCCTGCAGATCACCCTCCATGTACTACAATAGTTAAATCTATCCTTCTCTGCTCAAGTAGATATGAGCCATCAAGAATGGTAGCAGCTTGGCAGAGGTGTTCTTCATAGCATGATCTGGGCTCTGTTCCTTAGCATTTTTCATTGCTAAGCATGATTTAATAAGTTTTGCATACTGTATATGTGTGCGTACATACGTAATTATAGAAGATTTTAGTTCTGGCTTGGAGAAGGAGGTGAAATAGATGAAATGGTTGTTCAGCTCTGAGAAAATAGGAAGTATAAGAAAAAGACCCAGAGCAGTCCCACCTTGAACTTAAAAAGGGGCAGTGAAAGTTTTGGACTGGCTTTCAAGATTCTATTATACCCTACAACAATAAAGTAGCAATCCTGGAATCTTTATGGTGTCTGTTTCTTGACCTGGCCTACCTTGAACAGCTGACAGTAATGGAGCTTTAAGACTTCTTTGTTGATCCTTCCCATTCTTCCAGTGTTATCATTTGACCTGGGTCTACCTGCAAACACCTGAGAAGAAAGGTCCCCTCAAAATGTGTTTTCCTCTTCCCATCGTCTCTCTTTCTAAACTGTTCTGATTTTACAAACTCTTTATGAAACATTGTAAGGCATCAGCATATTGTTGTATGATGTAGACCACAAGACCAGAGACAGAGAGATATAACAGTTAAGGTGTTGGACTTCAAGCAGGAACATCAAGGTTCTAGTCAAGCCTCAGATTCAAAAGCTCCCTGGGTGATTTGGGGACAGTCCCTCAGTGCAGCTTAGCTCACAAGGGTGCTGTTGTTAGGAAAATAAGAGGAGGAGCATGCACACTACCTTTTGCTCCTGAATGAAAGGTGAGATATAAAATAAATAATACACTGGATTCTGTGCTGTCTTATACTGTGTCTTTGACCTGCATTGTTCTTCATTTCAGATATCTGTTATATACCATAATTCCAAGAAAATGATCTTGGTAGTGGATAGGAGACATATAAAAAGTATGGAAAATGAAAAGAAAAGTATGCCATTTAGTGATGTCTATATAGGGGGAGCTCCTACTGAGATTTTAAAATCCAGGTTGGTTTAAATCATTCAAAAGTTGTTTTCATTTATATATTGATGTTCATTCATAAATTAAGTGAAACATATAATCCTGTGAATTTAACAATCAGTTGTAGAACTTGTGAGTTTAGGTAGAATTATTTATGTATCAGCATTGTGTTGTAATAGAGGGCAAAGCAAATGACAAATTATGAGAGGACATCATTCTAGTGTACTGAATAATATATAGACAACCCTACTATCCTGAGGTGATTTTGGTTTGGTGTGGGAACAAACAGTGCTACAAAAGTTGGCTGAGGTTTGAGACACCCTTCCATCAACTGGGCACCCTCCAGACACATGGACTTCAACTCCCAGAATTCTCAGTAGTGGCCATGCTGGCTGGAGAATTCTGGCTGCTGAAGTTCGCCCATCTGGAGGGCATCTAGGTTGAGGAAAGGTGCTTTAGCATCTAACTGAGTCATTCTGCTCCAGCCAAGTGGGACACATTTAATTTTTACTCTATTATACATTCATTTTATATAATCACCTTTCCTCCAGTGTAGACAGCACTTCCTGATCTGTTGCACACTGCTTGTTTTCATTTTGTTTTTGTCTGGTCTGTTTGGGTTTTGATTATAGCTTTAAAAAAAAAAAATCCACACTTGCCAGTGGGGGGAAAAAATCTCAGATATGCTTTTCACAAAATGTCAGACCCAGACATAAGTGCACTTTAAGGCTTTGTTTGCATAATGTGAAAATGCCCATCTACAGTTCCTTCAGAAGAAAGCTGTGCATCATTTTAATGGGAGCAGCCATGATTTCCACATGCATCATGACAGAGTTCTGCACAAAGTTTGGACACGCTGCAAGAACTGATCATGTTGTAATGTTGCAAACTGCCAGGGAGTGAAGCTTCCCACCAACAACAGTAGATTAGGTTGTCCACTGTCTAGAATCATTCATACCATCATCAGAAGATGGCTGTGAAGCAGCAGTACTTTGCCTTATATTTAGTGATCTGCCACTGCTGGTTCCCAGTGGTAAAGAAGGAAACAGTATTACTTCACTTACTTACTTTCTGGTGAAGTATTGTTCTGCTCCCTCAAGCAACTTGAAAGTTTCAGGCATAAGCCTTCTCCTCCAATGAACCACTTTAAGGCTACCTGTATTCCTCAGGCTGAATTTAAAGGAAAGAAAGAGAATTTCCTCAGATATTACTTCTTTTCCATTTATCAGTGCAGTCTACTGTTTTCTTTTGCTTTGGTATCCTATACATACTTAGAATCTGCTAGCCATGACCCTTGACTCTTGACAACATCTGTCATGCCTTCACAGTGGTGTCAGCTCACACCTGGCTATCAGTACGGCCTTTAGGGGCTGTATGAAAGGCTTCCAGTTCCAAAAGAAGGACTTTAACTTGCTGGAAGAGCCAGGTACCCTGGGAATTGGTTATGGCTGCCCTGAAGAATCACTTGTAAGTATGGAATTGTGCTGAAGCCCCTCTATTTTCTGGGTTGGTTTTCTGTTATTTCTAAATGTATATATTCTTATTTTGTGATATTTTGTGTATTCTTTTGTGAATATCTTTGTTTTCTTTCACTAACTTGTGTTATTGGGAAATAAAAAAGGTAACATTTCTTAGAGCAATTTTTTTCTTAATAAATAATTATTCCTTTTGAGTAAAAGAATGGGAACTGGTATATTATATGCTACTGAATGTAGAATACATCTCTGAAAGAAAAGCAGTGTTATAGATTTTATACAGTCAGATGTTTTGACATTTTAATAAATATTTCTAGTCTTATCTTCTCTCACTCCACAGATCAGATTTTAACTTAGCTTTTTTATTTTTCAATGTGCATACTGTACTTCAGGTACGATCTCTAACATTTAACTACAAAATGATGAGAAAAAGATAATTCGGCATCACCATCTTTTGTGAGCAAAAGACCTACCATGCAAAATAAAAAAAAAATTAACATCAAATGAAGACAAAGTATTCTCTTCAGTTTTATTTCAAAATCATAAAATGTAGGGATAGTGTAATGTTTCCAAAGTTCTATAGTCAAATTCTCACTGTTGTCAATAGAGGTAGCTTTTACAAGCTGGCATTTAAGAATAGTTGACTTAGATACAGATATAGATATCAGGATCTTGATAGCACTGAGCTGGACAAGTGTCAACTACCCAACCTATCAAGACTTTTCCATCTCAAATTCCTGTAGGTGACATCAACAGTAGGCTAGAAAAATATTGTGAATGTTTGTAATAATAGTAGTCCCACTGATGACACCAACAGCAATGGTAATAATAAAAAAGGTCATCATAAGCCACTCCATCTTTCAGAGGGCTAATACAATTCATTTAGCAGAGAGTCAGTTGGACAATATTCCTCTTCCTACCTCTCTGTGTGCCATGAGATTGGAAATGGATTTTAGGTTCCTCTGGAGCTGCTTGATTTTCCAGCTGAGATATTACCTTCTATGGAAGGAGAAAAGAGACAGAAGGTGCATGTTTTCAAAACCTTGGTGCCATGAGATTCCAAATGTATTATCTGAACCCCATTCACTGGAACACACTGAGGCACAATTCCCCAAGCACTGTTATTGTAGAAGCTAATTTCATTTCAGCAGCATTTATGTGTGAGTCCTACTGAAAGGAATAATTATAGAGCAGCAGTGTTTGGTGAACTCTGGAAGAGGTTGTCAAGAGTATCTCTGTTACAGTGTGATAAAGAGTTCACACACACTGCTCTGTGATGATCACACATCAACATAGGAATCACTGGATGTTTGGAATGTGATAGCTGACCCCTTGGATTCTTCCTGCTATTGTTATTTTCACCTTGTGCTCTTTCCTCTCCCTATATATTTGCTTTGTTTACTTATGAACAGATGTCCCGCAAAGTATATTTTAATGGTGAAAGCTATATTGCATCCAGCCAGAAAATCTCTCCTTTCCATGCATTTGAAGGCGGCTTTAATTTCCGAACTTTACAGCCTAATGGACTGTTGTTTTATTGTGCTGAAGATGTAAGTCTGTTTTTTTCTCAAATTTTAAATGTATTTCTTTTAAAATAAATACAGTAAAGATAAAATCCTGTTTCCTTCTGAGAGAAAAAACTGCTTTTAAAGAAATGTAAGTGCAGAAGATATATTGAGAGACACTATGGATTAAACCCCATAAACCCCAATCCAATGAATTTAACCAGAGACTTCCCTGAGATAAACTGTAACTAATGTAATAACTAGATTTCATAAGACTTACCATAGCTAAATGTTTCACTGGGTTGGGGACAAAGAATTTAAGCCTCCCTACTGAGGATATAGTGAAACTGGAGAGAGAAAAAGATTACGTGTCATCAAGTCAGTGTTGACTCTCAGTGACCACATAGATAGGCCTTCTCCAGCATGAGATGTAGATGTAATTTGGGATGATGATGATGATGATGATTATGATGATAATTATAACTATAATAATATATATATGTATGCATTCACACACATATGCACATGCACATACATTCATATGCATACATACACACATCTTATATATATATAATACAAAGTGTTTTCTATAGTATTTATAACAATTAGATGATGATTAGTTAATTTAATTAAATGTAAAAAAAGTCTTCCTTTCAATTAGTTAATTTAATTAAATGTAAAAAATTAGTTAATTTAATTAAATGTAAAAAAAAGTCTTCCTTTCTCAGCAATAAGACCATGTT
Organism: Liasis olivaceus; assembly: GCA_030867105.1. NCBI lineage: Eukaryota > Metazoa > Chordata > Lepidosauria > Squamata > Pythonidae > Liasis > Liasis olivaceus. The sequence goes on along the minus strand of CM061349.1, from coordinate 233,689,624 downwards.
CTTCTCTTCATTTCAGTCAGAAGTGTTCTCTATTTCCATGGAGAAAGGAAATGTGGTTTTAAATGCAAAAGGTGTCAAAGTTCAGACAGAAGATGAGTCCTTTAATGATGGAAAGGCCCATTTTGTCATGACAACCATCTCACCTGAAAGGTAAAGTTATAAAATATATTTATTCTAGCACACATCTAATTATACCTGGCATTCATTATTCCACATTTGTTGGAATACCAAGTGCAACCTTGTTATTATCAGAGCAAGGTCTTCCTTAAGAAAATTAGGGTGGAAGAACTTTTGCTTTCAACCTTTACCAAAACTAGTTGGACACTTGATCTACATACAAAAGTATTATTATCCTTTCTTTAGCACTCAACACTCCAAGACTATGAATGCATCACTGGTGTACAAGGATAGGAGCAAGGACTGTCAGTAACATTAGACCCAAACTAAGTGTCTGTGGCAATCCTGCCATGGGGCACCATAGCAGTTATGTGGACCAACCGCCATGGGCAAAAATGAGAATTTGAACTGTAGGGGAATAAGTGGGGACAAGGCAGAAGTTTCCCTCTTGCACCAATCCTACATCCATGGAAAATTACAGAAATGTGATCAATTTTCAATTCCTGCACTTCTTTGTCTAAAATGCTACTATAGCATCTTGGCTGTAGCCTATTAGATTAAATTATATATTACCAGAGCTGGTCAAAACTGAGAAACTGATTAGGGAACTGTGTCTTTCAGAATGCTGTCCTGTGTGGATGGTGCCACCTAGTGAGTCATTCATCAACATTCAAGAAGTAACGATGCATTTTCTCCCTTGTCAGCTATGTTCCTTTAAAGATTTCCTCATGAGATCTATGTTCTCTGCAGGCTTGAGCTTTTGGTAGATGAAAAAAGACAGAGCAAAAATAATCCAGCGAAGGATAGAACCGAGGGAAAGCCGGTGAGCACCAAGAAATTCTACTTTGGGGGCTCACCCCTCAGTACAGAATTAGCCAACTTTACTGGCTGCATAAGCAATGCCTATTTCACAAGGTAAGTGCATTTTGGCTTCTTGTGTCCTTTTCTTGAGCCAGGATATTGCTAGCTGAGAGTTTGTTTGTTTGTTTGTTTACTTCCTTTTTTAATTAATGTTTTGCTGTATTGTAAGTGGTTACTGGTTTTGTTTTGTTTTTAAAAAGCAACGGAATCTGCATTGCATTTGTAGGAAAAACAAATGAACTCACTGTGGGGTAATATATCAATTCTTTTTTTTCAATCCGTTCAGTGGTGTCCAGTTCTCGGAGACTACTTGGACAAGTCCCCATTAGAAGCACCCAAAAGGTCATATAACAATGAGTAGGCTTTAGAATTATCCAAAATCATTCATTAATAGAGTTCATGGGGAAGGAGGAGAGGAGAAACAGATAGTTTACTTATTTAATATACATTTAGTCAGAGTCTTAAGATATACCATAGAAGTTAACTTTACCTAGAAGTAAACCTATCAGAAATAACTGGTTGTCCTTCTGGATTATATCTGAACAGAATTAGGCTTCATCAGTATTAAGCAGCTTTCAAGTTGCACTTTGGACAACTGAGAACATGAAACAAATAATGTTGTTCCTGACTGTCTGTCTGTCTATTTATCTATCTATCTGCAATTTTCCAGCTTCGCTTCAAGGCTTATGTAAAATATATAAGCTTCTTGTCACTAAAAATTAGTCATAATGAAAACTATAGCAGATTTCATTCATTATGAAAGATGAGATTAATTTTAAGCAAAAATTTAAGTTTAAGCCAAATTGGGCATTATCACTAGTAGTTTGTATACTTCAACTTGCATTTCAGATAAGCAAAATTTATAAAAACGTAAGAAAAGCCCAGCTGGGTCAGGCCAAAAACCCATTGATCCAGAATTCTATGTTCCACAGTGGTCAACTGGATATATACAACTTTATGGACAGGAGGGCACTAACCTACTTCTACCTGCAAAATTTGAGTGTTTGATTGAACGCCATGGTTTCAGCTGATGATCAGCTCTACAAAGAAGGCACCTTAGTTACAACAGAGCAGGATCTGGGACCTCTCTGACAGCTAGTGTTGGCTGTGAGCTAATACACTCATGTTAATTATAGGTACTGCAGATATCTAAGGATCCACTCAGCTGACAATAACACAAGTAATAATTTTTTTTATAACAATGGAAATTGAGATATATCAATCTCAGTATATATGCAAAGTCAAAATTGGTTTAATAAGAACAGTGTTGCACTTTTCCTTTAAATAGATTAGATCGAGATGTTGAAGTGGAAGACTTCCAACGGTATCCTGAGAAAGTTCATGCATCTCTTTATGGATGTCCAGTGGAATCTCCTCCAGTTGCCCTTTTTCACAAGAAAAGAAAAAATTCTTCCAAGTCCAAGGAAAGACACAGCAAAAGGGTTAGTGAGTGTCCACATCTGGTTTACAGTTTTCCAGATCAGAACCCATATTAACCAATAGCAGAATTCTTTGGGCCAGATAAGCAGATTCTAAGCCTTTTTAATTGGAATACCACTTCAAATGAATGTAAATTTATCCTGTTCAAAAGTTCTAATTTTTAATGAATGGTATTAATAAAAAAAGAATTGCAGTAATTTAGTAATCATACTAATGTATTCCATATTACTTAGATTTAATACATTTCCCAAATACTTGACCATCATTATTAATGCCATTTACAATCCCCCTTTTACCTATGAACAGGTGTTTAAAAAGTATATAAATATCACTTTAAATGCATTTATTAAGTAGTTAAAGCTAGGTACTCAGGGAAGTGGTGACTCTGTTTCACTTGCTATGTTAAATCCAAGACTTTAAGCCAGAAATACTTTAATTGGGATTCCTGCACTAAGCAGCAGATTTTATTGAATGGTCTAAGTCAGTGTTTCTTAAAGTGTGGTCATGACAAGCAGCAGCAGCAGCGAATGCATCAATTTTAACTTTTAATATGGTAAATATCTATAAATATAGCCCATACAAATAAAAGCATTTTGGGGGTCCTCCATAGTTTTTCAAAGTGGGAAGGGGTCCTAAGAGAAAAAGGTTAAGAAGGGATAACCTGGGGATTATTTTTCTAGAGTGCTTTTCTCCAAATCCAGCCCATTTTAAAACTTGATCTTCCTTTTGTCAGTTCTACCACGACACCACATTAAGTTGTATTCTACTCAGTTGGGGGGCTGATTATTCTGCTGATGGAGAAACAAGAGTTCTGGGCCTCTTTATATCATTTCTTTCCAATGGTCCACTGGGATGGGACGAATAAAATGAAGATAATGGTAACTGAAAAGACTTCACCTATCAAAGAATAAATGTAGCCTGTTTGAGGAGTTTTTAAATTATTTTTATCAGCAGAAATGTCCTCTGCCTTGTTTCACCATGTCCTATGCAGTTTTGATGTAACTCACAGCTAATCTGTCCAGATAGTATGGCAGTAGAGATAAGATCTGAACCATATTTCCTGGAGAAGAACATTTAGAAATGTATGCAGAATGAAAACTGTGCCTGTCCTGCAGCAGTTTATTGATTAAATTTATTTTCTTTCTTTGAAGGTTGAAAAAGATAAAGGGACATCCCATTTTTCATCGATCATTAAAAAAGGAGAACAAGAACTGAGGAGTCAGAGGGACCCACACTGCCACTCCTCCAGTAACCCCAAAGCAACTGAACAGGCATATCTCTTTGGAGGGACAGCAAACAGCCGGCAAGAGTTTGATTACTTACCAGAGGATTTCCATGAAAGGTATAGTGAGTAATCGTAACATAATATAGTTATGGTATTTAAAAAAAAAACTATTCACATATTTACTCATTATTTATTTATTTTATTCAGTTTAAGTGCTACCTGACTCCAAAACAACTCTGGATAGCTCACAATTTAAACAATACAAAATACAATATAAAATATAAAATATAAAAGCTGGTTTGGTCTAGTGGTTAAGGCTAGAAAGGAGACTGAGTTCTAGTCCCTCCTTAGGCATGAAAGCCGGCTGGGTGACTTTGGGCCAGTCGCTCTCTCTCAGCCCAACTCACCTCATAGGGTTGTTGTTGTGGGGAAAATAGGAGGAGGAAGGAGTATTAGGTAAGTTCACCGCCTTGAGTTAGTTATAAAAATAATAAAGGCAGAATAAAAAATCTAAATATATATACACACACACACATATACACATACATATACACATACACATACACGATCAGCATCCATCCAAACAACAATGTATATACAAGAACATATCTAACAAGGGAACTGTATCCACTCTACCACAAAGCCAGATTTTCAAGGCCTTCTGGAAAGCCATCATCATGGGAGCCAAACAAATCTCTGAAGGATATCATTCTAGAGGGCCAGTGTTGCAACAGAAAAGGCACAGTGCTTGGGCCACGACAGATGGCATTATGTAATTGAAGGGACCCATAACACACCAATTCTGTCAGCATTTACCAGATGAGCAGACATGTGAGAGATAGCTGGTCTCTCAAGTAACGAGGCCCTATGCCACGTAGGGCTTATAAATGATAATCAGCACCTTGAATTGCACCCAGAAGCACACTGGTAACCAGTGCAGCTCACAAGGTGCTGCTGTCACATGGGCAAACCAAGGCATGCTCATCACTTCCCACACCATTGCATTCTGGACCAGCTGAAGCTTCTAAGTGGTCTTCAAGGGCAGGCCCATGTAAAACTTATTGCAATAGTCAGACCATAAGGTGACTAGAGCATGAGTGACTATATGAAGATCTCCTGATCCAGGAAGGGGAGCAACTAGTCCAAACAATGAATCTGTGTAAAGGCCTAATTGGCAACAGATGCCACCTGCTCTTCAAGCAGCAACTGTGAGTCCAACACACCCTCAGATTACACACCAATTTTGAATGGGGAAATACAACTCCATTCAAGATTAGATATGGAAAATCCTCAAATCTGTGGAAGGGGAGGAACTAATATCCACACCCAGTCAATCTTAGTAGGATTAATGTAGAGCTGGTTTCTCCCCAGCCAGACCCACACAGCCTCTAGGCTTTGGAAGAAGACCTCCACAACATCATTTGGCTGGGTCAGGGATATCATCAGCTATCACAAATAAAAACTCTACTTATTTTTGACATTACACTATTCTCTGGAGGCAGCATATTTTCTTCTTCAGCTTGTGAATGGAAATCAGTATCTCTTTCATAGAAAAATGCCATTTTTGTTTACTAGATCTCAGTTCTCCATTAGCTTAAAGACTCATTCATCCCATGGAATGATTTTCTACATTGCTGATCAAGTGGAGGAACATTTCATGACCCTCTTCATTGCCCATGGACGACTTATTTATATGTTCAATAGAGACCACCAGAAATTAAGAATTCGAACCCAAGAGAAGTACAATGATGGCCAGTGGCACAATGTAAGTGGGAACTGAAGGATCCAGGGAAAATCTTTATATGCTTTCAAAAAGTGCTGTTTACCCAAAAAAAGTCTGTCTAAATTGGTGATTAATGGAGGTTTTAATGCAATAAAATGTCATACCTTCCGACGACCAGGAATAAAACAGCCCATCCTGCATATACAGTTTTTAAGCTATACCAAAATGTTATGGAGAAAAATGATCAGCTGTACTATCCAAATACTGTTATGTACTTCTAGAGAGTGTATTTTTGTCATATCTTGTTTTATATTTTAAAAATATTGAGAAACACTCCAAAATACAGCTGAATGCAATTGATTTCATTATGAGAATGTCTATTGTGATATCTAAATCCAGTTGTTTACGTTATCTAACTGGCACTGTTGAAGAATGTCAAATAGGATATCATCAGCAAGATAAAGTTACATAAGTTTTTTAAAAAATCAGCAGGATTAAGAAGATGAAAAAGGCTAGGTGATGTGGGCTGTTTAAAAAATATTTGAAATTTTTTTATATCATACACCAGCCATCTACCTCAAAACTGAAACCTCCAGGATAGCTAAGACTGCATTAAAAAGTACATCAGTAGAATTGCAACAATAAAAATAAAAATAAGGAATAAACAGCAGCAAAAATTAGAGCACAACAGCTCACAACAAAAATATAATCCAGTAAACAACTTAAATCATTGTGTGTGTGTGTGTGTGTCTGTGTATGTGTTTGTATGTGTGTGTGTGTATTCACTTCCATAAAAATGCATAGATATTATACAAATATGAGCTTGTTCGTCTCATAGAATAGGGAGAATTTATGCTATGTGTCTGTTCAGAAATAGGTCCCTTAAACACTGTACTGAGAGAACCAGCTTACTATTTTATTATTTTACTAAATGACAAATTGTTTACTTTTCATACTAAGTAAAAAAATAACAATAGGAATACTAGGAAAATCTCATCAACAACCTTTTCTATTTAAATGTTGGTTGAAAAGTGAGCAGGATAGTAGAATAGCTCTCACAATTTTCTCTAAGCAAATTCCTGTGACATATTTTCCATTATCTTTAATATAAGCATGTTGTTGTTGTTTTAAAAAAGGTAATGTTTGTTCGAGAGAAGAATATTGGTCGTTTGATTATTGATGGTCTCAGAGTACTAGAAGACAGTCTTCCTTATTCTGATAATGTATGGCCAGTTACTACTCCTTTCTACATAGGGGGTGTGGCACCAGGAAAAGCTGCTAAAAATATCCAGGTAAATACATTTTTCTATAATAAAGAAAATATTTTTCTATAATTTCTGTGTGTGCGTATTGGTGAGACAATTAATAGAATCATAGTTGGAAGGTGGCAAAGAGATCGTCCCGTCCAGTCCAATCCCTTGTCAGCGCAGGCCACCACAGCATCTCGACAGATGAACATCCAGCCTGTTTGAAGCCCTGTAGAGCCATGCTGGCTGGAGAATTCTGGGAGTTGAAGTCCACCCATCTTAAAGTTGCTGAGGTTGAGGAACCCTGCTGTAGAGAACTCACCACATCATCTGGCAGCCTGTTCCCCTGGCTGACAGCTTGTACAGTCAGGAAGTTCCTCGTGATGTTTACCCTGAGTTCCGTTTGGTCCTATCCTTCCCCTCTGAGGCAACAGAGAATCAGTTGATTAGGCTGCTATCATCAAGCCTACTCCATAATCACATACTTTGCTTCTGTCTTGGTTTCCATTTCTTTATAATCACAAGGCTAAAGAAAACATAAAAATGAAAGCTTTTATCTCTTCCTTACTTCATTTCTGTTTGTTTCCTTAGATTAACTCAGTGTACAGTTTTAGTGGTTGTCTCGGCAATTTACAACTCAATGGAAAGCCAGTCACTTCTCCTTCACAGACCTTCAGTGTAACTCCTTGTTTTGAAGGACCATCAGAAGAAGGAACCTATTTTTCATCAGAAGGAGGATACATTATACTTGGTAATGGGTTGTTCTTGTGGTGCTGGTGGTAGTTGTTAAACCTTCAGACTAAAGCCTGTGGCTACTGATGCAAGAAACAGGAAAATATATATTTAGGGTTAGCTAGTTACTTATTTTAAAATTATTCTGGGTGTTCTGCTGTATTACTGGCATATAGTAGACTACATTTCTCCAAATACTTTTGCATTACATCAAAGGCAGAAATCCTTACAACTATAACAATACCTGTATAATCATTATGCTGGTTTCCTGATCTAGTTGAGACTATAACACAATTTCTCAAAACTTGGTCTCCATGTATGCAAGGACAATAAATCCCAGAATTCCAGTTTAGATACTGGCTAGAAATTCTGGGTTATAGTCCCAATAGTTGGGGGGACAGGCATCAGTTTAGGGAAGATCATATTATTAACACAATACTATAATTTTACCTTTGCTCAGGTATAGGAGATGCAAATTATCACTAAACATTTTTACCCATACAGTGGTTTGTTGGATAAAACCATATCAAGACTATGGGAATTGTACAGGGCATTGTCTCATTAAGAGAAGTTAACCCATCAGCACATTTTCAGGTTGAGATTCTGTTAAGCATGTACACAAAGTACATGAAAGCAAGAATTATATAGCATATCTAAAAGAAATTATTTGAAGTCAGAATTTTAGAGCATAGTACTAAAGAATTGCTTCGAGTCACTGAAATTTAAAAAGTAAACACCTTCAAATTTCCAAAATTAAAAGAGATAAATAAGATCTGTAGTTATTGCTTCATCTTCTATAAAATGTGAGCAATTTCACAGTTAACTTTAGTGGGAAAATAACGCATTTTGTGACTTTTCCTTGCAGATGAATCATTTAGTTTGGGCCTAAAATTCGATGTTGTTTTTGAAGTCCGCCCTCGGCACAGTTCGGGAATACTAATGCATGCACATAATGTAAATGGAGAGTTCCTCAACATACATATGAAACACGGACAGGTATGAGAAAGGACCAAACACTCCTCCCCATTTTTATATTCTGACTTTTGAAAACCAGATGCTCCACTTTTTTTGTCAAGCACCTTGTGTTCCTTACTTTTAATATCAACAAGTTCCAATTTCTGAAATAAGTAACATCATTTATCAAGTGATCATTTATTTATAGCATGCTCCAAAAATATCTCAGCTCAACTCAAACATATGTGTGGATATCTGAGGGCTTTTTAAAATGAGTCAGTGGGAACTAAGGGGGAAAAACCCCACAGAATCCTCAAGAGCAAATAAAGAAGTGCTTTTATGATACACAGAGGTTTAGGGAAATGCCCCTTTTCTTAAGGATTTTATAATATAACGTACTAGTGCTTATAGGTTTTGAGAAGCAGCAAGCCTCCTATTGCACTTAGAAATAAATGTTGCAAATATCTGACTTGAAAGCTATAGTGGTGCACTAGTGTATTGAAATATTTAAAATTAAAAACCAGAATTAATCCCCAATTGAATTTCCACCTAAAATCTAGTAGGCATTCATAGACCATATTCATACTTCATCCCTACCTGCTCCTGATCTGCCCTAATGCCAGCTTAACTCTTGATCTGACCACCCTAATGCCAGGTTAACTCAGTCTTTAAAAAAAACCCTGTCTGGGCTGAGAAACTACCTCCTTTTCTATTGGGCTTCTTTTCTTAATAAGTTCATCACTTTTTCAAGTAATTTGAGATAGAAGAGTTTCACCCCACCTCCCACCCACCACCAGAAGATGATGTTGTCCACTCCTGCCCCTCCAACAGGGCAACCTGGCAGTGGGAATATGTTGAGTATGCAGTTTTCCCCAAAGCTGCTTTCCACTTATGGGAAAGGCTGCCAACAGGGAGGAGTCAAGAGAAGCAACTGGTAGATACAGAAAAATGTATTGGAGTACACAGAAGAGGACCTCTGCAATGTAATCCTAAATGAAGCTAGGGAGAAATAAAATAATGGGTCTAATGTTTTTGCCATCAGAGGCAATGTAGTTCCACTTTTCCAACCTGGACCTTTCCAGATATGGTAGAACTACAAATCCCAAAATTCCCTAATCAGGGTAGCTCTGGAAATTCTGGAAATTTCAGTCATGGCTCACCTGGAAGATGTAGTGTTGGAAAGGTCCAGTGTGTGGGTGGTTAGGTTTGTTGGGCTTTTCAACCTAGCTTATTTATACAACACTTTCTACCATTTCATCTCATGTTTATTAACTGACCTTATCCATTATATACAAAATGATTTACCTTGAAGAACTTCAAACAGTCTGATGGTTAATGCATAATTTCAAAGATTTCTAATAAGCACACTTTTTAAAAGCTTTTTATTTTTTCTGATTAACCAATTATATTAGAACAAATAATACCCAGTAAAACATATACTTAATTCAGAACATTGTTAAATCAAAATTTGTGTCTCCCAAATAATTATTATGCTGTATAACATATAACATATATTATATAACATATATGATATGCTTTACAACATACAGTTCAAATATTGATAATATAATCATAATTCTGCCTATTCAGCAATAAATCTTACTGAATTTGACAGGCCTTTCTCTACACTGAAAGTGCATGTATAATTGCATCCTAAGCATAAGAAGTAAGCCTTCCTTAACTGAGTGACAAAGGGTATGGAAACAAACTTCTATTTCTAGTATAAACCTTGAGGCTGGTGAAATATATTTTAATTTTTTAAGATAAATATTTTTAGGCAATATTAAGATTCTAAATTAGAACTTAATTACTTTACCAGGTTATTGTGAAGCTGAACAATGGCATCAAAGATTTTTCAACTTCAGTTACACCAAAACAAAGTCTCTGTGATGGCAGATGGCACAGAATTGCAGGTGAGTCAACACCACAAGCTCTGTAATAATGGTGATTGTGGATTATCTCTTTAGTTTAAACCCTAAAATACTGAAGAAGCCTCAGCCAGGAGGACATAGTAGACAGGCAAGTCTTTTCAAAACTTTTTTTTTTTTTAACTGGTGGCCTGGAGGTATTAAAATACCTTATTGTCCTCTTCTGTTTTGCATAACAGTTATTAGAGATGCTAATGTGATACAATTGGATGTTGATTCAGAAGTGAATCATGTAGTGGGACCATTAAATCCAAGAGCAATTGACCACAGAGAGCCCGTATTTGTTGGAGGAGCACCAGGTAAGATTAGTCATTATTATAACACTTTATTTTAAAAAATTAAGACAATGAACTGTTTAACATTTTTATTATTTATTTCAATTTATTAACTGCCCAACTCCAGTGGACTCTTTAAAGTAAAAAACACTCCATAAAAGTGTTCTTCACTCATACTGATTTCCAAAAATGTACACAAAACTATTGCTTTGTTTTAAGGCTGTACAATGACCAATAGAAAACATGGGCATTACAGAGAACTTGATGTTTAATGCTTTTATTTGATAAAACAGAGTAATTTATAAACATATAGGAACACTTATTTCTTATATCCAAAAAGATTGATGTAATCAGAGATGTTATGTAGTTAGTACTCTAATCACTTAAAAAAAATAATGATTTAGGTTTTGAATTATCTTTAGCGTTAATTTCCTCTATGTACTAGAGGCATGTGAAGATATTTCTAAGTGCCTTGAATATCCATTAATACCACTAAATAATTAAATATACTAATAGAACCTTTGGAATAATAATTTCATCACAAGGAAAATCAGAAGCCAACAATTTTATAAATAACAAACCCTCCAAATCTGCTATCTTTTGAAAACCTTTTAATGATTTTCAGGCTGACAAATAATATATACTAATCATAATATGTGTGTGTGTGCACGCGCATGCGCGCATGCCTTCAAACCAGTATTGACTCCTGGCAACTGCCTGGACAAGTTCCTGCAGTTTTCTTGACAAGATTTCAGAAGAAGTTTGCCATTGCCTCCTTCCTAGGGCTGAGAGGGAGTGACTGGCCCAAGGTCACCCAGCTGGCTTTGTGGCTAAGGCAGGACTAGAACTCACAGTCTCTCAATTTCTAGCCTGGCACCTTAACCATTACACCAAATTGGCTCTCCACTAAATCATAATAAATCTTCATATATATAAATATAGTACAAATTTAGCCATTCAGAATAGGTTAATCCTATAATGATATTTATTAGCAGTCACAGTATATTGCATATTGAATAATAAATAATAAATACTATTATTGAGCTTAGAACTATGGGGAACTTAGGGAGGTTCCTTATAGCACATTTATCCCTCTAATTCAGGCTTATCTATACAGAGTGATAGTTTTCAAGAGAGAATGGAAATGCCATGGATTAAATCTAGATCCTTCTGTCTTCAAACTGTTCTCTATCATAGTTTAGACCTTCCCCCTTAGCCATTTTATATCTGAAAAATTTACAGTGATAAAACAATGTGACTAAGCACTCCATATATTTAATGGATGCTTAGCTCTCTCTCTCTTCCAAATCTGTGGAAAAAGAATAAAGCACAAATTCTAAATAACTCAACTCATGAATGCTTCTGTTTCATTTGGGTGTATTTTCTTTTCCACTGCTGTGCCACAGTCCATCTCAGCAGCCTGCAACCATTTAGGGCCATATCAGACATTTGAAAAATGCTCAAAGAACATGGCTGCCATGGAGAAACCTGCCCAGTCACAAAATGGCTGCCATTTACACTCAGTCATAAAACATCTGTTTATCAAAAGGAAAGCTGGGGAAGTGGGTCCCTGCTAACTCTCTCACCACTCCTCCAATTTGTATATTAAACTGTTAGCTTCAAATTAAATATCTGAATCATGCGTCCAAATCAAAGGTTCATACAGTTCTACATCAATCTTCAGCACATTTTCCCTCAACCCCACCCTGAAAACATAGACATATTTACAAAGCATTTGGCTGCAGCCATTCACTATTTCTGTTTTCCAAGAATACCTATAAAACCAATGTGTTTGAAAATAAAGGTGATTTTAGAGGATGATGTTTTGCTTTGTATCTTCTTTTTTTATTTTAAAAGTAGATCAGTTGAGAATTTAAAGAATAGGATAGAGCAACTAGCAGGCCCTATAAGAAACATGTTTGTCATACCATTTCCATCCTTTTGAGTAGGGGTCCCCTGATCTTGAGCTTTCTATGAAGCTTCTGGAGGAGGGAGACCACCACTGTCTGTCAAATCCTCTTTCTAATGTATTTCTCCAGCTCCAACCTCCAACCTTCTTTTCTTTCTTTTAGTTTCAGAATGTCTCAATGATTTTTTTAAACAAAAAAAAGTTCAACTTATTTAAAAAATTAAAACACAATAGAAGCGGTACTAAGTTGGGTAATAAGTGTATTTTAAAAACATCATATTCCAGTTAAATCCACTGCCAGCAACATACTTGCATTTAGATACTGTAATATCATCTGTGAACAACTTATGGCTAATAGTGTTTTTAACTTCTCCACAGAAGCTCTCCTGACATTCAGCCTAACCACACGTAATTCCTTTACTGGATGCATCCGTAATTTTATGATTGATGAAAGGCCAGTGATTTTCAGTAAGGCAGCTTTGGTCAGTGGCGCTGTGAGCATCAACATATGTCCTGCCGTTTGAAAGGCTGGTACTACAAAACTACAAGGACATATACAGCACTGAAGAAGCAGCAAAAGCTGTGCTGTGTTCAATTTTCAGTATCAGAAGAATTAAAATATATCACTTGTTTTAAATACATGACACAGCATAAAGCTTACAATCATTACAGCTTTGTATGCAATTTTTATTTTTGGAAATGCAGATTCCTAACCTGTATTGGGAAAAGCCATCTCTATTATAACTGGGGAATGAAAATGACCAACCCAGTGGGCAGAAATGTAAATCCACTATAGTAATAGTCATAGACATGCCTGACTCTGCATTGGATAATAGCATTGTGCAAATCAACAAGCCTGATGTCACTGCTTTGCATCTGAGGACATACCATTCCCCTTTCATAGAGTAAGCTCCAAAGAATTCCCTTTGACAGTAGCTATTGTCAGCATTTCAGGAGCAAATGACTTGGCTGCTGTGGGTTTCAACTTCAATCCACTAGAAATCATTTTATCCCAACAGGAGTTTGATGATAAACCTCAGTTGGGTGCTGTGTCTTGGGGTGAGTTAATTCTGTTCATGGTGTGTTTTGCTGCATGTATCTTACAGAATAAACTATGTAACAGACATGTTTCACTAAAACAGTATTTTCTGAGTTTCCTTTTCCTATATTTTTTTGTTCAATTAGATTATGGTAAACTAGTATGAATTTTGTTCAATTTCCAAAGCCCATTGAAGCCCTATAAATTTTAAAACTTTTTAAATCTGCTTCTACACATAATAAAATAAATTGATCCATTATTAGCAAAAGTAGACATTTTATGCATCTGTTACTTGTTTTATAGATCTATTTAAACTACATAATTCTAACCTTAATGGTAATTATTAGAAAATCAGATTTTCACCCTATGAAAAAGGAGTTATATACATGGAAGTAAAGTTATATATTTATTACTTAAACTAATTTTAAGGGAAACTTAAGGTTAAGGGTAGTTAAGGGTACTTAACTATACTAACTTTCCATTTTAACATTTTTATCAAATAATATTCAGCCTTGACATTAGATATATATTGAACTGCACATGCTTTTAAACTATTTAAAATGTTTAAAATTCCAAATGCCAGACCTACAATCCTAACTTTTATAGGATTCATTTATTCATTTTCCTACAGTGAAATGAGAAACCATGCCAGTTGACATGAAAAGAATAATCTTTAATACAAATATTAAATAATATAAAAGAAGCAAAATATGTTGTCTATACCCAGAAATTTTTATAAAACATTTGTTGGTAATACTTAATGTTAAACCAAAAAAAATTATTATTCTAGGTTCTAGTTGTCCTAAATGTAAATTCAGAATGTCAAGAAATATTTGTCCCGTCTCTTGCAGTTACCAAACATCTTCCCAGGATAACAACATACTTATCCTCTATCAATAATCTAATAAAGACTGAGGCTCTGTGTGTGTGTGTGTGTGCGCGCGCACACACACACACACACACACACACACACACGGGACAAGTAGCTTGCACCAAAATGTATCTTTGGCTGGGAATACATGTTCCTAAAATTATCTGAAGGTAGAATACAGAGCAGTTAGTTACCTTTATATTTAAGGCTGATAGCACCTCTATACTGTCACTATTTTTATTCCCCAGTATCTCCAGAGCACAAGGCTGACTAACATTCATCTTCACTTCTGCTAGCTTCCAGAAACCACAAACTATTCAGTGATTTTCTCCAGCAGACTAATACAAAAATTGACACCTATTACTTAAATTACTGCAAATCAAGATATAATAAAAATACCACCAACCCCACACTACATAAAAGAAAAATAAAACAAATCCAACAGTTTATATCATGAGGAAAAGCTTTCCACCTGTTTAGGGGCCTTTCCTCCTACAGTTAAAATCCTTCTGCAAGCTATGAAGCTAAAAAGATAGTGTGTCAACATTTTTGCAAGCAAATAACATTCCCAGGACTGCTAATCATATTGCTACAGGGGCTGGAAAGGGACAAGTACCTCCTAAATGATACTGAAACTCAGGAAAAAGAGGCAACATGAGGCAAGAGTTCCCCCCAATGGGAAAACAAACCACCAACGAAGTCTGCAGCATTGCAATAAAATACCAGCTTTGCTCCACTTTCAGATATACTGGTATCAGAATAGGGGGAAAAATTACTTAGCTCTTGAATATCAACAACATTAAGGGAAAACTCGGATTCAGAGCCAAGTCTGAACTGATACAAACATCTGATACAAGCTGATTACAAGTCACTTGCCTCTTCCCCCCACAGATGCCCATGGGAAAAACAGGGCATGTAGAAGTACTCTTATAAAAATAGTAAATTGCCTATTACTAAATAAAACATCAATTCTTAGGATTCTATAGTATTTACACAGCCAAGTATAGGGCAAATTAATGAATATGTTTCTTCTTGGACTATTCTCTGCAAGGATACAAAAGGTCAAAACTGTCTCTTTTGATGAAGCAGTATATGCAATCAAGTCTTCCTTCTGCTTCATGTGCATTTTACCACCTGCATGGGAATAACAGTCAGTGATAAACTTCTATTTATCCACCTCAAAATAAGTAGAGGCAAAATTACAACCAATAAATGCCTTCTAGCATTTGAAGGTCAATATATCTACAAAACAGAGAACAGCAAGCTTGCATACTTCAACTTTTTTGAATAAACAGACAAGTTTCCATTTTCTATCCAAGAGTAAACCATTTTCATTATACAGTTTACAGTATTTTCAGTTCTTTTTTGTAAGAGATCTGGATACTTGATTGTTAAACTGCTTCTTGATTGCATTACTCTGGATGTTCTGATTGTATATTATACAAGTTACTTGCATGTATAATGCACTAATGTCATCAAATTGTATTATCTATCCAGGCCCACCTTTTATTTCCTTACTTTACTCCAATGATTTCATTGAGAAGCAGTTTTATAAAAATTAATCTGTCATATGAACCTGCTACCCAAATTTCTATTTTCCTAAGAACTAGGGAATTTTTTTTCCTTTGAGACAGAGGCATTAATTTGTGATAGCAAAAGCCATTACATAATTTCAGTCACTTATCAGACTGATTTGCATTCCTGACAATCAACATATCACACAGTAAGAAAGTGGCAATACTGTCATAGTTTATGAGTCCTGAAGGAAAGGAACAAATTATAACTGTTAAGCAGTGCTGATATTTTTTTCAGAGCCACATAAACTATATTTCATTGTATGTATACTTTGGTTTACCTCTTCTCAGAGTTACACAGATTAGCTAGGTTTATCTAGGCTATTACAAAGTCATTGTGAAAAAAATCATGTTCAATTATGATCTTAACTAATTGTGACATTTAGCAATATTTCCTTTGCGCTGAAAATTTATACAGACTTAGAACTTTCAGTAGTACTAAAAATGCAGGAAAGAGATAAGCAATCAAAATTTTTAGAGTGGTATAGTTTAATGTGATACTGTTTCCACTGGAGGAAGATGACAGGCTATCATAATGCACTCCTGGTTTCAGACCTGAAGTTGCACACCCAATGGCCAGCAGTTAAGCAGGCTAGAGCAGCTTAAATCAGTGTATTAACTGTACCTATTTCAAGATTATCAGAGACTCATCCTTTTGTTATATTTGACTCAGATTAATTTACTGTCTCAGCAAATGGCAGCATGTCACTGACCCTGTCTAGGCTCAGAAGCTAAGCCAGTCAGGCCAAAGTGTGACTTAGAGAAAATGCCTCAATAGAATACAAGGGCTATTAGCAAAACCTCACACCATGGAAGAAACCAGTAGCAAGCCACTTCCATATAATTTAAAGGATATTTTACTTTTTAACTTGTTCTACAGTATGGATGTCTGCTTTTAGAAAGGGAAACTTCTGCTGTTATTTGTATTTTTCCCCTAATCATAAACACAAATTATTGAAATCTGGGGAATAATTACTATGTATTCTATTCACCAGTATTAATTGAATAATGGGGGGGGGTTAATGTTAGGAAAAAATCCAACTTTTCTAAATCAGAACAATGAATTCAGAAGCCACAAAATCAGTATTCAGTGCTAAATCACTACCCTTCCACAGTTCCAGGGCAGCAAAAGATCACCCTACATCTGCACACTGCTATTCCTCCTTTTAATGTGGTTGATACATTATCTGAAATGTTTCACCAATTTACATATGTATTATATGTGTGTGTGTGTGTGTGTGTTACAGTTTAAATAGTAACACAGAAACCCCTATAAACTAGCAAATATCAAAACCCTGTTTTAAAATCAGGGAAAATAAAGAGCAACATAAACTATTTCTAGCTCTATGATCTATTTCCTCTCAGAATACTGTACTCTGTGTTTCCCAAACGGAGGATGGAAGGGGGGGTGAGATCTAGACGGACTTCCATTTTCACTAAGTGCTGGCCAGCATGAACACTTACTCATACGGCTAAGGGAGCTGACATCCTACTAATCTGGAGGGCTCACTAGTTTGGAGGAGGCAGCACCTACAACCCTGGCTCAAAATTAAGCAGAGTTAGATTGAGTTATAGACTAGTCGAAAAAAAGTCCAAAAAACCACTTCGGTAATTGCCGCCAAAAACGTAACATGGATGTGTTCTCGGAGCACCAGGAGCCGTACTCGACTCCAAGAAGCCCCTATGGCATCATTTCGATTATCACCGCGGGAAGACAAAACCGTCGGCACCGGTTCGTTGCCAACGGCTGGCGCCACGTTTCCCGCTGCTACGTGAAGAGATGGAGCCTCTCTTTCATGAATCGTGCCGGTTAGCATGGCGAAGGAAGAACCAAACAAGCGGCAGATCTTTCCAAATATTCTGACATACCGCTGAAGGGTCAGTTTAACATAGCTCTAATCCGCGAAAGGCGCAAGCGAGCCTCAGGCATCGGCAGGCGTCAGCGCATGCGCCCAAAGCAAAAGACGAAATATCCCCTCCTCCTGCTCCTCCTCCTCCTCCCCCTCCCCCCCGGAAACAATTACGCCCGCAGTGTCCGTTGGTTTGAGCGCGCGCGACCGTCCAATTAACAGTGATGAACTGAAGCCGATTCTATACGGAGCGCAAGCTGGAGGGTGGGGGGTATTTCCAGGCGCGACCTGAGTCAGACGCGACACCCGCGCCAACGGCAGTCATGACGCAGTCCGTAGTAGTCCAGGGTGAGCGTGCACGTAATTCCCTTTCCCCCTAGTCTTTTTTTCTTTAATTTTTCCTTCGTACGGCTCCATGACCGATGTCTCCCTCCACTCTTTTTTTTTTTTCCTATCTCACAATACAGTAGGTCAGTGCGGAAACCAGATAGGCTGCCGCTTCTGGGATCTGGCGTTACGGGAACACGCAACTGTTAACAAGGTAATAAACCCCGCCCCTTAAAAACGCGGCACGCCCACTACTGTGGGCGCGTGCGTAGTTATGCCGCTCAAGGGTTCCTTTTCACCCCCTTCCCTTCTGAGGTGGCCCATTGTTTAAAAAAAAGAAAAACACCAGGGCTTTATTCCCTTGTTTTGCCATTATGGTCCGTCCGCATAAGACCACAGCAAATACTGTACCCAGTCGGAGCGCAGCAACAAAGAATCCCTCCTTTGTGGCGGGGTAGTTGTCGCATCGCCACCATTCTCAGCGCCACGGTGAGGCGCTGCAGCCCTTCTGTTGCCGCGGTTCTGTTCTGCCGCAGTTCTGTTCCGGCGGCTGGTTACTGTGGTTACGGTCCCGCCCGGCGTTCTGTTGTCATGGATAAGGCGGCATGACTACGATTCCAGTGACGTTCTGGAGTTCCCCGACAAACCGTCACGTGGAATGTGATTCCAATTAAAAACCATCAACTCCCTTTTACTTTGAGGGCAGATTGGAAACTTTCTCCTTCCCTGAGTAACACGGCTTCGCGCGGATACACCTCTTTGATTATTGATTATGTGCCATCAAGTCGTTTTCGGCTCCTAGCGACCACACAGATAGATGTTCTCCGTGATGATCTGTCCCTAACCTGGTCCTTCAGGTCTCAATGGTGCACTCACCGCCACTGTAACTGTGTTCTTCCACCTTGCTGCTTGCTGCCCTCTTCTCTTTCCTTCCACCTTTCCCAGCCTTAGAGCCTTTTCCAGAGAGCTAGGTCTTTGCATAAGGTATCGGAAGTAGAATAATTTGAACTTGATTATGTGTGCCTCAAATGAGAATTCAGGATTGACTTGTTTTATGATCCATCAGTATGTTTTCTTGGCTGTCCACAGTATTCTCAGGAGTCTTATCCAACACCTAAGTTCAAAATATACACCTTTTTGCCCCATGCTATTTACCAAAAGCAAGATACACGCATTACGATTTTCTTAATGGTACTTTTTTGTTACGTGCAGTGGAAATCTGGAGAAACCATCCATAAATGAAAACAAGAAATAATGTGAGACAGGGAGTGTAATCAAGATCCATTATATCTGATTTGAAGGTCTGTGGGAGGAGGGGAGGCAGTCTGAACTTATATAAATTAAAGGATAGGTTATACTTGGAAGCACTATTTCTAGTGTATTTATATGTGTCAGTATGAAATAGATTTAGAATCAGAAAAAAATGCTAGGATCTACAGCAGGCCTAGCCATCGTAGAATAAGGATGAAGTGAGCTGTAACTCACGAAAACTTATGCCTTTTTAACAAATTTTTTCAGTCTCAAAAGGTACTACCAAACTCCTCAGTAGTATTAATTATTTTAATTCACAATATTATAATATCCCAGATGTGTTGGGATATTACAGTTGTGTTATTCATGCTTTTGTATGATACTGGTAATTTGTCCTTTCTCATTTCTTCAGATAGTTATTAACATAAATTCTACTGTAAGATTTTGGGTGTTCAGTATGACTTGGAGCCTTGGTATTTATTGCCTTACAAATTCATCTGTCAAAAAATCCAAAACCATCTTGCAGCATTGTAGCTGAAATAATTTAGGGAATGTATCTGTCCAAAATAACAAGATATACACATTATGTGTTCTTTGAATCATAAGGATGATTTTTGAAATACAATAGGGAGTATAATCTCAAAAAGTTATTTTTAAATATTTATGCTATAAGTTATAGTGCAGGTTCCAAATTCAGTTCTTACTTACAAAGGTTTTTTTTTTTTTAATTTTAGAAAGGACTTTATGATGAAGCATTAAGCAGTTTCTTTAGAAATGTGAACACTAGGTAAGTTTCCTTGGGCAGTAATATGTTATTTGAGACACTTTTGCTTTTAAAACTGTTTGGTGTGTGTAGAGAGATTCTTTTGTACCAGGCTTTGCACTGCTGGAAGCTAGTTGGCATTTTGTCCAATCTTTATTTATTTATTTATACATTCGATTTATTGTCCGCCCATCTCCCCCCAATGGGGAACTCTGGGCGGCTCACAAAGTACATATATATATAATTCTAACAGTGAGACTGTGAAATCTTACAATCTTACAAATCTTACAGTTATACAATTAGTGCTTGTTACGCTGTGTGACCAGCAGGGGTCGCTAGGGGGTCATCCGGGCTATTCCTCCTCTGTAGATCTTCCTCGCCGCTCGCATAGCTCGTCGCTCACGCCGGCTGCATTCGGAGTTCGGCCAGCACCGGTATTTTGCTCCCCCGCGCAGCACCGCCAGTTCCTCCCATCTAAACGGGAGTACCCATTTATCTACTCGCAGATGGAATAGCTTTCGAACTGCTGGGTGGGCAAGGAGCTAGGACAAGGGACAGGAGCTCACCCTGTCCCGCGGAGCCGGGCCCAAACCGCTGGAGCGCCGTTCATTTCTGACCGGCAAACTCCAGCATCATTGAGTGACGCTCATGGAAGATAAAGTTCTGGCATTCACGGTATGGCTTTATGGTTCACTGAATGTCATTGATGTTGTGTATGTAATCTACTCAGGTACATAATCCTGTACGTGAGCGACTCAGTGGGGTTTACTTAAGTGAGTATAGAATTGAAGCTTGTATCTCTTCATCTTTGGTGTTTGTAAATATGTGAAATACCAGAGATTCTATAATGATATTCATGTCAACTTGTTGCAGAATTAAAGTATGTTACAGCATTGTCATTATTTTAACTGGGCTGTTCTGACTGTGTCATAGTTCTTAGTACTTATTGTTTTAGAATAATACCATAGTTCCATTTTTCAGTTTCAGAGCTATTAGGTCTGAGCTGGAAAAATCCAGACGGCCATAGGTTGGCAGCAAAGACTGGGGCGGGGGGGAGTTTACTGTATCCCTTTGCTGCCATCACATGGTCATGCAGATTTTTGTAGCTCTAGTTTCAGTTGTTATCCTCCATGGCCTGAGCAAACAAGCCTATGTCCAAACAAGATTTCCACTGCTTGCACAATGTAGTTGTATCTTTTTGGTTTGCCAGTATATTGAACTGCTGTAACTCCATCATTTTATCAAGTTGCACTGAAGAAAAACCTCTTATTTGGCTCATTTAGTCTTCCAATGTTATCTAATTGAGATCCTACTAAAAGCATCACATATGCCAAGGATCTTTTTTTCTTTTTTAGTATTTATGTTTCTCTTGTTTCTTTATTTCATATTAGGAAAAGTTTTTTTCAGTTTTTATGTGTTAGTGTTTCTCTTCTATAAAATGAGAAAGTGTGATGTCACCTGCAAAGGCAGGCTTATCCTTATCCATGATTATAACTAACCGACTTCTGATTTTTCTAGAACAGATGGTGACAGTGCTGACATTTCCAGAAGAAAAATCTGTTCCTTAAAAGCACGCGTAAGAGGGGAAAATATTTAATTTAACCCATTCTTTTGCTTTGTAGACTATAAAAGGTTCTTAACTTGAAAAGTTGTATTATCAAATATATTTACCCTGCAACTATTGAAAATAATATTTATAGAGTATCAATTCATTTAGGAATATGATTTGTTAAACAAGGTGAGGCCTTTGTGCCATTCAGCTTTATATGTTGTAAAGTTCTATATATTACCAGCTCATATTTAGCCCCCATTTTCAAATAGATAGGACAGGGAATGCAATAATCCCCTTGAAGAGTGAACTGTCAGAAGGAA
This sequence comes from Liasis olivaceus, assembly GCA_030867105.1. Taxonomy (NCBI): domain Eukaryota; kingdom Metazoa; phylum Chordata; class Lepidosauria; order Squamata; family Pythonidae; genus Liasis; species Liasis olivaceus. The sequence continues at coordinate 233,667,666 of CM061349.1, read as the reverse complement.
TTTTACTGTGCAGGTTGTAACACTGTTATAGCAGGTCAAATATAAATTCTGTCTCAAACATACGTGCATACACACAGTGTAGGATTAGCAATACAGTAAGTTCATTTAGTTATTAATATTTAAATATTTAGTATTATATATCTACTATAGTTTCAAAAACAATTTTTTTCAATAAATTTATTGTGAGTATAGTCTGAATAGGAAATTGAAAAAGGGGAATAAATAACCCCTTTGCAGATAGGATTACAGAGAAAAATCTGCCTGCACAGATGCCTCCCTTGATCAAAACTGTCTGTGATGGTTGCTAGATAGTTTTTCCCCTTTTACATTCAGCTGTCAGAAAGTGTTGATATACAATATCAAGAATCAAATTTGTTTTTCCTGAGCAGTTTTGTCTTATTTAATGGATATTTAGTCACTGCTGAAGTACTCTTGGTTTGAATATCATTGTTAAAATTACAAGGCTTAATCAGAGATATTTCAAAAAACTGACGATGCTGGGGCTTAGAAAATATGTTTATTGAGAAAAGATCAGGTTTATATATACAGTTATCTAAGACATAATAGCAAGCATTTATTTTAGTAAGAGCATATCTTTTCAGTATAAAAGCTACAGTTATTGTTTGTATATGTAAACAAATGTGTACATTTAATCCTGGAGCTATTTTAAATCAGGGTAATTGAAATTACATTTTCATTTTCATCTAAGAGTATTTTTCTGGGCATATTTTTTCTGGGGTCAACTTTTTTAATTAAAAGTGTATGTGAAAATTAAACAAAGCAGATCTCTACTTTATTTGTATGTCCTGTTTGTAATGGTATACTGACTGTGAGTCTAAATTATTTTTATTCTGCTCCCTAAGGCTCTACTGATTGACATGGAAGAGGGTGTGGTGAATGAAATTCTTCAGGGGCCATTGAGAGAAGTATTTGATAGCAAACAGCTGATCACAGATGTTTCTGGCTCAGGGAACAATTGGTAAGAATAAATTCAGTTTCATAAAATCTTCAAGCAAATTCTTTTTTTAAAAAACTACAAATTCAATAGAAATTGAAAAGAAAACTCTTTTGTCTCTATCTTTTGCACTTTCTGCAATCCCCGCAATAAATAAGGATATTAAACTGAGCATTCAAACCACAAAATAATAATTGTTCTGCCAAATATTTCATATCTTCTGTGTCTTTCTTCCTGAAGTTTGCATGCTTCTATAAATAGATGTATCATGTTTTTGCTTATAATTGTATGGACCTATTCGTTATAATTCTTTGTATCCCAATGTTCGGGATATAAACCTTTACATGATGGCTTATCAGAATCATTCCAATAGGACAGTTGGTAGTGAATAGCCTGTGAGGAGAGGAAACAGTCCAGATGGGACAAGAACAGTCAGTTTGCCTGCCTTTTGAAATACCTCTCCTGGGACAGTTGGTAGTAGACAGCTTTGTGGGGAGGGGGAATCCAGCTGGACCAGGTTCTTGTGTCAGTCACATGCTCATCTGTTCCTAACTGATGCCGCCTCATTCCATTTGGTCATCTAAGAACGAATTGGAGCAGGTGACCAAAGAGGAGAGTTAGACCTTTAAGCCCCCAAAATCCCAAGTTCATAAAAATGTTCTTAAGAGAGATTTCAAATTACATGGAAGTTATGTAAACATCAAAGGTACCAAGGCATAAAGCAGTGCTAATCTTTCTAATAAACCAGGAAAGAAGGAGGGGCATCATAGACAAAATGCTCAGAAAAGTGATTGGGTGATTATGCACTCATAAATATTTGTAAATAAAATAAATGATGTTTATTTCTGAGACCAATTTACAGACCAAATGGAGGCTAAAAACTAGCAATGCTGCTAAAATCTGTAGTTATCAGATTTGGAACACCAATTTGCCCAGTTAGTAATATTACTTCAGTTCAAATAACAGCTCAAAATGTAAACAAATGTTTTATATTTAATCAGAATCCATGTTTAAGTCTGTTTTTGTCCCAAGTCATAGTCACCTTAAGGGTAATTTTTTTCAGGCTCCAGGATCTATGGGCAAGTCCAGAAAAGTTCCTGGTCCTGATAGGAGCAAAAAGTATGTGTCATGTTTGACCTGCTCTGATCAGACTTGATGAAGGTCTCCACTCCAGTGACCCATAGTTTATTAATTTAAGAAGTTTCTGTAATGAGAATTTTTTTCTGGGCAACTCCCAGCAAAATTAAAAATACAAAAAAGGGACAAGTTCAGCAGATAAAATCATGTAAGGAAAGGGATAAGTCTGTGAAAATTAATCAGCCAATTGCATACATCATCTTAAGTTGCATGTGAAGGCTAGAAGAGTGTGGATAAGGAGTGATTTGTTGGTGTCAATTTAACTGTTCCATGCTGGTTTGTTGTTGTTTTTTTCCATTTCAGTGATTTTTTTTTCTTCACGGTGGTAAAGAATGTCCTTAAACAGACAAACACTTAGCCATTTCTATCTGTGTCAGCCAGCTTTTGCCCTTGCTGGCTATGTAATGGGAAAAGCAAACCAGTGGGACCAAAAGAGGAGGAAGGGGCTGAGAGGCTTCCTTCCATCCACCATACTACGTGTGCTTAAATCTGAATCCAATGCATACGAGCTCAAAAGATGTCAGCACTAGAACAGGATAGCATATTAAAGGTCTTTTATTTTCAGGGCTGTGGGTCACAACGTGTATGGATGTCAGTACCGAGAGCATATTATTGAAAAGTTGAGGAACGCTGCAGAGCACTGTGACTGTCTGCAATGCTTCTTTGTCATTCATTCAATGGGAGGGGGTAAGTATTGCTCTAGTCCCACAGCTGTAGCCATGAAGGTGACATGAAGGAAAACTTGGCGTATACTCTAATAAGAAATGTCCATTTTATGCTGTAGTGTTTGAAAGAAACCTCTGACTTCTGAGAGTTGAATCCAACATCAGAGTTGTTTTTCTGCTTGCTGTGAGCAAGCTTTTTTTCAGGTTCTTTCCATTTTCACGTAGCTGGTCATGTTATTGGAAGTGTTGTTGCATTGGGCAAAGTACACCAATTGTTGCTTACAAATGTTCTGTAAAAACAATGCAGTAATCTAAAAAACTCACTACATTGAAAACAGAAATTTAAAATAAATAAAGGAGATATCCTGCAATGTTTCATTAACTTCAAAAAGTGTATTCATTAAAAATTATTAGTGGATCTCAGTGGAATTTTTTAAATTTACATTTTTCCTTGTCTGGGTTTATCTACTTTACAAAAGTTGTGTTGCCATTAGCTTACTTTTAAGTCCTTTGACACAGTATATGAGAGTTCTTGCATTTCATAACGCCACTGAACACAAGAAAAGTTCTGAGATGTAAGATTCTGGGATTAAATCATCTCCACTACTGTTTGTGCATATTTAGGGTCTTCAAGAAGGAAGAAAGGTTTGTCTGTTTCATGTGCAACAAAATATGAGCTGTCACCTTGTCCTCTGAATACTTTGCATAGTACTAAACTCTGAACACAAAGAGAAGCTGTCACCGTATGTTAGCTCACAGTGAAGCAGTTCATGAACACTTAGGTAGTTTAATTGTGGTCCTCTGCTGTTATCATAATAATGCAGGGCTTTTCAAACTATTCCGCAGAACCCTGGAGAATTTGATGGGGTTCCATGAGAAAATAAGGGCCAAAAAAAAGTTCACTCAAACACAGACAATTTTCTCACTAGAGCTTTGCCTCTCAATAAGGAAGTCTTGGATTTAAAAAAAGAAACAGGTTTCACATCCTGTTTAGTTAAGGGATGTATATTCTGTGAGTTGCATGAATATCACTTTTGCAAAAATTAAGGATGGGAGACAGTGTGGCTTCAAGTCTGACTGTTAACACACACATATCCCTCAAAACCTAAAAAACAGGCCAAATCAAGCTGTGAAATACTGTATGGACATTTTGGCACCAAAATCAGTAGCACAATTCTGGGCCTTTTTTCCCCCCCACAACTAGGGTTTTTGTTTTGGTTGTTGTTTTCTAAGAATGAGAATGGAAGCTCTTTGTCTCCCAGAGGCCTCCTGCTATCATTCCCACATTTAAAAATATCCACAAAAGGTGAAAGCTTTATTGCGGGGGGAGAGGGTACTGCAACCAAAAGCATTTCAGAACCCTATCTTTCCATGACAGAGTCTTATTTAGCCCTCCAAGCAAGCTGTCAGAATCCTCACAAGATTTCATAATAGATTATTATATGGCTAGTTTAAAAAAATGGCTTTTTACATGCTGTGGTTCTGCCATTGTAAAAGGATGGGGGGAGAGTAGGAATGAGAAACCGTTTAAAGCAGATGGTTCCTTATCACAGGCTCTGGCATGCTCAAGGACATACCAGCAAGGGAATCAGAAGACCAAGAACTAAGGGCGATGAAGGCAGGGAGAAAGTAAGAAAACAGCTTTTGGCGTGCGTTTGCTCAGTCTTAGCAATGCTTTGGGTCTGTACACTTATTCTCAATAAATGAACTTTCTTTTGAATCAATATTGGTTGCAAGGAAAGTTACTGGATTTGGGATCAATAGGTGGCAGCTAGTTACATTTTGCTAAGACTCCCAGTGCAGACTTTCACCAGGGAGATTGCCCTGCGGGGAGTCCAAAGCCTCACGTTGACTGGGACCGACCGAGAAGCGGGATGGCTGATGATGTAATTGAGAAAGAAGAAGAGAGACCAGTCCCTCCTCCATTGGAAGTGAAGGTGATAACCCAGGAGGAGCCGGTGCAATCATCGCGCCAAGCCCGAGCTGGGCCGAAGGCAACGGCGACGAAGGGACAGGGCCCTTCGATGAAAGATCGCATGGGGAAATGGAAGGGCAGATGGGGTCCCTATCCGATGATATGCAAGTGTTAAGGGCAGCGGTGTGAGAGCTAGAGCGGAAAGAGTTAAGCGCATTCTCTTATCCCCAGAACAGAGAGGTAGAGATAAGAAAATGAGACTTGCACCTCCCTGAAGAATGCAGGATGTTTGTCGGGTAACTCTGGGAATTGCTTCCACTCTGAGAAGATTCTGTAACGGGACTGAAGCCAATAAACCATGCTGAATTGAATCTGTACTGTCTCCTGGAGTTTCCTGGGCTAATCCTGACATCAATCTTCTCAGAGTGCAAGCAATTCCCAGAGTCACCCGACAAACATCCTGCATTCTTCAGGGAGGTGCAAGTCTCATTTTCTTATCTCTACCTCTCTGTTCTGGGGATAAGAGAATGCGCTTAACTCTTTCCGCTCTAGCTCTCACAAGCGGTGGATCAACTGCTTGGAGGGGGATTTACGCCTCCCATGCGAGAGTCAGCAGCCACACCGGGAAGTACGGAGGCGGCAGAGCAGTCAGCCGAAGGTGAGACCTCCAATGAGGAGGAGGAGGATCTCACACCTAGCAGAGCCAAGAAAAGCCCGATGCAGCAGCGGGGCATCTCCATGAAATTCGGGGGAGATGCTGAGCAGCTGGCTTGCTTTATCACCCAGGTTCGGATCTACATGGAGGGCTATGGGGGTCTGTTTCGCAGCGAGGAGGAGAAGGTCTCCTATGTGTCCAGTTTTTTTGAAGGTACGGCTGCAGAATGGGTGGTTGGCCTGCATAGGGCGAAGGACCGGGCTTTAAGGAGATTAGAGGATTTCATGGCGGCTCTCTGCACACGCTTTGAAGACCCGTGCGTGGCACTTAAAGCACGACGCGACCTGGAAAGGCTGAAGCAGGGGTCCAAGTCAATATCAGAGTATGCCTACGAATTTCGGGGGTTGGCTCAAAGGCTGCCTCACGTGCCTGAAGAGCTCCTGATCGAGTTCTTCCAGAGAGGCTTGCAACCCGAATTGTTGCAGCGCGTGGTGTGCTGGGGTTTCCCCAAAACCTTTAATGGATGGGTCACTATGGCCGGCGAAGTGGAGGAGCAATGGCGCACCATAGAAGCAAGAACCCGACTTCCACCCTTACCCAGCACAAAGAAGGCGGCGCCCAAGGCGAAGACCAGTGCACCGGAAAGTAGCCGGAGCCAGCGTGTCTGTTTCAACTGCGGGGAGCCGGGGCACTTTGCTGCTGCGTGCCCTAAAGCGAAGACAGAGCAAGAAGGCAGAGCGGAAGGGGCCGAAGTCTTCGAAGCCCGGCAAGAAGGAGTCAGCGGCAGTAGGCAGCGAGACAGGGGCTAAAGCGGCAACATGCGGCGGCGGCAAAACCCGGAAGTTGTTAGCTCCGCTCTCTCTCCCACAGGCGGCTCCTCTTCCAGAGAAAGAAAGCAGCTCACGGGAGGACTCGGAGAGCGAAGAGATGGGGGTGAGTCCCATTAAAATTTGGGTAGAACTAAGGGTGGTAAGGAAGAATCGGAGGGCAGAGATACGGGCGCTGATAGACTCTGGCTGCTCCCGAAATCTGATTAACCCCACCCTTGCCCGGGGTTTGGGACTGCGCTTAAAGAGACTCAGAACCCCTGTGATTTTTACCCAGCTGGACGGATCCCCAGCGGGGGGAGGGCCAGTGGAATATCGTACTGAAGAGCTTGAGCTAACTATGGGGGACCATAGCGAGACGATTAAATTCCTAGTGACTCCCATGGCATGCAACCCAGTGCTTCTTGGCATGAACTGGTTAAAAAGGAAGAACCCAGAAGTGAACTGGGAGGAAAAGATCTTGCGTTTCCCGAAGGAGGGGGGAGTGGAAGTGGAAGGAATTACTGAAACGTTGTCAGATGGAGAGATGGGCGCTGTGAGTGGGGAAAAGGCAGTGGAGGCTGCAACCCAGATTCCCAAGCAATACCATGACCTGCAGGAGGTGTTTAGCGAAAGGGAGTCAGATCAGCTACCCCCCCATCGTGCCAGTGACTGTGTCATAGAGATTGAGCCTGGGGCTAAATTTCCAAGGAAGAAAATGTATCCAATGACACCCAAAGAGTTGGAAGCATTGCGGGAGTTCATTGATAAGAATCTAAAGAGGGGCTTTATTGTACCTACACATTCTCAAATTGCTGCACCAGTGCTTTTCAGAGAAAAGAAGGATGGCTCCCTACGTTTGTGCACAGATTATAGAGGGCTAAATGCCATTTCTGCCGACAATCAGTACCCACTCCCCTTGATGAAAGACCTGTTGGCCCATTTATCCAAAGGGAAAATTTTCACGAAGCTGGATTTAAGGGAGGTGTACTTCAGGGTGCGAATCCGGGAAGGAGATCAATGGAAATCCGCCTTTAACACACCCCTGGGGTGCTTCCGTTATGAAATAATGCCGTTCGGATTAAAAGGAGCGGCAGGGGTGTTTATGCAACTTATAAATGAGGTGTTACAAGAGCATTTATACCAGGGGGTGTTGGTTTATCTGGACAATATCCTGATTTACACTGAGACCATGGAGCAACATGTACAATTGGTCAGGAAGGTACTAAAAAAGCTACTGGAGGCTCAATTGTATGCCAAGCTCTCCAAATGTGAATTTCATAAACAGCAAATTGACTATTTGGGGTATAGAATTTCGCATCAGGGAATTGAAATGGACCCGATCAAGGTGAGAGACATCCTGGGTTGGGAGGCTCCCAAAACCAGGCGTCAGCTTCAAAGTTTCCTGGGCTTTGCTAACTTCTATCGGCAATTCATACCTAACTTTGCCCAAGTAGCACTCCCACTCATCGATTTGTTGAAAACCAAGGGCAAGGACAAAGCGAAGGCATCAAAACCTGGAGCCCCCTTGGCCTGGACTAAGGAGTGCCAGGAAGCTTTTCTAAGTTTAAAGCGTCTGTTTACGGCTGAACCGATCTTAAAGCACCCTGATCCAGAACAGCCATTTGTCATACAGGCAGACGCTTCAGATGTGGCAGTGGGAGCTGTGTTGTTACAGAAGGGGGCGGGGGGGAGCTATTTCCATGTACGTACATATCCCAGAAATTTTCAGAAACTGAGAGACGCTGGTTGGTGTGGGAAAAGGAAGCATTCGCAGTGCGCTGGGCGTTAGTTTGCTGAAGACACTTATTAGAGGGATCACCCTATCCCTTTGAAATTTGGACTGATCACAAAAATCTAGAAGCTTTGACTGCACCGAGGAAGCTGTCACCCAAACAAATGAGATGGGCACAATATTTTCATCATTTTAACTTCTCCCTGAAGTACATTCCTGGGGGAAAAAAATTTTTGGCAGACGCCCTGTCTCGATTGCCTCAACACAACAGCAAGTGGGAGGAAATAGTCGCTCCTGTAATTCCATGTACCCAAGCAGCCCTAAGAGTGGTCACTAGAGCTCAGAAAAAAAGGGGTGAAGAACAACAGAAGAAGGAGAGTTGTTGAAAAAATTAAATGCCCAGATTGCTCAGGATGATTGGTTTAAAAGCAATAGCCAATTGCTAGTGAACAAACAAGGGGCATGGTGGTGGCAAGATAAGCTGTATGTCCCTGCAGACGCTAGAAAGTGGGTCTTGCAAAGAAGTCACGACAGCAGAACAGCTGGGCACTTTGGTTTTGTGAAAACATTACATCTACTCAGGCGTCAATTTTGGTGGCCAACAATGAGAAAAGATGTAGGGGAATATGTAGCTACATGCCCCACATGTGCAGTGGCCAAAAGGAGAGGGGGCAAACCAATGGGGCTTCTACAGACAGTAGCAAACCCCAGGGCTCCTTGGAAGCAAATTTCCATGGACTTTATTGTAGACCTGCCTGAAAGCAACAAAAAGACAGTCATTTGGGTAGTTACAGGCCTTTTTTCCAAACAAGCACATTTTGTGGCATGCCAATCCCTTCCATCAGCCCCCAAACTGGCTAAGTTATTTATACAACACGTCTACCGAGCTCATGGTGTCCCAGAACGAATAATTTTGGATCGCGGGGTCCAGTTTACTGCCAAGTTCTGGAGGGCGTTCCTAAAACTACTGGGAGCATCACAAGGCTTGAGTTCGGGGTACCACCCCCAGATGGCGGGATCATGTGAACGTCTGAACTCAGTGTTAGAACAATATTTGAGATGCTTCATTAACTACCAACAAGACAATTGGGATGAACTGTTACCATTTGCTGAAGTAGCTTATAATAATGCAGTGCACCAAAGCACTGGCCTCACCCCTTTTAAAATAGCTACAGGACAGGACTTTGTACCCATCCCAGAACTACTTAAACAATCCACTCAAGTCACTTCAGTTGATGAATGGGTCCAACAAATGACACAAGAATGGCCTCAGATTGCTGTGTCATTGAAGGAGGCCAGAGCCACATACAAGAAATTTGCAGATGCTAAGAGAACCCCAGAAAAAGACTGGAAAGTAGGAGATAAGGTTCTTTTATCTACCAAGCTTCTTAAATCATTACAACCTTCCAGAAAGCTCGCTCCAAGATTCATAGGGCCTTTTGTTACAGATAAAGTAATTAATCCAGTTTCACTACGATTACAGATGCTTGCTACCTTTAAAAGAATCCATCCAGTGTTCCACTGCGACCTGCTTAAACCCTATAAAGAGTCATCTCAATGGCATCCCTCCCCAGTACCTCCTAAACCAATGATGGTTGAAGGAGAACAACATTTTGAAGTTAAAGAGATACTGGACAGTAGAAAGCATGGGGGGGGGGGTTCAATTTTTAATTCAGTGGAAACATTTTCCCAAATCAATGGCTGAATGGGTTGACAAGAAACATGTAAAGGCTCCACATTTAGTTAAAAAATTTTATGATGTTTATCCTACAAAGCCTTAACAGTTAGAATCATTATTGTATTATGTTTTTCTTTGCTTTTTCTTTTTTAGAGTGAAGAAGAGGAATCATCTGACTGACATCCTCTTTTGTGGAGGGGCAGCATGTCAGAATCCTCACAAGATTTCATAATAGATTATTATACAGGTGAAACACGAAAAATTAGAATATCGTGCAAATGTTCATTTATGTCAGTATGGCAACTCAAAAGGTGAAACCAATATATGAGATAGACGCATTACATGCAAAGCGAGATATGTCAAGCCTTACTTTGGTATAATTGTGATGATTATGGCGTACAGCTTATGAAGACCCCAAATTCACAATCTCAGAAAATTAGAATAGTGTGAAAAGGTTCAATATTCTAGGCTCAAAGTGTCCCACTCTAATCAGCTAATGAATCCATAACACCCACAAAGGGTTCCTGAGCCTTTAAATGGTCTCTCAGGCTGGTTCAGTAGGAATCACAAGCATGGGAAAGACTGCTGACCTGACAGTTGTGCAGAAAACCATCACTGACACCCTCCATAAGGAGGGAAAGCCCCAAAAGGTAATTGCAAAAGAAGTTGGATGTTCCCAAAGTGCTGTATCAAAGCACATCAATAGAAGGTTCTGTGGAAGGGAAAAGTGTGGTAGAAAAAGGTGCACAAGCAGCAGGGATGACCACAGCCTGGAGAGGATTGTCAGGAAAAGGCCATTTGAAAGTGTTGGGGACTTTCACAAGGAGTGGGCTGAGGCTGGAGTTAGTGCATCAAGAGCCACCACACACAGATGGATCCTGGACATGGGCTTCAAATGTCCTCTTGTCAAGCCGCTCCTGAACAACAAACAACGTCAGAAGAGTCTTACCTGGGCTACAGAAAAAAAGAACTGGTCTGTTGCCCAGTGGTCCAAAGTCCTCTTTTCTGATGAGAACAACTTTTGCATCTCATTTGGGAACCAAGGACCCAGAGTCTGGAGGAAGAATGGAGAGGCACACAATGCACGATGCTTGAAGTCCAGTGTGAAGTTTCCACAGTCTGTGTTGATCTGGTGAGCCATGTCATCTGCTGGTGTTGGTCCACTGTGCTTCATTAAGTCCAGGGTCAACGCAGCCGTCTACCAGGAGATTTTGGAGCACTTCATGCTTCCTTCCGCAGACGAGCTTTATGGGGATGCTGACTTCATTTTCCAGCAGGACGTGGCACCTGCCCACACTGCCAAAAGTACCAAAACCTGGTTCAATGACCATGGGATTACTGTGCTTGATTGGCCAGCAAACTCCCCTGACCTGAACCCCATAGAGAATCTATGGGACGTTGCCAAGAGAAAGATGAGGGACATGAGACCGAACAATGCAGCGGAGCTGAAGGCCGCTATTGAAGCATCCTGGTGTTCCATAACACCTCAGCAGTGCCACAGGCTGATAGCATCCATGCCACGCCGCATTGCAGCAGTCATTGCTGCAAAAGGGGCCCAAACCAAGTACTGAGTACATATGCATGCTTATACTTTGCAGAGGTCCGATATTGTTCTATTTCCAATCCTTGTGTTATTGATGTCATGTAATATTCTAATTTTCTGAGATTGTGAATTTGGGGTTTTCATAAGCTGTACGCCATAATCATCACAATTATACCAAAGTAAGGCTTGACATATCTCGCTTTGCGTGTAATGTGTCTATCTCATATATTGGTTTCACCTTTTGAGTTGCCATACTGACATAAATGAACATTTGCACGATATTCTAATTTTTCGAGTTTCACCTGTATGGCGAGTTTAAAAAAATGGCTTTTTACATGCTGCTGTTCTGCCATTGTAAAAGGATGGGGGGGGGGGGGAGTAGGAATGAGAAACCGTTTAAAGCAGATGGCTCCTTATCACAGGCTCTGGCATGCTCAAGGACATACCAGCAAGGGAATCAGAAGACCAAGAACTAAGGGCAATGAAGGGGGGGGAGAAAGTAAGAAAACAGCTTTTGGCGCGCTTTTGCTCAGTCTTAGCAATGCTTTGGATCTGTACACTTATTCTCAATAAATGAACTTTCTTTTGAATCAATATTGGTTGCAAGGAAAGTTACTGGATTTGGGATCAACAGGTGGCAGCTAGTTACACAAGCAAATAATTTATTGAATAAGTCTCCAGACATTTCAAGTATGCTAAAGGGAACAACAACACATACATAGATCTTAAAACACAATATTGTTATTAAAGCTAAAATTAATACATTACAAATGTTAAAATTTAGATCTAAAGCCTTTTAACCTTTGTGACTCAATACTTTAAAATGTTTAATAAATTAGAATAAAAACATGAATTCTTCTAGTCCCACTCCTAGAAGAGAAAGAACAAAACAATCCAAAAGTATACGGCAGAGTAATTCAGATTTTTTCTTTCCTTGCATCATTTTAAGAGTAGTTATAATATCATAATAAGAGATTTCATTGTGAAGTGCCACCTTAAGAGATCAGAATAAGTTTTCCAATAGATGTTAATTCAGACAAATTGTGTAAACATTGATTTTGAATTTTTAAAAAACATCATAATTTATAAGAAATCCAGAATACCAGAAGTCTTCTTGTCATTGTAGCTATTTTCTGACTTCTTCTAGGAACAGGATCTGGTCTTGGTACATTTTTACTAACAGTGCTTGAAGATGAATTTCCAGAAGTATATAGATTTGTGACTTCAGTTTATCCATCTCGTGAGGACGATGTCATTACATCTCCATATAACAGTGTGTTGGCTATGAAGGAACTCAGCGAGCATGCTGACTGCGTATTGCCAATTGAAAATGAGGTAAGCATTTGTCAGGTCCTGAGAATTTACATTAGAAGTGTAGTTCTTTTCTGTCTTTCAAATAATAAACTTTACAGTACAAATGCTGAACTGATAGCTCCTGCGTGCTTTTTCCATTATAGAACTATTCCAAGTCAAGATCAGTGACAACTTTGCTTTTTAAAGTGAACAGAAAAACCATTTTTACACTTTTTTTTTATAAAAACAAAATATTTTCTTAAAGAAGTGTATGACCAATATGTGTACACTGTATGTACATGTGCATATGTTTTTCTGCTGTTTAACAGGAATTAATGGCTTTTTGTATCTTTGTATCTTTTGCTTAGTTCTCTACACTGATTTAACATAAGTTTGGATGTTAAATTTATGAAGCATCTTGAAACTTTTTAATTAAAAAATTGGTTTATAAATATTTTAATAACAACGTTATTGTTTACATGTATATCCCATCTCTAGGAGCCCAAGGCAGTATAAATAGCATTCTCCTGTTCAATTTTCCATTGTGAATTTGGGCTGAGTGATAGTTACAAGTTCAAAGTCACCTACTGAACACCCACAATTGAGCATGCACCTGATCTTGGATTTCCCTGGTCCTAGTCCAGCCCCATTATTGAAAGCATTGTTTGGAGTATCATAAGCCCTACTGATTTCATGGAGCTACTCTAAGAATAACTAAGTCTGGGTCCAGTCCATTGTAGTTATGCGTGTTTTGTCTCTTAAAGTTTAAAAGTATTTGAAACAAATTAGAATTATAATAAGGCTGCATTCCTGCATTGTGGTGAACTTCTTTGAAAATATCTTTACTTCTCAGTGGACTTGATTAGGATTGTACAGTAATCACTGACTTTGCATAACTTAAATAAGATTTTTTTCATTGTTTTTTTTCTTCCAAAGTCTTTATTTGACATAGTTAGTAAAATTAACCAGATGACCAACTCCGGAAAACTAGGATCAACTGTAAAGCAAAGCAGTTTGGTGACTTCGAGTGCAGGTGGAATAAAACATCTTCAAGAAAAACCATTTGATGCTATGAACAATATTGTGGCTAACTTACTGTTGAACTTGACCAGGTAAACTTTTAAGCCTTCTAATAAGAAAATAAATTATACTAAAATATGTTATCTTTTTGGGATAAAGCTTTTGCACTTTTTCCCAGGTCGAAGTCATTTGCCTATTTGCAAGTAGCCTTCCCCCTAAAAAATGATGGGAGTTATGTGAAAACTTTCAAGGGCCAGGTGCTGGGAGTGGAAGAAAAAGTTAAATAGTTGCCAAGCCACTAAGCACCCTGTCAGCTAAACTGCAAGGATAAAGTTCCTCCTCCCTGTTGGTGCCCTGTTTGGCTTTGGATGGAAAGTTTTAAACTTTGATTCTGCAGCTCTCTGTGTAATATGCTAAACATAATAGGCTTCACAACAGAATTGTTGCAGCATATCCCTGTTTAGAATTTCCATTAGCCTGGGTCCTGTAGGAAGGGCAAAGTCACAGAAGAGAGGATTTTTTTTTTCCTTTCCTACCTTTCTAAAATAAACTATCTGATTAGAGTCTGACAGTTAAATTCAGACTTTTAAAGCACCACATAACATGGCAGAGAAGATTTCAGAGATTACATATCTCCATCTCAAGCAAAAAAAAGACTTCGTGATCTTACATATCTTTTATATGTTATTTTCAGCTCTGCTAGGTTTGAAGGATCTCTTAATATGGATCTTAATGAAATCAGCATGAACTTAGTTCCTTTTCCTCGACTTCATTATCTAGTTTCCAGCTTGACTCCTCTTTATACTCTGGCTGATGTTAATGTGCCTTCTCGAAGGTGAGTATCTTTGTTCAGCATTGTTCCTAGAAGGGTAACCTGTCAAAGAAAGCATTGTGCTTTGAAGACTCCCAACTCTTGGCTGTTTTGTTTTTACATGTAAATGACAATTGTATATGACCTTGAAAATGAATCTGCTTTGTAACATCCATAGAGAAAAACAAAATTTACTTTGATCAATGATCAGCAGCTTAAATAAAGTATAATTAAAAAGGAAAAAAAGAATGCTTAGCCTTGCATCAGCTGTTGCCTGTTTTCATGACGGCAACATAAAATGTAGCTCCTAATGGGTGATAGAAGGTTTCATATCTGTGAGAAGAAGGGTCACATACTGATTATCCACTCCTCCTGAGTATTGATGCAGCAAGGGAATGATACGACTATTCTGAATGTCCCTATAGAAGTTACAATAAAACAGCACGTGGTGAATTTCTATCTCCCTGGATCCATGCAGGCATTTTTAGAGTACCTACCCTGCAGGAGTGCAGAGGGAAGGATATTGTGTCTAGCCCTAAAAATGCTTTTCTCATCTTGGGGAAGGTAAGAATATTTAACCTAACATTCCATATCATTAATCCTTGAGTGAATATTTAGTCAACCTGTTTGTTTTGTTTTGTTTTTTGATGCCTTCGTCAGTTTTGACTCCTAGCAATTGCCTGGACAAGTCCCTGCAGTTTTCTTGGCAAGGTTTTTTGGAAGTGGTTTGCCATTGCCTCCTTCCTAGGGCTGAGAGAGCACAACTGTCCCAAGGTCCTCCAACTGGCTTTGTGCCAAAGGTGGGACTAGAAATGGTCTCCCGGTTTCAAGCCTGATGCCTTAACCACTACACCAAACTGGCTCTCCAACCTGGTCATACTCCATTAGAAATAATACTGATCATTCCCATGATGCTAATGTTTGCTCTACTGCAACTTTCCAGTTTGAGGAATAATTGTCAGCAAAAACTAGAGGCAGTCAAACTGTTAAACTGGATCTTCAGCCAGTAATTATCTATCAGCCTCCAAACTTGTACCTCAATTTTAGGCATCCCTGTCCCAATCTGATCAGGGCATTTGGTTTGTACTCACTTGTCCACATTGTAGGATTTTGGCCAAGGTTTTACCCTTAAAGAATTTTAATACTGCAGGTATTAGTTCTTGAACTTTGGTTTTTAAAAAAGTGCTTTACGGCAGTTGATGATCTTAAAGCCAACTGGGAGATGTAATCCTGGCGTGCATTCTAGGTCCCTTTGGAATGGAGAATTGCCCCAAGGTACTTGTGTAAACCTGTTCTATTCTGTTCCTCTCTATAATCCAGCCTTAGTGTTTGCCTTATTGACCAAAAGCTAATACTTTGGATTTTCCAAAATTGAATGCCAGCCTATTTTGCTTGCTGCGCTTTTAAGTCTAATGGGGGTTTGCAGTGTCATTTGCATAAAGGAGTATTGGGATCTTATGCCCTGCATTTTTAGTAGTATGGAAGTCTGGGTTGGTTAGGATTTCTATCATACAGTTGATATACGGGTTGAACAGAACTGGAGCGCAAATACAGTATATTCTTGGCAATCTCCTCTTTGTATAGATACTATGTCAAAGAGGTCCCTTGTGAATGGCATCTCTTTCTTAAAAAGGACTTATAGTACAAGTTGTAAATCAATAAAAGGTGCCTATCAACAAATTATTTTTTTAAGTTTCTCCCATAGATAGTTCTAGATAATGAGTCAAAGGTAGATTTGAAGTCTAGGAAGGCCATGTACAGGGAGGATCTCTTTTTCTGGGCATATTTCTGTATGAGATGGTGTAGTACAAGAATATGATCTACCATTGACTGTCCTCCTCTGAATCTTGCTTGCTCACCCTCAGTTACACCTTCCACTTCTATCCATTCTTGGATCTTATAGTTCAGATCTTTAGCATATTATTTGACTAGCAGCTGGCCAGATCTTTCTTGTTATCCTTTTGTGTATTGATACTATTATTGCTAGTCCCCAACCCTATGGGATGTGATCAGTTTGATTGATGTATATAAATAGAGATGCTATAAATGGTACCTACCTGTTAGAATTCATTTTCATTATTTCAGGTAATATATAATCAAAACCTGGGGCCTTTCTGACCTAAGGATTGTATTAGTTTAGCTACACCTGTTAGGCAGACATGAGGCCTGCTGTTCAGTTGATCAGAGTCTATATGCTTTTGTTCAGACTGTTGTCAGGATCTGCAAACTAAACTCTAAAATCATGTTCTTTTCCTTTTCAGGGGGATTATATTGTTTTTTCAAATTGTATAGGGCTTGGTACCAGGCCTTTCAGTGGTGTTGCTTGTAGGAAATAAAATTCACAAATATTTGCTTATTATTCATAACTTCAGTATAGTTTCTAAAAGCTCGCAACAGGAATATAAACAAAATACATATTTGCCTTATTTGGCATATGTTTTTAATGCTGTTAAACAATTTGGTATAATCTTCCTCTTTTCTTAGGTTGGATCAAATGTTTTCTGATGCTTTTAGCAAAGAACACCAGCTGTTACGAGCTGATCCAAGACATAATTTGTACCTTGCTTGCGCCCTCTTAGTCAGAGGAAATGTACAGGTTTCAGATCTTCGTAGAAACATTGAACGGTTTGTACTAAAACATATGTTATGAAGAATTATCAACCGCTTCTTCCAAAGACCAAAATATAGCATTTTTGAGATTAGTGTGATCCCTTCCTAATGCACAGTTGTGCCCATATAATAAAGGATTATGTTGCTTGAGAATATAGAGAAATTTGGTAATTAATTTTATATTTTCTTTAATATAGAATATGATGTTTATGTAATGTTAATATCTTTATGTATTTGTCAAGCCCTGCAAGGCTAGCAAACCAGAAAACAAGAATCACTTGGATTTCTGGAAAGATCTTTATTGCTAGGAAGTATTGTATGAATCATAAAAGCCTACCAAAGTCATTATCCTGTAGAATTTACACCTCCTGTAATTAAGGCAGAGCTACTCTGAGACTTTTTCTCATGCTTCCCCCATCCCTGGACTCAAGAATCTTTTTTGTAACAGAGCTGTTTCCTCCCTTAACTGTCTTGCTGCCTCCTCTGTGTTCCCAAGATCTTTTAGGCATTCCATCACAAGTTGATACATGGTTTAGAAACTAGCACACAGAATCTAAAACTCAGATTTAGCATCAATTTTTGGCATATGCTTTTTAAAGCACTTAAATTAAAGAGATAGTTAGAATATGTGTTTATTGCAGCACTAGTGCTGTGGACGTCAGTTTAAATAGTTAAATCTGCTACTAATTTTGCTTTGTATAATGGAGTCTTTTCCAACCAAGTAGTCTTGAGATATGGTTGTCTAATCTTGTCAATCACAGTCTGACCTTACTGGCTGGAATTATAGTCCATTTGGTGTCACCCACTTTGGGAAGAATAATGTAGCACTTATTCTACTGCTTGTTATTTTTTCAATCCCTAATTTGCTGGTTGCAGGTTGAAACCTTCACTTCAGTTTGTGTCCTGGAATCAAGAAGGATGGAAAACTGGTTTATGTTCAGTACCTCCAGTCGGCCATTCCCATTCTTTATTGGCGCTGGCAAATAACACTTGCATTAAACCTACTTTCATTGAACTCAAAGAGAGATTCATGAGGTTGTACAAGAAAAAGGTATACCCTAAAATAAGAAGTAATGCCAGTTTTTTAACTAGTTCATTTGTAGTTGTGTTATTGTCAATACTGGGAAATCCTCTGTGTCACAAAACCATGCACTCATGTCAGCTGGCTCCCCAGTCCCCAGATCGTGGAAGGATTATAATATAGCTTTGAAGGTACATAAATGGCCAGTTGTCTGCAGTGCAAAGTTATACAATCAGAAATGTGAGAGGAACAAAGAAAAAGACTGTGTGTGTGTGTGTAGGAGACAGATGATACCCTGGATTTAAAAAAAATACATTCCATAGATTTTCCACTATAAGTAGTCATGTGTCCTGTTTACTTTTCAATATTAGAAGAATTGCATTTATGTGGGGTATTTTACTGCATAACTGAAGTAAATACTTGCTTCCGCAGGCTCACCTTCATCATTATCTACATGTTGATGGGATGGAACAGAACTGCTTCTCTGAAGCACTTTCATCGCTGTCAGACTTGATAGAGGACTATAATCAGCTTGAAGCTGCTAGCAGTGGACCTGCAGTAGATCCACCAAGACTGAAGATAGTGATGTAGCAACAGAGGGACATAGCAGGAAAAATTCAATATTGACAATGATGTACACGCAATCCAACCCATGTTGAGCACTGTTCAAATTGGTTGATTTCAGTAGGAAAAAGATAAGAGCAAATTCTAGTTGATAAATTCTTAACAAATGGTCTTTTGTAACAATTAGAATGACTGTTACTCTTGAAGGACAGTGGAAACATTCAGTTTGCCCAACAGTTTCATAATATATTTTTTATATTGAAATTGGATAATGCAAATCTCAACTTCTGTACAGTGGAATGCACTTTTGTCTTAAGCACTGTTAATGTTGTATGTATATTTTTGAAATGAACACATTTTGAATATAAGTATTTCTCATGATATTTTTATTAATACTTTTATATGCAGAGAAATTAAAATACACAATTACATAAAATATACACTGGCATACAGAATCCAAGTTTACATCCTGTCTCAGCCTGTTGTGCTTCTGGTTACTATGGACTCTGAAGCAGCTACTGAACTTGGCAATATAAAATCTCTAATTAGGGGAAAAAGCAGTATTCCCCTTAATAACATTCAGTTTTCTGATGGAAAATTGTGTTGAATTAACCACTTCAACTACACAGCAGTTTGTTTTCCACAAATAAGTTTCTTCTGTTGGTGGATTCTCATTTTATTGAAATTTTGCTGTTGCTGTAAAATGCAGCATTAAAAAGGGCATAAAAGAAAACACCCATTTTGTCCTTGAGATGGGAATCAATATAAAATATATCTATATAATATTTTCTTCCTAGAAAATTATATAATCCATGTAACAAAGTATTCATTATCAATAAACATATTGCATTTGGGATATATGCAATTATATTTGCAAGTTTCATGAACATTCATGGATATATACCTACCCAGTGTTGTGGTGGTACCTTCATAAAGGACCCTTGAAGGCCTGACCAAGTTAGGAGCATCCTTGTTTAAACAGAATGATCAGTACTGGTTATATATGTCAGTTATGTAGGTATAAGAATGGATTTTTAAGTTAAAAATATGCTCTTTTTGTAGCAGTAATACTAATATTGTGAATCTAAAGGCAGAAATTTTCCCTTACTGATAATTATGTACTATATTCATCCTTTTGCAAAAGTTACATAAATAGATTTGCTGAGAGGGTCAGAGCTGCTGTTTATTATTTCTGACGTTTAGCAGTCTGGGCTAAAATCTTGATGCTGTGCAACAATGTAAACAAATTATAGTAAAAAGGGATGGCACAAGCTGCTCTATTCTGGCAAAAGGTCACTGTCAGATAATAAGCTAGCCACTTTAAACCCAACCGCTCTAAAGCAGAACTGTTCAGGAGGTCCAATCCTGGAAAAGAACTTAGAGCAAATAAGAACTGAAATGAATCAGCCTTGGAAGTGAGGATCCCTGAAAAACAGTTAGATCTTAAGGAAAAAGAAACTGAATATCTGCTGGCAAAAAGAGAAGAATCCCAATGTGGTTTGCCTCTCAGACTTCAACCTTTTTCATATTCTGGGTTCTAGCATCTTCTAATTAGATCTCTCTTCTATGGGGGGGGGGGGCGGGGACACTGACTAGCCACCAGTTCTTATTACACCTAAAACAATTAGGGGTTTTAGGGTGATAAGGGTTATTATTTATCTATGCATATAAACTGTAAATGAAAACACATGAAAAGTAACTGTTACAAGGTGTTGTCTTGCTGCTGTTGGTGTTACATATCATGCATGAATGAGAACTAGGAATAAAGGAGGAGAACCACAGCTCCATAAGGTGAGCCAAAAATACCTGACAGCCACCAGAGTAGAATTCCAGATTAAACATCGTAAGCTGGAGGCAGGCAAGCAGATTTGTTTCATGCCAGAGGATTAATTACAGTTCTGCTACAATTTCAGTGCTGGCTTATCTGCCCTGACTTTGTAGTGTAATGATTCAAAGGCAGGCATAGCCTTGTAACCTGTCCCCATCCCATCCACCTAGTGACATATGGTATTACATCCGTCCAAGCACCACAGGAGCAGGAATACTATGAGGCAGGAGGGCCCAAAGATTGGTGAACAAAAGCATTCTGTCACTGGGTAAACTGGTTCTACTTACCCTTACCTGACTAGCCTCCTTAAAACTGGAAGACAATAAGGAATGTCCATAGCTGCTCTTTATAACTGAAGCACTTTCCTGTTTACTCTATTGAGAAAACAATGTGAACAACTTTAGATATCTCTGGGTAGTTTGTGCTAGAGCAAAGGCATGGGCAGGTGTGTTAAATGTGGAATAGTTGCTGACCATGTCCTATTGACCTATGAGGTTCACGCAGCAGAAATCCCAATATGAAGTAAAAGCTGTCTAGTCTAAAACCCAGTTCCTTGTTTCTGATTCTATCAGTTACTCCAGTCTAACTGAAATTTATGCATACATACTGCTAGTTTCATTGGATGCTACTCTGATTCACAGCCAAGTGCAATGCAGTTTATCAGAAGTCTGTTGCTTTGCATGAGATGCATTTTTCTATGTGTTCTTGAAAGTGAAACACTGTCTTAATCTTATACAGACACCGGATCCATCCCTGTTTCTATTGCTGGGGCTGATGGTGGGGTGGGAAGTGTGACAAGAACAGCAGCTATAGAGCACATGTTCAGGTTGAGAGAAACATGAAATTCTACAGTCCCTATGTCTACAAAAGTGTGCACTATGTATTGTAGTTCTGCTATGCTGTGGACTGAGATTTTGGACTGTTATTGCTAAATGCAAACTAAACTATATTTATGGGTGTGTTGAGTTGTGACAGGTGGACGTTTTGAGTTATGCTATGGTAGGTAGATATTTTAAAAAAACATACTCCAGAAACATGAATTCCTGAATTTTGCTTGGATTGGTTTTTTTTAAAGTTGTAATAAGCAGGCCAAATCCATAATATAAAATGTGTGCATTCGTGTGCATTAAGAGATTTTTCTCAAGCTTACAGCCAGACTGAAGTAAAGCTGTTTTGTTATGTTCAAGAGCTGTGTTGAAATCAGTCTAATAGCTGTTGTTTGCTTCTTGCTCAGTGTAGTTGTAATGCTGCAAATGTGTGTGTGTGGGGGGGGGGGGGGGGTTTATTCACTTCTTTTTATGTGGAGTCCATATTCGCTTCTATTGGTACTTGTCTTTATTCCTACAGTTTAAATACATTCAAAACCATTTAAAAATCATCCTTTTGGTTAATATTTTTATATATTGGGTAGTGAATGGCATTCAGTATGGACGTAGCCACCTTTTTTGTGGCAAAAAAAGGAGGAGGAGGTATTTCCTTCCCATACATTTCTTATAAAAGCCTGAGTTCAGAAAACAAATCTCCTGGATCATTACATATCTTCTGACAAACACAAGACGTAATCCACATCATCTTCCACTTGATGGATGCTTCCTTAGGGCAGTCAAACTGTACCGTAATCATTACAGACTTATTGGGTATGCAGCATCTCTTATCCAGGCAGATTCCACAAAACATAGGTTTGTATATTTGTCTACTTGTACATCCAGAGAAGACTAGTTTCTCAGCTTTAGCAAGCTGAAATGTTGGCCGACATGTTTTTCCTTTTGGAATCTTAAACACAGAAAACAATTAAAATTATGGTCAAAATGCATATTTACATAGTAGCATTTGGGATAGCTTTTTAAATGCCCTTACATAATTTTGTCAACTAAATTTATAATCTGTAGATAGATAGATAGATAGATAGATAGATAGATAGATAGATAGATAGATAGAGATATTTCAAGACATCTGAGTTAGACATTAATGATGGCTAAGATTCCCCCCAGCTTTGTTTGAGCAGGATGGGCTGTCAGCACAATAACTCATGCAACTGACATAAGAAACCCACCCCTCTCCCTTAACAATCAATAAAACAAAGAAGGCAACAAATCCTTAGCTAGATATAATTTGTAGATATAAAAGCTATATAGGAAAAGACCCACAGATTTATCATAAATGAGCTGTTAATCCTGCCTCCCTATTCCTCCACCCCACTATTTCCTAGCCTGTAAGTCAACTGAATAAAAAATACAACTTGCCCACCTGAAGAGCAAAATTATAGCTCTGCACAAACACGTATATATAAACCCACACACTATATTTCTTTTTAAGTTATTGTTCAGTAAGCATTTGCTTTCTGACTAAAGAGACCATTTGGGCATTACAATTTACCTTCAGAGTCTTTGGAAAATTTGCTTGGCAGGGTTGAATATAACACAGTCTCTTTTCTTTCCTCATTTCACACTTATTGTTTCCATTGGTCACCCTGTCAGAGATGCCAATGCCACAAGTTCGGGAACAAGGTGTCCATGGAGTTGTTTGTATCAGGCACTTCTTTTTCAAAACAAGAGGCACATTTTTGAAAGCTAGAAGGCAGAAATATATTAAAAATTTAATCTACATTTTAAACTAAAGGCTAAAAATATTGAATGATACCTCTAATCAGGGCTCAGTAAGTAAACCATAGTATGATATGGAATACAGATATAAAGCATTTCAGATCCATGTTTTGAATTCCACTGTATTTAAATTACACAAATGAGGTTAAGGTTTTTGCAGAACTGGCCAATGGATGTGTGCCACTTCAAATTTTACAACACTTTATAGGACTTTGGTACCTCAGTCCCCTGAAACTTGGAACATGTTATGTTTCTATCTACTCTTGATCTTAATTCTACATGAATTTGGTTTTCTTCAAGAGGATTGGCCTTAAAGATTCTGAGCACTAATGGCTCTGTGTATTAAGCTATTTTTCAAAGTCTCCATTAGCAAATCCTGATGGAGTTTCAGAGGATGACTGACCAGATATAAAATGCGCACAGCTCAGAGGACAAAGCAGAAGAGCCAGGATACCTGGGAAGTAAACAGCAGCTTAAAATCTCAGTGCAGGAAGCAAATTAGAAACCTGGCACAGATCTGAAATAAATAAAGCAAGGTTACAAAGCTGTGTATATTAACATATAGTATACTTAGATTTATTGTAACATAAAATAATTGCATTGCTTTTACTACAGGGACTTGTTAACTAGGACAGTACATGAAGAAAGCAAGAAAGATAGCAAACATTCAAATAAAGCTTTGCATCTGGCAAAATAAACAACAGTTTAAACAATTATTTATGACACTACATGCAAACCATGCATTAATAGCGTAAAACTGGTCAGCTGTTTGAGTTATAATGAAGTTTTCAGAATTTGAGGCAGCATTTCCACAATTGCTTGTTTATCCTAAACTGTTATGTGTAAGAAAAGGAGTGGTCTCCTTGAACTCCAAATTAAAAAGTGGAATTCCACAACAAGCTCTAAGCAGACATCAGCTTTTCTGGCCCTGAGTATGACATCATGGAGGGGGCCAGGCACTCCTCCCTTCCCTGCCCTCCCAAAGACAGCCAATATCTCAAGATAGACATTTCACATCAGATGGCAGAAATTATGCAAGATTTCATGATAATGCCAGAATGGCATCATCTTGAAATTTTAGCAGCTGTGTGTGTGATTTTGAATGAATTTTAATTTTACTAGGGAAGTAGATTATTCTTGGATATCTATGGAGTCCTTGGGGTTCTCTGAGCTTGGTTCTTTTCTTGCAAACATTTCATTACCCAGCTAGGTAACATCTTAAGTGCTAAAATGGGATGGGGTTTGCTCTCTGTTTATGTGCTGTGGCCTGCCTTGCCAGTGCAGGTGGGGGTGGGGGTTTTCTTTTGCTCTTCTGGTAGTTCATTGATTTGCATATGTTGACTGCTTGATTGTGTGCCTGGTGGTGACCTTTGTTTCTCTGGGTGATGAGAAGAGAATACAATCTCTGCAATGAGTCCTGACATGGTGATCCCATGGGTGTGCCTCTGATTTGTTGGTATATTTGTTCATCGAATTGAAAATAGGTGGTGAGGCAGAGGTTGATGAGGTCCATGATTCTGGGTATTTCGATCTGGGTGTATTTGGTTAAGTCGGGTGTGGTGTATAGTACAGCTGATACGGCTTCTTTTGCTAGTTCTGGGTTTATGGATGTGAAGAGTGCTGTGACATCAAATGAGACCACTGTCAGGACTCATTGCAGAGATTGTAATGCAACGTCTAGAAGCTACAGCACTGCCACACATACATCCTAAAATATGGATCCAGTATGTAGATGACACATTTGTTATAATAAAAAATCAACAACTAGAGAAGACACATGAAACCATTAATAACATCTTCAAAGGAATAAAATTCACCAGAGAAGAAGCAAACAACAACACACTACCCTTCCTGGATATCCTCATCAGCAGAGGAAATAACAGGAAATTAGAAACCCAAGTCTATCGGAA
This sequence comes from Liasis olivaceus, assembly GCA_030867105.1. NCBI lineage: Eukaryota > Metazoa > Chordata > Lepidosauria > Squamata > Pythonidae > Liasis > Liasis olivaceus. The sequence continues at coordinate 233,642,917 of CM061349.1, read as the reverse complement.
GACAACCCACACCAATCAAGTACTCCACTACCAAAGCAACAACCCGACCTCCCACAAGAGGAGCTGTGTAAGAACATTATTCAAGTGAGCTCAAAAGCATTGCAGCAACCCAGAACAGCAGAACAAGGAAAAAGACCACCTATACAACATCTTCCAACAAAATGGATACCCACACGTAATTTTATCAAAAAGTGCCTGATCACTCAACCTACTACAACACAGCCCACACAAGCCATGAAAAGGATCACACTGCCATACATTAGAAACATCTCAGAAACCACCAACAGATTATTACAACCATATGGCATCTTTGTAGCACACAAGCCAACAAAATCACTCCAACATATCCTAAGTAAACCAAAAGACCCAATTGCCCAAGAAGAAAAAACAGGAGTCATCTGCAACATACAGTGTAAGGACTGTAACAAACACTACATAGGACAAACAGGCAGAAGACTAGCAGAACGCATCCATGAGCACCAACTAGCAGTCAGAAGACATGATGAAAATTCCTTAATTGCACAACACATGGACAGACTTAACGACAGTTTTAACTGGGAAACTGTCAGCATTTTAGACCAAGCCAAATCCAAATATGCAAGAGAATTCTTGGAAGCTTGGTATTCAGACAAGGCAGCAATTAACAGACACATAGAGATAAACAGCATCTACATACTATGAGACAAAAGATCAGAAGATCGCCTCACCAGCATTCAAACACCAGCAATCATCTCCAGCAATCAGCACCCAGATAAGCAAAGGTCACCACCAGGCACACAATCAAGCAGTTAACATATGCTAATCAATGAACTACCAGAAGAGCAAAACAGAACTCCCACCCCCACCAGCACTGGCAAGGCAGGCCACAGCAGATAGAGAGCAAAACTCATCCCATTTTAGCACCGAAGATGGTCCCTAGCTGGGTAATGAAATGTTTGCAAGAAAAGAACCACGCTCAGAGAACCCCAAGGACTCCACAGTTCAACCCTGAGCTACACATATTCACCTCTTGGATATCTGGCAGATGTGGCCAGCCCTGTTCTAAATGTTCTGTTTTTGATAAAATATTCATTATCAGCTCTCCCTTAATTAATAAGGAGGCACCTCTTCTTTTTCTTTTCTTTTTTTTAGTCCAAATAATATTTCATCAGTCCAATCTTGTTTACCTGGCATTATTCGGTAATGTCTTGATTGCTGTTCTTCCAGATGCCCTGGAGCGCACTTGGAATGTCCAACTTTCTTTCTGTTCTTGAGCAATGTACATTCATTAGATGCTGACTTGGAGATGAATACTGGTGTGCATCCAATTGCACCATTCACACACAAGCACGAAAAAAGAGGAGAAGGCTGGAAAGACTGGCCATTGGTATAGTATACACCACTGAGCACACAGCCAACTGCTATCATGTCTTGAAATAGCAAAACAGAATAAATAAAACTTAAGCCTGTGCAAATGTCAGGATAATCAATTAAATATAAATACTGAAGGTGACATGTATAAATAGCAATAATTAGTATTAAAGAATGTTTTCTGTTATTCAAAACACTGCACACACATAAAAACACGCATGCAGGTTTGTTAAGATTTGAAGCATTCTTGCTTGATATTTCATATTTTCTATTGTTATTCAGTATTCTCCATAGGTAAAAAAACAGGATCTAATGGTAATAATATTCCCATTAGCTTTCTAATCCTAAAAATCCTTTTTAAAGGGGAGATCTACTTAGCTTTGGGAAACCTCTTTGGGGAATTAGATTCCTAACAATTAAGAGAGTTCCAGTTCAGAAATTCATTTGATCAATTAATTCCCAGTCTCACTGACATCTGGAGAATACATTCCTCTGTTATTTCAAAGAGTGATCCAAGTCACTGTTTGATATTGTGCTCATTTATCACTGTTTTGGAAAAAAAATAGCATGGTACAGAATATGGTACAGTTGTGAGTGCCCTTTCCTTGCAGTCCTGCTGCTCCTTTATAAGAAATAGAAAAGAAAACAGAGGGAAGACTTACATGCACATATTCCTCTTTCATACCTAGGCTTATCTGCAGAGTAATCACAATATAGTCCCTTGTGATGGTCACAGACCTCAGCTTCATTACAGATGGTGCCTGCTTGTTTGGCACACATCCAGCAACATCCACAGCCATCTCTCATCAGGCTCACCCCAGGACTGCAGTTTGGCACAGGTGGGCATCTGCAGGGCCAGCGACATAACTCTTGGCGCTGATGAAGCTCACTCTTTCCTGTACCTTCTCCACTCTTTTCTTGCTGCTGCCCCTGGCCTGATGCCCTGAAAGAAAGCTTTCATACAGGTGGACTCATCTGAGAGCTGGAAAGTTTGCAACCAAAGTGCACTATAATCCTGAATATTAATACCCTTTTATTGCAAGAGGGTGGGACACTCTACAAACTGTACAATTACTCTTCTATCACAATGACTCCTAAAACACAAAACAGCATAATATATACAAGCCTACTTAGGAATCCCATTAGTAATGCCTAATCTGTTTCCTTAGAGCCTGGTCTCATGAGCCATTGAAGACTGAGCACCAAGGCAAGAGGACAATATTTCTATCATCTATTTCTTGTGGCCAAACCAAGGCAACCATTAGCCATGCCACATCAGAAGTTTCCTCTTATATTTCTGAGGAACAAGACTACCAACCAAGTGAAAAGCACCCCTTACCAGTGATATCAAGGCAAAAGGGGTCAAATAGGATGCCTTGTGTCACATTCTTGGTCTAAGGCATGGCATGAATTTTTGGCATAGATTTATGTTCATACAGGCATAGTGAAAACTGTTTTAACTGGACTGCACCTGACTTATGTGTGGCTCTCTTGAGCTCTGTTTAAGGTCTCGAAGAGCCAAGTTAAGTGTGCTTGGTTCATCAATATACACATTAGCAATCCAGATGGAAGGAGACTTTGGAGTTACACTGAAGTGGATTTACTCCATATCAGTCAGGGCACATGTTACCATCAGACAGGTCAAGACAGTTGCCTCAGGAAGCAAACTCATTGCTATATTTTTCTGACAATCAGGAAAAATGGCCAAATTAACTTGAGGGATCATGAGTATATGTATGTGAACCAGGACAGGTTTATGGAGAAGGATGTTGATGCTGCAAAATGTTTTTTGCAGTTTTACTATCAGCCCACATGGAAAATGCAGACCAGCAAATGTGTCCTTCCCTTCACACAGATAAGTTTTTGTGACTTATTGTGGGGAGATGGGCAGGGACAAGTCTGCTAAATAAATAAGTAAGTAAGTAAGTAAGTTTTGTAGAACAGGGTTCCTCAGCCTTGGCCACTTGAAGATGTGTGGACGTCAACTCCCAGAATTCCCCAGCCAGCCATGGGAGTTGACGTCCACACATCTTCAAGTGGTCAAGGTTGAGGAACACTGTTCTAGAACAGCCTTCTCTGATTCAGTACATTCCAGATGGATTTAACTCCAGCTCTTATCATCCCCAGTCAGCATGGTTGGTGGGAATACTAATGAAAGATGATTGGAGCAGTAGGGCAAAAAGATGGAAGAGCACCAAGTTAAGATATTCTGGAACATTTGCTTTCTTACAGAGACTTCCCATATTCCTTTTCATCTAGTTACACATTTAGAGTAGGTTCATACAGCACTCTAACCCATAATATAATTTGGCTTAGCATGTTGTGTGCATCCAGTCATTGTAATCTGTAAAACAATAGTTTATAGCTTGGTGTTATTTGTAAACCTGGCCAACTGGGGTTTATTCAACAAAGCATGACATGTTGCAGTGACTGAATCCACTTTTACAGTGTAAAATCCTTAGTAAAAGCATTCTCCAACCTGGACTCTGGTTGGGAATTCTCTGAGCTGCAGCCTCAAATTATCACAGAGTGCTACATTTTGTGCTTAAATTGGAAAAAAAAAGCTAGCTTCCTTCTTCAATTATTGTATTTTTCCTCCCTTGAGGTAGTCAGAAAGCATGCTTTCTGCTCATAAAAAAGTTCATTAGGGAAACATCAGCCGTAACCCCTAATTTTCATGGTACTATTTGCGTATAATTCAGGAAGCCTCATCATATCGACTTCTGCATACAACTGCATATTTCATGCAAGGCAAATGTTTGAGGAGCAGGCACATCTAAAATAATTGTTTCCTTTTTATTTCTATGTTTGTATTCAATTCCACACACTAAAACAACTCTTCTTTCAGCTCTAATTCTGGTTTGATTATTCAAATAAATGTCCATCTAATCCAAAAGCCCTTGCCAGAATTCCGAAAATGAACAGCAGTTGGGCAATCCATTAGAAATAAAATTTTTAAAAAAGCAAAGCAAAGCAAAGCAAAGCAAAGCAAAGCAAAGCAAAGCAAAGCAAAGCAAAGCAAAGCAAAGCAATAAAAAATAAAATAAAATAAAATAAAATAAAATAAAATAAAATAAAATAAAATAAAATAAAATAAAATAAAATAAAATAAAATAAAGGGCTACCAGATCTGAGTTGCAAAAGTCCAGAGAACCACCAGATGGCAGCAAAGCAATATAGAAAATACTAACTTCTCCAGATTTCTGCAGCCTGGATCTGGTACCTTTACTGAATCTGCAATCCGGTTTACCTTTAATCCCTCCAGCTGCAGACTGTATTATTTATGTCCTACACATTGAAATCAGTGGAACTTGAGTCATTATGAAATATTCACACCAATTTAAGTAAGACTTTCATTCTATTAAGATAACGAAGAATTAATTTGCAATTAATATCATATGATATAATCTATTACACTGTATCCACATAAAAGAATAGCATAATTTATATTAATTAAATTATAGCATGATTTAGAAAGCATGTTTTCACCATAAAGACAAACCATTTGAGTTTTGAACAATATAAAAAGAGGTACAATACATAAAGATTATCCCTTAATAACCTACATGCATAGCATATCAACAGATCACTTCACTTTAACATTTTTAGAGGTCCCCTATTTCATGCCTTATAATAGTAATCTGTCTCTTTATAATCTGAATGTTCTCCAATATATTCCTAGTTTGGTTTTCTTGTGTTCACATGATATAGATTTAGTAGTTAAGCTTTGTCCATTAACTTCATAGGGCAGAAATTAAAATAGAAGCTCTTTGTAGAAATCACATGAGGGAAAGCAAAATGCCTCTTCTGTAAATCCATAGTAAAAAGTGGGAGAATTAACTATGTTTTATAAACCCTATTGCTGAGAAGTTTGGATAATTCTTAATGTTCATGGAAAGATGAGTAAATGTAGTTCAACAGAAAGCAGCTTAATAAGATTCTGTAGAACATGAATAGATTGTGCTACAAAACTACCTAAATAAATAGGGAGGACCCTAAATAAAGGGCCCTACAGCTTATATTGTCATGGTTAATCATTTGAATGTATAAAGATATATACTTTATAAACATAGCCAAAGATCTGCATATGAAAAAAAAAGGTTTCTTAATTTTTGGATAATAGTCTCAATCAAGAATATGACTTCAAATGGGCAGCTAATGCAATAAAGCTTCCCAAACAAGTAGCAGCAATTGGCTATTACGCCCAACCCTTTTCTCTAAGTAAAGTTTGCTTGTTCAGGCAACAGATCAGCCTTTGACATGACGAGGCCATCTTTCTAGAGAGCTTACTTACCTGTTGAGTATAAGGGATTGTAAGAAGGGTGGAGATGAAGACCCACTGCATTTTCCCGCGATGGCAGAAGTGAAAAGCAGAGAGCGAGTGAACAGGCTGAGCTGTGTCAGAGCCAAGGCTGTTGACAAAGTCTCCTCTGTCTACCCTGCCAGGTTCCTCTCTTCAGCACACTCACAAAGACCCACAGATTCATATTTAGAATCCTCTGCAGAGACGAAGCTTTGCCCTGAATCTGTCAAGTAGTCCTTTCTTTCTTCTGAGGCACCATCTCTTCCTTAGGATGGTTTGGTCACAATGACTTTTCGGAGTGTCTTTCATTTGAAAGGCTTCTTCCTCATCTCAGAACATTTTTGGAGCCTGAAGCATTCCACAGTTTTCCACTTTAGATAAGGCAGATGGTGAGGGTTGAGCTCTGTTTGCCCATCTCTGACATGTTCAGTAGAAGGCATGGTTGAAAGTAACATTTCATTTATTTCTTATTTATTTAAATGATTTATAGAGCCATGAGAATATCAGTACTGGGATGTGGCAGCATTAACAAATGTCCAATTCCTAGAAGAGGAATACAAGCAAGTTAGGCAGATGTAATCAACTATTATAGCAGACAGTCTCCATGAGACAAACCAATTAGAGATTAATTAGAACCTTCTCCCAATAAATATGGTCTTTATTGTATTTTTATTGTGCTTTAATTAATATTTGTTTTTTGTTTTTACTGTAAACTGCCCAGAGTTACTTCTTAGTGAGATGGGCGATGACCAATTTTGAAATATAAATAAATAAATAAATAAATAAACTTATCTCATGGACTACAAACATAACTCTGTCCCACCAAATGTATCTGCTGAATTTCATATTAAGGAGCAACCTTCTGCCAGGGGTAAAGTCTGTCCCCTAGAGCAGGGTTCCTCAACCTTGACAACTTTAAGACGGGTGGGCTTCAACTCCCAGAATTGCAAGGCTGGCTGGGAAATTCTGGAAGTTGAAGTCCACCCGTCTTAAAGTTGCCAAGGTTGAGGAACCCTGCCCTAGAGTGTATATCAGGAAGTTTCCTGGTAGGTCTTTTATTATGAAAGCATATAATTCAAGCAAACTCTAGATAGACCCCTAGGGACAGTGAATCTGAGTTTTTTATTACTCCCATAAGTATTCTGGGCAGGACAGATGCTAGCCAGAGCAAGCAAGGATAATATCCATCTTTATCTACATGCACACGCACACACACACACACACACACAGAGTAAAGGCAAAAGGAGGATAGACTTAGAAGCTTCAAGATGTGGTTGAGAGATGTCTTGCAAAGCTTACTTACAGCAGCAGTCAAGGGTTTTTCACGTGTTTTTTTTTCTGGCATTTCCTGAACTTGGTGATCATGCAACATTTAACACTGCTTCCCAAAATGATGCAAGTGTGCAAACGTTGTAGGCCATTTTTATGCCATGAATGAATTTAAAAGGTCTATGGCTGTGATCTATGCTGATTTGCATCAGTTGGTCTTGTACCTCTAGCTCTGTAAAGTAGTAATATCAGGACACCAGCTGCTTAAGGAAGATTTATAAAGAATTGTTCAGGCGATTTTTGACATGGTTAGTGCAGAAAGTAGTTCTCAAGAAATGTCAGACAAAGCAAAGTATGCCCACATAGTGCTGTATTCCGCCCCCCCCCCCTTCCTTTTTCATTCTTCATTGTAACCTCTAGAGCAGTGTTTCTCAACCTTAGCAACTTTAAGATTGCCAAGATTGAGAAACCTTGCTCTAGAGAGAGATTTCTGCCTTCAAAATATGATGGTGCGTTTCCTTCATCTTTCTTCCAAGAGCTCCAGGCTGAAGGGAATCATGATGTATCTTGCAAGCATTTGTTTCCAATGTTCTGTAGAGCAGCAGCAAAGCTGTCTTATGGCTGCAGCTCAAGCAAGCTGGTGACTTCTACCCCATTTCCAATGTCCAATTTTTTTGCAGCAGGCCTGATTCAAGTATGCCAGTTACCAGGCGGGTGGAAGTTGAATGGTTTGAAAAACAAATCTTGATTCACAGCAACACCAAGGAGAAACCCTCTGAAGTATTCCAGTGTTTCTCAAGAAAATGACAGAGGTTCTGTTTTTCCTTCTGTGAGAAACCATTGCAAATATTCAACTATGGAGACATGAATCATTACTCTGTATGCAGCAGTACAGATGTGAGCAACTTGAAATTATACTTTAAGCAGCCAAAAAAGGACAAATGCCAAACTTTGCCAAAAGATGAAGCAGCAGCTGGGTATTACCATCAGACTTTTCTTTTCTTTTTGTTTTTACTCTTTGCATTTCCTATTTGCTGATCCTATCTACTGACCTTCTTTATTTCTGGATGTATTTTTCTTTTATTTATTTGTTCATTTATTATTTGATACATTATGGTGAGCTACTTTTAATAGTATTCTTGCTAGACAGTTGAGTTATAAACCAAATAACCAAATAATGTGATGAGATTTTATGAAAGAAGAACTCATTGATTACTGTATTTGGGTATATATTGGGGGAGAGAGAGAGAGAGAGAGAGACATAGATAGATGCCGATATAGAAATAGATAGGATAAATTGGTATCACTATACTGATACATCTATCAACTCCCCTTCTGAAATACAGTTTACATTTTTGTTTCTGCCACTTGGTTCAAGAGTTTAAATACAGCTGCTATAGGAATATGCATTCTATTACAAGCTCCATAAAGAAGAGATGGCTTGATTCTCCTTTTTTGTTTCAGTTTTTCACAAATGTTCTGTGATGGGAAATGCTATTCACCCATTTACACACATGTGAGTGAATGGATAATCAAGTTCTCTGTTTCCATGGAAATGCCAGCTGGAAGCCATGTATAAAAGCATTCCCTTACTTTCAGCTGTTGAAATGGGGACGGAGACTTTAATGTTCCTTCTGGACCCGAGAATGCTGGTGATGGCTTGTGTTTTGCAAAATGTATTTCATACAAAAAGCTGTGAAAATAGTACCCAAGTCAAAATGACTCAAGAAAGTAACAATGAATTTAAGGCTTTTTTGCACATAATGAAACTGTAGTAATCTGAACTATTATATGACACAGAAGTAAGCTCGTGCATAGAAGACTGTTTCCTTTTACATGTTTGTCAAGAGAGGAGAAGTTGCTCTATGTATTGATGCTATATTAATATTAGTGTGAAAATAATAGAAAATGTACTCAGGACTAGGTTTGCACCCTGTGTGAATGTCAATAAATTACAGTCTCTTAGTTAGTGGGATGCAGGCAACAGTCTACTGCAAGGTAATCTCTGAATGAGAGACCCTAGCTTGCATAAAAATAACATGAGTGTGCTTGAAGTAAAGCTGGGCTTTGGTTGTGCTTGTCACATACTGCCAAAATGTGTCAAAACTGATTGTTACTGTTATTATCATTAGCTGGAATGCTGCATATGGCACAGGTATGACTAAGGCTGACAACCTAGTCTACACCTTCTTTATCTTTTTAAAAAATATTACACAAAAGCCTTGATTGACCAAAGCCAAGGTGGGTGGAGGTCAATATCCATCCATCCACCCAACAGCAACAACAATGGCATGTGGACATTCATGACAGGGAATGCAAGCAGGGAGAAAACGGATCAGGTCCTGGAGAGATTGCCTAAAGAAATTGCTTTTTTTTCCCCTACCCCCCTCTTGCAGAGTGAAGAAATTGGAGAGGAAGGGATTACAAAAGAGTAAACGGGCACACAATGGGGAAAATACTGGGCTGTTTGCATAGCACACTAGCAGCTGCCAGCACCAACATATTGCCTTTGATGTGTATTCCCCACTGTGTGCTTGCTTACTCTCTTGTAATCTCTTCCTCTCCAATCTCTCTGCTTTGCGGTGGAGGGGGGGAAGAAAAACAACAGGTCAGGCACAGAATAACATGTACTGACTGTAATGGGAATCACGTGGCTGAGGGACAGCACCATCATAGCTTTAAATAGTTGCTGAATGAGGTAGTCAGTAAGTGAGGACTACCTGTAGTCATATCTGGTGGAGTACAGTTGATGAACATGCAGGGAAGTGAAGGTATAGATTTAATTATGAATGAAAGAGCTAAAATGTATGCCAGAAACTGTGATTTGGTGTCACCTATGTTGTTATGGCCTATGAAAGTAAAAATCCATAATTTGTTGAAAGTTGCACCTACACTGGTGAATGGTGCTAATGGAAGAAACAGAGATGAGTTTTCAGGAAAATTGTGCAACAGTCTGAATGAATCTAATTGTACATTCATAATTGTACAGGAACAATTATACTGCTAGATTATATGACTGGAGAGTGGGAATGAAATGAGAAAGTACAGAAAAAAATGATTGAACCATTCGAAGACCCAAGAATGAATGAGAATGGTGACAGGTGAATACCTGCTTAGAAAAAACAAGTCTGTTTGTCTCAAATACATTATTTACTCATGCATAATTCTAGCTACATTAATTGATTGATTGATTGATTGATTATGTGCTATCAAGTTTGTGTCAACTCTTAGCAACTTCATAGACAGAACTTCTTCAGGATGATCTGCTCCCAACCTGGTCCTTCAGGTTTTCCAACGGTGCATCCATCACCACTGTAATTAGGTCTATTCACCTTGCTGCCGGCCGTCCTCTACTTCTTTTCCTTTCACCTTTCTGAGTATTATAGGCTTCTCAAGAGAGCTAGACATTTGGATAATGTGTCCAAAATATGATAATTTGAGCTTAGTCATTTGTGCCTCAAATGAGAAGCCTGGATGGATTTGTTCTATGATCCGCTTGCTTGTTTTCTTGGCTATCCATGGTATTCTTCAGAGTTCAAAAGTATCAATACTCTTTCTGTCCTGCTTCTTCAAAGTCCAATTTTCACTTCCATAAGGTATCATAAGGAAAATAATTGTCTTTATGATTTGATCTTTGTGATAATGTACAGACACATCACAGCATCTGAATATCTTTTCCAAGGACTTCATTGCTGCACTACCAAGGGCTAGTCTGCAGTGTATCTATTAACCGCTGGTGCCTTTACTATTAATAGTCAATCCTAAAAGGTAAACATTATCCCCCAGTTAAGTATCTTCATTGTCAGTTTTAAGGCTGGTTGTTGTACTTGTTGTCATTAGTTTGGACTTCTTTATATTTAATTTAAGTCCCATTTTTTCAATGTTCTCACTGACTTTCATTACCAGAGCTTGCAAATCCCTTGCATTTTCAGCTATCAAAGTAGTGTCATCAATATAGTGTAGGTTATTTATGTTTCTTCTTCCAGTTTTAAAACCATGCTCATTTTCTTCCAATTCAGCCTCCCTCAAAATATAGATTGAATAACCAGGAAAAGTATACAGCCTTCTCACATTCCTTTGCCAACCTGGAATCAGTCTATTTTGCCATGTTCCCTCCATACTGTGACTTCCTAACCTTTGTATATGTTTCTCATGAGGACAATGAGATGTTCTGAGATTCACATTTTCCTAAGCACATTTCACAGCTTGACATACTTGACACAAATTGAAGAACCTTCTATAATCAGTGAAGCATATAGAGACTTTCTCAATTATCCTCTGTGCATCAGCAATATTATCTCTTATTCCTCAGCCTTTTCTAAAACCAAATTGAACATCTGGCATCTCCCTTTCCATATAGTATCTATTCTATGTTGGATGATCCTAAGCATTATTTTCCTAGCATGTGAAATTAAGGATATTATGCAATAGTTTGCACACTCTGTTAAGTCTCATTTCTTTGGTATTGGTATGAAAACTGACCTCTTCCAATCTGTTCACCACTGTGCCAGATTTGCTGGCACGGTTTGGTTAGAACCTTTCTAATGTTTAGGCATCAGTGAAGTGAAATGAACTGGAACTGGCCACCATCAGTCAGAAGATCATACTGTTTACTACTTAGGACATAAAAAATGAAAAAAGAGCAAAATTGCTCTCCTATTCAGGAAGGATATAGCAAAGATAGATTTAGGTGCAATGCAGTCAATGACCAAATAATATTACTTATACTTCACAAGCAACCCTTTGATATGATGGTTATCTAAATTTATGCTCCAATCACTGATGCAGAAGAAGAGGTTAGTGAGTTTTATGGTCAAGTCCAATTTGAAATTGACAGAACGAGCAAGCAAGATATGCTACTTGTGCTTGGGGAGACTTGGAGGACAAAGTTGAAAAATAGTAAGGAAGAAAATATAGTTGGATTATATGACCTAAGAAATTAGAAAAATCAAGGAGGAGAACAACTTATGAGTTTCTGCCAATCCAATGATTTCTTCTGCTGACACAGTCTTCAAAGAACCCAAACCATGTGTATATTCACAAACATTGCTGGATGGAATACTCAAAAATCAATATGACTACTATAAAGGAGGTGGAATAGCTCATTTATAACAGCAAAGGTATGTCTAGAGGCTGACTGTGGAGCAGATCACAAACTGCTCATCTACAAGTTCCAAGTCAAACTAAAGTGGAAGAAGAACCAACTAGTTTCTATGATATGATCTGGAACATATTCCCATCATTTTCAAACAGAACATCAGGAATTGCTTTGAAGTACTGAACATCATTAATAGGGAACCAGAAGAACTGTAGAATGAAATGAAATGTGAAAATGAATGTGAAAAAAGACTGCCAAAGATCAAGACATAGAGCAAACTGCATCTCAGAACAAATAGTGAAAATTGCCAAGAAGAGAAGAAAAGCCAAAGCCAAGAAAAACAAAGATTTCAGGAAGGAATTTAACAAACTAATTCAGAAAGCCGTTAGAAGAGACAAGAAGCAGTATTATAACAATATCTATAAAGACACTGAAGATGGAACCAGACATGGAAAAAGAAGGAAAGTCTTCCAAAAGATCTCAAAACTCAGAAGGAGGTTCCAACCTCAAATTGGTATGCTAAACGATGCCAATGGACATATAATGACTGATTTCAAGAAGATCAAACACAGATGGGAGGAGTATAATGACATTCTGTACAGCATAGTGGTGAACATCCAAGATACCTTAGAAGATATTCCCTATTTAAGAGAACCTCTAGTACTAGACGATGAAGCTAGATCAGTACTCCAGTCATTTCCAAGTTGGAAGGCTACTGGAATTGATACAGAAATATGGCAAGCAACAGAAGAAGAATCGGTTTAGGCACCACTGTTTTGAGCTTCCCCATGTACATGTTTCTTACACTCCATGTTCTCACTGTAATTCTGTCTTTGCTACTTCAGATTTTTTTTTCCTGTATGACAACATCAGTAACTAGACTTCCCAAAGGCTTTAATCTAGCCACATCATAAACCCAAGTAGTACTCAGCTCTTCCTCAGTACCATGTTGAATGCCATTCAACTTGAGTGACCCATTATCTGGCATGATATCATCAATCATTTTATCTTGTCTATCCACATGGTTTGCTTGGTAAAATACAGGAGTGGTTTAGATCCCTGCTTGCTTTAGCTGGGTAGCTGGGATGACTGCCACACCTTGAATGATCACACTGGGAATATATACTTTTGGATCCAGATGTTCTTCACTTGTCCCTCCCAGGAACAATCCCTTCCATGATGAGGTAACATAGCAGGACTTAAGAGGAAGGCACAAAATGGTATTCTGGAAAAATGTTATTGCTATATAACATGCCAATTAAATTATGTAAATATCTCATGTTCTAATTCCTATCCTTTTACCTGTATTGATTTTTGAATAAAAAATATTATCACTTTCAAGTTCATTTGATTTCATTCTTTCAGACTCTTACTTTATTCAACATTTTAAAAAATTACAGTAAAAAAGTGAGTGTTTTAAAAAAGAATTCTAAGATTAATGAGTGACTTTGTTAAATAAAGTATTGCCTACAATTCATGGGCTTTGAATGAAGTTTCAAAGTCTTTCTGGACAGAAGTTAAACAGCTGTTTCTGTTTCTGGGATATGATAACATTTGCATAATTTTATGCAAATGTAAGAACAAAATTATGCCAAAAGAAGATAGTGTAACTGCCAAAAACATAATAATATATTATTAAGTGGGATGGGAATCAAAATTTACAAAAGAAAGCTACGGGTGAAAGATGGCTGACATGCAAGAATTTCTTTCAGAGTAATCCAAAAGACATAATGGTTGATCTCAAAGTTCATAACAAAGAACTTGTTATTGATGGAGAGCCTGAAGGTTTAAAAGCAAAATGTAAAAATTGGCTTTAAAAAAAAAAAAAAGTATAATTCATAGCACACACACATACACATGTTCCTGTTTTATTTGGAGCACAGGAGATTATATCATGGGAATAAATACATGACATCATAAATGCCTCCATAGTGACAAATTATTGGCATAAACATTAAGCTTTATGATTTCACAGTTGGGTTAAAGGAGAGAAAAGAAAATTAGTATAGCACCAAGGAAAGCTTTTACTTCAACACCACTTAAGGGAATACAGAAAATAGCAAAGAGAGAAAATTGCTTTCCATTTAAATGCACTTTTTAATATTGCCCTACGTGAAAGACCTTTTGAAGACATATAATTTGGGTAATGATGCCTATCCATTTTGATTATGCAGCATAATAATGATAAAGCCAATCTATCTTTAGAACACTTATAACAGCATTAATGGTACGTGGTTTCCAGCAGAATGGATTGTCAAGAACAGGCAGGCTAAACCTGGGCTTCCATTATGCTAGCCACTATTACATTAGGACCTTCACACAGCAAAATAATAGACACAGAATAGCAGTAGAATCAAAAGGTAAGATATGCACTGGTATAGCAACTCTCCACCAATCTTAATGTTTTTCACTGATGATGTTTCTCCATTAGATATACACAGAAAGGTAGTAGTCAACATGAACTAATGCTACCACATGAGATGTAGACAAAGCAGGAATCATCAAATTAGATGGTATAACTGGCATGGTAGCTCAGCATGGAAAAGACATTCATGCAGTAAACTCTCATATTGACTATGCATGCAAAGCACTGGTTTTATTTATTTTATTGATTTGCAGTTGAAGACCACATTACTAATCAACACGCTGCAATGACAAGTGTATTGAGATGGACTTCTCAGACCTGTCTTTGGCAGCACATTTCTTAGGCCCTTTACCCATTATTGAGTTAAAGTACTCTCTGCCCAACCTCTAGATCTCACAAAACAATGGTGGCATAAAAATTGCTGTACCCATTGCCAATCTCTACCCTGCTTCTATTTTGTCTGTTCTGAGACAGGTGTCCTCCTGATTTGTGGCCGTATTTGTTGTAGGTAATCAGGGAAACATCTTACTCTTTGAGGCACTGCAGCACAAATGGGGTAGATTTGTGTAATAGTATGTGGGAAGGACCTTAGGAGACAGGAAAAAGAGCCACAGGCTAAACAACTGTCACGCAAAAGGTATCTCAGCTCACAGAAACAGGGGGACGTGGGAAGCATTTCGAAAGGGACCCTCCCTAGTTTTCTGGAAAGTAAAAGGAAAGGAGGGGGAAAATACTTTCAGTCTTGCAAGATTCTGTTAATGTAATTTTACAATAAAGATAGAGTTAGTACTCATAGTTGTGCTTCTTGTCTGGACTACCTTGAAGGGCTAACAATCTGACTTCAGGATCCTGCCTGGGCTGGTTTGTCAGAACCTACTTGGATATTTCCCAAGTTAAAATAATGTGCATTTAAAACAAGAGAGAGAGAGAGAGAGAGGGAGGGAGGGAGAGGGGGGGGGGAGAGAGAGAGAGAATGAATGAATGAATGAATGAATGAATGAATGAATGAATGAATGAATATCAGGACAGGAAACGTACCAAAGAGGAGGGAAGTAGATCAGCAACGATTGTACAATTAACTAAGTCCTGCATTGATGGAGAACTGAAAATCACTAGCTGCTGAGGTAACTGCGTCTCTTATTTCAGGTGGGAGGGAATAAATAACTGGAACTGAGAAATACAGCAAAATTGGCAAATAAGCAACAAAAGCCCAGTTAAAAATCCCACCATTATTCTCTGGACTCTACAATGAGAAAAGGTGGGTCAGCTTAAGATAAAGATACATCTCAAGATAAAGATACATTTCAAATGCTCTTAAAGCAGATCAGCACAAACATGCCGTCCACTTTTTCCCCAAATGAAATAGTCACATTCTGCTGTTCTGTCCTCTACCTTGTAGGAACCCTAAAGAGAGGCTGGAGTCAAAACTAGGGAGGAGGGAGAGGATGGGTAGGAAAGGAACTCAGGAGCAAGATGCTAATGAAGAAAGTAAATGCTGAGAGAGAGACGACTATGGTGGAGGCTGGCTAGCGGCCAGAGAAGAAGAGGATGCTTGCATCTCCCAACACTACCATGATCAGACACCCTCAGAGGGTCACCTAATTTCAAGATAATGTGTGACAAACTATTATAGATTGATTCATCTTGAAGTTGCAGTAGGGTAGTGTCAGCTTAATGGGGAAATACTGCATTCAGAACTAATGCACCTCATGATAACTCACGACTGATTCATTCATGGGATTGGGAGGGAACAAGAGCAACATTGTGGGACAAAGGAGGAGATTGTTGTGGTCAGGACATGACTGTGCTGTGATTAAGCGCAAGTAGGAACACAGCTTAGGCTACTTCAGTGGCATGCTGACTTGGTTGGCATTGACTAGCAATGGCTCTTGGGGGACTGAAGGAAGAATTTTTCTAGTCCTTTTGGGAAATGCTGGAGAGAGAACTTGGGCCTTCTGCTTGCAAAGGATATGCTCTATCACTGCTGCTGTCCCAACTGCTCTGCCCTGGTTGTTATTTTGCATTGTTTATATGTCATATGAAGAGGAAGATTGAGAGAAGTAGCTAAAACATGCTTTGTCTAAATCAGTGTTTCTCAAACTTGGCAACTTTCAGATGTGTGGACTTCAACTCCCAGAATTCCCCAGCCAGCAAGCTGAGTTGAAGTCCACACATCTGAAAGTTGCCAAGTTTGAGAAACACTGGTATAAATAGTCAAAGGAGAGAACATGCAGTTCTGTGAGTTGCATGGAAGGTCCATTTGGCTTTCCTTCTGAGATGATGCAGAGGCAGTACATGGTTAATAAAAATGTGAAATCATAGCAAGGGCATTCCAAATTCTTGCATAATGACATATGAAAATACATTAACATTTCTGTTCTCTTACATTTAAACAGAAAAATCTACATGAAGGGGAGTACAATTTGTTTTGGGGGATGTTGTTTCTTTATCCCTACTAAAATTCAGAATGCAACATTAAATCATTCAAGAGGATTTTCAAGCTTCCATTAAACAATGGAATGTTCTGTCATTTTATATCATTAATAGCCATGGAAAAACATGCTGCAAACTATACACTAGAGGTCACTCTTATAAAAAAATAATACATTGTTTAAGAGAAACTGAAAGCCATTCATTATTCCACTCAGAATGCATAATCAAAAATTGTAAAAAAAATTATTTGGATTAGTAGTGTAATAAAATTAAACTAAGATACATCAGTTATTGCATTTCTGATGTTAAAATGCTGCTATTGCTCCTCAGGGGGAAAATCCCCACCCATCAAGAATACCACCCCTCCTCTCTGACATTTTCATATGGGGGTGGGGTTGACCCCACCTCTTGTTATGTTAAATCAATTTAGGCTCTAATCTGATGTGCTAAAAACCAGGAAGCTGTTGGTTTACAGATGTCACCTTAATCTATGGCTGAATGCATCAAAGGGCATTGCTAATATATGGAGAAGACCTTAGGTCAATAGCAAAGTACATACTTTGCAGACAGAAAGCTGTAGATCCAATCCCTGGCATTTTCAGATAAGGCAAGATAGATAAAGTCCCTGGTCAGAAAGGTCCATTTTAACAGTTTTTAAAATATTATTACACTATTAAAGGGCTGTGTGTGTGTGTGTGTGTGTGTGTGTGTGTGTGTTTGTCCCTTCAAGTCAGTTTTGACTCCTCGAAACTGCCTGGACTAGTTTCTGCAGTTTTCTTGGCAAGATTTCAGAAGTGGTTTGCCCTTGCCTTCTTCCTAGGGCTGAGAGACTGTGGCTGGCCCACAGTCACCCAGCTGGTTTTGTGCCTAAGGCAGGACTAGAACTCACTGTCTTCCAGTATCTAGTCTGATGCCTTAACCACTACACTATAGCCCTAAAATGCTAATGGCAATTTAAAAATAAAACTTTCTAGTCATACCCAACTACAGTGGTACCTCGGGTCACGAACTTAATTCGTTCCATGACTCTGGTCGCGACCCGAATTGGTCGCGACCCGAATCAAATTTTCCCATAAGGTTCAATATAAATACGGTTAATCCGTTCTGACCCCTACGAATTTGGTCACCAACCAATTTTGGTTGCGACCTGAATCAAATTTTCCCATAAGGTTCAATGTAAATACGGTTAATCCGTTCTGAACCATACGTATTTTTTTTTTAAACCACAAAAATATGACACAAAGTACAGTACAGTACAGTATGAAGAGAGAGAACGCTAACCTTGCTTGAGGCGTGGAGGACAGGAAGGCGGGTGGGGAGGTGGTTATTGTTTGGAGGGAGAGTCCCCCTCCCTATAGGAAGCCACGACCATGTGTATCAGCAGGGAAAATGGCTGCGGATCCTGTTCGTCACCCTATGTGGAGTTCGCGAACAGAAGCAAAATTTTGCGAACGGTGCTGTTTGTGACCCGAATTGGTCGTGAACAGAAGTGTTCGTGACCCGAGGTACCACTGTATAGCTATCTTCCTACCTCTCTAGTAGACCTTTCACCTTTCTTAACAATGTTTCCAAACCCTCTTCATCACACATCTTATACTTGTGTTAACCGATTAGGAATGGTGCTTTTTATTTTTTTCATTTACATATTTATATTGCATTTTAATTCTTGTTAGCCATCCAGAGTCACAATGGTGAGATGGGCAGCCATATAAATTAATATAAATAGATAAATTCAGAGCACTTTCATCCATTCTCTGATGGATCATTCTCATACAACCAGTCTCATACAACTTGCTATGCTGTCCCCAGTACCACATTTGGTGTTCTAAGATAATATTCACCCTCCTTAATGAATGTACAGGTTAGCCTAACACAGAGTTGTGCACTTTCTACTAGCAGATTGATCTATCAAAGGTTCTGTGAAAATTGATAAATTCAGCTTGGTTGTGATTGCTGTCAGAAGGTGCTGGATTTAAATTATTTTTAGACCTTGATGATTTTATTATCATTTCCTTGTGGTCTTTGACCAAAGATGCAATCAATCAATATTTTTAGATATACAAGGTACCTCATTCTAGGTAACTGCCCAGAGTCACTGGGAGTTGGGCAGCATATAAATTTAATCATTATTATTGATAACAACAACAACAACATTTCTGGGGAAGCTGCCTCTGAAGAAAGAGCCCATGCTGCTCCCCAGTGTGTGCCACCCAGAATATCTTCCCTGTTGCCTATTAGGCCCCCTTTACTTTTAAAGTTTTAAAATATTATTTAATTTTTAATAACATCAAAGATGATAAACTGAAAAGCAAAGCACCAGATATATCTTTATTTCCAAGAATGCTGTTGGATTCCACTAGATTAATAGGCATTCCTAGAAAATAAAAATACTGAATTGTCCAGTGCTTTGTAAATGCGTCCATCTGATCAGAAGGTAAGGTACGGTGAGCTAAACTGTCAGGATCCACTGCTGAATCTCTTTTCTTCTGCAGCTTTCTCTTCTATCTTTTAACCAAGTCATTCAGATATCTGATGGGCTACATAGAAGGATCTCTGATTCAGGAACAAACACCATGAACAGTAATCATCATAAGAAACTGTGGATTGTATTTTACCACATAATTATTACTGTTGGTCACACAGTCAGCCAGATGTTTAGACTGGATCTGGCATTTTTATCCACCTATCTAGTCTTTCCCAAGGACCTAGGATAGGCAGATGTTGTTGTCTGATGGTGTTAAAGGTATCGTCACAGGATGTAAGCTGTTTCAAGAAAAGCTGCTTTTTGCAATTGACTGATGGTGATTTTGTCAATGTCGATGGTGTTCAAGTGCTCCAGATGTTTTGGGATTGCACCCAAGGCGCATATTGCTATTGGTACTATCTTTGGCTTCTTTTGCCACAGTCGTTCTATTTCTGTTTGCAGGTCTTTCTATTTTGTGATTTTCTCCAGTTCTTTCTCTTCTACTCTGCTGTCTCCAAGTATTGCAATGTCCACTATCCAGACTTTTTTGTCTTATCAATTATTGTTAAGTCTGGGGTATTACGTGGCAGGTGCTTGTCTGTTTGAATTCTAAAGACCCAGAGCACTTTAGCTTCTTCATTTTCTATTACTTTGTCTGTTTTGTGGTTCCACCAGTTCTTGCTTGCTGGCAAATGGTATTTCTTCAGATATTCCAATGCACCATTGATGCTACTTTGTCATGCCATTGTTTGTGGTCAGTCTGTGCGATCCTCTTGCAGCAGCTAACTAGGTGGTCCACTGTTTCTTCAGCTTCTTTGCAGAGGCAGCATTTGCTGTCTCTTGCTGTCTTCTCAATTCTGGCTTTATATGCATTTGTTCTTAAGGCTTGGTCTTGTGCAGCCAGAATTAGCCCCTCTGTCTCTTTCTTCAATTTTCCTGCTCTTAGCCACTGCCAGGCCTTGTTGTTATCTGCTCTACCTGCTAATTTTTGTGTATGTGTGTGTGTACTGGCCATGTAATACTTTTCCTTGCTATGTCTCTTTTCTATTCTTCATTTGATCTTTCCTGTAGGCCAGTTTGGTCTCTTCAGTATTCAATAAGCCTTCATGGTATACTAGCTCCAGTGCATATTCTTCACTGTCCTTTAGATATTCTTCCAATGCCCTTTTTTCTTCTTCAACTGTCTGGTGTACTTGTAACATTCCACGCCCACCAATACTCCTTGGTAACTAGAGTCTTCCAATGTCACTGCGTGGATGAAGGGCATGTTTCACTGTCATTATTTTTCTGGTCTTCCTACCAGGGCTTCTAGTTCTGCTTGACTCCAGTCCACTATTCCAGCTGTGTATCTAATGACTGGAATTGCCCAGGTGTTAATTGCCTTGATGGTCTTTCCTCCACTGAGTTTGGACTTTAAGAACTTCTTCAGTCTCATGGTGTATTTACTACTAATCTTCTTCTTGACTTCAATGTGCTTTATGTTGTCAGCTTGAAGGATGCCCAGATATTTGTAGTGATCTTCTTCATCCAGACTCTTGATGTTATTTCCATAGAGCATCTTGATTCCTTCAGTTTTCACTATTTTCTCCTGTTGATGGTAAGGGTGGCATATTTGTCCAGTTCAAACTCCATTGCAATATCTTGGATGTATATTTGGACAGTATTGAGCAGTGATTCTATTTCAGATGGTGTATTTCCATACAGCTTCTGATCGTCCATGTAAAGAAGGTGGGATAGCCTGGCAGATGTTTTTGATGTTTGATAGCCATGGCCTGACTTGTTCAGTATTGTTGACAGAGGAATCAATGCAATGACAAACAGTAGTGGTGATAGTGAGTCTCCTTGAAAGATTCTTCTCTTGATGTTAACCTCTCCCAGTCTATCACCATTGACCAGCAACTAGGTCTTCCATAGCACCATTGATCTTTGCACAAAGCTTCTGATGTTTCTACTGACTCCTGTTATTTCTAGGCACTTAATTACCCAGTCATGTGGCATATTGTTGTTGTTGTTGTAATTATTATTATTATTATTTAAATTTACTATGGATGCCAACTCCAAAAGGCTCTGGGTGACTTACAACATCAGAATATACAGTTAAAACAGTTAAAAACAGATCTATCTGCCAATGATGTGAGTTTTCCAGAAAATTTTGTTGCCCTAAAGAATTAGGCAATTTAATTGCATCTAATAACAGTTTTTAAAGGTACCCGACATTAATTGTTACATTAAACCACAAGTGTTTGACATGAAATACTAGAAGAAAAAGGTTAGAGCAGACCCAAGCATGGTTCTCCCCTACGTACTTGTAATTTGTAACTAGCTACTTGTAACATGTTGGCATCACCCACCCTGTCCTTAATATTATCATTTTGGCACAATGATGGTTGGATGACTCTAGAAAATGCAGTTAAAGTTCCTTCCTGAATGTGGCTTAAATAAGAAGAAAAATTCAGTGTAAACATTTAAAGACAGTATCATCTGACTTTACATTATGCAAGCTAAAAACTCACAAAAGGTACTGAAAACTTCTGATATACTGTACAGCATAAGATACCTTAAGAAATCTGTATGATAACTTGGCCACCATGATCTGTTTCAGAGTTCAGCTTTGTTTCACTGGGGTTATGTTGGAATACTTCCAGTTTCATTGTCAATACTAACTAGTTCCATTTCACACTGAGTCAAATCTGATTCACACCTCCTGAAAGTGTGTTGGGGCCTACAAATGTGATCATAAAATTGAAAATTTTCCACCAGCAGCACCACCTCCTCCTCTCACCCTCCATTATTCTGCTTGGTCATGACATAAAAGAGGTTCTTGTTTATTCTTCAGTGTTCTTTTGGCCAAGGCATCTTCTCTTCCATGTCTTTGCTACAGTAACATGTGTTGTCTTATTACTGAATATCCAGAATCTAAAAATACTGATTTATATGTTCCTATAGATTTTCCCTCTGCTAATATTATGAAGCATGTGAAGACAAGAGTGTCAGCCTGAATATCTGGTCAGAGTGACAATACTCATGGTTAGTGTTTCACTGTTTCTTGACTGACTCAGCAATGCAACCTGTCTTAGCCCCGCTTTGAGATTATTTGGAACGTGTTTCCTGTTTTGTTTCCTTCAAAGTTGTGCAGTTCCTCATGTTTTGCACATCTTCATGTGGCACATCCTGCTCAGGGACTTCTTATCAGTGCTGTTGACAATATGTTTTGTCAGCTGGGCCTCCTCATACTGTCTCCAGCTAAGAGGAATTGCTTCTGCATTACTATTAAATGACATCATTTTATTCTGTTCTGTGGAAGAAATGTCATCATCCAGCTTGGTCTTTCCACAGATTGATCTATCACCCCGTTCCATGATGTAAGGAAACTGGGTTTGGAAGAGATGTCCTTACAATGACAAGATACATATCAATATATTAAACTGCTTTCCCAAGTGAATATTTGTTTTGATGAATGCTACACTAGTATGGAATTTCTACCAGGGGAAGAGGACCCAACTATTGCATAACCTTGACCGAAGAACAATACACTCCTATCTACAATGATCACCCACTTCCATCAAAGGCATAGTTTCAGGAGTGATGTATGTACATGGAGTTGTGGGGGAGGAAGGCTGATGTTTAAAACTGCAACTCTATGAGCTAACTCTTTCCCTTCCTTTAATAACCCCAAAGAATATTAATCAAGTAATAGATTTACTTTCACTTACACAGCAGCAGCACATGAGTGGAATGTGGAAACTCAGGGCATGACAACACCGTGGAGCACATTACATGACTAAATTTTAAAGCTGCTCTTCCAAGTTTTCTTTTTGCATGTGGAAGAGAGTGATTGCCTAATGAAGAAAAGAGGGCTAAACTTAATAATCCCTTCCCAGGCTTTTTTAATAGAAAAACTCACACACATACCTTCCAGTGAATGGGAAGATCCATTGAATGAAAAGGTCCTAATTCACACGGAGGCCAAGATGCATACAGCTTTACGATGTTCCTTTCTCTGACATTATTCAAGTGATGATGGAGGGAATTATCTGGAGGCCTCGTGTTAAGTGCTTTGGACAAAAATCCTTCCAGGATTTTTTGTTTAAAAAACAAAACAAAACCTTTGGGTGCCAATGAAGTATTATAATACTGTTCCTATGTGAAATGTGCATTTTTCTCTTATTTTTTCTAAGCAAAAGACTGGGAGTCAGGCCACCTCTTCCCTCCAAGCAGAACTCCTGATTTAAATCAGATCTCTGTTCCAGCCTGTTCATGTATTTTGTCCAAAGCACTTAACACGAGGCCTCCAGATAATTCCCTCCATCATCACTTGAATAATGTCAGAGAAAGGAACGTCGTAAAGCTGTATGCATCTTGGCCTCCGTATGAATTAGGACCTTTTCACACTGCAAATGTCATTGGAAGGACATCAGAGGGTGTGGCTTTACTGGAGTGCTCATGTAGTATATGTTCTAGTTCTGTAACATTTGATAATACAAACCCACAATGGAGGGCAGCTGCATAACTTGTATCATGCATTTGCTCCTGCATCACAGGTTTAAGTGCTCCCAAGTGCCTTAACAAGGAAAGGCATATTCTCCCTGGGGTATGAGGTTTATCAACACCCCCAAAGCAGGCATCAACACCACCACAACAATATGCATTAATAAAACCAACTAACAACTTCAATCAGTGAAGAAGCTCTTTAAATTTATGCCCTCCAGTATTTTGTGCAGCACATCATACCAAGAAGTAAAGTCAAAGCTGACTCTCTAAGTACCATGGGCACAGAAATATACTGAAGTTCTTATGCTTCTGGGTGGCATTGTTCATTTTGATACAGACTGTGCAGTCCCATTATCAATTTAATTATTTGATGTTAACTATTTAAAGAAAAATAAACCCAACAAAAGCTGCACTTCAGGCTTCTAGAGTAAATTATATTTCTATATTTTTGGAGCCTGCTAAAGTTATATACAGTACATGTGTGTGCATGTGCACATATAAAGAGCATAGCCTAATGTTAATCTGCATCTGAACATTCACCAGAAATACACAGGTAATAGCTTTTTCTTTAGCATAAACCCTGAAAGAAAAGTTATTTTTATGATGCTGCTTTATGGTAAGCCAACATGAACGCTGATAGTGAAAGATGGAGTATGCATGTTAAAATAAATAAAATAGTTATTATATTGTTACCCACCCACCCCATTCTTCCAAGAAAGTTAGGTATGCTTGACTTTCTTACATTAATTTTATTCTAACAACTTTTAAAAGTAGGTTTAAACTAAAGTCACCCATCGGTTTGAATTTGGTGCTTTCTGGTCCTAACATAATACTTTTGGTAGCCTTCCACAAAATAACTCCAGATGAGTTGGACTATACCTTCCAGAATTCCCAGCCAGAGTTGTATTTCAACACTGTATTTCTGGAGGGTGCTATATTGGGGAAAGAGTTATTAATGTATTTCCAATGTTTTTTAGATTTAGAAACTGTGGATACTGGGTTCATTTTTTAACATTAATTTTAATAACTAACATGGTTGTACACCTTTATGTACATTCTTTAACTTATCATACCTACACACAAACACTTTGATGTATCCTGCAATCATTCAAGGTGCTATTGCATCTCTGGTTTCTTATGCTGCACATATGAAGCTGCACTTAAAACAATTTATCTCCTGTTTAAAAGAAAAAAGAAAAGACTGATCAACACCAACAGAAGGGATGAAAAAGGAAAGATGCATCAGCCATAACTCATATTTTCTTGTGAGCATAATTTGACTTATAAATATTTGGCATGCCAGGATATCAGCATGATGGAACCTCACAAAAATCATTTCTTATTTTTTTTCTGGGTCACTAAAAAAAAGGAGAGAGAATATACTGCATCTCTTAGGAGAAGTACAGCAGTCATAAGTTGTGTATTCAAAGGCATATGCATCCAGTGGGATGCACACATGTGCAAAGAGATAGGGCTTCAGCTGCAATGTTGTGACCAGCATCTTTCCTGTTTTGATTCCCACTCCCCAACCTGGACACTGCTCTTTGCTATTATAGTTGCTGCAGAATATTTACAACAGCAGCTATTGAGAATATATGAACAATCTATGACAGTTTAAATATATTTTTAATTGACTAAAAGCTGCAGCACAATGTGAGAATATATGAATATATATTCCTTCACACAGAGAGGCTAATTAAATACATTTCTATGGGAAAAAATATACAGTGCAGGATAATTCATTGCAGACAAAAATTACCATCTTCATACAGCTGTAAATATGTAAGTACAGTGGTACCTCGGTTCACGAACTTAATTCGTTCCACAACTCTGGTCGCGAACCGAATTGGTCGTGAACCGAATCAAATTTTCCCATAAGGTTCAATGTAAATACGGTTAATCTGTTCTGACCCCTACGAATTTGGTCGCCAACCGATTTTTGCTCGCGTCCCGAATCAAATTTCCCTATAAGGTTCAATGTAATTACGGTTAATCCGTTCTGAACCATATGTTGGGTTTTTTTTAAACCGCAAAAATATGACACAAAGTACAGTACAAAGAGAGAGAAAGCTAACCTTGCTCGACGCGACTTCTGGCGTGGAGGACAGGAAGGCGGGTGGGGAGGCGGTTACTGCTTGGAGGGAGAGTCCCCCTCCCTACAGGAAGCTGCGACCACGTGTCACGGGAGGGAAAATGGCCGCGGATCCTGTTCGTAACCCGATGCGGAGTTCGCAAACGGAGGCAAAATTTTGTGACCGGAGCTGTTCGTGAACCGAATTGTTCATGAACAGAAGCGTTCGTGAACCGAGGTACCACTGTAAATGAAACATCTCTCCATACTCTGCTTATATAGTGTTGCAACCTAGCATTTTCCTCATTCAAGATGAAATCCTGTGTACTGCCAAACCTTTTTACACCCTTACTGAATTCAGCCTAACTGTAAAAAATTATAGCCTTACATTTTATTGCTAAAAGTTTAAGCACTACTGTTAGTGTTAATAAGCCTAGAATCAGTCACAACTAATGTAGGTCTTTCTAAATGTTATTAATAGCAATTCCCATGTATCCTATGGGTTTGATTCATATCTTTTAAATGCCACTGAAACACAACAGAGTCTTTAACATTTCATAGATAAGATAAGGGATACTTCTGCATATTAGTAATATCCGTGTTTTTACAAAAGGAGTAGTCAGCTGAGCAATCTCTAACCAAACAGCCACATCTGAAGCTTAATCTAATTTCATGTGTCACTCAGTCTTAATTCAAAAGCCTTCTGAGGACTATCCATTCCTCTCTGGCAAAGCTAATTTATCCCAACCTCAGCAGCCCTCTGTAGAGGGAAGAAGAGAGAAAGGGAGAAAGCAATCAGAAGAGGAAATAAGGTGGAGAAAACACACAGAGCATCACTTTTAGTACCTGCTCCTACCAAAGGCTGGCAACCATGATTGGTCTTTGTTCTTTTGATGTTCTTGTCCACAATATTGCATTTTTTCCAAACCAAAACTGTGTGTGTGTTTCTGCTCTCCCTTGTGTTGTGTCTGTGATTTTGTGGTGTGCCTACGCTGGAGAAGTGAGATGGAATTGAATAAGGATTGCAACCTGAATATTTGAAGGACCTAGAGCAGTCAATAAAGCTTGAAGGACTAAAATCTGCAACACTGGGATCGTGAGACTGCTATTTCCTTGCAACTAACTGCATGTGCTGTTTATTCTTAAAAATGTAAACAGATTTCATTAACCATAGAATCACAAACATTAGCAATAAGTTTAGTAATATAAAACAAAGTCACAATAGCAAAGAAAACCAGTACCATGGGGTTTAAATATTCTTCTTATAAAGCTCTTTATTAAAAATAAAAAGGGAGAAAACAGTGTATTGTCGAAGGCTTTCACGGCCGGCATACAAAGGCTGGTGTGGATCTTCCGGGCTGTGTGGCCGTGTTCTGGAAGTTCTGTTTCCTAACGTTTCGCCAGCATCTGTGACTGGCATCTTCAGAGGGCAGGAGCACAGACGAGAGCAGTCCTCTCTGTGCCCAGGATGGTGTGACCCTTTTGTGGGTATTTATAGAGATCTGAAGGGGGGGGGGATTGGGGGGTTCGGGGGGGCTGGGGGGGTGGGTTAATGAGTGGCTGCTTGTTTTGGGTTATCAGAATATCTGTGTATCTTCCTGTGGGTTAGGCAGGGTTTTTTCTTCTATTGAGTTGTTAACGAGTGGCTGCTGAGGGTGATTAGCATGTTCATTGTGTGAGCTGTTCGCATGTCCTGGTGGTTGAGCTGAGTTCGTTGACCTTTTGCAGGCTGTATTGTTCAGGATTGGTAGCCAGGTTTTGTTGATTTTTAGACTCTCCTCTTTTTTATTGAAACTGTGCTGATGTTTGTGAATCTCAATGGCTTCCCAGTATAGCCTGGTATAGTGGCTGTTGGTGTTGTCCAGTATCTCTGTGTTTTCAAATAGGATTTTGTGTCCAGTGTGCCTGAGAGCATGTTCAGCTACTGCAGATTTTTCTGGTTGCTGTACTCTGCAGTGTCTTTCGTGTTCTTTTATCCTGGTATGGATGCTGCATTTTGTGGTCCCAATGTATACTTGCCCGCAGCTGCATGGTATGCGGTATACTCCTGCGGTGGTGAGGGGATCCCTTTTGTCTTTTGCTGATTTTAGGGTTAGGGTTAGGGTTAGGAGCCTAGCAGCCTAGGAGAAAACAGTATTAGCAAATCATGAATCACAATCATGTAGCTTCCATAAAGAGTCAATCAGGATTAATCAAGAATTTCATTTCTTCAAGATAAGAAGCACAGACAGGTCTTTAGCATCCCAACAGTGGTAGAGGTTTAGCTGTTGTCTTGTTAAGAGGAGTTCAGAGAATGTGCATTAATTTTTTTTTAGTTTTTAGTTATGTATTCATTTTAGAAAATGTATATGGCTACTCATCTTACATATGATTTCTAGGCAGCTAACAGCAAATAACAAAAGCAATATCATAAAACCTGTATAAATCAAACAGAAGCAGAATTAAAATGTTCATAATGCTATAACCCAAGCACCATATAACAAAGTCCACCTCACAAACTCCACCTTTATTGGAGTCATCTAGCATTCACAACTTTCTGAGGGTAAGGCCCCTCTGGATGTCAGTGGGGAGAGACTGTTCCATACGGCAGGTGATATAAAGTTGATGACATTAAAAAAATAATCAAGCCTAAAAAAATTCTGATGTACATTTGAATAAAATGAATATTCTCTTTTAGTTGGATACATCAAACGCCAGGGGTCTACTAAATTAAATTCTTCCATATTAAGTCTTAATTGTTTCCCTCACTAATGATTGTTTTTCCATGCTGGTGTATTTCTATCAAGCTCAGGATCCAATATTTCATTAAAGTCTCCTCCTATTATCAGTTTATCATAAATACACTCATTCAAGTGTTGAAAACATTCATAAAACATAATAGGAGAATCTAAATTTGGTCCATAAACATTAACCATAGCTATTTCAGTCTCTGCTATTTTGGCACACAAAATTAAATAATGCCCGTTTATATCAGTAATAACTTGTACATCAATTGGGAATCCTTTTCGAACCAGAATGGCCACACCTTTAGCTTTCATTGAAGTATCTGTGAGGTAAACCTGTCCCATCCAATCCGTCATTAATAGAGATTTATCCTGTTCCATTAAATGAGTCTCTTGTAGATAACTAATATCTGCCCTTTTTTTTTTTTTTATCTGCTTAACAGTCATTACTGACCCTGCAGTGACCGCCCCCTAGCGGTTTTCAAGGCAATTGCATCTTTCTAGTTTCGGAATTAGACTTTGCCAGAGCCTAATTCCTAGAGCGTCAGCCCAGCTGGCAGCACAGGAGGCGGGATTTCCGTTGCTTCGCGCCCCTTTTTCGGACGAGCGCGGTTTTCGCGCTTTTACCAGCAACTTGTCCCGTCTCTCTGTTGAGCCGTTGCCAGCATTTTTCCTCCCACTGGAGTGAGAGTCCTCATTTATCTACTCACGTATGTTTTCGATCTGCTGAGTTGGCAGAAGCTGCGGGTATAGAAACAAGAGCTCACCTTGTTAACGCGAGGCTGGACTCGAACCGCTGAAGCTTTCAGCCATTTCTGGCCGGCACTTTCAGCGTCATTAAGCCGCTGCGCCACCGCGTCCCAATATCTGCCCTTAGCAATTTTAAATATGCTAAGATTATATTTTGTTTCTTGGATTCTCATAACCCTTTTAAATTTAAACCAACTAATTTCATCCATAAATTTTATTTTGGCCCACTTATCAATATTCTCCCAATACCAATTCATTTTGTGATCTGTACCATTTAACAAATATCTAATAATAAACTTTTATATATTTAAATATTTAACATATTTTCTAGTATTACTCACAGACATAGAACCGCCATAAAGACTCAATTTAACCTTCAAATACCATTCTTTTACGTGTATATAGAATCTATACTTAAAGGAAAAAAGAAAAATGTGCATTATTATGTGCATAAAAATAAAAAAACAAAAGTGATATTATAAAAAAAATGAAAAGGAATCTTGAAGAAAAAGGAAAAAAAATATATTTAAAGAAGGAAAAAAAATCACAGAAGTTAATGACTGCCCAAGTTGTTCTATTGGGCAGTTGCCATGACAGAGAAGAAATGACTCCTTGGACTCATATTGACATTGTTTAATAGAGGGGACCTGGAGCACACCTGCCCTGTCAGATCTGGTGAGGCAGGCAGAACCCTCAGATATAGGTGGTCCTATGAGTAACGTGATCCTGTGCCATGCAACACTTTAAAGGTGATAACTAGCACCTTGCACTTAGAAGCATAATGGGAGCCAAGTGCAGCTCAGATAACAGTGGTGTAACCCAGGCAAACCGCAGAGTCCCCAAAACTGCACCCACCACCACATACTGGACCAGTAGAAGTTTCTGAATGCTTTTCAAGGGCAGTCCCATGTAGAATGCATTGTAGTAATCCAATCAGGAAGTGAATTAGGCATGAGTGATTGTAAGCAGGGCCTCTCAATTCAGGAGTAAGTGCAACTGGCATACAAAACAAATGTATGCAAAAGCCCCCCTACCTACAGCTGCCATCTGCTTTCCAACAAGAGCCAGAAGTCCAGGAGGACTCCCAAATTGTGCACCAACTCTGTCTGGGGGAGTACTACCCCTTCAAGAGTTAAAGATGAAAAATCCCTGGATTCAGGGCCCCTAAAACTCAAAGCAACTCCTTCTTGCTAGGGTTGAATTGCAGTCTGTTCTTTCATATCTAGAAGATGAGGAAGAACTAGATAATTTTAGTTCACTAAGCAAGAAATCTTGATTCTGTCATTGCAAACAAGATGTATTTTGGCTTGAAAATACTAAAGACCTTTAACATTACTCAGAAGACCACCTATTAAAAAGTCTCTGAAGTCCATTTAAGTTAAATTATGGATGTTGTCCAAAGAGTTTCAGAACAGACTGATACCCAGAATCAGCCACATGGTGTTGCACACAACTATTTCAAGATGAATGGTTGGTACCAGTGAGACAGAGTCATGTAACACAAATGGTAAAACTAAGGACATCTTCACTTTATCATTTCTCCACACTACAAGAAACCATAATTAGAGTGATCAAAAGTGGTATGATTGCAAGGATCTTTGATTTGACAACAAACCTGTCAATCACAAAAATCAAGGCAGTCCCCTCACTCTTTTCTCTTCATTGTAGCATCTTAATAAATGGCAAATCTTTTATGAATTTCTGCAGAAAATTCTTTGCAATGCACTGAAAGTGCAGAGAAACTGACCAAGATCAAAGTTTTGTTAACACCCAGTTTCAGATCGGAGCAGGTTCAAACTCACCTATTCTGCCCCAAGAAAATGAAAACACATTCCAAATTATCCTGTTTCTCCTCAAAATTTGATTTCAGCTCATCTGCTGCTCACCATAATGGGTTGTATTTTCATTTAAGTCTACTAAATGTATAATAACAATGGCAAATCCTAAATGTTGGAGTATAATTTGTTAATGTATTAAAAAATAAACTTGTGTGAAGAAAGCTTTGAGCAAGATTAGCAGTCCAGACTATCATAAATCCCATAATTAAATGAATGTGAACTTTGTCATACATGTGTATTTCAGTCTCAGGTTGGTACACAATAATCTTGGTTAATCACCTACATTCCATGTGGCCTGAATTCTGTAGTTTTTACCTGCAACTAATTAAAAGGGTTTATTGATACATAACCCTCTCATATAAAAACAGGAGAGGATCAGGCAAAATACTGTGAAGTCAAATGACTTCATAGTCCAAGCAGTATGATTTGAACAAAGATATAAAAAACAATTACATTAAGACATTTGACAAAACAGTTCAAAGGAGAATTTTAAAAATACTCTAAATTTGCAAAGAAAAAGGAAAGCAAAACAACGGGAAGCTGAGCAAGACTTTTTTAATGGAAAAAAGCAAACTGCTGAACATTTAGATCATCCATTTTCTTTTTAGCCAAAGATGAGCTAAATTGTGATATTTCTACCTTCTGTATGTGCCTAAAAATATCCTAGGGTAAAGCCTCCTCGGTACCTTGGCAGTGCCATATAAATAGCTGATACTAGTACCTTTTCAGGAAGCTTTCTTATGATACTAAGGGTTCACTGTCTTCTGTGCTTTGGCTGTTTCTCATCCTCTTTTCAAACATTTCTTCATTACCAGTGGAGACCCAGGTTACACACTGGCAATCACTTTGCTTTAGCAAAAGTCATATTGAACTACCAACAGCTGCTCTCCTTCCTTGCAGGTGTCACAGAGGTAGGTATTTTCCCCTGATATTCACAACACTTTTAATGGTCCTTAGCAGAGATGAAAGATCAAGCTTTGTAAGACGTGAAATGAGAAAGAAAGAAACTGAAATAAGAAAGAGTAAAAAGGGACCCTCATAATTAGTTCATTTCCACTTCAACTTTGGCGCATTATTCCTTGTATGAGGTGCCAGAGCAGCCCCGGACATCTTACCTTTTGTGACAGCCAACTTAGTTACTACCTTAAAAATCTACAGATAACATGATCTCTCTAAAACCAGGTGGCAAAGAGAACACTGCTAATGGTTTCATAAAGAAATCTCCTAATTTCACTTATTTAATCATTCTAGCTGTGTTTGGACACCAAAACGAAACCTTTTGGATTTCTACAAGCTTCTTGTACCTGAGAGTCACAAAAATCTAAAGTAGAGCTGCACAAATGGCTGCTTGCAGCCTGTCAACATCTCTTTTGAAGCCCCCAGAGCCCCAGGGTGAGTGGGGGCAGAAAATTATCCTCTTTCTGTATTTTTAGGGGGGTTAAAAAGTTAAACAGATCCCTTTAGGCTTGCAGTAGCTTAACAACCCCATAAAATGCAACTCCCAACATGGCGCACAAAGTCTCCCATCTGAAGTCATACGTGCCCAGTCTAAAGGATGAAGCAACAATGATACTGTCAATTGTATATTTCACCAACTGCATTTTAATTGTGGACTTTATGCTTTAACTCCTTGAAAGAGAGGTAATGTTGCACTGTAGAATGCACCCTGGAGCCTGTTTGTTTAAAACAAGTAATGTACATATGTACAGTAGTTATTGCTCTGAGGTCCCATATTAATGAAGTTATGCTTATCAGAGCAGAAAAACAAGGTATAAATCAAATAGGTAAATCTCTTCTGTGCATATTATATGATTAAGTATTATAGACCAGTGCACAGAATTGTATTTTTAGGAAAAATAGCAGACTGAACCTTGTGTTTTACCATTTTTGTTCATACGGAGAACATATACCCCAAGCATAATGTTGAAGTCACAAGAGAAATTATATGGACCATTGCAGGATCAGTCCCTATAAATGTCTGTGTATCTGAACTCTCTGGAGGCATGCTTCTTTTTAAAATAAACGTTGCACATGCGGTTGCATTTCTAAGTTGGTGCAATTTTAAAATAAAGCTTTAAAAAACCCTAACCAATAACCCTGGAACCAAAAGAGAAGAAACAGGACAGGAAACATCCCAGCCCCAGCTCCAGGTCAAAAGATGGGGAATGAGGACGTTGTAACATCATATAAGTGCAGAGCATAGCTAAAAAAAGAAGCAACAAATGGTTCTCCTCACATTACAGTTTTGATTCACGGGAATGTACTATTTTCCCATAGTGAAATGTGGGTGTGGGAGCTTGTGTGTATACACATACACACGGTATATATACGCATACAGTATATACACATCCATACGCACCCACAGAGTAGAAGAATTTACATCTCAGAAGCCCAGTGTAGGTCCTTGTATAACCATTTGAGACTTAGTGATTTTTAGAAATCAGGGCTGCAGAACCAGCAATATGGCTTCCAAAAGTTTTAATAACCATCCAAAAGTTGCCAAAGTATTTTCTCCCCTGACCATAAAAAGATTGCCTATTTTTGATAGAGAAAACTAAGCTTTGATAAAGAAATATCAACAGGGCTTCTGCAAAATGAAGCCCTATATATATATTTTTTTGTCTGCGCTCAGTCATTACTGACCCTTCAGTGACTGCCTGGACGAATCCTTGCAGTTTTCAAGGCAATTGTTTTTCGGAAGTGGTTTGCCAGAGCCTCCTTCCTAGAGCAGAGCCCAGCTGGCGAGAGCAGGAGGCGGGGTTTCCGTTGCTTCGCGCCCTTTTCGGGCGAGCGCGGTTTCGCGCTTACCGGCAACTGGTCCCATCTCTCTGTGCAAGGCGCTGCCAGCATTTTTCCTCCCACCGGAGTGAGAGTACCCATTTATCTACTCACGTGAGTTTTCGACCTGTTGGGTTGACAGGAGCTGGGGAGGAAACAGGAGCTCACCCTGTTAACGCGAAGGCTGGACTCGAACCGCCGAAGCGTCAGCCATTTCTGGCCAGCAACTTTCAGCGTCATTAAGCCGCTGCGCCACCGCGTCCCCCGAAGCCCTATATTACTAATTCATTAAACTGTTTTGTGTCAACAACGTGACTTTCAAAAGATTGCAACATAGTCCCTCCTCAAAGTCCCCTAAAAGATTTTAGTGGCCATCAGGAAACAGATTAGAGGAATATAAATTGACAGTCCTTGCCATGGAGATGTGTACAAAGCAAGGTTCCCCAAGGATCAGTATAGGGGTCAAACTTTTAACGGTTTATAAAGGATCTGCAATCAGAGTTGAATACTGAGGTGTCCACGTTTGCTGGTGACATCAAACTATGTAGAACAGTTTGAACAAAAAGGGATGGCAATCATCTTCAGTTTTACCAGGCTTGAAATGCAGAAAACAGGTGGAAATATTAATGCTTTTTCTCCATCTGACCAACAGAGAAGGAGGAGGAGGATTCAGTTGGTGTCCAATCCCAAACTGCTGCATATTCTGGAACAAAAATGCCCCTCCCCCAGCAATCCAATCACATTTCCAGTATTTTGTATGTATTTGTGTGGTCCTTTTGCAAAAGAAGCTGAGCAGCTGTTACAAAAGGAGAGCTGCAAACTCACCAAGCCACCATTTTTCTGTTGCATTCAAAAGCCTCTTGTTATGCTCGCAGTCATGGTGAAAGGACAGTGTGTTGGCAATTTTGCAACCAGGCCTTTTCCCAGTAGCTTTCACTACATTCACATGTTGCTGCAGAAGGTAGAATGGTGAGAAGAAGTTCTGAACAATGGCTAAACACTATAAACAAGTTGAAGTTTGCTTGCTGAAGGTTACTTGTGGGAAGTCTGGGAAGGTGACAACTGCCGAATCACACAAAATGGAAAAAAAGAATTTGCTAGCACCCTGCTCTGTACTCAAAACTGGATGGGGTATCCTCAATGGATGGCGTGCGCTTTGCAGGCTGGTTGCCCTCCCCCTTAAAGAAAAGGAGAAAAACAGGCAGAACTGTTGTCAAGTTCAGCCGTACAGTATTTCCTGCATAAGGACAAATATGCACTTGGAAACAGTTGCAAAGGTTTAAAGTCAAAAGAGTCCAGATTAATCCCTGCTGCTTTTCAAAGTGGAAGCAGTAAGCGGTTGGCGTGCATTTGTCTGGTCACTGACCAAAATAAATAAACGAATAAGCCAGAGGTTGCTGTAAAGGGGGCCCTGTGATGCTGTCAAAGATTCTCCCCCCTTTAAATACAGCAAACAGACTGCAGTGTCAGCTGAAGCCCAGGAGCCAGGAGGCAGAGGCAAGCAAAGGTTCTTCCCAATGGGAAAACACCTCCCACAAGCGCTGCAGCGCCTCAGAGAGAAGCAACATACTGAGTATGATTTTAGAAACCCCCCAACTAAGCAAGAACGGAACTGGGTCATCTTCTTAAATAGATGATGGCATCAGACCACACACCTCCAAAGCTGACTCTAGGCGGATGCAAAGACCCCATCTACAGATGCCCCAAATGGCCACAGGCCTATTAAATCATGGATGATGTTGAGAAGCTGAATAGAGATAACTTAGTTCTTATTTGTCTCTCCGTGTGTGTCTGTGTAATATAATGCTAGAACCAATGAGAGCGAATGGCGGAAAGCTCAGGAAAGTTAATAGGAAAGTACTGTGCACAAATTCTTATAAAATTGTAAGTATTTAAAATGACTAACATATGCAAACCATGACAATATGCTAGTCCAGTGTAAATGGATTCAAATAAAATAGAAATACCAGAATTCCTGCAGAAATACAGTAATCCAGGAACTCCACCCAAGCCAGATGTTTCATTTACTTCTTCAGTCATGTGTAATAAATTGAAACAATATATAGAGTAAAACAAGTTTTTACATACAAGCTTGAGAATTACAATTGAGAAATATTATTCTCATTGAACATTTGCCTACTAAATTATAAGAGCTATATATTACCTTCTCTATCAGAGGCAAGATGCCACTGAATTCCAGTTGCTGGGAAATACTAGTGTTAGGAGACTTGCTGGGAAACTCTGATTAACCAGAGGAGAAACAGAATGCTGCATTAAATAGGATATTGATCAAATCCAATACAGCTTTTTTGGTATTCTTATGGTAAGAGGTATTATATCCCCATTTAAATTACAGTAATTATTTTTAATATATACATAAAACGTATGTGCAAATATTATGCAAATTGTCGTTTTTCTGGTGATATGTTATCATTTCAGAAAAAGAAGAAATGTAAGAAGAAATGAATAAAATATAGTAAAATTTGAATTGTGAACTACTGCAAGAGCTCTTGAAGGAAAAAGCCAAGCTGAACTGAAGTATGACATAAACCACAATATGAGGGAATGTTTGTATATTTGTGTATTCTCACTAGAAAAACGTACGTTCAAACATGCACATAGTACACAGATTGCAGTAGGATTAACAACTAATTTCTTGTGTGTCATATGAATTAAAATCAACATGGTACATATTATCATCAGAACACAGATATTGCAAAATAATGTACACTACATTCTTACAAAATAATGGAAGACTGCATTTATAATTTCATAATTCTGTGGCCATGCAATTTTTCCACCATAGAAAATGCAATATATTCATGACTACAGATTTACTGAAGAATAGAAAACAGACGTTTATGCCAGGAAATCAACAGCTGGGAAAAAAATAATTAGGATAATCCAGGGTGTTTTGGGGGGGGGGGGGATATATATATACACTGATCATTTGATTAACATTATACCATCTACTTGATAGCATTTTTACATTCAGAAAACCAGTGATTCCACTCAACCCCCCTCCAAGAACAAAAGGCAAAACAAAGTTGATTAAATTTTTTCAGTTTAATAAATCCTTACAAAAGGCTAGCATATTCGGAACTGGTCAGTGCTTCTGAGTCAATCTGTGCTAATGCAGCACAATGCAGCAAGAATATTTAGATGTGACTACAGTTGGCAGAACAGTTCATATTTGCAAGTCTTAAGGTACATATAATGTACATTAATGTAACAGCCCAGTTAAAGTCTATATTCTCTCCTGAGCAAGACATGCCTCCCATAGGGCCTATAGCATTGTGCTTTGTATTTTTCCAAAATTACATCTTCCTTCCATCCAACAGTGCAGATCTCCTTCCATTCCTTGCTCCTACATTGGGTTTCACGTGATCCCATTTCTCTTGGCTGTTTCACTTCCGTTTTTCACTCACAGTTTTATTTTTCAGTCTGATAACTCCCAATTGTGGCTCATCTAACTTATTATTTCATCACAAACAAGAATGAAAACTTACAGACAATAATTGATTGCACCCTGCAGTGCAAAAGAGTCAGAGCTTAGAGAGAGTGAGAGAGAGAATGAGAGAATCAGGACTATGCTACAGAGTTTAAATGCTAGGCTTCTTCCTCCTACTGTCCAAATTAACAGATGGTTGGCCGGTGTCTTGTTGGTCTTAGGAGGAACCTAAAGTATACTTTCATAATGGTGTTGTCTAACTGGATAACAACTAGTTCCCATCTTGCTGATCTCAAGCCTTATACCTCCAGGGTATCCCTATGTCTTGATACCCAGGCCAATTTTCTTTGTTTTGCTTCACCATGAATTAATGAAAGGAGAACGGGGGTGGGGGTGGGGGGGCACTAGCTAGAAGCTGATTTCTGCACTTCCTTACAGAGGAAACAAGGTCAATACTAGTTATTCTTGCAACAGTTCAATAAGTACAATCACAAGCCATTTTAGAAATGGTCCTGAGAGTTTGGAAAGTATTTTGGGGGATGAGAATGATGGCCACGAAAAAGAGTACCAGGCTTGTCTTCTAATCTTAAGGATGAATAGACAAAATGGGACTCTTGCCTTACCTAGGGTTATTTTAAAAAGCATTTTACTTTATTTTTAATTTGGTGGTTAGGATACTGCAAAGGAGAACTTTCATTCTCCACCATTACTTTGCTTTCAAGATTATTTCCAAGACCCTACTGGCCTTCAGTAGAGCTGTAAAGACCTGGCTTTTCTCCCATGCACTGGATTGGGATGACTGAGGAGCCTGTTCGGTAAATGTTATTATTGCCAGCTTTGATTATGTGTTGATTATAAGTTGTTTTTGTTTTTTAAATTATTTTTCAATTGTTGTATGCCATCCAGAGTCACAAACTGTGAGAGGGGAGACTTTACAAATCCGATAAATAAGGAAGGCAGGAAGGTAGGAAGGCAGGTCGGCAGGCCTTGACAGGCCTTGGCAGGCAGGCCTCTAGACCAGTGTTTTTCACACTTGGCAACTTTAAGATGGGTGGACTTCAATTCCCAGAATTCCCCAGCCAGCATGCTGGCTGGGGAGTTCTGGGAATTGAAGTCCACCCATCTTAAAGTTGCCAAGTCTGAGAAACACTGCTCTGAGCCCTACATCACCTTTTTAGAAAATGGTGACTGCAAACCAGTGCTTTATTTGGAGAAGTGCCCAAATGAGAAAAAAGGCGAAGGTAAGCAGGAGAGTTAAAGAGCATTTTAGAGAGGTGGCAGGGCATAATCTTACATTTGTTGCCCATTAAGCCCTCATTTTTGTGACCACAAATGTAAACTTAATCCCACCAAGGTAATTTCCACTTTCCAGCTTTCTGACAAACCAACCCCCCTTTCATAGGACTTCCCTTTCTGGTCACTAATTTCTGTAAAAATCATCTGCGCTGCTTGTGACTGGACCCACAGTGCTTCCAGCACCACCTAGTCCAAGTAGCATCAGGCATCTCTCCGCCTTGAATTACAGACTGCCTTACAGAAATGCCGGTAGTCACAGTACGCGCGGATGGGGCAAAATAGGATGCGAAAGAGGAAGGTTGAGGTTAACGATAAACTGGATCTTTCCAGCATATGATTCATTCCTATTAGCAATATTGCAATGCGAACGCCGGCCAAGAAAAAGAAGAATATTCTCCGTAATAGTTCCCTTTCGTTTAATTGGGTGCCTGAAAGAGCCCTTTTACCACGAGACGCCCTGCGAGATATTAAACGCCCATCCCATCCCACCGCGCGTAACCCACCGCTGTTGCAGCTGATGTGACGTGCAAAACGACCCCTTTTACATACCCGCCTTCCCGTACAGGGCGCCTGCCAATAAGGACTGAAGCGTTCCCATCCGCCCTAAAGTCGCTTCGCCATAGGCCGGCTAGGGA
The DNA here is from genome assembly GCA_030867105.1 of Liasis olivaceus. Lineage (NCBI taxonomy): Eukaryota > Metazoa > Chordata > Lepidosauria > Squamata > Pythonidae > Liasis > Liasis olivaceus. The sequence continues at coordinate 233,603,602 of CM061349.1, read as the reverse complement.
TGTCTGTTTTGAGCCGCTCTCCCCGCTTTGGGAACTGACGCAGGGGTGAGGAGGCAAGGCAAGGCAGGGTAGCGGAGTCCAGGCTCCAGCCGTGCGAGCTAGTGAGGAGCAGCGCCAAAGCTGCGATGCTGCGGTTGCGCCATCTGTCAGGAGCCTGGGTGGCGGCGGCGATAGTGGAAGGAGGGGAGGAGACTGACTGAGGCAGCTTTTCCTTAAGACTTGCATTAAAAAAAAAAAAAGGGAGGAAGCGGAGCCTCGAAGCCCGAGCCCATCTTCCCCGGACAAGCACTGCACGGCTGCCCACGCGCCAAACAAAGCTGTGGCCGCCCTCTTCGTCTCAGCGCCCCTCGCTGCTAAGGCAGGGACTTTGACGCCCACCCGTTCCCTCCCCTCCGCGGTCCTTTCGGTCCTTGTGTTCATAACACCAGGCTCTGGAGCTGGCGGGAAGTGAGCGAGCGAAGGATCTGGAGAGCATTTCACAAGGGACTCCTGCCTCCGCCCTTAGGATCCTGCAGAGAGAAGAAAAACGAAGGGGAGGGGGCGTTGGTGAGAAAGGGACTCTGCAGACCAAGTCCTGCTGCGTTTCAGGTAAGACCCAGAGAGACCCCCCGACCCACCCTCCCACACACACACAAAATCATACGCCACCCCGCCTCGGAGAGGGAAGGAAGCGTGCGCCGGCTTTTGTGTGCTCGCGCTGGGTTTCTTTCCCCTCACCCTGCTTTGTGCGCACTTCTTCGCCTGAAGTACCTCTGAGCGTAATTGTCTCTTTCCTTCGTGCCCTTTCTCATTCGGAGCTCCCTCTCCAGACCCTGAGGCTATGTAGAAACCTAAATTTCCGAAGGGAAATTAGAAAGGTGGTGGCGGTAATAGAAACGTGGACGCGTGCGTTCATAATTCGGAGTGGGTGGGGATGGGCCCAAATAGCGACTGCCGGGGGAAGCGTACCCATCCCTACGACGAGAAATTGCTTGCGTTCGCAGTACAGCAAGGGTTAACTGTGTCGTTGAACGTGGCCGGGTGGGGAGGAGAGGATCCTCTGAATTCTAAAGAGTCGGATCTCTTAGATGCAAATATACTTAATACTGTGTATTTATACATATTCTCCTATACGCACTCTTTACAGTATATGAAAATTAACCCTCCAGCATGGCTCAGGCCATCCTGGCTAAGAGTTACAAAGGATGTGGTCCAAGACATTTGGAAGGCTCTCGGTTGGTTGTGGGTTATCATTCACATAGGGCAGTTATTGTTGGATAAGAGTACTTGTGCTAATTTGGGGGCGGAAGTCCATGAGAAGAAGACTTTGAGATTAAAGTTTCTCCTTTACTAGATTTGTAGGATGATGTGTTTGCATGAAAGGTAGCTTGGCCCATCACACCAGAAAGTGTGTGATCAGTGTGAAATGCTGGCTGCTCTGTGGGACCAGCTCTTGTGACTTGCTGATTGTGACTAGTGGTGCCATATGACAAAATGTTCAAAACAGGATAATGCCTTCAGATCTGCAGAGCTGAGGCTTTGTGAAACAAGGACTGCTGCGTGCTGGGTCGGTCTGGCTGTGGTGTTCTGGAGAGGAACTTGTTCCCTTGGCCCATAATAGAACAAAAAATACTGGATAATCCCTGATGGAGATGCATTGGGGTGTGAGAATGTTAAATAGATAATGTTCTGTAGCATGTTGAATGTGGAAGCGAATGGTAATAACTCTGATGATGTAATCCTTTAATAATTGATGGTTTTCCTGTTCAGCTGGATTTTTCACACTCATGTGCTGCCTGTCTCTTCCTTTGGGTCCTTTGCAAAAACCTTGAAATTAGATCAGGTCTTGACCTCTCTAACTCGCATAAACTGAGGATTTTGCTAGTCTAAAGATGGGAGGAGCCATAGTGATCCATGCCTGGGCTTTATGTTGCTGTAACTTAACTGCAAAAAGGGGGAGTGGAAGAAATAGTAAAACAACTCCTCCTTCTCTTCAAATAAATCTTGCAGGATTTGTATGAGAGTGACAAGGAGAGGGCTTTCAGAGAAGAGATCTATAAAATGCTGAAGGGCACTGAAGTTTGAAAGGGACCCTCCTTTTGATTCTTGTCTCTCCTCCGGGGGCTGCAGTTCTCTCTTTCCTCAGGAAAGACCAATGCTCTATTCTCAGTTTCTTTCCCTAAACATTTAGCTTAGTGAAGGATTCTGAATGCTCCAACATGGGTGCCAGCATTTTTCTGTGCCTGCAGTCACAATGTGCATTTAAACCAATCTCTAAAAAAAAAAAACACAGCCTGGTTTTGTGATGCAGTAAGAGTTTGATTCAATGCTCTATCTGTAAAAAAAAAAATCAGAATTTTTCTAATTTAAAAATGAGGGAGTGATTCATGCAGGTGATTCAATTCATTCTGAAATAGGATAATGCTAAAAGCATAGTCCTATGCATGCTGACTCAGAAACAAATCCTGTTAAGTTTAATGGATTTAGATGTGTAAGACCTCAGCCTAAAATGCACATAATAAAGGTGAAATAAAGGATGCACATACCTTCTCTTTTATTCTCTCACCCCGCTTTTAAATACTGGATGGATTTGAATCCTCCAAAAAGGGAAACAGAGTAAGTTTGGAAGATAGCCTACCCTTTCTGGGCATCTTCCACATGTATGAACTTCAACTCCCACAATTCTCAGAGTTGCTGGTTGGGGAGTTCTGAGAACTCCGGATTAGTATAAGGCATATATAGAGTTTAAAAACTCTGCTTAGAAGACTGTGTTTTTTTTTTTATTCTTAACTCCACATCCTTTTTTATAACACCTAAGCAACTACATTACAGTGAGCCGTTCTTTAAAACAAAATTATTACATGATGCCATTGTAAGAATTACAACAATTGTTGAGTACACTTGTGCTGGTTTTTAAAAGATATGGTCTACTAGTAAGCTATAATAGTATATCCTGTAACTCTATAACTTAGTAGGATTAATTTGTTTATTTGAATTATTTATATGGCTGCCTATCTCAGCAGATTGATTCTGGGTGACTAACAATCCATAAAAGCATACTTTTACTTACTTCCTATTTAATATAATTAGGTTCTTTGATAAATGGTCCTGTTGTTCTTGTGTCAGTAACTGGCTGTATTTTGTGATTTCAGAGGATGAATACTTAGTTTATTAAGTTCTCTAGTATTTTATTATATTTTAATCTGTCCATAGTTGTGACTACTGTAAGGGTTATTTATTAACTGGACAAATGTAAAGATGTGCTAATTCCACTTAAATATGCTCACTGCTTACACTGAAATCAAAGAGGCAAAAAAGCCAAAGCATATATAACAGCCTTTGATAGTTACAATACATGCATGCCAAATTTTAAAAACAAAACTGACACGATTATAGGGACACCCCCTACAGATGTCCCACTGATTTCTCACCCCCTTCCCTGAACTTTTTTCCTGTTAGCTGGGCTCAGAAAGTAGGAATGAGTCTGGCTGGAAGGAAAGGAACTGTTGGCATTGGGCAATCACAAGAGCTTGCTGCTTTCCTTAGAATGATGAAATCAGCAATGTAAGGTCATGCTGAAGGCTCCACCCCTTTTGTACATGTATGTGACATCATAACACATGTACAAAAGGGGTGTTGTTGTATCACAATGCCATGATGCTGCTTTCATCATTCTGCACATCCACACACCCCTGAACTAAATCTCAAAAGGTAACTGACTGGGCTGTAAAAGTTGTGCTGGCCTCGACCTGGCTAATACTTGGATGGCAAGCCATCAGGGAATTGCAGGGCTATAGGCTACACTAGGAAGCTTAGAAAAACAACGACAACACCCAAACCTCATAAGAGTGAAAACTATTTTTGTCTTGTTGCCAAGAAATCTGCATCCCACCAGAAGAAAATCTCAACTCAAATTTGTGTCATTAGCTTTAAGTGGTGGGAAAAGGGTTTAACTCTCTTCACAATGACTGTATTTGCATGCTACAATTGATTCAGTGACCCTGAGGGGAATACCGCAGTGAACTAGTTCTCTGGAAGTGGCCATCTTAGCAGGAAGATCAATCCTCTGGCTCTTCAATGGGTTAAAACTAACCTCCTCTAGGTTGACTGGGTTTAGCTGTTCACATGACACACTAACTCTTGAATATCTAATTAACGATATGGGAAAAGAGCCATTGATTTTTCACATGGCAGAGGGTAGATGAATCTACCAATATCACAAGTAATATATCCTTCTGTGGATTTATCTGCATTGTACTCATTTATTTTGTTATTAAATTGTTATTACAAGATATTGATGGTAATCATTGAGATTTTAAAAAATAATTTAATAATTAGTAGTATTTATAATACAACATGTAGCAATTGTAATATAGTGCTTAAAATGTATGAAAACATTCTGAATTGTAGGATTGTTTCTTAAGCTTCATGTTCAAGAACCAACAAGAAACAGATGCAGTTATTCAGATGAACTGGTCATACATAGAGGTCAACCCATTGAAATCTATAGCACTAAAGTTAGTCATAAGTAACTTTGATTCATTATAATGAGCAACTCAAGTGTGGTTATATTTGTTCCAAGGAAGAACTGCACCTCACATTTCTGTCCTACTTTGGAGGAAATGCTGAAATAGAGTAATCTCTATAAAAGTAACAGGCATTGCCTGTGTAAGACAGTTTTGACAGGGCTGGATGTCTTTTCTAAGGTTGCTATTTAATGGAAGATTCTGGGAGTGCCAGCTGGGATATTAGTGCTATTTGGGAGGTTGTTTAAGAAGCTGCTCCTCAGATTTGTAATACTTCATTGATGCCTTTTTTTGAAGTTGTTTTTGCAGTGCTGATATACCATGTAGCAGTTTCTTTCTTCTGTAAGAGTCGCAGCTCAGGAAACAATCTAAGCACAAGGGGATTCTGACTTTCAAACTACAGCGAAAATTGTAGAACAGAAGTAATTTTGAACATCTTTATGAGCAATTATCTTGCATGGTTTGAATTAACATTCTTGAGTTAATTTTGAGTTTATATGGTTTTTCGAAGAGTTCAGTTCCTGAAAAGAGATATTTATTATTGTAATTGTAAAAGTGAATAATTCTTATCCAATAAGGATGATGGGTGGTAAAACTTCCTAATTGGATGCCTTCCAGATATGTGGAAAACCATAGATTAATTGGTTGCAAGGTGGTACCAACTGGGGACTACTAGCCTGGAAAATAATTTTTTTTTTGTCAGCAGAGCAAATAATGCAAGCTTTTATGTGTATTTACATTGTTACATTCAGACATGTTGTTTTAGTCAAAGTTAGGAATATGCGCTAGAATCAGTAGTTAACCCCACACTGGAATTTGAAATAATAATAATAATAATAACAATAATATCTTTAACACCGTAAAACAACAACATCTGCCTATCCCAGGTCCTTGGAAAGGACTCGATAGGTGGATAAAAATGCTAAATCCAGTCTAAACAACTCACTGACTGTGCAACCAACAATAATATCTTGCAGGATGTCTAGTATTTTTTCTAACATTATTCAGTTCATAAGAAATGAGGTAATTCACATTTCCACTGGTATAGTAGTGAGAATGAAGTGACTCTGCAATTTCCTTAACTGCTCCAAAGATGGACTTTTAATTATCAGTGGGACAAATGGGCTTTTGTAATAGGATATATCTGCTAACTTTTTCAGAGGATGCTAGACAGCTTTGAAAGTTTTTGTCTATTGAATTTTCCATCAAAGAGGTAACAGTTGAAACAAGTACTTGCTATTTCCAAAGCTATGAATATGAAGCTTCCTTATGCTCTAATATAAAACAGCATATTACTGCAGGAGCCTGAGTGATATGATGCAAGTATACTTGGGTGGAGTAGTTTGAGAAGGCACCCTTGAGACTTTTATACCAATAAGCTTCATTAGGATAAACACTGTATTTCTAGGCTTGATATGATTTGCAATGAATTTACAGTCTAATGCAAATTTGACTGCAGAAATTAAAACTGCTCACTCTTTCCAGCAGTATGCTCCAATTAATCAATACATTAAACTAACCTCTTGGAAAACACTTTTTATAGTTTATCACACACATGTTCACAAATGCAAATGTTTACTCTTACAATCTCTTCTTTATCCAGCCACTAAAATGAACTATTAGTAAAGTCATATATGTGCCATTATAATCTCATAGAACTCTTTATGTGCTTGTGTGAATATTGGCATCAATGTCTACTCTCTTAAGCAGACCATTATTGATAGATCACAAGCTCCAATTCAAACACCCTTCCCCTTTAACTGTCATAGAATAATTGTTTGGTATGAAAATAGGTCACTAAAGATATTTATAGTCCCAACGGATCTCCGTCAAGAAGGAACTATTTTTATAATGCATGTATATAACATAGCAGCTTAACCAGGAAATAAATATTTCAGACATGATTAGTGGGACTGCAAGCCTGAAAAGTTCTTGTTGTATCACAATTTTTTATTTGGGCATTGTATATAAGAAGTAAAAATATCTTTCACAGAAGGAAGAATCAAACTAAAAACATAAAAAGAGCCTTTTAGCATTCACTGTATTCTGCCTCCTGCTTCCCATTGTGACCAAATACTACCAGGAAATGCACAAACCAGCAAACTTTATTTGTTGTCCTCCCTCCAGAATTTGACACTTGGATGTATCCTGACTCTACTCTTGGAGCCAGGATTTAGTATCATACTTTGCCTTCTTGAATTATTTAATATTTTTAAAAAGACATCTGGAAGCTCTTACATTCATAATAATTTTCTACATAGTTATCCAGTCTGGGCAGAGCAGTCAGTGTCTTCCAAATACTGGGCTGTAAATTCTGCCTGCTATTTCATTGTAAATTCCTTGTGTAAGAGGGATTTTTAAGAAAATACAAGCGATGGGCGAAAACCATTGTCCTTTGGCAACATCGGAAAAGGAGGAGAGAGGGAAAAAAAGTCCTTTTATATAAAATAGCTTTTAGTGCCTTTGGCAAAAAATGGTAAAAGCTTTTGACAGTCTTCTTGTAGATTCAGTAGGAGGGAAGGATATAACAAATTTATAGTTTTATACCTAAATGTTTATACTTGTGCTGATGGTGCAACATGGAAAAAAAGAATAATTAAAAACAAAGATAAGGTATGAATGATGGGATAAGATAGGAATGCTTACACATTAAATGCATCTTTTGGCTTGATTATTATATTTTGAAAAGAATAAAAATATAAAGATATTGTCCAGCCAAAATTAAACACTTCAGTCCCATTAATTTCAACAGATACCTATACTTAGAACTCCTCCACTGAAATTTATTTATTTATTTATTTATTTGATTTGATTTGTCCCCGCCCATCTCCCCTACAATGGGATCCGTTTCAGTTCAATGAGTTTATGCTCTAAATTGCATGCTAGTCATTGGAAATTCTTAAAGGTCGTGTTTGATGCCAGCTTGATATACCTGACCAATTGTTTGTTTCAGTATTTATACTTAGACTTCTGGTAAATTAATGCTTGCAGTAAAAAACACCTGAGAAATGTTGTCTCAAATAATACTGCAATGGAATAACTCTGTGGAAACACTTATTTCTAACTGTATAGAAAAGGTCTTAGTCATTGGAAAATCAGTACTTTGTTCTTTATTAAAAGGGCCATTTTCTCTTATTTACTTTTTTGAAAATAATGAACATAAGTAACTTCAAAATATTTTTCATAGAATTAAATTTGAATCATGTAAAAGAGGATATGCTGTTCACTCTGTTATTCTAATCCAGAAATAATCTAATCCAAATTATTATTCATTTGTGCCTTTCAACATTCTGTTACTTATTCCATTGTGTCAGTTTGGCCACCTAATATATTCTCAAAATTCCTCCGGAGCCACCAGTCCAAAAAGGTTCAGGACCCAGAAAAATATTAATATACTACAGTACCCAAATGCTGGTTTCTGTGATCTCAGTAGTTACAACTTTGTCATATTTCCAGTTTTCAGATTCTCTGACAAGGTCCCCATTTAGTCACAGAAATCTATAGTACAAAGAAAGAAAACTGGAACAGCGTTTTCACAGTAGGGTATTGATCAGGCAATATGCCTATATGATAAAACTTACTGGTTTCCTAAAAATAAATTTTCTTTCTAGAGCATCAGGAATGGGATAGAATCCAGGTTCTTTTCAGGTAATATATTCCAAAATAGGATTCAGGCCTTGAGAAGCAGCGCACAATCTCCCTCACCGCCCCTTAAACCATACTGTGGCATAAATGAACAGGTGATCATTCAAATAAAGTGGGGAACCTGTCCTTGCATGTGAGTTAGAACCCTGATAATATAATCATCTCACCAGTGTATATAGGCTCTAAATAACTGCATATGGTAATCCAAGTGTACTTTCAAGTGTTCCATCTGTCTCTCTGTCTGAATGGCAAACTTCACTCCCAGAACATTCTCCACAAACAAGGCCATCCTGATAGGAACAAGGAGCTGCTGACAGAAGGGGGAAAAAAACAATTGTGTGGACATGCTTTGCCTATCTGCTTTTTTGGATCTGATATACAAGGTTAGATTATGCTTTAGTTTAATGATTCAGTTGTTTGGATTTCTGTATGCTCTTTAGAACCAATTTTATATAGAGCTATGTATCTTGTGTGTAGATGTGGGTATGTCTCTGTACTTAAATATGCTTGAACTAGACCACGGCTTTGATCACAAACAGTTCTGTAGAAGGATGCATGATCCCACTTTTGGAGGGGAAAAATAACTTGATCCATATATCTTGGTGATTCTGTGGTGGTAGCCGTTAACCTGTTGGTGGATTGTTAGTGTGTGGGCATAGGATGGAATGAGTCTTTATTATTCTGATTAAATGTCAACCTTAAATGATTTCCTTTTCTGCTCTGTGAACAGTCAGTGGAATGGACATTTTTCTCCCCTTGCTGATGCCAATGCTGTTTTGCCCTTCCAAATCAAGGTCCTTGCCAATACTCTGTGTAATGAAGCAAATCAAGAGCAAGCCAAACAGTGCCTGATGTATATTCAGTCTACCTGAAACTGATTAGCCCCTGTGTGTTACACATACAAGAAATATAACATCTTTACTGGCTAATATATCTTTTGCACATAATGAATGTGCAGCTTTGGTTTCTGAGTTCAAGGACCGTGATGCTCCTGCTCTTTTTATTTTCATAGCATCAGTTTATCCTGTTATTTTTGAAACAATTATTTTCATACGTTATCAAAATCCCAGAGAGGGTAATAAATAAGCAAAACATTTATAACAAAAAAAAAGAGAGAAATCTTAAAATCAGTGGTGAAAAAGAGCATAAAGACCCAAATTATTGGTTGCTGTCATAAAAATAGTTAAAATGCTTGGAGAAGAATTAAAATTAAAAAGTGAATGTGGCAAAGAACCTTCTCTAGAAATTTATTCCATAAGTTAAGCATTGCAGAAGGTGCTTTTTGGGCATTATCTCCATTTCTGAAACCAGGGCAATGGATTTGTGACTGATGCTAGCTCTTTTTCTTGAGAGCTTCATAGATAGATCAGATATCTATTATGTACCAAGTACAATTTTTAAAGGTTAAATCCTACATTACCTGTAAACCAACAGGGGAGCTCCTGGTAATTTTTTCCTGGTGGTTGGTATCATGGTAGGTAGGTAGGTAGAGAACATTCTGATATTTCTGAATAAGCTTCAGAAACAATATAGCATGGTTCAGCTATAGAAGTTGCAGTGGTAAGAGATACTATCAATGGCTGGTAGTCAGGATAACTGTATAGCATGGCACCAGGATACATCAGGGACTGCTTTGCTAAAAATTATTCTGCTCATTCAGTCCAAATATCCTGTTGAGAGACCCACTCTTATGTGAGATATAAGGGAAGAAGCCAGGTGTCAAGCATTCTCAGTGACAGCCGCTGCTCTCTGAAACTCCCTCTGCCAGGGAATGTCTGGTTTCACGTTCCTCTCATTCCAAAAAGCTCTGAAGATAAAAGGCCCTCCTTTATAGATATTTAAATTTGTACTCGCCAATTGTTAAGCACAATTCCATTTTCAGATACTTAGTTTTAGAAGACAATGTTTACTAAGAAACATTTGTGCTTCATTATATATATATATTTTTAAAGGTAACATCCCTACTGAATTTTGTTTAGTATAACTGTGCTTGCATGATATGCTGAACATCAAATTCAGTTAACAAAAGAATTACATGCATAGTGCAGTTTTAATACTGTACTTCCAAACAGGACTCTTTAACTGAGGTTTCAAACTTATTGTGTTCTGTGAAATCAAAATGGCTTCTATCTTGCTGTAATATGCAACAAACCTAAGTATAGCACTGAGTTTATGATATTCTAAGAGGACAGCCATTTGTATGATAAATTAAGCTTCAAACCTCAAACAGCTGTGTTTTATGGGTGTAAAATGGCACCATATACAGTCACAAATCAGTGATTGCAGCTGAATGTATTTTGTGAACAACTATGCAGCCATAATTTAACTACCTTCCTGTCCAACACCAATGTTGTTTATTTACTATAATCAATATGCTTATTCCATTATCTTAAAATTTAGGCTGTAATCTTGTGCATATGCTATGATTCCATATATACCATAAATCCATTTCATATCTATCTGTATAAGGTTGTGTAGATCCTTGAGGAGGTGCAGTGTTTACTGAAACCTCAAATGAAGAACCTCTTCAAGAGCTGTTTTTTTGAATCAGTACAACTGCTAAGAGTGAAGCATCCATGTTGCTTTGCTTTGTTCTGCTCCAAAAGTTCCTCCACATTCTTGCCTAATACTTTCAGTAGCTGGAAGAGACTTCTCTGCATGCACTGTACCGGTACAGAAACGTCTTTTGATGCTTCCACTTGGTACTGGAAATCTCTTTCAGCTTTTGCAAGTGTCCATCAAGACTGTGAAGTGATATAAACAAATCCCAGTTGCCTCACACGGGCCTAATAGTCTCTGCAGTCTCTATTTTAATTCCAAAGTTAGATGATGCTCATGCTGAGAATTTTTGCCCTGCCCTTTCTGTCTTCTTTTCCTGCTAACATCTATCTGACAAAGAGTTCTGCAAAAGTTGCTGACTCATATATTACTTTTTAACAGCTCTACCTAGTTTAGGCACAAGAAAGAGAGCAAACAAGACTAAATATTTACTTATATTTGGGGCCTGTAAATTCTTAGCACTGATTTCCACTGTCCATGGGATCAGTATCTCTAATTATTATGGCGCTTTTTTCCTCCCACTTGATGTATTTACTTTATACAAGGAGCCATGGGCTTCAGAGTTTTTGAGAAAAAGTCTGACATAAAGAAATACAAATCTCTGACTAAAAGGGTAGTTTAACTGTACTAGAAGTTCTAGAAAAGGCTTTGGGCTTTGGTACTTTTTTTTATATTTTTCAATTTGATTCCAGTACATTCACAAGATTTGGCAACAAATGTAATACTAGGAAACCTCCATATTTCTGAATAAAATCTCCAACGTATGCTTTTTGTCTCCTTTCATGGTAACTCTGTGAGCCTTTTTCTTTATGGGTAGGCCTCAATCCCACATTGAACACAATGAGATTTCCTTCTGAGAAAACATTTGATTGCACTTTGTGGATATATTTATTTCTGCAGATTATGAACAGGTGCCCTTTCTTTCTTTGATCATTAGTGGTAATCTCATTTGCTCCCTAGGAGTTTATTAAAGAAATATTTTAAGTGTTTCGTTTGGAGAAGATTAAGGATTTCTTTCAGATGTGAAAGAATTCGGCTCACCTTTTCTAAATGTTCATTTATCCACCCTAGGCAGTATATTTATATTACAGTCTTCATAGAACACGAGGTATTGCTTTATTTTCTGGTGCCTCTGATAAAGATAATAAATGAAACACATTGGTAGTGCTGGTCGGAAATAGTGTGGTTTTACACTAGCATATCTGGATGGCATTATATTGAGGAACTCTGCTGCTATAAAGAAAAAATCCATGTACAGTTTTGTCAGCAGGTGTTTGCTTCTGCTAAGGAACAAAAAATAGAAATTGATACAGAAAACGAAAATATTTTTCTTATATGGCTAAGATGGAAACTGGTTATTTGAACCTGGTTAATACTTTTTCACTGCCACTCTGCCACAGTAAAGTCAGATCTTAATTGCATTAGCATGTTATCAGCCTATCTCATGAGGAGATGGAGAATTTGTGGCCCACGGATGTTGCCGAACTATAGTTATTTGCATTCCTGGGACTGCTGGGAATTGTAGTTCAGCAACACTAGCAGGATAAACTATTTTATGTGGGCTGATGACAGACATTAATGAGATTAGGACTTTCTTTTGCTGGATGAGACCAGCAGAGACTGGATACTACTGAAATTGTTAAAAGTGCTTTCATTTCCAAGAATCAGCCATTTAGATATAGGAAATACGAACATGTGGCCTAAGAAACTGATGATCATGAACTTCTGGAAAAAAAAATAGCAAAAATTAAACCTCTTAAATTTTCTTTACACTAATCATAATGAAACACTGGAAATCTATCCTTGTGTGCCCACTAGGCTCTGAGCCTCCTGTGATATTATTAAATATGTAAATTAGGTGCAGTTGATCTGTGGATAGCAGCCAGCTTGAAACTAGACTGAAATTCCTCTATAGCTGTTTCCCATAGAAAAGACCAAGGAGACAGAGGATAATAACAACTTGTAGTTGCTACTGTGATGGGCTGGATAATGTTAAATTAGTGACTGAAGGAGATTCTAGAGGTTACTTCCCAGCGCTGGAGCTTGCTGCCAAGGAAGAACGGGCTAGCTGTAATTCTCTTGTCCTTCCAGTGACAAACAATGACATTGTTTTTTCAGACAGCTTTCTGAAGCCTGTGCTAAAGCAGGTTTAATCTAGAGAATGCTGTTATTACTGTGTTTTTATTTGAGGAATTTTAATTATAACTTATTTTATATTTTATAGTTAACCTTGACATTTTTAATGGAAAGATAGTTATTTTTTTTTAATGTATTCTAGCGGAGTCATTTGTGTTCCTTTTCAGCTACATTCTTAAATTTTCTGCCTGTATTGCATCATTTTAACTTAAGCATTAACATTATAACAATATAAAATCCTGCCAGTAACTCTCAGAGTTTGACCTAATTCCTTGCCCGAAGAAGAAACTTACCGTATTTTTCCAACAATAAGACACCCCCATGTACAAGACGACCCCCATTTTTCCAACCCAAAATTAAGAAATCAATATTTTAAAGATAGTGCAGAACACATTTTTATTTAATAATTAGTTAACATTGACCTGATACACTCGGTGGGAGGAGGTCCAAACTGTCTCTGCAGCTCTATTTCCATGCTCTTTTGCATAACTGATTACATTCAAGCACGAGTGAAACTGCCGATAGCTTCTCTCTGCAGACAGCCTTCCTCTAATTGGTTTGTTCAGCATCAGCTGACATCAGTTACATCTGGCTCATGATTGGAGGAAGTCTGTTTGGGAGACAAGCTATTTCACTCGTGATTGGAGGCTAGCAATAGGAGGAAGCCTGCCTGCAGAGACAAAGTACGGGCAGTTTTGCCTTGGCTGACTTCCTTGAATAAGACACCCTTCAATTTTTAGGGTAAGGATTTTAGAAAAAAGTATCGTCTTGTAGTCGGAAAAATACGGTAATTAAGTTAGACAGCTGGACTCTTGTTCCTAATGTTCTTACAAAATATTGCAACTTCTGCAAAATTATCTCATTTGAGCTTTTCATAATAAAAGGCAAAGCTACATTAAGATGATTACAAAAGACCATATATTCTAGCTGGGGATATTTTAAGGTATCTGCATGGGGGGGGGGGACTAGTTGCAAAGCGAATGCTTTGGAAATGGGTTTTGTGTGAAGGAAGATTAGTATTTCTTTCATTTGTACTCTACTGAAGTTTATGAATGGGAGGAGTTAAAGGACAAGTATTTAGTAATTGCCAGCTTTGTTAATTTAAGCCATTATTACTAGCCTAGCTAAAATATAGAGCAAAATTTTTTGTTCATTTTGGCATTCATCTCAGATGATAAGGCAACAGAAATTGTATAGGCTAGGAGAACACAAGGAAAGATATGCTTCATCATCACACTGAAATCATTGCATGCTGAATAGTAAAAGAGCAGTTAATCTTGCAATAAATCTTATTTTGAAGCGGCTGCTGTGGAATTCAAATAAGGGACAGAACACATAGCTATAGATTTCTAATGTACACTGCCCAGCAATATATGCTCATTATGTTATTAAAAAACAAAACCTGGCTCATATTATGGAAAATTCGAGAAAAAAAAAACAATTGACATTCTCCAGGGGTTTTGTGGCTTGGTTTAAATATATAAAATCAGCATTGAAAAACTGAGCCTTAGATCATTGATAGAACTGGCTTAAGATACTTTGCTGCCTCAGATAAAGGAGTAGTTCTTTCCTTCCCTTCCTTTCCCTTCCTCATTTGTAGTACAGGTAGTTCTCACTTACTGACCACAATTGGGACCTGCAATTCTGTCGCTAAGCAACACAGTCGTAAAGTGAAAAATTATGTGACTGCGCCCAACTTACAATGGCAGTTCCAGCTGTGTTTGTGTGAGAGTATGGAATAGGGGGGTGAAGAATGTACTCTCATCCCCTGAAGAGCGGGGGACAGATAAGAGGATGAGACTGGCACCTCCCTGAGGAATGCTAGTGATGTTTATGGATTGACCCTGGGAACTACTCTCAGTCTGGGAAGATTCTGTGTATAGTGTGAAGCCAGATAAACCTTGCTGGATTGAATCTGTATTGTCTCCTGGAGTTTCCTGGGCTAAACCTGACAGTTTGTTAGCAAATCACCCACAATCATTAAGCACAATGTCACATGACTGCAACTTCCTGATGGCTTCCCCATTGACTTGCTTGTTGGAAGCTGGCTGTGAAAGTCACAAACGGCAATCACATGACCGAGAGATGCTGCAACTGTCGTATATGCATTCTGGTTGCCAAGCGCCCGAATTGCGATCACATGACTGCAGGGATGCTGCAATGGCTGCAATTTCAAGGACCAGTTGTAAGTGTCCTTAAATAGTGCCATCATAACTTTGAATGGTCACTGAACGAGTGGTCAGTAAGCAAGGACTACCTCTACTCATAATGGTGAATTCACTGACACCTGGATTTTATTTCCACACTGCAGTTAGCATTGCCCTTTCCTGTTTTAAAAGTAGAGCCAGCTCAGGGGATACAGGACATTTTCTCAATCAAGACAATAGAGTGAAACAATTGGGCTGGCCAAGGTGTGCTTGTCTTCTTGCCACCACCCCTAGTCCATGTGTGCACAAAGGCTGGCACATACTGTTGAATGTGACTTCTTCAGTATGCTTAATCGTGGGGCTGATCCTGGCTGCTGCTTTATGATTAAGTGAAATGCACAGGTATGTTATGTTATCCATGAAGTCATATTAAGCTACTAGACATTGACACTTCATTTAATGCACTGCAGTCAAAAAATATTGTAATCTTATTATATTACTTTTCTAGCCTTTACTAAAATAATAATAGGAAGAAATTGACAAGAATGTGCCATCATCTTTTCAACTTATTCTGAAACAAAGGTTATGTTTGTAAATCTCAGCAACCTCTTTTTGCTATTGGTTGATTATTGGCATTTTTCTTTGCCAGTTTCTTTGGTGGGTCCCATTGTAGTTGGCAAATACTATTCTGGCTCCAAAGTAATTTCTTTGGAACTTCTCCAGAACAAATGGTTTTCTTCATCTCTTCTTTGACTCTGTGTTCACTATCCTAACTGACATGAAGGGTATTACTTTTCCCTCATAAGCACATCCAGATAATAAGGTCTGCCTTCACCTTAGTAATTTTCCCACTAACAACTTCTTGATTGATTATGTGCCATCAAGTCATTTTTTACTCCTAGCAACCACATAGATAGATTTTCTATCCCAAGCCTGGTCCTTCATGTCTTCCAATGGTGCACTCATCGCCACTGTAACTGAGTCCATCCATTTTGCTGCTGGTTGTCCTCTTCTCTTTCCTTCCATCTTTCCCAGCATTAGAGCTCTTTCCAGTCTTTAGAATCTTCACATAACGTGTCTGAAGTAGGATAATTTGAGCCTGGTCATTTGTGCCTCAAGTGACAGCTTTGGGTTGATTTGTTTGATGATCCATTGGTTTGTTTTCTTGGATGTCCATGATATTATCAGGAGTCTTCTCCAACACCAAAGTTCAAAAGCATTAAAACTCTCCCTTTCATACTTCTTTAAAGTCCAACTTTCACTTCCATAGAGCATCACAGGGAATACCATGACTTTCATGATTCTGATCTTTGTAGGTATAGACACATCATGGCATTTGAATATCTTTTCCAAGGCCCTCGTGGCTGCTTTACCAAGTGCTAGTCTGCAGTGTATTTCTTGACTGCTTGGTCCTTTACTGTTAATGATTGATCCTGAAAGGCAGAAGCTATCCACCAATTTGATTTCTTCATTGTCAATTCTAAGGCTGGTTGTTCTGCCTGTTGTCATTCCTTTGGCCTTCTTTACATTTAATTGTAGTCTCTGTTTTTCACTTTGCTCTTTAACATTTATTAGTAGAGCTTTCAGATCCTTTGCAGGATAGCATCATCAGCATGGCACAGGTTATTGATGTTTCTTCCTCCAGTTTTAAAACCATGCAACTTATAGCATCTTCTAAAATCACTCAACCATCACTGAACCAAAATAATATTTCAGCAATGGCTGGATAATGCTTAGAAGATGCTGTAAGTCATTAGCAGTGAAACAGCTCTTCCAAAATAAAGCGGCTAATGAATGGAAACATGATCTTTGTAATAGTGGCATTCTAACTTTGGATCTTCCTCTTTAGGAAAGTTTGCCTAGAATTTCCTCCTTAGCTTTACTTGGTGCTAGGTGAAAACCATTCCCAAATTCTTTAAGCTCTGTTAATCTGTAAGTCACATTGTCATATAGAGCAATGGAGCCCCACTACCGAGTTTAGGAAATAATGCAATGGATTGTTTATGAACTACTATACTAATCATGTTGAACGGTTGTTTAAAACCAAACAATCTGTATAATGGAAGTAAGTAAGTATCATTTTTACGGATAATACTGTTTCCAAAAGAGGCATATGTATGAACCTAATTGAATTTACCCTGTTGGGTAAGATTCATTACCCATATGTGAGGAATATGTCTGTTTCCCTAACAATTGTGTTTATTCTGCTGAGACAGGTTTGTACATGGAGAAGCAGTCAAATGTAATTCAGTCCACCAACCTACTCCTCACAGTTAATATGCAGCAGCTGAGACCACCCATCTTCCTAAACCATGGTTTATTGAATAAACCACAACTGGCTGGCTTTAACACATTGAGACATAAACCATGATTTACAAAGCACAATGTCTGGATTCCTAACACACACTAAGCCAGTCACACAGACTACATTATTTATTTTTTTATTTCTCAGACTTATATACTGCTTCAGTCATAAAAGTGTGTACCAGTAGTCTTCACTTAATGACCATTTGTTTAATGATGATTCAAAATTACGATGGCCTCAGAAAGGCTGCTTTGTGGTCCATAAAGCACTTCTGGCCGTTGTAAAACATCGTGCCATGCCGCCCCAGGTCACATGGCCACATTTTGGGCATTTGACAACTGGCTCACATTTATGACCGGTTGCCAAGTGCCCTGCGATCATGTGATTGACATTTGCAATCTTCTCTGCTGGCTTCCCCATTGGAAGCCAGCAGGGAAGGTTTCAAGCGGAAGGGATGCGGCAGTGTGCAGGAATGAATCCTGAAGATTTGACCTCCATTCCTTCACACTGCCAAGGTATTTCCCCTCCCCTCTCAGCGATGCAAAGGAACAGAGCTCAAATCTTCAGGAAGAAGCTTCCTGAAGATTTGAGCTCTGTTCTTCCAGCCCCAGGAAGGACTTCCCCTGTGTCTATGGAGAGGAGGGCAAACCCTTTGGCCGGCTTTAGGAACATTTGAGAGCAAAAGGGCTGCCTGCTGGGAGGATTTCAGCACTACACAGAGCAAAACCATCTGGCAGGCGGCCCTTTCACTCTCAAAGAGCTGCCTACTGGGAGGATTTCATCCCAGTGCTGAGCTGAAATCATTCAGCAGACAGTTCTTTCGCTCCGTCCACTTAACAACCCGGGAGATCACTTAACGACTGCAACTGGGAGTGCCCAGATTGCGATCATTGAGCAAAGCAGTCATGTTGGCATCTTGCTCAATGACCACTTCGCTCAACGACCAAGATTCCAGTCCCAGTTGTGGTCATTAGGCGAGGACTACCTGTACACTCCAATCCAATAACACTTAAAAACATAAAAATATCATATACTTCCAAAATAAACAATATAGTGAATAACCAAAAATTATGGCTTATTCATGTCATGTCTTAATGCAGATCAGTGGTGTCATTCATGAGCTGTGTAGATCATGGAGTGCATCACTGATGCAAGCATGAGAACATTATGCATTTTCCTAGGTGCAGATAGATCTCTGAATCATATGGTTAATAAGATCAAAAGTTTTTCCACCTGTAAAAATTGTTATAATTTGCAGTATTTTGCATAATATTGTAAAATTGCATTTTTTTTTAATCTTCAAAAACTTAACTTCATGCTTAGTAGTTGAAGGAATAAGGAGAAGAAAAGATAACATGGTGGTTAGAGGAAGGGTCCTATAAATGTAGATTCTGCAATCTTCCTACTTTCAAGAGGGAAAAAAAAGCCAAGGAGGACAGAAGAAAAGCTTTCCCCATATGATGTTTTGTTTGGGGATAAAATTACTCTTGGGAATTCCATTCTGCAAGGTAAAGCTTTCCATAGAGTTCCTGCACCCCATTCTCTTAATTTCTCTTAATAGACTCATGCTTAAAAGATGAAAGCAAGCTTTTGTTTCTTCAGTTGTGAGTCATTTTGTCTTAGGATCTGCTAATGTGGAAGCACACTAGTACCACCAGACATTGCTCTCCAACTATAAGCCACATGAAGAATTATTATCACTTTTTTTTTTTGGTGCCTTCGAGTCAGTTTTGACTCCTGGTGGCTACCTGGACTAGTCCCTGCAGTTTTCTTGGCAAGATTTCAGAAGTGGTTTGCCATTGCCTGCTTCCGAGGGCTGAGAGAGAGTGACTGGCCCAAGGTCACCCACCCGGCTTTCATGCCTAAGGTGGGACTAGAACTGACAGTCTCCCGGTTTCTAGCCTGGGGCCTTACCACTACACCAAACTGGCTGTAATGATTACTTTATTTGTTTGTTTGTTTAATTTATATAGCCACCCATCTCACAAAACATGACTCTTATAAGAACAATTAAAATATTGTATAAATTAAAGGCATTTGAACGATTGTAGAAAAGCGTTTGAACTATTAGCCTATAATTTTCCACACTTTGTGGGATATAGTAGTCTTTGTGTATTCATACTACTGAGTACAGCAGTTATATGAATTGGAAAGGAACAATTATGAATACATTATTTTTTCAATAAGTGTTTTAGTTATTTAATTTGAGGTAAAATACTATTTTAATTAGCTGTTCTTACGTGGCTGATTTCATTTTTAAAAGGATAGGACATAAAGGGTTTTAGCAGTACTGCAATTCTAAAAATGGCCCCCCAAATAAAAAAACTTCCACAATGTTAAATGGTGCTCAATAGAAAAGTAGGATGGCTTTGAGTTATTCAGATCTGGGCTTAATTATGTTCTTTTCTTTTTAAACATTACAGCTCAAATACTTCAGTTAAAATATAGAAAAAGGCATTAAATGATTTGTTAAAATAGCATCAAATGACACTAATAAGAAATGAAATAGTACAAGAAAGCCAAATTTAGCTATGTGGAAGGATATATGTATGTGTGTGTCCATATGCACCCTCAACTTTCTTTATACGCAACCTAGCACTAAGATAATTACCACTGAAGAAATGGTACCACCATATTCTTTCTAGATAAGATGATGTTTGGAAGTGTGAGAAGAATTGGAAGAAGTGGGCAGTTCCTTCACTGCCATGTCTATTTTCATAAGAACTCCCATTCAAACTACTAGAACCCTCCCCCTAATTGAAATTACTACAGGGAACAAAGGGTAAATAACTCTGTTCCTGATTCAAGATGAGTCCAAATTGAGATTAATTCTCCACATATTCCATGTTATATGAAAAATGTAAATAGATCGTAATCCTTTCCATTAAATAATTACCTAATATAATAGTAAGCATGTGTAAGGAATTGGAAAAGATATAAGATTTATAACTAGGATGGCCTGTCCTAGAGATTTAGGCAACACTTGCTCATTGAGTAGCATACTGGTTATTGTTCTACCCCACCCACCCAAAAAGATCAAGCAGGACCAAACCCAAAGCTACTTAATATTATTGCTTCCTATGAATTTTAATTTTCCCTTTCTATCACATTAAACATTTTAATTCAGTGACAGTTTTGTAGTGTTGAAATTGGTTTTATATGAAGCCACTATTTTATTTTTTTATTTCCTATGGTTCAGATCAAATTAAATCTTTATTATGATAAAAGATCAGAAATATGTGGCTATAATAAATTTCAGTTAATAAGAAATAGCTTACTGAGGAAAATTTAAAATATTAATTATAAAATAAAATAAAAGTCAATGGAAGAAATCAGCTGTTGTCTCTTCGCTGTGGCTTAACAGTGGATGGCAACACTACTTGTTATGTCTTAATTCCCTAAATTGCTTTAATCTGATTGATTCATGAGTGCTATTATTATTATAAACTGTAATCCCTTGAAACTTTTTTATATTTTAATGTTTTTCTATGGTCTTATATGTTCATTCACAACTACAAACTGCCATGAAAGAATAATCTCTTGTGAAATTTTGTTTTAAAAAATCTCTAATGGGGTGTTCAATACATCTGAAGGCAAATTGCACCCACATAATTTAGGAAACAACTGGAATGAGGCTTGTGTATTCTGTTTTAAGAATTTGAAAAGTGGCATGGGTCCTCTTCAAATAATAATTCTGTCTTATTCCAAAGCTTATTTTGGAGGGCTAAATACACATATTTTCTTATAATAAGTGTATCAATTCAGTCTCATCTTGGTTTTTTTTAATTGACAAATAGACCTTTGTTTTGATAAGGCATATCACATCTGGGAGGCAATGCAATTATCCTCATCAAAGCAGAGTCAATGTGATTTACTTTAATGAAGTGCTTAGTCTTGTCTTGAAGCTTGGATTGGCAGTTCTAGCAGCAGTTGGAAGTATCAGAAGAGGCTTTGGCACCTGTACTGGAGCTTTTTCCAGCAAATGGAATTGCTGAATAGTGAGCTCATTTTTCATGTGCACAACCAGGAAGAGGAGGAGGAGGATATGAAGGCAAGAGGCAGTTAGGTTGAAAGATTTGTACCTTTTAATTGGGAGTGCAGGGAGAAGTTTTCTCTGATCTGTTTTGCAACAGGCTGGTTTGGATTTTTGCTTGCAAGAAGAGTCTTATGCACAATCTTGTTGAGCTGAAGTGTAGACAGGAACAGGATGTTAACAATCACAGTGCAGGTATGCAAGGCGACAGTTAATTTGCAGACATATATTCTCCATCCTCTCTCATTTACAGATACATGTATTCCAGTTGGTCATTTTTTGAGGGTAGTCTGAGAAAGAGCTGAAAGCCAGCATCTTTAAATCTCATTAAAAAATTAAGCAAAGTGGTTGCCCCCTATTTTATACATTACCCTTATATCCCATAACCCATTAATGTCTTTGTCAGTCTTGGCACCATTGTTGTGCCTTGCATACCTGCACTGTGATTGTTAACATCCTGTTCCTGTCTACACTTCAGCTCAACAAGATTGTGCAAAAACCCTCTAATGGAAAATCCAGCTGAACAACTTAAAAGATGCTAGTTGCATTCACTGTGTAAATCAATGAGTAAACCTCAGTTTCACTTCCCTCCCTCCCCCACACCCCCATCTTCTTGTAACTAGATCTCTTTCCCAGGTTCCACCATGGCCTTTCCTTCCCCCAGAGTCCCATCTATCCTTTTTCCTAAGCTGTTACCGTACCATCTGGGGCACATAGTCATGGCATGGGAGCTAGGAGAAGAGGGATGATGGAGAAGAGGGATGATGGATGCCCTGTGGATAGTGAAGTGGGAAAACCCATGGTTATAAAGAATAATGGAAGGTGAAGGAGGACATCTAGTAAATATAAAAGAAAGGAAAAACAGTTGATTTGGATGCTGCCTGGCACTGCAAATGCTCAGAAGCTGAACCTCAGAAGGCTGCTAAGAGAATGAGATAATTGCAGCTAATGTATCTGGCAAAAACCCACAAGTGCTAACAAGTGTTGGACCACTCCTCTGGGGAATGCCATGGGGGCTGGTGCTCTCCCCCTAACGTCTAACATTTACATGAAGCCAGTAGACGAGGTCATCAGGAGATTTGGGGTGGATGCCATCAATATGCTGATTATATTCAGCTGTATATTGCCACCTTAAACCCAACTGGAGATGCTGTTGAAATTGTGTCTGTGTCTGGAGGCCATTGAAGTCTGGATGGGATAAAACCAGCTGAAATTTAACCTAAGCAAGATGGAGCTGCTGTTTCATTGCCATTCTGTGTCAGCTCCAGAATGGTCTTTTGAGGGTATGATGCTCCCCTTAAGGAGCAGCTGTGTGACTTAGGGGGTCCTCCTAAATTCACAGCTATTAGGAAGTACAGTGCAGATTTATAGTGGGCAGGGAATGCGCAGACCAGATTTTTTCTCTTCAGCAGATCATTGAGAAATGTATGAATGTGAAAAAATAATGTTAATTGCCCATTTGTTGATTCAAAGAAGGCATATGATAAAGTGAATAGGCTTGAATAGTGGAACATTTTGTACAATATGTAGTTGAAGATTACTTATGAATTAGGCGTGAGATGAATATAATGGAACTAAAGCATGAGTAATGAAATGGAAGTAATGCATAAGAATAAATGGAACATTATTCCCTCGAAGGTAAGATTGGCCCCAACCTTGCCAGCCTTCCAGAATGCCCTCAAAACCTGGATCATCATCAGGTTTGGGGATCTCAAGGAAGTGTGGAGCCCATTAAATGGTTATATTGTATATAGTTAGAGGTACTCTCTTCTGTTTTTTATTATTGTATTTTTAAATGTAGCTTTTAATTTTTCAATTGTTTTTAATGACTCTGATTTTACTTGTGTTTTAACTATGTATGCTGCCCAGAGTCACATGCAAATGAGACGGGTGGCCATATAAATTTAATTAATTAAATAAATAAATATAAATGGAATGCTTAACAAATGATTCAATATTGAGTAGGGAGTCAGACAAGGAAGTTTCACTTCCCTCCCTCCCCCACAGCCCCATCTTCTTGTGACTAGATCTCATTCCCAGGTTTTGTTGCTTATAGATAAATGAAATGTTTGTGATATTAGACACGTGTTGTTTGGAGCCATGAATGTATGTGTATTTTTGTATGCAGATGATATAGTGTTATTGGCTGAGAACTCAAATGATCTGCAGCAAATCTTAGATTATATGAAGCAACAAGGAGTTTGTAACTGAAAATTAATTTGTCAAAGCCCAAGGTGTCATATTTGATAAGGAAAATGGTATTAATAATTGCAAAGTAAATTTAAATTTCAAAAAACTAGAGCAAGTATATGAGTTTGTGAACTTTGAATTTTTACTAAAGATAGGGAAACAGGTGGAGAAATTTTAAGTTGTGTAAATGCCAGAAGAAAAGTACCGTGTAGTCTGTGATCTTTTACAAGGAATGCATGTTTATTGGGGAAAAAAAATGAAAATGGCTGTGTATAAAACTGTGCTTTTGCCCAGTTTGTTATATCAAGGTTGAGTATGTCAAGAGAAACATAAAAGTAAGTTGGATGCAGTGAGAGCAGCATACTGAAAAATATTTGTATAAAACAAGAAGATACAGAGTCAAGAATGCTGAATGAGTGCAGATTCAATACAAAGTGATGAACCAATACGGAAAAAGTATGTTGAGGTAGTTGGTCATATAGGGACAATGAATGAGGATTGAATTGTAAAACAAATAAATGAAGGGATATGGATCAAGAGGATCAAAAACATTATTTTAGACAACAAAAACCAAAGAAAGGACAGGATTTGGCTTACATAGCAGTAATCAAGTATAGCAAATGTGAGACTGGTGTTTTAGGAAATCCTTTGTGAAAGGAATCCGTGAGAAGAAGAATGTGCTAGTTTGACTGAAGTAGAGGATACAGCTGCGGCAAACATAACAGGAAGCATTGCAAGAGTCATAAAGGCAGAGACAGAAGAAGTCAAGACAGATTTCACACAGACAAAATGAGCTCTTAAGGCTCTCCCCTTCAGCTGGTACAAAAGAAAAAAAATGAACTTTTAATTTTACTGGCTTCCTGTTTTTAAATTGATCACTTTGTAGATGATGAAGATGAGTTCACGGTCACTTTTCATTCTGCATTTTTATGTCATTGGTAAGAGTGTATTTTCAATCAAGGATGTATTTTTAGTTCTTCTATTTTTCATTAGGGAACAGTTTTTTAAAATTTTAATCTGTATTCCATATACAGAATTCATTTTTAGTAATTACTAAGAGATGAACCTCGTTTACCCAATTCCCCTTCCTTTTTCGTTGCTATTGGCTTCTGCTGTACATTAATTTTTTCCATTCCGTCTCATCACCTCAGTCTCTAATCAAACTGATATGGTCAGGGGAAATCCTTCTCAATGTAGGTCGCTTTGCCATTCCATCTACCACCCCCACCATTTCAGTAGGGGCTATAAAAGATATATATGCAACTTCATTGGAAATTTTGTAATTAAAAAGACACAGAAAAAGAACAATAGGATATGGATGAGATTGACAGTGCTCTGACATCTGTTTCACTGGAGGTTGAAGAAGAAAGGTGATGAAAACTCCAGTGGTTACAAAAGAGAGAGCATTATATGATGTTTGATTGTCACTGATCTTATTATGTTAAGATTGCTTCTGCATTCAGTACTCAAGATTTAGTTTTCATCCCAAGGAACCCCTTTGGTTGTTTGGGGCTAAATTAACTCCCCCAGTCTGCTGCCTCATTTGAAAGCATGCAGAAGGGGTGGGTTAGCTTCCCTTCCTGTTTTCAAGGCAAATATGGAGCCCTGGATTTTCTCTTTAGGGTGAAAATGAAACAGAAAATGTTGGAGGTTGATAAGACCACCTACATCTGTCTGCAGAGGTATGAATGCTAATCAGCATACAGTAGTGTAGTTTTTCTATTATTTTGTTCACTTCTTTATTAAAAATGCAGGAAGTGATAGCCTCTCAGCCTCCTTTGCAGTGGTTAGAAGGAATTAGAAAATGACTAACTGGATCATTGGTGATTATGTGCACATAAGTGACTTCATTTTCCTGGGAATAGATGATTCAATCAGTCTCATTCTAGCAGAAACAATGTAGGTGAACTGAAATAAGACTTCCCTGAATAATCATTAAGTCACTTGAAAATGCATGAGCAATTTTGGCCAAAGATATATGCAACTCTACACAATTGAGAAAAGACAAAATGAGGTAATCAGCAGATAGAAGAAAGAACAATAATCAGGAGTGGAGTTTTAAATATAGCTAGTAGTCAATTCATATCTGTAAACTGATAGTAAGGCTTAAAAATGTTGAATGGGGCAGTTGGATAGAGATTATTTTAGCCTACACATTTTCAAGGTATATAGCATGAGCAAAGGTCAACAGAGTAGGTTATATACTAGGCTAGGAAAATGATAAAATGTTGGTGTATATACAGGTGAAACTCGAAAAATTAGAATATTGTGCAAATGTTCATTTATGTCAGTATGGCAACTCAAAAGGTGAAACCAATATATGAGATAGACGCATTACATGCAAAGCGAGATGTGTCAAGCCTTACTTTGGTATAATTGTGATGATTATGGCGTACAGCTTATGAAAACCCCAAATTCACAATCTCAGAAAATTAGAATATTACATGACATCAATAACACAAGGATTGGAAATAGAACAATATCGGACCTCTGCAAAGTATAAGCATGCATATGTACTCAGTACTTGGTTTGGGCCCCTTTTGCAGCAATGACTGCTGCAATGCGGCATGGCATGGATGCTATCAGCCTGTGGCACTGTTGAGGTGTTATGGAAGACCAGGATGCTTCAATAGCGGCCTTCAGCTCCGCTGCATTGTTTGGTCTCATGTCCCTCATCTTTCTCTTGGCAATGCCCCATAGATTCTCTATGGGGTTCAGGTCAGGCGGGTTTGCTGGCCAATCAAGCACAGTAATCCCATGGTCATTGAACCAGGTTTTGGTACTTTTGGCAGTGTGGGCAGGTGCCACGTCCTGCTGGAAAATGAAGTCAGCATCCCCATAAAGCTCGTCTGCGGAAGGAACCATGAAGTGCTCCAAAATCTCCTGGTAGACAGCTGCATTGACCCTGGACTTAATGAAGCACAGTGGACCAACACCAGCAGATGACATGGCTCCCCAAATCAACACAGACTGTGGAAACTTCACACTGGACTTCAAGCATCGTGCATTGTGAGCCTCTCCATTCTTCCTCCAGACTCTGGGTCCTTGGTTCCCAAATGAGATGCAAAAGTTGCTGTCATCAGAAAAGAGGACTTTGGACCACTGGGCAACAGACCAATTCTTTTTTTTTTTTTCTGTAGCCCAGGTAAGACGCTTCTGACGTTGTTTGTTGTTCAGGAGCGGCTTGACAAGAGGAATACGACATTTGAAGCCCATGTGCAGGATCCTTCTGTGTGTGGTGGCTCTTGATGCACTAACTCCAGCCTCAGTCCACTCCTTGTGAAAGTCCCCAACACTTTTGAATGGCCTTTTCCTGACAATCCTCTCCAGGCTGCGGTCATCCCTGCTGCTTGTGCACCTTTTTCTACCACACTTTTCCCTTCCGCATAACCTTCTATTGATGTGCTTTGATACAGCACTTTGGGAACATCCAACTTCTTTTGCAATTACCTTTTGGGGCTTTCCCTCCTTATGGAGGGTGTCAATGATGGTTTTCTGCACAACTGTCAGGTCAGCAGTCTTTCCCATGCTTGTGATTCCTACTGAACCAGCCTGAGAGACCATTGAAAGGCTCAGGAACCCTTTGCAGGTGTTATGGATTCGTTAGCTGATTAGAGTGGGACACTTTGAGCCTAGAATATTGAACCTTTTCACACTATTCTAATTTTCTGAGATTGTGAATTTGGGGTTTTCATAAGCTGTACGCCATAATCATCACAATTATACCAAAGTAAGGCTTGACATATCTCGCTTTGCATGTAATGCGTCTATCTCATATATTGGTTTCACCTTTTGAGTTGCCATACTAACATAAATGAACATTTGCACGATATTCTAATTTTTCAAGTTTCACCTGTATACTCTAGAATGGAGTGATAGCTGTATTCCACTGCTAAATATACCAAGAAACCAGAAGCAAAGGCAACTATTTTTTTTCATTTAATGCAGATGATAACAAATAATGTATGTATGTCTTCTTCCTGTATTCATAATATAGTAATAGAGTATGCAAATATGTGTATATTATATGAAGCCACAGTAATCTTCCTCGGTATTTATAAATCCAGTTGCAATTTAACATACAAAACAAAAATCTTAAGCGTTTTTAAAAGACAAGTATTGTCAGAATGTGGTTAGCATATTCATTGGCCAGTATTAAATGAAGCTTGTGGCTTGCAGTTTACGATGTAATGGCTGGAGTTCACATCAATAGGATCAGTTGTTGTCCCCTTCAGCTGAGATGCTAAAGGGTGAATAGTCATGGAAACAGAATAAGCTTTTTTTCCTCCTCTATTTCCTAATGCGGCCAAATCATTAAGCAGTGTGGGAGAAGCAGCCTCTGCCACAACTGCTCAGTTGCTAAACAAAGAGGTTAATTCTTTAAGGTTCATTCTTTTTGGCATCTGTCAGCAACAATAAAATATTAGGTGCACACTCCCTCCACCCACCTCACCCTTTTTAATGTTCAAAGTATCATTGTACATGTGGAGTGATTCATGTACTAACCTCCTACCTTTGACTCTTGATATCGTAGGAGAGCCCACTGATATAATTGGTACTCAGTTGCTGCTAAAGAACAACTGTTGGGAGAATTAATCAAATAGATTTCTACATAACAAATTAACAGGGAGGTACAAAAAAGGCAAGGTAAAAAGTAGCATTCTGCAGAGACAATTTGATTCCCTTTCACCAGAATAAATGCTGAGAAAATAGCCTGCCACATCGCATATGAGAGCCAGTTTAGTGTAGTGGTTAAGGCATCAGGCTAGAAACCGGGAGACCGTGAGTTCTAGTCCCACCTTAGGCACAAAGCCAGCTGGGTGACCCTGGGCCAGTCACACACTCTCAGCCCTAGGAAGGAGGAGGCAAGGGCAAACCACTTCTGAAAAATGTTGCCAAGAAAACTCTAGGGACTAGAGTCAAAAACTGACCCAAAGGCACCAAAAAACAAAAAAAATCACACATGGACCAGGGAGTAGCCCAGTTACAAAAGTTGTTCTTTCTCAGAAATGACAGCATGGAGAAAAGATAAAGTGTATAGCACTGCCTATAACTGTTTTTGATTTTCATCAGAGCAGAAGAAACTGCAAGACAGGCCATTAGGAGAGAATGAAACATGTCCCCAAACATAGAAATCAATGAATGAATTGCAAGAAAGGTTAATAAATGAGGGGGGAAGACCACAACTGAAACCTTATCTTTAAAGAAAATAAAACATTGAAATACAGGGCACATGTTCTGTAAGAAAGGGATAAGATGGAGATGAATGGAATGGTAGCAAGCCGATAAGCAAACTAACTGAAGGAGATCGAGTGAGAATGAGATTGAGAACTATGAAAAAAAATAAATAGGTCACAGTTTATTCATGAGAGACACCATGAGAACTCAAGTTCAAAGTTGGAATCAGTGAAGTTTTTTGTAGAAGGTAATCCTACATTTTTGCTTTCCTACTATCCATCCAAAAGGCTGTGTTCAATAGCCTGATTGTAAGAGTAACTCTGATTTGGGGTAAGACCAATTAACTGCTGCCTCCAATAGTGATGGTTTGGATGTTTGAATTCTACTTAGGAGAGAACCTTAGCAATTAAAATAGTAAATAAATAAAAACTTGACATAAAGAGATTCTGAGATAAGCTTCTCTAAATGTGTTGTTTGACATTGCATCTGCTCATTTTCACACTTTACTGGGTGGCTGTTTGCACTAGTTTGTGGTTTACGGTTAAATTGTGTGATTTGCTCTATTACATGCAGAATTATGAACTTAAACCTATTGTAAAACCACAGAATTGACAGAAATAAATTGAGCCAAAGCAGGATTAGTTGTAAGGTGCACTGCCTTAGTTACAGGTGGTGTTTAGTTGACAATCACACCACCTTTGAACATGTCTGTCATTTTGCAGATGCATTCCACCTATATTTATAGTTTACCAGTAAATTGTCCCTTACTGTAAACACACTTGATCTATACTAAATCTACAGGTGAAACTCGAAAAATTAGAATATCGTGCAAATGTTCATTTATGTCAGTACGGCAACTCAAAAGGTGAAACCAATATATGAGATAGACGCATTACATGCAAAGCGAGATATGTCAAGCCTTACTTTGGTATAATTGAGATGATTATGGCGTACAGCTTATGAAAACCCCAAATTCACAATCTCAGAAAATTAGAATATTACATGTCATCAATAACACAAGGATTGGAAATAGAACAATATCGGACCTCTGCAAAGTATAAGCATGCATATGTACTCAGTACTTGGTTTGGGCCCCTTTTGCAGCAATGACTGCTGCAATGCGGCGTGGCATGGATGCTATCAGCCTGTGGCACTGCTGAGGTGTTATGGAAGACCAAGATGCTTCAATAGCGGCCTTCAGCTCCGCTGCATTGTTTGGTCTCATGTCCCTCATCTTTTTCTTGGCAATGCCCCATAGATTCTCTATGGGGTTCAGGTCAGGCGAGTTTGCTGGCCAATCAAGCACAGTAATCCCATGGTCATTGAACCAGGTTTTGGTACTTTTGGCAGTGTGGGCAGGTGCCACGTCCTGCTGGAAAATGAAGTCAGCATCCCCATAAAGCTCGTCTGCAGAAGGAACCATGAAGTGCTCCAAAATCTCCTGGTAGACGGCTGCGTTGACCCTGGACTTAATGAAGCACAGTGGACCAACACCAGCAGATGACATGGCTCCCCAAATCAACACAGACTGTGGAAACTTCACACTGGACTTCAAGCATCGTGCATTGTGTGCCTCTCCATTCTTCCTCCAGACTCTGGGTCCTTGGTTCCCAAATGAGATGCAAAAGTTGCTGTCATCAGAAAAGAGGACTTTGGACCACTGGGCAACAGACCAATTCTTTTTTTTTTTTTCTGTAGCCCAGGTAAGACGCTTCTGACGTTGTTTGTTGTTCAGGAGCGGCTTGACAAGAGGAATACGACATTTGAAGCCCATGTGCAGGATCCGTCTGTGTGTGGTGGCTCTTGATGCACTAACTCCAGCCTCAGTCCACTCCTTGTGAAAGTCCCCAACACTTTTGAATGGCCTTTTCCTGACAATCCTCTCCAGGCTGCGGTCATCCCTGCTGCTTGTGCACCTTTTTCTACCACACTTTTCCCTTCCACATAACCTTCTATTGATGTGCTTTGATACAGCACTTTGGGAACATCCAACTTCTTTTGCAATTACCTTTTGGGGCTTTCCCTCCTTATGGAGGGTGTCAATGATGGTTTTCTGCACAACTGTCAGGTCAGCAGTCTTTCCCATGCTTGTGATTCCTACTGAACCAGCCTGAGAGACCATTGAAAGGCTCAGGAACCCTTTGCAGGTGTTATGGATTCGTTAGCTGATTAGAGTGGGACACTTTGAGCCTAGAATATTGAACCTTTTCACACTATTCTAATTTTCTGAGATTGTGAATTTGGGGTTTTCATAAGCTGTACGCCATAATCATCACAATTATACCAAAGTAAGGCTTGACATATCTCGCTTTGCACGTAATGCGTCTATCTCATATATTGGTTTCACCTTTTGAGTTGCCATACTGACATAAATGAACATTTGCACGATATTCTAATTTTTCGAGTTTCACCTGTATGTGGTGTAGTCCAACACATTTGGAGAATATTAAGTTGGGGGACATTGTTGTGTAGTCATGTAACAATCAGGTCAGACATGATTTTGGATATTTTTGTTTTTTAGGACTAACAGATTAGTAATCCAGAGAATGTTTTCTGAAGAAGGAATGTGTAAAACAATAAACATATTTGATAAAAATATAGAGTATCAAGTACCCTGTCCTTTGTATGATTATTTTATTGTCTCTGGATTTAGGGAAAAAAATGAGGCATGAATAAAGTTATAATTTATCTTAAAATTAATTTAAAAATAAGGCAAGTTTTCATGAAGTATTGGGAAGTTTTAAATCTTTGAGCACTGTATTTTACTGTTGTGACTGGAGTATTGCACCTGACTGTAAAATAAAATGCTCAACATTTTTACTCAGCGTTTGTTGTTTGAAATGAATACATAAGTATGTTAATCTGCTACAAACAGAAGTCCAATTCATCAGCAAGCTAAATTATACAGTTAACATTTTTGACATTTCTATAAATATAAAAAGCTTGGATTTGAAATTGTAAGGTCTTGAAAAGACTGGCTTCTATCTTCTAAGAAGTTACTTGAACTTTGGACAATTGTTCCCCCCTCACAAATGAAAGGACACTACATTTATAATTGAATGGGTATAGTTAAAAATATCCTTGGTGGTTAGAAAGTTGTTAACATGGCAGCTGTATTTATGTTACAAATCTATGCACAAAACCTATAATCATACCTAGAAGTTTCTATAAAGCTTTGTGGCTTTGCCTTTTAACTTAAATTCCAAAAGTGGGATATATCTGCAAGCTTGCTGCATTTCCTCTGCAGCAAATACCATGCATCAATGTTTGGTAAAGAAAACTCCAGTTCTTATTTTTATTTCTATATGTTGATTTTGATTTTCAGGTTTGAGAATTGAGGTGGTAATTAGCATGGTAAAAGTAAGTACTGGTTAACCAGAAACAATTTATGAGTCTTCAAGATTTTTTCTGTACTTTCTAAAACATCCATTTGACTATTTAATTCATTAAATTAATATGGAAATATTTAATTATGCATTACAGCAAACTCTGTTTTCAGAGAAGACATGAGAGAAGATTGGGGGGTTGGGGGGGTTGGAGTGGTATGTACTGTATTCCTGTCCTTTCAGGAAATAGAGCATGAAGCAATCTACCTGTTTAATATCTGCAGTTCTTTTTTAGCATCTCTTTTGATTTCTGTTTGCTTTCGGATACTGCATAGAGGATGTAAATCTTACATGACTTCTACATAGGAACCAACAATTTGTGTATGAAATGTGGCTAACTTTTCACTCTTAGGTAATTAAAACCAGGCATTGCTTTTAATCAAATCTTGATATGGAAATCACAATCTCAGCTTTTAAAAAGCAAGTCTGAAAGAACATCACTCTTTGGAATGGTGTTCTTGAACTGATCACCTAAACTGATTATTATTTTGGGGGGAACACTTTCTAATTGGTATGACTGGGCGAATTAAGTCAATGTTGTAAAATAATTGCTAAGTTACTATACTACTTTCTTCTGGGAAAGATCTAAGCCAGAGATTTTGAATAGATGGCCCCTGAATTTTTTTGTGCAGCCCATGTCATCTCAGTTTCTCCACCCATCTTGTGCCTCTGCAGGTCTCTGCCCTCTGCTGCCTTCCTGCAGGAGTGTCTATGTGATGGTGCTGGGGCCAGGAGGTTGCATAGAACAGCACAGTGGTTGAGGTGTATGAAAACAGGCATGTCAGGGAAATGTATTGTTATTTATAATACAGTATTTTAATTATTTGTGTTCTTAATAATTAATGAATATTAATATTTAATATGTGTTGCATTTTTGCATGTGTATGTAACATGGCCCCCATATTTATTTGCGTTTGAGATCTTGATCTAAGCTATACTGCATTACATTTTATAGTATGCATAATATGTGTAGTGTTGCAAGAATACAATCCCACTTTTACTTCACTGATTTTTTTTAAAAAATGGGAAAGAGTTTTCTGTTGGTATTATTTTTACTGAGTTGAAGTGAAACTTTGTAACCTATGAAACTGGATAAAAAAGCTTACAACAGATACTGTGGCTCATTAGCCATGGTTTGTATTTTTATTATGGCTTAGTGTATCATCTAAATTCAGAGCAGCCACCATTTTCAGTTAGCGCTAGCTGGAATTTGAAACTAATCTTCTTGATTTCAAATTCTAGTTAGTTCTAACTGAAAATGATGGTTACTGTAAGTTGGAAGACACACTTAGTCATAAGAAAGCCATCAAAACAGCCGTGTGAAGTAAGGATAGGAGAATAGCATGTGCATTCTTATTATTACCCTGTTGGCTAAATATGTCATTTGAGCATAATCTGCTAATTATAGTAATGATCTAACATCTAATACTAGTATTTAATACTATATGTTTAATTATTAACGACAGCAACCAGTAAAGCCTATTTCTAAACCATGGTTAAGGACATTAAACTTGGTTTGGCATTAGTCTCATACAGATGATCATTCCAGGCTTCCCCAAATTCCAGAGACGTCCGGATTGGAACTGAGTGTTCTTCCACTTATAATGCTTTATTTATGAATTGCAGGAAGTCAGAGTTCAGCATTTTGTCTGAATGGAAATTCTGGCTTTATGTCAATAAGTATGACTTCAAATCAGAGTTTCCATGGTTGGATGTAATAGAAATTCTGCTTTAATACAAATACATAGCAGAAACAAATACTGTACTGGGACGGGAGAGAGGGGAATGATGACAAGAAAACTTTTGGTCTAAGGCTTGCTCTCTGAAATTTAGAACAATAGTCCAAATTGGGCTGTCATATTTGATTATACCTAATACCGTGCTTTTACTACAATCCAAAATTGGAAACTGAGGCTCAATTTGTACCCACACTAGGCTAGAATTGAGTTGGCTAGTTGATGTCTAAGTGTGTTCTTGCCATCTCGGTCAATATGGTTTATAATTGAGTATGTTGTTGAAGTTTAACCATGGTTAGGATATTATTCAAACACAGCCTGTGACCTAAAGCAAGCTCCACAAATCATTCTTTTCAAGCACTGCTGCACTGATAAATGATATTTATGGCCATTGCAC
This sequence comes from Liasis olivaceus, assembly GCA_030867105.1. Lineage (NCBI taxonomy): Eukaryota > Metazoa > Chordata > Lepidosauria > Squamata > Pythonidae > Liasis > Liasis olivaceus. The sequence continues at coordinate 233,569,385 of CM061349.1, read as the reverse complement.
TTCTACCAGAAGCCTTTATACTACAGAAATGAAAATGGCAAGTAGAAACTGAAAGTAAACATAATTTTCTAACCCTTTTCTATTTAACATTCTGTTCACATTCACAAGTCATATCACTGCTGCATCACAAGAAGACAAGACAACATGTAGAGACATGTTTATCACCCACTATGATTTCCATATACTTCCTGAATGCTATGCCATTTTCTCTACAGGAATCATCTTGCCACTTCTTCTTTCATCAACTAATGTTTTTACAAGAACTTTTCTCCTCTCCTGTTCCAGTATTCCATCATTGACGTGATGGATCCAAAGGGATTCTGGAGGGCACCTGGGTAGTTTTCCAGCAGTCCTGACAAGCAATTGCCTTGTTGGCCTCTAGCAATAGGAGGTGGTCCTTGCTCTCATCAAGATTGCCCCCAAGCTGCCTCTGGCTGTCCATCAGTCCAGAGAGCTCATTGGTTTTCAGAATAACTCCAGGAGTCTAAGCCAATCTCTGGTCATTCTAGTTGATGGCTTTGCTGGAACCTGGATGGGGGTGGTATACTCCTCCTGATTCTTTTGGACCTCTCAGGGATCTTCAGTCTTGACTGTGGTATCCTTCTGGACCATCTGAATTGGTGGTGGGTTGGAGGAACTGCTTATAATAGTACTGCTTCTCTCTCAGTTGGTGGTTCCGGTCAGTGGTGCTGGGAGAGCAGAAGTTGATCCAGTGGCCACTCCAGTGTGGGGTGCCACAGGGGTTGGTCCTCTACCCAATGCTGTTAAACATTTATGTGAAGGCTAGTGGCAAAAATCATCAGGAGATTCAAGGTATGCCATAAATACACTGATGATACTCCGCTTTGTATTATCACTTCTTGCCCAGCTGGAAGTGCTTTCAAAGTCTTGTCTTGGTACCTGGATGCTATTGGGATCTGGATGGGATGAAACAGGCTAAAGTTGAATCCAAGCAAGGTGGAGTTGCAGTTTATTCATTACCATTCTCTGCCAGATCTAGAGTTGTCTCTCGGTGAGGGAGCACTGCCCTTCAGGAGCAGGTTCATGATTTAGGGGTCCTCCTGGAGTCATACTTCCTGCTAGATGTGCAAGTGGAGGCCATTGTCTGGAGGGCCTTTGCTTAGCTCTAGCTCTGACTGGTGCACCAGCTGCATCCCTACCTGGAATGGAAGCACCTGTCTACAGTGACTCATACCTTTCGCACCTCTTAATTGAATTCTGTAATGCACTTATATGGGACTGCCTTTGAAGACCACGTGGAAAGTGCATTTGGTTCAAAAGATAGCAGCCAGTTCATTGGCCAAAGCTCATAGCTTTGAGCATACTATGCCGATTTTGCAGGCCCTATATTTATAAATTATAAAGCCTACATTCCTTGGCAATAAAGTATTTTCAGGATCACCTGTTCTAACTAGAAGTTGACCCATCCAAGATGAACCTCCTAGGAGAAACTGATTGTGGTTCCCATTTCATGAACTAAGAGGGCCGAACAAAATCTTGCTTTTCAGTTCCACAGCATTAGTGGCACTAGTTTTTCAGATATAGTGCTAGTGCTGTGGAACAGCATTGTCCTAGATTTAAAATCTGACCCCTTTGGTAATGGCTTTTCAGAAACTTGTGAAAACTGATCTTTTCTAAGAGGAATTTTGTCACTATTATGTTAATATTTTGTTTTATCATGTAAGCGAAGTTATATTTTTGTCATTGTTTGGGATGGACAGGTTTCTTTGGCATTATTAGCATGAACACTGTAACTTTTCATTGTATGCTTATTATTCCTGAAAGCCACCAAGAGTCTTGAAGGATTTGGTAGCATACAAATTCAATAAATAAATAACATGAATAAAGTAATATATAGATATATAAATATTTCTCTATGTGCCTCTACCTCTTTAGATGTGAATATTCATGCTTTATTTGCTCATGTTGCTCACACTGGTTGCACGAATCCAAAAGTGGTATATCCAGGGCTCGAGTCAGTCCTGTTTTGATGAAATTATATAAACTGAGTGAGCCAGCACAGCATTTTAGTCCGTGACATCTGCTGGTGGGCTACAAGCTAGCTAGCTAGCTAATCAATGGGGAAAATGTAAAAAGTGGAAAGAGAGAAGCAGTAGAGGTGGAGCTGAAGAGAAGAGTGGTTCTGTTAGTCATTGATCATGTGGCACCCCTGGAAATAAGATATTTGACTGTCAAGCTATCTTTTCATTCCCTGATCTAGGATAGAACAGAAAGGCAGAAGAAAGAACAGAGCAGAGGAGCAAATGATGTTTTATGTGAATGCTCATGTGGCTGTAATTGGGAACATAGGATAAATTCAGGGACAGCAGAGTGCTCTGGTAACATGCAAAGCCAGGAATGGATTTACCAAGCAGGAAAGTACATAGTCAGCCCACCCATTAGGAATAGCTGGCTAGCAAGTAATACTGCAGTGGCACACACAGTGTCATTTTGCCATCAGTCAAGCAAGGCAGAGTGAGTTTGGGATAGCTTCCAAGGTCTTGGTTAGAAAGAAATCAAAGGAGCCAAAGATGATATAATGCTAACACAGGACCTTACTCAGCAGTCTAAATTAAAATTTGACTAAATATTTAGAAACTTTGAGTTGTGGTTGGCATAAGTCAAGTTAAAATATACATCTGGAGTAGAATTCAGTGAATTCCACTTTTTTCTATTTGAATCATTTTGGACCTTTTTTGAAGGGATGAAATCAACAGCATGGGCACTAGTAGTAGTTCCAACATTAGATTCCACAAAGACAGCTCCTGTTGTCCATGTAATTGGCAATTCTAGTTCAACAACAAGAAGTAAAATCTCTATAGTCCTCATTTTTAATTCAGGAGGCTGATATGCTCCCCTTTTATTGCTTCTGTATAAAAACATGTTAACATGTTCTTTGTGATGTGGTGATACAAGAACACTTCATTAAAATAATCTCTGGTCTTCAAGATGTTGAACTACTGTATCAAGACTGGCCTTGTTAGCTGCCAGCAGAATAGTTAATGCTACATAATAAATCAGATTTCTCCATCCTAATGCTCTCTAGATGTCTTAGGATGGCAACCTTTAATCAGCCTAGATTCAAGCAAGTTAAAGGCTTTTAATACCTTGGAGTTATTGTTCAATAATCTGCAGTGTAGAAGGAACAAATTAAAACCATTTCTGACTAGGCTTACAAGACCGCAAATAGAACCCTGCATTTTGCCAGCCACAGATATCAGTTATGTACGTATCTGCTGTTATTAATCTCTTTTAAGACTAAGACTATTTGTTATGGCTCTCAGGTTTGTATTTATAAAGTTCTAAGACCTCTAGAGGGAGTACATTCAAAATTGCTATGGGACCTATTTTGCATTCCCTGGTGTGATTCCAGTTCTTCTTTATGCCTGAAATCTGGGATAGTTTCCCCAAAGACATGCATGAGATTCTGCCAGCTAAGATATTGGCTTATAATGATCTCTGTCCCCATTGAACCTTGTTTATCATTTTGTACATCCTGGTAAAAAGGGATAGAATTTGATCTTAGACACTACAGACTCTCTTTTCAGTCTCTTGATCCCACATGGGATTGAGAGCCACCACAGAGCTGAAGCAATAGTTTTCAGAAAGATTGGAGTATAATCCCCATTATTGTAATGGAGGTTTATTTGGATGGCTGTTTACTAATGTTCCATGCAACCATATCAGAGAGTCTTTACATTAGCCAGGTTCAGGAATTTACCACCAATGTATCTGAAGGAGGATATGGTAACTCTCCAATGCAAGATGGCTTTTAGCTTTGCCTGGCTTGGAACTTTGAATCAATCACAAAAGTTTTACTTAGCTGCTCATTCTGCGTGACCAGGCCAGCTGATTCAATAACACTCTAACTAGTGAGGTGAGGACAGTTCTTCCTACTAGAAAATTGGTCCCTGGAAATTTCCAGTAGAGTGGCCAAATTCTGCTCTGTTGCCATTGCTACTTGAAGGTGGTTGATATCTGAATTTTATATACATAAATATTACATGTCATGTGGACCTGTATCATTTAATGCAGTACACCACTTGAGATGTTTGCATATTTTGTGCCATATATGTATTTGGTATAGTAGTTAAAAGCATCAGGCTAGAAACCAGGAGATCATGTGTTCTAGGCCTGCCTTAGGCACAAAGCCAGCAGGGTGACTTTGGCTGAGTCACTCTCTCTCAGCCCTAGGAAGAAGGCAATGGCAAACCACTTGCAAAAAAATGTTGCTAATAAAACTGCATGGAAATGTCATATAGTTGCCCGGAGTCAAGACTGACTTGAAGGAGATACACACTCTCTCTCTCTCTTTCTCTCACACACACACATCTTTTAATTGTGTGTACTTTGTAAAGAATGTCTGACCTGTGACCGTAAATTAAAAATATATATATAATAAAATAACCAGCACAGATAATGGCTGGAAATTCTAGTATTTGCAGTCACAAGACATCTGGAGTAACTACAGTTGGGAGTCATTCCATAAAGAATTCCTTGGGGAAAATATTAATTCTGTTTGTCTCATATTATTTAAAAAAATGTAACTCAAAATGAAACAAAAACATTTAACAAGAAACTTAAACACAAGAGCCATTGGAATACAGATTTCAAGACTAGGATGTAGTGAGAATGAGGACGCCGTCTGTTCCTTGTTAATGAAAAAAGCATGAGTCTTCTGATAAGTTGAGCTGGATGCAGGAAACTGTGTAAAACAGTATCTTATATCTGCAAAGCTATGACATGCTTGATAGTCAGCCACTAAACCACAGTCAGCCAAATCTCCTTACTTGTGCTTCTGGCAGCCCACAATAATACAAACTGGGTCAAAGTCAACATTTGGGGAATACAGAGTCCCCACCCACTTTTTCCAGGAAGTGCATGGTATCCTATGAGTTTTTATAGCCAGGATTGTTCTGGCAAGACTTCATTACATCATTTGCCTCTTTCCCATTAGCCAAGTAGATGCAATCAATCGTTGTTTGAGGTACGTACGTGTGCTAGGACAGCAGTATTGCTGCTTGAAAACTTAAGGCTTTTAGGAGGATAGTCTTCACATACTTGGTGCTTTGTAAAGACAAAATAGGGCCTCTAGCAATTCTTAATGAAATAGATTGATATTTATCTTGGTTTATTGGACCAACACTCTATTTGCATTATACAGTGCAGTGCAAAACAAAATATCCTCTAGTTGAAAGGGGGGAAGCCCTGTTAAAAACTCAAAATAAAACTCGCACACAGCTTATAAAAAATGTTTTATAGAAATTGCCTGGATTTAAATAAATCAAATAGAAAACTCTTTTTTCCCCCTGAAAATAGCATTAATTGAGATAATGAGGAAGATCAGTGAGGAAGCATACATCATGATGTCATGACACAAATACTGTGGCTTATATACTTGTGTTAGATGTTGGGAAGCAACTATATGAGGGTGGGATTTGCATCATGACACACCTTGTGTGCATTGTCATTTTTGCATCTTTGTGGCATGCTGTTGATGCTGCTAAATTGAAGACTCAGTGAGCTTGTCTTTTTGACAAGATCAAAATGTACTTTTTGGAATTAATTTTATATATTTATTATTACATATTTACGTAGAAGTAATTTACACAGGTCCTATACATTGTGAAATTCATGTGATACTGAAGCTAGAAGTTCACTGTGGTTAACTCAATTTCTGTGAAGCCGTAGCTATCCTTTTTCAAATTCTGTTTTATGGGCACTTTCCTTAGGCATCTGTTTAGAATTATTTTGCCAGGCTTCTAACATCAAAATCAAAAAAGGCTGACATTTAAAATGCATGGTCTCATATTCTCTTCTCCCAGGATATGATACAGCAGTCTTTTCTTCAAGTGCAAATAAATGTATAAACAAGCAAACTTATCTTGGCTCAAATGATTACTCTTTAAAACTCTTTTAAAAGGTGCTTTATTTTTAAATGGGGTAAAATAAAGTAACTTAGTTGTTTCATTGTAGCTAATCATATTTCAGCATAATCTTTCTTTTAACAGACTATTACATCTGTACTTTGTTGCATAGCCATTTTCTCTGGGCAGAACTTTCTGTTTCACTAAGTACAGTTAAGAATTGGTATTCATCAGTAGGAGGTCATCCTCCCCTGAATAATTGCCGATTAATTGAGGGAGAGCATTTATGATAAGAATAGAAGGATCTGCTGGAAACAAAGGCAAGAGGAGTTTACAATAGAACCTACAATAGGTTTAATATTTAACAATTTTGTCTACAGTAACGACAGTCCTGGCTGCTGAAAATTGTGGAAGATTAGCCTAAATACCATCTCTTTTCCTAGTGAGTTTTAATTCTTTTTAGAAGCCTACACAAGGTTTCTTTCTTGGCCAATGCTGTTTTTTTTCCCTTTTATTGTATCTTAATCCAGTTTTGTTTCCATTTTATCTCCATCCTGTTTATTCTTTTTTGCTGTTTATGCAGGAATGAGGGAGGGGGATAAATGGGTGGGTGGGTGGATGGATTTGTGTGATTTGGTGTGAGAGAATGGTTAATCTATGCAAGTGAGGGAACTAATTAATCTTATAAAGTAGTACCTTACTTTATAGGTAAATTTAATCAATAGTTATTAAATTGTTGCTTGGCCCCTGCTTTTATTTTATGTATTTATTTGATATTTTTATCTTTTGGCAGAGGGGGATATATATGTGTGTTTGTGTAGTTATATGAACATACATGCAATTATTGAGGAGGATAATTTTGGGGGATTGATTTCAGCTAGCAACTCGATTGACAAGAGGCATCACACAGAATTTTTGTCTGTGTTCATTTATTTTCTTTCTATTCTTAAGATGTGGAAAAATAGACTTCAGAATCTTCTCATCTTAACTTCAGGGTTGCTTTTCTATTAGGTATACACATAATAATTCTGCAAAACTCTGTTTCTTATTTAGATATTACCAGACACTGAACCCAGAACTGCTTAGCTTCAATTCAGTTTGACTCTGAATCAGTTTATCTTTCCAGTTTTCTTCCCTTCTATAACCAGATATCTTGAAAATTGTTTATATCAGATTTGATAATTTGGTTCACAGCAATAATCAACCAGCAATTCTAATGTGGTGAGTGTATGTCCTTCAATGAATGAGTAGGCTTGTGGTGGAAGGATAGAATGCCTTGTCATTCCTCTGGCTTTGATTTTCACACTGGCAGCCAGAATGGAAACACACTGAGCTGGTGGAGGAGAAACAAATGGCTTTTTCCTTCCTCAATGAGCCCACTGAGGCATTTAAAAAGCCTACTAAGCAGCCTGCATTGAAAGGTTATCAGTCAAACAGCACTGCTTTCCAATGAGTCCTTATAATTCATCCATATAAAAGTTCACTAAATCAAATAATTATACATACTATTTTTAAACATGTCTTTAGGAAACACTGATGTATGTGCACATATATTTGTCTTTTTTTACACTGTGATCTCTTTCTTCAACCATATTTGAATTTCTCCTTACTTCTCCCTATCACTTTTTGGCATCAACTTTATTCTCTAGAAAAGTCTTGGCATCTCCTGCTCTTTCTTTTTTTCTCACTTGGTCAGAAGGGCACTTAATTTCTCTCCCTCCGTTCAGTTTTGGCCTGCTTTTTTGGCTGGGCTTTACTTTTTACATTTTTTAAAAAAATATTTTTCTTTCTGTGTGGCTAAGTTGTATATCCTTGATTTTAATAGAATGCTCAGTCTAACCTCACTTATCAAATGGGTCTGTATATGTAGTTTTACTGCAGATAAGATTTGAAATGGTATGTTAACTTGCTGGGAAAGGTAGTATGATCACTCCCATCAGTCCATATACTGTAGGTTCCTAAAATTCAAAAAGAATTTCATGCTGTATGGAATTTCTCAGATGCTCTACAGAAAACAAGATATGAATTTATGAGACCTGACAGCTGCCCATGAAGTCTGGTACATGATGAAGCAACAGCTGTGAGTTCCTCTGAACTGATGTTTCAGCTGTAGAAATGAGCAGTTAAGTTACTTGGTATCAGGATTGTTGGATCCTCTCCAACAACCCAGCACTTTGCCTCCCCATAGGCGGATGTGCAGCCTTTTCTGTTGGTTCCTCTGTGTTGCCTTAGCTTACAGTTTCCCCTCCCTCCTCAGGGCAATGGTGTCGCATCATTCACAGTTTCCCCTCCATGCAAAGCTAACACTGAATGCAGTTTAGTGAAATATCTAGATTGTTGAGATAAACACATAAAGGCAGTTCACATGTATTTAAAAGGCCAGAGCAAAGTTTTGAAAATGGCATAAATTCTGCAACTAGAAAAAGTATTCTGACAGGTAGTAAATCAGTCCTGAATTAGATACATTTGAGTAGGAGCTGCAGTATGTTGAGAAATGCAGTTACTGGTAGGAACAGGAAAACAGTTACAAAGAGAATGGTCTTTATGATAGAAATCAAAAACCCCAAAGTCTGCAACTGCTGTATTACTATTTTGCTGTAAGTAGCAGGAAATGTTACTAGTTGTATGACTAATATGTGTTATCTTTTTAACATTTCCTGTAATCAGTGTAGTTCTGAATAGTTGTGATACCACTGATCTGGGTTAGCAGCTTCCATTCCAATGAAGTCCTCAAACAAACCTTACATGATTATCCATACAAAAATGAGCTGTCGTTGCAAATAAGTGAATCACTGTTTAGGGGATAACGTTATGGTATAAGAGAGCTCTCCATCCCTTGATATCCTAGTGGTCCAGTCCACACTGAAAGACAGATGCTATGAGCACACATCATTTACTATATAGTCAAGCTGTTGTGATAGTTACGAAACAGAAAATAAACAGAAATAATTGAAAAATAAAGTTGGTTTTTCTCACACTTTTACACTATGGTTCCACATCCAGCTTAATTACTGCACTGACATCACAAAAAGGATGTAAACATTTTATTAGTTATAATGAAGATGTCTTAAAAACATCTTCCTACTGTAACTTTTCAATTTATGCTCTGGAGGCAGAGTAAGATAGTGCCAGGCCTACCTTACCTTGGCAAGATAAACATCTGTGGCTGAAGAAGTTCATCTCTGGTTACCAACATGTCTTCAGGTAAAATGTTTGCAAAAGCAGAAATAAGATATTCTCATAAAATCAAAATGATCATAGCTATGAAATCCATAGAACTTGCTCCAGTTAAGACCCTTAAAAGAACTCTTGTTTCTGTCCTTTCATATGCTACAAATTCTACATAGTATTTCTTGGTAGATAGAGAACAACTGCCTTGTGACCCACGCTCTCGCATTGGCCCTCCACATGACAGGCAGTCTGGCCTTGTTCACATTGTGTCCCCTGAACGCACGAGGGGTCTGGGAATGGTACACCAGTAGCGGCTTAATCTTCAGGTCGCCACTTGCGTTCGCACACAGCAAAAGGGTCAATCTGTCCTTCATGCGCTTGTGCCCTGACAGTGCCTTTTCCTCCTGCGTGATGTAGGTTCTGTTTGGCATCTTCTTCCAGAAGAGCCCTGTCTCGTCGCAGTTGAACACTTGCTGAGCGACGTATCCTTCCGCCTTCATGAAGTCCTCAAATTCTTCCTTGTAGGCTTCTGCAGCAGCCTTGTCAGAACTGGAAGCCTCTCCATGTCTTGCCACACTGTGGATGCCACTTCTCCTGCGGAATTTCTCAAACCAGCCTCTGCTGGCTTTAAATTCCTCACTTGCTGCGCTGGTAGAGGGTTTTTTTTGCAGTAAATCACTGTGCAGTTTCCTGGCTTTTTCACAGATGATAGCTTCACTCACGCTATCACCTGCCAGCTGTTTCTCATTCAGCCACACTAACAACAGCTTTTCCACCTCTTCCAGCGCTTGTGTCCTCTTCCTCGTTAACATCGTTACTCCTTTTGCCACATCAGCTCCTTTGATGGCATCTTTATTCTTCAAAATAGTCGAGATGGTCGACTTCGCCATCTTGTACTCCGAGGCCAGATCAGTCACATGAACACCACGATCGTGCTTTTCTATAATCTCCTTCTTCAGTTTGATCGTCACTTTCTTCTTCAAAGCCTTATTCTTGCCAAGCCCGCTCTGCATTTTCTTTGGAGCCATGCTGACAAGCACACCAAAAACCTTCCAAACGCCACAAAACACACCACAAGCCTCACCGAACGTCTCCTTGCTACTGCGAATCCGCCCACAGGAAGCCATGACCGCGTGGCAGCAGGGCAAATGGCCACGGATCCGGTTTGTGGCTCGAGGCGGAGGTCGCATGGTGAGGTAAATTTTTGGGGCCAGAGCTGGTCGTATCGCGAAAAATTCGTAAGGAGGGGCATTCGTAACCCAAGGTACCACTGTACTTGGCTTGGCTTTCACTTTCCTTTTTTGGAGCTCCTAATCTAATGGTCAGCAAAAATCAACATGATGTTGGAGCTTTCCAACCACAGGAGGGAAACAAGGAGTTTGGTGTTCCTCACTCTTGGATAGCTATGTTCTGCACCAGATGAAGTTTCCATACAACTTTCCATGAGGTAATCCCTTGAAGAAAGATTTGCTGAACAATTGTTCAACCTGGGCATCACTGTTGTGTGAGTAACTAAGGCATACTCCACCTTTGAGTTGTAGTGCTACAGCTAGCATATCGGTATAAGCTGCTTTGAAACAGCTCCTGGTCACTGCAGCTGAATCTCACTCATTAGCACAGAGTTCAAGAAAACTCCTTGACTGTACATTAGATCTTTCCATGTCATACCCCATGTCACACCCAATTGTAAATCAAAATCTGAGTGTTAGTTCCCCTATTCATATTACTTGTTTTGGTTTTTTTGGTTTTTTCCCCCCTTAATTAAGTTTGAGCATATTCGTTCTCAACTATCTCCCAGAAATCTCCAAGGCTGATCAAAAGTTCCATGGCCTATTTGGGGCAAGTAAATGGATAAGAGAAGTATGACCAGTACGTTCTGCATACTGGTAAACATTCAAGTCCAAGTATATGGATAACATTCCCTGCAATTACATGTAGCTAGTTCTGTAAAGAGTTGCTTTGTGCTTTGCTTTGATGAAGGTTCAAGCAAAGCAATCCCTTGAAACTGATTAGCAAAGCAATATGGCTGTCTTATTTATTGACTTGATGTGAAGGCTGCCCAACTCCAAAAAGACTTATTTATAAATATAAGAATACATAATTTAAAAAGGAACATGGCCACCCAGACAAAATCACATAAGTAAGATCCAAAAAAAAATTTGCCAGGGGCTCTATTAACACCCTAAATCCAGGCAACTGAGAACACAGCCAGGTCTTGGGAGACTTCTGGAACATTTGAAGGGTGGGAGCCATACTGTCTCTGGAGGGATGCTATTCTAAAGGGCAGAGCCATGATAGAGAAGGTGTGCTTCCTCGGTCTTGCAATATGGCAACTTTTAATTGAAGGGATCTGGAGCACACTCACTGTGCCCAATTATACTGGACAGGCAGAAAAAATGGGAAACAGCTGGCCTCTCAAATAATCAGGCTGTTTATTCTTTTCCACCAGTAAATAGAAGTGGCTGTGTTGCTTCACTTTTTTGCTCTGCTATGTAACCCTTCCTAATTTCCAAAAATCAAAAGAGATATTTGCATACTGGCCCACAATAAAGAAGCTTTTTCCAGCACTTACAGGTGTTGGAGAATGCTGAGGGGAAGTTGCAAGGCAGCAATACCTGAAGAGAAGCTGTTGTAAGTGAAAGGGGAAGGTTTCACTTACAGGAAGGTTACACATTCAAGATGATCACAGAATTGTAGAGTCAGAAAGGACTTCAAGGATCATCTAGTCCACTATGCAGGAAAACCAATTAAACCATCCATCAGAGGTGCCTGTCCAGCCTTTTCTTAAAAACCTCCAGAGATGGAGAACCCACAACCTCCACTGCTGGAGCATTTCACTGTTGTACAAATCTTATTATCAGGAAGTTGATGAGACAATTGTTATCAAGACAAATTGTATTGCAAGAGAACTCTTATTAAAAAGCATGGAAAGTGAGGTGAACTTTCATGCATTGTTTAGGCTACTAATCCTGAGATAGAATTGAAATCATGTGGGACCACATTATGAAACAGTTTATCCCTTGATAGGATCAAGGAATCAGGGCTGGTTGTATCATTAGATAAAATTAATTAGCATTCAGCAGTTTTTAAATGTAATGGAAAAAGCAAATTGTTAATTATTATTGTATTTTTATTATCAGCAATGGTGAGAGGTTCTTGCGATAGTTTCTATTTTGCATGCCTGCAAATATGTTTCTATCTTTGAACTGGATGTATGTCCATCATTTGTTGCTCTGCTTGAGAAAATAAAGAATCCTGGGCCGTACTTCCAAGAAATAGATGGAATGACCAGCAATGCATTTTACATTAGAATGTGCAAATTAGTTAATGATACTTTATCTTCTTTAGGAAGGTAATTTCTACTGAGTATTCAATCTGGTAGGAATTGTATTAAAAGATCTGGCCCTGAAAGTGTTTGGATTTATTATTTGCAAAGATTTTGAACAAAGAAGATACTGGAATATATCTTGGAACAGTTTTGCTTGAGTCCTAGCAATAGATAATATTTGCTTTCTCCATCTCTCTTCTCATTCCTACCCCCAACCTTCCTCAACTGGGTGTCTTCTAGGCATATGGGATTTTCATTTCCATGGTGTCCAGCCAACACTATATGGGAGTTGAATGCATCTGGAAGGCACCAGGATTGGTAAGAATATCCTTAGCAATGAACTCCTGTATGAAAAATAATTGATAATGCTGTGCACATAAACATCTGGTTCTCTTTATTCTAAACATTCCAGTTGTGGCAGGAGTACAGTGAGATCCTGTGTCTATTATATAATAGGAAGTGGTGGGTACATGTGATGGCACAAACCTTTGTAGTTTGTAAAATATTGGGATTCAGAACATTTTTCAAAATATGAAATCCAGTTTCTTTAAAAAGAACAGTTACTAAGTACAGTTCATGTCTATTGAAATTGCTATAAACAACTCACTGTTTTAACATAAGTCCATTCATTGAAAGAATCCTATAAATAGGAGCCTTGTTCTGGCCTTCGAAATGCTTGGAATGTGCCTGTCACGTAATATGTGTGCCCATTTCAATGTGAACACATGTCTCATCAACTCTGTCTTAGCACCCCCAAAGAAAAAGCTCTTCAGGGAAACTAACATTGTTGTTTGTGTAATACAAGTAAGCTTTGCTGTTTTATAAAGACCTATCCGTTTCTGGATAAAGCATTAATATAGAGCAGCTGTAAATTTAAACAAGTGAATTAATATCCTTGATAAAAATGAACTTATGATCAAACAATGATCAATCGTTTAGCAGTAACCAAACAATAGTTTGTGTGATTAAAGCCAGCTGGTGAAGTTTTGGAAGAAACTATTTTAACTAAAACTATTTTAACTATGGACTCTATTAAGTATTTTAATCCATGTGCTTCTATATAATTTCAGCATGGGAAACACTAATTTTTTACATAGTATGTGGGTGTGGGTGTGCGTATAGTTTTCAGAGAGCATGTAAGCTTGAGTTTCTTTTTTCTCCTGGAAACTTGGGTATAGTCTTTTTCCTCCCCCTTGCCACCCTGTTTAGAGCAGGTGGGAAGCCTTGCAGAAGGCAGCTACTATTTCCTTGTGTATTGCCATAATAAAGGACCTTTGTAAATGTCTCTTTATATGACCTGAATACAAGCTGAACAGAATACATATTAACTACTTTCAGGAACCATTTCACTTAGTTCAGGATCTTACCTGAATTGGCCTGGCTGTTTTCCAGCAGTGTTCATGCACTTTTTGGAGGTATAAAGCAATGATGATCTGGATATCTAAGGAGCATCTGCTCCATTAAATAAATATCTGCCATTGCAGTAGTTAAGATCTAGGGAAGAGTCCCTCTTGAGGGTGCCCATGTGTCCATGACTCACTATGCAACAATCCAAGAGCGAGCATTTTTGATGTAAGCATCTTGGTTGTGAAGTAGACTCCCTGATCAGTTATGCTTGGCAAACATTGTAAGAAACATCTGTTAATCCAGGCATCAAATTAAGATGCTGCTGAACTTTGTAATCTTGTTCAATATTGTCTTTAAGCAATTTATTAATTTTAAGCTTTTTTTTTTTAGTTTCGTGCTGAATTGTTGGCGTTTAACTGTACTGTAAATTGCTTTTAATTGTTACCTATCTTGCCATTTGTTTTTAAGATTGAAAAGTAGATAAAAATGTATAGATAATCATTACTCTGCATGCCTCAGGCAGAAATACCTCCCTTATTATATCGGTTTGAATGCTGATAGATAGGTACTCCTCATACATCATCTGCCCAAAAACTTCTGCTGTAGAATAAAAGCCAATTTAGAAGACTTAGAAAAAGAAAGCAACATTGTATTCATGTCTGTGCAGTACAGTACCATAATTACTATCCACCATAATACCTTTGTAGATTTGAATATATCATTTTGTGATTGACTTTTCTCCAATTCTTTTTATTTTATTTTATTATTTCAGAACTATTTTTATCGGCGATTTGGCCTGTATTTTTCTTATTCTTTTATAACAACACAGTTGCTCTTTAGTAAATAATGTAATTAACCAAAAGAAAATCATTCTTTTCTCATCTATCAGTTTGTGAGCAGAACAACAAAAAAAATCATTTATAGTTTTCTGCATGAAAGGAGATCTAAATGAATTTAAACAATAACACATCGTTTAATTTCATCCTGAGTTGGGCTGGAAGATAAAGGAGTTCATACACACAGTTTTTAAAGTTAGACTGTTTAAATTGTGGTTCTTCAATATTTGTGGCTGATAAAAAGTAACACAGGTAAGTTCAATACTGTATCTAGTTAATAAAGATGGTTTATTGGAAGGGTTTTTTCCCGCTCTGTTAATGCTTATTTTGTTCTGGCATATTACAAAACTAGCTCTGAACTGACAGTCTAATCTTCCAAGGTAAATTGAACAGCAAAATTCTCTAAGCAAATGTGCATATATTGATACATAAGTACAGGTACTCAGCTTTCATATTAAAATGTGTAGCCTGCTGCAGAATTCAATTTGTTAAACAGTTAGTTTCATTGATTGCATTAAAAAAAAGTTTCACACATTTGTACTTTGTTTGGAATAACAGTGCATAAGATAAATGGTTTCTCAAAATTGCAGTATCCTCAGTGTCTGGGTTCTTCAGCAACCAAAAAAACCCCGAAAACATGGTTTTAATTCTATTACACAAAACAGAAGGAACTCACAGAAAATGCCATTCCTTCTGGCCTGTTTTGTGTCCCCCAAAGTTTTATAAATGGTGTGGATTGAAAATTCCAGTTCTTCAGTTGGAAGAAAGATTCACCCAAAGTTATAAGGCAGATGCATTTTAGGAAAAAGGGAAATCTCTTTCTCTTATCTTTTTTTGCAAGTTTCTTTTATCCCATGCTTTTTAGGATTACAGCCAATTTTAAAAGCATTTATAAAGCTGATCAACTAAGTGATCTGTCCCAAAATTATTCTGCATCTGTCACTAGAAAAATGGCTTTCCTAGATAATCCATCTGTCAAACTTCTGAAGTACACCAAGGAGTATCTTAAGAGGAAAGCAAGCTTCTCTGGAATTTTCTCATACCTAAGTTTAAGAAAGGGTTTTTTAAAATGATTAAAATTTAGATAATGGCATTTTCTGTGTGTTGTTCAGAATGCCTTTTGATTTATACAGAGATTAGATAAATAAAGTACCAAAATGGAAACACAGAAATTCTGTATACAGATCAATATAATCCTTAGCTTTCCAACTTATTATTACCCAACAGTAGTGGCTGTATTATGGTATGAAAATCTACATCAAGGCATGGTCTGCTGCTGCATTCTTCTTAGATTCTAATGGTATAAGTTATTCTTAGAAATAATAAAAGTTGTCTGTAGGAGAGAAGGCAATTGTTGTGCAAACTAAGTGGCCTTCCTTTGGGCTATGATAGAACACGTAATACAAGTGTTAATTCAACAGAGTTCCAAAACCACATTTTTTTATAAAGTTGATGCTGAACCAATAGTTTTAGAGTCACTATAGAAAAAATATTAAATATCCTTTTCGTATTCTTGTCAGGATTTACTTGATGTGATACCTCTTTCTTCCTGTCCCTTTGAGATCATGCTTGTTCGTTTGTTTCTTTTGTCAACACCATCTTACACAAGCTCTTTCTCCCCAATAATTATTATAAAAATTGTTCTGTCAATTTGAATTGTCTGCACTGCAAGCTGTTCTGTTTGTATATTTAGCCTAAGGGAAGAATTGGAGTAGCTGCCATGAAAATTTCTTTAGCATTGGCAAAATAGTTATATTCATCCATCTGAGCCTTCTTATTCTCAAACTGCCCAAGCTGGGCCATGCATGTTTGGCAAGTTTTCTGTAGTTGATAAATTGTTTCTTGAAACATGTACTTCTTGTGCTGTTTACAATAAATATTGGGCTGATTCACAATAAACCGGTGGAATTCTATAAAATAGTTACAGCAACATTTCTGTTTTTTATGGGACTGAGAGAAAAAAGTATTAAGAATTTGCTGGATATGCAAATCAGAAATTCTAAACTTTACAAACATGTATGATTGACGGGCTAGGTTTCCATGGTCATATCTCAATTTAATAAAATTGTATGAACAGGTATTTTGGCATCTCATGCATCTTCAACCAACAACCCAAGAAGCTATGCTTAACAACTTTGAAGTAACTCAGGATACTAATATGGATTAAAACTGGCTTAATTTAGTTCCTTTTGAAGATTTTTAATTATACTGTTTAGTTAAAGAATCTACATTCAGGAAAGATGGCTAGAAGTTAAAAAATAAAATAGAGAATGAATTGATTGAAATACAATTAAATATAAGTCCTGTGGGCTTTTATTTGCATATCTAGCATTCAATTATAATTCATTATTATATGGGAACATTTTTGCTTCATTGTAGAATTGAGTCCATTTGGCAATTGGTAAGCGTTTTCAGTTTTTTTTACTGAAATTTCAATATGTTGAAAAGTATATTATTTTAAATCATAGACCCTTTGTTTAGCTAATAAAGTTTGGAGATCTCATAATCTACAAGTTTATCTTTTGAGTACAGAACGTGTTAAGATCTGTAAAAGTAAAGTGGCACAATATCCCATCTCCAGTGTTGTGTGTTGTACATGGTAAACTTATGCCAGTAGTTTTTAAAAAGAAGTTTTGTCAGAAATGCCAGAATATTAGGATTGTATGTGTTACATCAAGATGGAAAGACATAACTGAGCAAGTCCTTCTTTTCTTGCAGACTCTGTCTTAAAGAAGCTGTCGAAAAAATGTGGTGAATAAAAGCTTGCTGTATTTTCTGGGGGGAAAATTGTGGTAAGCATCTTATGTTTTACAATAGGCACTGTTGCAGTTAAGTTCTATTTTTTTCTACAATTTTTAGTTGAATTTGTTATGTTGAAAACTATAATTTTACAAAGTTGGCCATTAATTTGGCAATATTTTCCTCCTCTTTTTAATTTCTTTTAAATCTGAAAGAAATCTAGCCAAGCCTTCAGGCCAGGAATTCACTGGACAATTTAATTTGTCAAACCAGCTTCTACTTATTATGCTGTGGCTTCCATAAAGTACTTGGAGCTAAATTCTAAGGCAGGGATATAATAAAGTCTTGCTTCAAATAAGCCAAATTGATTATACCACCATGAAAACTAATACTTCAATTCAGAGTTAGGAATAGTGATTTTTAATTCTGTAAGAAAAATACATAGAAATGATTTTATTTGGAAAACTTGGCAATGACAGGCCATGGCTGTTTCTTGTTCTAACTTTTTAAATTGGTTTGATTCTTTTAAAATAAGTTTTTATTTTTGCTAGACTGGACAGTGACATATAAAACTCCTTGGAGTTAATCCAGGTAGTTTTATGTTTATTTTTGTCCAGCAGTTTCCAAGTGTACTCACTGAAGAAATTTCTAACTCTATTTTTTTCAAATCAGAACGTTGGTAATGCATGTGCACTTCGGACTTTCAAGGGATAATTTAAAAATCTTGCAACATTTGAAATGAAAGCAGGCTCCAAGATGGGGGTATTTAGTGGAATATGGTTGTTTACTGAAATATGATGTGTGCTAGGCGGTCATCTGTTGGGGATACTTTGATTTAGATTTGTACAGTGAGCAGGAGACTAGATGGAGTAAATTTACCCTTTCAACCCCATGATGCTATCCATTGCCACCTCATCCAGAACCAACAACTAATGCTAATAGGGGCCACACATTTGAATCTGTTGCTACAGATTTGAACCTGAGAGAGTTGAAATGAAAATTTGTCTGTTTGTTCACAAATCACTTTTTTCCATATACTGGTCAAGGTATATGTTTGAAAAGTGTATGTGATTCCCTCCAGCTTTATTTTTGCAAGATATGAATATATGAGCATTCATTTTATTTTTCAAATTATAGTATAAAATAAAGTGAGGTTACAGAATATAAAAAAAAAAGCTTGGTTTGTGAAATATATTTTATGTAGATTTTACCAAGATTGGACTTTATGCCTCAAACTAAGATAGAGAATTGCCACAATAAGTTTCATGCTGTTCTGAAATATGGTTAATGTGATGCCACTGATATTAAAAGATTAAATGCAGGATATATCCATGCTGCTAAAACATATCATTATCTTAAAAATGGGATATATTTGAATATCTTTATGCATTATTGAATATTCAGACCTGCTAATAAGTTTAGAATTTATGGGAAATATATACATTTTGTGATAAATGCATTCTTATCCCATTGTCTTTATGTTCCTTTTGCTTTATTTCTTTTTCTTTCCCTTGCAATCTCTTTAGACTATGAATTACAAAGATATAATTCATGTACTTGGTAAATGGTAGAAAGGGACAGAGCATTTTAATAATCTATTAATTATTAAATCAGGTTGTCGACTTCAAATGAAGCAAATCCTGGAAAATCATGTAGGCTATTCAATACAGTGGGCTTGAATAATCCCATATTAGTAATCTTTTTTTTTTAATCATTTGCTGATTTATTTACAGTTACATCTTGATTTAATGGAATGGACAGGGGGTATCCATTAAATCTAAAGATCCCTTCTTTTTTTATTTTCCCTTCCCAATGGTTAACTACGGAGAAGAAGGTTCTTTCTTTTGGGGAAGAAAAGCACTGAGGAAGACAGCCCACTAAGTGCCATAATAGAGACTGTTGAGGGTCCCTATTCTCTCCAGTTGCTCAATGAGCAAAAAGGCATTAATTGAGGTTGGAGCAGGCTAGGGAAAATGAATTGCCATTGCTGCCCATAGGGCATATCACATTATTTCACTCACTCAGTGTCTCTTCCTAGCATTTTCCCTTCTTCCTCAGCCACTGCTCTGGCACACCACCTATCCAATCTTTCTAGTGCCTTCCCAGCCTTGACTCAGTGCGACTGCTTCAGCATACATACCTTGCCAGTCTGATTTTCCCATTGCTTTCCATCCCTCCCTTCTCCTTACCAGGAAATCAAACATGAAGCATGGAATATTTCACAGGCTTACTTGATCTTCCTTGTGCCTTCCCTTCCTCACTTGGATCTCAAACATAAAGTCTACATGGAAGCATAAAGCACTTTTTAGGGGAACCAGTGACTACTGTCTGGCCTGTGTGTCAAGCATATGGCATTTGTCATTTTGAAGAGTGCCAGGAGAGGGAAGCCCCACCCTATTCAGAACATAGCATGGGCCACCTTCATAAGTGGCTGTAGCAAAAGTGTCAGTGCACTTCCTCTTTGCTTCTATCTTCAGGCTTCCCAAGGAGGGTTTCAATGGGAAGCAAATACCCGGCTCACATAATCAATCAAGAACAGCACTTCCTAGGATGTTGGGCAGGGGTTCCTCAGACTCCAACTCACCCAATGGTTCTCTCTCTCTCTCTCTCTCTCTCTCTTCCAGGCCTTTAAATAGGGAAGAGGGAGAACTAAAGGAGATGAGGAAGTAGAGATGGTAGTGGAGGTAGAAATGGTCACCGCAAACTCTGTGAGGTTGATTTATCAAAGCAATTTCACTTTCCTAGTTATGTAAGCCCATAAAATCCTTGGCCTCAGGATGTACAATCCCATCACCTACCCACTCATTCTTGCATTTTGGGTAGCTGAAATATGTCCTATAGCTTTAGACACACAGCAAGTATCCCCTTCCTTGATAAACTGAGCAGGGTCATCAAGAGTGCAGTCAAACTGCAGCCAAACATTACTATAGTTTATTCCAGACCATCTCAAAGACTTTAAAGGACCTACTGATAGATCTCCCAGCAACCTCCTTGGCTTCAGAGACATAGGAATGACATACCCAAACATCTTGATGATTACATTCTTTTAAAGATGACTCATGAAGTCAATGCTTTAGCAATCAAAGCAACAAAGCAGTGTGTTTGCCTTAAATATGGTTTTATAATCCAAGCAGATGTTGAAGTTCATTCCTGAAGGACTTGTGGCCAAGACCACCCCCAGTGTCCCAATGCACTCAAGTTCTTAACCAGAGCCATGGCTCCAAATGTCATCAGGTACAGACATGTAGTTCAGGACCTGAAAAGTAGATGCAAAATCAGAGGTAGCCTCCAATGTCTTCAAATATGGCAGAGTTTGGGTGAATTTTTTGACAAGAAACCAAGGACAAAACAGAAGCTCTTCCAGCCACTTGCACAGAAAATAGGACTTGAAGCCCACTAGACACAAACTCTCTCCTTTTGTCTCTTTCATGTCCAGTGTAGAGTCAGAGATATAAAGGGATCCAGAGACTTTTGGCAATGGTCAAAGTACCAGTCAAAACAACATCAGATAAAGCAACAGCCCAGGAATTATCCTTTTTCTACAAAGGATGCCCCAAACAACAGAAGTTATCAACATCCTCCAATAGGATCCAAACTTCACCAGTTTGCCCAGGACTAGCACTCTGTCATCAGAGGTGTCTTAGTGCTTTGCACAATGTCTTAAGATCAAATAACAGTAATTCAAGATATGCCCCACAAGTGACTTACGTCTTCCTTCAGGTCATAGGAGATGGAAAAGTACCTACATATGCTTTAGGCTATCAGTTGTCTTCTTGCCATTAAAGTGAAGCTCAAGGGTGCTGGACATTGATGGACTGTAAAGATGGCATAAATTTCCTGGACCTGGAAACAATCAGTCCAGTGCTCTGAATTTGATCTTTATTATGAATTTGGACTTTACTATGTCACCATCATGTGCTAGTTCTGAAAGAAACCACACAGACTAAGGACTCATGACATGCCTCACTTCTTCATGGGGAAGTCTTGAAGGATACTGTAATAGACAAAGTCCCATCTCCTGTCTCTTTTGGCAGCGTAGATCTTGGAAATTGGAGCCTAGATCCACAGGAGTTCCAGGATATGACTGCAAGATTCAGCAATCCTTCTGTGATAGAATGTATCTACAAGGAGGAGAGTGATGTGGGAGATCAAGGCTATCAGGAAGGAGGGGGTGCATTCCAGGAGAGGAGAGGAGGCAAGAGGCAGCACAGTCTGCAGGGGGAGCGTGAGAAGAGAAAGAGATTCAGGATAGCCACTCCCTAGATCTCACAGGGTATATCCACTAGTTGCTGTAGTATAGATTTAGTTTGGCAAGATTCTGCCTATAAGGTGTAAGCAAATAAAGGAGCTGGACTGGACTGTTTCATTGTTGTTCTTGGGCTGGGCCTGACACTTTCATAGAATTCTTTGGATTACCAGCCAGCAAGCAAGCTCCAATTCATTTTCCTGCTTCCTATGGAAAAAGAGTTGCCTGAATATTCATATGACGTAAGGGTCTTTAGCTTTCCTATGACTCCTCTGGCAGACTCTCATTTTGCAGCAAATGCAAATGGAAAAGTCTGAAGTCATCATGATAGTTCCCAGTTGGCCCAGAAAATCTTGATGCGTAGAGCTGGAGCAGCTGGCCATGAGTGCTCCATGGGCTCTTCCCATCAGACCTGGCCTCTTTAGACAGGGAGGCCAATTTTATCCAGCCCCAAGATGGCTATAGATGCCTCCCTGGAGGGTGAGCATGGCAGACCTCAATTTCCTTTTGTACAAATACTGCCATGCAGGGCAACATATTGTCCTCACTCTGTTTGTGAGGCATTACAAGTTTACTGGTTTCATCCAAAGCTTGCTTCAGCTGATTTAATGGGCAGTAAGAATAACCCTGAGGAACAGGAAGAAGATCCACAATCAAGACAGTGGTCACACAAAGAACTTTGAGTCTGAGGCAGAAATGCATGTATAACTTGGTTTCTTAATCTGGTCCACCTTGAAGGGCTGACAACTGACAAAGCCTACAACAAATAGTGGCTCTTTTCAGTGCCTATGCTTAGTTTCTGCCATTACCAATGTGCTTGGCTTTAAAAGTGGCTTATCCAAAAAGCAGCTCCCTCCCCTGGCCCCAGTCTTCTCAGTATCTTCTATTATACTCCTCACCCAGTTCCAGGCAGCTTCTACATCCTCTTTCTTTATATCTACTTTCCTTTCATTCTGTTGGGAGATTAATTTATCTTCTAATTTTTTCATACAACTCATACTTCTCTCCCTGCAGTCATTCTACTTTCACCTTATTCTTTTTCCCCTTCCACATTGAGTTTCTCCTACTGTATATCCATTCTTAACCCTGCCAAGAAATAGTCTTGTCTCTTATTCAGAACCTTTCTGCACCCCTATATCTTCACTAATTCTCTCAATTCATTCATAATAAATACTTAATTATAGGAGGCATGATTTATCTTTTGGTTTAGCTATCCCCGATTAGAACATGAATGCTGCAAATGCCTGTGTTCTAAGGTAATGTTGAATTCCTTCAGGCTTGCAGCAAAGTGACTGAGCTGATACTGTTTTCCTGTGATCCCAAGAATTTCAGATATCTTGAGAAGACATTTTTGCACAAAACTGATAGCGTCTGCTCTGCTTCTGTTGCAAAGTTATTTCCCACATAGGTTTTGAATTTTCAGCTGTATGTAAAATAACAGGAATAATCCCTTGCCTGCTTATGGGACAGCTGCAGAGACTATTCTACTGTGAAAGAACACTGCACAGTACAGTCTCTAAATTCAGGGACTGGGATAGAGGCTGTCTGAATGCAGACATATGTGCCAGTCTTGTTCCTTCGTCAGTAACTTGATTGCTTTAAACCCCATGGGTAATTAACATGATTGTTACCCTGTATATGTAGATAATCAATTAAATTGAATGCCACCGGCATGAAGAAAAGGTCAGAGCAGTCTTTCACAAACCTAAATGGCTTTGCAAAACTAACTTTTTAATGTGCTTGTGCAATGTGATGTTTGAAATCTATATTTGGCTCTTCTGTCTGTTCTTCTAGTTTGATGATATTAAATCACTTTAATATTTGAGAACTCTTTTGACTAAAAAAGGCATCACAACAAGAGTGTTATTAGTGAACTTTAGCAAGACATTACAGTTCTAAAAGCAATAGTGGAATTTGGGAGCCTGAAACAGAAGTCACTTTTGAGAGGTCTGAAAATGTTTTTAAGCTTGCAAACAGTAACAGTAGAATGCAGCTGTTTTTTGTTATTGTTGTTCCTTCAACAAACACTGTAGCACTGCTGCCTATTCACATCAAGTCCTCTGTGACTATCATTTATTTTCTCAGGATGTCTCTTCAGTTCCCTGAAACCTCTGGCTATAATCAGAATTTTTAAGGAATGTACAAAGAATGTGAGAGGATACATCATAGTTCATGTTAAGATAGAATGCTTGTATTTTGTGATCCATAAGGCAAAGATCTCCTCTAGTAAAGCTTGACTTATTGACAGGTTTTCTTGGTAACACTTGTCATTACCTTATAAAATTTATTCATTTTCTTCCTTCCTCCCTAATATTCCACATGATCTCCCATCCAGGTATATGTCCAGATCTATTTAACATTCTTCAGACCAACTAAGGAGGCTGTGTGCTGCTGTTTCTGTTACTCGATGATCTTCCAGATCACTTGGACCCACTCTAAAATATAATACAAATATTTGTAGTTTATTCTAAAACCAATACTGCAGTCATGTTTGGATAATGGATTGAGTGCTATAATTGCATAATTTTATTTTTATTCTAAAGATTGGGGGAAATCAACGTTCACAAATATGAATCCTTGAATAAACTGGAAACAGCAAAATACCTACAGGTTCAGGACTTGCTGCTTATCAATATTAAGAAAAGGTTGGGGGATTATAAAACTCAAAGTGCTGTGACTGAAAGATTGGCTAAAGAATTCCTCTTTAGGTGTACTTCCTACCTTGCTTATTTTTTGTCAATTTCCCCTTTGTTGCCAGCCTCTGCTACTGATTCTCTCATTGCTCCTGTAGTTCATTTCACTTTCTTTATTCTGATCCTTCTTGCCTTTTTTTTCCCTTAAGCAAGCCTTGACTGTTTTTACAGAGGGATAGGCACATTAGCTGCACACTCTCACTGCATCACACTGCACGCCACATCACTATTAAATCACCTACACAAAAAAGTCCAGAACGATTTTTCTTCTGATAGTAACGCTCTTGCCCACCATGCACAAAGCACATATACAAGTACAGTTCTTTGCAGTGTTATATTTTATTTTTACATTATCATCTTTATAACTCTCCAGCAGAAATTGCCTGTACTACTCAACTAGTTATTGTCATTCTGATTATTACAAGTTATTCTGTTTTTAAGTCAATGAATTATTATGTCATTGATCTGAATGTTTTCTCAGGCAAAATAGGGCAATCCCAGTAACTTTGCAGCAATGTATTTATTTCTTTGCTATATATAACTTAAATGGTGTGTGGTGAATCAAAAAGAATCTCGCAAGCTGGTTAGTATAATTCATTGTTATTGGTACACATTCATTATAGTAAAGCAACATATCTGCCTCATAAAACTTGCCACAACTATTTTGGAGCACTGTTCCTTTGAAAATCTGGATTTCAGACAGCCACAATTGCATTTCTGCACAGATGTACCTTCTCTGTGGTCTTTTTCAGTCTGTGTGCTGTGACTAACTTAAATCCAGTGCCTCTTTGCAGTTTTTCACTTTGTCTCCTGTTCAGAATTAGCCATGCTTAAGTCCACTATGATAACTTAGTTTATCATGTTTAACCAAGCATTTAATAGTGGCATTGATTTTTTGCTTCACTTGTAAACATCTTTGATTTCCCCCCTTTTTTTTTCTTCTTTTAGCTTCCTTTAACCTGTTCCATACTCAGTCAGCACGTATACTTACAAATTCTGTTTACACTCTCACTCTGACCTTTCTAAATCTATGCTGTATGCCAGCACAGATCTTTCCTTCCTTGTTCCAATTTTCCTAAAGCTCTCTCAAAATTAAATTGGAACAAGAATACGTATTTTTTTATTAAGATACTTGTGGAAAAGTATATAAAACAACATAGGTACAATGAAAAGCTTTTACTCTGAAAGCAGATAATTTTAAAATAATGGTTAATTATCAAATTCACTAACTGCTTATTTGCACGACTACTTCTCTTTCATGGAAAAACTGGATGCAGTTTTTAAAAAGTTCTGCACCTGATTTGTCTTTCTCAAACTTAGCTCTTTTACATCTTTAGCTTCCTCGGATCCAGCTCTTTTACTTTTAAGTTACTTACTGTCTTCTCACTTTTACCTTGCACTTTTATTATCAGATAAATTACGAAACATAATATATATATACTGAGTAAGATAAATC
This sequence comes from Liasis olivaceus, assembly GCA_030867105.1. Taxonomy (NCBI): domain Eukaryota; kingdom Metazoa; phylum Chordata; class Lepidosauria; order Squamata; family Pythonidae; genus Liasis; species Liasis olivaceus. Next base: position 233,543,702 of record CM061349.1, on the reverse strand, counting down.
CTGTGGTACTTTCAGTATAGTATGTGTGTGTCTGTACACTTATGCTAACATATATTACTACAAGGATAGTGAGCTATTAACATGAAAGTCTTGTTAGCATCTAGTGTAAAATGTATAATAAGAATCTGATTTACAGTTGAAAGATTTTAGAGAGAGGGCCCAAAGCAAGTTATTTGGCCTTAAAATTTGTCTCACTGAGTTCAATCTTTATATCTGGTATAAAATTAATCCCAACCAACTCAATTTATGTTAAAATAGAATTTGTTTTACATTATAAAATCCCTAGTATGAATATAAGATTATAATACTTTTACTGTAAAACGTACAGTAAGCTTCAAAAAATAAATTCATAAATCTGCAAATCATACAGTACTAGGAATTCTTTATTCAGTTAGTTTCAAATACCCCTAAACTTTCCAGAAAAACTTTTATTTTTCTAGTAGAGTGGAAAGAACAACAACTATTGAAACTCCTCAGTTTTTGCATGTGTTTTTGCATATACTTGGTCGATATTAATTTCTGTCCATCTGTGGGTAGCAGGATTTTAAAAGATTACTGCCCAAGGTCAATTAGGCAAACTTGCTAGTTGAGATGTATCATAATGGTCAATTTGTCTGCCTTTGTGTAATTCAGCTGTTACTTGTTTATCCTGGCATCTTGTAATTCATCCGGTTGTGATCCTCTCCTAACACCTCATTCATCTGAGTGTGATCCTCTCCTAGCCTCTGGATTTCACCCAAGTTACAAAACTAGGGTTGATATCTGGGTTCACAGCAGACACAGGTGAAATATACTTTAGTGATGAAAGCAGAATTCAGGACAGAGAAAATGGAACAAACTCTTGATAGGAATATGATATAGATGCAGGCAGTGGACTTCAGACTTTCAGGATCTCTTTATGTATAATAGCAAAGTTAAAGTCCACCACCATTCAATCCAAAAATTTGTTTTCAGTATCAGAAATGAACAAAACACAATTCTACACAAAGATCTATCTCTTCTTTTTTCATTTCAGCATTATAATTTAGAACTTGGAGGATCAGAACATTGCTGCTAAATTACTCCCCAAATCAATTAGATCTACTAATAGATTCAGATCAACTAACGGATCCTTGTGCCTTGGAGGATAGCGTCTTACATTGAACTGTTTAACTGTTTTTGTAGCTTTCCAGTTGTTTCAGCTTAGTGTGTAATTTGGTGCATAAGCCTATCATTTAAGGAAAAAAATTGGGTGAGAGAGCTGGAGCTCTTACGTATGCCTGCTTGCTGGGAGTTGGTTGAAGACAACTTCATGCATTCCTATTCTCCAGAAATGGTGGGCAGCTCATGCTTGGATAAGCTGGAAGTTTGGATCTGCTGTACGTTATGGGAGAGGGGTAGCGTGTCACGCAGACTAGATCAGTTAATCCAGCCAGTTAAACCAAAGGCCATTAGATTTAGCTTCAAACAGTGCCTGATCTGCTTGGGTTAAATTAATTTCCCCAGTCACCCAATGTCTGAGTGTTAAACATGCTTGTCTCCATCTGTAGCAGAGATTATAGTTTTCTCTAGGTACTTTGTGATTATTTCAGCTTTCACATTTCTTCTGCAGCACATGGAGTGAAAAGGGGCCAAAACCAGACTGCTTTTTTTCAGTCCATTGAAAGCAGGGACAGCAAGTGGGAAAGAAAGAAAAGTGAGTTGGGTTGGCTGGGAAGATTAAAAGAAACGAAAAACAGCTAAACTGATCAGTCATCCTGGCTCAAGTGCTGCCAGTACATAGAAGTGAGGAGATTGCTGTGTTAGCTGTGTATTGTATGCAAACATGTCCATTGCCCAGCCCTTCAGTATAATAGATTCCTGTGTGGGTTTACTAATTCCATTGTGTTCCACTACATATGTTCTGATATGTTAGGTGTAAATGTATTTACTGTTGTCTTATTTTCTCTTGTTTTCTGTTTGAATGTCTGTCCTTCCAGCATTTTGAAGCACTTCAAATTGCCTTTCAGGCTCTTAGGAATACCAGTGTGAAGTACACACAGTTATTTCAATGTTGTCATACTCTGGATGCAGAAGTTACAATACCCGTACAAAGTTTTTGATCCTGTTTCAGAGAATGGGGAAAGCCTATACAGTGGTACCTCAAGATACGAATTTAATCCGTTCCGTGACTCTGATCGCATGTCGAATTGGTCGCATTCTGAAGCACGTTTTCCCATAGGATTGAATGTAAATACGGTTAATCCGTTCCACCCTCTGAATTTGGTCGCATTCTGAAGCACGTACGGTTCAATGTAAATAGGGCTAATCCGCCCTCCGAATTTGGTCGCATCCCTGAAGCACATGTCCCAGGCGCAGTGGAGAAAAAGGAAGTGCTAATCAAATCTTTCCTTTGTGCATAGCCCTTGGCGCGCCCGACAAAAGCACAGTGAAAGCAATGGGGGGAAAGGCTTATGTGGCGCGTGCGCGCACGCACACCCCACTCATTCCTCCCCTCTTTCCTTCTGCAAGCGCACGCACACCCCACTCATTCCTCCCCTCTTTCCTTCCGCGCACGCACGCACACCCCACACTCATTCCTCCCCTTTCCTTCTGCAAGCGCACGCACACCCCACTCATTCCTCCCCTCTTTCCTTCTGCAAGCGCACGCACACCCCACTCATTCCTCCCCTTTCCTTCTGCAAGCGCACGCACACCCCACTCATTCCTCCCCTTTCCTTCTGCAAGCGCACGCACACCCCACTCATTCCTCCCCTTTCCTTCTGCAAGCGCACGCACACCCCACTCATTCCTCCCCTCTTTCCTTCTGCACACGCACGCACACCCCACTCATTCCTCCCCTCTTTCCTTCCGCGCACGCACGCACACCCCACACTCATTCCTCCCCTTTCCTTCTGCAAGCGCACGCACACCCCACTCATTCCTCCCCTCTTTCCTTCTGCAAGCGCACGCACACCCCACTCATTCCTCCCCTTTCCTTCTGCAAGCGCACGCACACCCCACTCATTCCTCCCCGCTCTTTCCTTCCGCGCACGCACGCACACCCCACACTCATTCCTCCCCTCTTTCCTTCTGCAAGCGCACGCACACCCCACTCATTCCTCCCCTTTCCTTCTGCAAGCGCACGCACACCCCACTCATTCCTCCCCTTTCCTTCTGCAAGCGCACGCACACCCCACTCATTCCTCCCCTCTTTCCTTCTGCACACGCACACCCCACTCATTCCTCCCCTCTTTCCTTCCGCGCGCGCACGCACACCCCACACTCATTCCTCCCCTCTTTCCTTCTGCAAGCGCAAGCACACCCCTCATTCCTCCCCGCTCTTTCCTTCCCCGCACGCACGCACACCCCACTCATTCCTCCCCTCTTTCCTTCCGCACACGCACGCACACCCCACTCATTCCTCCCCTCTTTCCTTCCGCGCGCGCACGCACACCCCACACTCATTCCTCCCCTCTTTCCTTCCGCGCGTGCACGCACACCCCACTCATTCCTCCCCTCTTTCCTTCTGCACACGCACGCACACCCCACTCATTCCTCCCCTCTTTCCTTCCGCGCACGCACGCACACCCCACACTCATTCCTCCCCTCTTTCCTTCTGCAAGCGCAAGCACACCCCTCATTCCTCCCCGCTCTTTCCTTCCCCGCACGCACGCACACCCCACTCATTCCTCCCCTTTCCTTCGCAGTGAAAGCAATATCAGGCGCTGGGGGGCTTCCCCACGCACCCACCCACCCCCGCGCTGATTCCTCGCCAAAGGAAAGAGCAAATTTCCCCATAAGGTTCAATGTAAACACAGTTCTGAAAATACAGTATGCATTTTATTTTTAAACCACAAAAACATGAAAAAAAGCACAGTATGAAGAGGGAGAATGGGGTGGGGAGGCAGTTATTGTTTGGAGGGAGAGTCCCCCTCCAAAGGGACTTCGGGGAGATCTCCTTCAGGGGTTTCCTCTCTTCTTTGCCTCTTAGCTGCAAAGCCTTATTCTTGCCAAGCCTGCTCTGCATTTTCTTTGGAGCCATGCTGACAAGCACACCAAAAACCTTCCAAACGCCACAAAACACACCACAAGCCTCACCGAATGCCTCCTTGCTACCGCGATCTCGCCCACAGGAAGCCGCGACCACGTGGCAGCAGGGCAAATGGCTTTTCCTTTTCCTTTTTCCTTTCTCCATAGCGACAAAAGCACAGTGAAAGCCGCGACCACGTGGCAGCAGGGCAAATGGCCGCGGATCCGGTTCCTATCTTGAGGTGGAGTTCGCATATTGAGGTAAATTTTTGCGGCCAGAGCTGGTCGTATCTTGAAATTTTCGTAAGATGGGGCGTTCGTATATTGAGGTACCACTGTATATTAAGACTCTGCAGTGCGTTTGAAAGAGTCTACAAGGTTTTTGCTTACCATCTGGGCTGCTACATCTAACCAAGACAGCCTGACCTAGGGCAGTACTTATTTCCTTCAGCAGTTATTCACTGCCACCACCCTCTTTTCTTCTCTCCAATCAGCATGATAGGAACAAGGCCAAAAAATGCACACAAAAAACTGCCTTCCAATTTCTGCTACTTGAGAAATACAAGAGCATCTTAGGCCGTTATCTGGCACTCAGTCTAATAATGTCTAGGTCTTTTGAAATAAGTTACTAGATTAAAAAGCCAGAAGACATAAACTGGCCATAAACATGTTTGTTTAACATAGTGTTTAGATATATTAGAAACACATAATAGCAACAAACATGGACAGGTGTTGGGCTTAAAGAAAAAGAATTAGGATTCACCAGACAGAAGAACAAAGTTGGGGCCATCCAAAGTGGAGTTTAAGCCCCACAGAAAAATAGATTTGAAGGAAACCAGCTATTTGCCTTACACACATGTAAAAGAAAATCAAACCCTTAATACTACTCTAAGCACTTAGTGTACCTAGCAGCCTGGATTAGATAAAAATCTTTCCTGAGTTTTAAAAGATTTTATGCCACAACTCAGATTCTTTTCCTTGCTCACAGCCACCTGCTGTTGGGAATTTAAAAAAAAAAAAAAGGCCTCTAGCAAATTTGTCTCTTGCTACTTAACTCAAGGTAGAAAGGGTTGGCTATGGGTATACTGCTGATCTAATGGTGGTTTTCTAGAGTTTATACTGCTAGAAGTGCTTGCAATAGAGAAGTTTTGCAGAACATGTTAGTGAGCTCAACCCTTCTCAAAGTGTTCAAACAGCTGTACCCCCTGGGAGGCTCACATGGCAGCTTCAGAGATTGTCTTCAGCTGTTTGCACATTTGTTGCATGTACACTTGCTTCCCTGGCACACACATGCAGACAACTGGGGAAAACCTTTGAAGCATCCATGCAAGCCTTCAAATGACATGGCTGCCCCACACTTTGCAGAGGAGATGTTTCAGTTATGCTAAAGAAGCTTTACAGAGCCTGCCTTTTGCATGCTTTATGCAGCCCTACTACACATGTGCAGTAAGCATATCTTCCACCTCTGCTAAAGTAAATACAATGCCCATTCAATTAGACTTTCTTTAAACATACCAAAGTCTATGGGAGCATTCTCTAAATTTGGCATCTGCCAGATATGTTGGGACTACAACTCCAGAATTCCCAGCCAAGGATCATGCTGACTGGCAGTTGTTGGAGTTGCAGCTCCAATTCTACAGAGGGATGATTGGTTTATGGGTTGATAAAGTATTATGTTTGTTAACATTCCCTCTCAAGTTTCTAAGTAACTAACCCTACATATTTTATACAGAGATAAATAATAGTTGGCATTTAAAAAAAAAATTCCCAATACCTCTTGACAAACATTCATAATAATACTTTACCTTGAAGTAACCGTTTTTAAATTATTATGAGGAGGAAGGCAAAATGGAATTTGGCAAACTTGCTAACTTATGTAGAATAGTGTGGTGGGCTTCCTTCCTCTTTCTCACTCTTAAATGTAATGTGAGCATTACTTTGTCACATGCAAGGTAAGGCTAATTTGCTTAATTTAAATCAAAGGGATCCCACATCCTTCCTGTGCCCTTCAAATAATTTTAAAAGGCTGTTCAAAAAAAAGAACAGATGCACGAGTATGTATCACTTACCATTAGAGATGGCACAATGACTCTGAACAAACCAAAGAAAAAAGGGCCTATGCAGAAGATAAGGAGAGATGGACCCTCTTCTGTTTACTTTTTCTTTCTGCAACAACTGCAATCCATGTTTAAGAAAAGCGTAATGAACAAGCTAAAGACTATCTGCTATTATGACAGTTATCAAGGAGGTGGGAACGTTTTTCTTTATGTAGATATATCTTTTTTAAAAAAATACTACTATTGGGGGTTTTTTTGGAATACATGTTATAAATAAAAACAGATTTAAAAACCCAACACCTCAGACTGTTAAATCTCAGTGCTGCAATTTCTGTCTTGTATGCCAAATGTTTGATTTTTTGAGGGAGACAACTACTGTGGTGCTTAAGTTTATGAACCCTTTTGAATGTTCTATGTTTCTGCATAAATATGACCTAAAACATGACCTGTTTTCCATACAAGTCCTAAAACTAGATAAAGAGAACACAATTAAACAAATGAGACAAAAACATTATACTTGTTCATTTATTTATTGAAGAAAATTATCCAAAGCTACCTATTTGTGACAAACGTATGTGAATCTTTGCTTTCAGTAACTGGGCTGCCCCTCTTGGACAGCAATAACTGCAACTGAACATTTCCAATAACTGTTGATCAGTCCTGCACATTGGCTAGGAGGAATTTTAGCCCATTCCTCCTTACAGAACAGCTTCAACTCAGGGATGTTGGTGGGCTTCCTCACATGAACTGCCCACTTCAGGTCCTTCCACAGCATTTCTATAGGATTAAGGTCAGGATTTTGACTTGGCCATTCCAAAATATTAACTTTCTTCTGCCTTAACCATTCTTTCTTTGTACGACATATATATATGTGTGTGTTTTGAATTGTTTTGCTGCGTGACCCACTTTCTCTTAAGCTTCAATTCATGGACAGATTCCCTGACTTTTTCTTGTAAAATTTGCTGGTACAATTCAGTATTCATAGTTCGATCACTGATGGCCAGCTGTCCTGGACCAGAGGCAGCAAAGCAGGCCCAAACCATGATAGTGCCACCACCGTGTTTCCCAGATGGGATAAGGTTCTTATGTTAGAATGCAGTTTTTGCCTTTCGCCAAACGTAATGCTTTTCATTCAGTCTAAAAAGTACTATTTTGGTCTCATCCATCCATAAAACATTCTTCCAATAGCCTTCTGGCTTATCCACATAGTATTTCTCAAACTGTAGACTTTTTTTGGAGAGTAGTGGCTTTCTCTTTGTAACCCTGCCATATACAAATATGTAGCTTTGGATCATTTTCCTCAATAAATAAATGAACAAGTATAATGTTTTTGATTCATTTGTTTAATTGGGTTCTCTTTATCTAGTTTTAGGAAGTGTGTGGAAAACAGATAATGTTTTAGGTCATATTTATGCAGAAATATTGAAAATTCAAACAAGTTCACAAACTTTTAAGTGCCACTGTATATAAGTGTGTAGTTCCCAAAGTGAAAATATAAATATTTTTAAAATATGTATTGTTTTCAAAAACATGTAAGTTAACCCCGTGTAGCAGTATAGAGAAGGTGTAGGCTAGATTACTAGCATCAGTCATTATCACATGCAGTATTCTCTGCTAACATAAGGACTGTTTTGCACATTTTTCCCAGTATGCTATAAGTTTTACCCACAGCTCAGTTTTACCCCAAACATTCTCATACTGTTCTATTCAAGCTAACATCTGCCTTCTAGAGATTGCACATTGTTATTTGCATCCACAAACATGGAGATATGTGCAGTGTACTGACATAATGAGGAGGTACATATTTTACCCTTCTGATATTCTTGTGCCCTTTTCCTGTTCTTCACAGAGAAGGGATATTTCAAAGAAATATCATCCTGTGTATTTTTTCACCACATATGAGCAATTACATGTATTATTGGAGAGGGCCACAATGCTGTCACCTACCACCCAGTGAATTAATTTTCAGTACATTTTGAGGTTACAGTCTATGCATGTATAATATATTTCCCTCAATGTATTCCTTGCCTTGATTACCTTTAAGTTACTAATAATCAAACTACTGTGGGTACAAAGGCAATTTGTAACCCACCAAAGCCCCTTGATTACATCTGCTACATGTAAGTACTGTATGTGTTTTAAAAAGTTGTGCAGTCTTTCAGATTCAGTTCCCTAGAAGTGCTTCAGAGCATGTGGGCAACATGAATGTAACACCTCTTTGCAACTTTTTAAAATAACTGCATCTTTTCCTGGGATCACATGGAAGCTGCAGAGGGTAGCCACATGATTCCTGGAAAAAACACAGTTGCTCTAAAGAGTTACAGACTGGAGCATATTCCCGTACATTTGAAAGCATCTTTTTGGAATTGAATCCAAAGCATTGTCCTGCCCTACTTTTTAATATTCCAAATAGTGTTCATAAATGTTCTGATATTGAATTAAGGAAAATGTTTGAAATTGTAGTTAAATTCTCAGTATTACCCAAAGGCATCTAACACTAGGTTATGGGCTTGGTATAAACTTATATTAAGATGATTTTGTAGGATAATGATGTAACTATAAATTATTTTTAAAAATCAAATACGTGACAAGCAAATTCATTTATTTAATTCAGAAAAAGATGTGACACGTATGTGAATATACTATGCTAAATCTATGCTTTTATGTCATTAAAATAATATATTTCAGATAACATACATTTAATTTATAGATAAATACTATGCAGTGCTCTAATTTACATTAGGGTATTGTCCTCTGCTTTCCTCTCCTTTTTTCCCTACACTCATCAATAAATAGATGATTTCTGTATTACTATATGCCAGTGTTTCTCAACGTTGGCAACTTTAAGACGTGTGAACGTCAACTCCCAGAATTCCCCAGCCAGCAGTTTGTGTTACTCTCCACAACACAAACTGGTATGGGAAGGCTCCTCAGCAAATATTACAGAACTGAGTTCTTTAAAACCAACAATTTGAAGAAAAAAATTGTATTTGCCAAAAAGTCCCATAAACATAAATGGATTCTTGATGGCAGTGCAATAGAAGAAGTTCATTTAAGTATCTGGGTATTCATTTCTCACAGTCTGTGTCCTTAAAAGCTCATATATCATATGGAAAGATAACAGCTATAAAATCCATGAAGCTTGCTGTTCCTTCCCCCCCCCCCCTTCCAGGGGAACATCTAGTGATACCTGCAGTAAAGATCTTCCGAAATGTGTGTGTGTGTGTGTGTGTGTGTATGTATGTATGTATGTATAGTTTTGCTGTTACTGTATGGTGTGGAGATCTTTGGATTGGGAAAAATGAATACATTGGAAGTAATTAAGAATAAATGTAGATGTACCATCCTAGATTTCCTGCTAAGCCTTGGTGAAAATGGAAATGGGCTTTCCAGCATTACTATCACAGAATCAAGGCAATCCTCTTCTTTTATGAAATATTAATGTTTGTTTGTTTGTTTAATTAATTAATAATCTGTACACCGCCTGACTTCCCATGACTGTGGCTGCTTGATATAGTTGATATTCTAGAATTGTGCTTCTTTAAACAGTGCTGGAGAGAAAACCTTACAAGTCATTGTTGGGATTGGGATTGTTTATAGTATTTGTAAAGTTACTCTCTTTCAGTAGAACAAGTGTACAGCTCAAGCTGTAAGGTTAATTAAAAGGAATGATTGTTTTTAGTTTTCAGCGGAATATTCAGAATGGTTCTATGTGATTAAATTACATGAAGGGATGTCAGCATGTTTACGGATTCTGACAAACCCATCTTTGAGAAAGCTTTAACCGACCTTCACTTTCAGTCAATACCTTCACATATGGGTGTGGAAGGTGCAGAGAGATACTGATGTGGGATGTCTCTGTATTGGTGAAGCATTTCAGGTTGAAGATTTAATTCGTTACGTGCTGAATTGTAAATTAAAAGGCTCCCAGAATCCACTTTATTTATCCATTGATGTGTTGGTGGTCCTGGGATTCTTGTAATTAAATAATCTGCTTTTTGTTGGCAGATTTAGATCACAAAATAACCCCCCAAAAGTGGCAAGATATGCAGTAGCAGTAAAAATGATTAGCACTAGACCCATGGAAATTATAGCAATTAATTGTAAAGGGGGTGAATTGTTTTAAATAACATATTTCTTGCTGCTGTATGTATTTATACATGAAGGATTTGTTGGTGGAGTGATCCAAAAGTTTTATGAATTTTAAATGTATGAATCTAAGAGATTTGTGGCTGAAATATGTCTCGTGTTGTTCTTTTGCTAAACCATTTGGTTGCTATAAATACAATGAAAGGTAGTATAATTTTGACTAAAAAAGGAATCAAGTCTCTGCCATGATAGAGGCCACATAATACCCTTCCAATTGTGCCAATAATGGTTTTTAAACTTGATCACTTAGATTCCATAGAGAAATAGAAGTAAAAATGAATGCCCAGTAATAATAATTAATAATTTGCTATAAACCATACAAAAATTAAAGAAGAAACTAAAACAAAATCCCAAAACACATCTTCAGAGTCTTCCAGATGAGATGGACTGTAAATAACAGGACCCTCCAAAGCCCAGGTGACCCATCTCCCCCTAAATATACATATAGAAAAAAAATGTTAAATATATAAAGAGTGCTACTTCTTTGCTTCAAATAACCCCAGCTGAATATAATTCTCTGCAGCCTCTAGTCTAGATTAAAAAAGCTTCCTACTAGAATCCTGAGATAAACAACAACAACAATCTGGAAAAGTGGGGGTGAAGGAAGAGAATCCCTTTTTGTTGCCACACTAGGTTTATTTGAATAAACCTACTTCTGAACCATTTGTGGGAACAGACCTGAAAAAATAATAAATTGCATTCCATTTGAGAGAGATTCCTTGCCAATAAGTCCAAGTTTATTATATTATAATACTATTATAGATCTTTAAAATGTCACCACAATAGAACTGGCTTTCTGTACTGCATAGTACAGAAACCTATACAATAAGTAATTTCAAATTCCAGTTTGTATGCTGGCTGCAGTGAAATAAATCTGATGCCTAAATTTCTCCTTAAAGACTCCTATAGCCTGGTCTTGTTCAGTGTTGTATGGAATATTTAAAAATCATAAATTATTTTTGCAAAATAAAGTCAGGTCATCTTGAATATCTTTATTTTCCACACTTGGGGAAAATGTCTGTGGTATGTTGTTTATCAGAATTTTCAAACTTTGTGATTCTTGTTCCATGTGAAACAATCACTCCATTTTTTATCTCTGGCATTTTGTTACCTAAATGATCAAGTCACTGCTTAATCGCCAAGAAAAATTGTTTCACCATTTCCATTGTGGTTTCTATGTGCATAAATTCAGTCATTTTAAAAGGTACAAATCATGGGGGAAAGCTTTTAAGCTGATCAACAACTGCACCTAATTTGCTTTCTGTGTGGCTTTTCCAGTTGCTTTCTCTTCAGGTCAGGAATAAATTCAGTTTTAGGTTGTTCTTCAGATGAGGACTGGGGTGATTGTTCCTTTGTCTTTTTGACTTGAGGCCCATAATTTATCACCATCAAAGTAATTTAAATGAAGAAGGACAAAAGGAGTTTTCCACTTACTAAGTAAGCAACAAAGCAGTCAAGAGATATATCCTTAACCTCACAAAGGACGAAGATTTTAAATTCAACAATGCCAAGAACTCTATTTTAAATTGATTTTAAGTACCGAGATATATTCTTCCTGAGAATAAGAAATCAAATTGAAATTGAAGTCCTGATGATGTACTTATGTTTAGACTTCTTCCTTGTTTAATTACCATGAAGTAATAATGCTGGAAACATTATAAATTATTTCTATTTAGCTTTAAATATGCCTTTGCAAATTTGTGTTGAATATTGGTCCTTCACAAATGTCTTCTTAGTTTATCTTTTAAGTGTACATTACAATGTTGTTTGTACACAATGCTATTTTAATGATTGTAACAAAGCTAGCTTTATAAAATAAAACAGTAAGGTCACTCTTCCAGAACACATGACTCTTGACTATCTGAGTAGTCTTCATCAGAAAGTCAAAAATGATTTTCTATTAAGGAGAATCATTCTAAATAATATGGCCACTTTGCAATATTAGCTCTACCTTTTTGTGCCAGACAGTGATTTTCATCAGGAAACCAGTGCTCCACTCCAGATTAGAATTTTGATCAGGGTAAAGTCCCATGTGGCTGTTACCTCAATTGAAGCAGTTTTTTAAAGGGAAACTTAATATAGTAGTTAATTTCCAACACTCATGCATTAGTGAAGCATTTTTCATTCAAGATTTGCAATTTCTATAAATCCTAGATTGGCAAATATTTCAATACAAGGTGCGCACTCCAGATAGAGGAAGAAAAAATGGGATCAGCATAAGACAACTATAGTTTTTCATTACTTTGGATAATATTCCTATATATTTTTAAAAATGCACCTTCCATATCTGATAAAGAGTGTTGTCGTGTACATAATAGCTATTGTTCAGAATTGCCCTGTGAAGCAAATACCACATCATAAGAAAACATGAAAAGGATGGTGGCCATAGAAAGCAAGTTTTTGTAGTGTGCAATGGAAAAATATAGGTACCAGAATCACTGATGACTTCCACTACGTTTTTATATTTCTGCTGTAAAGGAAAGAACAAAAAAGTACTGTTCTGTTTAATAATTTAGATATGTCACAAGTTTTTTTCAGAAATGTATTTTTAATTAACAACTAAATGTAAGCAGGTGGTAGATATCATCAATATATACATGTTAAGGTTTTGCATTTTTAAGTTCTGTATATGTACAATATTGAGCATGCATTGTTTTAAGCAACTGCTGTTTGAATATGTAATTAAAATTACATAAGTGGAACAGGCTGCCACATGAAGTAGTTAGTTCTCTTTCATTGGAGGTCTTCAAAGAGTGGTTGGGTGATTATCTGTCAGAGATCTAGTGGATCCTTCACTGAGCAGGGAGTTGGATTGGATGACCTCTAAATCCCTTCCAATTCTATGATCTATCCTACTACCACCACCCCAAAAAATCATTATTTTCCAAGAACATATTCTCTGGTCATTAGATAAATTTGTGTAGTGTGGCTGGTTATCACATCATACAAATTCTACAACTGCTTTCCATCTACCAAATCTGGTTACTAGCTGAAACTTTTTAATTTCAGAAATGAGGGAACAATCATTATAGGTTCCTTTGCTAAAATATTTCTTCATAGCACCTACCTAATTATCTGCAACCATTTTATTTTAATACTATAACTTAAAGTTTTCTGCCCACTCTCCCAGACCTACCATTAGTCAGAGTAAAGGAAATTGCCCCATGCAGCACTGAGCCTTCCAGCTCTTTGTCTTGGGTAAATTAACAGAGGTAGGTAAATCATAAGGCCTCATATGGCCCTCTAAACTAGCCTGCACTGCAGTGCAGATTTTATCCCATCATTGAATCTTGAGGAGAGCCAGTCTGGTCTAATGGTTAAGGCATCAGGCTAGAAACCAGGAGACTGTGATTCCTAGTCCTACCTTAGTCCTGAAAGCCAGCTGGGTGACTTTGGGCCAGTCACTCTCTCTCAACCCACGATGTCAGGCTGGGGTGACAAGCCGGTTAGTCAATTCCTGTCACAACCAATGAATCAACGTTTGGTTGATCCAAAAAAAGTGGACCCTGCACCTGTGGGAAAAATGCTAGAAGAAAAACAGTCTTGAAATAAGGCGCAGATACATATTCTATATGTGAAACAACTAAGCAGGATCCTCTGTTCTGCTAGAGTAGAATCTCACTTTGAAATTCTAACAGTTTCAGGACTGGCGGTGTTGGGCTTCAGGGTTATTGACTGTGTTCTAGACAACAGATTTACTGATGTTTCACCAGCAACTGTGGCTGGGATTTTCAGAGGCAAGGTGGTCTGCTACATACTAACCCTGAAGCCCAACATTGCCCAGCAGATACCAACTGTGAAATCCTACACCAGTTTCAGGATTCTTTGCAGTGAGAAGCAATATAAACATACTTTTAATACAAATACAGGTGAAACTCGAAAAATTAGAATATCGTGCAAATGTTCATTTATGTCAGTATGGCAACTCAAAAGGTGAAACCAATATATGAGATAGACGCATTACATGCAAAGCGAGATATGTCAAGCCTTACTTTGGTATAATTGTGATGATTATGGCGTACAGCTTATGAAAACCCCAAATTCACAATCTCAGAAAATTAGAATATTACATGACATCAATAACACAAGGATTGGAAATAGAACAATATCGGACCTCTGCAAAGTATAAGCATGCATATGTACTCAGTACTTGGTTTGGGCCCCTTTTGCAGCAATGACTGCCGCAGTGCGGCGTGGCATGGATGCTATCAGCCTGTGGCACTGCTGAGGTGTTATGGAAGACCAGGATGCTTCAATAGCGGCCTTCAGCTCCGCTGCATTGTTCGGTCTCATGTCCCTCACCTTTCTCTTGGCAATGCCCCATAGATTCTCTATGGGGTTCAGGTCAGGGGAGTTTGCTGGCCAATCAAGCACAGTAATCCCATGGTCATTGAACCAGGTTTTGGTACTTTTGGCAGTGTGGGCAGGTGCCAAGACCTGCTGGAAAATGAAATCAGCATCCCCATAAAGCTCGTCTGCGGAAGGAAGCATGAAGTGCTCCAAAATCTCCTGGTAGATGGCTGCGTTGACCCTGGACTTAATGAAGCACAGTGGACCAACACCAGCAGATAACATGGCTCCCCAAATCAACACAGACTGTGGAAACGTCACACTGGACTTCAAGCATCGTGCATTGTGTGCCTCTCCATTCTTCCTCCAGACTCTGGGTCCTTGGTTCCCAAATGAGATGCAAAAGTTGCTGTCATCAGAAAAGAGGACTTTGGACCACTGGGCAACAGACCAATTCTTTTTTTTTTTTCTGTAGCCCAGGTAAGACGCTTCTGACGTTGTTTGTTGTTCAGGAGCAGCTTGACAAGAGGAATACGACATTTGAAGCCCATGTCCAGGATCCGTCTATGTGTGGTGGCTCTTGATGCACTAACTCCAGCCTCAGTCCACTCCTTGTGAAAGTCCCCAACACTTTTGAATGGCCTTTTCCTGACAATCCTCTCCAGGCTGCGGTCATCCCTGCTGCTTGTGCACCTTTTTCTACCACACTTTTCCCTTCCACATAACCTTCTATTGATGTGCTTTGATACAGCACTTTGGGAACATCCAGCTTCTTTTGCAATTACCTTTTGGGGCTTTCCCTCCTTATGGAGGGTGTCAGTGATGGTTTTCTGCACAACTGTCAGGTCAGCAGTCTTTCCCATGCTTGTGATCCCTACTGAACCAGCCTGAGAGACCATTTAAAGGCTCAGGAACCCTTTGCAGGTGTTATGGATTCGTTAGCTGATTAGAATGGGACACTTTGAGCCTAGAATATTGAACCTTTTCACAATATTCTAATTTTCTGAGATTGTGAATTTGGGGTTTTCATAAGCTGTATGCCATTATCATCACAATTATACCAAAGTAAGGCTTGACATATCTCGCTTTGCATGTAATGCGTCTATCTCATATATTGGTTTCACCTTTTGAGTTGCCATACTGACATAAATGAACATTTGCACGATATTCTAATTTTTCGAGTTTCACCTGTATATAAATGATAGTGTTGCCATATTTCCTACATAGTTATGCATTTGCAGACTCTTCCAAGGCCAAATCATGGCATATTTATTTATGAAATGATGTATACATTTATGCTAAGAGCATCTAGGCTACATTTTTCCCTGTAAACCCAATAGACTGAGAAGTAGACCAACAATAATACCCACTAGATAAGAGGTAAAGTTTCCAGAGCAAGACTCCTTATTTCCTTAAAGATTCAGTTTACACTGTATCTTTTTTTTCATTTTTCTTTTGAAACCTGTTTTAGGACTTACATTACAGCATGTGTTTCTCACTATGAAATGGGGAAAATCGTACCATCTTCCTTAATCTGATCCTCTCCAGATTCCCATGCTATCTAGGAATCATGGAGTTTATAGTCTATATCTAAAAAGCAAGATTGGGGAAAGCAGTTATAAATAATTTTCTTTACAAAGAAGTCCTTGACCATTGACATGTATTTCACTGAAATGTTTTGTATTTAACTCTAGTAACTGAAACATGCAACTCAGCTTCTAGACAAAGTACATTTCCACATACTCAGTTTCTTTTATTGAAAGAATTATGATTGCTGCTTACTATTGTGTTCTCTGGGATTTATTCCAGAAATAAAAATGAGTTATAGATAACAGTTGCCACAGGTCAGATATTTCCCATCCTGTCCATCCCTGCCTTTATCCACCCATATTCATTGATGGGACTGTAGCTCCTGGCTGTGGTCCTACATAAAGAAGAACAAAACTTCCGCTGTGCTTTGAAGCACATCAGAGGTGCTTCAGGAAACCTACAGCTTATATCAGAGGTTCTCAGACTGAAAGGGTTGCAAACTTCTGGTGGGTCACAATCACATTTGAGGAGCGAGAGCCCTGTTAGACTGCACCCTGGGTTGTCCTTTCTCTCCAGGCAGAGCATGAAGGAAAGCCAGCCACAGTCACTATGTATCTTGCAGGTGTTTGAGGCATTTCATCTCTTGAAACGCCCCTGAAATCCCCTCCCAAATTGGGCCCTACCCTCACCCACTTTCATAGTGCAGTCCTTGACATCCGTATAAAGTCTAGTGTGACTGTTAAGCCAATAGTGCTCTAATCTTAATTGGTTTTTGGAGATTTGGAGTGGTAGTTAGTAACAGCTAAATTTCTTTTAGGGCATTAAACTGAGGAAGTGGTGGAGGCCCTGACATTTTTAGTCCTGATTATGAAGAATTTCCTTCTAAAATGCAAAGTCAGTGATTACCAGTCATGTTCTGGGGGATGCAATCTCTGCATTTATTCGCATTTCAGTTAAAATAAAATATGATACAAGGTTGCAGCATCTGAATTGTAAAACCTCAGAATCCTGGAAGCAAATAATGAGGATTTAAATTTAAATCATTGCACACAAGTTTCATGATTTGAGAGCACACTATACCGTTATTTGACAATTTAGTGTTATACATCAGTTATTTCAAGTATAAAATAGCTTTAGGGATGAATGCAGAAACTGGAGGTTTGTAGTGTTTGAATCAGTGCTTGGGAAATTACGTTAGAAATTGCACTCTTTTACAGTAAGTTTGGCCACCTGGAGAAGTCTGTAGAAAAGGAGACAAGAATGTTAACGCAAGGTTCCAAAATTCCCCAAGTGTAAAAAAGACGCTAGTGTTGGTTTGCAAAGCTTTTGGTCCACTAAATTGGACTGTTGTAGTGTTTTGAAATAAAATTTTACTACATTGCAGTATGATATGCTGATATCACTAAAATTTTACTGGAATATTTTTGTTCTTGCCAAACCTGTAGCTCACATTTTGACTTACTTTGTAGCTGGTAGTACAGGAGCAAATTGTTTTACAGATGCTCTTAAACTGTAGAATACTTTTGTCCACAGAATATAGTCAGTCAGCATTATAATCAGATAAGTTTTTATGGCAGACTAATGTTTTGTAACTGTAACCTATGGCAGCCATCCAGATTCTTAGTAGTATCCTATACAGCAGAAGAAGAACTATTTCTGGGGAATTTTTAAACAGTATCTTGATCAATTAAACCAGTCATTAATAAATTAGTTATTAAATAGAAAGCAGTAATACATTTCCTGATTATAATGTTTAAGTGTTAAGAAGCATGAACAGATTTACTGTTATCTCATGCGCACCCCCTGGAAACTGCATTTCTTTCTTCACCACCAGAATTTTAATCTCCTTACTAAACGAGTCCTTTATCTGCAGGATTTCTCTGCTAAATCAACTCAACAGTATTGTCAGCAGTGAAATTTGCCCCTAGGATGACCAGTACAGATTTCAGCGTTTCAGCCAGAGAAGGCTATGGCTGCCACTCAATTAAAGCTAATCACACATTAAAGTAAATAACATCTGCACATACATTTGCATATGAATAAAACAATGTCTCTGAAAAGTCAGTGTGTTCCAATAGAAGAGAATATATTTAGCTCAGGGTTGAACTGTGGAGTCCTTGGGGCTCTCTGAGCTTGGTTGTTCGCGCCTTCTACCTGTAGCAAGGTGAGCAACTTTTTTACTATTGGGAGCTGTACTTTAAAAAAAAAAGGGAGGGATTTTTGTGGCTGGTAGTATCATTATATCACTGGGTTGGGTAGGGCCAGTGTTTTGGCCCATTTTTGTACTTCAATTCTTCCCAAATAAGAAAATAATCAGTGATTGGGGGAAGGGCTTTAGGGATTTTTAAGAGATAGCTTGGAAGCCTTCAGAATGTCAGAGCATCTGGGGTGCTCTGAAGGGAAGATGAGGCAACAACAACTAGAAATTACAGATATCTGCATAAAAAGGAAATAAGTGTAGGTAGTTGCAGGTTAACTCCAAAGTGCCCTTTGGAGCTCAGAATTAAATTGCCCATTCCTTTAAATTAAATTACTTTAAATGCTCATTCCTTTAAATCTGTATGTTACTTTTGGTTAAACAGTGGCCTGGAAGGTTCAAAATTCAGTTTACAGTATTATGAGGGGTAAAATTCCCTCTCTTGAAGTGACCCCTTGAAATTTACTTAGGCCTATATTATTGCAGTCTTTTCACTTTTGCCAGGCTGTTGCATTCTTAAACCATTTTTGCACTTTTTAATGTTTTGTTTCCAGTCCAATTGTTCCTAAATAGTTTTCCTGCATTCTTTCACTGAGTTCCATTTCCAGTACAGGTTATCTGCAGTTCCATGGTTTGTAAATTAGAGACCAGACCTCTTTATCCACAGTGATGGTTTGTACTTAACCACAGTTTGGAGCTTGTTATTATCTTAACCACAGTTTGGGGCTTGTTATTGTCTTTACTCATGCACAAAGGGCAGATAGGTGTTTGTGTATGTATAAAGTACTTTTCCTAAAACAAGATTTTGCTGTCTGCCATTTGTCCTCTGCAGTATAGTGGCTAGAATGGAACTTCTATGAATATAGAGACATCTAGATGTTCATTTGCTTTTTTGTAATCTATTACAGATAGTCCTCGCTTAGCCACCACTTGTTCAGCAACCATTCAGAGTTACGAGGTGCTGAACAAGGAGGCTTACAGCCAGTCCTCAAAGTTGCAGCTATCACAACATCCCCATAGTCATGTGATTGCAATTTGAGTGCTTGGCAACTGGTGCACAATTACAGAGGTCGCAGCATCCTGCGGTCGCATGATCGCCTTTTGCGATCTTCACTGCCACCTTCTGAAAAGCAAAGTCAATGGGGAAGCAGGCAGGAAGTTGCAAGTCATGGTCATGTGACATCATGCTTAACAACTGTAACTGGATCAGATGTAACTGCCGTTGTAAGTCAGTGCAGTTACCTGATTTTCTGCTTTATGAGCGCATTGCTTAGTGATGGAGTTCCTAGTCCCAATCATGGTTGTTAACTAAAGACTACCTGTATAAGGTACTGCTTTTAGTTCCCAAGATAAATAAAAACATATTTTTACTATGCTAAGCTAATCAATAAAAGAAAAATTGAAATGCATGCAGCAGCATTAAAGGTTCAAACTAAACTTAAAATTGATAAGTATAACAATAATACTAAAAAGAAAAAGAGAAATTGGGAGAAAAAGAGAGGAAAAGGCCTGAAAATTATGTGATAAACAGAAGAATTCCAAAAATGGAAGTAAGTAAGAATTCAGAAAAAAGAAAATAATGAACATTTAACAGCAACCAGTATATTTTATCCACATTCTCCATCTTGAGAAGACTTTGACTTTGGCTGGAATGGTTGACCTAGTTTTTGGTGTTCTTGTTGTTCCCCATCCCATGGTTTTGTAACACCTTGCCAGTAAAAAGTTCTGGAGTATTTGGAAGACAGCTAATTCATTTTTGTGCCATTTTCATTTATCATAATAAAAGTATTCCCCAATTGTGGAGGTTACCTTAGTATAATCTTGCCCAATACTGTTTTTGTCTAGTCGTTTTTTGGTGGGAATGTTACTGACAAAAATTTCCAGTCCATTCAACCATTATGACATATTGTCTAGGAACAGTGGGGTCATCAGGAGAAGATGATTGCTTTAGGAGAAATAATATATCTGCAGTAATGCACAGTAAGATTCATTCTGATTTTTAGAATATTGGAAAATATGACATAAAGAAATCAGGAAAACACTTTTAAAAAACATTTTAATGCCCTTTGTTAAGAGCATGAAAAGTAGTAGAAATGAGTGTCTTTTGAAATATTTCTTAAAACTCCAAATGTAATGTACCAAAATGGGTTGAAATTCCAAGATAATGTATTACAGCTGTATAAATTTCAACAATGAACAATGAAGCCTCCTGATCTGTATTTCTGCTTCAAATCAAAGGAATGTTCCTACTTTTTAAGAGTTAAGTGAATTTGCCACTGAACGCACAGCAATTAATATTCCATTATTATAAAATTTGTATTTCATTCAAATTGAAATCTATTGAAATAAAAATCTAAGGGGAAAAAAGTAAAATATTAATAATTTGGAGATTTTTCAGTTTATAAATTTGTTTAGTTCTCACTTAAGCAAAAATAAAAACTATGTTGTTAACGGTCTATAGGTTTTTTTGTAGAAATTATACTTCTCTATGCTACTCTACCAATTTAGACCTGTTTTTTCCCTTGTCTGAAATGGGTACAAAGCAAATGAAAAAGAATTCCTATTGAAAGGAAAGGGGGGAAATGGAAGAGTCCCTACCACTCATGGAAATATTTAGCAATGAAACTCTGCACAAACTGAGAAAAGCGGCCATGTGGCCTTTTGTTAAGACCGTGGAGGTAGGCCGAATGGAGAATTTTTTATCACGCCTGCTCAAACAGCCACTTTGTGCTAATGTGTTTTCTTGTGGATTTGCCAGGTGACCCCTGACTCGCAGGCACCCAGCCAGTTCCACCACAGTAACTGTTCCTTAAACAAGCATAGCAAGTGAAGTCAGTTTTTGCTACTGCTTTCCAGATGGAACACTGACTTTCCTGTTTCTTTTCAGCTTGTGGTGAATATATCCTAGATTTAAACAAACAAACAAAAAAAGGACCTCAATGCAGAACTAAAAGATTGCTCACAGAACACCAGAAATAAGAAGGTTGCTTTTGATGAGGTTTTGCAAGGGGTTTTTTTGTTTTGTTTTGTTCTGTGTGCCACTCTTTACACTACTGGTTTTTTGTCCTATGGAGTACTAATTAGTTTTTAGTGCATGTATAATGTAGGATAGTTTTGTAAATTAAGGATTTTAGGTTTGAAGTTAATCCAGTTCGTGATATACAATCAGTCCTGAAATTAATATGCAAAGGAGTAATCTGGGCTTGTTCCTAATTTTTCTCCCAAAGAAAGGGAACACAGCCAGAACTGTTGCAACAACATTGTATTCATTGCCAGTGAATATATATAGACATGAAGAACCCATTCTGGGACTGAACTAATGCAATGAAGTGATAGAGGTGGCAGATCTGTAGCTTTATACGAGGGAAAGGCTAGTAAGTAAGATTGTGGGAGAAGCAAAAAGGGTAAGATACATACCTCATGTGGTACCATATTTTTGTAGGTTGTTAACAAATAATCAGGAAATCGACTGTCCTACCAACAATAATTTCTTATTATTTGCATTTTTTAAAGTAGATTGGATTGGTAGAAATAGTCACAGAAGCTGAGCTCAATATTATAACGGTAAAGTCCTACTGCAGCCTACATGTATAACTCATCATTCAGAGTTTTGCATTCATCTCTATTGCCCATTTCCTCTAAACAAGTTGGCCACAAAATGGTCCAATGCTCTGTCTACATCTGCTGCCTCTTAGCTTAACTTCTGAGATACCAGGAACCCACTGTCCATGGGCCACTAAACTACAACCTCTAGTGAAGAAACACTGGGCTTCCCTGAGCAGGGAAGTGGTATAAAAAGGCCTCTTTTTTTCCAGTTGAGCCTTGCTCTAAACCACATGTATTTCAGTATTCAGAGTGTTTTGGATTTCTGATCTTGTTTTTAGTTTCAGTTCCTAACTTATTCTTAGGCAGTTCCTGGCTTGCCACTTGCCATAACCTAGCTCCAGCACTAGATTAGCACTGCGAAATTGGTGGCAGGAGTATGGCCCCAGTGATTTATTCCCACTGCCATCTCAACTAGGCATCCTAATGAAAGAAGAGTGAAGAATTATCTTTCAGATACAAGTACCATGGTATTTAATATATGATGGAACTCTAATACAAAGTAATGGTTACTGCCAAGTCACTTTTTTTTCTCTTGTTTTTCTTTTCAATTTAAAGGCAGAAAGGGAACTGAAGGTGGTTGGAAGAACAACAGAAAAGCAAAGGAGCAGTGGGTGGAAGCAAAACTCATTCAAGGTGAGCTGGACATAATTAGCTACATTCTGACAATATTTTCAAGACTTTTCTTTGGAACAAGAAGTCAAATACAATATGTGCAAATTATTATAATGAACTCAAGAAATCATCTATGCAGAGCTGTCCTAAACGTTTTTTAAGTAATTGAGAGGGTTTCTAATGAGGGTTGTTTCCTTAGCATATGAGTTACTTTTTCAGGTTATAGAAATATTACAATATGTTCTAGCATTTCACCAATTTAAATAATGGAGTCTATAAGGCTTTCTTGATTTTTATTTGTGTTGTAAAATGCATGTGCTAGATCATGAATGCATAGCATGGCCCAAAACTGCAAACATTTCCCCAAACTGCTATTGTAACCTCCAGAGTCCCTACAGAAGTATAATTTTAATATGTCAGAAAGGATAAATACAAGGGAGTTGTCATATTAAATTGTATTTAATAAATTATAATATATTTAAATCTGTTTAAATCAAGTTTAGCTTTTGTTCTCCCCCCAACCCACTTTTTAAAGTACAGCGACAACATATCTCAGAGGTTTAGTATAGCGCTCACCTTGAAAAAATCTTGCATAGTTTATGATCCACAAATGGATTACTACTATGTTTTAATTTCAATTACAGTTATTACTACTATTGTCCTATTCATAATCCCAAAGTTACTTCATAAACAGTATCCAATGTATGATTTGTCTGTTTATTCCTTTTTCAGTGAATCCCAACATTTGCAGATAAGCAGTCTAGCTAGCAACAAAGAATCTAGATTGTATTAATTAATATTTGTATGGATAAATTTATTGGTTTATAATAAGTTTCTATTGGTAGTATAAAATCTTTGTTATTATTCAATTCAGTGACATTCCGCATTGTTCTATAAGCTTATATAAAAATTCACATTTATTTTGGTATGTAGTTTTCCCAACCATATATATTTTAATGCAAGTACTTAATGCTTTGTTACACATCTTTTGATCTGAGAAATAATTCAAAATGTATGTTTGCAGACTGAATTTTTTGCTAATTTGGACAACAGTCTGCTTTTATCAGAATCACACTGTTTTGCTTTTAAAGAAACCCAAGAAGTATTATTCTCACATTTCTAGGCATGCCTGTCCTTTGACATGCAATGCTTGTTTCATGGTTCCAAGGCACCCCTTATATTTGAGCAAATCATTATTTCAATCTTGTTTTCCGGTCTCCTTAGGAGTTACAAATTCCATGGAGCAAATATAATTTATCATGAAATTAGTATTAATTTCAGCATATCAACATATGTTGATCAGCATATATTTATGAATCTTTTTCTTTTTTAATGCCCTGATGAAAAAAAAGGAAGCAGTGTGAAAATGGAATGGAATGCTGTAATTATACATGTCTAGACTTGCCAGATATTGACAGTGTGGGATGCTTCCTCCCACTGGGCCTGCAATAAAAGACTTCTTTTTAAAGACTGGTGTCCCTAAGAATAGAAAGCAGAACAAGCCTGGATTTCACTTCCAGAATCATAAGTCTGGAATGCTTTTCTGCATTTTGAGAAATGCAGATGGAAGAAGTAATATGAATATATATTGGGAACAGAGTCAGCTGCAAGACATAGTAAGACAAGCTGCTAAATGGCCTCAAACCAGTAAAGCAAAATCAACCTCTTCCCCTCCCCCCTTCCAGTATTCCCACTGCTTTCATTTTTTCAGAGCATATTAACAGGCCAGAAATAAAATGGGGATATTCCATGATGATAAGAGCCTTGTCCAAGTGCCTACAAAATCTTGACTGATAACATTAAAAGTAATTTAAATGATCTAAATTTTCAGTCACCCAAAGAACTGCTAGACCAAGCAGCTAATAAAGAGTTAGTAAATTTAGTAAATTCAGCAGCTCAGTAATTTAGTAAATTCAACAGCTCAGACAAGTGCAAATACAATTGAGTGCATCTGTACAAAAGTGCCTCATTTTCCCTTTAGATGGGATATGGGCAACTTGAATTCTCAGAGGTACATGCAGGTCTAGCATGCTTTTTGCTTCTTCTGTGTCCTTCAAAATAACACAAAATAACATCATTTTGAGGGGGCTTTGGAGCCAAGATCTACATTTGGCCTTTGAATAGCATGCTGGGGGGCACTCTCCAAAAAGTGGGTGAGACTACTTTCCATTTTAATCTAAAATTCAGTTAAACTGTATTTCATTACTTGCATACAATTAATAGGATTACTTTCCATGTGTTAATAATTTCTCCCTTATGTCACATAATTATAATTTGATGGTAACTTTTGAGCCTGGAAACCACATACCTGTCTGGAGTATAGAGACAATGCTGGTCACCCTTCTCTCCCCCACCCTCAAAGGAGGTTCATCAGAACACAGCTGTGTCATATCAATGTGTTTTTTTAAGATATATTTTATGGGAAAGAAAATTACCAAAAGCTTTCTTGTCATATGTGACAGCAACAAATACAGCCCGATTGCCGTTTCCATTAAACAACTTATTCCCCTGGATGCCACTCCAAAAATGCCAGTAGTAGGTGGGATAAGGAATTTTCACTCAGCTGTAGACTTGGATCTATTTGTTCTTGCCTATGGCCATTGAGATAGTGGTAGGATTGCAAATCCAATTATATATGCATGATATATATTATCTGGACCCATTTCACTCAGGCTTTCAACCAGGATGTAGGACTAAGACTGTTCAGTCACCTGGTGAATGACTTGATCTGGAAACTGGGTGATAGTGCAATTATGTGGTCCTATTGATTCTCTTGAACCTTTTACAGCTTTCAGTGCAATATGTTTATCAGATAACACAGGCATAGCAGTAAATCTCTCTCCAGAAAATCAACCCCACATCCAGTCTAACAGCAGAAGTTTTGTAGTGTTGATACAACTAGATAAGTTGCTTTATTGCAGGCAAGGGGAAAAAAAACATACTTATGCAGACAGTCTGCATACTGCAGAACATAGAAATATATGCATGTATACGTATATGAATTATGAATGAATGATAGACCCAGAGTTTAAATCCTAAACATTTTCTCCTCACCTTTTTGCATCAACTGTCTCTTATTCATTTTTCCCCAGCCTTGAGTTTGGCAAGCAGCTGCTTCTCTCTGGTCTGAGCAGCGTTGGTTCCTGCCTCACCACTGTCAGCCCTTATACCATCTCCCTCTCTATTTTCTCCTCCCTATTATCGTATTATCTAAAGGTGCCAGATACATCTTCCCCTCCTTCAGTTTGTGGGAAACTGAAGGGCATTGTGCCCTCCTATCTATTTCCATTTCTTTGACAACTGGAGCTGACAAAATCTCCTTCCCTTCAAATGTCTGTACGCCTTCATTCTGCCTCAGGATCTCAACAGTACAGATATTTCTATCTCTTCTTTGACTGAAATCAGAGAGAATTCCCCTTTTTAGGCTCTTCTTCCAATTTCCACTTCCTGTTGACATCACACAGATTCCATCTCATCTATTTCTTTATCAGGAACATCTCCCATTTCAGAACTCTTCCCCTCACTTTTGGATGGGATAATCTCCATCTCTTATTAGTTGTACAAATGTCTCCTTCCCCATCCCCCAAACAGCCTCCTTCTCTCTTACAGTGAGAATTGCAGACCAGTGCCAAAGTTAGAAGAGGTCACCAATTAAGTCATTTGGGTTGTGAAGGTATATCAGAGGAAGTACAGAGCATGAATGTTGTCAGCTAATTCCCATGATATTTCTGTGTCTGGGTAACCTTGCCAATGAATCGTGTATTCCAGTCTGCCCTTCCTGCACTCAAACTCTAAAATACATTCCATTCAAATTCTTCTTCCTTCACCCCACCACAAAGATTGAATGGTGGTATAAAGATGCACAGGGGAGGAGAGGAAATCTGCATGTAGCTTTAGTGTGGCTGGAAACTGCAGAGTAAAGTCTATAGTACTGATCTAGGCAAGTATGGAAAATGGTCCAGTAAACTTGCATCTAGTTTCTTAGCCTGTTGTGTGACAGAGAGAAAACTGATACAAATCCAGATGTGGCCTCCAACAACAGTGGGGGAAGGGGAGAGAATGTTTCCTGCTGTTGATTTTCAGTAAAGTGCTTGTACAAGACCTTGACGTGATCCATGAGGAGCCTCCAAGAGGCTTGTCATTCCTGGAGAAAGTAGGAGGCAAAATCTGAGGGACCAAGAAGCATACGGCAGTAGATGCAGGTAGTAACCATAGGTGGCCTGAAATGGCAAAATCTAAATAGAGGCTTATTGGAGTTATTATAAGTGAACTCAGTAATAGATAGAAGATCAATCCAGTTGTCTTACTGGTAATTTACATAGGGTTGGAGATTTGCTCTAAGTGACATTTATCCACCATAAATAGCATATAAGCCATACGTGGTAGGTCAGTAATAAAGTGCAACAGTCCAGTTGGTTTGCTAACAAGAAGCTTGGCATGGCAACAGGTTTTGCAAAAAGAAACATAGGCCCTGACATCTCTAGCACAAGGCCACCAAAGGTCACAGAGAAGGGGTGGATAGTTTTAAATATTCCAAACTGTCCAGCTAACCAACTGTCAAGGCAAAGCTGCAAGACAAGGAAAGAGGAACACATAGCCAGTTGTCATGTAGTTCTCCCCATTCCCAAGAAAAGTGGGAGAAGAGGAGGATAACCCTATATTCAGTACCTAACAGGAGTTGTATCACTGTCTTGCTACGCCTGGATATGTTGCTTTACTGCAGATAAGATAGCAGTCACACTTACACATAAGCCTGACCTAAACTTATTTCTCCCATCCTTTCGACACAATGGACTCTTGGTTATTCTTTTCCCAACCTTGAGAGTGAAAGGCACCTGGTCCACGTTTATACAGCAGATCTGCCTCGTCTTAGCAATGCTGATTTTTGGCTTGCCAGCTTCGGCTCTTTCATATTCTTGGTATTTTTACAGACTAGATTGATTTTAGGGACTCAGTTGTTCTGGTTTTTCCAGAGATACAATATTATCTCTGGGTATGAAGAGAACATATTGTTTGACTTGAGGCTGGCAACAGCAGTCCCAATGTGAAACTATCTGGTTCCAAAAATATGCAAGGTACATCTTTTTGATGCAGGTGTAGGGTGCAGAAAATTATATTTTGCATTGCTTCCAAATTAGGGAAGTGCCTTTTTTTATGCTAAGATTAGTTCCCAATTATTTACTACAGCAGAATTTGATTAGGATATTTTAATTTCTGTTTTAATGTTATTTTTAATGTGAATGTTCTTCTTTATCTTTTTATTTGCTGCTACTTTAGACATCTGGTATAACTGTATTGCCACGTTTTGTTCCATATACAGTTATTTTGATGTAGTTTTCATTGTTTGATATTTCATTTTCATTATTACTGTAAACCACACAAAGTCATCTGAGCTGGATGATATATAATTGTTTGTAAATAAATAAACATTATTATTCAATAAATAATGAATAACAATTCCCAGGCAATTTGGAAACAATGTATATCTTGGATTGTCTTATGTCCTATACAAGCCATCCCCAATTTGACATTCTCCAGATCTTTTGGGTTATAACTCCCATGATGAATATGCTGACTGGGAATCCATATGTAGTCTTTGCTTCAGTGTATAGTTGTTAAAGCCATCTGGAATGTTTCTTTAATATATACTTTCTTGAAAGAATGCATATTCTATTATAGTAGTTAGATGTGAGTTGACCTGTTGCCTGAAGCTGTATTGTCCCAGTGAGTTTTTTGCTCTGCTTGTACTTCTTATTCTAGCTTTATATTTCTGATATACATGTAGTTTGGGTTGTGCTAGCTTATCCTGTCCTGCATAGTTGGCATTGCATGCAAACAAGCTGCAAACATATGCAATAGCACAACATCTTAGCAGAAGCCTCATTCATACACATTCCTTGCCCTGCCACTGATAGGCTACTTACTCTTTGTTATGGGCAAGTTCTCCCAGCAGTGCCTCCATCTCAGTGTCAGCCTGTTGCTGAGGCAAGCTGAAGTTGGATTAAGGTGATCTGGCAGGAAATGCTAGTGTTTTCCATTGTAAAACGGAACGTTCTATGTCACAGAGAGGAGGAAGGGAAGATGGTGACCTGCAAGGCTCCAATTGATCCATTGCCAGTCCCCCTTTTCCCCTTTGGCTTCAGGGCTCTGTGTCTCTATGACCATCTGTGCTTTAACTGCTGGAAAGAACAGACCTTCATGTGGCAGCCAATTTTTTTTTTCAGTAAGGGGACTGTCAAGGTCTTCCACAAGGTCAGTAATCTCCTTTGCGCACAAAAAAAAATTGAGGGATCCGCTACCCTAGTTGCAGCTATGCATCAGCATCCCCCAGTGGCAGTTCTCACAACCTCCCTTCTCCTCGTCCTCATTCCAGTGCACCACTTCCCCTATTATCCCCCAAGTCAATCCACTTCCCTCCAGGCAACATAGATCTGGTCAGGCTGATCCCTTCCATTCCTCAGGGGCTAGGAGGGGACACTCACTTACCTTAGCTGCTGCCAAACTTCCTGCAGAAGAGAAGGGAAAGTTGGATGGGTTCTTGGAGGTGATGGTAGTGCTGGGACTGGTTGCAGGTACTCTGCATATGAGCAAGTTGGCCATGTCACTCCAAAGCAGACCTACTATGCTGTAGCCGGCAACCTCCTGGCCACAGCCCTTGATAGGAAGCCTCTGCCATTCTCATTTCAGACATGTGGCAATAGGAATGCTTGGGGGCAGTGCTTTTCCAGAAAACATACTTACCTCCCATCTCAAGAATGGGAGGACAGCAGACTGCTGGATCAGGGGTGAGCCCAGAGTGTGCCGTGATGGCTCTGTCCTTTGACTAGGCTGTTGTTCCAAGCTTCAAGGGCGTGGAATTATTTGAGTATAACTTCTTTGTGGAGGGCATTGGTATCCCATTTGAACTGCCCATAACTATGGCTTGTTTCTTGAATCTGTTCAGTATTTTGCATCAGAGCAGAAGCTCCTGCTTAAATTGGACTCCACCTGTTTGGCTTCTCTTCTCCTTGCCATGAAGAACTAACGAGCAGAGAGTGGGAGGAAAGTAAGGGCAAGAGTTTATATAAACATTTATCTGGTTTTCAATTTTATAGAAACTTATTTAACTCCAGTTCTTTTGGATTTCAAAAAGATTCAGAAAAATATTTTTTTCATTTACAAAGGTATCCTACTTATATAAGCTCAAAAACAATCATACATTTTCAATGTTTTTATCTGTTCTACTTGTGCCAAGTTGTATATAACTGCCTGAAGAAGACAAAATATGTTATGTGGAACTTTTTCTTTTAATTCTTGACTGTAATATACAAGTGTCCTTGATCAAGCATATGAATAGATTAACTTAAGTTTATGAAACATGATGATACATTTGCTTTTTGCAACATAAATACATTGATAACGGAAAAGGTAGGCCAAATAGAGCATTTAAGATCTGGATGTCTTTGTAAGAGGTGCTATATTGTTTCTTCCCTACATTTTTGTCCATCTGCTCCCTTGTATATTCTTGCATCATTCCAAACAATATATCCATATAGTCTTGCATGAGGACACTATACAGGGTAATCCTGTATAGTGTAGAATAGAACCTTATCCACCCTTGGATAATACACATAACATTTAACAGTCTGCTATATGTATCTGATGGAATTTTAAGTGAAATAGCCATTGCACAGGGGCAGTCCCGCTCTCTCGGCATAAGAGACCTTAATCCAGTGGCATGGAGAACCGTTATGGCTGGAGACCTCTCCTGCTGCAGTGGATGACCAGGATATCTAAGTGTCTTGTTGTGCTCTTAGTGCTCCACAATGCCTGCTGGGCCTGCCTTCTTGACTGTTGGACCTTTGCTCAATCTGCCAGGGCCAGACTTCACACTCTGGGATAGACAAATCCCCTATCTCACTGAGTCAAAGACCTGCCGGCTACCCTCACCTGGTTCGGCCCATCCGCCATGACGGTTTACCGGGATGTGGCCTCCATGCGTGTTACTGCTACTTGGAGCCACAGGTGAGAGCTGAGTGCCAGGTGGAACCAAAGGTGAACAAGCAGCCCTAGAAAGGGCATGGTAGACCCCTCCACCAGAGGGGCTACCCTTCCCTGGACACCCCATACACCCCTTAAAACTTAAAACTCCATTAAATCTTTATTTTATTTTATTTTAATTAATTAAAAATTAACTTTTAAAACTTAAAATTCCATCATCTATAACTCATCTGCAAATCATCTCAGTCCAAATCTAATTTGTTGAGCCCTGTGGCAATGGGAGAGTGGTGAAGGAACAGGTGGAGATGACCTTGGGCAGTTGTAGTCACAAACCTACATGTGGGCAAGCCCCTGGACCAGTGGTTGCTCATCTCAGTACCCAGGGCAGCAGGGATGTCCGGCAGCATCCAGGGCAACTGGGCAGCCCTTCAAGGATAGCACTGCCCACCCTCACATGAGGGAGAGGGTTAGAAAAGGTACCATAAACATTGCCTACCCCACAACATCTGGCTAGCTAACCACAGCTGGCAGATCATCTCCTTAGTGGTTGAGCATCAGAAAACACAAATCAAAGAAAACTGATTTTCAGATCCTGGAACATCCGCACTTTGCTGGATAGAGAGAAGGTGTCCAGGCCTGAAAGACGAACAACACTTATATCGGCTAAACTTTACCATTATCACATTGACATCATTGCACTCAGTGAGACCAGGCTGGCAGACAAGGGCTTATTACAGGAAGCAGCGAGTGGCTATATGTTCTTTTGGAAAGGGAAACCGCAGACTGACAACAGGACTCACTGAGTAGGTTTTGCGATCAAAACTCCTCTGCTGAAGAACATCTCTACTCCACCCATTGGAATAAATGAATGCATTATGAAGTTCCACTTTCCTCTCAGCAAGTCCCGGTATATCACCATTGTCAGCACTTACGTACCAACTCTCATGAGTCCAGATGGAGACGAGGAAGATTTCTATAAGGACCTGGACCAGATTATTTGAACAACCCCCACCAGCAACAAACTCAACATTCTGGGTGACTTCAGTGCTAGGGTGGGGACAGACAACTGGGAAGGAGTCGTCAGGAGACATGGGGTGGAAAAAGTAAATAACAGTGGCCTGCTGCTTCTGAGCAAATGTGCCAAGCACAACCTGCGTGCATCACTAACATGATGTACAGACTTGCAAACAAGTACAAAACTACCTGGATGTATCCCAGGTCCAAATTTGGCACCTACTTGACTGTGTCATAGTACATCAGCACAACCTTAGAGACCTCACCATCACCTGAGCCATGCGAGGTGTTGAGTGCTGTACAGATCACAGGCTGGTCCAGTCAGTCCTCAACCTGCACATTGCCTCTTTACATCGAAGCAACCAAGGACTGTCAGAAAGTCATTCAACTTCAGCAAACTGCAAGACCCAGGCCAAGTACGTTTCCAAGATGTACTTAAAAACTCCAGCAATTTATCACTTGTAGGAACCTGTTCTGAAAAGTGGATGCAGTTTGAAAATGTCATCATGCAGACTGCAACAACTGTACTCAGACTGAAAACCTGGGCATATCAAGACTGGTTTGGTGAAAATCACAAGACCATTTTAGCAGCCCTCCAGGCCAAAAACAAGGTTTATGCAGACTGGCAGAACAATCCATCATCTGTCTCAAAGAAAGACAAGTTTGAGCATCTGCAGTCCAAAGTACAGACGGAACTGCAAGAAATGCAGGACAAGTGGTTGCAGAGACTTCCAGTGTGTTTCCATTTGTGCTAGAATCTGCACTTCCAGACTGGGACTGCAGAGCCACCTCTGTGTCCGGAGATGAACTGCACAACAGCATGTCTTCTTTGAACCCGAAGGACTACCATATCCATACATACTGTATCTACTGAAAGTTCAGTAGGAATTACTTCCAGGAAAGTACTACATGCTACAGTTTTAATCATATATGGTCACAGAATTACTGATTGATTCCATAAAGCAAACAAGCATTAGAATTTATGAGGAAATACATATTTCGGTGTCATTCAGTTTCATAATTTCTAATGGGCTTTAATTAGCACCTTCTTCATTTTGCTTTCGAGAAGTAGAAGCAAACTGAACTTCTTTATACGCTTGTAAAACCGATGCCATTTGCTAAAACAGTCATAGCCATGCCCAAGGGATGTGACATTTTAGAACTATACCAAAATCTTGTTTAATGCTTATAGGCCGTAATGATTTCCAGATTTTGTGAAATGATATCACCATTGTTCTGCTAAGCCGTATGTTTTTAGCTTGCCAGAAGGTTGAAATGCCTGCGATCCATATAGTGAGGTTCTGATGTTGTGAAAACTGTAGGAGTTAGTTTTTTGTCCTCTGGCTGTTTAGAGCTCTGTGCTACTGTTGAATAGAGGATGTACTTAAAATGTCCTACACAAGTCCTGGAGTCATTTTGGATCCCATCCAGTAATACTTTCTTACTTCCTCCAGAATCTTAACTAAGCTTTCAATGATATCATGCATGGGGTCTTAAAGAAAGAATGGACAACTTTTCTAAGTCTTGCTTTGGGGAAAAAAAAAAATCATGTAGGTTACACCCTTTGTCACAAATTATGCAGTCCTGTAATCAAGGAACGTTTATATATGCATCACCTAGATTTGGAGCCAAGTTGAAAAAGACAACAGAAAGGGGAATAATCTCTCCATCAAACATTTCCATGCACTCCTCCCCATCTCTTTCACAGAAGATATGTGCCAGCAAAAAAAGGAAGAGACATGGCTGCAGTCCATTCATCTATTACCTGTTTTGTATAGCTTTTATCTCTTTGAAATATTACTACTATTGCTATCATCATCACCACTATCATCTTTTACAGCTTGGAAGGTTTATATATATTCATTATTGGCATAACTTTTCTAAGATCATATTTCTTGAAGAGTTACTTTATTCTTTGCTTTCTTCCCTCCCTCATCTTTTGATAACTAGGAATTTAATTCATTTTGTGTTGGCTCAGCAGGTGAATAATACATTTCAGGTCATATTCTCACCTTCCCCTGCAATAGACCATATCCTTTCTAACTTCATATTATAGAAGCTTTTCAGAAACCTTTAAAGTATTGCATGGAGATGGTGTGAAATCCAATGGAAAAAAATTCACAGATTATCTCCAGATGGCTAAATGTAGGTGCTTTGTCAGAATTTTGTGGAAGGGTGACTCATCACACCAGATTGTGTCCAACTCAGGGGAGCATAAAAGACCTGTAATCTGAGACCGTGCTGTGCTGTTTCTCTCTAATTTGTACAGTAACTAGGAGCCAGTGTGAGTCCATTTGTTTTGTTTTGTTTTGTTTTCCTGGCTGAGTGGGATGCTTGCTTGCTGAGCACAAAGTCACAGGGGAAGGGGCTAAGGCTGCAGCTGCCTCACTCATCAAGGGATAGGTAGTACGTAAAGTTCCTTTCCCAAGCAACAGCTCAGTCTCATCCAGCAGTCTTGGAAAGGGGCGAAGTAGTTAGGAGCTCATGACCAGACTGAGCAAACAGGAGTGCCAAGAGGAGAGTTTGGTGAGGGAGGAGAGCAGGAGAAGAAACCCTAACCACCTATCTTCAGAGACTATACACTAAGATGAGGTCAGCTATCGGGTGAAAAAGTCAGGGCTCCAAGCTCTGTAATTATTACATAGGCACTATCTTTTAGATCTAACAGTTCCTAAAGAAAAAGAATACCATTACCAACAACAATGAAGGTAGAAAAACACCAGGGGTGAATATTTTTTTTCAGTTTATTGCACAGAATGTCAGATACATGACTGACTGCCTTCTGAGCATAAGTCATGGATTTGTGTTTAATACAATGAGTCCTTAACTTTCTGGGAGCAAGCCTGTTCCCTTGACAAGACAAGGGACTTTCTGGGAAGTGATAGCTTCAGCCTGCTTCCAAGATGAGAATTCCCTTGCTGTCAGGGAGAACAAAGGATTTGGGAGTGAATATCATTTCAAGGAAAGGTATTATATGAATCAAACAAAATAAAATAGAGTAATAATTAGTCTGAGGAAGTCATTACCTCAAGATGTGATGATGGCCATTAACTTGAACAGATTTCAAAGAATTGGGTAAAATCATGGAGGACAGGACTATGAAGGGCTATTTCTCTTGAAGGATCAGTGCAACCTATGGGTCAAGACAACATGCCTCTAAATGATAGTTGCAGGCCAACGTCTGTGGAGAGGTATATGTCTCCATCTCCTGCTTGCAAGCAGTCCAGATGTATCTCATGGCCACTGTGAGAAACAAGACTAAGATATACCTTTGGCCTGATCCAACAGGACTGTTCTCATGCTCTTATGGAACATCGATGGCCCCTAGCAGATTCTAGTTTATTTTGCATAATCCAAGATCATGTGACTTCTGTTACACTTACAATCATTCTGTGAAAGGAGAAGATAAAGGGCCAACAACCCATACTATGTTGATCAAAACTAAAGGATCTCTGTGTAAGTAGTACATATAGGCTAGTAGAAACCATGCAATTCAGTTGTATGTACAAGAAAATACCAGCTGTCTTTGAGATAGCAGCTCTTGAAAGAAAAATATAGCCCTATGTTGGACCAAACCCTTATTATAAAACAAATACCTTGATGTATGTGCTTTCTTCATTTTTTTTCATTTCATTTCTAATGTTATATTTAATTTTGAAGAAAAAAATCAAATAACCATAATGTTTATAACATTAATGTCCAAAACAGTAATTAACACTGGTAGAATATCCACTTTTTTTCCCTCTTATCTATATTCAATACTCTAAGGTACCTAAATAATAGAATGTTAAGAAACTAAGCATATTATATAAATATCATTGTATTGAAATAACGTATTACAAATGAGAAGGTAGAGCAATAGATGGTCTCTATGGCTAGATTTAATAATATATTAAAGAATTGAGCTAGTTCTATATTAACACTTTATGGATATGTTTTTAGTTTCTTCAAATGTCATTCATTTAATTATTATTCTATATATTCTTTTCTGATTGCACTGTTATATTCTTGGTTATAATCATCATATTTTCTGGTTGTTATATTTCTCTATTTTTTTTAAAGTGTAGCCCTATGTTGCCAACTTCCTGGCTATATTTAAAGCCCAAAGAAGCAGCCCTGTTGTGTTCCTAAAATTTAGGAGATGGCAGGTGAAGGATAATACAGAAAACACAAAGAACTATAGGGAAAGTCAGGGAGGTCTATTATTCATATCACTTGTACAATACATGCAAGTGCGTGCTCTAAATTTACACAAGTTGAGTAATTAGAACACAAATCTATACTGAAGAAAATATGTCAATCTGAAAAACTTGTTTTTTTCTTTCTTTCGTCATAAATTTTGGACTGTACTGGTCCATAGCTTGTCTTTGTGTTGCCCTTGCTGCAGCAAGAGTGGAACTAGCACAAACTGTATTGATATAATACTTAGACCCTACAAAAATATGAAAGCTATCCTATCATATTTACAATTTGGAGCCCAAATGCTAACTCTCTAGTCCAAGAAGTTGTTTTAGGAATCCATCCCAGGAAAGAGTTATTTTTATTTTAGCAATTGGGTGCCTAGGTTTCCAAAAAAAAAACCCTATTCTAATTTTATAGCTGTTGAATATGTATGCGTTTTTTAATTTAGTTGAAATGTGCAACCATCATAATGAAAACAACACTGTATTTCTGATTTCATTTTTGCAGGATTTTAGATAATGGGCTGTGTGCAATGTAAGGATAAAGAAGCAACAAAACTGACTGACGAGAGGGATGGTAGTTTAAACCAGAGTTCAGGTTATCGCTATGGAACAGATCCTACCCCTCAGCATTACCCAAATTTTGGTGTGACTTCAATTCCAAACTACAACAATTTCCCCACAGCTGGAGGACAAGGATTGACGGTCTTCGGTGGTGTCAATTCTTCATCACATACTGGTACATTGCGTACAAGAGGAGGAACAGGTAAATAATAACAACAAGAACTGCATCCATTCCCTTTCTAAAGCATGTTTATGTTTCTCAATAAGAAAAAAGAATCAATATAGTTGTCTTCTTTGAATCCCTTTGCTTTTATCTCGCATATAAGTCTTGTACTTGATGACAATATTATCAGATTTCACCAGTGCATAAATTCAGATATGCATATACTTACTACTCATGCTGAGGTGTTATCATCTGCTTCCCTACTGACAAAAGCCAGTTGTACAACTTTAATCGATGATATTATTTCCTCATCATGTATGTTCAATATACTGAACCCAAACTTTCTTATATAATCGGTGCCTGTACAAGTTTTGAAAACTGCAGTATATTTTTTCTTCTAGTCTTAAGGTTTAATTTTGGTTGTATGAGTTCTGAAGCAGCATAAGAGTTTAGAGGCTATATAGATAGGAACATTTGAAATTCATTACACATGTTGCTAATATCAGCCATGAAATCAGTAGGTGGTCCTAAATAAGATATTATTGTATGGATTCACATAGCACAGTAAGTTGTGGTGTGGTACCAGTAGGCCAGCATCTATAACACATTAAGCCATTAACCATGATTTACAAATCACAATGGCTATGTTCCTGCAACATGCTAAGCCAAAGCCAAACAAACCACATTATTATTTTGTAGGATATGTGATCCAATCTCCCAGATATCAGAAGTAAAGAGAGAGTGTTTGTTTGTTTGTTTCTTAGGCTTATACTCCATGGCAGTCTAATGATGCTGTGAGCTCATTTGGAATTATTAGAATCAGTGTCTGCACTCTCACAACATGGCTGATGGGATGGGCTTGCCATGGGGGATATAAAGCACCAATTTCCTGAAATGAGACCTCTCACTAGCTCTAGACTACTGTCCCACAGTATGCTGCCAACTACTTCTGCTTACCTTTCTTTGTTCCTGGGCAGGTAGACATATTCCCAAATAAAACACTCAGCTGCACCCAGTCATCTTTTTTATTTTCATGGAAACCAAGTTGCATCTCTGGAAATAAATACAGTGCTGGAAGTTGGCAATTTAATTTGCAACATGCCAGCATATCATTTATTAATTCAAATTTATATTTATATTCATATTGAATGTGCAAAGGAATGTGGGGGAGGCAAAGAGCCTCACAGTTGTGGTAGTAATAAATTTGATTAACACATTAAATAAATGAAGAGCCTCAACCAGCACCAAAACATGTATCCACTGGCACATTAGTGCCCTGCAAGCTACACTAGGATCCCCAGTCCTACTGGACATCATCGGTCATGGATAATACATGCACAGCACTTTAGAAAAAGATAACACTATAACTTATATAGTGCTTATAAAACCAGAAGTTTTGGGCTCTTTATGTAAAATGCTATATGAAAAATAAAATGAGATGGTCAAATTCTCTCTCCTTTCCTTCTTCCCTTATGAAAAAAAAATTGAAATAATTAATTTCTTTTAAAAAATTGCAATTTGTGAAAGTTGCATTCACTTTTATCTGTCTTTCCATAGGTGTAACTCTTTTTGTAGCTTTATATGATTACGAAGCAAGAACAGAAGATGATTTAAGTTTTCATAAAGGAGAAAAATTCCAGATACTTAACAGTTCGTAAGTTCTGTTTACTATATGACTTACCTTTTAATGCCTAAAAGTTTTGTTCCCTTGATAGCAATGATATATTTAATTCCAGTGTCATTTTTAAAGAGGTATAATACATCATATTAGGATCATGTGTTATGAAAATTCATAACTTTTTAAGGGAGAAGATAGGTTATTATTGTGAGAAATGTAAGTTGATTTGAAGTAACTGAAGTTGAGATTCTACAGATCCATTTTCTGAGAATGAGAGACGTTCCATATCAGGAAAGAAAATTAGACTAATTACTTAAGCTAATAAAAAAAGAAAGAAAATAATTACTTGTTAATTATGAAAAGGGCTGAAGCTATTGCTACTATTACTTTAACGAGTAACAGTATTCACTGTTTTTCAGTGAATATCTGAATTGAAATCTTATAAATAAATAAAACAAACCATCATTGTAGATGTCTGATGTATATAAAGAAGGACTGATAACATGGAGGGGAGGAAGGAAAGAAAGGAATTAGATAAATTTGTTTCCCTACCTCATAATCTCTTTTCATATTTATTGCCATTTATCTGAATAGGGCGCTTCCCATCCGATCGCATTCAAAGAGCAAAAGATGCTCATCCTCACCCTATTTCTGTAGTTGACGAGAGAAGCTTTGGAACTGAGTTGCTGAATGCACCATGAAGCATATCATCCAATATTGCAGAGCAGAAAGAATCTGGGATTCCGGGGGTGTGTGTGGGGGGGGTGACAAAATATGCCTCATGATGCAAATTCCACGCCTCAAGTAGTTGCATGTGATGTCATGATATAACATTTTGTCATTTTGATGTCATTATAGTTAGTTACGGAAACCTATGAGGAGGAATAATCTGGACCCTTCCATCTCTCAACTGTTAGCTGTCCTTCACTTGCTAGGTTTAATATTTCTATCCTAGAATGGGAAAATAAAATCAATGTAGAAGCACTGAAAACATGGCCTTTAAGAATCAGTTTTTCTAGCAATGCAGTTTTAGAATACTTGGTTGATGATTTTTTAAAAAAAAAAACCTACAGTGTTAAAATATTCCTTAAAGGCATAATGTGTTTCTTTTCATGGATATAATGGCAATTATGTCCATGGAATATTAACTATGATTCTGTAAATCAAAACAATATATTTCCAAACATAACAGGAGATTTAAAAACTGAAGTAAAAAACAAGATAATTTGTGGAATATTCCATGATTCTCTATGCCTAAACACCTTTGCTGGGTGTATAAGCATAGTTGGTTGAACTATAAGTTACTTTAAAAAGAACAGTATTTTCATGATCATATTTTGCTTATAAATTTTCATTGTGGGGAAAAATCTACATTATCCACTTTCCTTTATGCATCAAAATGAAGGTAAAGAAAATACATTTGAAAAATAAACTTTTTAGATCTGCAATAAGGCTATCCATGATTAAATTTCAAATAATCTACTTGTAAGATTCTTGGAGAATAAGAAAAAAAACAACAACCCTAACCATTCCAAGAACAGTTTTATTGGAAGGCATACTGCTATATTGTTAATGATAGCTTTTAAAAACATTAGGCACATTCAAGCATCTTTAAGACTGAGAATGAAGCTAGTTGCTTAGTATACTTCAAGAGCATTAAACTATTATAATATTTCAAGGATCTTTGTACAAAAAAAATGAAAGTACTCAATTGTGCAAAAAATAGATTACAAAGTTGCAATGCTAGAATGTTAGGTCATACAGAATCAGCACATGACAGTACATAGTATATAATTAATATTAGTTTTTACTAGGGATTTCAAATGCAGTAAAGTTATATCCATATTTATACTGATAAAAATGCCCAAATGATGCCTATTAATTTTTCCCTATGTTGTGCTGGAGGTTTTTTTTTCCAGTTTCTTTTTTTTTTTTTAAGTTCAACTTTAAACATTTTCAGTCTTTTGTCAGTCATTTCAGAGGGCAGTAGTTTGGAAGTCAGTGAAGTTACACAAGCATGCATCTTTTCAACAGAGCTGTAGAATCCACCCACACTGATACATTCTTTTAACATGGAAGCAAATTGTACAAACACAGCAATACCAGTTAATGCTCACTTTCTCTGTTTTCTGAATAAATCTTCTCTGTTAGAACATGGCACAAACTGTAGCGTTTATGGCTGTTATAAAAGGTCTCCATCTAGTGGAATTTCTAGGTAGTAGTAACAAAAGAAAAATGCATTCCATTGTCTGTTTCTTTCATTATGAATGCTAAAAAGGATGGGTTCTTTTACTGAACCTGGACCAAGGGTAGCAAATGATGATGTTATCTTTAAACCAATCTTGTATTTTTCTAACTCTTGCTTTGCAGAGAAGGAGATTGGTGGGAAGCCCGATCCCTGACTACTGGAGAAACTGGTTATATTCCCAGTAATTATGTGGCTCCAGTTGACTCCATCCAAGCAGAAGAGTATGTTTTTTTAAAAAAAAATATGGGAGTGTTTTGTATAGAGAGAAGTTGAAATTGTGGTGACTTTCAAGGAATTACACATTACATTACCTTCCTTTTTCAGCTGGGCTGCTAAATACTTGGGTAATTAAAGGGAAAACGAGCTAGCTTTTACCAGAGAAAAGCAGGAACATCCAGAATTTCCTGGTCTGGAAAGATACCCTTTATATTGTAGAGGGTATAGCAGCACTGAGATGGTGAAGGCTTTATTCAAGTTAATTGGCCAGAACTAAATTCATAATAAAGGCAGATGGAGCAACATTCATTATTTCAGTTTTTAAATATCAGCACTAAAGGAAACATTGAAGCATTTCCAAAGACAGTGTTTCAATAAACATGAAATCCTAGCACTGCAATTCTGTGCATAACTTCTCAGAATTACATTCTGTTGCACTGGATTACGCTTTGCAGCGTTTTACATCATTGAATTGCTGACTTAGTACTACATGAGCATATATAATCAATTGTCAGTGAGCCTTTCAGTGTAAGATCTTCAGTGTGCAAGTTAATCTGACAAGAGTTGCCAACATTTTTATGTCTTCATCATGTCTCACCAGGTAGTCCTCGAGTTACAACCATTCATTTAACGACCGTTCAGAGTTACAACAACATTGGAAAAAGTGACTTTTGACCGGTCCTCACACTTATGACTGTCACAGCATCTCTGCGGTCACGTGTTCAGAATTTGGCCACTTGGCAACCAGCATGTATTTACGATGGTTGCAGCATCCCAGGGTCATGTGATCGCCATTTGCGACCTTCCCAGAGGGCTTCCAACAAGCAAAGTCAATGGGGGAAGCTGGATTCACTTAATGACCATGTGATTCACTTAATGATTGGGGCAAAAGTTGTAAAATTGGGCACAATTCACTTAATGATCACATTGCTTAGCAACAGAAGTTCCAGTCCCAATTGTGGTCCTAAGTCTAGGACTACCTGTATTCATATTATGAATCATATTATTTGTATTAACTCCTTCTGCTAGTACATCATTATCAGAAATCAACATTTTACTGGCTAGGACAAGTATTCTCAAGGCACAAGAAAAACCTGAATGATCTTCACAGATTTTTACACAAACTTTTAAATCCTGTAGAAAGTAAACAATTCCACTTCTGGTTTAAACCCTTTTGTTTCTGGCATGTTTGTTCAGATGGTACTTCGGGAAACTTGGACGAAAAGATGCTGAGAGGCAGCTGCTGTCTTTTGGAAACCCACGAGGAACCTTCCTGATTCGTGAGAGTGAAACCACCAAAGGTAATATGCCTATGTTTTAATTACAAAGCAGAGGAAAAACAACAGTGAAGGTAAACCAGGTGATGAGACATGTTCAGATGGAATAAAAATGTTGTGGGGAAAATAGGAGGAGGAAGGAGTATTAGGTACCTTCACCACCTTGAGTTATTTATAAAAATAATAAAGGCAGGATAAAAAAAAATCTAAAGTCTAACCTAATCTATAAGCAAATTGATTATTCATGTAATTTTAAGTGCCAAATTTAAATTCAGCAGGACTTATTATTAGATAAGCATCACATTTAGTACATAAACTCTGTGCTGGTGTCTTAAGTAAAGAAAAGCAGTACCTGACTTATGGGTTGACTTGTCAGAGGTGCTTATTTTTTAAATTCTGCTAAGTTCTAAAAATTAGAGGTTGCAAACAAAGATAAAGAAATCTAATTCTGAATATAGCTGTCATATAATGAAGAATGAAGAATTTTAAAAGAATCTCTAAATTATTGAGCAGTTCAGAATCACTCTGAATGCTGTGCCTTTAAAAAGTTCTCCTTTCATGCTTTCCTTAGTTTCAAAAAATTATACTGGTTAATCCATTTTTATCGTAATATGTTACCAACACAAGTTGAATTATTTTTTATTATATTTCTTTATCTACATGTAGCTTTTATTTTTCTTGTTACAGGTGCCTATTCATTGTCCATTCGTGACTGGGATGATATGAAAGGTGATCATGTCAAACATTATAAAATTCGCAAGCTTGACAGTGGAGGATATTACATTACAACCAGGGCACAGTTTGAAACTCTTCAACAACTTGTTCAGCATTATTCAGGTAACTTTGAAAATTCAGTTGTTAAATAAACTCAGCTTCCTTAAGATAAAAATACTACTGATATAATGTCTCTTTCATTATTAA
This sequence comes from Liasis olivaceus, assembly GCA_030867105.1. NCBI lineage: Eukaryota > Metazoa > Chordata > Lepidosauria > Squamata > Pythonidae > Liasis > Liasis olivaceus. The sequence goes on along the minus strand of CM061349.1, from coordinate 233,501,089 downwards.
CTTTTTGTTAAGTAGAAAATGTTAATGAAATTAGTGCCATCTTTTTTCTTTTAGTCTTTAGTTTGGAAATAAATACATTATATGAATATCCCATATTATGGAAACTCAAAAAGAATCACCATTTAAAAAAAAAAAGAGTTTCATTATATAGGCCTCAGAGCATTTCTGTATTCCATAAGCTTAGATTAATTTCATTAGCAAGTTCTTGATAAATATATGGCCTTTTGGTATAAGCCACTTTACCTGAAAAGGAGATTTGGGGTGTCTATTAATATAATGCATAAATTGGTTTCTTATATCCACATCTTGATATTGAGTTTCCCAGAATTCATCATTACTTTCATGTTAACATCTTAATCTAAATTTTAGGACTCAGAGAGCTTGGAGGCATAAGTTATAAAACTAGGCAGGGGACAGAGTCCTTATTGTTGAGATTTTAAATATCTCTGTGATTTCCCTTCTATTTCCTGTAGAATTAATTTGTTCCCCCCACCCCCATCCCATAATCCTGCCACACCATGTTAGTCTAGTTTGGGAAACAGAAATACTTTTTTTCTAGAAAAGATACATGCTGATTTTTTTTTTTTAAAGGATACATGCATTTGGTCACTAGGTTTAACTCTAATCAGTCACTTTCTACTTAATGGTTATACTGACTTTAATAATGCTGGAATTTGAAAGCATTTGTGTTATAAATCCAGGCACTTTAGAAAGGGAGATCTCCATCCATCTATCCTCAGGACACCTTACATGGGATAATCACTTGCTTGATTCTTGTGTTCCGTGTAGTTGTTTGCACATTTCTGTTGACAAATTATGCAGATATTCTCCTGGCTGTCCCCTCATTCACTGCAATGCTGGGATCAAAGCTGACAGTAAACCAAATCAGGATCAGAGATAAGAAATCACTCTTGTCAGCTCATTGCCACCTTGAGTAAGTGACAGGACATGCTTTGCTCCTTTCAGTGACCCTCATCATCACCCCATTATACTTGCATATTCTGATTGAGTACAGCTTGTACAGTTTAGTACAAGTATTCCACAAATATTATATTCCCTGTTTTCCTCTATTTTACATCTTATACTTTAAACAGTGCTGAAATAGAAGGCCATTAGTTCATGTTCATTGCTTGACATGGCTAAGATTCAGCCACAGTTAGTCCTACATTTATGCAAAGATGGTTTTGTTGTTGTTTTGGTTTTGGTGTGCCTTTGAGTCAGTGTTGACTCCTAGCAACTGCCTGGACTAGTCCCTGCAGTTTTCTTGGCAAGGTTTTTTGGAAGTGGTTTGCCCTTGCCTTCTTCGTAGAGCTGAGAGAGTGTGACTGGCCAATGTTATCCAGCTGGCTTCATGCCTAAGGCGGGACTAGAACTCACAGTCTCCTGATTTCTAGCCTGGTGCCTTATCCACCACACCAAACTGGCTCTAAAGATTGTATATAGCACATTAAAATTACAGAGCTGTCTATCAGAATTTTTTTTTTATGTAAACCAAAACACACATTCCTAGAAACACTTAATTTTTTCTTCATCCCATTAACAAATATTTATATTAATTGATGTTACATGTAAACAAATTATGAAACTCCATTTGTAGTTCTTTTAGAGAGTTGTGGATCATAATAATAGTAAAATAATAAATGTATTTAATATTTTAGAATAATATTATTTCTGAGGTCTTTAAAGACAATCTTATTTTTTTCTGAACATTAGAATTAATGGATATAATTAATGGCAAGTGGGAAAAAAATAATACTTCCTGTATGTTGAGCAGTAATCCAAACTTTTCATTTTAGCGCTGGAGAAATCCAGTATCTTACAAGCTGACTTCTTTTCATTTAACAAGATTGTTCCTTCTCCCTTCCCCTGAAATTCTCTAATTGCCCTCTCCCCAATTAGAGGGTTCCTAAACACTTCTGAGTACACATAGCATGCTAGGGAGGGGAAATCTTGTCCTCCTCACTTCACTGAATGTGGGTGGTATTAATTGGCTAATTATTATCTACTCTTATCCACTGTTGTAAAATAAGTAGAAATGCATGTCTCTAGGACTATTCATTTTAAAAAGAAAACAGCCTTTTCATGTTTTAGAATGATTGTGTGTACCATGTGCATGCATACAATATTCTGTGCGAAGTTCTTATATATTTACTTATTCTAAGAAGATTTTCTAAGAGTGTTCAATATTTAAACTGTTTTGTAAATTGTGATAGGAGTTAATCAGTTTAGGATTATATTTCAACTATTTTATTGAACTATTTTATTGAACTCATTACTCAGTATTTCATTGCTCCTATATTCAAGCACTTTCCAAGTTTCTTCTCTTTTTGCTCACCCAAAGGATGCATGCTAACTAGGGTGTAGTTATACATTTATGCTTCACCTATTATTTAATATATTAATTCATTAATACTGTGAAATTCTCAGATGTCACCTCCTTGTTCTCTGTTGCGTTAAACATGCAGCTATTTCGCTTCCATGTATTCTGTCCACTTGCATCTTTCCACTTCCAATAATTTGTTTCTTTTTCTTGTCTCATTTTTTTCTATTGCTGTAATTGCAGTGGTTATCCTTGGCATATTTTTGTCACTAGTAGGACAAATTGCTACTGCAAAAGTATTTGCTTCTCCATGGGTATCATTCTGGATCAACCTTTCTCAGCCTGGTGCCATCCTCTTGTTCAGACAGCAACACCCATAATTCCCTGGCAGTATTTCGGGAGGATATCAGGCTCGAGAGGGCCAATCTAAAGATTTGCCTGGAAGTTTTATCAAGCAATCCATAATTGCCAGAAAACAGTGACTGAATAGGTGACAGTTCTTAAAGATAATGGTGGGCCTGTTGAGGTCATTTGTTCATGGCCAATTACATCATCACCTAATACACAGGCAAGAACTGATGGTGCTTTACCAACTATGTATTTGCATGATGCCATTCCAGCTGTTTTTAACAGAGGTTCTCTACAAAAGAAGCAGGGCTTCCTCTTCTGACAATAAATTCTTAGTGTCAACCATTGATTGCTTTCTGCTTCATCTCACCAGCCACCTTGGTAAATCACCATCAGCTTTCCTTTCCCCTGCCCTGTTAAACTCCCTCATATAACATTGAAACTACAAAAGAGAGAGAGAGAAAGACTTGACTGAGATATTGTTTTGTTCCTATTGAAACATTCTGGCCACAATAATGAATAAAAACATTTTTAGGATAATAGTGTTAAAAGTTCATATTCAGCCCAAGATGATTTGAGCATGCTCAAAAACATGCCACAATATCTAAGATGTACATTATGGCTCTGGTTCTGTTACCCTGACCAGCTTTCTCCTGTTTTCAGCATTTATTCATTTCATGCTAGGAGTGAATAGAAATGACCCTGCCCTTCAAGTGTAAGGCATGCCATAAAGCAATTTGGAAAAAGGAGGGGATGCTTGGCTCTTGTTACAAAAAGGATTAATATTTAGTCATTTACTATTTACTAGTCATTTACATCCATCTACTATTTTAGTAGAAGAGATGGATAAATCAGCCCATAGAATCTCCAGCAAACATCAGATCTCTTCTGGGATATTGGGGTCAGCCTGGGAAATTGGGGAAGGGCACAACAAACAAAACAAGAGGAGAAACCTTAGGCTACCCTAATATTGTATTAGAGTATATGATGTGCCCTACTCATTTTTAAAATAGCTTACTCTAATTGCAATAGCTGAACTGGTTCACTGTAAGTTTGTCATCAAAATGTAAATGCTAGACTGCTAACTTATCATGAAGCATCTCCGTTGGCTCCAAGTTTATTCCAGACACAATTTAAATTGCTAACTTAAATCTATAAAACTGAACCAAGTGTGGACCTGATAGCTGTCATAATCTTTGTTGAAAACTTTTCTTTGGATTCTCCAGCCAAGAAAGAAAAGCCTCATTGATTGCGAGGTCCAGATTATACAATGTATTTTCTTGAAGCTAAGTCTGAATTCTTTTTGGTGTCGGATGAAAACTTTTCTATTTGTCTGTCTTTTAGATCTCAATTTTTAATGAAGATTTATAGTTGATGGTTATCCTACTTTGTTTTTTATTTGCTTATTGAATGCTACCAACTTTTTATGTAAACCACACTGAAAAATTGGAGAACAGAATAGATACACAAACTATTTGTATTTAAGACCCTTTGTTCAAGGGGTTTCCTATGCTTGGGGGAGCTTGCATTAGTTTTGGCCTCTGTGGTTCACTCTAGCTGACTTCCTCCCTGTGTCCTCCAATAAATGAGGAAAACCTTCCACTCTTCCTCCTCCAGACATTCACCAATTTCAGGTGAATACTTGCTGTGCATGTTGATCCCAGCCAGTAGTTTGGAATGTTAGACTGAAATAGTGCAGCTCTTCTCAAGCAACAGACTGTGTGTCAGAAATTATTCTTATGCTGTGGCAGGAGAAGCACTAGGTGATATAGAAGAAGTAGGATCTCCATATAGTCACTGAATCCAGGGCTGAAATAGCCAATTGGATGTATATAATATGCAAGCTTCCAGAATGTGCCAACGTAGTTGGTTCCTGATATGCAATTCATATGCATTTCCATAGTTTTGCTGCATTTGCAATGTTTACCTCAATATGGAGCCTATAGAACAAACTTGTAAGTATTGTCTCAAGTTATAGTTACATTATGTTATGATGTACCCTACTTTTTTCCACTTCTAGGAAATAACTGTCTGATACCAGTATGTTCCTGAAATTATAGGGACTGTCACTCTACCTTTTCCTAGAGATTAAAAAAAAATACTTTAAAAATCTGGTATTTCAGTGCTTCTTGTTTTTGATGCTTGTTCAATATTCCCTTCTTTTTAAAGAAATATCAAGATGTAGGAAAGAATCAATTGAGTAAATTTTATTTTAAATGTTGTTTTAACATTCCTGATTTAAAACGTGCATTTCTACCTCCTGATTTGTTAAAATCAGCCCAGGTGACCAAATTCCATTTTTGCACAGGACCCACTTAGCAACATATTTAACTTCTGTAGTATGTAAAAGTATAGTAATGTGAAAAAGTACACCCCATTGAAATTTTTAGTTTTTCAACATATTTCAACATTTGAAATTTGATCTTCATTTCAACAATATTGATAGATAAAGGGGATATAATATAACAAATATCATGCATCATTTACATTTTGTAGTCCATTGTGTAATTTAAATAAACATAATTGCAAATTTCGCATGTGGAAAAAGTAAGTACACCCCTACATTTATCACTACCCCAAATACCTAAAATTAGGATCAGGTGCAACATTGTTAGAGAGGATCTGGGAGGAATCTGTCTATTTAAACCTCAGACATTTAGTTTGATTTGCTCTTCGTTGTTGAAGTGTGTGGTATCATTATGCCTAAATTCTCTGAGGCATTCAGAAAGATGATTATTGATGCCTATGGGTCTGGGAAAGGATTTAAAAAGATTGCCAAACAATTAGACATCAATAATTCCACTGTCCAGAAGATCATCTACAAGTGGAGAAGATATCAAACAACTGCCAACTTGACCAAACTAGGCCATCCCAGCAAGTTCAGCCTAAGAGCAGAACACAAGATGCTGAAAGAAGTCTCTAAGAACCCTAGAATTTCATCATGGGACTTATAGGTAGTTTTTGCCAATGTCAAAGTGCATGACTCCACCATTAAAAGAAGCTGCACAAATTAGATCTATATGGGAGGCATGCCGGGGGAAACCTTTGCTGTCCAAAAGGAACATCAAGGTAAGACTAAAGTTTGCTCGTGAACACCTAGGCAAAGACCAAGACTTCTGGAACAATGTGCCCTGGACAGATAAGGCAAAGATAAAGTTATTTGGCCACAGTACCAGAAGACATGTTTGGTGAAAACCAAAGAGAGCATTCACTAGAAAAACCTGATTCCAACTGTAAAGCATGGTGGTGGACATGTTATGGTTTGGGGCTGCTTTGGTGCATCAGGTTAGTGCACCATCAGAGAATCCACTAAGAATTCTTCATTGTACAAAGGGTGTTTGAGGATAATGTGAGACCACCTGTCAGAAGATTGAAGCTCAGCTGAAAGTGGATCTTGCAACATGACAATGACCCTAAACATACCAGTAAATCCACCAAGGAATGGCTGAAAAAAAAGAAGTGGAGGGTTCTGGAATGGCCAAGTAAAAGCCCGGATCTAAATCCCATCAAGATGCTGTGGGGTGATTTGATACAAGCTGTGCATGAAAGAAACCCGTCAAACATTTCACAGGTGAAAAAATTCTGAAGGAGTAGGAAAAAATTCCTCCCAGTTGATGTCGAAGACTGGTAGACAGTTATAAGAAATGCATACTTGAGGTGGTTTCTGCCAAAGGGGGCAATAACAGGTATTAGAGCCAAGGGTGTATTTACTTTTTCCACAGAAGGAAATGGCATATCTGTTCATTTTTTGTTGAATAAATTATTGCAAAGTCAATTTTTCATAGTTTTTTTTTTGTTCAATTACATCACCTTTATCTTTATATACTGTTTAATGAAGATAAAATATTGATATGTCCATATATGTTAAAAAAGAAAAATTTACATGGGGTGTATTTACTTTTTCACATGATTGTATACATCTCCCATTTCTTCTCAAGTCTGAGATCCTGATTAAGTGAGAATCCTGATTAACTTTAAATGCTATTAATATTAATACTGGTGTTCCAGTTAACAGTCTTTAGAAGTAATAGAGAGGAATAGAAAGGAATAGAAATAATAGAGAGGAAAGGAGAGAGGTTGGATTAGGTCATGCCAACATCTGAATGCCCTTCCAATCAATTAAGAAAGAAACAGTAACCCAGAATGAAGTTGATTGAGACTAGTAATTTCTGTTGAATTCTTATCATTAACTTAAAACATTCTGGGAAAATGTGAAAAAGGCTCTAAGTTAGATGTAAAACAGAAATCAGGATTAGGTTATAAACTTTGTCTCATCTCTTTACATTTTGTGACCGTGTCAGTCCTCCTGTCCAAGCTAAGCAAAAGAAAGCAGCGTGGCGTCAAAAATACAAAGGTCTCAGAATTAAAAAAAAGTAAAAGTTTTAGGTATGTGGTGTGATTAATCTTCAAGCTTATTTTGGAATGCTACTAACAGACATTTTAACTTGTTTACTAGCCCTGGTTTTTTGTTTTTTCTTCTGTGCTTGCTATGTTTGTTTCATGTTTGTTACTCTTTTCTTTCCCTGTGCTTTACTTCTCCTTCATCAGAGAGAGCTGCGGGTCTTTGCTGCCGCTTAGTAGTCCCTTGTCATAAAGGAATGCCAAGGCTTACTGACCTGTCTGTCAAAACCAAAGATGTCTGGGAAATTCCACGAGAATCACTACAGTTGATCAAGAGACTGGGAAATGGGCAGTTTGGGGAAGTATGGATGGGTATGCTGAGAAAATATTTTAACTTCTTTAGTCAGCCCCCAGCTACTGGGGACAGGTGTGGAAGATGGAAGGTGGAAGCAAAAGGAATAAGGATCAGCAGCATGAAGAGCAGACGTCTTCAGTTACTTAGAGTAATATGCTTCTCTCTGAAAACCTGCCATTTAAGCATTGATAAACTGCCTTCAGTTTTCAAGCATGCTAATCAGATAGTTATGCAAATATTTATTATGAGCAACTATCTAGAAATTTACTGAACACAGATAACTAATGGAAAAAAAACACCTTCCATCTTTCTGTGCATGCAATTACGCTATGAATTATAAGTATTTCTTTTATTAATTTCCTTTCCTGTAGAGAAAGCTGATGGTTTATGTTTTAACTTAACTGTGATTGCATCGAATTATACTCCACAAACTGTCGGATTGGCTAAGGATGCATGGGAAGTTGCACGAGATTCATTGTTTCTGGAAAAGAAGCTGGGTCAGGGCTGTTTCGCTGAAGTGTGGAGTGGTAAGGCAGTGAAAACTGTTCTGTTTGGGATGGATGCTTAAAGCCATCAGAAAAGAAGCCAATTTCAGAACAAGAAAGGCATTATGAACACAAGTTCCAATGAAATAATATTATCCCCTAAGACTAACATTTGTTAAGGCCCATGAGTGGAGAAGCCTAGACTTACTACTCTAGTCCACACAAGGACAGAAAGACAACATTATAACACATTATCTGTGTTATATTATAAAAAATGCACTACTGATTCTAGAACTGGAGGTTCCCAGTGCCCAAGTTCCACCATTATTTATATGGTCCAAGATCAGGTAGAGTCTACACCAGTATTATGTGCAAGCTCCTGTTGGCATTTATGGGACAAAATAAAGTATCTTGTAATTTGGGATGCACGTCCCTTATATATCAAAATAATCAAGACTTAATCTCAATCAGGGCTTTTTTCTAGGCTCACCCTTTACTTTTACCTTTCCCTTATAAAAAATTAGCTTCTACATGCTTATAATTATTGGGACAGGCCTTTTGCTAGTTACTAATAAGTAGCTAAGCAACATGGCTATAGCTTTTTTTTAGTGTGCAAACTGTCAGCTTTACAGCATATGTGAGAACAAATTAATTGTGTTTGTTAACATATGTCTAGCTTTTTATCCCCCCCCCCAAAATAAGTGTATAGTTTTAGAATATTAATGAAAAAAAACTTCCATGGATGATTATTAAATAAAACAGTTATGATCTGTAGACAGATCAAATCATAATAAATTTTTTCAGTTGATATATGAATTTGCCTATTCATTAGCATCATAATTTCTAATTCAGATAAATAAATTAGTTTGGACAAGAGTCCATGGGATCCTTACCTTCAAGTTTTATTATTAATTATATTGTAAAAAAATACTATTTTGTGTGTTGCTTTGACCCTAGTTATGTACAGTCTTTCTCCAGTAGAAAGAGGTTTCTTTATAATGACTTCTTAATGAATGATAACAATTTTAGCAGAAGAATATTTATCAGTACATTTCAGCCCAATGAATTTGTCCAATACATTTGGAACTCACTAATAAAGGTGAATACATTTCCCCCCAGGAGCTTTGTGCTATGCCTTGGCTGAGCCATAGCTTTGTGAAATATATTTGCCTAAAATATCCTGTTCTTGGTCACTCGGTGAGCTAAGTCATTAAAACAAGTTTTGCATGCTTGTACTCATCCCTCTTTCGACTGTGGAGGATGAACCTAACTTGAAGTAGTTGGATCACCAATGTTCTGCAGCTGCATTAGTGTTCACTGCTTTTTAGATGTCACACTTAACTGTTAAGTTGTAACAGATTAACCTTTACAACTCCTTTCTGTATCACAGCAGCCTTTCCTAACTTGGTGCTCTCCAGATCTGTGGCTAAGGATTCTGATAGTTGAAAGCCAATGCATTTGGAGGATACCAGATTGGGAAAGACTGCTTTAATATCTGAAATAAATAAATAAATAAGCAAGCAAGCATTCTGTAATTTAACTGTCAACCAGGGATGTGTGAATTTTATTGATTTATTTATCTGTTCATCTCTTTATAGGTACTTGGAATGGGAATACTAAAGTGGCAATAAAGACACTGAAGCCTGGCACTATGTCCCCAGAATCATTCCTGGAAGAAGCTCAGATCATGAAAAAGCTAAAGCATGACAAACTGGTCCAACTTTATGCTGTGGTGTCAGAAGAGCCTATCTACATTGTCACAGAATATATGGGTAAAGGTAAGATAAGAAGTACCTGTACTCAATAGATTATGGAATGCAAATTAGGCCTATCTTGTATTTAATTAATTATATAATGTTTATATCAATTGACTCTGGTAGTCAGTAGTGAAACATAAAATAAACAATAATACATAAATGAAAACTCAACTCCTCAAACCAGTGCAATATAGTTAAACAAGGTAGAGAAATCATGTAGGGCATAGTTTCTAGAATTCTTTCCTTTTTTAAAATGTAATTGATTAACTAAAAACAGGATAACATAAAATGGTTTTGCAGCATACAAAAATTGATCGTATGGAATAATTTCATTAAATGTAAAGTCTTACCTATAATTATACCTTTTTCTTATCTAGACACATGCCACTCAACTCCTAAAACCTTTGTAAGTAGCATGTATGTTTCCTTATCTGAATACAACAAGCAGATAATTTTTTGACATAGTTTCCTTAACAGATGAAAGATATTATAACATGCCAGATTGCTTCTAGAATTCTTTCCAAGAGCCAGTGTGGTGTAATGGTTATGGTGTTAGAATAGGAACAGGGAGACCCAGGTTCTTGTCCACAGAAGATCTTTGAGCCAAGTAGTCTCTCTCTTTCTCAGCTCAACCTACCTAACAGCATTGCTGTTGCACCACCTTGTGCTCCGGGATGAAAGGTGGGATGCATATTGTTACAGGTGGGAGCAACGCAACATTTATTGATGACGAGACTCTCACTGGGTCATTCTGGGAGAAGCTTTATTTGCGCAAAGGTTCAGTTAGGACTCGCAGGTCCCTGCAAAGAACTGAACCCCGATGAGAGGTTCGGCAAGCCTTTTTATCATTACAAGAGTTGTTTCTCCCCAATCCCCCCTCAGTGCCCTCCCCATGCCTTCCGTACTCCAAATTTGGTCAATTGCTGGTAGCTAAACCACAAGTCCTTGTCTTCACTGGTCGTACCTTGTTTTGGGTACATTTCGGCCTTGCTGTCTAGAGCATTGCTATCTGAGGAGGGAGGGAGATAAGAGCACTCAGCATCAGCAGAAAGGAAAGTTACAGAGAGTTACATTTAAAATGTAAAACTTCACAAAATACCAGTTTCATACAAAATATAGGATATAACAAAGACTTCTTCTCATATTTGCTTCCGAGACTTATCACTGCAAAGCCTCTAGCTAAAAAAACACTTCCAGAGAAGAGGTTCACTACTTGGTTACTAGTGAGGACTACATAACCCAAAAATGTAGGATAAAGATCAGAATAAGGTTACAAATAATTTTCCATTTGTATCCTGCCACCTCAATATCATATAAATAAATAATAGTTCCAATCTGGGTCACAATCTTCAGGATATTTAGTTGCTGATGTTGTCAGGTATCCAAAAGCTGCAAAGACTGAATTATACTGGGAACATGAAACATAAAAGCATGGACATAGGGAAACTTAGCCCAATGAAAGATGAAATGATTCAACTCCACATTGACATCTTAGGCATCAGCAGTTTGAAATGGACTGGAGTTGGACACTTTCAGACAGAAGATCATATTGTTTACTACATAGGAGACAAAAACAAAGAAGAAACAGTGTTGCTTTCATAGTTAGGAAGGATGTAGCAAAGTCAGTACTTGGGTACAGTGCAGTTAATGACTGTGTAATATCAGTTAGACGTCACTGACAACCCTTTAATATGACAGTTATTCAGTTTTTTGCTCCAATCACTGAATTGCAGAGAAGAGGAGGTTGACCAATGCTATGGTCACATTCAGTCTGAAACTGTTCGAACATGCAAGCAAAATGTGCTGCTTGTGATAGGAGACTGGAAAGTCCATGCTGGAAGTACTAAGGGCTGCATAGCCTAGAAAAGAGAAATGAAGCAGGAGAATTAATTATCAGTTTCTGCCAATCCATTTATTTCTCCATTGCTAAACACAGTCTTCAACAACCAAAACAATATATGTAAGGATATCACCAGATGGAGTACCCAGAAATCAAATTGGCTATATTATTGGTACAAGGAGGTGAAAGGATGCAGTTATAACAGCTGAGACGTGGCCAGGAACTGACTGTGGAACAAATCATGAACTGCTCATGTGCAGCTTAATCGGAAAAAAACAAAGCCAGCCATTTTCCGCAATAAGATCTTGAGCATATGCCCACCATTTTCAGGAGAATATCAGGAATCATTTTGAGATCTTGAACCTCATCAGTTGGAACTATGGAACAATATCAAATACATTCTTAAGGATGAATGTGAAAAGAGACTGCCAAAGACCAAGAAACAGAAGAAGCAAACTGGATGTCAGAACATATGGTAGAAATTTCCAAGTAGAGAAGCCAAAGCTAAAAAAGACAAAGATCTCAGGAAGGAAAACAATTTCAGAGACCTGTTAGAAGAGACAAGAAGCAGTATTACAACAACATCTGTAAAGATACTGAAGATTGATGTCAGCCCATTGAGGTAGGTCAAGTCAAGAAACAGACACCACTGGGATTCCAGGAATGCTACATATTGTTGCAGAATAGAGTAATAAAACCTTGAAACCTGCCCAGGTTTCTCTCTGCCTCATCTTACACTAAACAAAATCAAAGCAGGGTTATTTTTCAGTTTCTTTCTCATGCTTTCTTCAATCTCTGGACTATATAGTCACTTTTCCAAGCTCCTTAGCTGCTCTTTAATACCTTCCTCAAGGTAATATCTAAATTCCTTTACAAGTCCAGATGTATCATTGCAAAACAGACTGGCTCAAGGTCATCAAACAAGTGAGACAAGGCTATATACTCACTCCTTATTTATTAAACCTTTATGCTGAACATACAGTATATTGAGAGAAACTTGATTGAAAGAAGAAATGAGAGTGAGTTTTAAATTGGAAGAAGAAACATCAGTAACCTGCACTGTGATGATAACACTACTATTATAGCAGAAAACGTAAATGAGCTGGAAGATCTACTAAGGAAAGTCAAGGAGCTCAAAAAAATGGGACTAAGGTTAAATATAAAGAAAACCAAACTAATGACAAATAAGCTTCACTGGGGCTCTCCTGAGGGTTGTGAAGGGAGGGCAAATGGCGCAAGCCTATATTATAGGTAGGTAGGTAGGTAGGAGGGAGGGAGGGAGGGAAGGAAGGAAGGGAGGGAGGGAGGAGGGAGGTTGGTTGGTTGGTTGGTTGGTTGGTTTCTGGCACTCCCTGCCAGCTTCCCACAAGCAAAGTCAATGGGGAAGACAGCAGCAAGTTGCAAGTTGCTCACACTCCCACTGCTTTTTTGCTCTTGGCCATTCTGTTTCTCTGTTTAAGTAAGGAAATATCTCTGAAACGATGACCCAATGGGTCACAAGTTGTCTAGTAGTAATTATAAATCTACTTTATCCATTGTGTACACAGACAATGGTGAATGGGGATTTGAACCTGGATCACCATACCTTGAATTTGAAAACTAATATCTTGCCCAAACTCAGTTTAGAATTGTAGAACATCAGGGTTAGAAGTTACTGATACGGTAAACTGGTAAAATGGTAAGGAAATAAAGCCTTTTCCCTCAAACCAAGATTTCTTTGTAACACTACAAAGGCCTCTCCAACCATCCAAAAAGTTTTTCTGCTACTGCCTCTCTCTTCATGCCCTCACTATTTTAGCTGCTTACTGAAAGATGGCACAAAATCTGTTTGGGCCACAGTGTCCAAATTCTGGTTTATTCCTTTATGAAATCCTTTCACATGTATCTTTTTTCTTGTGCTTCATTCTGAGTAATAATCTAGCAAAGAGTCAGTCTATTTACATCCCAATTTTAAAGTGTTGAAAAGAAAATACATTTTCCTTATATATTTTAATTGTATCTTCACATTATTGGCATACCATTTTCTATTGCACTTTTCAGAGCAATTTTTCTTTTTCTTTTTTTAGTGTTTTTTAATATTTTGAACGCTGTAGTATTCAATATATTGCACTAGTTTTTGTGAGCCTGGATGGTTCTCTTATGATTCAGAACAAGAAAGATTGTGTGAGAAAAAGGAATAAATATCCACTCATAAATTGCTTAGAAGTTTATATTGGATAAGACCCTTAATTAAACATCCATAGATTTCTGTGGTCATAACCGTTTGCCTGTTGCATCCAAATTCTCAGATACCCATGGTTTGAAGTTCAAAAATTGTCATTGTGTCTGTGACTGGAATCACAAAGATTGGAGAGACCTGAATAGAATCCAAGTTATCTAATCCACAGATATGAAAGAAGACATATTTGGAAATTACTGACATGATCCAGATAGAATAGTTAAGGCATTTCCAGAGAATATGAGAATTTCCAATTATTTCATATTTTAGTGTTTTTCTGAGAATATATCTTTCCCCAGCTACTTTATTTTTTTATTTCCTTCAATTTTTTTATAGCTTTGTGATTACCTTTCACATAAATATTTCAAGATGGTCAATTTTCTTCCTTTCCATTCTTCTGTTCCTATTTGACAATTCATACCAGGCTCTTAACATGGCATCTTGAAATGTTTATATATTATTGCATCTTATGCTCCCTTAAATGGAAAGGGCTATTGATTTCCACATCCTAAAGTAATTATATTCTGGCTTCATGAATTTGCTGAGCTCAGGCATTGCTGTGTGATCAAACCAGTTTCTCCATCCAGAAATGCTTAAGTAAGCATTCTGAACTGACCTTTTAAATATATTATCTACACAAGAGTTCTGTGCAGGTGATAAATGGTGGGAAGAGTTCTTTTAATGATTTACCCATGACTGGGCACTGCTGTTTCCCATTCTTTAAGGAGTAATGCAGAGTGCTTGATTTGTCCTAATAAGGATTCCTCTTCGTTGTGTTTGCCCTAATTTCACACAAACTGATACTACAGGATGTACATTTTTTTCAGCTGGTACTTTGCTTCAGTAAATCAGTTTTCCATGAACTTGAGCACTTCTGTTCTGTACTGTAGAGAACAATTTGTGCTTAGGGATAGAAAAACTATATTGAAAAAAAGGGACTGAATCCAAAGCTATGTGGAACTTAACTCTGCATCTGTTGCTGCTTTAGACAAAAAAGGTAGCATTTTCTGCTCTTTTCCATAGTTTGGTAGTGATCCCTTGTGATTCCTTAAGCTATGAGAAACTGCATTACAGTACTGTATTTTGGCAGGAGATCATCAAGAGCCAAAATTTCCCTTTGGTATGCAAACAGGTCAGAGGAGGAGAGGGCCAGTTGGGTGTAGTGGCTAAAGGTACTAGGCTAGAAAATAGGAGGCTGTGAATTCTGGTCCTTTCTTAAATGCAGCTAGGTGACTTTGGGCTACCTCAGCCCTAGGAAGAAGGTAATGAAAAACCACTTCCAAAAATGTTGCCAAGAAAACTACAGGGACTTGTCCAGACAGTTGCCAGAAGACAAGAATGACTCGAAGGTCCCCCCTCCCCCCAAAAAAGCAAGGGGGAGCCTTTTAAAGTGAGCTTTACTCACTGAAACCAACACTCCCTAATCTCCTAACACACAGTCCTAGAAATTGTGGCATCACCCATATCACTACATCAGTTGGGCACTCTCTGCTGTCTGTTGCTGCCCTCATTATCAAACAGTTTCTTACCTCTGAATTGGGATGATATATTAAATCTGCTGCAGCTGTCAAGGGTTTGCCGAAATATTTTGCAGATGGAAAGTAGAATCATTGAGAATTGCCTCTAAAATTCAGTAGGGTGAATTTTATATTAATCTGACATTTTTCGTGACTTTTCATGTGTGATTTTGAGTTTTATTTAAGGTCTGCTGTAATATGTATATATACCAGGATATTATATTTTAATTAAACTTATGTTCCTTTGGAGACACATATGCAATTTATAAGTAAGTAAACATGTAATACATGTTTTCTGGAGCTATGATCATTTAAATTATTTTGATAGACTGTAAATTTAAATTGCTGATTTAAGAACTATGAAATATTTTTGTGTATGGAGAATGGCCAAAACAATTATTATACAACATTGGAAAAACAAATCTATACCTGATACATGTAGTCTGTCATCATATGAATTAAGGATTTTTGGAAAAACAAAAAACAAGGACTTCAGAGAAACGGTTTGGAGTTCCTTTGATCATGGAATAATCCAGCTTTCTCTCTATCCCCACTGCTTGGGAGGAATAAATTTCTATTTAACATTATTTTATTAACAGTGTTTATGAATATAATTTTTTATTAGTTTGAAGCAATCAAATATTATTTAAGAATCTATTTGTATTTGTATTGCAGGAAGCTTGCTAGATTTCCTAAAGGATGGTGAAGGAAGAGCTCTGAAATTGCCAAACCTGGTAGACATGGCAGCACAGGTAAATCTGAATGTGTCATTAATCCAAGGTATGCATGTTAAAGCAAGTGGTGCTTATTAACTGGTGTATATCATGTATTGTAAATCTAACAGGTTGCTGCAGGTATGGCTTATATTGAGCGAATGAATTACATACACAGAGACCTGCGTTCTGCAAACATCCTGGTGGGAAATGGTCTAATATGCAAAATTGCTGACTTTGGATTAGCAAGATTAATTGAAGACAATGAATATACAGCCAGACAAGGTAGGATCAGTGGCCAATATAACCTTTATTGTACCTTGTATATTATGTGCAGATAGGCATGCCCCAAAGTGGATGGCTTTCTGATAGCTACTTATTTTAAATGTCATCTGCATTTAATGTTTGAGATAAGGAATTGTTATTGCCAAGTCCAGTGCAGAAGAAGGGTATGTATCATTGTTTTATCTGTGATCTCACTGACAAATTTGGAAGTAGTAGTAGTCTCTCTCTAGTAGAGAGAGATTGTCTTTGGAATACATGGGCTTTCACTGTTGCCAGAAAAATTTCAGCTTGAATAGGGAGTGTGAAGCAACCATAAAAAAGACTTTTACATAAACAGTGGAGGACTTTCTGTTTTTGAAAAGACATGGCATGGCCATTCCACCTCTTCAGCGCACAAGAATGTTAAGTAATAATGAAGATAGTGAAAACCATAAACCTAGGCTGTAAAGAAAATAAAGGAAAAATAAAATAAAATAAGCAGCAAATTAAAAATAGCAATTAGAACAGCTTAATAACTCAAACACATAAAACAGAGTACACATCGGAAATAACTTATTACCAAGTGAACTTTCTTGGTGAAAGTTTTGTCAATGGGGGGCAACACCCCCAATTTAAAAAGCCTCTGCAGCCTTTGCACATGTGGTGGAGTAGGTATCTGGGGATGTTCTCTTATAGTGACTGCAGTTCTTTGAAAATCATGAGGAATCATAATTATTTGTACTATTAAACAGTAGGTCTTAATAGGTTGATTTGGCCAATTATGACCTCCACAAATGGAACAAAGTTATTTCCTATTAAAACAGAGTTAAAATGTATTGATTGCATTCTAGAAAATTGACCCATGCAGTATGTAATAGGAAATCTTTTCATAGTAAATACTGTAATTAGCCTGAAAAACCATCTAGGCGTATTAGAGATAGTCATAGGTACATTTTAAGTTTTCTCTTTCTATAGTATAGGCTGCATTTAAGAATTAAGAGTTTCTCTAAATATTTTCTTTATATTTAAAATATATCAATTAAATGCTTTTCTGATGCTCATAGTATCTTAATTCTAGAGGAACTGGCTCTGGCATGCATCCACTCCCCTTTTTTTTTCCATGACCCCATCACATTGATTTTTCCATTGGGGTGCAGCTAGAGGACTGGGTTGTTTATCTAACTAGCTAGTGTTCCTGCAGGGTTTCTGACACCCAGGAGTTGAAGACTGGCTGGAAAAATGTGAGGCAGGCTGGCAGTCGCTTATAGAGACGGGAAGTAAAGAGTTGAAGGTTGAATTTCAAAAACAGACTTTTCTTTTCTTTTCTTTTTCTTGCCAGTATTGTGTACTTGACATTAATTGGGCTGACTTCCTGCTCTTCCACCCCCCAAAAGCTCTCCTGAATCCTTGCAGAAATTACTAAAGGAAGCAGATGGCGTTAAGATACCCATCCCCAGCTAATTTATAGGACATAGTATTTTGAGTTCAGTCTGATTCTTTTTTTTTTTTATTGATTTCTAACAGCTATGCTGACTATGTATGAGAGCAAATAGGATTATCAACATTATTTATTTTCCATAAATCATAAGTAAGAGATGGATGTACACTGGCAAATTGCTATTTCCTAGCATGTAATGAAAGCAATTTCTGAATTCTGTCTTTAGTACCCTGCCTTATCCCAGACTTGATCTCCATGAATAAGTGATCAAGTCATGTTAAAACATTTCTGGATGTTTCCTAGAAAGACTAAAAGGTTGTACAGATGGGATTGAAGGATTAAGGTATTGAAAGGCTTTGTGTTTATATAATGGTTAATGGAATTTTCAGTGAGTGGAGAAAAGAAAGAGAATAAATTTATAGCTGGAGTTAGATAAAATAGGGGAAACACTGGATATACTGAGGATCTGCTGTGTGTTTAGGTGCTTGGGAATTTCTTTGTGTTAATTTAAGCTGTGTTTGTATTGTTCCACAGAAGTGTTTAGGTGCTTGGGAATTTCCCAAGCACCTAAACACTTCTGTGGAACAATACAAACAGACTTCTCCTAACACTGATATAGTTATAATGCAGTAATAGTAACTTGATAATTACAAACGTAAAGGAGGAGACATGCATTTTTGTCCTGTGTGTGAAATGGCAAATTGGTAGATATTGTTTAATAAAACAGGACGATCTGGTGTAATTGGAAAAATGCTTACTCAGATGTTTACTCTGATGATCCCTGCACGTGTTATTTGGCTTCTACTGTCCTAATATAGCTATAGGACAGGCATGATTTTCTAGTAATTTAAATTAAAGCCAGAGGGTAGGTAACTCAAAGAACCTCCCTAGTAAGGATGTACAAAACATTTTGAATTCAAAATGGCCATTTTAAAGAATGAAATGGACCGCTTTGAATGTAAAACAGAGGTTTTGAGCATTTTGGAAATCTTTTAAGCATTTTGGAAAAGTTTTATGCTCAAAAGAACTTTGTTTCAAGCTTGAAACACTTCCAAAATGTCCAAAATAGCCCATTTCATGCTCAAAGCAATTCTTTCACACTCAAGATGAACCATTTTTAATTTGAAAAGGAGTGATTCAAATTTGAAACAATACAAATTCAAACAACTTTGCAGATCCTTCTACCTAGGAAGTGTATAAATCTTTGTATTAATTCTTTACAAAAACAGTAACTGTTGATCAAGTTCTGATAGACATAAGAAGCTAACATGAAAACTTATTTTTTAAACTGCTGATTGTATCATTATCTTTATAAATGTTCTATCATTCCTAGATCTAAATTAGATGCATTTTGCTCTTGGTAATGATGTATGTTTTTCCCAGGTGCCAGAACCGCAACTCAGCTAAGCCAATAGACATGTATCTTTGACATCATGTGAATAGTTTGCAGTATTGAAAAATTCTTAAATTTTGTATTCTCTATCAGTCACTAGTGCCTCTTGAATTTGAAGTGACCATTTTGCTCAAATGTTCCTGCAGATAATAATGCTGTTGTTTTTATCAAAATTAATTGGTTTCCTGCTACTAGGTATATCAACATTTTTCTGGTTTCCTCTTTCAATTCATCTTTAATACCTGACACAAAACTAAATTCTCTAACAGAGCAGTAACAGGGGTCCAAAATTTGACTCAGTTAAAACAAAGTGATGCTTATTACTTTACTGACTTGAAATACAGCAAGATGATGATGATGATGATGATGGAGGAGGAGGAGGAGGAGGAACAGTGGACCACCTAGTTAGCTGCTGCAAGAAGATTGCACAAACTGACTACAAACAATGGCATGACAAAGTAGCAACAATGGTGCACTGGAATATCTGCAATAAATACCGTTTGCCTGCACGCAAGAATTGGTGGGAGCACAAAACAGACAAAGTAATAGAAAATGAAGAAGCTAAAGTGCTCTGGGATTTTAGAATTCAAACAGAGAAGCACCTGCCACATAACACCCCAGACTTAACAATTGTTGATAACAAAGACAAAAAAAGTCTGGCTAGTGGACATTTCTGGAGACAGCAGAAGAGAAGAGAAAGAACTGGAGAAAATCATAAAATATAAAGACCTACAAATAGAAGTAGAACGACTATGGCAAAAGAAAGCAATGAAAGTACCAATAGTTATAGGCACGTTGGGTGCAATCCCAAAACATCTGGAGCACCATTTGAACAGCATCGGCATTGACAAAATCACCATCAGTCAATTGCAAAAGGCAGCTTTACTTGGAACAGTTTATATCCTGCGACGATACCTTTAACACCATCAAACAACAACATCTGCCTATCCCAGGTCCTTGGGAAAGACTTGATAGGTGGACAAAAATGCCAAATCCAGTCTAAACATCTGGCTGCCTGTGCAATCAACCATAATAATAAAGATTAGATCTACACTGAAATACTTCATAGTCTAACCAAATCACAATTGCTATAGACTTAATAATCAAGAAAACAATTAGAATGCATCTGAAGTAATTGAGCATTCCTAGGTCTTGGAACATAAATAGGATTTCCATGAAGGCAAATACACTATTTGAAAATTCTGCCTTTCATTTACTTGAAAATACAATCAGAATTTGCATGGCTAGAGAGAGAGAGAAACAGAAATGTTAGCATTGTTGCTCCAAAAATTTGGAATTCAGCGTCAGATAAAAAAGTTTAAAATATGTTTCAAACTGCATCATTTATTAAAATATAAGACAAGGTTTTTCACATGAATAATGTAGAGAATAAGTTTTTCTTTTTTCTTTTTCATTCTCATGAATTAAATAGGTTTATTAGCCATTAATGCATGACAAAAGGTTTATTGGTAATTTCTGTGTTCTCTCTCAGGTGCAAAATTTCCTATAAAGTGGACTGCTCCAGAAGCTGCATTATATGGAAGGTTTACAATAAAATCAGATGTTTGGTCCTTTGGGATATTACTAACAGAATTAGTAACAAAAGGGAGAGTGCCATACCCAGGTAAGAGAAAAATGCAAATTAAAAAAAAAGAAGCAGTGTGAAATCAAACATTTTAACTGATAGATCCAAATAAGTGATATGTTCATGATACTTTGCATGAAAAACTACACACGCTGCCATTTCAATCAGGAAATGTTGATTGCTTAAGATGAATTGGATTTGAAAGAGAGCACACATGACATGGGGGTGGTTGTTGGGGATGCCTGTCCCATAAGACATTTGGAAAAAAATCCATCTTCCAAATAAATAACCCCAATTCAAGTAAAATTTATATTGCAACCCTACTCAGATTATATCTCTTCAACATTGTTTATATTTCCTAGGTATGAATAATCGTGAAGTCTTGGAACAGGTAGAAAGAGGATACAGAATGCCATGTCCTCAGGATTGCCCAATCTCTCTACATGAGCTCATGATCCACTGCTGGAAAAAAGACCCAGAGGAGCGCCCAACTTTTGAATACTTACAGGGTTTCCTGGAAGACTACTTCACGGCAACTGAACCCCAGTACCAGCCAGGTGATAACCTGTAATTTTGGGGGCCTGTGCAAACTACAGCTACCAGGTGTTCCATTTGCAGTTGACATAGGTTGAATGGCTCAAAGCTGTATCTTAGAGCACCAAATATGCTGAAGCCAGAAGATGAGAACTTCTAGAACTATGTGTCCTAAAAATCTGAATGTCTTCTCTGAACAGAAAAGTGAACACTTGGGTTTTTTTCTTAATCAAAGACTTTGAAACTGCATTGTTTTAATGTTATGTAAACTGCAAAATCTTTGTTCACTGTAAATAGTAATTCAGTGCCAATAATTTATCTTAGTGCTTTCCTTTTTTAAAAAAATGCAGAATTATGTGATTTTAACTAGTCTCCTGATTCAACTAAAGTATTATTTTCCAGAAGTGGCCTCTTTTTGTCTACATTTTTTCATGTTCTAACAAAATCAGGACCAGTGTTTGGGGGGTTTGTTTTGTTTCTTTTATATATAAAATATATGTAAAATATATACATACCTGTATATATAGTCCACAGGTGCTATAGCAAAAGGAAATTCATTTCAGAAAAGGATTTCATAATGCTGAAGCACCCAGAAAAAGATTTCCCTGGGAACATTGAACACCGGTGATGATTCTAGAACCGGTGACTGAATTTTTGGCTTTTGCCCAGCATGACTTTTTAAATTGGATTGCACTTTTTGGTTTCACTATGTACCTGTAGGTTGTTGTAAGTTTTGATCTTTCAAAACTCATGTACAGCATTTCAACAACATTCGCCAAGCGTGTGGTTTGATTTTGGGATCAGAATTAAAACAGACTTTATTAAAGCAAAAATGTCCCTGCTTGGACTGGAAGGTTGAAACTGCAAGTGCTTTCATGTATCAAAATATGTATACTGAATTTTCTGATTTTTTTAAAAGTAATAAACATTGCAACCCCATGCAGTAGTCTCAACCTCATAGCCTTTTAGTCATATCAAGATGCGTTTTCATTCATCAAGCTCAGCTAGAATATCTTTTGTGTGTGCCATTTTCCATCATTATATAGGTGTTTTAAATGTCCTGTACTGCTAATGAAATTACTTTCAATATGTCTGCAAGTGTTTCAGTAGAATTACTATGCACTTCTTTTCTGGGAAGCAGAAGGGATGCACAAAAGTATTACTTTTTCAGTTGTCTATATCAGCCTTGAATTCTTTCCTTCCTTTTTTCTAACCAAAAAGAAACAAACAAAAAAAAAACCCTGTCCTTTCTACTTTTTTTTTTTTAAATAATGCTATGATCTTAATTACATTTTGTTATTGTTTTATTTGCAAGTTTATGTTTTTTAAATGTTTAACTGTCTTAATTTAGTAATTAAAAAGAGCATTTTACATTTGGATTTTTGTTGGTTTATTTAAATCACAGGCAGATAGAGTTTGTGGTAGAGGAGGAATCTCTTTATTTGGCTGTTGGACATGGTTATTCCTTGACACTGGTGTGACTTGTCTAGATTCAACTCTAGAAGATGGTCGGACATTAAGATGTTTCCTCTGCTCTTATTCTAGAATTACATCTTTAATGTTTGTCTTTATGTTGCCATGAGATGGACTGGGGAATTGGGTGGAATTCTGTGTAGAAGTGAGTGTGTTTTGCACAATAATTAACCTGGAAACTCCTTCCAAAATAGCTGAACCAAACCAACAGTAAAATAAGATCAAGATCAAGAAGTATTCCTAGGAGCAGCCATGCAAAGCAGTGCTTCTTGGGCATTATATCAAGCATCAGTTGGCCTTCAGAGTATCACTAGGGGTCACTGGATCTTCAAAAATGCAAAGAAAGGTCTCCATTTGACAACACTGCTGTCCATCAGCTTCATTTAAAGAAACAGAACACTTTCATGTATTCTTCCACTATTAGCTTTTTGGCAGAAAGGGAAGATATATGATTTTTTTTCTCTTTGAATTTCTGTGATGTTAGAGTATAGATTACTCTTTTATTGTATATATTCATAATTTATTGCTGCTTAATTCTAATAGAAGAAACTAGGATATTTTTATTCATACAGCTCACATTATTTACTTGCCAGTAATAAGTATTATTAAATTGTTGTCTTCAGAATTTGCCTTTTAATACTCAATTGTAGACAAAGAACTTAAAACAGCTTCATAGATGCCTTTGTCTTGTTGCTAAGAAACTGGTGCCAGGACAAATGTATATATATTGTAGCCTTTATGGAAGAATAGGAATATCCACTTTAGGTAAATATGCTACCTTATTGCTGTAATTTCTAAATGTTGCTTTAAGTAGAGAAGACCAGTGGTTAGTTGTTTCATAATCTGGGGATACAAATCCTCAGTCTCTTAAATTGGAAGAATGGAAAGATTTTCTACTCTAGCCAAACATGTCACCCACTTAGTTCTTAGAGATGCATTAAGGGGAGAGATTTAGCATATCTGAAGGCTGACAAATGCTACCAGTCAAAATGCATTGTACATATATTCTGTTTTCCCCTGCTGAACTCGTTGTTGTTGTTGTTGTTGCTGTAAGAAACACATAGGAAGTACTGAAAAAAGCAAAGGAACATCAAATGGAAGGCATCGTCTGGACCACCCATAAAATGTTGTGAGTGACAGAGCAATTGGAAACTGGCTCTTGACATATATATAGTGTTGCATTATTTCACATAGATCAATATTCCATCTAGCTCTGCTTTCCCTGTAAGATCTTCTGCCTATTAAACCATTTTTAATGGTGACAAAGGTAGCATTTTTCATTCTTTGTCTCCCACTTTCAAAGAAAATGGGACAATCTATTCTGAATCAATTTTCAGCATTTAACTACAGCAGTGAACTGCCATGATTTTTAATGTGATCATAGTATGCATTTTGTTGAAGGTATTGAATACCAGACTACCACTGTGTGTATATATTTAAACTCTGTTTGACATATGGAATGATTATTTTATTGTTTTATTTATTTATTAGATATATACCTGCCACTGTCCTCAGACTCAGACCGTATAGCAATCAACAATACAATAATATTATAATAAAACATAATATAAAATTGAAAAAATCAAGGAACAATAGCAACGATAATAAACCAATGGCATCTTCTCATTCTCCATAAGCTGTGTGAAACAATTCAGGTTTTAGAAGCTGAAAAAAGGTCAGTAATGTAGGAGCCAATCTGATTTCCAGCAGGAGACTGCTGCTTAGAGGGGACATCTATGAGCCTCAGGCTTCTTCACTTCACAGAAGTGGAAACCCAAAACAAATTGTCTAGGGTTAAGTAAACTGGAGAGTCAAATCCAGCTAAGGAAAATAGTCCTGCGGGGACTTTGATGCCAAACCTTGATTAAGAGAATCCAGAAAGAAACTTTTAACTGCACTTTGTCAATATTCATTGCTTCTTGTAAAGGAATACAGAACTAACCTTGAAGAAGGAATGTAAGAATATTAAACTTCTACTTACCCTTGTGAAGGAAGAGGGAATGAGAAACTGAAGATAATCCCACCTTGATTTTTTTTTTAGAATAAGAGAATGCAGACGGAAACTTAGGCTTTCAAGAGTCTGTTATTATACCCCACAACAATAGAGTTCCAGTAGTCCTTATGGGATTTGTTTCCTGACCTGACTTACCTCAAAGAGCTGACATCAGTCTTGAAAGCCTCCTACTTTCTATTCAAAGAGACATCAACCCTCGCCTTTGATCATGGTCATTGCAGCCTATCCTTGAGGCACTCCATTGGTTGCAGAAGAACTTGCTGAAGCGTTGTTACAATTTCAACAGTGGGTATACAAGTCACAAACCTGCACAATGCCATGGTACAACTAATTCTGCATTTGGGACAGCTTGCCTCAGCTAGGAGCAGCTCAACAAGCCTGTAGCCCAACCAGTATTTCTTCAGTCATAGGAGTTTTCTGGAGAAGTTTGAAGGAGCCCAGGAGCCGTTTCTGACTTTCACGACTCATTGTAAATTGTTTAGGACATGTCAGCAAGCACAATTTTTTGGACATCATTCCAGAGTAACTTTTGTTCTGCATGCTCCAAGAAGGAGCAGCCAAATGGGCTATGCCCCACATTGAAGGCATGGATCCATTGTTGGATAAGTACGAAAACTTCATGCAAAGATTTAGAGCTGCATTTGACAACTTGGCTAGGGCAGCAAATTGGGAGATTTGCATGCTGAAACAGGGCAACCACAGAGTTTGAGAGTGTGCATCGTATTTGCAGTTATATGCCAGAGATGTGGGATAGAGTGATCTTGCTCTGATTGATCAGTTTTGAGAAGGACTTGCTGATAAACTCAGGAATAAATTAGTGAAACAAGGCATACCAGAGAACTTGGATGAACTGTTCTAAGAGTGTGTTAATTGATGGGTAATTGGAGGAGATGAGGCATGGAGGAAATAAGGGAAGGAAGCTTTACAGCCTCTCTTCACCCTTCCCCCCATAGCCTTGGACACCAGTGCTGGAGAATCCATGTTAATAGGAGCAATAAGATTCCTATCCATAACAGGAATCAGAAACAGACAAGGAGAAAGGTTGGTTTGCATTTCTACTGTGGAGCCCCAGGATACCTAGCCAAGGTTTTCCCCACTAAAGTATAGACTTCAGTTGCTAAGTGCCACACCTGTGGAACTGTAGGCCACTTAGCAAGTAAGTGCCTGAACTGTTCCAAAGCCTCATCTTTGGAAACGCTTGCAGGCTCCCTCCCAAGAGCTCAGCAGGTTTGCCCTCAGACAGTTAAGAAGAGTTTAGGCAGCTGATGACAGGCAAGTATATTTTATTATCCCTTTTATGCTTTGTACATTCTCACATGTAGAAATAGAACTCTCCATTCTTTTAGATTCAAGTTCAATAGCCAGCTTCATAGGTGAGTCTCCAGTGCAAGAATATAAATTGTCCACACAATTATTAGAGAAACCTATGCTTGTGGAAACGAACGGTGGGCAAGTTCTTCAAGCTGAGCCTATTGTGCAATTGGTAGTAGCACTGTTAGATTTGGGGAGGAGGGTTGCGTCAAGTGCTCAAAGAATTTTGGCGGCCGAGGTTAGAGCAATTGTCAAAGACTGTTGCCAGGCCAAGACTATTTCTGAAGGTCTGGCCAATTTACCCTAGCTCCTCCCTTCCCTACTGGGCATGTGGGATTCTGTTTCAATGGATTTTATTACTGATCTTTCTCCTGTACAGGATAATACTACCATTTTTGTGGTAGACAATTTATTTACCAAGATAGTTTATTTTATTCCTTGCAAGGGCTTTCCATCATCCCGGGAGACTGCATAACTTTTTCTGTACATTTTTATATACAGGGGCCTGGTCAATCATGCGATCCCAGATTGCAGCTCTGAATTTACATTCAACTTTGGAAAGCCCTATTCCACATATTAGACATTCAGATTCATTTGTGATCCAACCTCTAATGGGTCTCTAATGGGAAAACAGAGAGGGTAAACCAATTATTAGAACAGTACTTGAAATGCTAGGTCTATTATCAGCAAGACAATTGGATTGAATTGTTGCTTCTTGCAGAATTTGTGTATAACATCTCAGTACATTCCTCCATAGGCCTGTCTCTCTTTCAGGCAGTCTATGGCTACACACACACACACACACACACACACACACACACACCTTGCCCTTCAGAACTCCAGCATCTGAAAGTCCTTGTGCCTCAGACTTTCTGCAGGAGAGTCAGGCTTCTCTGATCCTTTTAAAGGAATGGCCAGATTTAGCAAAGGCTACATACAAGCAGGCCACAGATGTACACAGGCAAGATGATGCCAGATTGCACTGGGGGTATTTGGTGGGGCTTTCCATTAAGTTTTTACCTTCTGCCTGCTCATCTAAAAAGCTGGACTCAAAGTTTATTGGCCCCTTCCCAGTAACCCAGCAAATTAATTCAGTGGCCTTTTGTTTGCAATTGCCTGCTCCTATTAAGATTCATCTGGTCTTCCATTGTGCTTTGCTGGTTTGTGAGGAGCCCCCATGCCCCTTACTTTCTAAAACTTCCTCCTTTTCCCCTTTCCATACTGGTGGACAAGGAAGAATAATATGAAGTGGAATGTATTCTTGATTCTAGATGCAGGAGGAAATGTTTGGAAAGTCTGATTCACTGGAATGGCTACCCAGTGAATCTGAGAGGTCATGGGGGAGCACAACAGATGTCCGCATCCCACACCTTGCACACCAGTTTCATTGAAAATTCCCATACAAGCCTCATACCTGTAAACTGCCACAACTATCAATAGGAAGTGAGCCCCAGGACAACAAAGATTCTGTCCTTCTGACCACAATACACTCTCCAGTTCAGGTCAACAGGAAGGGAGGGGGGACTCTCCACCTCCATCTGACTGCATGGCAAGGCTGGTGACTCTGGGGAACTGCCAAGTGAGGATAGGGGAATAAGTCTGCATTGGTTCCCATAGCAACTTACTAGTGTCTTTGTGTGTGTAAGGGGAGACTGAGTGATCTTTCTGGCATGGAAGAGGAAGCAAGCAACCGATAACTGCTCTTTCTCCAAACTATAGATGGGGCCTGGCTGCTATTCTTGCCATTATGCTTGTTCTGAGAGGCTGGGGCACAAGGAAGCTCCTTAGTTATCGGGTCAGTGGCAGAGATCTAAATCCACTTCCCTTCAATTCTGTATGTCCTTTCAAGTCAGAAATGGTCTATTCCAACCTCACCAGAAGTATTCTGAAACCATGGGAAGTATTCCAAACTTTAAATAGCCCCATTTCAAGCTTGGAACCATTAGTAAGATCAGAATAGCATCAAAACGCTTCTAATGAAGCCCATCAAAACAGCCCATTTCAAGCTCAAAATGATCTGAATTTTTAAAATCTTTGCATATCTCAACTCTCCAGTACTCACCTGTTATCCTCACACTCAGAAATATTCTGAAATCATCTGGTCCAATAGTAGTCATTAGCATGACATGATTGGTTCTATGACAACCTGGGAGACAATGACCTGCCTTTGCTTCAAGAAAAATCTCAGGCCACAGAATTCGCCATTGTATAGTGTCTTGGGAAAATTAAAGCAAACAGACTAAAAACTGCAAGATCATCAGAAGTTGTCATCAAATGTAGCTTCAGTTCTGCACGGAAAGCACATTAAGCCTCATGTTTATCAGGCAGTGATGTCACTGAGTTCTTTCTATTGGACCAGAACCCACCTTCCTGCTGCTGTGAGAGCCAACTCCTGGCTTCTTCCTGCTGCAACAGTGACGTTTTATGCAACCAAAAGGTACCATTTGCACAAAATCACACGAGGAGGAAGCCAGAACTTGGTGTACTGGAAGTGCTTGCTGATGCCTTCATCTGATAGGCAGGGTGCTCAACTTACATCAGGCACAATACTGAAACAACATCTTGTAATGCCCTGTAGCCTCACGTTATATAGTTGGCAACAAAGGTGTTTCTGGAGGGAAGACTCCTAGCACTACCAGACAGAAAGTATTGTTCAGCTGTATCAACCTTTCATGGGAAGAGAAATAAATAATAAAAGCAAGGAAACTACAGGAATGTTTATGAATGAGGAAAAACAGTTGCATAATCACCCACCATTAGAGAAGACTGAAAACAGAATGAAGGAGATCCTGCAAAGTGCAAACCCTTTTAACATAGATTTTAAGAACTAAATGTTATTTCTTAAGACAATTATTTTTCTCTCCTACATGCTCATGAAACCACTTGGCAATTCCTCTGTCCCTAGAATAATTTGTTAGTATTCCCTCCCCATTTTTTTTTACCTAATTATAATACAGTCCAGGAGTGGGACTGTGGAATTGAGCAGGGAATGTTCTGGTCCTGCACCTAATGCCCTAAGGGTCGCTGAGCCATTCTTCTGGATGTCTGTGTTTACACCATAAATGTCTACAGGGAAAGGGCTTTGTGTGTATGTGCAAAAGAACTCCAGGCTATCTGGTTTCAGCTCATGCAAAGGCCTTCACATGTTCATGTGCAAAGACCACGCTTCTACAGACCTTTACCCTATGCTTATGGATGTTGGGTAGATGGATTGTGTGACATGCAGGACATCAAGGGCATGTATTCTTCCCTTTTTACTCAAGAAAGTTCATGGTGCCTGAAGATGGCTTACAATAATTTGAGCTTGGTCTCCTTACTTTTTTCTTCCTGACCTGTTAATTTTTCCTTTGGTACTATGCACACTAGTTTATAAATCTGCAGGGGAAGGTAGCTTAAATCTTATACGTGCTTTCCTGGAGCCTGTAGTCACTTAATTGGGCTTCTAGAAAGATGTACCTAAGGTAGCAGTAGTAGAATACTTTTTGGTGATAGCTACTATGACAAAAATACTTCAGTGAAAAAGTGTCTTTTGAAAGATGGATTCTGATGATAAAATATAGGTGGGAGGAAATTCTGAGGCATATGGAGCAAAGGAGGAGTAATAGGTGAAATTGTTTCAAACAACAAGTGGATGAAGTGATGAAGTGAACATTTCATCTGTAGCATGAGATTTGTGATATGCTATTCATACATGGAAATAAAAGAACCGCCCCTAAGGTAAACGTAGCCCTCATCACAGATCTATTTACCAATAGATTTACATGACCTGTTTCTGAGGTAAAACCTCCTAATTTCCTACTACTACTACTACTACTACTACTATTACTACTTCTACTTGACATGTTCAGTGCTAACAAAGTATGTAACAGTCTATTGGTCTCATAAGAATCTTTCCAGTCCCTTAATTTAAATTGTACTTCTATTGTTTTTGTTTCTACTGTATCTTTTTTAAATTATTTTTTATTGAAGGAGCTTTTCCCAAAGTAAAAACAATACAAATTTTAAAAAAGTAAAAGAAAAGTGATAAGAAATAGAAGAAAATGAAAGAAAGGAGACAAAGAAAACAAAAGATACAAAGAAGTGGCTTCTGATCTTCTTTACCGCAGTTATACATGCATTTACATTTCATCCTCTCTCTCTAAGGTTACATCATGGCTCCCTTCTTTCCATATTCTACCCTTTCTAATCATCAAACTCATAAATCACAAGTTCATTTTTTTCTGTTTTCAACAAGAAGTCCATAAAGGGTTTCCTGTCACTGACAAATGTAGTTATTGTCCTTTCTCTAATCAAACAAGTCAGTCTTGCCATCTCAGCAAATTCTGTCATCTTCACCAACCATTCCTCCATTGTGGGCATTTCAGAGTTTTTGTTTCTACTGTATCTTTTTACAAAGCTTCCTGCAGAAAGCAAGCCATGAGTTTCCTTTAATGCAACCCTTCTATACAGAAGTAAATGTAGGACTTGAAAGTAAAAGTCAGAGACAGATCTCCTTGGAAACAGACTAGCTTCTTTAGACAGGAGCTTTTCCAAAACAGCTCTGGCTCCAGGGAGTAAGGAAGCTCCAGACTGTGCATCACATTCAACCCAAAGACATCTCAATCCAGACGTCAATGTTCTCCCCAAGCTGCCAAGTAGGATACCGATGTTCTGCCTCATAACTGCAGAGCACTTTTTTTTCCCTTTGTTCTGCTTTATTAAAAAATAAAAATAAAGACAATTTTTAAAAAAAACTGGAAAACAGATGAAAAGAGTCTTGCACAAGCTGGGGAAGAAGAATATCATGATGCAAGTGTCTTTTTTTTCTTTATCTGTGTCCTTTTAGTATGGTTACTCAGGATTAACTTAATCAAGTTTACTCAGCACAGTTGCTTGTACAACTCACTGAACAATGGTCTAACCATTCAGGCTAGGTTTGCAGCGCATATTTTTTCGGTTCCGTAAATTATGGCAACATAGCCACTGTGTACTGAGCAAGGGGAAGAATCATACCGGTGACTGCCTACTTCGTGAACTTTGCCCGTTGTTGAATGCAGGCTCCAACTGGTTTCAACTGCAGTAAGGAAAGAGGTTTGCCATCCCCACAGCATGAACTTCAAAAGTCTGAACTGCCCAACAGAAAATGACATATTTTAATGTATAATATACATGTATAATAGTTGCTCATTAGGCATAATAGTTCCTCCTTATGAAAGGGGGCTACATACATACGCTCCTGTATGAAAGAACAGCACCTTTCTGCAGCCAAACATGAGAAATTCAAAGCTAATTCCCACGAAAAATGTTGACTGGAGCTTCAGAAGGGACAGCATTGTTACCATGTACAGCATCACACTGTTTGCCATCCTTCATGCCAGTGAATCCTAATTCAAAAAAGGGATCTGCTCAGAGAAGCTTGCTTTTCTATAAAATCAAGGCATCTCTCACTGGATAAAATCTAATTTGATATTAAATGCTGTTATAGTTTTGTCTTAGTGTTGCATGAAGTAGGTGGTTTTTCCTTGTACCACCTTCCCTACTACTACCTCTTTCTCCATTATTCATCCTGAAGCATAGTTTCTAATCTATCCAATGTTTGTTCTTGTTCTGTAAATCGTCATGTGTCTTCTGGATAATGATCAATGAATGGCTAATTGAAAGCAACAGGGAATAAGGAAAGCATTAGTTTGTTGCTGATCTTAATTAAAGTGATATGTATTGCTGTGGGGAAAACTTTAATAAATAGCAAGAGAGATTTTTATCATTAAGAAAGAATTAATTGGAAGTTGCTTATAAATTAACGGATTGTGTTCACTCTTTTGTTTGTATCTGGGAGTGTAACAAACCCGGGTGGGGGGCGGTTACCCCTTGAAAGGATGATTTAGCTTTTCAAGGAACATATAAAAGAGGCTGGAGGATACAGTCATGTTTTAGTTATAGTGAAGCTGTAAAGAAATGACCAAATACTGTATATACTTTTAAACATTCCTAAGTACTACTTCTATAGAAAGGGCCACTCTTTCAATCTTATCAGTAAAATCTTTACTTCGATGCTAGAGACTCACTGAGATGAATGGAAATTATTTCCACAAACACTGTGGAACCACATGTAACTTAGGAACCACAGTTGGCTGGAGATACCACGTCCTAAGCCAAAATCAAACAAACTATGTATTATGGCTTACTATAACATGTGAACAATCCCCTTTATTTCCTTCTACACATACTTTGCCCTCTCTCTCTCTCTCTCTCTCTTTCCCCATTTCCACTCCATCCCCATCTTTCAACTTTATCCTCTCATTACAGCATGGACAATAGGGATCAATTTTTTATGCTGATAGACTAGGACTGCACTGAGAGGTTGTTTCCTGAGAAACATGTTGATTAATAGCCAGAACTTCCTATCTATTCACTAGATCAATTCATGAAATATACCACCTATCCCTCTGCAGGATCTTTGGTTTTACTTCCAATGGTGCAGTCAAAGATGTACATGAGAACATAGCTCTTGGGTTTTTCCCAGGGAAGTAGAATGACATCATCAGCCAGAGGGATGGGCAGATCTAGCAGTCAAAGTTAAGAACCATTATAATGGCAGCCAGACAAAACATGCTTTATGACTATGCTTGTTCCAGTGAAGTGCCTGTGAGCACATACAAGATACCCCCGTGTCATCATTGACTGATTAGCTGCAGACATTCCTCAAATATCCAGAATTATGAACAGGGCTTTCAAATAGACATGAGCTTCAGAATGATTCCCCCACCACATACAGAAGCAAATGAAGGCAGGCATGGTTCAAATAATAGGTAAGCAGAATATCATATGGATATTCTAGGATCTAGGATCTTATCTCGGAGTATGCTAGATTGCTTGACCTTAACAATATTCCTTCTTCTTCCACCTTTTCTTCTCTTACCTAATATGACGTTCAGCTTCTGTTTGTTTCCAGCTAAAGCAATATAACTAAGATCCAAATTAAAGCTGAACAAAATCTACCAGATGTAAGCAGAAACAAAGTTTGTCAGTTTATTTAATATTCACATCATTCCTTTTCACGCCTTTTGCTGCCTACAGACATTATTATTCTATTAACATATTCTTCTGTTTTCTTATTCTTCTGTTATGTTTCATTCCATTCCTAACACTTGATTTTCAATTTTGCTTGCAGAATAATTTTGATTATGAATTTTGAAATTTGCATGCTAAGAAATAATCAAGTAGCCTCATTCTTGCTCTGTGGCCTGTCATGTTTGTAGAAATTCAGCCCATTCTCTGGGCCAGCCATTTTTTAGTCCAAAACACACATGCTCTCAGCCTTTGCCATCTTGAAGGACTTCATCTACCATCACCTTCTCCAACATGGAGTCCTTCAGAGTTATGTACTTCAGTTCCCACAATCCCCAGATAAATGAAAATACTGACACCTTTGGAAGGTTCCAGATTAGAAAAAGACACACTACGATGTGTGACCATGTTAAGAAACTGATTTTTTTTCAGAAATAATTCCTGATTTCTACAGAAAATTCAGCGAGGGAAACAAAAAAGTGCTCATCAGCCTCAGCAATATTCCCTGAATCTAGAGACAATTTTTATACTCAGAGGTAGACATAGGCACAATACACATGCACACACACTTAATACATAGACAAAGAATCATAACTGCAATTTTATTTGAAATAAGGAAGCTCAGCCATACTGTACTTTGCAGTTGCTATCAGATCTATCCGCAAAATCTGGACAACCACTAGATGGCAGCAAAGAATTCTGGCAGCCTAGTTCTAACTATCTCAAGATCTGAGTTTCCCTGAGTCATATAAAATTGCACAAAATATATTTCCGTATGCGCATGTTCTCTTGCCAACCAGAAGCTACTGCACAGAATACAAAGCAATCAGAAACCCCAAGCGACCCACTTCCTGCTCTCTCTATATACTTGTACAAAGATAAAAATTTGCACTATCCAACTGAGTTAGGTATAATTACATGTCATGAACAAATGCTTGTGGGACTTGGGCAACATATGTAACTAGTTTTCAGTCATTGCCTCAATACAACCAGAAAGATAGCTACCACCACACCATTTCTGCTATCAGTTCCCACATGGCTAGATACAATCTAGTATATGAATCCCATCCCCATATAAATGCCAAATCCGTTAGCATTCACACATTAAAATATTATTCCTTCTCAGTGTCAGGACATTCGATTCCCCAGATCACACAAAGCTAGCCGATTCATAAATATAAAAGTCAGCTACTTCTACTGCATGAACATCTGATATGCATTTCCCTCAGGAAGGAAGGCAGGCTTAAAGCTACTAGTTACTTTATCAACTCACTATAATACATCTGTTCTTAAAGGCACTCATTATACTGATTCCAAGAGGGTTTAAACTATCTCTATTTTATGGGGGGAGGCAGCAAATTAAAAAGCCAGGAAGTAGGGAGGAACATGACCATTTCCGGATATACTTTGAGGTGGTTGGGGAGGCTAAAAACATGGGCACTAGCCAACCAGCCCAGCGATCTTATATTGAGTGTTGCTGACATTAAGGTGAATGAATTGATTGTGATGGGATCATTGGGTCAACCCTGTTGTGTAGACATGGCCAGAAACTATCTCTACCAAATCCAAATAAAAGCATGTTTGGGATTTGCAGTTATATAAATTGTATAAATTTGGATTACACTGTTATCTGATAATGCAATTATTTGATAATAACATGCTTCAAGTCATAGTAAAGACAGTACTTGGAACAATGTTCGTCAGTATAGTCACTGACCAAATAATATCAATTAGATGTCGTGGACAACCATTTAATATGATAGTTATCCAGTTTGTGCCCCAACCACCGATGCAGAAGAGAAGGAGATTGATGAGTTTTATGGTCAAGTAGAATCTGAAATCAACAGAACATGTAAACAGGATGCACTGCTTGTGGTTGGAGACTAAAAAGCCTAAACTGGAAATTCTAAAGACACAGTTGAACTGTATGGCCTAGGAAAAAGAAATCAAGCAGGAGAACAGCTCATTAGTTCTTGCCAATCCAGTGATTTCTTCATTGCAAATACAGTCTCCAAACAACCAAAATGACACCTATTTATCTAAACATCACCCAGACAGAGTATACAGAAATCCAGTTTACTGTATTATTGATACAAGACAGTTGAAAGCTCAGCTATAACAACAAAGACATGGTCAGGGTTGACTGTGGAAGAGATCATGAACTGCTCTTCTACAAGTTCCAAGTCAAACTAAAGTGGAAGATGAAAGCCAAGTAGCTTCCATGATATGATAATCTTGGGCATACATCCACCATATTCAAGGAGATTAATCAAGAATTTCTTTGAAGCTCTGAACCATGTTGATAGGAGACCAGAAGAACTGTGGAATGAAACCAAAGAAGTTGTCAAGAATATGAAAAGAGACTGCCAAAGATCAAGAAACAGAAGCAACCAAATTGGATTGTTAGAATGGATGGTGGAAATTGCCAAGAAGAGAAGCCAAAGTGAAGAAAAACAAAGGTCTCAGGAAGAATCTTAATAAAGAATTTCAGAGAAATGTTCGAAGAGACAAGAAGCAGAATTACAGTAACTTCTATAAAGATATTGAAGATGGAAACAGACACAGGAAAAACAAAAAAAAGTCTTCTCTTAACTGAGAAGGAGGTTCCAATTCTGAATTGTATGCTAAAGAAGGCCAATAGACAAACAGTGACTGATTCTATGAAAATCATACAAAGATGGAAGGGGTATATTGAAATTCCGTATAGTAGAGATGTCAATATCCAAAATATTATAGAAGTTACTCCTATTTACATGAACCTCTAGTACTAGAAGATGAAGTTAGATCAGCCCTCCAGTCATTGCCAAGTTGGAAGGCTATAGGAACTGATAGAATATCTACAGAAATATGGCAAGCAAAAGAAGAACAAAAGAATAATAGAAGAACAAAGGTTCTAACCAAACTATGCCAGCAAATCTGGAGAACAAAACGATGCCCAACGGATTGCAAGAGGTCAGCCTACATACCAATACCAAAGAAAGGACACTTAACAGAGCATGCAAATGATTGCACAATATCTTTCATTTCACATGCTAGCAAAATAATGCTTAGGATCATCCAACGCAGATTAGAGCCTTATATGGAAAGGGAGATGCTGGATGTTCAAACTGGCTTTAGAGAAGTCTGAAGGAACAAAAGAAATTATTGCTGATATACAATAATTGAGAAAGCCAAAGAATACCCCAAAGAAATCAATAAGTGCTTCACTGATCACAGAAAGGACCAATTGTGTCAACCATGTCAAACAATAGAATGTCCTTAGGAAAATGGGAATCTCAAATATCTCATTGTCCTCATGCATAACTGATCCATAGGACAGGAAGCCACAGTCCAGATGAAACATCACAAAACAGATTGGCTCAAACTGGTAAAGAAGTGACAAAGCTGTATACTCTCTTCTTATTTACTCAACCTATATGCTGAATATATATTGAGGGAGGTTGGATTGGAAGAAGATGAGTGTGGTTTTAAAATTGGAGGGAGAAACATTGATAATCCGTATTATGCCGACGGCACTATTTTGGTAGGTGAAATAGTAATGAAAGTCAAGGAACACAGGGAAAAAATAGACTAAGATTAAATATGAAGAAGGCTAAACTAATGACAACAAAGGCTTCTCCCTTTTAGGATCAATTATCACCAGTAAAGGAAACACCAGTCAAGAAATACCCTGTACTGTATACTAGCGCTTGGTAGAATAGCAATTAAGGCCTTGGAAAAAATATTCAGATGCTAGATTGTGTCTACAACTACAAAGATCAGAATCATACAGGCAGTGGCTTTCCCCCTGCACTGTATGGAAGAGAAAACTGGACTTTTAAGAAGCAGGATAGAAAGAGTATTGACATTTATGAACATTGGCGTTGGAGAAAACTGAGAATGCCATGGAGAGCCGAGAAAACAAATAAATGAATCATCAAACCAATCAACTCAGAGTTCTCACTTGAGCAGATATGACCAGGCTCAAATTATCCTATTTTGGACATAATATGTGAAGATCCAGCTCCCTTAAGGAGTCCATAATGCTGGGAAAAATCAAAGGAAAGGAGACAACCATCAGCAAGATGGACGGGCTTGACTTTAGTGGCAATGGGTACATTGTTAGAAGACCTGAAAGGCCACTTTGGGGGCAGATCATCCTGGAAAGAGTCTTTGTGCTTACTACGAGTCAACACCATTGATGATCAGTCTATCAATGACCAAGAGACACAAATGAGTTCTCTATCACAGTGTAACTTGAATCCAAGCACCAGAACTTTCATTCTATCTGGCAAGCGTGCCTACCGGCAAGAGCAATATAGCTGCGGAAATCTGAAACAAACCACAAAGTATATCTGAATGCTTTCTCCTAGCTTTTAGCAACTAACATTTGTTTTCTCTGCTATATTTCCTCCATGGGAAAAATAGAGGATACAATACTTTATGTCAGTGTCACAGATCTACCTAGTAAAAAGTGTTTTTTCTCTGCCTTCAATAATTTGTTGTTGTTGTTCAGTCGTTAAGTCGTGTCCGACTCTTCGTGACCCCATGAACCATATTGCGCCAGGCCTTCCTATCTTTCACTGCCTCCCTGAGTTGGCTCAATTTCATGCTCATTGCTTCAGTGATGCTATCTAGCCATCTCATCCTCTGCCGTCCTCTTCTCCTTTTGCCTTCCATCTTTCCCAGCATCAGGGTCTTTTCCAAAGAGTCCTCTCTTCACATTAGGTGACCAAAGTATCTGAGCTTGAGCTTCATTATCAATCCTTCCAATGAGCAATCAGAGTTGATTTCCTTTAAGATTGACTGGTTTGACCTCCTAGCAGTCCAGGGGACTCTTAAGAGTCTTCTCCAGCACCACAGTTCAAAGGCATCAATTTTTCAGCGTTCAGCCTTCTTTATGGTCCAGCTCTCACAGCCATACATTACTACTAGAAAAACCATCGCTTTGACTATGCGGATCTTTGTCGGCAAGGTGACGTCTCTGCTTTTTGATATGCTATCTAGGTTTGCCATAGCTTTCCTCCCAAGGAGCAAGCGTCTTTTAATTTCATGGCTGCAGTCTCCGTCTGCAGTGATCTTGGAGCCCAAATAAATGAACTCTGTTACTGCTTCCATTTTTTAACATTGTCCATGGGGTTTTCTTGGCAAGGATCCTGGAGTGGGTTGCCATTTCCTTCTCCAGTGGACCACATTTTGTCAGAACTCTCTGTCATGACCTGTCCGTCTTGGGTGGCCCTGCAGAGTATAGCTCATGGCTTCACTGAGTTACACAAGCCCCTTTGCCACGACAAGGCAGTGATCCATGAAGGGGCCTTCAATAATTACTACCTTATATTTTGTGCTTCCTCTCAGGAATTAACTTTGCTTTCAGGAAGATTAGTTATTTTACTTTATCTCATTTTCCTTTTTTTAAATAAAAAGGATATGTTATTTTGAAGTAATAGCAACAAGAAGAATATGGGCAAAAAGAAGAAGTGTTACAGATGGAGTCAGGAATTATGATGCCTTTAAAGCTATAGAAGCAACAACGAAAAAAAAAATGTTGATTACTTGGCACTCAAAACCGAGAAATCCATAAGTAAAACTAATAATAGAACAAACCCGACTGTCAAAACAATATGAAGCTTTAGAATTGGACTTACAAATGGAGATTGAGAATGACAACTGTTGGATCTCTCTTTCTCTCTTTGGGAAGGATCAAACTATCAGAATTATTTTACAACAGTTTCTCCCGTTGAGGCTTCTGCCTTCTCCTCACCCTCAGCAATTCCAACATCTGCAAAGGAAGGTGACGATGAACATTTGACAAATGAGAGGGCCTTGGATTCTATATTTCCATCCTCTTGTCAAGAAAACTGCATAGTGCATCCAGGAAGTTACCAGAACAGGACTCAAGTTTGATTTGAAGGAGACTTGACTTTACATGTTCATCCAAAGAAATGGGCAGGAGTGCAACAAAAACTAAATGGGATTATCTAAATTGAAGTGTACATTCAATTCAATAATTTCAGTCTGTGTGATTACTGTCCATGAATTTAATCATCTTCCTCTTTTTCCACATTAGAAATCAAAGCCAACCAATAACAGCAGAGGTACATTAATAAGGAAGGCTGCTGATTTTTCCTCCACCCTGGGCAAAATAGAGAATCCATTTTTATTTCTCAGGTTTGGAACTGATGACGGAAACACCATGGCGAGGTCTTGCTAGGAAAGTGACTAGTCCTGAATAAGTAGTCCAGCCAGGTATGCAAACATATTATTTAGAGACATACGTACCCATTCTGCTGTTCCTTTTTGGAACATAGACCCTAATCTGCTTTCATATAATCTCGACTTTGCAGCATCTATTTATTTCATTTTTTTCTTCACTGAGGACTGACTAATTATTAGAGGCATACAAGGCATATAGGCAACTTTAAAGCAGGTGTAACATAATTAATAAAACAAAGTAAATGGTCCCATTCTTCTTCTGAAAAAAAACATGGGGCGGGGGGAATCGGAACACCCTGGCTGCTTGTATTGCATCCTCATTGTCACACTGCTGTCAAGCATCTCTCCCATGTTAGTATGAGTAAATTTATGTAGTATCAGTGTGTATATCTTAGCAAGGGGCAAGACCTATTTTTTCCCACAGCATCAGGTCTGGGAGGCAGGCAGGGCTGAGAGAGAGGGAGACTGTGGGTGAACTAGAACCTGGGGCTCCCCACTCTCACTTCCACACCTTAACCACATCACACTGCCTTT
Organism: Liasis olivaceus; assembly: GCA_030867105.1. NCBI lineage: Eukaryota > Metazoa > Chordata > Lepidosauria > Squamata > Pythonidae > Liasis > Liasis olivaceus. Next base: position 233,461,410 of record CM061349.1, on the reverse strand, counting down.
CTGCCACCCTGGCTGCCAAAAGATTAACACCTCTTCCTTTAAAGCACTGTTTTTCAACCTTGGCAACTTTAAAATGTCTAGACTCCAACTCCCACACATCTTAAAGTTGCCAAGGTTGAAAAACACTGCTTTAAACAGTGCAAGTCACATTTGTTTTTTGTTTTTTTTTGGGGGGGGGGGGGAAGGTGTTGTTATTTTAAGTTTTAGACATTTTAAAAATTATATTCAGTAATAGGGCTGTTAGATCCAGGCTGCAAACTTCCAGATGAGGACTAGATGGCAGTGTAGTTTTCTGAATCTTTTTGCTGCCACCTCCTAGCCTTGCAGATTTTTGCAATCAGAGCTGGTAGCTTTCATATAGAAGCCAAATTGTACCAGATACTTGTAACCTATCCAGTTATAGGTTATAGAGGGCAACAAACCTTTGCACCTCTGCTTTTTAATGGCAATTTTTCATGAGGACAGACTGCAACATTGCCAACAATGCCCATCAATGTATATTACCGGCGTTCACATCTGTCAGATCCTAATCAGAAAACCCTCATATCCGCCGTTAAAAGTGCACAGTAGAGGGATCAGTCAGCACCTGCTTAACTTTTCCTGTCCTGTTCCTAAAGTGCACGACAGGGGACAGCTGTGGTTGCGCGCGTGCGAAGTGCCAAAGCAAACCTGGACGCCCCATCTCGTTCCCCCTTCCAGTTGAGAGCGAAGGAAAACAACGTCGCCGCCCGTCAACTGCTACCTCCTTCGGTGCTATCAGACGCACTTCCTCTCCTGACAGCCCTCTGGCTTTTTCAAAATGAGGCGTCCAACTCTTGTTTTTCCGCGATTTGCATAAAGAGATCTACTTCCTGGTGCAGAGCCTGTTCAGCAACTTACCTGACACGGCCCGGGAGAGGAGAGGAGAGCAGAAGAACTCGGGGGGGACAATTTGGGGAGAAGAGGAAAGAGGAGAGTCCAGGCCAGGGGCCAGGCTGGTCTGCCCTGCCTTGCTGATCACCTTTGGGGTCTAAGGTGAGTTGTGAAAAATTCTCCTCGTTTACCTGTTTGGCGGTAGCTGTTGACCCACTTTTTCTCTCTTGCTCTTCTTTTCTCGGCTGGGGCCTGGCTCCCTTTTTGATTGCTGATTTACTCCCGCAGCAAAATGGTAGAGAGGGAGACCTTGGTCTCTGCGCTTATCTCAGGCCTTAATGGCACTCTGGAAATGCGGGCGCTGTGATTCGGGTGCCGATAAATCTGTGTCGTGGTCTGAAAGAAGGCTAGGAGGCCCAGCTGCAACAGGGTTTAGTTGACGTAGACTCCACGTCCTTGGCTGGGAGTTTTAGATGCTTGACTGATCACTGCCATCAAGCCGGTGGCCCCCAGGTAGATTTTCTCCAAAAGGATCTGTCCCCAGCCTGCTTCTCTTACAACTTACAGGAGGATAAGTATGCTCTGCTTAAAGGTAAAGGTGTCTTTATGTATGAAATATCCTCCTAAGTATACACCTAGTGTAGATTATGTTTTTTTCTCTGATTTGTTACCAAAATATTACTCAAGAATGAACTTGCAACCATATCTCCTTGAGAGGTTGGTGACATTTTGACAATGTAAATATATCACGTTTAGGATTGATTGATTGATTTGTTGGATTTGTTATGGCCACCCAGCTCCAAGAAGACTTTTAATACACATATTAAAAACACAACTAAAACACAACTATGGCCACCCAGCTCCAAGAAGACTTTTAATACACATATTAAAAACACAACTAAAAACCACTTGACTGGAAAACAAAATAATAGATTGCATTTTTTAGTGATGTGCACAAGGTTTTCTAGTCATAAATTCTTTTACCACTTAAAATTAAAAAGGAAGTTAAGCCTCGGGGTATTAAGTAAAAAGTAAGTCCCCAGTGGTCTGTCCCTATTAGATGGGTATCAGGAGCAGGACCTTCTTAGTGGTGGTGCCCTGGTGTGGCTTTTCCAGCTCTCAGCACCTTCTTTCATCAGCCATGCTGTCTGAGACTGTTTGGCACAACTTCAGGGCAATTCTGTATTCCACTACTTAATGCTTAGGGCTGTCAGCTATTTCTGTGAAAAATCCCAAATTGACAGTACAGTAGCTGAAATTAGAATTAGATAAAAGGGAGTCTCATTTTGGCCTGTGTGTCTCTTTTTATACCCTAATTTAGGAAGAACGCTTTTGTTGAAAAAGCCCGTAGATCAAATTGCATTTCTCTCTCACATGTATTCTGTTGGACACTCAGGCTGGTCCTGTGGTCTGCCCCCTCCCCATTTCCTAACCGTGGACTTGCCTCTTATTTAACAACGTGGCCTTTGAAGCTGGAATCTACCTAGCTTGCCATGTGTTACTCCACATTCTTCTCCTCTACTGTCAGAAAAGATATAATCAAAAGCAGAGGGAGTTTTGTCAGGCTTGTTCTTTGGAGATTTTGTAGGCTGACACATGCCTTTAAAAGGGAAAGTACAGAGATTTCAATGAGCTTAGAATTGTCTTAAGAAATGCACAGACAGTTGGAGCACAAGAGAATCTGGTTTTCTTCTTCTTCTTCTTCTTCTTCTTCTTCTTCTTCTTCTTCTTCTTCTTCTTCTTCTTCTTCTTCCTCCTCCTCCTCCTCCTCCTCCTCCTCCTCCTCCTCCTCCTCCTCCTCCCAAAATGCTGACCGTGATTGGATGTGAATTAGAACTTAATATGGACTCGTTCAGGGCAAATTACCCAAACAAATTATCTTATTTGACTCCTCTCCCCTTTCCCACTTGACAGCCTGATTGGATTCATTATCCAGCAATCATTTAAATGTGTACACTGCTGCTGTGTGCTGGTATTTGAGCCAAACAGAAACAGCTCCCCCATCCCTGGAGTTTCCTCTGCCTTCAGCCCTGCTGACAGGCCAGATGCAGGATTCACAGGAATGCCTCAACAGCGGGGCCTTTTTGCTTGCAAGAGGGTGAAATTTCTGCGCCTCAGTTTACTGAAGGCCTTCAGGATTATCTGCAGAAAGACTCTTGAGTTGTGTCATTCTAGACAAGGAAAGGAAAAGTCAAATTAAAACAAAAGGGCGGTTAAATAATAGAGAATACTATTGCTTCCTTGCTCAGATATGGCAGGTTTTACAATATACATAAATGTAACTCCAACATTTTTTATTATATTTCAGAACTAGGTATCTATGGACTCAATAAACAAATAATATCTATTGCATTCTTCATTTTTGTTTAATTTTGTAGGAGTTGGAGAATTGTAAGATGACTGAAGGAGTAGAAATGAGAAAGTGGGCAATGCAATAAGAAGACATATGCTTTTTTTCTTTCTTTATGTTTTTTAAATGCTGCAGCTGTTTGGGACAGGATGAGATTTAGCCTGTTACTTTAGAGACTCAGGATATTTGGCTTATTTTATGAAGTTTCATTGAGGGGTGAATCTTTATCCTGCAGACACAAATACATTTTAAGTCTTTATTTCTAAAATTGGGGAAGTGACTGATATTAAAATCTATAGAACTCTTGCTATCTTAGAACCATTCTCAACAGTTTTTCCTCTGAAAAAAAGTTAAAAAATTAAATTGGATTTGTTTCAGTTCATTATTGAATTTTTCCCTTTATGCAACTGAAGAGTGAGCAAGGTTTGAAGAAATACTTCAAGTCAGCTCTACTGGAACTCATTGTTATTCTTACAAACTTGGCAAGAAAATTAACCATGAAGAACACGTGCTTCCTCAAATGAAATGCATTGATTTTTGGACCACAGAGCTGCACAGGTCAGAATGGAGAAACTAACACTCCATTTATTAGGATCTTAAGCCTGGAGGTTTTCCTTCCCTGACTAATGGCAGCTTGTGTGTGGTGTGGGTGACTGGGGGAAAAGAACTAGTTGGTCTAGTGCTACAGTGCAAAAATAGAGTAGACCCCTCATCCACCTGCATGACAATCCATTGTAAATCGGGCATCATGCAGCTGCTTTTTTTCATATTCAGAAGATTGAAATTAGAAGCTTCCATAGCACCTCAAAGTGGATATCTCACTGATTTTTATGGTACTGTAGAGGCTTACTGTTTCTGATAGAAAAATGCATGTGTAAGTTTGAAGTTGGAAATTTAAATAGTGATGAGTATTGTAGCCATATATTACAATGAACTTAGTTACAAAACCACAATCCAGGCCTACTGAAAGAACAATAGCTAATATAGTATAATTTTTTTATGTCTCCTTGGCTTAAATTCAAAGACCATCCTGTTGACTGAAGATGAGCAGGCTGTGAATTCTGAGGGTTATGGTTCCCAAACGTCTGAAGAATTCTAGATTGAAGAAAACTGGTTCAAAATTTGTTGACTACTTGTTTATTTAAATATTTATCACTCAACCTATGTCAGTAGATCTCAGAGCATGATACAATTAATCAAAAGCAATAAAGAGTAAAACAAGCATTGCTTAAATGGGATCACCTATCTCTTTCTTCAGCCATTTTAATGAATGGAAATTAGAAATGAGCATATTACTGTGGAAATAAATATTTTTCTTTTTTACTCTGTCTTTGAATGATGATCATGAAAGTTGCTTATTTTTGTTGTGATCTTTTTGTCTCTTTTTCCCCCTTAGCTACCATTTGTACTTGGTACCTATTTCCACAGATTTCTTACAGAATATTGAAATGATGTCCCTACAAGGTTAGTGTTCTTGTATCACCATTATGCAAAGTCATTTATTCAGACTGAACCACTGCAAATAAATTGTATCATGGTTGTCTAATTTGAATCACATGAAATATATCAAATCCATTAGAAAATTTCAAACTCTAAAACCTTTGGGGGAGGTTTTGCTGACTCAGGTCCCTCCATTGATTGGCTAGGTCCTAAGGACTGGGTGGAAAGCAAAAAGAATTGTGGTGAGGGAAGCAATCAAAGCTGACTGTGACACTCCAAATTCTTCTTTCGGGCATCTAGGCCAGGTGTTTGCCAAGTCAAGCATCTCCTTAAAATATTCCCATAAATTCCCAAATTATATAATACATTCAGTCAATCGCAACCTTATCTCCCAGATGTGTTGCCTCTATTAGATTTCTCAGCCTATTGCTGGGGGCACATCTAGAGGGCATCCAAACTGGGGAAGATTGAATTAGATATGGAGTACGTTTATGCAGAGCAAATCATAAAACTATTTTATACTGTATATTTTTCTCCATTTTAGGTGCTACAATGGGTCGAAGTATACCAGTTGAAGTGGATGAGACTACTGACTGGTCTCCATTTCCAGAACATTCACTGAAAGAAGCTTTGAACCCTTCTGCAGAAATTATAAATAAGTCAATGCCCATGGGATCTTATCCATCTCAAACATCTCATCAGATGGTTGGGCAGCTAGGATTCTATAAGCACCTTGATCATGTCAGTTATAATAACGGCATATTAGAAACATATGGCCACGGTCTTCTACAAGAAACCTATGATTCTAGAAGAGAGAGATTTCCTGGCCCATTCAGCAACTCAACAGACCACTCAGGATTTAATCATTTGCCTCAAGACAAAACAAACGAGCTGTTGAGGTCTCACCCATCAGCTGATTCTCCTGACATTGGGCACAGTTCTAGTAATTTGCAAAGAGGTTCATCTGAAACATCCCAGTATTCACTTGGTGAAAGTCAGGAAAATGCAAAGCCAAATTGGCAGCAGGATAATAGGGTGCCAATAGACCTAAGGACAGAAGATGCAGGATATGATTCTCAGCCTCAAGATCCTCTGGGCATTGGACAACCTGAGCCTCCCTTGTCCTTTACTTCTGTTTTTAACCTGCAAGACCTTCCAAAGCCTCTGATGTCCAGAGAATATCCACAGATGGACTCTCAGTCATATCCTTTATTTCCACAAATGCCCCATCCTTATATTTCACCACATGCTCAGCGGCATCCAAGATACTACAATCGTAATATGTACTGCCAAAATCCATGTAAGTTCATTAGACATAAAAGGGGTTTCCCTTGCCATACATGCATTTGCTAATAGCTGTATTTTTGTAAAATGGTTGTCCTATTGGCTGGGTTCATGTCATATTAAACTGTAATGTTATAGTTTATTTGGTTTGGTTTAATATATTGTATGAACTCACTACTGCAGCCTTAATTAGGTGATTCCAGCCAACGGTAGATTATTAAATAAGCTGCAATTAAGAAAAAATCTTAATGTGTAATGTTACTATATTTAATGCCATGCACAGTTTAATGAATAGAGAATTTAATGAATAGCAAAGGAATCCAAAGCACTTCTTCCAAATTGTTTTTGAAGCATGCACAGCCTTAGTGAGTTCTTTGATGTAGATTAGTGTGTTGTTCATGGGGTTTATTCAGTAAAATGTGAATGAATAAAACCATGGCTTGGTGCAGTGTATGCATCCAGTTTGATCACGCCATTATACCACCTATTACCTGTTATGGAAAGGTGTCTCATTTATGCAGCAATCTGAGTTTTTATTTTCTCTTATGCTTAGATGGGCAAACACCCTATCAACATTTTGCACATTCACCTCAAGTGCAGCTTCCTCTTCCTGGACCTTGTGTAAGAGTCATCCGTCCTGCTCAGCAAATAATCCCACATTATTCTAGTCCACACGGCCCCAACTGTAACGAAGAAAGGCTGCCCCAGGGAGAAAGCTCCTCCGAAGGACTTCAGAGATTTCAGTAAGTATTTTCTTCTTTCTTTTTCATAATATTTTTATTAAAGTTTGTTTGTATGTATGTATGTATATGTATGTATGTATACATATATATATATACATACATACATACTAATACAAAACTGAAAGAAAGAAAGAAAGAAAGAAAGAAAGAAAGAAAGAAAGAAAGAAAGAAAGAAAGAGAGAGATGACTTCCCCTTCCCTCCAAACAAGTATATGCATTAACAGTAACTTAACACCTTCTCTAATATTACAGAAAAAGCCCTCTTCATCCCTTTCTCATCCCTAAACAGTAACCTAATTATAAAAAGTATTCAACAATCAGTCTAATCAGCAAAAGCATTAAGAGTGCTAGTGATGATAAACTATTTTAAGCTTAAACAAATAAGTCTATTTTGCATTTTAACTTCTAATTCTTTTCTAAAAAATTCAGTGAGTATTTTCCAGGCTTGGAGCTTATTTCATTTTTTGCAGGCAAAGCTAATGATGACAATTGTATCATCATATGTGTATGGACAGTATGCTAACCTCTGCCTGGATAATGCCAACACATATATTGCCATCTCACCTGGTCCTATAACCAAGGCTGATGGCTCATCTAAGGCTAAATATATAGAAATAGATTCCATTTCTGGTTCGCATGAATCAGAATTTCAAACTAATGACTAACTTAGTCATTATTTGTTTCAAATGCCAGTGAACTCTAACCAAAAATGGCTGCTTCAGATTCAAACAAGCTTAAATTTATTTAAGCCACTGACTTTGGGTAAAAGAGTGCGCTGGAATGGGCAAAATCACAAATTCATTGACAATAACTAAGTAAAGTGGGTTATGCCATTTCACTGCTAGTGACTTACAGCATCACTTGGCCATCATTGATGAGATATAAAGACTGTCATTATTGTTATTTTAACACAACACCAGTTGGATGACCAGTTGGATGACTCTTGAAGAGTCATTAGTGGAGAAATGATCTTAGTATATCATCTGAATGTTCTGTGTGAAACTGCAAATCTTTTCTTCTCTTTCTGTAAGCTTCTCTTCTCGTCTCAAGAGTACAGTACAGTAATTTCCTGCTGTGAGGTTATCTAACAAATGTATATACGGCCTAAAGTGATTTAAAGTCTCCCAAATAATTTCACTGAGGCAAATTGAGTGGTCTTCCCAGGCTGAATTGCCTTGTTGGTATGAATCTCTGATGCTTCTCACAGGCCTCTGACTTCTGGCAGAGAAATGAAACAATTCCTATGCACTTTGCTTCTCTTCCAGGTTCAGTAATTTCATGCCTTTCTCCTTGTTCATCTTGTTAGCTTCCCAGGCTTCCTTGATGTAGTGCTTCTCTTATCCTACCTTCTCAGATTACTCACCCAGAGCTAACTTCAGTCTAGTAACTAGACCAATGAAGAGTCACTAACACATGAGTTAAGTCAACCAGGCACAACAACCAGAGCATGGGAGGATTTGGAGTTGAAAGTGGGTGGAGTTTACAGCACTGAAGGATTGCACCCACCATCTTGTCATCTCCCATGAAATTAGTTTGAGGGCCATGTGACCACTGAGACCTGCAGGTTACTCAACCTGGAAATAGACTGTGAGCACACCTTGTCCTTCAAAAGCTGTAATCTTTTTATCTCGCATAGTAAGGGTGTATGTTTGCATGCCCACATATGCTACTGCTTCTATTAGAGATGAATGAGGCCATGCAGTGCAGTTAGTGAATAAAATACATGAATTTCAGGCTCCAAGCCATATTGGAGCTTTTACTCTGACACCCCCCTTTGATTTACAATTCCCTGTTCACAAAGGATGGGCAACTACAGTCATTCTGATTTCAGGACTGATTGAAATCACAGAACTGTGCTTTTATGCCACAGGAAGAGGATACCTCAGATTCCTGTCAAATGCTTCAGGATTTGTCTTAATTTTTAAGATATTAAACAGAACAAAAGAAATGATTGAAATCAAAACAGTGACAGTGCAAGTGGCAGACCTCCTTTAAAATCCTGATGGTCTTTACAAGAGCTTGTGAGACTGTGTGCATATAGAAAGTTTACTTTCATGAAGGATTAATATGAGTTGCTTAAGTCCTTTCCCTCTATACCACTGTTTCTCAACCTTGGCAAGTTTAAGATGGGTGGACTTCAACTCCCAGAATTCCCCAGCCAGCAAAGCTAATTAGGACTTCTGCAAGCAGGATTGCACTGTCACTGAAAATCTTCCGTTCTGTCAGGCCCCAACTGCAAAAGATGGCAGACTTGTTTAAATCAAGTCTGCTCCAGTTCTGTTTCAACAAATAGAAGAAAGTTTAATTCATTTTTTTGCCTTTTAGAACAAAAGAAGCCTGTGGGTGGGAGTCCTAAAACTTCCCTGGCTTAGAATTCTGCAGTTTCTCCCAGCTTTCTCTGCAACACAGATCATTTAACTTCTGTCATCTTTATGCCTTTATTTTTAAGAAAGGCCTCTGAATGTATATTCAGAATCATCAGATTTAAACATTTTCAGAATTTACAGATGATTTTTCTTTGTCTTCTCAGTGACCAGTTCCAGAAGCAGATGCTTGACAATAACTCACCATACAAAATATATGGTGCCCAGGAAGGCATACTTAGAGTTCCTCTTGATTCCATGGGTCCGTCGGGCAGCATGTCCACCCCTGGTGCTGTCCCAAGACCGCTGAATAATTCTGCAGCCAGGGGGACACTGAGGACCAGCAATTTGCCTGAAGAACTACGTAAGCTTCTGCTGTTTTTTGTTTTTTAATTCTGTATATAATCCTATGCTGGAAAAGAAGTAAGGATCATCAGCTCCCTAACATGCATCATGTACCATTTTTGCATTGTTGACCTTTTCTACTGATTGAGGAATTTCTAGGGCTACATTAGCAGAAAGCTTGAACAACATTCCTATTTGATTTTATCTTACTGATTTATATGGCTGGCCTATTCAACACATGGCTCTGGGCAGCTCTTTGTGTTTGCAAAATGAAAAGAAAATCACCCAAAGATACAGAACAGAATTAAAAACACAAATACAAAATTTTGAAAAGCTGAAGGAAAAAAGTATATTTGAGGAATTTTTCTTGCTGCTGCTTCTCCTGTAAACAGAGGTCCAAGTACAGCTTCTTCCTGGATAGAGAGGGAACATCTAGTTGGCAGATGCATTCAGTACACCAAACAGTCACCAAATTTTGATCAAATTTGCAAAGCAAGTATGGAAACTTGCTGACAAGAAAATGAGCACCTCCTTAAGAGGTGGGCTGTACTGGTCAGTGACAAGCTCTGATGCTTCACTTGCTCTACCTCTTAATTTATCTTGTAAGTCCTCGGGGACCCTGAGCTACACATATTCGCCTCTATTGGTATCTTGTAAGTTTCAGGCTAATACTAGCAGAATCACTGGTTATCAGAAGACTATTAAAGGGACAGCCTTAACAATGTTTCCTGTAATGTAGTATACAGCACACATGTGCATAATGCCTTGGATCTGCTGAGATGATTGGCCAATATTTCATTTACGTTTGATGGATTAATGTGATCACTGCCATGCGTGGGTTCAAAATGGCATGGGTTTCAAAGCACTTGGCATAAATGAGACGTGCATTCTTTGCAAATTTTGATAGAACTTGACCTGATTTGTGGCTCTTGTTTTTGGAGAAAATATATTTATAAATTTTTACTCTGCAAAAACACACATTGAGATAAATGCAGAAACTTCACCAGAAGACACTTGTAGTGGACTGATTTGCCCATCCCTAACTGAGTGTCAGGTCATGAATCTGGGAAGCAGATTATTGGATAATTGATACTACAGCCAGCTAAATGAGATTGTTCTAAATGCGATTGTGCTTCCTCAGAAAAAACAAGTTTATTGTGTAGGGATGTTCCTAGAGTCATCACTGTCACTTGATGTCCAAATTACCTTTGTGGCCTCTTGATTGGTATATCAGCCATACCAACTATGCCCTTTCTTGGATAGCAACATTTAGCTATAGTTGTTCACATATAGTGATCTCTGAATGATCCTGAAACTGCAGCTGGTGTAGAAAGCAGTGATTAGATTTCTGAGTTGGGGACCTGATCAGGGACACAAGACACCTCTGTTGAAGCAGTTCCAGTGGCTTCCAGTTAGCAAACAACCCTGGTTCAAGGTTTAGTTTTGACTTCCATTGCTCTAAACAATTGGGCCAGAATTTTTGGGATATTCTTCACTATTACACACCTTCCTGATGACTACAATCCAAAGGTCCTTGTTGAGAACTGCAGCATGTCATCTTGCAGTTATTTATTTATGCATACATATATACAATTTAGGGGCATCTGACTCTTGATGACACTGGGCAGCTTACAGTTAAAAAGCAAGAACAGTAAAAAAAACAAAACCCAAACTGTAAGCAGCCAGAAGATAAACATATAAACAAACCCCTCATGAAACAGGGGCTCAATCATCAACCTGCCCCAAGACCTGGGAGAACAGCCAGGTTTTAATAGCTTCCTGAACATCATCAGTGTGGGAGACATTTGGATCCCTGGGGGAATATTATTCCACGAGACAGGCACCATGACAGAGAAGGCACACTTCCTGGATCCTGCTGGATGACATTGTTTAATCGATGGGACCTGAAGTGTGCCCAGCCTGCCCAATCTCACCGGATGGGCAGAAATGACTGGAGGCAGGTGGTCTGTCAAATAACCAGGGCCTATGCCATGAAGGGCTTTTCAGGTGATAACCAGCACCTTGAATTGCACCCAGAAGCCAATGGGTAACTAGTACAGTAGAGCTCATAGAGCAGTAGGGTCACATTGGCACAATGCAGTCTGCCCATCACGGTCTGCACCACTGCACTCTAGACCAGCTGTAGCTTCCAAATAGTCTTTAAGGCCAACCCAATGTAGAACGCATCTGTGAGGTAGCTAAGGCATTAGTGACTGTCTGGAGGGCTTCCTGGTCCAGGAAAGGGTGAAACTGGTGCACTAGATGCACCGGTGCAAAGGGCCTCTTGGCCACAGCTGCTTCCTCCCAGATTGTGCACCAATCTTGAATGGGGAAGCGTGAGTCCACTGGGCTAAGAACTGCAGCGTTTCCTCTTGTAGCTACTCGTGGGAGGCCTTCTCGGCAAGAGCACGTTCACTGTAGAATGCTTCCCCCCGCCATTTATGAAGTGTCTATGAATACACTTTTTAGGAATTTGTAAGACCTATATCTTCCCCAGGCCTTCCTTGTATGAAGGTTGGAAAAATGATCTAGTTTTGGCTTTCTTTTCCTTTCCCTCTTCTTTTAATGAAAATATAATAATTTCATATTGTTTTAATGTATTGCTTTATTACGCATTTGCACTTTCAGGCGTCTGTGTGAGGAGCAAAAAACGCTTTTTTAAAAAACAAAAAAAACTTTGATTTTACTTTATCCTTATAAGCCACCTTGGAATGGCTTCTGCTTTATAAGTTGATCTCAGAATGTTGAAAATGAAATATAAATAAATTAAATATACCTGGAGATCTGAAGATTCCTGGCAGGGTTGCAAGACCAGTAAGCCAGTTTGTTCTATTATATGAATAATTAACATTAAGCAAAATCCTGTTTCTTGTGATGGAATTCAGAACTGTTTTATTTCAAAGCATGCCTATTTTGATTATTCATAATTATACTTCTCCTAGGTAAAGTCTTTATAACCTATTCTGTGGACACAGCTGTAGAGGTCATGAAATTTGTGAACTTTTTATTTGTAAATGGATTTCAGACTGCGGTAAGTACTCTATTCTGGAAGCCTGAATCATTGCAAAGAGAAAAAGTGAGAATGTGTGAAAAAAGACAACTCTAAATGCAAAGTGGTATTGTTTCTTTTTAATGTGCCTGCCTGCATTGCTAAATATTATATATTTCATAATGAATATTGTGGAAAAGAGACAGAGAGTTCGTTTAAGTAATATATGTAAATGTGAACTTAAAGTGAATGCATTGGGTGGAAATGATGTTTTAGAATGATAAGTTATTTCTAAAAGGCTTAGCCAGCAGAACCTTACGGGGGTTGACTCCAAGGTCAGCGGGTATAGGCTGACTTTCATGATGAGAATTAACCTTTACAGTTTATTCTTCCTTGACAGTAACTTCATAAACATTTTCTTCCAAGACTGAGTAAAATACATTCTGAAATGGTAGATACCAATTCATCATATGCAATGGCAGAGGTTGGCCTGGCATTTTGCAACTGTGCACGCAAGAAGTTTGGCCTAGCCTGATAAGAGCTTCCTTTTCATTCCATAAACAAAAGAGGGCCATTTCCTGAGGCTCCTAAAGATCCTGGTTGAGTCAAAACAGTGTGCAACATATTAGCATGAGGTGTATGCTTTTGGCAAAGCATGTCGTGTAAACCCAATCACTGTGGTTTGTAAACCATGGCTTATGGCAGGCGAGTATAACCTTTTGGGCAGATGAGGTCTCAGTTGGGATGATGCTGGTGCAAAGTGGGCAAGGCCTTATCACACAAGTGGGTGGAGTGGTTTTTTCAGGATGCACTGTTAATTTAACCATACCACTGTGGTATGAACTGCAGAAATTTACCAAGCTGTACTAAATGTAGTAGTGGTTTTTTTGTTGTTGTTAAATGGACAGTATTGTTGGTACAGACGCATTTGCATTAAAAGCTTTTTAAATCGAACCATTTCGAAAGGACACTGATGTTGAATTTAGGGGAAAAGTAGTCTCCTAGACAGCAGTCAGAGCTAAATAAATCATATTAATATTTTCACTTTTTAACAGATTGACATATTTGAGGACACCATTCGAGGAATTGATATTATCAAGTGGATGGAACGCTACCTGAGTGATGTAAGTAAAGATAAAATGTAAATATTGTACATTTTCCTGCACCAGTTGTTCACAGGTAATACTTAAGGCTGCTTCCTAAGACACTATGAACTAAAATAGAAACCTATTCTCCCCTCCCCATGTGGCTTAATTATTGATGTTTTTCCTGTCCTTGTCTCCCCTCCCCTCTCCTTTTTCCCTTCCATTTTGGTCTAATTTAAAATGGGAGCAATCGAGAGAAGAAAGCTTGGCTCTCTTTCTATCAGTCACATTCCTTTGCTGAGCATTTTGAAGGATCTTTCTTGAGAAATGAGCTATCCGTCTTGTCCATGTTATCTACAGGAATGTACATGTTTTGTATGTGTGTGTGCATGTGTGTATAAACATACATGAAGCACATCAATTAGCTATACTATATATTTTGGATTAGATCCAAAGGGACATATGAGCAGTAGTGAACTGCACACACGACTTGGTTTACATATTGAACTACCCCATAACTTGGCATATTTTGCTTTTGACTTAGTATGTTGTGTGAACCCAGGCACTTGTGGTTTATTTGGTAAACTAAGATTAAACTTTTGCTTAATGCACTATGTGAACCTAGGCTGTGTATCTAAAAGTGATCAAGCCTATTCAGAGCTCTGCTCACTTTAATAAATTGTTGAGGTAGATGGGTCTTCCTTCAACAAACGTTCATGCTTACCAGAAGAAATCTATCAGTTGCCAGAAACTGTATGCTGGACAGATAAGTTCACATATACTGGCTTGGTACTCATATAAGACTAGATGAGGAAATCATAAACTGTGGGCCAAATGCAGTTTCCAAAGCCTTTTAGATGGCTAACAGTATGCAACCCAAAGTGAATGGCAAATCCCCCAAATCAATTTCCTGCCAGCATTTAGTGATAAACTGAACGAAATAGACGTGTTACACTCCCAATAGGCTTCATCCACCTACAAAAGTAAAAAATACACCCACCCAAAGAAGAAGCTGATAATTCTGGCTTCATCCCTCATTATATTACTGCTTCATTACCTCTGTCCCTCAGCCACTAAAAAGGATAATAAAATAAAACATGCTCTACCAAAAAGAAAAGGTTGTCCAGTCTGCTGTAAATGTTAGTGCTCCTTCTGGTTTCAGATAGGACACTAAATATATATTTTTTAAAAGCCAAAGTATGAATTAGCACAGTGTGTGAATCTAGTATTTCTGGAAGGAGAATCTTTGTGATTATGGCTTGAAACAAACAAGTTTGTTTTTAAACCTTCTAACTCTTAAAAATACATTTTAAACCTTGCGGCTTCTCTTGAAAATAAGAGGTGCTTAATTTCTTCCATAGCTTCTTAGCCATTCCAAACTCTGGGAATCAAAGTTATAAATATGCATTCTCGTGTGTGTGTGTGTGTGTGTGTGTGTGTGTGTGTCTGTTTTGTGCAGTGTGCATAATTATATGCAATAGGCTGTTTTGGTGAGCTTTGTGATTCAACATGGCCAATGCTGAAATATATCTTCTCTCCCTTTTAAATTAAAACTGTACTTCTTGGGAGATCCAGGAAATCTGGTATGAGGAATTCCAGTGTATACTGTACAGTTTCATTGCCAAAAGGAGCTGGCTTGTCTTATGCTTCCAGAGAACATCAGATCACGTAAAAATCCAGCTGGCAGGTTTCCCAGCTGCTTTTGCCCAAATGCACTGCATTTTATGATTTCATAAAAGTGTTTCTCTTCCTGACAGAAGACAGTAATGATAATCATAGCAATCAGTCCAAAATACAAACAGGATGTTGAAGGGGCTGAATCCCAGCTGGACAAGGATGAACATGGTTTACATACTAAGTACATCCACAGGATGGTAAGTGAGGACACGTGCTTGCCATTTCAAAAAGAAGTCTCCAGCTTCTTCTTCTGCCAAGCAGTTGCTGTCTGTGCTTTGTCCTTGGTTGATGCTGTGGTTAAGCCCTGCTTTGTTCATATTTAAAACTTTGCTTTCTGCAGTGCTTTGGAGGGCTCAGCAACTCCATGTGCTGTACACGCAGTTGACTTTATGCCTGTTTAAATCCTTTCATATCCTGTTCAAATCCCTGCCATGTGAACTGTGGGCACCCAGTGGGAGCAAGGGAGGAAGGTAATGAATGACATTTGCATCCTGACATCCTTGTGGCTTGCTACAGATCGTTACGATATACGTCATCCCTGCACTTTCACACACTGAACTGCTGCAAACACACACATACCCTGGAGCCCACTGATGGCAGACTGTGAAAAATACAAACGAGATTATATATTGTGGAATTTCTCTCGCTATACTTTCGTATCCTCCCGAGCTACTGTGTTCTCTTTCTCGGTGCATTTGATCTTTGTCTCCCTATGGCTTCTCCATTGCCACAGAGACTCAGCTTGACAACACGTTTGAGGATTCTCTCTAGGGTTTCCTCTGATCAGATTGAATAAACTGGAACAAAGCTGCCTGCTTTCAGCTGGGAAATAAGTACTGCATTATGCCTGTCTAGAAAGCTTCCAACAGGACAGGTTAATCACAGAGCGAGAGCAGACTCACAAGTGCAGCTGGAGGAAAGAGGGGTTTTAGACAGGCAAAGATAAGCTTTCCTCGGTGGCAGAGAAGGGAAGAAAAGCTACTTGGCCCTTACTAGCAGTGCCAGTGAATCTCTTCCGACAGAGATTTCAGTCATGCAATTCAGCAAATGCCGCATAAATCTTGATCCTGTTCCGTTGCTTCTGACAGAACTTAGTGTTTCCTTGCTAAGGATCCCTAGGAGGGCCCAGCCTTGCTGTAGTGATTAAACTGCTGCCAACATTCTAATGCAGTGTTTCTCAACCTTGGCAGCTTGAAGAGGTGTGGACTTCAACTCCCAGAATTCCCCAGCCAGCCATGCTGGGGAATTCTGGGAGTTGAAGTCCACACCTCTTCAAGCTGCCAAGGTTGAGAAACACTGTTCTAATGTGTTGCCCTGATTTCCTTTACTCCTCCCAGTGGTTTGCAATTAGCTGTTGTTTTGAAACATAGAGCAGGATATGAATGCTTAAATCAGACTGCCAATAAGTCATGATCAGTGTCATGTGAGCCAGGGATAACGCTGGAGTTATCTGGCTGTTCCAGTGATGCTGTCAGTCTCTAAGTCAAGATTAACCACAATATAATTTTTTGCGTGAAATAGAAAACAACGACCTAATGATATATGGTTTTGATGATTAGAAAAAAAATAGCTTATAGAAAAAATGGAAGTTATGCTGTAACCATAGAGTAAGAGGTAAATTTATACAGTACATTTTCTTTCTTTTTTCCCGCACTTTTGGCTCTCTCTTTTTTTTCCTTTTTTTCTTCATTCTAAATACTAGTTTCTGTTAGTTTTTATCTTCCTTTATTAAAATCTTAATAAAGTTATATTAAAAAAGATTAGTTATATTAAAAAAAGAATATCTAAATGAAGCCCCAATTGACATTTTCAGTACTAGTCTGATACTTAAGGAAATTCAGATGTAAGTGGGTAAGCCCTCAGATGTAGCTGAAAAGCTTTGAGAAATCAAATATAATTCTGCTTTCACATGTCCAACAGTAACATGAAAATGTCATGGTAAAACATATATACATGTTATTTTTATTTCTTTTGAAAACACAAACACATCTTTGTTGCATAATCTGCTGTGGCATTAAACAGGTGTAAAAATACATTCAACAGGGGTAAAAATACAAGAAAATCATCAAAAATATACACCAACAGGCCGCCCTCATAGTACAGCACATGTACCTGCTCGTGCTTATCTGCTGCTCAGTGATAAAGGGAAACTAACACCCAGGCTTCCCTACTTCCAAACATCTAAAACAGAAGGTAATGTTAACCGGATCAGGGCACTTCTATGTTGTGTCTAACACTGGATCACAATCTGTGTTTGCCATTCTGATTTCTGCGCAATTCAGGATCCAGGAAAACATACACAAATCTTTCTGACTGTAGTAGTGTGGTATTGTAGGGCCATGGGTCTGTTTATATCTGAAGGCATTTTTGCATAAATCATTAGAAATCAGAATGCATAAGTCTGAAATTAACGTTGGCTAATTTTACTTATTTTGTATTTTTTTAGATGCAAATTGAATTTATACAGCAAGGAAGCATGAACTTTAGATTCATTCCTGTGCTGTTTCCAAATGCAAAAAAGGTAATATGATAATGGACTGAATAATTCGGTTTTGGAGTTTCATGAAAATTTAAACTAGATATACAGGTGAAACTCGAAAAATTAGAATATCGTGCAAATGTTCATTTATGTCAGTATGGCAACTCAAAAGGTGAAACCAATATATGAGATAGACGCATTACATGCAAAGCGAGATATGTCAAGTCTTACTTTGGTATAATTGTGATGATTATGGCGTACAGCTTATGAAAACCCCAAATTAACAATCTCAGAAAATTAGAATAGTGTGAAAAGGTTCAATATTCTAGGCTCAAAGTGTCCCACTCTAAGCAGCTAATGAATCCATAACACCTGCAAAGGGTTCCTGAGCCTTTCAATGGTCTCTCAGGCTGGTTCAGTAGGGATCACAAGCATGGGAAAGACTGCTGACCTGACAGTTGTGCAGAAAACCATCACTGACACCCTCCATAAGGAGGGAAAGCCCCAAAAGGTAATTGCAAAAGAAGTTGGATGTTCCCAAAGTGCTGTATCAAAGCACATCAATAGAAGGTTAAGTGGAAGGGAAAAGTGTGGTAGAAAAAGGTGCACAAGCAGCAGGGATGACCGCAGCCTGGAGAGGATTGTCAGGAAAAGGCCGTTCAAAAGTGTTGGGGACTTTCACAAGGAGTGGACTGAGGCTGGAGTTAGTGCATCAAGAGCCACCACACACAGACGGATCCTGGACATGGGCTTCAAATGTCGTATTCCTCTTGTCAAGCCGCTCCTGAACAACAAACAACGTCAGAAGCGTCTTACCTGGGCTACAGAAAAAAAGAACTGGTCTGTTGCCCAGCGGTCCAAAGTCCTCTTTTCTGATGAGAGCAACTTTTGCATCTCATTTGGGAACTAAGGACCCAGAGTCTGGAGGAAGAATGGAGAGGCACACAATGCACGATGCTTGAAGTCCAGTGTGAAGTTTCCAGAGTCTGTGTTGATTTGGGGAGCCATGTCATCTGCTGGTGTTGGTCCACTGTGCTTCATTAAGTCCAGGGTCAACGCAGCCGTCTACCAGGAGATTTTGGAGCACTTCATGCTTCCTTCCGCAGACAAGCTTTATGGGGATGCTGACTTCATTTTCCAGCAGGACTTGGCACCTGCCCACACTGCCAAAAGTACCAAAACCTGGTTCAATGACCATGGGATTACTGTGCTTGATTGGCCAGCAAACTCGCCTGACCTGAACCCCATAGAGAATCTATGGGGCATTGCCAAGAGAAAGATGAGGGACATGAGACCGAACAATGCAGCGGAGCTGAAGGCCGCTATTGAAGCATCCTGGTCTTCCATAACACCTCAGCAGTGCCACAGGCTGATAGCATCCATGCCACGCCGCATTGCGGCAATCATTGCTGCAGAAGGGGCCCAAACCAAGTACTGAGTACATACGCATGCTTATACTTTGCAGAGGTCCGATATTGTTCTATTTCCAATCCTTGTGTTATTGATGTCATGTAATATTCTAATTTTCTGAGACTGTGAATTTGGGGTTTTCATAAGCTGTACGCCATAATCATCACAATTATACCAAAGTAAGACTTGACATATCTCGCTTTGCATGTAATGCGTCTATCTCATATATTGGTTTCACCTTTTGAGTTGCCATACTGACATAAATGAACATTTGCACGATATTCTAATTTTTCGAGTTTCACCTGTAATACATCTTAAAAACTATTTGGGAATGTTAAATAAAAATCCTTTTGGCATTTGATGTAACGATTTAGAGAAATGTTTCATGGTACTCTTTAAGGCAGAAATATAATTTATATCAAGCTTATTAATGGACAAAAACATTCTTAATTCTGAAATGTCTGTTAGCACTAATTTCCTGAAATAAAAAGAGATTTTATTTTTTTTTATTATCATAATTTACTATTTTATCTAGAGATAAAGTAGGACAGGAATAACCCAAAAACAACAAAATCACTTGAATTGCCCATTCATTTTTCCATGTTTAAATCTTTCTTGTTCAACTTGAAGAACACCATCTGGTTAGAGATAAATTCTGTTTAGTCTCATTGTTTTGTGTGATAAAGAATGAACTAAGCTTGGGTTTATATTTTCCATGATTTCTGTTGGATACAATCTCCTTTCTTCATCTGAAAGCCTCCTCTCAATCTGTACCCAAACTCTGTTCTGCAGGACATGCAAAGATTCTTACACACTAACTAGGTTCCCACACTGTGTAGGCCAGAATATAGTTTTGTAGAATTATAGAATTGGAAGTAATCCAAATTAAAGCATTGCTGACATGTGACTATCCAGCCTCTCCTTGAACACCTCTGGTGATGCAGAAACTGCCAGCACTCTAGGTATTTAATTCCTCTGTTGAACTACTCTTGCATTCTTATAATTTTAAATTATTACTTGTCTTGCTCGCTGAGGTGTTAATGAATAGGTCTTGGCCTTCTTCTTTGTGACATCTGGATATTTCAAATGGTACTTCAAGTTCTATCTTATCCTCCCAGCACTTTTGTCTTCTCAAAAACTATTACTCTCTCTTTATCAGATTACATTTGTAGTCTTCTGGGCACCTCATTGGTCTTTTTTGAATCCCTTCTAGTTTCTCAGACTTCTTAAAGTGTGATGCCCAGAACTGGTAGGTCCTGACCAATGTGCAACGAAGTGAACTATTAGTTCATAAGTTTTGGAAACTATACTTGTGGTGATGAAATCTAAATTGTACATTTTTCTAACCTAATCTATCAAGATAATTTTGAAATGTATTTTTGTCTTCTATAGTATTAGGAATCCAACCACATTTTATATCATCTGCACCTCCTCTTCTAAGTAATAAAACTATTGAAGAGTATAGGGCCCAGAACAAAATTACTACCTGACTTTGTTGATGAAAAGTTGAAGCAGTCTTTCAAAATGCTTTTCAAGCCACACATATTTTTACTTGTTATGCCATCCACCCCATATTTAACTATTTCACTAATTAGAACATCATAGGGTAACTGTCAGATATTTTAGTGAAATCAAGATTTAGTACAGCATTCCTATCATTTATCAAGAAAGTTGCCCTATGTGGAAACTGCAAAAGTCAGCATGGATTTGTCAAGATCATATTAATCTGAAAGACTTGATCTTGACAAATCCATGTTGACTTTTGTAATTTCAGCATTGTTTTCAAACATTTTTCCTTCTCTAGTCATTTGGTACTTCACCCATTATCTCAGATTTCTCGAAATTTCATAAAGATTCTATCAGACCATCAGCAAATCTTTCAGTACCCTAGGATGACATTCACCTGACCATGGAGATTTAAATTGATTTAAAGCATAGAAAATTTGTATTTCATCAGTCTAAAGCTTTAATCCTGCTCCTTGATCTTGTTCTTCACAACTGCTTGGTGAAACACATACCCTCTTATAACCCTCTTATTAGTAAAAAAAAAAAAAAAAGCTTAGCCAAAATGGGAGTTGACAAGTTTTGCCTTTTTGTTGTTGTCGCTGTTGTTACTTACTTTTGTGTTCTTCCTGAGAAGCTGATATACTGATTATTTTCTCTTTGTTTTACTTTGAACATTTGTAAGAGCTCTTTTTGGGGTTCTTAACATTCTTTGCCAACCTCAGCTCATTCCAAGCATTAGTTTTTCTGACATCTCTACAATTCCAGACGCTGTACTCTTCCTTTGAGACCTCTCCTTTACTACATCTAACATGAATCCTCTTTTGTTTGTTTGGTTATAACTTAGCATGATGTGTGATCCTAGTCACAATCACATTCAAACAGGTTGCTGTTGTATGTATGAATCTGTAGAACATTAGATCAACATTAGGAAAATAACACAACAGGCCCTTTCTGCTCCCCTTGTAATATCACATACAAGGAAACGTAGGAACCTCTCTCTTTCTAAATTCTCTTATGCCAACATGGGTAAATTTACCACCATAATCTAGAGGAGATCAGTGAAGATCTTCCTGGAGCTTTGCCATCAGAGCTATAGGGATGCTATATAACTCTATTGTACCTCAACATTATAACCATGGAATGCAGACTTGTTTATAGAATATTAAAATTGAGTGATGTAAGAAGCAATAAGCATGTGTTGAAAAAAATGTTTCATGCAAGTGATTCCACAAGGAATTACTGAAATTGCACTATCAGTTCAGAAAAGAAATCCAATGCTTAACTAATTGCTTAGTTTGTTGGCAAAGGCATATGAGGAGGGCAGGGGAGTCAAATGTGGAGTCTGTAACTGTAATGGTTAGTATGTCTCAAAAGCTGCTGTCAAGAATCAGGGGGGATTTTATATTGCTTCTTTCCCACGCCGATTCTTCCCTCTTCCTTTGACCTTTCCTTCTCCACAGGAACATGTACCTACCTGGCTTCAGAATACTCACATCTACCACTGGCCCCAGAATAAAAAGAACATTCTGTTGCGGTTGCTGAGAGAAGAGGAATATATCGCACCTCCAATAGGACCTTTACCCACTCTCCAGGTTGTTCCATTAGGAGCACACATCTAAAGCACACATGGACTAAATGCTGTATGATTCTCTTGGCTTATAGCCAGAATTTTCCTGGCTGCCTCTTCTGGGTGATGAACAGCATGTGCACCCTCTCCCCTCCCCACCACAAATAGAATTGTCTTGGGGTGCAGCAAGCCGATGTGTTTTCTTTCACCCTGAATGTTTCCTTTCAGTGCTGATCAGGTACGTTGCTTCATTTGAACAAACTGCAAATGGAAAAGTATATTTCATGGTTGTTGCTTTTCTTCCATCTTGAGCAACGTTCTAAGTCTGTGCAAAGCAAACAAATACTAGAATGAGGCTAAATATGCCAAAAAAATGCATAATCTTGTTTGCTCACAGCTCCTTTTGTTGTCAGACAGATTAACATATATTGTAAAACAATTTCCCAGTGCTATTTCATGTACATAATAAAGGAGTTGCTTTTCATATGGATTGCCATTTTCATGATAAGAAAAAACATGAGGGTTTAACATTTTTATTTGCTGGTAAACATAGTCGTGGTCGCTATTTATTTAGGCACTTTGCTTAACTTTTTAAAAATAGTTTGTAAATGATCCACAACATAATTAAGAATATTCTTTCTCTTGTTCTGCCTTAGAGCAAAGCTATGTATTACATTTGCCATATGGCTGCTCTCAAAATAAGCACCTATCATAGGTTCTCCCCAGTAACAGATATTATCGCTTATAATAACGATTTAACATTTCTTTATCAAGAATAGTAAACTATGAATAATCAAGGGAATATCTGCTAAGGGGACATGGAGAACAGCAAGAGGCTTAATCCGAGCTGCTATTCACAGGGAGAAGAGGAAGGCAGCAAGAAACTTCAGCAGCCTTTTGGAAGAACTAAGGCAGCCACCAACACTAACATGGGCCAATATAGTACTCTATCCTCAGCATCTGTCAGGACCTCCTAGACATTCAGCAGCAAGAGACCTACATTGCACTGATCTAAGTGTCCCTGTCTTCCAACTACCCCACAGATGTCTGGTGGCTCCTCTTGTCACTCAGCAAGAACAGCCTGTCGTTTCTGTCCTCTCACTCAAAAGTACCGTTATCTGGGACTAACCCTCTCTACTTTATTTTCTTGGGATTTCACTTTTCCCTAACCAGGTATTCTCCTGGTATGTTAGACTACAGCTTCCATCATCTATAAGCACCAATCTGAGGAATATCCAGAACGTGAGGGCATCAAGCCATATGATCATACACGTGGTATCCACGTTCATTATTTCTCCAGTTAACTATGAATAGAATGTAGCAACTGGAGTGTTTACTGGAGTGTTTATTTTAAGTAAAAGCTGCTCTACACAGAGTGGAAGCAGCATCATGTTTGGTATGATGAGCCAATACGTAGGTAGCACAGCCAGTTAGACATAAAGTACCAGCAGCACAAGAAAGGCTGTCAGGAACTCTGCAAAGCCAATGCTGTTGGAAATGAAATGGATGTCTTACTGCTTTCAGAAAGATTATACATCAGCTAAGATTTAAGAGATCCGGCATCTTTTTGCCTGCTGCTTCCTCACATTTAATATTAGGTTTGGCCATGCCTATATAAAAGGTACTACCACATACCTTTTACATACATACCACTACCTTTGCAGCAGACTAGAATTAGTTCTAGACCTGTTCTTACAACTATTGTGTCCAAGATCTGACTTTATCTATTGATGACCTTGCTGCATTGTATATGAAATCCCAGCAAGCTACTCTTCTCTTCTTGAAGCATACAGCACCTCTACAGAGCTTCTGGGAGATCTGTTCCCCCTCTGATGAGAACTCTCACCACACCCAGCTCCTTTCTCTCACTTTAACATTGTTCTCATCATTCTGAAGATTATTGTAAATCAGCTTTGCAGTGCTCTTTAGGAACTGGAAAGTGGAAAAGCTGGTGCAAATACTACAGTGCAGAAATGCCCATAACTGTAATACAAGGAAGGGCACTCCCAAGAGTGGCTGTACCTCTGAATCCTGACATTTCACATGAAGATGGAGAGGATAGTAAACTTTTAGAAAAATACATGTACTTTATTCATCTCAGGACTACTGTGATGCTGTGCCAACAGCTGCTCATTTCCCATAGTGTAGGGGCCAAAGCAGATATTTTTCTCTCTTAATAAAATCAGTAGCAGGATTGAGATTATAGCACATAGTGGAGGGGGGAGGGACAGAGAAGGATTAACCTAGCCAACCTCCTCCCTTTGTGATTCTGCAGAAAATTGTATCTCTAGAGTTGCTGTAAGCCCAGGAGAAAAGCATGTATTAGTCAGAAAAAAAAACCTGGTTATTCCTTCTTTAGGCTTTGCTTAACACCATTTAAATAAGAAAGCCGAGACTATTACTACATGTGAAACAAGATAAACAAGGGCGCTTAGGCCAAAAAGCTACTTAATTGAAAAGGACTCTTGTTAAAAACCCAGTGTCCCTTATCTTGTGTTAGCAGGGCAGGAATCAGAATGACTGCTACTACTAACCACAGCAAAGTTCAAAGGGAGAAACATTTTGTAGCTGTGCAACAGAAAGGAGGCAGATTGTTGAAGGAGAAAGATAATTACTATAATTTATCACATGTCCACATTAATGAAGCTCAACTGAATACCTGGGTTTTAAAAGCAGCAAAGCTGTATAACAAGCAGAAAATAAGCACGTATAGTCCTCTATCACAGAAGAAACAATTTTGTTTATTTTCAGATATAAGTGTAACCTTTCACAGACTGAAATAAATGCAGTGGGCAGATTTGCAAAAGGAACTGTATGGACTCGGGTCATTATGTTGAATTATTGTTCTTGAAAGCATGACAAAGACTAGAGCTTTTCATCCTATCTTCTGATGTTATTACAGGGTCCAAATCACAACAGTATGAGACTCTTGCCTTGAGTATTTACAGTTAAAGGTATGATTTTTAAGGAAGTCAGAGGAGTAATTCCACAATATTTAAGGCCACGTTTGTCTTGTATATAGGTACTGTACTGAGAGTCATTGGATACTGGTGTTACAAGGTTCCCTTTACCTGAAAAGGACAGGTAAAAGGAGGACAGGCCTTGGGAAAGTATTGTTCCCTTAGTGTGCCTGTGTTATACAGACCTTTTCCAAAGCGTTTTGTGGCAGTTCTTAAAACTCGTTGCAGTAACAGTTCTGAGCTGCAAAAATATAAATGCCTTGTCTGCTACTATAGTGATTGCTTAGATTCTTGCAGACCAGACCTTGTAGACCTAAAATTGCACAAAGCATGAGGTTTGTCATAAAGCAGTATCCTTATGCATATTTATTTGCCACCCATTTTCTTAACTGGTGTTCATTTAAAAACACTTCACAATCAATTAAAACTAATAATTGAGCACTTTTTGTTGTTGCTGCTGCTGTTGTTCCCAAAGCTGTGGTTTTAACATTTGTAATAAACTTATTCTGACTGTGATCTTCAATGCTCAGTGATAAAGCATACATTTTGGACAGAGAAGCTGGGTTTACATAACATATTAAAATGTTGTTGCTAGTTTCGGGTTCAATGCTGTCTGACCTCATCCAGTGTAGTTATACTTTATCATTCAGTGTATTATCAGTCCAGACAAACTAATAGTAAATCATGGTTCAGTTAACTACCAGTTAGCATGTATGCAAAAATAGCCATTAGGGTTCTAGTTCAATCCTTAGCTTCTCCAGTGAGAGTTAAGAAAAGCTCCTTTCTGAAACCAAAGAAAGTTCATGATACATTGAGCCACAAATTAGTCAACACATTTTAGACTATGAATTGTATGAACTCAGTCCATGTAGTTAGTTTATGGCTCAATAAGCTATGTAAACATGGGAAATTGGGCTAATTGAATATATCATGGTTATCTTTTTTTATTTATTTTTTATAGTAATTTTATTAAAGATTACAATTACAACAATAAAAACTAATACAAAGTAAAAAAGAATAAAAAGAAAAAGGTGCAGAAAAGAAAAAAAAATAGAAAAATAGAAAAGAAAAAATAATATAGTAAAAAGAAAATAAATATATAAAGAAGTGACTTCCCCCTTCATCACAAGTATAAACAATTTTGTCATCTTCTTATCTTAACAGCTTATCACCTTATCTTAAAATACAACAAATAATCTCTTCACCCATCTTTTATCTATAAACAAATGCTAAAGCCTAGTCATTTCAGTCCTGATGTCAGCAAAAGTCCATTAAGGGTTACCAGAAATAACATATCTATTTTAACCTTGATCAAATAAACCAACTTTATATTCCTTCCTTTTACGTCTAACAATCTTAATCTTTAGTCCCTTCAAATAACATCATAGAACTTTTTTTCTTCATTTTTTCTTCATCCCTTCTCACAAAATTCTTCAAAACTTTAACAAGCCTCTTTTGTAAATCCAATATAGGAAAATTATCCAAGTCACTCTCTTGGGTTGTTATTAGTATATCCTTTTTAATTATTAAGACATCAGCTGGTTTCTTTTGTATGCCCAGTGTAACACCTTTTTCCATGTCATTCTTATAGTTTGTCATTTTTAAATTCACTTTAAAATCAGTCTCAGTTTGGTCAGGTAGAACTTGTTCCTCTTCCATAACATCTTTTAAATGCAGTCTATCTATAGAGCAGACACTATTAAAATTAACTTCTGGGTCCACTGTTCAAAAATATCCTTCACTATGTCCAATGTTAAAATGTTTTGCTTCATTCTGTAATTGTAAGTCGAGTTTGAATGTTCTTCTCCTTTAATTATAATCTTTAGTTCCCTCTAGTGTCCAATTTTTAAAGGCTTATCTTACTTTTTTTTTTTTTAATTCAAAGTGAAAACATTTTCCCACAGGAAGGATTCCTTATAATTAATTCCAAAATCTTATTTCAAATTTATCAGGACCCTTAGTCTGTTTGTAACTTTCTAATATCAAAATTTTAATCACCCTTTTGCTGTTTATTCCCCCAAATTTGTTTTGAGTTCTTAAACTTGTAGTTAAGACTTCTTTCACTAAGGATTGAAGGAAACTCAGCTGGTGCTGTAACACTTGTCGATCCAAAGCTTCCTAATAGCTGAAAAGTGATTAGAAAAGGAAGTATATGAACATAATGCCCTTTCAAAGGTGCTGACTGTGGTTTGAGCAAGATGGCTATTCCCTCATCTCCCAAAGCTCTAAACCCACTGGAGCACTTGTGCACGATGTCAAGTCCTCTCCTTGTCTGGAGAGGAATTATTGAAGAGCCAGTCTACTTGCTGGCTCTTCATTCCACCGCGGTCATCAGCTCCACTTTTCAGGAAGCTGTCTTTGGTCCACTTCTTCCCCAGAAGCCCCATGGTTACATTTATCATGGGTGCTACATGAATACAGCCACTAAGTAAGTAGGGACAATACCAATGGCTTGACTCAGTAAAAAGCAGCTTTTATGTTCCTAAATTATTTAAATACATTGATAAAAGTTATTTAAACTAACAATACATAACAAAATTGTGTTTAACCAAGATCAGCTGCCTGGTTTCTTATGTTGCTATTTTCCCTTCACCATAATTGCACCGCGATAATTGGCATTTCAGCTTGATCTGTTTTCCATTGTGCCACAATCACAGCTGTTTGATCCTTACATTAAAAATATTGCTTCAACACAGCTGTGACTAGAACATCATTTCAGAAAAATTAACACGGCCAAGTGTCCTGCAGGCAAGTTGCACCACGTTCTCTAGGATTCTGCTATGGGTTTTTTCCCCCCAGATCAAATTTCAGCAGCACTCCATGACACCTCAAGTTAGGCTGCTGCATTTATGATGTTGTTCTTTATATAGTTTCATTTTATTGTACTCTTACTTACTGTAAGTTGCCTGGAGAATTTTGTTACGGGAAAGGATATAAATGTTTACCAGACAGCTTCAATCTATCCATTTTTTTCCCTTACAAAGGGCTTTTATGACAATTGTGGCTTCCAATACCATGGTGTTACCAGATTCATTTGGGGGATGCTGCTAAGGGATGCTGTTTGCTATTTTTATAAATAGCAAGAATCGAGCAGGGAGTTCTCTGTGGGCATTATGAAAATGACAGAAGGGATTTAGATCTGATAGGGGTGACTTTGGACCAGTCACTTTCTCTCAGCCCAACCCACCTCACAGGTTTGTTGTTGTGGGGAAAATAGGAGGCAGGAGAATTAGGTAGGTTCACCGCCTTGAGTTATATATAAGAAGGCAGGATAAAAATTGAAGAAATCATCTGATTTCTGCAATTGATTAGAGAGTGGGCAAATACCAGGGTAGAATGAGAGAGAGGGACATTTAACTTCTCTTTCCCCCAAGAGACAGGTAAGGAAGAAATAATTTTTAAAACAAACATAAAATACACAGGCATGATGATTTAAACTCATGCACATTTGTAGGAAGAGAACTAGAGAGAAGAAAAGCCACCCCCCAAAAAGCTGCAACTGCAGTGCTATTTGTGATGGACTACAGTAACGCAGCAGGTTCTCAGGAAGGAGGGAGCACATTCCAGGAAGGGGGGCAAGACAAGAGGCAACACAATCCAGAGCTGGATTGTGGGAAGAGGAAGAGATTTAGGACAGCCACTCCCTAGAATCTCCCAGAGTATATCTATTAGGTTAGAGTAATGCAGATTCCTTCTGGCAAGATTCTGTCTATATGGTATAAGCAATAAAAGAACTGAACTTGGCTGGACTGTTTCTCTGTCATTCTTGGGCTGGACGTGACATATTGGTCACCAAAACCATGTGATCTTTCATAACTTCCTGCTTAAAATGTACAAAATGTGAATAAGCTGGCATTTGTACTATGTAAGAAATGTTTTTACATCAAACTGAGCTGGTACAGATTTCAGCTACAAACTGCTGCAACAATATACTTGACAGATTAAAACAGTGTTTTTCAACCTTGGCAACTTTAAGATGTGTGGACTTACACTCCCAGAATTTCCCAGCATGCCCCAGTTGAAGTCCATACAGTTTAAAGTTGCCAAGGTTGAAAAATACTGGTTTAAATGTTAAGGCTGCCTTCTCAAATTTGCTGGCTGTGTAGTACATCCCATCAAATGGGCTCTAGACGGGGAAGATATGTGTTAAGGCTTTGTCTCTTAGCTAGCTTGCCCACTGATTTATACCATCAGAATTAAGATTTGCCAGTTCTCAATAGCTTCCTTGTAAGATATCTTTCTTTGAGTGTTTCCTCTCGGTGATCCTGAATAAGAACAGGGGAGAATGAACTTCCTGCATCATTCATTTCACTACCAAAGAATACATTGTTCTCTGACCAAGGAAGACTGTGCATCAGTAAACAGTTTGTGTAGGAGCTCTGAAGAGGCTTCCAGGAGGATAGCTTATTCTCCCTGATCTGTTTGTCTAATGAACTGGATCATGTGATAAATATGCATAATGACTTTTCTCAGTTGCTCATGGAAATCCTAGCAGATAAACATTAAATCTCCCAGGCATCACTGAATGTATAACAAATTCATCACAAAGAAGCAAACATATTATAAGAAAAGCTTTCCTTTTCCTAAATCAGAACAAGTTTATGACTCAAATCTCTACTTCTATCCTTCAAATCTCTATCATGTCCATTCAAGGCAGAACATAATTTACAGTACTATTGCAAAAAATAAAAAATGATGGCCACGTGCAATTCATACTTTCAAAGTTTTTATTATCATTTGAGGGAAAAACAACTCTTTAAGAAATGTTCCTTCCAATTCTTGGGAAGGTTATTTTACTCATAATTTCTGTATCTGGACTATATGCTGCATCATGGTTAAACAATACACAGCCACCACATCAACAAGACTTAAATGTTTAAAAAATGGCCTCCAGGAGTTGCAGGAGCATGGCTAATGGTATAATTACAGCAAAGGGTTTTTTAAAGGCATTTTGCCCCTAAACAAGAGATGTCAACACTTTTCAGCAGTCTTTTGAAAAGCTTTAAGGTAGTACAGGCAGTCCTTGACTTATGACCACTTGTTTAACCACTGTTCAAAGTTACAATGGCACTGAAAAAAGTGACTTATGACCAGTCATCGCACTTATGACCAATGCAGTGTCCCCATGGTCACGTGATCAAAATTTAGGCACTTGGCAACTGGTATGTATTTGCAATGGTTGCAGCGTCCTGGGATCATGTGATTGCCCTCTGCAACCTTCCCAGGGGGCTTCTGACAAGCAAAGTCAATGGGGGAAGCCAGATTCGCTTAATGACTGTGGCAAAAAAATCAGGTATGACTTACTTAATGACTGCATCACTTAATGATGGAAGTTCCAGTCCCAATTCTGGTCATAAGTCAAGGCCTACCTGTATAACAGGTGCCTTTAGTCATCTAAAGGCCCCCATGCACCTATTTTAAATCCCTACTTAACCCCAAAACATTAAAAGCTGAAAAATGTGTCCCTGACCATTTCAGTGATGACACTGACCATGCCCCTGTGACTGGGGGCAAAAAAAGAGGGGGGTAAGTGGCTGGGCTTGGCCCTTATTGCTGAAAAAAAAGTGGAGTTGAGTTTTTGAAAGTAAATTAACACCAAAATGAGAGCCTTTACCCTCTGAGGCTTAGGCATTCCTTTTGCTGCCATTTTGGAGGGGGAAAAGGCCAGGAAAAATTACATCTCTGAAAATAGATCTTTTTGTTTTTCAATACTACAACCTGAGAGTGCTCCCCAGCAGTGCAAAATGAGTACTAAAGAGGTGCATATGGCCCATGTATAGGGACTGCCCATCCCAAATTATATAATAGATATGGCCCCAAGATGGCATGTTAGCCATCATAATGAAACTATTATTTTCAGGTGTATTTTTCTTGGCCCAAAAAAATCATATGAATTATTGAAACAAGGCATATAATCATATAATCTTTATGAATGTAAGTCAGATAATAAGATGTTTATTTCAAGGACAGAAAATGATAGATTGTGAGGAACTTGTTTATCTATGTATTATTTAAATGTTTACCTCATTTACTACTCAGCATTCAAGGTGGCTTACAGCCATCAATCTTCTCCATAAAAGAAGCTCTTCCAAATGCTTGGGGAGGGGGGGGGGTAAACCTTTTTTTTTTAAGCCATGGAAATGGCAAATGGTCTGGCACGGCTTCCAAGCTTCCTGGAGGGCTTTGAGGTTGGAGCTCGAAGACATGCTTTGAATTGCTCCATTAGTCTGATAAGGATCTGTGATTCAAATGTACAAACAATTGAAGGCAACCAAACCAAAAAGACAGAGTATTGAGTGTTTCAACCTGGAGAGGAAAGGAGTTTCAGGGAGTAGGAAATTAAAACAGACTCTTCAGAAACCTCTTCCTCTTGACATACAATCATACTGAGCTCAAAATGGGACTGAAGCCAGCCCCAATCCTGAGTCCTTTACTGTGCTGTAATAAAGCAGTAAAGTGTGAGAAGGAAGTAAATTGTTTCTCATTCTTTACCTCCCCCCCTTCCTGTGTCTCTTAAACATTGCCATAAAGTTCATGGACAGAAACATTTCTGTTAGGGAGACAATTATTTATTTTAACATTTTATGCTAGATCTTCACTAGTTCCGTCTAATATCAAACATGGGTGGTCTAGATTGTCAGTTTGGAAGCAAAACAAATGCTCACATCACTCCCCCTACCCTATGACTAAGTCTTTTCTGCAATTTGCAGAATAATGTTCTCTGGACTGATACTAGATCAAGGTTATTATTTTATTGTCACAACATCTCTGTGAAGTAAGCTAGACTAAGAGGTGGTAACCACTCATAGGTACTGTTGGGACTATTTTTTTTCCTACACAAAGCAGACTGAATAGTATGATACCTATTAGAATTAAGTGGCATGTTTTTAAAACCCTTTGCCACCTATTATGAGTGCTAAAATATTGGGGTACTTCTGCTAACTCATAGAAACAGACTGATTTTCTATTTGCATTCTCTTTTTACCATCAATCAATTAACCCTGCTGCTCAGAACATAATGCCACATGTTGGTCACATATAGTAAAGCTTAACCTGAGAATTCAACTTTTCAAAATAGGGATAGACCTTGGACCTAATTAAATCTTCTGTGGAAAAGCCTAAGATCACAGCTTGAGCACTAAACACAGAATTGAAACTTCTGGCATTTTTAGCCAAAAAGATGTGAAAGTAAAGACTGTATTTCATATATCACACTAAGTCATTGTCTGTTAAATCATGGTTTAGAGAATAAATAACTGGCTACATTCAAACAATACACTAAGCAATAATCCATATTTTACCAGCTGAACCAGACATGTATTCATACAACATACTAAGCCAAAACCAAACAAATTACATTATGGTTTAGCAAAACATATGAACATAGTGATGACCATAATGGGCTAGATCAGGGGTTCTCAAAGTACAGCCCATGGGCCGGATATGGCCCGCCAGGGTCATTTATCCGGCCCGCCCACCGGATTGGCCGCCGCTGTCTGTCAGAAGCAGAAGTGTCAGGGCTGTGTCGGGAGCTGCAAGCGATGCACGAGGAGGGAGATCGCAGAGCCAGACTATTCTACATGACAGGTATGCCGGGTCCGGCCCCCCAACATTCTGAGGGACCGTGAACTGGCCCCCTGTTTAAAAAGTTTGAGGACCCCTGGGCTAGATGGATAAATGATCTGACTATTTATAAGCCAGCTTATGTGGCTTTAAATATATTTATATGTAGGTAGATCAATCCCCATTCTTAATTTACAGACAGTAACATGAGAGGCATGTATCTATTTCAAAAATTATGCTATCAGTACAATTTTCTTAATATTGTGTTGTTACTGTTTTACTTTAGAAGTATGATTAATTACTTGCTAGCCAAATTTATTCTGTTATATTTTAGAGAAAGCACAATTACATCTGGGATTACGTACAGCTTAATTTTTTAAAATTATTGTATGTGTGGGTTTTTTGAAGTAAGGCCATACTTCAAATGGTTAGTGTTAGACTTGGAAATTTTTTTTAAAAATTGCTGAGCTATGGCAAACAACCCCTTCAGTTCTACCATGGCTAAATAAGGAGGCTGCTCAGTTCTAAAAATAGTCATTCATATTGGTCTGGTTATAGCAAGAGTTGTCATCTTTTACAGATATGCAAGTCCTGCAAGTTCAAGTGAGGACATAAAAGCAGATCAGATTTGCATTTGTCTCATTACTGAGAAGCCATGATCATTTATTTACTCAGGTCTCCTTGCACATTATATAGATTCATGTTATTGTGCCATGGCAACACTTACAAATGCCAGACATGTGTGTTTATTCTTCATTCTACAGATTCCAATGTGAGCTTTTTACCCAGAGGTCCTGTATCAAAATAAAGCAAACTCTTGATCCCTTTTATTCACTAGATCTAAATTTTAATTCTTGCAATTTTGCAGCAATCATTTGCTCCTCATTATCAAAATTCTAAAATAACTATTGGCCAGATACATGCTATTAATTCTAGTTTAGAGGTACCCTATGGGAACTTTTGTTTTACTGCTGAAATTGAGAAGAATATGAAAGACAAGACACATTGTACTCATCTTTGCACACAAATGCATGCCATGTTTTAGGTGAAGTGAGACAGCTGCCTTAGACATCAGAAGCAATAACAAGGTCTTAAATGGACAGGACTGTTTAGGTTGAAGTTGCATAACATCCTGTAAAAATCTTGGGTATATCTCTGAGAGTACCTCCAAAACTTACTGCCAAATTGTAATGTTGATGGAGAAATGAAGGAGAAAAACATATACATTGGGAGTAATTATATCAACTACATATACTTTAAGCTTAATCTAAATTACACAAAAGAATGTTCCCCATACCCAGCACACTGCATACTATAAGTGAGATTGCATTAAAGCCATCAGTTGTAGCCAGTACCCTCTGTTAATTTGTGATTTTCTAACCTTGTTTTAGTGTATTCTTATACTAAACTGTTGGAAGATAATTTTAGGTATCTCTGAAACCACACCCAATATTAGAAGAGTGGGGGAAATGGCATACTATTTTCATGTTGTCCACCAAAGATTCCTAGATTGGAAACTTGGATCCCTCTAAATTTACCTTGCTTTCAGAACCCACTTCACTGATAACACTGTTCAACAGACAGGTTGGCTGAGTTTCTAAGCAGCAATGAAGAGTAACAGTTATTCTCCTACTGCTTGGTACTACTTTCAGCTACTGTAGGTGCTTTTAATGACTGAACTCTCATTGGTAGCAGATAATCTCCACACACCATATCATAGCACCAGTAGGAAAAAAATAGCCTGCCTCCATGTTAGGCTTTCTCCATACAATCATTCTGACTCAGGGGTTCATTTTCACTGGATAAATTAGAAAGAAAGTCCAAATTAGGGTACCTTCCATTGAGATGGATACTTTATACTCTAATTTCGGACCACTTGGGGACTCCAGGGCTTGATTTTTCTCTCCTTCCTGGTGCAATAAAAATTAATATAACTTATCAACTGGCTGTTGGGAGTTCTGAATTCTGACATTACATTGTAAATAGCACTGTTTCAATCCACTTAAGAGTAGGGCAGGTAATCTTTCCATGACTAGGTGCTTCACTTTTAATTAGTATTACTGTAGTCACATAGGACTGTAGTAGCATAATATCACTGGAGGAGGATAGGATTTTGGGGTACTTTCCCCTTCTTTTTATCAGAAGCTACTTCATTTCCCTACTGAAAATCTACAGGATACTCGGCACCTGAAGGGCCTCAGGAGCAACTAAAAGAAGCTGGAGGGTTATATGCAACACAGGTTGTCCATTCCTGACTCATACTCAAGGATGCTTAGTCTCTTGCCAAGATCATGATCTTTAAAATCAGAATTTCAAGAGTAGTTCTTGTTCTCCTTTGTGACCATATAATTAAGTTATAGTAAAAAAAACAGATGCTGAGAGATTATATGGGACTTAGGATTATGATATCAAAGATCTCATAATAATATACTTGATCTATAAAAAGATGTAGAATATAATGCTAATATATACATTTACCAAAAGATTAGTTTGGGATGGAAAAATGAATTCTCTGCAAACTTTTCAAAACAACTGGGCCTCTTTTATGGATAACTGAAATAGGTATAGATCTAATGTAACAATGGTTTACAGCAGTAAAATTAATAAAAAAAAAACTGCACTCTCTTTCTGACTAGTGTTTGGAACCCCAATTTGTGGAACCATCACTACACTTCTTTGCCTAGAAAAACCTTGCTTAGAAAAACCTGGTTGAGGTCAAAGAAAGTCTTCTGAGCCCTGACACTAAAGACTTTCTCTCTTTCATGCTTTAATACATTGATTATAAGAAAAGATATGCATGATCTCTATTTTTCTTCCACTTGCCAGCTTCCTAGTCTCTATCATTTAAATTCCTTTCTCTTCCATCCCAAATGTTGAGACATTGCTATAAACTTCCTTTGGCTCACTACTCCTTCACTGGGATAGCCTATAAGTATCTTTTTTATTTTCTCAATAAAAACTGCTACCCAAGTTAAACATTGGTACATTAGTGTATTTGTAAATGTGCTTCTAATCAACTCAGTGGCTGATTTTTCCCCCTTTCTACTTGAACAGCTCCCTCACTTTGAAACAGCCTGCCCCTCAGGCTAGAATGGCCCCTTCCCTTTTTTCTCTTTTTGAAAAGCAGTCAAGACTGCTTTTCCAGCACCTTCAGGGCAGAGGGCTCAGCTTAACTGGAAGCATATGACCCAGGGAGAAAGTATTTAATTCAGAACCCACGTGATGCTTTACTTTACTGATTTTTAATGTTTTATTGTTGTATATAGTGCTACTTTATAGTGAGCTATCTAAAATCTTAGGAGGTGGCAACATATAAATCAATGAAGAAATATAAATAATTAAAACAAAGATTTGCCTAACATAATTCTACCAGTACATGGTAACACAAAAAGCCAGGCTATGAAATGGAAACTGATAAGAAGGAAAGAGATAAATAATAATGTCTGATGGGCCAGACATCCATCGGACATTTAAAATCAAGAAAAAGGCCAAAGAAATTTGAATGGGATGGAAACTAGCATGATGAATGACATGCCAATGAAAGAGGCAGGTTCATGTGCTACTTCCTCTTATAATCCTGAACTTCTGATATTTAGAAGACCTACGATAGCATTTGACTGTGTATTTTTACTGTATTTGTTTTATTTATATATCACAAATATGTAATATAAATAAGCTAATAACAACTAATGCTATATTCCTTGCAAAGAACTAATGCTATAAATACCCATGAAGTGGGCCTGAAACACCCACCCAAAAATTACCAACACTTTTTCCATCTCTCTCACCTTACCTTTTTGACTAAAGATTATTTTTATGAATTTTTTTATTCAATATGAAAAGTGCCTTCTGTACTACAAATGCAGGAATCTTGGACTTTTTTCTCTGCAGAACCGCATGCATGTAAATTGACTACTGCATACCCGATTAACACAGAGCATGAGTGGAATGCATGGTGGCAGGCTACAAAATGTAGCAGCGTGACCTCCCTTTATTTATTTATATATGTGTATGTGTGTTTAATCCAAGAGTGGACTTAAACCACCAACCAGGAATCTCCAGGTATCTGAAAGAAACATTTTTTTCTTTATTACACTTACTTTGTATGGAAAGAGAATGCAAAGGAGTACATTTTGAAAACTGAGCAAACAAGAGACTAAAGCAATGGTTTCCAGGTCCCTGAGGGGCCAAAAAGTAATTGCAAAGAATTTGAGATGGACAACATCATGAAAAACCAAATAAAAACACTGACGCAGACTCTGACCAAAATAAGATGTATTGCCTAAGGTGAAATCACAGGGAGAAATACTAGGCCAGCCTAGGAGGAAGACTAGAAGGAACAGCATCAATTTGGGTTGGTTTCTCCTTCCTCCCATCTGACCAGCCCTAGTATTTCTGCGCCTCCCAGCATACACAACTTCTTTTGCTGTTAGTACATCCTTTGCAGCCTGCTTGACTCTAATCCCTATAAGCTGCCCATAAAAGTCCTTGCCCCATAACCAGCACTCTGTTCTATATGTGCCTCTATTCTGGTCTCCCTGACTTCCAGAGTTACCCAGCTAGCCCATCAGGATTCCCACGTGCCCTCTTATATTTTCTATCAGGACACTACAAATACAGATTCATCATGAGCCCAATTTTTAAGAAGACAATGCTGTAAAGACTACACTAATTTTTGTTTTGCTTTGACCTTCCTTTAAATGGTTCTGTGGTTCTTTGGAAGAAGAGGCTCACTAGTATACTTGATGAAAAAGCTGAAACAAACCTAAAAACACTGAAAAAAATAATGGCTACTAATCTATGTTTTTATTTTTTAAAATATTGCAATTAAAATTATATATTGTATACACACCATATCAGCATTTCCAAACATATAACCAATGTCCCTTCTGTCACTATTATATATAGATACTATTATACAGAATTACTTAAGTATATTTATGAATGAATAAAATCATCTGATAAAAATTAACGGAGCAGTGCCCATCTATCATGCAATTTGTATTTATCACTTAATATGAGCTCTCCAATATGCCCCTAGGACCTTCCAAACTCTCTTTTTACATTACAAAAAAATTTTTTTTTTTTAATTTTAAAAAAGGGAAGAGATAGTGTGCTAGAAAATAAAGTGACAGCTTACAGCGTATGTATTTTCAAGAATGCTTCTGGCTAAATGGGCCCATTAGCTTTCTCAGAAAACAAAAAATGATGGTTGGCTGCTTTGTTTAGAAGTGTGCTCACTTGTCCAAGAAAAACACAAAAGGTGAACAGGGTTACTACAGAGTACTGAGGTGGGGTACTGAGAAGCTGGCAGTATGTTGTGAATGGGCAAGCCCCCAGGAAGATAACATTAAGAAACTGAGGGTCTCTACATCCTCGCATTTCAAAGGTAAAAATATAACATTTTGCATCCTAACGCTACACCTATTCTGGCATATTTACAGTTAATAATTTAATATTAGTGATTGCCTATTTTGGCCAGAGGACTTAAATCTCAGCTGGTTTGTGTTCTTAGCTTTGTTGTTTTTTAAAACGATGTGGAAGTCCAGAGGTCATTTAGGGCAGAAAGGTAGTTAAGAAGTATCTATATTTAAGATTAAGCTACTTTATTTTCTTTGATATCAGTAGTTTATTCAAATTTACAGCTCATTATTGGGATTGTTGTTGCCTAGCAACACACATTAGACATTCTGAAGGGCAATGGACAGAGGTCTTTGTTTTTAGGTACAATTGGATTTGGTATTTTGAGTACTAAATAAAACTACCTTCTTTTACTATACACAAAAACCATTCTATAAAATGTCTATTTAAACAATGGCCAAGCAAGTTTGCATATGTTCAAAACTGAGAAATAAACAAAAAATAGAATGCTAATGTAAGGATGTACAAGTAATTTCCAGTGGGAATCCTCCTGTTGTCTGAAGTATCCTGGATCCAGTGGAGGCGGTGATCTTTTTTTTTTAACAAATTTCACTGCATTAAGATGAATAGAAGGAAATAAATACAGATCATCTCTAGGTCTGATATACAATATAGCTGCTGGGAAGAGGGGTATTAGGATGCTACAAGAGGTTGGGATCAGCAAACCCAAACTCCCTACTGCCACTTTCAAGGACTGCCCATTAATCTGAATGGAAAGTAAATGTTGCAAATATTTTATTGGGGGTTAAGAGTAGCATATGAAGTCAACTTTCCTCCTTTGAAGGCACTTTTTTCCATCCATGGAGAGGAAAATCTATTTAAAGGGACTACCAGACTGCAGCCTGAATTATGGTTGTGTTCATGCAACATAACTGAATTTAATTCTCATTCAAGTCAATATAACTCCTAGTAAGATAATGGACACATCCATGGAGTTTTCTTAGCAGCAGTATGGAAACAACAGCTTGCCCCTGTTGCTCTTCAGGAAGGTGCTTTTGACTTGCTAATCCAGCATACAGCCACTACTATTACTTGGAGGTCTCTCATCCAAATACTAACCAGTCTCAAACCTGCTCAGCATCTAAGCCTACACAAGACTGGCCAGGTGCTGCCACTTGCTAGCTGATCACATTTTAGCCAAGTATTCAGTGTGAACCCAGTCCATGTGTTTATGGTTACTGGTTGAATGACCCCCGAACAGTTTGTTGAATATACTATGGATAAATTACCATAAATAAGTGTCTTGTGTGAACAAAACCTATGTACATTCAAGTTTCTATGCATTTTCATGGCATAACCACCCAAACTGTACCTGTTTTCCTCCTATTCTGCATAATTTTATACTTGATATTTTATGAACAATGCATTACAAAAGTATTGGTAGTTCCTAAACTTAAAAAGGAGCTAGAGAGCCTTCAGTTTGTATATATTATAATAGTGCCATACACCAAATATTAAACTATTACTTTAATATATTTGTTGCATAAGCAAAAATACATTATTCCAAACTGCAGAAACATAGAAAATACACTGTAGTATTGTTCTGTACCACACCTTGGTTATTATAGAATAACGTTCCTTTCCTTAAGCAAAGTACAGGATATCTGTCTAGGTCTACATTAGGTAAAAAAATAAGAACATAAAAGAAAAAATAGAAGACATATTTAGTTTGGGGTGAATGTTTTTTTACTGTGGTAACAGAACAGAGTTTTATTATGTAACCATTACCAAAGTATTGTAAAGCAAAATGTTCCATTTATCAGTGAAACTGATATACGAATTCTAAATTCCGATAATGGCTGCAGTCCGACGGTCGTTTTGCCAAGGGGCAGCAAGATGACAAATGCATGGGACTTGTCCCTTCCTAACTCATCAGGATACTTGGCTACCGTCCTACGTTAACTCCATGATGTAGACCAATTGAAAAAGCCATTTGTGCAGGGATGCTTTGTTGTAGAATATATTCAGCGCGCGTACCCTCCCCTAAAAAGCCGATCACCAACTGATTTGTCACCCTGATTGGCAGGTTTCAGACAACCACCAGATCAGCGCGCGCTCCAACAGCTGTACCGCCACCTGGCTAGCAGCCCTCGCCCAAGTCCCGCGTCACCGCAGAACAGCTGTCAGTGCCGAGCCTGCAGCGGGGAAGGAGCGGGCGGCTCGTTCCTCTTCTGCAGCGCGAGGCCAAAGTCCCGCCCTTCCTGCCACTCCCTCCCTCCGCACGAGCCGCCCTTTCGCAGGCTGCGCTTCATTCATCCTTCTCTTCCCCGTCCGGGACAGTTAAAAGGGGGGGGCGGGGGAGGAAGAGATGAAGCGCGGGCGGGAAACGTTGCCTTAGAAGGAGCTGAGTTCAGCCCGGACTTATCCCCCGCTTCGGCTCATCGCACAGTTTCCCTCTAACGCCGTTCCAAGGCGCCCAAAGGACTCACCTTCCCTTTGAGCTAAGGGACTCGACTTCTGAAATGGCGGCTAAATATGGTCCCTTAACTTACCAGTCCAGTCCCTAACTATCCGCGACTGCGCTCTCCGTATAACTTTTCCCAGCCCCTGGAGTTCGAAAGCCGAGCTATCGATAGCGCTTCCCTCAGCCAAACGTGCGCGCGAGTGATTAAAGTCGCCCTGGAGCTGAAGCTGCGATGCGGGAGAGAGACGCCAACCGTTCTCGTTCCCCAATCGCCCCCCCCCTTCCATCCCCCAACTAAGGTGGCTGGCCCGTGACGTCATCATCATGGCAACAACAACTGCAGCCGGAAAGCTACTGTTCAGACGCTGTTCCGCGCCACGGACAAAGTGGATTTGCTCACGAGCCGCGCGCGGTCCGCTTAGTTCTAAAAAGCCTTGTCCGGGTTGGTGCTCTTTCTTAGAGACGGGGAAAAAAAAAAGTGGGAACCCGCAAGCGCGTGCGCGCCTCGCTCCCCTCCCAAGGACCGCCCGGCCGCTCGCTCGCCCAAGCGCGGGAACGCGCGCGCGCCGGGCGTGTGAGGAAAGAAGGCGGGGGCTGCGCTCGCGCTGCGGAGGGGTGCGCCGAGCCCCAGCCTCGGGGTGCGCCCAGCGGTCGCCCTCAGCGGCGCCTCTCTTCGTGGCGGCGAACATGTTCTCAGTGAGGGTCGTGACCGCCGATTACTACATGAGCAGCCCGCTGCCCGGCCTGGACCCCTGCCAGTCCTCCTTTAGGGAGGCCCCCGTTAAGAAGGTGCCCGTGGTGAGAGTCTTCGGAGCCACCCCATCGGGTAAGGACGGGCGCCCGCTCCGGGCATGGCCGGGGCGAAGGGGCTTTGTTGGCCGCTGGGATCCTGCCTTCCTTCTGCTCCTCGCAGGGGTAACTCTGCTTTTCGGGACGGATGGGCCAGGGTTGTCCGTCCTCCTCTCCCACTTCGCCTTCCGCCTCGCGATGTTGGCGCGCTGCAGCAGGAGCCTCCCCTACCTGCTGCTGCTGCCGCCGCCGCCGCCACCACCCCTGCGGCCGCTGCGGTTGAGCGAACTCGGCCGTACCCGGGGCCTCGCCTGCGAGTCGCGGGGAAAGGAAAGGCAGCCCCCTGCACGTCTGAGCATTGTGCCGAAGGTGGCTTGCGAGCCGCTCAGGGCGCGTTTCCCCCGATAGGGACTGCGCCGTGTGACCCTCAGTTGTACAGCCGGGCGGTGAGTGGGGGATCTCGGCATGTTTCCGTGTAGAGCAGAATCGTCTGTAAGCGTTGTTGGAAGCAGGTTATCACCCTCCGCTCCCGCCCCCGTGTATTATAACCATAATGAAATGCAGCTGTAAAAATACTGCTTTTGTCCTGGTGGCAGTGCTGAGCTATAACTCACCTTGGCTTT
Source organism: Liasis olivaceus (assembly GCA_030867105.1). NCBI lineage: Eukaryota > Metazoa > Chordata > Lepidosauria > Squamata > Pythonidae > Liasis > Liasis olivaceus. The sequence continues at coordinate 233,419,560 of CM061349.1, read as the reverse complement.
TTCCCCCCTTTTCAAACATAACATTTGTAAGTAGAGTACAGTATAGAGTTTCTGTATCTGGTGAAGGAAGCGTGTAAGTGTGAATGTGCTTGAAAATGCATTATTAATCCTACACAGGAAGGAGACTCTTAATCACTGACAAAATCCATCTTTAAATTGCTATCTTAAAAAGATCATAAATTTATCAGGAATAGATTTGTCCACTCTAAGAGGATGATTTTAACACTTAGGCACAGAGATTTTTTTTAAAACATTTTGCTCTTTTATAAAATCCATATAAAATCAATATTATTTTGGTTAATATTATATTCTGCTTTTAGCAAACCAGGTTTAGCAAATGTCATGTAAACCATTAAGAAACCCACATGCACATATGTATATAATTTAATTGCTGCTGGGCCAAATAACACGCATTGGGATATTCGTGGCATAATGATAGATGGGAATTGTACAAAAAAGACACACAAGAACTCAAAAAGACACTCAGTGTAAATACAAAAAAGTAATAACACTGATAAACAGTGACAGATTTTCAATAGCACATTACCTGTATTTGGTAATCTATTCCCTATTTGCAATTTAATTTCCCAGTTCTTGTAAGCGGAGAATATTTGGATGGTATATAGTCCTCAGTGTATTTTTTTCATAATTCCTAATCTTACAAAATGATAATTCTGTGAAAGCAAGCTGGCATTTTTGTGTATAATTGTAGTTTCTTATAAAGCATTTTTTCCAGAGTGCTACAATCAGTTCTAATATTTCCCTTTGGGTAATTATATTTGTCACATATCCACTTAACAACAGCAGCAAGTGTTGATTCCACAGCTGATGATTGCTTCTGTTTTGTTCACCTAGTGCACAGAATGGGGGGTGGGGGGCAGGAGGACCAGAGGATGGTCTGCAAAATAACAACAACCAGCATAAAGGCAGAGATAACATTGCCCCATTCAGCCCATGGACAGCTTTGGGGATGAAGATTTTTTCCCCCTTCCTCTCACTGGTTTTTTTATATCAAGAGAAAAAAGTACCTTAATGCTTTCTAGAAAGAAAAAAAACAGTATAAAGGCATAAGTACCCCTTCCTTTCCTACAGTTCTCTGCAAAAGGTATAGATCCGTGCCATGTATGGAGTGGCCAGTAGCATAATTTTTGACAAGTAAGCTAAGATGAAATTATCCTTATCCTTATGGAGGTATTGTTTGGAGTTAAATCAGTAAGATTCCCAATTTCTTTTTTTGAGGGGGGGTTAATAAATTACAGTCTGAAAAACAGTGGAATGTGAAACAATAAAGTCCAAATAAATATAGTATCAAATGCATTTAGATAAAATGCACAAAAAATATCGTGGAATAAAAAGTTTTAATATCCTTCAAGGTAGTCTTATGTATGCTTACTTGCAGGAATGTTCAACTACTCCTAGGGATTTTTTTTTAAGTTCCTAAAAACCCAAAGGGCTTATTCTGAAAAGAATTTGGTTTGCTTAAAACTGCATGCAGAGTGAATTTAGTAGGTCATAGTTCCAAATAAATATATCTGAGGATTGTCATAAAGACAGTTAACCTGGGCAGTGTAATTGTCATGGGGGTTATTACCTTATACATGATGTGTAATCAGTATATCTCTTTTATATATTTTCACTATTCAAGTTTGGTAGTACTGTATTTAAATACTAATTTAGTTTATGTGTTAATATACGTTTCATATAGTGTTAGTTCAATAAGTACCATGGGGACCAAAAGAATTCTAACCAGATGCCTCCTTCTAAGTTACCTGCCAGATGTTGTTAGTCCATATTTTTTCAGTAACCAATTTTCTAACACATCCCCATGTTAGTCACTCTATATAAAAAGACTTATATGCATTCTAGTTAATATGTTACTAATAATCCTGAGGTTTCTGTATTTCATTCATTGAAACCAGTTTTGTTTTATTTGGGCAGAAGAGAAAATGATCAACCAACTATGTTAATGGAAAATGATAAATGAAAATTGTATATGCTGATCTTGAGTAGTTCCTCTTTGGTGAATGTTATTGCCTGTTATCAGTTCTTCAGTATGGTACTTAATCAAATAAAAATAGCACCAAATCATTTTTAAAAAAGTTTACACAGTGGTCTTTAGAGAAAGTCTATTAATGGCCATTGAAATAACATTGCCTGGATGAGATCTAGCAATGATTTTTATATTTAAATGAAGGCCTAGAAATAAATTGAACCATACTTGAAAATTGAAAATAGTTCACTGAGTTTATACTGTGCCAAAGGACTAGAATTGAGGTTGACTAGAACTAAGCCTTAAAAATAAATATAAGTCCTGCAGGTTTTTCTTCATTCTTTTTTTTAAATGTACTTCAAGTATTATTTTATATATACTGTGTAGTGTTCTAACTATGTTACAGTGCCTCTGGAGAATGTTGGGAGTTAGAACTTGAATTTCTATTAAAGTATTTCTGGAATTTTAGAGGAGATAATCATCACAGTATACAAGAATAACCTGAACTTCTGTGGCCTTATCCTCACTATATTTGAGTACATTGAAAAAGCTCAGTCAAAGATGAAACAATAAATATTTGATACAGAGTTTCAAAGAAAAATTCAGTCCAACTTTGTCATTACGTCTTTTCTGGCAATCTCCTCTCTTTGACCTACCCTTTGGTAGGAAAGCATTTACCTTGGCTAAATACAACATATAGTACTTTCATCTGCACTTCTAGAAGACTGATTTAACAGTACTTCTACAGAAATGCCCCTGTTCCTGCCTGCTTAAGGAAATACAGATAGTCCCTGGGTTAAGAATGCCTGGGTTACAGATGACCCATAGTTAAGAACGGAGTTTATTGTAGCAAAATTTGAGTTAAATACACAGTGATTCAAATTAAATACACAACGGTTTGAGTTCATTACACAATATTACTTATACAGTATTATACAATAATACTGTTCTGGCTTGCATACAAATTCGACGTAAGGACAGACCTTGGGAATGGAACACATTCTTAAACTGGGGACTACCTGTAGAACTAATCATCTATATCCTGTTATGTTGCCCTTTTTACTCTGTAGAGCAGCAACCTTATCTCCCATCTTGCCAGTCTGTCATGAAAACATAGGAAGTGTATACTGTACCTCAGCCTCCACCTCATAGTAGATAAGTCAGTGACAGCCTTTAGAAACATAGCACAATTTTGCAGAATCATTAGTGTAGCATTTTTAAAAATTGTATAATCACTGTAAAGTACAACTTCCAACAACTGACATATTCCAGGCATAATCTTAATAACTTTTAAGAGTACCCTCACATTGTACCATATCTGTCTAAGATTACAGGTAGTCCTCAGGTTACAACCTACTTGGGATTGGAATTTCCCTCACTAAGCAAAGTAGTTGTTAAGCAAAACATCACATGACTGTGTTGCTTAGCGACAGAAGTTCCAGCACTCCAGGTTGTGGTCATTAGGCAAGGACTCACTGGCCAGCCTCAAGCCCACAGCACAGAGCCTCTGTTGGCACTGGGCTCAGAGGCAGCGGTGAGGGGCAGAGCTTACTCCTGCCCTGTGCAAACTGCCTCCATTTCAACTCCCCCCACCTGCCTATCTTCCCCCCCATCTCTGCCCTTTTGGCCACCCTGCACAGCATAGCTGAGTTGAAGACCCTGCTGTATTCCGCTGCCACCTATCCTTGCCGCCACACTGCCCCTTGCCGCCTGTGAGCCCAGCGCTGACAGAACCTCCATGCCATGGGCCTGAGGCTGGCTGGCATCAGTGAGCCCAGCAGAGGGAAGGCAAGGTGACGCCGAAGAGGAGGAAGAAGACAACGGCACCGAGGACAGGGAGGAAAGTCCATTGGGGTGGCGGCAGCAGAATACAGTGGCATCTTCATCTCCACTGTGCTATGCAGGTTGGCCAAAGGGCAGGGATGGGAGGAGATAAGTGGATGGGGGGAGCTGAAGCAGAGGCAGTTCGTGCAGGGCAGGAGAATGTGACTCTGGGACACTGCAATGGTTATAAATGTGTTCCAGTCACCAAGTGCCCAAATTTTGATCACACGACCATGGGGATGCTGTGGTAGTCGTAAGTGTGAGGACTAGTCATAAGTCCATTTTTCAGTGCCATCATAATTTTGAATGGTTGCTGAACAAATGGTCATAGCCCAAGGACTACCTGTACTTCTACCATTTAAAGCTGTAGCAATTGTTAAATCAGCATTTTAATATCTCAGTAGCCTATTATGTAGCAATATAGGATCGCATTCATTTTTCAGTTAAGTATTTTTGCAAGTTTAGTTTTTATACTCCTTAGATCTATTCCTGTATTTCAGTGTTTTAACTTATTTTCTTTTACTTTGCAATTAGCTTAGCCACTTTTAATCTCATCCTTTTTTTATCTCTGTAACATTTGTCATGGAATTTGTCATGGAATCAGTTTTAGTCACTAAAACTAAAAGGTGGTGGTGGTTGTTTGAAGGAATAGGGAATGTGTATACTTTTGCTTTCATTGTAGCAATGAACTCTTACATAAGGTACCTACCATAAAATATTGATAATTTCTTCTTCCTCAAAAAAAAACAAAACCCTCTCCCACCCTCTTCCTTCATAAGCTTTCTCATCACTAAATATTTTGCAACCTTTTAAGGAAGATGATAATTACATTTTTGGAATTTTATCCTTCCCTTAAACATATTAACAGAGTGATTTGCTAATAGAAGTAGAAGTCAATAAGCTAAACAGCATATCCATACCAGCCGCACAAAAATAATATGAACAACAAAAATGTTAAAGCTTGGAAAATTCACTTCAGTGGTTACTAGCCAGAACTGAGGTATTGTAAAAAGAATGTTTCAAAGTCAGGGTACCACAATTGAAAATCATCTTTGTGATCTAAATGCATTTATGTGATCCTATAATATGTTCTTAGTCTTTTAGTTTAATATTTGGATTGTCCTCAGTTGAACATGAAGGAAACAAACCGAAATTTTTGCTTTTGTAATTTTTAGACATTTTGGGTTCATTACTTTTAAAAATTGCTCAGATTGCAATCATTAGCCTGAACAGGGCATTCTGTGCTGAGCAAACTAGACTAATAGGCATTTGAGAGCGTAATGAGATTATTTTAACATGGCAGCTAATTACTAATTCTTTTGGAGAAAACCTTGTAAACAGGGCCGTCAGCGGGGGGAAAGCATACTTCTCCCAAATCCATAACACCTATTCTTCACAGATAGCTTTTAAGCAGGACAGTCATATGTCTGGGATATTGTAGTTGCTTCCTGTATTGTAGATGCTGTATTAAATTGAGTTTATTTTCAGAAATAATAAATATACTTTTAAGTCAAGCTCACCTCCTAGTGATTGTAGTCCTGCAGTTTTTTTGACAGTATTATAAAAGTTGTCTTCCACTGCCTCCTTCTGGGATTTTTTTTTTTTTAAATTTGACAGTCTAGCCAAGAGTCTGGCATTCCAAGACAGCTCCCCATCCAAGCATTAACCAAGGCCATCCCTGCCACATTCAGCCAGAGTCAGCAAGGTACTGTCATCTGCTGAGGCTTGAATTCAAAAGCTGCTTCATAAAGCTTTATATGGCTTTATACTGTATCACTGTTAACAACAGCTTCAGGTTGTTATTTCACATCCTCATTCTTTGATTACATTGTGCTAATTTCACTTAGATCTTTTCCATATCCATTCCTCAGAGATTTATCTGGTGTTTACAGTACTTCCTTTTCCTTCCTTTCTACTAGGCAGCTTACTCTATCAGCCTTAGATCTTAAGTCTCTTTTTCTCAACTCCTCATGGGGAAAATTGGATTATTAATTTTCAGTGTTTTTTATAGGCAGATGGACTGTGATGCTTCTGTTTGTTCATAGCATTACATCAGTGCTACTTCAGTGGAGTTCTAGTAGTAATTGAGCTACCATAAACGAATAAAATACAGTGTTATGGCCAATTTTCAAGGATGCTATTCCAATATTTTTGTATCTGTCCAGTGTTGGTATTCTGTCAGGACTTTTCAAATAATGATACTGAAGCAGGCCTGTAAATGATGGAGAGGAAGGTATTCTGGATTTGTCACTGGTAAAAAAAAAATGATTATATGCTGATGATGTTTCAGTAGTCTTCATGAAGAAGGAACTGTATTCCAATAGATGCCTCTCTCTAAATACAACATAATAGACTTCCATGCAGACCTAGTATAAGCCTAATAAGTAAAATAATTTTTTTCTTTGAAGAAAGTACTGTATTTTTCCGACTATAAGACAATACTTTTTTCTAAAATCCTTACCCTAAAAATTGAAGGGCGTCTTATTCAAGGAAGTCAGCCGAGGAGAGAACCGCGCGGTGGCAAAACTGCCCATACTTTGTCTCTGCACGCAGGCTTCCTCCTATTGCTAGCCTCCAATCACGAGTGAAATAGCTTGTCTCCCAAACAGACTTCCTCCAGTCACGAGCCTTATGTAACTGACATCAGCTGATGCTGAACAAACCAATTAGAGAAGGTTGTTTGCAGAGAGAAGCTATCGGCAGTTTCACTCGTGCTTGAATGTAATCAGTTATGCAAAAGAGCATGGAAACAGAGCTGCAGAGAGACGGTTTGGACCTCCTCCCACCGAGTGTATCAGGTCAATGTTAACTAATTACTACATAGAAATGTGTTCTGCACTATCTTTAAAATATTGATTTCTTAATTTTGGGTTGGAAAAATGGGGGTCGTCTTGTACATGGGGGCGTCTTATTGACGGAAAAATACGGTAAGTAGTAGCAGAGAGGAAAAAGCAGATGTAAGAAAGTAGAAGACCTAGTTGTGATCTTTTCTTAATGATTTATCACTGCAGCAACTAACTAAAAGGGATGTTCAGTCTTTGCTAAAAGGCAAGAAGTGCACTTCTATTTTAGAGTTCTGTTAAACAGTTTTGAAGAGAATAGATCCTGTCAATTAAGAAAGCTACAAAGACCAGAGGTGCAAAACCTGAATTCATAGGACTGCATGTTGCCTCTGAAAGGCTTAGCTGTAGTCTCTGAGTCCTTTTAAAAGTTGACCTCAAGTTGCTGACCTTATGATTTTTTAAAAAAAAATTTTAAATTATTTTTTAATAATTTTTTGCTTCTGTCACATTAAAATTAACAATTATATTAATGACATTTAATTTAGTTTTGGTCTTGATCCTACTTTTTATCTGTCCTACTTTTTGGCTTTATGGACCCCTGCATGCCATTCAAAGGCACTTGGTTTGGGAGAAAAATGCAATCCTAGTGAAGACATGTATCAGAGATTTTTTTTCTTGGAGAGAATTGGATTTTGTTTCTAGAATTACTAACCTGTATCAAGGAGATAATATAATAAAAATATTAATAACTTTTTTATAGTTGTGTCTATTATGTTTTTACTGTGTATATGTAAAATATTTGACATGTCCATATAAAAATGTAGTAAGTTTGCAGCAAAGGTTTGTGCTGTGCAGCAATCCAGATTTGAAGGGCAGAATGTGATTCAGAGCTCACCCAAACATACATGTAGCATCTGTTTGGAGCACTTTAAACCAAATGCATCTTTTTCTAGAAGGGCAGTTGTACAAGCCCAGAAAGAGTTGCAGCTGTTTTAAGGTGTTTCTGACAGATGTTATAAGTGTGCCCATACATATTCTGAATCATACTTTGCTCTTTAAATCCAAATCTCTACACACTTCTAGCAGATGTTTGTTTTCCTTTGAGCCTATGATAAAGTAGTCAGAAAGTTGCTGGGATTGTCCTCAGCTGATTTCTTTCTCATCTTTGTATACATATTTTTAAACCTATATTTAATGTTAGATAGTATAAACGCAGCACTTACAGTTATGTTTACAGGTTTAGCATTCTTTCATAATAGAAAAAGAATTTTTTTTCTCCTAAGTAACAGGTAGCAGAAGGTTTTTGGATGTTTCAGTTTCTCCATATTGTTAATAGAAATGAACAAATAGTTTATTTTCCTATAATTTCTATGCTTTTGGCTTCATTTTATCAGTAAAAAAGTATCTAAATTAACAACTAAAGCCTGTACATGTCAAATATTAACACTCTAAGAGCTTTAGGCCAGATTACCTAAAGTAGAGTAAGGAATTTGTGAAAGTCTATTTGTGGCTGAATGTCCAGCAGCTTTATTAAGTATGGCTTTATTGATGAGGGATAATCTTCCGCTTGCTTTATAAAGTATTTACATTTTATAGTTTGAAATTTTGTGTATCATTTCTAAGAATTGGGATGTTTAATGTTACAACCCAAAGTCAAGCAGCACTGAAATTCAGTCAAATAAAATTAAAATGTACAAACATCCATTAAATCATGGGTTTGCCCATTAAATTAAAGTTTTGCTGCAAAATATGCAAACAGCATAAATTGAGAAGAATAATGTATATTTGGCTTTCTCCTGAATGGTCCATTAAATCTAAGTATTGTAAGAAAGTAAGAAGGGGCAAAACTTTGTATCCTTGATTTTATCAAACTGCATTCTATATTCCAAAGAAGCTAACTAGTATTATTTTGTCACTTTTATATCTTGCCCTACACTTAGAAGCTCAAGCAGCTATTTTAAATATTTCAGATAGAATTACCAATCTAATGTTATATTACAAATTATGTGATTCTTTTCAGAAAGTTATAGCAAATTTCATGTCAATTTTAATTTTCTTGCTTGGTTATGTAAGTGCTTTAGAACAAAAGATATAGAGATTCTCCATACATTATGGTTGTGCACATATGAAGTGCTCCTGAATTGCAGTCTAGACGAGAATCAAAATTATCAGTATTTACTAGGAATTGTCTTCCATATGGAATACAGCTATAATTGTTGTTTGCTCAGGGGAAAAGAATGATCCCTTGATATTAAGGAACAGACAATACAGGAAAATGCAGTACTGTTTGGTTTAGGGTAAGTACCTTACCTTACATATCTTAACATATAAATCTATTCAGATCTAATTTTCTCACTTTTAAAATATATACATGATAATCACATAGGTGTTTTACTTAAATTGAAAGTGATCTCTTTCAGCACAGAAGAGCTAACTGTCAGTAAATTTTTCCCCAGGTGGGGTAAGAAGGCAAAAGTGTAATAGATAAAATACTTTTTATTGTTGATTGCAGTAACTATTTTTTCCCCAAACAATATTGGCTAAGTGACTACCACATATACTATACAGATAGTCCTCACTTAACAATGGACCAGCAACTCCTGTCAGCCCTCCCAGGTAAACCAGACAGGAAATGAGAATAGATGAACTAATTCTACTTTATTGTAAGGCTGCATTAACAGAATCTTGCAAGTCTGAAAGCACAAATCTCCCACCTGAGTAGTTAGGGTGGGTCTTTCCTAAGTTTCTTTCTTTGACTGTTACCCTGTTGCGGACTCCTTTCTCTTTTATCTGATCGTTCCCTAGGCAGCATCTCTTTCCACCATTTTCCAAGGCCACACTCACATTCCATCACAACTCCATCGCTAAACAATGTGGTCATAAAATGTGATGTCACGTGACCGGGCCGACTTACGACAGTAGTTGCAGCATTTCCGGTTGCCATCATTAAGCGCAGTGTCACATGATTGCCATTTGCAACCTCCTACTGTCTTCCCTGTTGACTTTACTTGTCAGAAGCTGGCAGTGAAGGTCATGAATAGCAATCACATGACTGCAGGACGCTGCGACTATTGTAATTGTGAGCTGGTTACCAAGCACTGAAATCACGATCACATGACCGCCAGGACGCTGCAACGGCAACAACTATGAAGACCAGTTGTAAGTCTCCTTGTTCAGCACCATCGTAACTTCAAACAGCTGCTGAACAAGTGGTTGTTAAGTGAGGACTATCTGTAGATGAGCTGCAATTACAATAGAATTTAAGGTATGATAGATGCAAGCAACTACAGGTGGTCCTCAACTTAGGACCACAATTGGGACTGGAATTTCTATCGCTAAGCAATGTGGTCATAAAGCAAGATGTCATGTGACCATATCACTTAGCGACCGCAATCCCAGCAATTCCCCTTGCTGTCATTAAGCGAATTTCACTGGTCTTTAGCCGAGGACTCACCCCAATCCAAACCATTCTGGACTTGGTCTCTCCAATCCTGAGCCTCAGTAAGGTAAGGGACTGCCTCCAACTTCCCCCACCTGCCTATCTCCCCCCTATCTCTGCCCATTTGGCTGCCCTGCACCCTGCCTTGCAGGGTGGCGAGCAGCCCCAGAATTGCACAGCTCTAGGGCTGCAAGAAGCCCCTGAGCCGCAGCACAGCATGAAGCTGCAGCTGCCCCAACCCAGCTGTGCAAAGCAAAACCTGCCCTGTCTTTTTGAAGGCGCTCTGCTGTCTTCAAAAGCTTGCCCTGTCTTTCTGTAGGCTCTGTGAACACAGTGCAGGTTTCCAAAGGCAGCGTTCTGAAGGCTTGGGGAGCCATGTGGAGGATACATTCACTGGAGAAGCTGGGTCTGAAAAGGAGACAGCAAGGGCAGCAAGGTGCTTCTGCTTCAGCTGCATTGGCTGGGCAAAAGCAAAAGGTTGGTTCCGGGAACTGGGAGAGAAGGTAGCTGAGTGAATGAATGCTTCCTGGGGTGGCAGGGCTGGGGTGGCTGCAGCTTCCTGGGGTGGCTTTGCACGACTGGGCTGGGGAAGCTGCAGTTTCCTGGGGTGATTTCATGCAGCTGGGCTGGGGTAGCTGCAGCATCATGCTGTGCTGCAGCTCAGGAGCTTCTTGCACCCCCAAAGTCCTGCGGTTCTGGGGCTGTTTGTCGCCCCACAAGGCAGAGTGGCCAAAAGGGCAGAGATGGAGGGAGATAGGCAGGTGGGCTGAGCTGAAGCGCCCTTGCGGTTGTAAGTGTGGGCAGGCTACCAAGAGCCTGAATTTTAATCATGTGACCATGGGGTTGCTACAATGGCCGTAACTTCGAGCACAGGTCGTAAGTCCCTTCATTCAGTGCCATTGTAATTTCGAACTGTCTCTGAATGAAAGGTCGTAGTTGGTCTATCTGTACATTTTTGTTTTTAACCAAACTGATCACAGTGGATTATTAAATAGTTTCTATTGGGGACTGGGAGTGCAATACATACTACTCTTTACAGCTTTCAAGAATGCCAGCAAGGTGGGAGCCAAATAAGCTATAGGTGGTAAGTTCTTCCATGCTGTTAGTGCCACCACTGAAAAGGCCCCGATCCCCTTAATCTTTCACGAGGTTGGGACCTAAGCATTGTTTTATAAGATGATTGCACAGAACAGGCAGATTCTGGTCAAAATGGGTGATCCTGAAGATAAGTTGGAGCTGAACTATGTAAGAGTTTATAGGTTAACACCAGCACTTTTAATTGGACCCAGATACCTTTTAGCAACCAATTAGTGAGAATGCAATAATGACAAAAAAAATTAATTTCTTTGCCAGCATGGCAACTACAGAGTAAACCTTAAAAAGACCCCTAGCTTTTCCCTTGTACATATATTCTTTCCAATTGTCCTATAAGTTTAATTTCCCTTGACTACAAATGAACTGCCCAGACACAGTAAAGTACAGGTAGTCCTCGCTTAATGACCACAGTAGGGACCAGAAAATTGGTCGTTAAGTGGGCCAGTCATTAAGCAAGTCACCACGTGTCTGGACTCGATTTTACAACCATTTTGCAATTACTGTAAAGCGAATCACTGCAGTTGTTAAGCGAATCATGTCGTTAAGCGAATCCAGGTTCCCCAATGGATGTTTTTTGCTGGGAAAAAAGGTCACAAATTGTGATCATGTGACCACAGGTCGCTGCAACCAGTCATGAATGCAAGCCAGTTGCCAAGTGCCCAAATTGTGATCATGTGACCGCGGGGGTGGTGCGACAGTTTGCAATGGTCATAAGTGCAAGTACAGGTCACTAGGCACTTTTTCCCAAGTTGTCATAACTTTGGACCATTGTTAAATGAATGGTCATTAAGCAAGGACTACCTGTAAGAAGCTTTCCCCTAAAATGATTCAAAGCAGAAGTTAGCAAGCTTAAATAATAACATCTTTACATAGATTCAATCTTAAAACAGGAAAATAAAACTTATATTTACAGTGGTTAGAAAATTTATGAACCCTTTAGAACTATCCATAATCCTGCCATATTGTGATTAGTGTTTCATCTAAAATCATGGTTTACAAACCATAGTGGCAGTTTTTCCACTTAAAAAAAACATTGTTATGGTTTTGCACTGTTTGAACCCAACCAGGATCAAGATGCTCAGCAAATTGTCTTCTTGTGATTAAGATGTAAAAAAAGAAGTTTTTATTAGGTTAGGGCCACTAGGCCATACCACAAGTGCACATAGTTATGTAAAATGCCAGCCCCACTTTAGTCATTACATGACTTGGTGTCTATCATTTTAAAGTGCTGCTCCTTCTAGTATACAAATAAACTGGCTATAAACTTACATAACTTTTTATTTGTGAAGTAAGGGCAACATTTGTCAACCTGGGTATTGTAGGATTGAAATCCAGTATATCTTTAAGCCTCACACTGAAGAAGGCTGCAGTCTTGGTCATCTTCCATGTAACATCGTTTTGCGTTTTTCCCAAAAATTGATAACATTTATTTTACTTTTCCTGTAATAGATTTGGTATAATAAATCTGTTTATATCTGTTTGACTACTGTGATATTTAAGGGACCTCATTTTCAGTCCTTCCTATCTACTGAGAGGCTACAAGAGAGGATACATGTAGCCCCTTTCTTTTTTATAAGAATTTAGTCTGATTTTCAGTTATTATAGCCTGAGTTATAGTCTGAGTTAATGCAATTTCATTAATGATCTGAGGCTGTTATTATTTATGTTATTTTAGTGTCTAAATAGTTTATATTGTGATACTGATTTGTAAACTGTATACAGGATGAATATTTTAACATTGAATAAAAATCTGACAGTTTATATGTTGAAGAAAGGACAGAGAATACATTAGTTTCCTGAAGTACAAGGATCTTAAGTGATACTTCCATGTGTATTCCATGAGTGCTACCAGATACCAGATACTCATCTCTTTGATAATAATTAAATATGGTTCAGTAAAACCTCGATTTTATGAACGTCTGTTCAGGGACTTTGGATGCAACTGATAAAGTCTGAAGTATAGTGGAAAAGTCAGCTGATGAAGTGGTCTGGACACTTTATATAAATGTATGTAACTTTTGTAAAATTATGCAGAGTATAATTATATAAATCACATACATTTTAAGTAAAATTATGTGAATGTGCATTTAATAAGCATCTGTTTTTAATGGACATTATTTCTTCCCATTTGGTCTGTTCAATTAAAATTTTATTGTGACAGGAAATTATAATGTAGTTTTACCTGTGTTCCACACATAACAGTAAAAAGAGTTTAGGCTAAAAAAAACACAAAATCTTATTTTTTGCAAGCAAAGTAAATTAATGCACAATTCAGACTTCTAATTTTTTTTCATATCACAATACTGATTTAAAGCTTCTGTGCTGATTACTTATAACAGAAATAGCTTTTCCATTTGACATAAAAAGAGCATTATTCATCTTGATAAATTTTTGCTGCAAGATTAAATATATTGACCTACTATGCTGATCTGTTCAGATTAATGACTGTTTTGTGTTTTTTTTTTTTGTTAGAAATGTTTTAAAAATAAAGTTCAATTTTGCCTACTTTAGTAATAATACTAAATAATACTGGGATCCATTCCCAGTTGGATACCAAGTGTGTGGCATGGCCTGTGGAGATGCCTGGGGTACGTACTTACCCTGTTATCTGGGAATAGTTTGATCCTCTTGGACCTGAAGAAGTGGACAGGGTCCTCCGGGCTGTAAATGCCACCATTTGTCAATTAGATCCATGCCCTTCCTGGCTGGTTAAGGCAGCTCGGGAAGTGATGTATCAGTGGGTCCAGGCAATGGTGAATTCATCCTTGAGGGAGGGAGTGTTTCCAGTTGTCTTTAAGGTTTAAGGAGTGCACCCCCTACTCAAGAAACCATTGCTGGATCCCACTGTACTGGACTACTTTCACCCAGTCTCCCACCTCCCCTTTTTAGGGAAGGTGGTTGAGGAAGTGGTAGCACTGCATCTCCAGAGGATCCTGGATTAAACTGATTATCTGGACCCTTCTTAGTTGGCTTTCAGGCCTGGATACAGAACAGAAACAGCATTGGTCATGTGTTTGGATGATCTCTGGCGGGAGTGGGATGGGAGTAGTGCATCCATCCTTGCTCTTCTTGACCTCTCAGCAGCTTTCAGTACCATTGACCATGGTATCCTTTTGGGTTGGCTTGGGGAGTTGGGGGTGGATGGCACAGTTTTGTGCTGGTTCACCTCCTTCCTCCAGGGCCAGTCCCAATCAGTGTTGATAGGGAGTGAGAGGTCCAGCCCATGGCCCCTCCTCTGGGGTGCCACAGAGGTCAGTACTCTCCCCACTCCTTTTTAACATCTACATGAAACCACTGGGTGAGATGATCCACCACCATGGGATGAGGTATCATCAATACGCATATGATGCCCAATTATACATCTCCATCCCAGGTGATTTGAGTGATGCTGTGACCACCCTTTCATAGTACCTGGAAGCTGTGGGGGTCTATATGGGGCACAACAGGCTTCAGCTGGTATGATGGAGTGGCTGTGGGTTGGGGGCTCCCCTGTATCCGGGAATTTACCATCTTTGGTTCTGGATGGGGTTGCACTGTCCCAGATAGATCCAGTGCGTAATCTGGGGGTCCTCCTGGATTTATGACTCTTGCTCGAGGAGCAGGTGGTAGTCATGGCCAGGAAGGCCTTTGCTCAACTACGTGTTGTGCTCCAGTTATGCCCTTTCCTGCATCAGAAGGCCCTCCGGTCAGTCACTCATGCCCTAGTCATCTCCCATCTAGACTATTGCAATGCGCTCTACATGGGGCTACTGTTGAAGAGTATCCGGAAGCTACAGTTGGTTCAAAATGCGGCTGTGCGGACAATCTTGGGCGCCCCAAGGATGGCACGTATTACACCTTTGCTGCGGGGGCTGCATTGGGTGCCAGTTTATTTCTGGGTCCAATTCAAGGTGTTGGTTATCACCTTGAAGCCCTACATGGCATGGGACCAGGTTACCAGAGGGACCGTCTCATCCCCATTACATTAACCTGTCCCACCAGGTCAGGCAGAGAAGGTATGTTACCCCATCGACGAAAGAATGTCAACTGGCAGGGCCCAGAAGGAGAACCTTCTCTGCCATTGCCTCCACCCTATCGAATACTCTCCCCCCAAAGGTGAGGTGGGACCCTACTCTCTCTCCCAACCTTCTGGAAAGGAGTGAAGACCTGGCTCTGCCAACTCACATGGGGCAAGAAGATGAGCAATCAACCCTGGGGGTGACTGGCACCTTAAAGATACTCCTGTAACCTTTATTTATCATCAGTATCTTGGAAGACATTATTTATGCATGAATGTGTTTTTTATTATATTTTAATTGTATTTTAATTAATATTTATTATTCTTTTACTGTAAACCACCCAGAGTCACTCTTGAGTGAGATGGGTGGTGACTAAATTTGAAATATAAATAAATAAAATATAGTTAACATTTGTATTTGTTGTTGGGGGGTGTGTGGTTTGGGGGGTATTTTATCTAATTATACTATTAGCCATCCAAAACCTATGGGAATAGGTGACATGCAAGCATAAATAAAATACATTAACACATCAACTCTGTTCTAGGAAACTGTGTAGTTTAAACATTTAATGTACATATATGAAGAACTTTAATATTGTTATATTATTGCTTTAAGTCTGATTTTAAACTGTTTCAGTGTTTTTTATAGGAAGCAATATATATCATATATACTGGTGGATAAGCCCATCCATAGATAAGCTGACCCTCAAATTTTTAACCAAAATACCATGAAAAATGTGCCACCTGCTGATAAGCCGACTCTCAAAATTTTCATGTTTTATTTTTCACAATTGGCTTATCTGCAGGTGGCATATTTTTCATGGCGTTTTGGTTAAAAATAAGTGTTTGCTTATTCACAGATGCACTGATCCACAAGGATATATAGGATATACTTTTTTAAAAAGCTGAGGGAAAAACCTACCATATATACTCACAGATAAGCCTATCCGCAGATAAGCTGAGCCCAATTTTGAGGTGTATTTTGGAACCTAAAATTCTCAGCTGATCTGTGAGTATATATGGTAAATGTTTTAAATATATACATATATTTGCTAAATTGTATCTGCAGACTAGCTTCAATATCATTAATTAGTGACATTCTATAATAGTAACAAGTATAATAACCCTCTGCTATTTATTAAAGAAGCCTCTCTTTTTTAAACTGCTTTTGAGCCTGAGGACCCTTAAAGGAATTGCATTTCAATCGTGTCCTTAAAGCAGTCATACTTTTTTTTTTCCAGACTGGTATGGAAGCCTTAAAAAAAAAAGACTGCTTTAATAAATAGCAGAGAGTTATTTTACCTGTGTGAAGTCTTAAGCACCTTTTTGGAATCATTTGCAAAGGATAAACAGCTGCATTCTATAATGTACCATAAAATATATTTATCATGTAAATTGTACTTCCTTTTGGCATTTATTTGAAAGTAATGGCTTTCTGAACTCTTCAGAATTTTTCTGAACAATTTGTCTCTCCTCTAGGCCAGAAGACTTGTCTCCATTTACATGGTATTTTCCCTTACTTGTATGTGCCATATGATGGGTATGGACATTTACCAGATCATTATCTGCGTAGTTTGGCATTCAGCATTGACCGGGCACTCAATGTCACTTTAGGAAATCCATCTTCTTCTGTTCAGCATGTGTTTAAGGTGTCACTAGTTTATGGAATGTAAGTATTGATTTATATTTTAAACACTTTAAACCACAGTTAAATAATAAAATTATTTTTGAGAATCTTTAAAGGGTTAATATTATTTGTATTTTTATACACAAAACAGCCTCTTTCACTCTCCTCATAACATTTAAACTGATATTCTACTGTATCCATACCTATTAATTTTCACAATGAACCAACCCCTGCTATTTTTCTTTCTAACAAAAAGTTGGCTACAGAGGTTTTCAGTATAGGTTGGAGTTTCAGCATCATTTAACATTTTAAAAAGCAGCATCTGAATAAACTATCATTATAATTACTTGTTCTTGCCCTTGTTTTTAAATGGAGGATTTTGGAGGTGGAGAGGGAATGGAAAAGACAATAGCTGAAAGATTACAATTAAAATACAGAGGAAAACTGGTGAATGTCATTTCTGCATTTGTAAGCATATCAGAATTTGAGCCTCTTGGATCTCTAAAACTTAGAAGAAAAGTTAGAAATTAAGAAATCCATCATTGCAAAATAGGTGGAAGTTTGAACGCATACCCTCTTCTCTTACAACATGATGAATATTGAAGTAGAAATATGTGCATGCCAATGAGTGAAACTAACATATGTATTAGGACTATGCAGTACTTCAGAGTTGATTCTGAAAATATATTTTGGAGCACACAAACACAAATGTAGCTGCAGAGGTCAGCCCCACAGTTCTGAGAAAAGATATGTCTGCTTTCAAGAGTTGCAAGCTATGGTTCTTAACCTTTCCATGTAGCTTAATAATGGTTCTAAAATCATAGTTATACATTTCTTAACTCTTAAGTGAGAGTGCAGTATATACTTTCCACATTGTATCATTTCCATAGTTTGTGTAAGGGATACATTGTCTTTTTTGTCCGAGTTGATGAACAGTTCAATTGGGTTAACTTTGGAAGCATGTTACTGAATTTATATATTTATGAAACAGCAGTATTTAAAACTAGAAAAAAAAATTTTTTTTTTTTTGGTAGAATTAGGGCAAGATAAATGTGGGCAGAAATTTCAAGTTGGGATTGCTTCAGATGCAGGAATTAGCAGAACTGTCATATTTATGGTGTTCCCATAATATGCCATATTTAATAAGTTTGTTATAGTGGGCTGTGGTGGGCAGGATTCCTATTTCTCTGCTGATAGTTATTTAAGGCATATGTGGATCCACTTCAAAGTGACTGTTTGGAGCAGGACAAACCAGGATATAATATCATACTGGATTTTTGTTTTCCAGGCCTTTTTATGGATATCATGAAAAAGAAAGGCAGTTTATGAAGATCTATCTTTATAATCCTGCTATGGTAAAAAGGTAAATATTTCTTTTATTAGTATTTCCATGGTATATCTTTTCTATACAGGTAGTCCTCATTTAGCGACTGCCTCTGACAGTGACCATTTGCAGTTACAACTTCGATGAAAAAGTAACTTTGCGACCAATGCCTGCATTTACTACCTTCACAACGTCTCTCAGTTACATTTTTACCATTATAGACAGTTAGAACATGTTATCTTGTGCCTGACCTGGTTTTTGTCTTTTTCCCCCTTACCTAAACAAGCTATCTTTTCCTGAGCTATTTTTCTCCACAGTGCATATCTAAAAAGTGCTAACTGCAAGTTAAACAGCTTAGCTCTGTGACCTTAATTAGTTGACTAGAACCCTCAGGCTGGCTTGCACTACTGCCTAAAACTGACCAAACCTTAATCAGTTTCACACTGAAGGCTTTTGTTGGTCATACATGTGCATTGGTCGGAAAATGATTTTTTATTACTGTTTATTACCATTGTATTTGCAAATGGTTGCTAACCAAAGTAGTCTCTACACAAAGAATGGCCGTATGCTTTATCCTGGTCTGGCCTTTGAAGCAAGGAAAAAGGAGAAACTTGGAACAAGTCTCCAGAAGATTAATTCTGCTGTATATTTCATTTTGCAGTTTTTAAAATCTGTTTCCTTTATGGAGCAAGCTAGGATTTAAAAGAAAGAATGTAAGCAAAAAAGCTTGTAAAACATGCTTATTGTATAGCTTGTCAATCATAAGGTAGAACAGTAGGATATGTTTACACAGTTTACAACAGATACAGATGTACTGTGGGCTATATATAGTCCAGATACCAAATTTTGTTGCCTCTAGTTTACCCACCCTCACCCCAAGGCAGATGGTTTTTGTTAACATTCAGCAGCAAATCGTGGACAGGCTTAATTCACTTAATTAACCACTGAAAAGATAAACTCAGTGGAAAATTCTGCTTTCATGAATGTAGTAACATCATTGCTGTACATCTTGCAACTCTTGGCCAGTGGGAAAAAAGGTTTTAAAAAGTGCCACAATGCTCAATGCTATGTTATAGCACTTTTTTGTGCTTTGTTATTACAAAAATGTCCAGATGTCTGTGCTCATTTGTATTGTAACTAGCCAATTACATTAATGGTAAGCAAAATTGAACAGGTTCAGCCTAAATATAAAATTTCATTATACCAGTTTCAAATTTTCAAAGTGGCTATTAAACCAAGAATAAAACATGCAGAATTGTTTAGTACAGTCTTTCACAAATTTCCTTATTAAACTCTCATATAACTTAAGCTTATGCTATTAAGATTATAGCAACTCAGAATTTTGAAATCTTTTTTAGAAAACAATCATTCTTTTTGCAAACTAGTTCCATTTTCAGCAAGATTTAACTCTTTTCTCAAATAATCACATATGGTGCAAAATGAAAAGCATTATTAAATAGTTGAAAAATTTTACCTCTGAAAGAAATATTTGAACAGAGAAATTTATCTAGTATATATGTGTTTTGATAACAAGATTTTTCTCTCAGTGGACTAAAAGCCAATAGATACAAATAACATACATTTGCTAAATGATAATCTGGCATTCCCTTGAGTTTTGCCCATAATTACATGTCTGCTAACTGGTTGTCATAGTCTAAGCCTGAGATCCCATCTGTGACAGGATATATCTGAGGCTCCTCAAAATAAAATCCAATTGGAACAAAATTTTAAGAACTCAGTCTTCTGACATTTGAAAAGCTTATATCTATGTTCCATACAGTATTTGGGATTAAACTGAGGTAAGTAGACCTAGAAATACAATATGAGTTGCTCTGTTCTTTTCAGTTATGCTAGCACTGGAAACTGCAAGTTCAGCTTCAGTTATATAGGCAGTTCCCTTTTGCTTAACACAAATATTTTGAACAGCTAGACATGCAGATACCTCAAATGCATGTATTTAGGTTCTTTAATATCTAAAATGTTACATGTATAGCTGTAATTCTTTGTATAGGTAGTCCTCAACTTACAACTGCAACAGGGACCAGAAAATTTGTCGTTAATTGGTGTGGTCGTTAAGTGAGACATCACATGACCGCAACTTGCAACCTTCCCTGCCAGCTTCCACATTGACTTTGCTTGTCAGAAGCCATCTAGGAAGGTTGCAAATGGCAATCACATGACCACAGGACACTGCAACCATCATAAAAGTGCAATGGTTGACAAGTGCCTGAATCACAATCATGTGACTGCAGGGTCTCTGCAACAGTCGTAAGTCACTTTTTAATGTCATCGTAAGTTTGAATGGTCGCTAAACAAATGTTTGTAAGTTGAGGACTACCTGTATAGATGCCAGAAAGCCTCTGTATCCAATTTATGTTCATTAATGAACCCATGTTTAAATATAATTTCTTTAAAAATAATATTGAAATATTATTGATGACATGTTTTTTTTATTTAATTATAGAGTATGCGAGCTTCTACAAGGTGGAGCTATAATGAATAAAATTTACCAACCTCACGAAGCTCATATTCCCTACCTCCTTCAGCTCTTCATAGATTATAATTTATACGGAATGAATTTAATCAATCTGGCTGCAGTCAAGTTTAGAAAGATAAAGAAAAAAGGTATGGAGTTGTATCTCAAAAATATTCAACTTCAGACAAGTCAGTCTCTAGAATAAACAGTTCAAGAGTACTATGATACTGAGTACTATGGATAGTAGTTTATAGAAAATGATGGTTGCTTTTATACTAATTGGCTTATATTCCAAACTACTTTTCACCATTAATATATGCTGTTTGCAGAATCCAAGAATCCCACTCCTCTACTAGTCCAGAATAAAAAGTTACAGCTAATGAGTAAAATGTGTATGTGTGTGGCTGCATATTAATTTCTCCATGCTTTTTTGAACTTTCTACTCATCTTGCTGCTCTGATGAATGACACATAAGCAGCAATTCTGTATGCAAACAAAATAGGCACATGAGCCGATGAACTTAGTCATTGTGACTATTTAACCAACCATGGTGTACAATAGATGAATATACTAGATCAGGGGTCCTCAAACTTTTTAAACGGGGCCAGTTCACGGTCCCTCAGAATGGGGCGGACTATAGTTTGAGGAGAGGAGGAAAACCGCCAGACCCGACATACCTGTCACGTAGAATAGTCCGGCTTTGCGATCTCCCTCCTCGTGCATCGCCTGCAGCTCCCGACACAGCCCCGACACTTCCGCTTCTGACAGACAGCGGTGGCCAATCAGGCGGGCGGGCTGGATAAATGTGGCAAGTAATTTTTTATCTGACTGGTGAACTAAGTCAACATTTCTTGCTCTCTGGCTGTGTTTATTTTACACTATTCAAATGAGAAAGATTTCTAGAAAGCTAAGAATATAATCCCTACCCTAAGGTTTATCATTTAAAAATGCGGCACAAGGAAGAAAAAATTGAAATGGGAGAAATGTGAAGCAAGCTTCCTGCAGTTGTTTCTTCTCTGGCTAGAGTATGAGGTTCTGCTATTCTTCCTGCAATGTGGGGACTAGAATCTTCCTTGATACTTTAATTGATGGGGGCTTGGGTTCAATTCTTGAACTGAGAAATAAATGCAAAAAGTGAAAAGGAGCACTTGAAAGCTTTCTCCATTCTTCACAATTTTCATTGTATTATGGCTATTTTGTACTATTTAGAAAGACTATACAGAAATTTATACACTATCCTCTAATATGAGGAAAGAGCTGCGTCTTTCCTGTAATTTCTTGTTTTATTTCCTCTTATTTTATTATTTTCTTCCTTTTGAGTCTTCAGTTTGTTTTTCTGTTGCATGTGTCTTAGGGTAGTTCTTCATCTGGGTACTTATAATTACTAAAGCATTATCTCATAGATGCTCCAGGTTCAATAGTAAGCTTTCTCATACAGTCACTATTCCATTCTCAGTGTGTTTTGAGCTTAGACAACAGCCATATTTATTGTCGAGATTTCTCAAAATTTTTTTATGTGTCTAAGCATTGATGAAATGGGCATCTCATTCTTCTGTCAGAAGTTGATTGAGAAGCACTTCATAGATCTCTGAAATTGACTGAAAGATGGATTTACAGTCTGTTAGATCTTGCTTTAAAAAACATAAGTATGCCTTCAAGTCATGCTGAATTTCTGGTGACTTCATGCATGTACTTTTCTTGGTAACATGAGAGTGGTGTTCTGCAGGTTTCTCAGTTTCCCAGTCTGCCATAATGGATACCACAGCTAGATTTAAGGCCTGGCAATTATGTAGTACAGAATTCGAAGGGTGCTGAGGTGAGGATGAAGGTGATTTCTTTGGAAGATAAATACTTTGCCTGAATATTGCCAACTTCTTCAAAGCTGTTTTCTGCCAAAACTGTCAAATCAAGTATACTGGACTTATAACACTACTACTGCTGCGGTCATTAAGCAAAACCCCCAAAGTTGTTAAGCGAGACATCACGTGACCATGACTTGCGATTTTACTGCCAGCTTCTCTATTGACTCTGCTTGTCAGAAGTTGGCTGTGAAGCACGCAAGTGTCGATCACGTGATTGTGGGACACACGATGGTCATAAATACCCGCTGGCTGCAAAATGCTTGAATCTCTTTTTTTTTTCAATAATTTTATTAAAAGTTTTAATTATAATAGTAAAAGATAATACAAACTAAAGAAAAAATAGAATAAAAGGTGCAAGAAAAGAAAAAATAGAAAAACCGTAAGAAAGCGACTTCCCATCCTTATCACAAGTATAAACAATTTCACTATCTCTTCACCTCCTCTTAGTTACCAGATATAAAACTCTTCACCCCATAGCTCAACTCTTAACTATAGGCAAATCCAATAAGTAAATCTTCTTCAATCCAAGCGTTAGCAAAAAGTCCAAACAGAGCCCTAAAATAATTTAATTAACAAATGTAAAACTTGTCTTTCCATATCTCAACTTTTAACTGTAAGTAAATCCATATTTAGAAGATATAAACTGGTCCCAATATCCTAGTATAAACAAAGTTTAACATGACAAAGAGGGACAATTTCTCCTTTAAAAAGAACAAGCTCACAAAGATCCCTTACTTTAAGAAAGAACAGTTAAATACAAAGCCAATTTAAATGCTGTCAGATTAGGATATATAAAATGACTGTGGGGAAAAAGGCTTAAACACCATGTTAACTGTAAGCAAATCCAATACACAACATTTTCTAGTCCAGATGTTAGCAAATCCAAAAAGAACCACCCAAAATAACAACATTCCATTTTAACCCTGATCAAATAAATCAACTGTGTTCCTTCCTTTTGCGTAAAACAATCATGCTCTTTAATCCATTTAGATGATTATTAATCCTTGTCTCAGGTATCTTCAAAACTTTAAAAAGCCTCTTTTGTAAGTCCAGCAAGAAGAAATTATTTCAATTACTCTCTGGTATTGGCATTTTTATTTCCTTCTTAATTTTTAAAGCCTCATCCAATTTTTTTTGTAAATCTAATGACAAATTCTTGTTCAATTTCTCAGATTTTGTTGCAAATTTTTTTCTGTAACAGCTTCTTCTGGGAACAGACTGTTCCTAAGAACACACAACACAGCTGACATTAGTGATTCAAGGCCCAACGCAATTCCTCAAAAATGTCTCTGAATGCCATTATAAGTTGTTAATCTTGTTATGTCTCTTATTATGTCTCCAATATCAAAAATAATTTTTCTTTCCCACAAAAATGCATTTATTCTTTAAAATTAATTTCCAAGTTGTAATACTCAAACTCCAATATTCCAACATTTTCTGAGCCCATAATCTGTTTAAAACTTTGTATAGCCAAAACCTTGTCTTGCTTTTTGCTGTTTATTTTGAATTCTTAAAGCTTTTAAAGAAACAGTTTCATTTTCTTATATTAAGGATTGAAGGCACTCACCCAGTGTTTCCAGCCTTGTCATTTTGAAGGTGTCTAACTACTTTAAAGCAGTTAATAGGCAATTTCCAAAAAGTGATTAGCAAAGGAAGTACAAACTTAGTGTCCTTTGGAAGGCTCCAACTGTGGCTGGAGTAAGTATGACAAATTCCCTCAGCTCCCAGTTCGCCCCCTCTCTGGAGACTGCTGCCTTGTAGTCTCCTCATGAGAAGCCATCGTATGGAGCACAGCTTGGGCTATCTAGCATCCTCTCTTTGTCCAGAGTGGGTCAGAGGAGCCGATCTGCTCGTCGGCTCCCTCTTCTTGGCTGCAATCGTCAGCTCTGCTTTTCGCAGCGCTGTCTTCAGTCCTCCATGTTCTCAGAAAGTGCACAAAGTCCCGAATCTTGAACAGGTGACTGCGGGGATGCTGCGATGGTCATAAGTGCAAGGACCAGTCGTAAAGTTACTTTTTCAGTGCTGTCCTAACTTTGAACGGTCACTTAAGGCAGATGTTAAGTGAGTACTATCTATACTAGCACATTTGCATATAAACATGCTAGTCATTGAGTGTAGGAATAAGTTGCATAAAGCTTGTTCCACTCTTGTAAGTCATCCTCATGTTTCTTCTTATGCTCCTTCTGTGATAAATAGTGATTATTCCTTTTGAGATCTTCTGTAACATCAGGAGGGCTGTTTTTCTGCTCTTATTTGGCTGTCGCTGTTTCTTTATAGAAGATAGGCATAATCATGAATAAATATTCTAACAGTCTTGTATGATGGCTGCCATGTTATGCTGATATTGTTACATATGCTCTGTTCTGTAGACATTTTTTGTTAAGTAACAGAACTCAAAAGCAGCTGCTAGTATGTGTCCGAAACCATGAAAGTTGAGAATTCTTCTCAAACTTTGTCTGAAAGTGTGAGATACCTTCCTAGATTTACTTTTGCACTTCCAGTGTTCTCTCAAGTTAAAAGTTTTGGATAAAGTTACATGCAGCGAACAAAACACTGATGGGGATTATCTCAAGCTGTACTTAATTTCATGCTTATTTTATTATAGGGTTTTGCCTGTAAATGATCTGAATTAAAGTTTTTGCTAAATAAGCTATCTTTCAGATTTGTAATATATAAAGGATTCAAATAAATGGACATGTTTTCCGATACTAGATGTTGGCTGTGTTTTATTCATAGGTGACGCATTTGAAGAAATTGGAAGTTGCGGAGATAATTGGTCAAGATCTTCTGCTACCAGACCCCTTCGATGGGAAGATAATCAGATTCCTAGGTTGGCATATCTGAAGACATATTTGCCTTAGCTATTATCCCAACCCATGGGAAACATTTCATACATATATAATACTCAATATAGCTGCAAGTTTAATTTGTTTAATCAGGTTAAACAAACTTAAGGGCCGTAAATCAGTGGGCTGTAATCAAAGATTTCCCTTTAATTTTGATTTTTTGTTTGTTTGTTTGTTTGTTTTATATATTGGGACAATGATAGCCTTCTGAGAACATGCTAACACCCATGTATTCTTATTTACTTTCAGACTGTGTTAATAGGAGAATGGTAGTGGCCATTGAGGATCTCTTAAATAATTGATATTATTTTGAAATGTTATGACATCAATTTGACATATTTTCCTCATATACTTTTATGGCTGCCTACACATTTTTCCAGCTATGTAACTGAAGTATGTCTCTAATACTTATAGTCAGCCTACACACACACAACCACACATTTCTGATAGTCTCCAAATGTTTGAAATTGCAGCTTCTTCAATTCTTGGCTCTCAGCAGGGATTATGAGAAGTGTGATCCACACCATTTGAAGAGTACCTGCATTGTAAATATAAAATCAGACTTTCCTTTTCAACACATTCAAAAATCCCTTCTCTAATCTTGCTCTTGGATCCCATTGGCCTGATTGTGACATAATGTCAGTCTAATTTCTTTTATATCTTGCCCCCCAGGGCTTACAAATCACTTTCAGCCTCTACTTTTCTTTGCGTTGTTATGCAACATTGGGGGATGCTCACTTTAGCACTACTGGAATAGGAAGGAAATTATTTGTATATATCTAGTGTTTCTCATTCCTTCATTTAACTAAGGTTAAAACCATTGTTAATCTGTGATTCTTTTCTGTATTTTGACATAAAATTTAACATGTAATTCTTTCCTTTTGTTTAAATACAATACGTTTTTTTAAAAATACAACATATTAATATACTCTTTTCAACTTTAATTTAACTGCAGCTCTTTGATATTGGAAGGTATTGAACCACAGAGTACCTGTGAATTGGAAGTGGATGCAGTAGCTGCTGATATTTTAAATAGATTGGATATTGAAGGTAAAGTATTTTTTTTTATCACATAGTATATTTGCAGGTTTGTTGTTTCTACAGCTTAGTGTATAATTTCTTTATTTAAAATATTTGAGTTCCATTAAGCAGTAATGTATTTTTATTAGAAAAGGTTAAATAACTTGTTTGAGAGCCAGTGGGGAAGGTGCTAGACTGCACCCAGGTCACGTCTACCCTCAGCCATTAAAGTTTACAAAGTCATAGTGGGTGACTTTGGGCTAGTCATTCTCTCTTGAGCTTCTGGGTGAAAGGTGGAATATAAGTCTAACATGATAAACATAAGAGGACAAGTTTTTATCAATACTGCTATTTAGGAAAACCTCTTGTGAAATTATATTTTAGTAACCTTAACATTGCCATTGATTCTGCTGCATCTTTTACTGTTCCAGCCCAGATTGGCCAGAACCCAGGGTTACAAGCAATATGGGAGGATGAGAAACAACGGCGTAGAGAGAACAAAGAGTCATCTCAAATTAGTCCTCCCAACTCACAAGGTAGAATTGGACCAAAGTGTTTAGTTTTGATTGGATGCTGCCATCCTGAGCTCCTAAATGAAAGGCGGGATACTATAATGTAACTTCTTAATTTCTTCCCTCTATACCTGTTGCTATTATATGTTCTCATTGTGTTATATTTCATTTCATTTTAATCTTAATTTCTATTTTCTATTACCAATATAGCCTTAGGTCCAAAAACAGAGACTGAAGAAAAAGCATTCATTCTTTAACATGCTCTAAGTTAGAACAATTTATTATGAATGCAGTGCCATAATTTGCAAAGCATTGTATCTAAGAAATGATATATAAGGAAAGTGCATGTTTTAGCAGCTGATGGATGCTAAAAATTCAAGAATGCCTTTGTGTAATATCTTACAGAAGTTATACTGACAAGAATTACTCTAAAGCTCATAGCTAAAATTCATTGCCTAATTTGAGCATATTTTGCTTCACTTCTTCAGTTTTATATTCCTTGAATCCTCAAAGAATTCAAAATTTTGCACCATGTTGTGTCAGTATTATTGCTCCTGACAACCAATTTAGTGTAAAAGTTAAGGCCTCAGGCTAGAAACCAGGAGACGGTGAGTTCTAGTTCCACCTAAGGCACAAAGCCAGCTGGTGATCTTGGGCCAGTCACTCTCTCTCAGCCCTAGGAAGAAGGCAATGGCAAACTACTTCTGAAAATTTTGCCAAGAAAACTGCAGGGACTAGTCCAGTAGCCGCCAGGAGTCAACACTGACTTGAAAGCACAAATTGCCAAATGGATGATCCTAATACTAACTTTTTATTCTTTTTCTCATGGACCAATCTAACTATCTTTTTATCTGAAGTTGAGCTCACTTTTAATATATAGTGCTTTTCTAGTAAGCTGAAAACAGTTGTAGGGTAAAGTAACTTTCTGCAAGTAAAAAAGGTGTATTGAAATCTAACCCTGTATAATACTTCTTGTTTTGTGGATGTGTCAGAGAAGTTCTATTTTTTTTTTTTTTTTCTGTTGATTCAGGTCCTTTTTTTAAGATGGGTATGGCAATTTATAGATGATATATTGCTTGATCTTCAGTTAAAAATGGTGGGGAAGAATTCTTAAGGGGAGAGGGTATTAATATAGTGATTCTGAATTCCTTACATCTTTTCATGAAAAAAAGATCGTGGATTTGTGGCCACAACAGAAAGTGAAAGAATCTTTCAGAAGAGACTTAAAGATATCCTCAAACAAAGTGATTTTTCTGTGTAAGTATTAATTTATCTGTTAATCTTTATCTCTATCTCTGGATTCAACAATCATCTTAAAACCTTTTTTTCCCATTAATTAGGACATCTGGCTCAATGGACAGCAATAATGAATCACAAGAATTCTCTGCTGAGTTGACATTACATTCTGAGGTACCTACAGTTGTTTCATGTTCACCAGCAAATATGATAGAAGTTCACAGTGATAAGGAGCTGCACAAAGGTTAGTATTATTAGTGCAACAGTTGTTTTCCTCCATTATATGACTTGGTCCTATTAGAACTGATTTATTCAGAACAGAAGAAGGTACTGAAATGAACCCAAGGAATGAACTCTTCCTCTAAATAGATTGGTCTTCATTCCCATCTTTGTTTTATTTTCTTCCTTTATTAACAATATGTTGATATTCTTTGTGTGTTATTCATGAGCATCTACAATCCCATTTAATGCTAACACGATTTTGTCCTTTCTTTGTATTGGTAAATATCATTATGACTATTTAACTTGGACTTATAATGAACTTTTAAGGCAATGTATATATTTATATATGGCATGCTATAACTATTTTAACCGATGTAGTGACTTGTGTTATTAGGAATATCGATAATGTGAAGGAAATTAAGATGGGAAATTTCTGGGGTGGTTTGAATATTTATGTATTTATTTATTTATTTATTCAACTTGTATGCCATCCGTCTCCCCCAACGGGTGACTCTGAATATAAGATATATTGACTAATTGCTGTCTGCTGAAGAAAGGAACAAATATACATTTATTGCTACTCAGTATTTCGGGATAAAGCAAACACAGTGCTTATACTTGTATGTATATAATATGTCATTGTATATACAAAAAGAACAAATAGAAAAGAAAAAGCTTCTTTATGGATCATTTTATTAAAATGGGGCATTTTAAATAAATACATCTTATCTCTTTTGAACCACAAGCATAATGTTCCCAATACAGTATCTCTTCGGAAAATGTAACTTGCACATTTTAATAAGTTGATACTCTTGTGATGTTTCTAAGAAAAAATGTCAACAGCTTACTCAGAATCCTTGTTCGTTTTTTTAGAGGAGTCCGAAAGCAAATATAAAGAGGATGCACTTATAAATGAAGAAGCCATTTTGAATATAATGGAAAATAGTCAATATTTCCAACCCTTATCTCAGAGATTTAACAATACTCCTGTGTTTAGTAAGTATAATCCACAAAGGCTTTTGTGAGTAAGGATTAAGAATATTTAGGTATAGATATTACAGTGTTTCAGTTACTTTGGTTATAATTAATTTGTTGCTTTATTATATTAATCACTTTGATTGTCTTGCTTATTTGAAAGGCCAGGAAATCAGATAAATAAAAATTACAATAAGAACTATTAGTGTTCTCCAGTTTTATTACTTATATCCATGCATTTGGTTTGTTGGTTGTTTTTCACACACCCCTCACATTATACAGATACCTAAAGCATGGGAAAAGAATAAGAATTATTAAGCAAGAGAAACTAAAGGCAGGAGGAAAGAGGAAAGGAAATTTATTTTTCCCAACACTGCCTCTCTATTCCTGTCTGTCCTTACAAATTATCATTGCTTCTATCCCCCCTTATACATATTCATACACTTTTATTCTTTAAAGTTCTCATCAGTTCCATCCAACCATGACTCTTCATCTCCTTTCTCTTCTCCATCCATTCACTCTTCACTGATATACAGTACTGTGCAAAAGTTTTAGGCAGGTGTGAAAAAATGCTGCAAAGTAAGAATGTTTTCAAAAA
This sequence comes from Liasis olivaceus, assembly GCA_030867105.1. Classification (NCBI taxonomy): domain Eukaryota; kingdom Metazoa; phylum Chordata; class Lepidosauria; order Squamata; family Pythonidae; genus Liasis; species Liasis olivaceus. The sequence continues at coordinate 233,389,734 of CM061349.1, read as the reverse complement.
TATATATATTGTAATTGTTTATCTTTATCAGTTTACAAAATGAAAAGTGAGCGAACAGAAGAGAAATCCAAATCAAATCAGTATTTGGTGTGACCACCCTTTGCCTTCAAAACAGCATCAGTTCTTCTAGGTACACTTGCACACAGTTTTTGAAGGAACTTGGCAGGTAGGTTGTTCCAAACATCTTGGAGAACTAACCACAGATCTCCTGTGGATGTATGATACCTCAGATCCTTGTGTCTCTTCATGTAATCCCAGACAGACTCGATGACGTTGAGATCAGGGCTCTGTGGGGGCCAAACCATCACTTCCAGGACTCCTTGTTCTTCTTTACGCTGAAGATAATTCTTAATGACATTGGCTGTATGTTTGGGGTCCTTGTCCTGATGCAGAATAAATTTGGGGCCAATCACACACCTCCCTGATGGTATGACATGATGGATAAGTATCTGCCTGTATTTCTCAGCACTGAGGACACCATTGATCCTGACCAAATCTCCAACTCCATTTACAGAAATGCAGCCCCAAATGCGCAAGGAACCTCCACCATACTTCACTGTTGCCTGCAGATACTCATTATTGTACTGCTCTGCAGCCCTTCAGCAAACAAACTGCCTCCTGCTATGGCCAAATATTTCAAATTTTGACTTATCAGTCCAGAGCACCTGCTGCCATTTTTCTGCACCCCAGTTCCTATGTTTCCATGTTTGGTTGGGTCTCTTAGCCTTGTTTCCACGTCAGAGGTATGGCTTTTTGGCCACAGTTCCTCCATGAAGACCACTTCTGGCCAGACTTCTCCGGATAGTAGATGGGTGTATCTGGGTCCCACTAGTTTCCGCCAATTCTGTGCTAATGGCACTGCTGGACATCTTCCAATGTGGAAGGGAAGTAAGCATGATGTGTCTTTCATCTGCTGCATTCAGTTTCCTTGGCCGACCACTGTGTCTATGGTCCTCAGTGTTGCCCGTTTCTTTGTGCTTCTTCAAAAGAGCTTGAACAGCACATCTTGAAACCCCAGTCTGCTTTGAAATTTTTGCCTGGGAGAGACCTTGCTGATGCAGTAGAACTACCTTGTGTCTTGTTGCTGCGCTCAGTCTTGCCATGGTGTATGACCTGTGACATGAAACTGTCTTCCACAATCTCACCTTAGTAGCAGAGTTTGGCTGTTCCTAACACAGTTTTCAGCTTCTTACACAGCTGTTTCTGTTTCAGATAATGACTGTGTTTCAACCTATATATGAAATTGATGATCATTAGCACCTGCTTGGTATAATTGGTTAATCATACACCTCACTCTGATCCTACAAGATCCCTGACTTAGTGCAAGTGTACAAAGTGTGCAAGTGTAAGAATTGATGCTGGTTTGAAGCCAAAGGGTAGTCGCACCAAATATTGATTTGATTTAGATTTTTCTTCTGTTCGCTCACTTTGCATTTTGTAAAGTGATAAACATAAACAATTACAATATATATTTTTGAAAGCATTCTTACTTTACAGCATTTGTTCACACCTGCCCAAAACCTTTGCACAGTACTGTATATTTGGTTCGTTTGCGTATGTGCAATTTGATCCTCTTTCATCCTCTCTATATCAGTGGTCTGCAAACTTACTTTATTATCAGTAAAATATTTTTGAGCATGTACCCCTAATTGTAATGTATATATGCAATTTATAATCATTACTTGATTATAAATTACATACATGCATTAATGTATTAATATATTATTTACATTATAAAACATACCCCAAAATAGAAATTAAAAAAAGGATGGGAGAAGTATATAGAGGCATTCTAATATTTCATTCCCACATACCAGTTGATCATTTTGCACAGCTCTTGGGGTGCATGCCCCCCATTTTGGAGATCACTGCTTTATATGACGAACAAAGTTATTTCATACTGGTCACACACTTTTGAATTCACACCACATTCATCAACCATTCATTCATCAACCAATGTCTTCTTGTTTTATCACACATAATTCTTAAAAAACCCATTCCCCCTACATTTTACTTCTGCTATATCCAACTCTCTCATATCAAAGTGACAGAAGCATACTTCATGCACTGTCATTTTTGCTTTCAAAGAAATTCATTCCTCACAATAAACCGCATACCTAAGTTTTTACCAGCATTTTTGTATCTTAAAATTTCTCCATCCAATTTCTCAACTTTAATAAATAGTATATTAAGGAATACAAATTCATCAACTTGCTCTAATTTGTTGACATTTATGTATAACTTCCAATCAGTTATTCCATTTTCCCTGTCAAACACACTTATTTTGGTGTTCGATACATATATTTTCCGCCTTATACTTCTCATGGCATTGTATAATCTTAACTTTTGCTGCAGATTATATGGATTCTCAATGAACAACATGGCATTTTGTGTATATAGAAATACACCTTCCCAGTCAGCACATCTTGACATCACCACAAGCATTTCTTACACTTCTTGTTGTTCAGTCATTAAGTCATGTCAAACTCTTTGTTATCCCATGGACCATATCGTGCCAGGCCTTCCTGTCCTTCACTGCCTCCCGGAGTTTGCTCAATTTCATGTTCATTGCTTCGGCGATGCTATCTAACCATCTCATCCTCTGCTGTCCCCTTCTCCTTTTGTCTTCCATCATTCCCAGCATCAGGGCCTTTTCCAAAGAATCCTCTCTTCACATTAGGTGGCCAAAGTATCTGAGCTTGAGCTTCAGTATAAGTCCTTCCAATGAGCAGTCAGGGTTGATTTCCTTTAGGATTGACTGGTTTTACCTTCTAGCAGTCCAAGGGACTCCTAAGAGTCTTCTCCAGCACCACAATTCAAAGACATCAATTCTTTGGTACTTAGCCTTCCTTATGGTCCAGCTCTCACAGCCATACATTGCTACTGGAAAAACCATAGCTTTGACTGTGCGGATCTTTGTCGGCAAGGTGATGTCTCTGCTTTTTAATATGCTGTCTAGGTTTGCCATAGCTTGCCTCTCAAGGAGCAAGCGTTTTTTAATTTCATGGCTGCAGTCTCTGTCTGCAGTGATCTTGGAGCCCAAATAAATAAAGTCTGTTACTGCTTACATTTCTACCCCTTCTATTTGCCAGGAATTGATGAATCCAGATGCCATGATCTTAGTTTTTTTAATGTTGAGTTTCAAGCCAGCTTTTGTACTCTCCTCTTTCACCCTCATCAAGAGGCTCTTTAGTTGTTCTTCACTTTCTGCCATTAGGGTGGTATCATCTGCATATCTGAGGTTGTTGATATTTCTCCCTGCAATCTTAATTCCAGCTTGTGGTTCTTCTAGCCCAGCATTTCTCATGATGTACTCTGCATATAAGTTAAATAAGCAGGGTAACAATATACAGCCTTGTCATACTCCTTTCCCTATTTTGAACCAGTCGGTTGTTCCATGACCGGTTCTAACTGTTGCTTCTTGGCCTGCATACAGGAGACAGGTAAGGTGGTCTGGTACCCCCATTTCTTTGAGAATTTGGCACAGTTTGTTGTGATCACACAATCAAAGGCTTTTGCATAATTAATGAAGCAGAAATAGATGTTTTCCTGGACCTCTCGTGCTTTCTCCATGATCCAGCAGATGTTGGCAATTTGATCTCTAGTTCCTCTGCCTCTTCGAAACCCAGCTTGTACATCCAGTAGTTCATCTACTGCTGAAGCCTAGCTTGTAGGATTTTGAGCATAACCTTGCTGGCATGTGAAATGAGTGCAATTGTGCGGTAGTTTGAGGATTCTTTGACATTGCCTTCTTTGGAATTGGAACGTAAACTGATCTTTTCCAATCCCATGGCCACTGTTGAGTTTTCCAAATTTGTTGACATATTGAGTGCAGCACTTTAACAGCATCATCTTTTAGTATTTTAAATAACTCAGCTGGAATGCTGTCATCTCTGCTAGCTTTGTTGTTAGTAATGCTTCCTAAGGCCCACTTGACTTCGCTCTCTAGGATGTCCGTCTCAAGGTCAGTGACCACACCAGCATGGACATCAGGGACATTAAGATCTTTCTTGTATAGTTCTTCTGTGTATTCTTGCCACCTCTTCTTAATCTCTTCTGCTTCTGTTAGGTCCCTGCCTTTTTTGTCCTTTATCATGCCCATCTTTGCACAAAACGTTCCCTTGATATCTCCAATTTTCTTGAAGAGATCTCTAGTCTTCCCCATTCTATTGTTTTCCTCGATTTCTTTGCATTGTTCATTTAAGAAGGCCTTTTCATCTCTCCTTGCTATTCTCTGGAAATCTGCATTCAGTTGTTTATATCTTTCCCTTTCACCCTTGCTTTTCAGATTCCTTCTTTCCACAGCTATTTGTAAAGCCTCATCAGACAGCCACTTTGCTTTCTTGCATTTCTTTTTCTTTGGGATGGTTTTAGTTGCTGCCTCCTGTACAATGTTATGAACCTCCATCCATAGTTCTTCAGGCACTCTGTCTATCAAATCTAATCCCCTAAATCTATTCATCACCTTCACTGTGTACTCACAAGGAATATGATCTAAGTCATACCTGAGTGGTCTAGTGGTTTTCCCTATGTTCTTCAATTTAAGTCTAAATTTTGCAATAAGAAGCTTGTGATCTGAGCCACAGTCAGCTCCTGGTCTTGTTTTTACTAACTGTATAGAGCTTCTCCATCTTTGACTGCAAAGTACATAATCAATCTGGTTTTGGTATTGACCATCTGGTGATGTCCATGTGTAGAGTTGTCTCTTGTGTTGTTGGAAAATAGTGTTTGCCATGACCAGCTTGTTCTCTTGACAAAATTCTATTAGCCTTTGCCCTGCTTCATTTTGTACTCCAAGGCCAAACTTGCCTGTTGTTCTGATTATTTCTTGACTTCCTACTTTAGCATTCCAATCCCCTATAATGAAAAGTACATCTTTTTTTGGTGTTATTTCTAGAAGGTATTGTAGGTCTTCATAGAACCGGTCAACTTCAGCTTCTTCGGTATCAGTGGTTGGGGCATAGACTTGGATTACTGTGATGTTGAATGGTTTGCCTTGGATTCACACTGAGATCATTCTGTCGTTTTTGAAGTTGTACCCCATTACTGCCTTTCCCACTCTCTTATTGACTATGAGGGCTACTGCATTTCTTCTAAGGGTTTCTTGCCCACAGTAGTAGATATAATGGTCGCCTGAATTAAATTCACCCATTCCCATCCATTTTAATTTGCTGATTCCCAAGATGTCGATGTTCAATCTTGTCATCTCATGTTTGACCACATCCAGCTTGCCTTGATTCATAGATCTTACATTCCAGGTTCCTATGCAATACTGTTCTTTACAGCATTGGACCTTCTTTTCACTTCCAGATACATCCACGACTGAGTGTCCTTTCGGCTTTGGCCCAGCTGCTTCACTCTTTCTGGAGCTACTTGGAATTGCCCTCCACTCTTCCCCAGTAGCATACTGGACACCTTCCAACCTGAGGGGCTCATCTTCCGGTGTCATATCTTTTAGCCTTTTGATATTGTCCGTGGGGTTTTCTTGGCAAGGATACTGGAGTGGGTTGCCATTTCCTTTTCCAGTGGATCATGTTTTTTCAGAACTCTCCAACACAACTTGTCCATATTGGTGGCTCTGCACAGCATAGCTCATGGCTTCATTGAGTTACACAAGCCCCTTTGCCACGACATGGCAGTGATCCATGAAGGGGATTTCTTACACATTTATCCATAAATAGATTAAGCCAAGGATTCTCAGACTCCAGTTATACCATCTACCCTGTAGCCTTACCATTTTTCAACATTCTCACAGCATTTTCATGCACTTTTTTCCTGGACACTAACATTTGTAGCATTTGTTTCAATGCCACTCTTCAATATATCACTATCATTTCCTTGCAAGTTGCTGAAATACTTCCTCCCCCATTCTTTCCCTTCAGTTTCCTCCCAAAATATTTTCATGCACTCTGCTGAAGGCTCTTTATTTAGCCCTTTTCACCCACTTCCAATATATTTTTTATTTCCATCAATATCACTTTTTTCTTCCTCTCATCCTTTACCATTTCTTGTTCTCTTTGTTAGCATTCTTTGAAGATATCTTTTTCTCTTCATGTACATTGTACAATATCTTCCTCTTATCCTTGTTTTTCAACATTCTCTCATATGCATTTTCCTCGTCCATAAGAATCATTCTGTTCATCATCCTTTTTCATATTTCCAGTTAATATAGTTTATTATCTGTCATGTCAATGGCACTCTGTAAGATTTTTAACACTAATCCAAGTAGTTTCCACATCTTTTTCTTTATGTCCATTTTCCATTTACTCTGTTGGGAATTTATCTTGTAATATGTATCATACAGGACTTAATACTTTCTTTTTCAGTTATTCTTCTTTCACTTTAATTTCCTTCATTTCTCTTCTTCCATGTCCATTTTTCCCAAAGATCTATTATTAGCACTTCCAGATGTGGCTGGCCCACATTAAATAACTCTCTTCATCCTGGTATTCTTCACTAATTCTCTCAATCTTTCATAATAAACAAATAAATAATGCTTTAGATTCCTTCCTTCGCCATGTGTAGGTATGAATAGACACACTAAAACCAAATATTTGAAACAAATGGGCCTTTTTCTAAAACGTACTTACTGAATTACTTTTCTGCATTTTCTTGTCTGGTTCCCATCAATCCATTCATGTCACCTAACATAACTTTTTCTTCCAGATTGCATTCATTCAGAAGGTTGCATAGTTTTTCCCCAAACTCATGTCTGTTTCTTCCATTATTATCATTCATTGGTGCTCAACATAGAACTTGCAAACCAACATAAAGTCGCCCATATCTCACCATTTAGGAAACACATGTCAGGATACATGAGACATTATAATAAAAAAAATAAAAATCTTATGTATTTTTGTTCATCTATGTCATTGAGATCATAAGGTGGTTAAGTTTTATTAAAAAGCATATATAGACTAAAAGTATATTCTGCTTTATTTTTGTTTTTTCTGTAGTGAATGATAGTGCTGATCAAGCCATGATACATCTTTTAGCTGGGTTGGAAGATGATGGATATGAGATTGTACAACAAAATACATTATCACAGCATTATTCCTCTGGAAACTATAGAAATCTCCAGAACAGTGATGATGAAGAAAATGAGCCACAGATTGAAAAAGAAGAAATGGAGCTCAGTTTGTTAATGTCCCAGCAGTGGGATAGCAGCTCAAATGATGTCAATGCAAAGAGAAGGTATATTCTTTTTTGTACTGTTGTGTATCTGATAAAAGTACTGATCAACCTGTATTGAAGTTTCCATACTACTGAATAAAGCCTGCATAATTATCCATGATCAAGAAAATGTCTGTAGGACAAGGAATAAGAATAAATGTAAACCCAGATAGCCAGATAGATACAACTTTAACTAAGGTAATCTTCTGCTCAATTAGTAGAAGAGGGCTCCATAGGATCACCTAATCTCAGATGGGGAAATAACATTTACCATGTGTTCAGAGTGAGTCCTGGGAGTAGGAAGAAGAGAATTTCCAGACAATAGACTCAGTGAAATGCCAAAAGGGATTTTATTGAATAAACATTAAGAGAGTTCCGGAGAGAAAATATACCAGTCTGTGTCTTTTCAGCTTACTGGGAACCCCTAAAATGGCGGCAAATGCACTAAAGCTAGGATTTAGTTGTGCAGCTCCCTCTGTGTGGAGGTTCAAACTGTATGGGGGCTTTACTTACATCTTATAAGTAACTTGGTCATAACTTCAGACAGTGGACCCCCTCCCAGAGATATTTTTTAAGTAAGAGAGAGTTCCTAACAGACAATACCTGGGGATAATCTGATGAGATCTCTGGTCAATAACTGGAGAACTCAGATAATTGACCCTCTACCAAAGATGAAGCATTTCTTTTAGCAGACAACACCTGGGGATAATCTGATGATCATTAACTTGGGAGCACAGATAAGTGAACTTTGCTAAGAATATTATGGGAAACATTGCTTCTAGTATGTTGCCATTGTTAACACCTAGCAGATGTTAAATTAGAAATTTGTGTTGTCTTGTTTATCTTAATTGTTACAAGTAGGAGTACAGATAAAAGGCTTACAGGTGAGAGTGATTTACAACACAATGATGTAGTCTACAAAGCTTGCTAAGTAATTTTTTCTAAGTGCGGTCAGAGGAACAGAGATTGAACAGAAGTACAATCTTGCTTAAATTACACACCTCCGCTAGTTAAATCTTACATTGGCAAAGAGTAAATGATCTCTGTCTCCTTGCCAGAGTTCTGTGGTGCCAGTACACTGTCCTTTTTAATTTATTTGTCAAACACATTTTCCAGTACTTTCTTCACATGCATCTCAAAGTGGTTCAGTTTGTTGTTAAATTAGAGTTCTACCATACTTTGCATTTAGTATATATACTATCCTTTGAAATGAATGTTTTCAGAGTGATTATGAACAGTCTAAAATATTTTTAAATTAAAATACTTATTTAAAATGCAATATTTAATTGCTTTTAAAGCAGGCTATAAACATATCAGTGTGAAATATTATATCACATAAACCTAAAATAATTTATTGATATAATTAAAAAACCTATGAGGATAAAAGCATCTTTACCTCAAAGCAGAGGAATCATAAAGTAGGTATCAAATATACCTCAGTGGGGATATTTGCACTAGGGGAACGCTGCTGAGAAGACATACTCCCAGGTACTTCTTGTATGGAAGAGAATGTGGAACAGAGTCTCTGACAGTTTTAGGGTAGGGGAAAGGAAATATAGAAAGAAGAATCCGTGGTTCCAAACTTCAAAGGGTTTTTTGGTTAAAATAGTAACTTGAATTGAGACCAGCAATCCAATATTGATCACATAACATTGGTATAATAGTTTTGTTTGTTTATTAGATTTATATTGTTGCTCTGATGGCTCCAGAATGAAAGGTGGGATATAATCAATCAACACCTAGTCTAAGTCAGTATTTCTGTATTTTGTACCATCGTATGTTAGCAGACTATCTTCAAGGGCAACCCACGTGTAAGATAACATAATGTAGGTCTGAAATTATCAGGGCATGGCTTACTGAAGCAAGGCTATTTCTATCTATGTAAGGCCTTAGCTGCCACACCAGCCTAAGCAGGTAAAGATGCTTCTTATCTCAGAGAACACTCATGCCTCTAATGACAGAGATAGATTTAGAAGCACACTCAAGCTGTGAACCTGTTCCTTTGAGTGGAAGCACTCTCTTCCAGAATAGATTGAATGCTAGTCATATCCAGATTATGAACACTAATAGTATCTTTGGCTTGTCATGATTGACCTTCAGTGGTTGGAACTCATTTAGTCATTACCAAAGCTAGACACTGCCTTAAGCATTTCCACTGCCTCACTGGATCTGATGAAAAAAAGAGATAGAGCTTACTTTACTCTGAATTTCTGAATGATCTCACTCAGCAGTTTCATAGAGATGTCGAATAAGGGCAGGTATAAGGGTAGAATCTTACGAAACTGCACAATATAAATGTCACAGGGTAGATTAGAAATCTTTCAATATATCTTTCTGGAGGCATCCATCCAGACATGACAGCTGCAGAATTGTTCTACCAGTATGTAACTTAGACAGCATCTCCATAGCATGCCATGATAAATTGTATCAAAAGTCACAGAGGAGAATCAATTCTGCCTAACTATGTCTCAGCAAAAGCCATCTAATAGGATGGGCAAGAGAGTTCCTGTCCAATCTAGACTTAAACCCTAGCTGAAATATATCTAGAAATTTAGTTTCATCTATATGTATTTGGGTCTAGTCAGCCATTTCAACTCAATAACTTTGCCCAGGAAGGGGATATTACCCACAGACCTATAATTATTCAGATTGTCCAGTTACTTGTTTTTCAGGAATGGTCCCTTTTTTAATGAGGCTGGGACCACACCTAATTGAACTATTCCCTTCCTACTAGGTATAATAAACTATGAGGGGCTAGAGTTGAGAAAAGTGGTAAGTGGCCGATCTCAACTAAACAACTTATCCACATCTTCATTGAGAGGAAATAGTGGTAAAAGAGAATAATCCTGCTTCACCATCACTTCCACAAAATGGGCTCAATTATGAACTTTTACTAGTGCTTTCCTAGTTTTCTGCCATCTGCATTCTAATTGTGCCTGTATTGGTTTGTGAGAAAGACCTTGAGAAACAGGGCAAAGAAATGCTGCCTAGGGAATGGTCAGATAAGAGAAGGCATAGCCTGCAACTACATAATGGGTAGAGAAAAAGGCTCAGAATGGACTGTCCCTAAATTCTCAGGCTATAAAGGAGACAGCAGGAGATTTGTACTTTCAGACTTGCAAACTCATGTTAATGTAGCCTTATAATAAAATAGAATTAGCTCATCTGGTCGTGTTTCCTGTCTGGTCTACCTGGGAAGGCTGAGATACCCTGTTAGGTTGATTTTCCTCAGCTAGATTGAAAAAATTCAGAGTAGGAGGAGATGTTCAGAAGTAATCACATCAACTATCTGTATTCTATAGACTGACCCAGGAAAATAATTCAGAGCCCTCTATGGTTCATTAGCCTCTGGAGTCAAAGCACTCTAATAGTTCTCTGCCCTTGAAGAGGTAAAGTTGCTACAGTCTTAAATCTCAGCAGGAAGTTATCTGACCACAACAGGGGAATATATTATGTGTAAAATACCCCACCATCAGACTGTCATCCTCCTACAAAGTGAATTGTACAGATTGATTTGTCTTCTTTTCTTTCCAAGATTCAATGTGTCATAAATATTGAACTATTAGATTATGGCCAGAAGCTTTTAGATGTGTAAAATAGGTTATATTTCTTGTAGGTCAGTGGGCAGAAGTAGAAATCAAAGTTCAGGTGAAGACAATAGTTCTTCTGAAGATGATATGGACTGGAATGATAACATGCTCCTAGCAAGCCTTTCTATACCTCAGTTAGATGGAACTGCAGATGAAAACAGTGGTAAGAATACTTAAAAGAATTTTGCATTTTTCTATAAAACAATACTTCTTCAAAGTGATCTCTGAGCCACATGCATGAGTAATATGTGCATGGGTAATATGCTTGTGCTTTCTAGAGCTTGGAGAAACATTTGGTAGGGATCTTGCCCCACATATATCACAAAGCTAAGTTCAGGTGAAGCTGTTGTATTTGTTTTCAACCACCACAGTGATAACATTCCATTCTTTAATAATCTTGATAAGAATGAAAGCTTTTCATTCTTATCAAGATTATTTTTTGTTGTTATCATTTTTTTCCCCAGTGTTACTCATCTCAACTTTCTTGGGTCTTATTAGAGTTGTTTGCTTGGATTCCTGTCCCCCTATCATGGGCATTTAGCTTTTTGTTCCTTAGAACTGCATTTTGCAGATGCTAGCAATGCAAACTTTCTTCTTCAGATGGGCATAAACTATTTCTTTTTCCTTGGCAAAGCCCATGAAATAAACTCTATGAACTGCCAGACTTTTACAAAGCAGGGTTATCATTACTATTCCTACTGCTTGTGAACCATTAGCACTTTTGGAGCAAACTTTAAAGGCTGCAGACATCAAAGTTGTTACAACTCTTTTGCCTAAAACTCCAACTATGTTCAGGAACTTGCCAGGCAGGCCAACATCCTCTCCATCAACTGAGGACCTCCAGGTCTTTGCTGCACCGCTGTCAGCTCTGCGGAATAACCCAGCATGGGCTCAGAACTTTCTAAGAGCCTGCTGTACCCAATTGTAGCCATGACAAAAAGAGGAGAAAAAAATAATAAAAGTCTATTTGCTTTACCATATCTGACTCTGGCATTTTCTGGTTCACCTACACAATGGCATTTTCCAAAGCCACTTATATTCATTTCACCATTTCACCTTAATTCATACTGTCCAGTCCTCACCACTTCTTTTTCAGGCTTTGGACTTGTTCTTGGAAAGGCAGATTTGGGATAGATCCCTGCTGAGATATACATCCTTAGACCACCATCATATTCAGGGATATGCTCAGAGCACAGTCCTGTACCTGTCTTGAGAATACAGAGACCCTGGTTGATCATCCTTGCTCACTCTGTGGGGATTATCTTTTTTCAAATTATTTGGTTCTGTGCTATTCTGTTTTAACAGAAGACGAATTCCAGTAGGGTCAGGGATAGATGGACCATCTCTATGAGAGGGAGTTTGAATGCTAGTTGACTTCACCTCTACTTGGGCTTTTCCAGGGCCTACCCCTTCAATGCTGCCTTAGCTATGGTTCTTCCTCTGGGATCAGTCTGATGAGATGTCTTCACTGATAAGGCTGGGTTGGGCATCTGGCTAAAAGGGTTGCCTGGGCCAAAGAGGCTGGAGGTGATAGAACAGGAGGGAGGGAGGGAGGGCATGGCTAGATAGAACAAACCATTGGTCCAAACAAGTTGGCTGGCTAGTGGTTTAGCGACAATGGGTCAGCTGCTCAGCTGGTAGAGTATGTCTAAGTGAGCAGGCTGCCAGGGCTGGCTGTAGGTGCTATATGTGCCAGCATGGCTATATGGACTGTTGGGGTCTGAATTGCTGTTAAAGAAAACTGGATGGGGCTATAGGGCTCAGTTGACAGTGGCCAATCTGGCATAGTAGTCCCAATCACTTCAATAAGGGAGAGCTTGGGGAACAGCCCAAAGCAAGAGAAAGTGGAAATAGGGCTGAGTCCAGCCCAGTGTGGAGCACAGCATGGATAATCAGGCAGAAAGGGAGCATCTGCATCTCTTTCTCTTATTCTGCTTGAGAGAATCTCTACACTTGTGCTTGAGTTCAGACTATGATTGAATGCAATTCTTTTCACACCTTTCTCTCCAGCCCATCTCCTCACCACTAATAGATCCCTATTTAGATGAGAAGCTCAGCTTCAAGCTCTTTGCATTCAGAATCCAGATGCTAGGTTTCATATCATATTAATGAACTCAGGCTTTTCATAGTTCGGAAGAGACTCAAGTCCCTTCTAGGGCTGTCTCCATGGCCAAATTCTTCAGGTTGTATGGTTTAGTATTATGGTACAAAACATGGCAAGGTAGCACAAAATATGCCTCTACTTTGAACCTCATACTACAGATCTGGCAACGCACCCCTCTGTCCTTTACTTGAAAAAGACTCTTACCAGGTGCTGCAGGGGTATCAGAATGGCTGGTTGTGAGTAAAAATTGTATCCATCAACAATAGCTATCATCAAATTATCTTGGAGCAACCCCAAGGGTAACACAGCACAACAGGCAGTGCCTGACTTTTTGCAACAAAGGCAGATACCTAATCTCTTAGTGACAACTTCTTTTTTTTCCTATAATGGATCCATTTTACACATTTTTATCCACTCTCATACTGACTAAAATCATGGCAAAAATCAACAGGGACTCAGCCAACCACATTTTCATCACACCTTGATAATTTCAGCAACTGCCTCCCGACTACCCCAACCTGTTATCCATCGATCAGACATAAGTTCACCTGGATCTTGATTTTTTCTCCCTCACCTCTTGGAGGTTAATTTCTCATAAATGTCTTACACAGTTAAGTGGAAGTCTTTCTGGATTTCAACAGTTTAATCCTGTATGGTATTGTGTCCATCATATTTTGGCTTTTCTCTAAATGAGCAGAGCTTTCTTCCACTCTCTTTTTTCCCATCTTTGAGGGGTATTACCATCTTCTCCTTTCCTTCATCATCTCAATACATTAATGTCAACAACCTTTGAGCTGATTCACTTTTTTGCATGAAAAGTAGCCTTTTTGGTTGCTGTAATGTCAGGCTAGAGAACTATGTGGGTTACAAAGAGTACCTCCTCTCCTCATTTTTTATAGCAACAAAGTAATCCAGCTATTTCCTTCCTTCCAAACTACTTTTCTGCTTTTCTAATACCTCAACTTCATTGGAAAATTGCTTCATTCACTAAAAGTCCATTGTGCTTTTACTTTTTATTTCAACTGCACATCACCATTCTGCTGGGACCAAAGTTTATTCCTGGCCTTCTAATAGGATTGGGGTTTCTCCTTAACTCCTCCAAATAGTCACAAATATCAAAATTTGTTATGAGCTGGTCAGTCATGCCCTCTTCCAGCCCTGCTCACTCTGTAAGAGCACTTGGCAACATCAGCCTTTTTCCAGGCATTCCCTTAATAAAGTTATACCAGGCATCTATGAGGGCTCATTCATCCACCTTCATCCAGTATTATAGACTAGATCTTTATTATCAGAGGGATGCTGTGGAAGGACTGTCCTCTTTTTGGCTATTTTATGACAAACACATCTTCTTCCAGGTAAGAAGCTTGCTAATCAACCATGTGGAGGAGAACCCATGAGGAAGAAAAACTGGTTATTTTCTTGTAACTGCAGTTCTTTAAATGGTCATCTGTGAATTCACACATACTGTCCTACCTCATCTGGTGACTCTACTTTGTCCATCTTAGGAACTGAAAGGATTCAGTGAGAACTACCTAGTCATGTGGTATTTGTAAGGTGGAGCTCCTGCCATATTTTTCAAATGGTTCCTTAAGAGCGCTCTGCACAAGCACATGAGTCTGAATTTTCAAATGATGATTTGAAGAATTGTAATTACAAGTAAAAAACTATTTTTCCCATCTCTACCCTATTTTATACATATATTTTATGTATTTTTTCTTTATACTGAATTACTAAGGTGCAAAATCATAGCATTAATATGCTTCCAGATATCCTCCAGTTTTACTTAACTGTACTGAAATAGGTTTATAAGGTTATACCAATTGATTACACAGGGTATAGAGATAGCTACGAAGATGTTTTTGATTCAGACTTTCTTAAATTATGAATTAGTAGGCATACTGATATTCTTATGACATAATGAAGAAAAGGAATCTTGAGACAATATTTTCTCCCCCCCCTTTTATTATATTGTTATAGATCTTTATATATTATATCATTTCAATACAATGATGTTTATACAATGTTAATTGGAGATTATTAGCATTCTGTTATTTAGAATGCATCAAAGTATTTGTTATATGATAACCTTTCAATCTTAAGCTGATTACTTAGTATTAAAGTATATACACACACACATACACACACACACATGTTAATACATTGAGGCAATATTCTCAAGTGGGACATGAGAAAAAAAAATTAAAGTGGCCAAAATTTAGCAAAGTTGTCCAATTTCAGGAGCTTTGTGGAACTCTGTGAATGTGATCTAAGGTGTCCCTCAGATCACATTATTAGTCCCATCATAAAGGTCTTGTACTGCTTGATGCTTTTAGATTCCTTTAATTATATTTTTTATCACCAATAATTATTATTTGGCCAAACAACATCTTTAAAATTGATGATACTTTAAAGAATATAACCTCAGGGAGAAAATAGTAAAAAAAATGATCTGTTCTATTCTAGACAATCCTTTGAACAATGAAGGTTCTCGAACCCACACCTCTGCAGTTGCAACAAGCAAAACTTCTGTAAAGACTACAATTTTTCATAAAGATGCTGCTACTCTGGAACCCCCATCATCTGCTAAAATAACCTTTCAGTGTAAACACACAAGTGCCCTTTCTTCTCATGTTTTGAATACTGATGACTTAGAAGGTCTTACTCAACCAAGCATGATAGATATAAGACCTGACTTATCAATCCATTCTCTTTCAAAAGAAAGTACTTACAACATTAAATACCCAGCATCCTTCAACAATATCCTCCATTCTGAAAAGCCACATCAGGAAAATAATAAAAGTGAAAAAGGCCCTGTTTTGTGTGAAACAGCTTATGAAGACATTTCCTCTGTAAGCAGACACATGCCTAGCAGAAAGTATACTGGAATTAGAAAGGCTACAAAGGATGTATCTCAGCATATGAACCACCAAAGTAGTGAAAGTATTTTAATTAAAAAGTCTAACTTTATAGATTTAGTTTATTCCAAAAATAAAACATCTTCTGAAATAAATAAAAAAGCAAACACTACCAATATAAATAGCCTTTTCCCAGCACCAGAAAACTGTGAAACTATGTCTTGCTCAGAAGGTAATCAGACTCTTCTTCTTCATTCTTCTGAAAACAGCACTGATGGAGATAGCCTTAATAACTTTAAAATTAGATATGAAGAATTTCAGGAACACAAGGCTGAAAAAACAAATATAAATCAACAAGCAGCCCACTACATGTTCTTTCCTAGTGTAGTTCTTTCTAATTGTCTCAATCAGCCACAGAAGTTAGGCCCTGTGACATATAAACTGCAACAAGGCAAAAAGCAGTCTAAGCTAAAACGAAATAAAAAGAAAATGGTTCTTAGCAATCAACAGTCTGCAAGTGCCCGGGATGCTTTATCCACAAAAGAAAGCTGCTATATACAAGATAATGCAAGTAGCAATATTCCTGATAGAGATGTTTTGTTACCGAATGATACTCAAGTTCATCATGTGGCTTTTGAAAACAAAATGTCCACAGACACCAAGAACTGTACTGATTGTCATTTCGAAGATTTTGCTCGAGAATCTGAGCAAACATTTGGGCTGTGTGGAAATAAATACACACTCAGAGCTAAACGTAAAATAAATTATGAAACTGAAGACAGTGAATCTAGTTTTGGCATACATAATTCAAAAATCACCCTACCTCATTCTGTAGAAAATGATGAAAATGTGGATGGTTCTAAGAAATGTAGAAAACGAAGGCGACTTTCTAAAAAATTGCCACCTGTTATTATAAAATATATTATTATTAATAGGTTCAGAGGGCGGAAAAATATGCTTGTTAAGCTAGGAAAAATAGATTCTAGTGAGGAACAAGTCTTACTTACTGAAGACAAAATGAATTTATATAAGAAGCTTGCACCTTTGAAGGACTTCTGGCCAAAAGTTCCTGATTCACCTGCAACCAAATATCCTATTTATCCATTAACACCAAAGAAAAGTCACAAAAGAAAAGCAAAATGCAAGTCTGCCAAGAAAAGACTAGGTGGGAAACCACAAAATATAAAAAGTAAAAATATTAAAAGAACCCTGTATTTCAGAAAAAGAACTCATGCTTTTCTTTCCCCTCCTCTGCCATCATACAGTGCTGAAGCTGAAGACTGTGACTTGAACTATAGTGATGTTATGTCTAAATTAGGTTTTCTGTCAGAAAGAAGTGCAAGTCCAGTCAATGTATCCCCACCCCGCTGCTGGTCTCCCACTGATCCAAATGCAGAAGAAATTGTGAATAATCTAGAAAAAGAAACATTAGTGTTTAAAAATACTAACACATTCAGCAGTAAAACTGTTAATCCCTATGTGGGAAAACACATTCAGTCAAAAACTCAGGTCAAGAAATGTAAAAAGCAATTTGCTAGTGCTACTGTAAGAAGCAACAAAAAAAGCAATCAGTCTAATAAACCTAGAAATGATTTGAAGAAAAAGCCAAGATCAAAACAGAAACAAAAAATAGAAAAAGTGTCAACACTGATGACAATTGCAGATGGTCAAAATAGTATTCCTCCTGTAGCAGAACTTAAACTAATGCTGAACCCCTGGGATTTACCTGAGAATGTTCACAACTTGGGAAACTCACAGCCACTTTATGCCCAGAAAGAGATCCCACCAACTGGCTGTTCTACAGGACATCCACCATCAGCACAGCTTTCATTAACAGCTAATGCCCAAGTAAATCCATTGATTTATTTCCATTCATTGTTGGAAAATGAAAAGCCTATAGGGCACCAAGGTTCCAGCTTGACAGAGGATCTTCATCCAGGCATAGCTTCTATGATGTCTGGAAGGGAAAAAGCCAAAATCAATTTCCAAAGATCTAACAGTCAGAGTGGTATATTTAGGATGAAAGAATCCTCAATTCAAAATAATGTATATGACCAGTGTAACTGTATATCTCAGGTAGCACTGAATGCATATAGTTCTAAGGATGCACCTAAAAAGACAGAAGAAGTTGCAAATTCACAAAACAAAATTTTATCCTCTGAGGGAAAGGTAAATGAAAACTGTATTTCTTCTGATGTGATCAATACTGATCAGATTCATCCTGGTAACTTCTTGCATTGTAAAGATAGTCAGCAGCAAATAGTTTATCTATCAGAAGCAGCAAAGCATGCTGATCATATTTCTTCTTTTTTAAAAACTTCTGAAGAAAACCATGGATCTTTTCAGTTACCAAAGAAATGCTTTGTAGCTTCTTTAAGAAGTCCAGTTAAAAAATTAGAATGGGAACAGAAACAGAGGGGTTTTATTTTAGATGTGTCACATTTTAACCCTGAAAAAAATACAAAACAAAAGGGATTGTCAGAAACAATCTCTCAAGCCCAAACAGATTCTCAGTGTAAGGGCAAGGGTCTGGTAACTGCTTCAGCATTCAGTGAAGGGCATTCTGGCTTAGCAGTTCTGAAAGAATTACTCCAAAAGAGACACCAGAAAATGCATATGAACAACATTCATGAACAAGCATCAGTTAAATCTCAGTTAAACAGAGATGCTTCCTTCCCTCTTGATACAAACAAACCAGTTAAAAAAACTTGTTCTGTTGCATCCCCAAGAAAACCTCATATTCCCAGGGATAAAAAATCTAAAGAAAAAGCAGTCAAGCTTTTAAAAGATTCTGCAAAACAAATAAGTAATAAGACTGGCCATGTTACACCTGTTGAAAGCCCCATTTTTTATTCAGACCCAGGTTTTGAAAGTTGTTACTCACTTGAAGATAGTCTGTCACCTGACCATAATTACAATTTTGATATTAATGCCATAGGGCAGACTGGATTTTGTAGTTTGTATTCTGCAAGTCAATTTGTCCCAGCAGATCAAAATTTACCACAGAAGTTTCTGAGTGATGCAGCTCAGGACCATTATCCAGGTCAAACAGCAGAAACGGAACTTTTAAATCATAATAATAAAATATCTAAGGAAGAAAATATGTATAATTCAGACCCTACATCTTGGTTAAGATCTGGCCCACTTAGTCCTCAGCTTTTTGATAAAAAATGTCTGGAAAACAATGAAAATCTTCACAGTCAATGGAAAAATGTTATTCCATCTACGTCTCAACCTGGTTCACCAGCAGATGAGCGACAGGCAGAAATGTGCCACAAAGAACAATTTCAGTTGGACAGAAATATTATGAAGAAAACAATTTTTCTTAATCTTTCGTCTCCAAATGGTGATTGGAGTCAAAATCCCTTTAGGAAGGAAGTCATTTCTGAACCTGGGCAATCACTTGACTCAGTTAGTATTTCTTTTTCTTCTATTTTATCTTCACCGGATGGTGAACTTATGGATGCTGCTTCTGAAGATTTAGAGTTGTATATTTCAAGAAACACTGAGGGATTAACACCAACCCCAGACAGTTCACCTAGATCTACAAATTCTCCATCGCAGTCAAAAAATGGTAGTTCTACACCTCGTGCTGCTCACATTCTTAAACCTCTGATGTCACCTCCAAGTCGTGAAGAAATCATGTCAACTTTATTAGATCATGATCTGGCAGAAACAATTTATCAAGAACCTTTTTGTAGCAACCCCTCTGATGTTCCTGAAAAGCCAAGGTAATGTGGTTATATAGATGGTCAATAGATACAACTTTAATGTAGCCTTCCTTTCTGGACCCATAAGTGAAGGCCAGAGCTACATGGAATTATAATTAACTTTGAGCTATAAAAGTAAGATATTTTGATTCATTTTTGTAGATATACAGTACTGTGCAACAGTTTTAGGCAGGTGTGAAAAAATGCTGTAAAGTAAGAATGCTTTCAAAAATATATGTTGTAATTGTTTATGTTTATCAATTTACAAAATGCAAAATGAGCGAACAGAAGAAAAATCTAAATCAAATCAATATTTGGTGCGACTACCCTTTGGCTTCAAACCAGCATCAATTCTTACACTTGCACACTTTGTACACTTGCACAAAGTCAGGGATCTTGTAGGATTAGAGTGAGGTGTACGATTAACCAATTATACCAAGCAGGTGCTAATGATCATCAATTTCATATATAGGTTGAAACACAGTCATTATCTGAAACAGAAACAGCTGTGTAAGAAGCTGAAAACTGGGTTAGGAACAGCCAAACTCTGCTACTAAGGTGAGATTGTGGAAGAGAGTTTCATGTCACAGGTCATACCATGGCAAGACTGAGCGCAGCAACAAGACACAAGGTAGTTCTACTGCATCAGCAAGGTCTCTCCCAGGCAAAAATTTCAAAGCAGACTGGGGTTTCAAGATGTGCTGTTCAAGCTCTTTTGAAGAAGCACAAAGAAACGGGCAACACTGAGGACCATAGACACAGTGGTCGGCCAAGGAAACTGAATGCAGCAGATGAAAGACACATCATGCTTACTTCCCTTCCACATTGGAAGATGTCCAGCAGTGCCATCAGCACAGAACTGGCGGAAACCCGTGGGACCCCTCTACTGTCCGGAGATATCTGGCCAGAAGTGGTCTTCATGGAAGAATTGTGGCCAAATAGCCATACCTCCGACATGGAAACAAGGCTAAGAGACCCAACCAAACACGGAAACATAGGAACTGGGGTGCAGAAAAATGGCAGCAGGTGCTCTGGACTGATGAGTCAAAATTTGAAATATTTGGCCATAGCAGGAGGCAGTTTGTTTGCTGAAGGGCTGGAGAGGGATACAATAATGAGTATCTGCAGGCAACAATGAAGCATGGTAGAGGTTCCTTGCAAGTTTGGGGCTGCATTTCTGCAAATGGAGTTGGAGATTTGGTCAGGATCAATGGTGTCCTCAGTGCTGAGAAATACAGGAAGATACTTAACCATCATGTCATACCATCAGGGAGGTGTGTGATTGGCCCCAAATTTATTCTGCATTAGGACAAGGACCCCAAACATACAGCCAATGTCATTAAGAACTATCTTCAGCATAAAGAAGAACAAGGAGTCCTGGAAGTGATGGTCTGGCCCCCACAGAGCCCCAATCTCAACATCATCGAGTCTGTCTGGGATTACATGAAGAGACAGAAGGATTTGAGGCAGCCTATATCCACAGGAGATCTGTGGTTAGTTCTCCAAGATGTTTGGAACAACCTACCTGCCAAGTTCCTTCAAAAACTGTGTGCAAGTGTACCTAGAAGAACTGATGCTGTTTTGAAGGCGGTGGTCACACCAAATACTGATTTGATTTTGATTTCTCTTCTGTTCGCTCACTTTGCATTTTGTAAATTGATAAAGATAAACAATTACAATATATATTTTTGAAAGCATTCTTACTTTACAGCATTTTTCCACACCTGCCTAAAACTTTGCACAGTACTGTATAACCATTATGAACATGGCACGTAGTAATGATTGGGTATTACAGAGAAGTATTTAAATGAAACTAGATATACTACTGTTCTAGTAAAATGTTCTTGGATATCAACAAAGTTAAATGTTCATAATCAATTAATTTACTAATCTGGATTTAATATGTTAGTCCCCAAAGGAATTTTGACTAAGTTTATTCTTTTTCTTAGGGTAATTTAACCACATTTTATTATTTATTTGTATATTTTACTTTCTTTGTATATTTTATTGTATTGTATACAGTAGTTTTGCACTGAAGATATGCTTTTTCCTAGTGAATCAGATTCTCTATTCCTCTTCACCCCTCTGTTCTTTCCAAATCTGATCTGGAGGCTGAAGACCCTCTAGAATAGATTTGAGGGATGCAGTAGAGGATAGGAAAGTTTCCGTTATACAGGTAAACGTATACTTGCATGATATTAGATGGAGGAAAAAAGTAGAGATAAATAAGACTACTAGAAAAATAAATTAATTCTGTTTATGAGAAAAATAATTAAAACAATTATTTTCACAGAGAGATTGGAGGAAGAGTACTTACAGTAGAAACTAGACTTCCAAATGATCTACTTGAATTTGAAGGCGATTTCTCATTGGAGGGACTACAACTATGGAAGACTGCATTTTTGGCAATGGCACAAAGTCCTAGGTCAGGCTCTCCTCTTCGAAATAGCCAATTCTCTACTGACAAGAAACAAAGGAATACCCGTAAAATTAATGACAAAAAGATAGTGATCATGCCTTGCAAATGTGCACCAAGTTACCAACAAATTCAGTCATGGCTTCAAGCCAAAGAAGATTATGAATATTTCAAAAAAAGAATTGTCCTCAAATCAACTGATATAGAAAAGATTGATGAGAGTTTGAACAACATGTCTTTGCCTAAAAATCTATGTCATCAAACAGTTGAGGTTGCTGTGAATTCTGGCATACCAAGCAAACCTGCTGTACAGTCAGAAGATCTGTGCTTTTCAACTTCAAATCCTACATCACCTCAAACTATGGAAAACTCTGGTATAAATATCTCTGAATTGAGCAAGACTACAGTTAAAGAAAGGACAGTGCCACTTGTCACTGCAGTAATAGTTATGGACAAAAAAGAGGAAGATTATATCAATTATAGTTCTCCTGATTCACCAGTACTTCCTCCTTGGCAACAAGTTGCATCCACAGATTCTAAACAATCTAATTTAGAAGATTCAGAGGGCATATTGTCTTCTGTAGAAGAAAATAAATCTGTAACTGAGAAAGAACAAAAATCTGTCAAAAAGGAAAGCAAAATACCATTCTGTGTCTCCCCATTGAGCAAAGAACTGGATGGCAATTCTGAAACAATTTGCTTTCATAGTACACCTATCAGGGAGCATATATCTCAAGGAATACCAGAAGCACTTGGATGTACTCCCTTATCAGGTAAGCTTATAAATGGTGAAATGCAGCAATTAAAAATAAATTCAGTTAGTGATTGCATTATTTATTTGTTTTATTAAATTTATTATGACTGCCCACTCCAAAAGACCTTAGCGGCTTACAATATCTCAGCCCAACTCACTTCACCGGGTTGTTGTTGTGGGGAAAATAGGAGGAAGGAGTATTAGGTATGTTTGCCGCCTTGAGTTATTTATAAAAATAATAAAGGTGGGATTAAAAAAAAATATCCATATATACAATTAAAGCATGAAACAAAAAGTGGCAGCCCAGGCTAAAAACAACCCAAACAATAAAAACATGACAGCTTCCACAGATAGAGTAACCCCAGACCTGGTCTTAAGGGCCTGGAACCCCAGGAGAGTGAGCACCATACATATCTCTGGGGGATGCTGTTCCAGAGGGCAGGGGCAGCACAGAGAAGACACACTTCCTCAATCCCACAAGATGACAATGTCTAATTGAGGGGATCTGGAGCATACCCATTCTGCCGGAATGTACCAGACAGGCAGAAACTATTAAAGATAGTTTAGAAAGAAAACAAGCCCCTATGCCATGAAGGGCCTTATAGGTAACAACCAACATTATGAATTGCACTCATAAGCCAACTGGCAGCCAGTGCAGCTCATGTAGCAGTGATGGCACATGGGCATAACGAGGTACCCGTTACTGCTCACACCGTTGCATTTTGAAACAGCCGTATTGTCTTCAAAGGCAGCCCCATGTAGAGTGCATTGCAATACTCCAGTCATGAGGTAATCAGGGCATGAGTAACCATCTAAAGGACCTCCTAGTTGAGGAAAGGGCACAACTGGCACACAAGATGAACCTGTGCCAAGGCCCTTCTGGCCTCAGCTGCCACCTGCTCATCAAGCAGTAGCTGCAGGTTCAGGAGGACCCAAGAGTTGCACACTAGTCTTGAATGAGGAAGTGCAACCCCATCCAAGACCAACAGTGAAAACATCCCCAACCCAGGGGGACCAAACAGCTACAGCCACACAGTCTTGTCAGGATTATGCCGAAGTCTGTTTCTCCCCATTCAGACCTAAACAGCCTCCAGACACTGAGTTAGTATAGTGACAACTTCACCTGTGCAACCCGGGGTTGAAATGTAGAACTGATGATACCCAACCCCGAATTGATGAATAACCTCATCCAACAGTTTCGTGTAGATGTTACACAGGAGGGGGGAGAATGTTGAGCCTGAGGTACCTGTAATAGTATGTGGGAATGACTTTGGGAGACAAGAGGAAGAGGCACAGCCTAGGCAACCATCACACAAAAGGTATCTCAATCCACAGAAGCAAAAGGGGCATGGGAAGCATCTCAGAAAGGACCTTTCTTAGTTTTCTGGAAAGTAAAAGTATAGGAGGGAAGAAATGCTTTCAGACTTGCAAGATTCTGTTACTGTAACCTTACAATAAAGGTAGTGTTAGTACTCGTGGTTGATGCTTCTTGTCTGGACTACCTCAAGGGGCTGACATCAATCTTACAAGTCTCCTACTCTCTTCCTAAGAGAGGCAGAAGATCCCATTTGGAGTTTTAGAAATGTCCTCCGATCCCCAAGGTCGCCTCTATCCCCCAAGTACTTAGCTGCAGGATTGTTGCAACACCAGCAGCAAGTGGATATACAAGTAACCAATTTACAGAATGCCATGATACAGCTAACACAACAGCTGGGACAGAATTTGCCTTAACCTACAGCAGCATAGCAACCTGCAGCTCTTCCTCCTATCTCCCAAGGTCATTCCCACATACCATTACAGTACCCCAGTGAGGGGCCATGAACATGATCTCTTGCCTCCCATCAACACCAACTGGAAACAACCACTGAGGAAGGAGGTGAACCACTGCAACAAGGCGCCTCCCATTCCCAGCCCTGTAGATGGTTCAGAAGGATGCAGTGGTTGATGGTATCAAAAGCTGCTGAGAGATCAAGGAGCACAAGGATGGATGCACCATCCCGATCCCAGCTCCACAAAAAATCACTGACAAGCACGCCCACCCTTATCTCTGTACTATACTTCAATCTGAAACAGGGAAAGATAAACCATTTCCTCCAAGATCTGTAGCTGCCATCTGACCATCTTCTCCACAACCTTCCCCACAAAGGGAAGATTGGGAACTGGATGATAATTGTCCAGTATGGAGTGGTCCAGTGATGGCCTCTTGAGAAGGCAGCATACTGCCGCATCCTTCAAGGCTAGAGGGGCTGCCCTATCTGTCAAAAAGAAAATATAATATTAAATGTGGATTTAAACATATTGGACAGTCATTTAATATTCACTAATTTAAAATAGCCATACTGTTTGAATATATGAAGACACTAGTATCTTCAATATGACCAGGTAAATGAACAGTTTTTGCATTTGAAATATTTGTATCTAATTTGAGTAAGATCAAAAAAAATGTTGTGATCAGATGCCATTTCATGATTCAGTATTGGGGATAACATTTACTTGTTTCATGTGAGTACAACATCTATTCTGTCAGGAAAATACTCTTTATTTTTTCTCATTATCTGAAGTTGCCAGTGATTGAACCAGTAGCTTTCTGAATGCAAAGCATGTAACTTTTTAATTAAAATAAACATTTAAAGATTTTGCACATAATTTAGTCCATTATTCCTGACAAGAAACTGCACTGTTGTACCATGAGTTGAGGTTGATTCAGGGTTGTATTCACATAATTTAGTCTTACAGTTTACTTGTTTTGTTGGTGTATATGCTTATTATATTTTAAGCTGCTTAGAGGTGTTTAAGTGAAATGACATAGAAGCTTTTATAATATACATTAATATTCCTCTCTCAGCCACAGGACAAGATATTCAGAAATTGAATTCTAGACGAGGAAGAAACACTGATGCACTTCGTAAAGTACTTTTAACAACACAAATTAAGGTAAGAAGAAGGAGTGAAACTTTATATTAACTTAGGTTTTGATTTTTGTCTGCTGCAATTAAGTTCTATTTTAAGATCATCCTTATTGATTGAATTCTAGATTAACTTCTTTGTGGAAGTTTATATGAAAGGGCGGGCCAAAATTAGCCTTAGTAGAATAAAATAAATACCTTTGAATATTGAAAATTGCTTTGGAATGATTTGTAAATAACTTTCTGTGATACATCATGCCAGAAAATCACTTTTGGATTTACTTCTACTGACTTAATGCAAAACCTGTTGCTAGCTCTTACACATAAAAGTATACATTTCTTATGAAAATGCATTCAAAGGTTATACTGATGGTGAAGAATATTGAATACTTTTTTGGAACCTGAACTTTTCATAGTTTTGAATATCATGTTTGGCATCATAAGCTTGATCTTTTTGATTGAAGGATGTGTTAATAAATATTAGCAACAGCATAGGAACCAATTTCTGTGGTATAGGTTGCAATTTATGTGGCTATAATATACCTGTAAATGCTAGCACCACAGTATTACTCATGCAGTCAGTGTTAGCTGTGCAGCTGTTCCCAGCCTTTTGTAATCAGTTAGGAATTAGTGCAACATGTGGAAGAGGAAAGAGTACAAGCTTTTCCTACCCATGTGGTTGTTTCAGAGATAATGTCCAGCTGTAAGTCTTGTGTTAACTGAAAGAGGTTCCCACTGTAGTTATGAAAGAAGCATTAGAAATTATAACAATAGAAGTTTAATATGGCAGCATTTTTCTGCCTGGAATGTGATCTGAGTATTTATTTATACACACTAGTTAAATGAACATGAACAAGATTGTGAGAGTTAAATTATTTAAAGTATTAAAGATTAACCTTAATTATTAAAAGTTTTATTGTTTTGTTTAACAGAATCAGTTCACTACAATAAATACCCAAAAGAAAGAAACTTCTCAGATTGAAGGACCATCTTTGAACAATTCTTATGGTTTTAAGATAAGTGTACAAAATCTTCAAGAAGCAAAGGCTTTACATGAGGTAAATTAATTTTTTATTGAAAATGCTTTACATACTCAAATATATATTTCTCAGATCATTTTTAAACTTTTAAAAATAAAAATACTTAAGATTGGTGGATATTCATAGGCAACCTCACTTAGTAATTTATTTATTACACTAAATTACATGATTTTATCCTGTTCAAGAGACAGATACTGATTCCTGAAGTAGTTCACGTTAATCAGCAAATTGATAGACTCATGCTTGATTGCTTTATATAATGGTTTCGCTTATGTTTTTTCAAATTATTTTAAGAAGAGATAATAATGTAAACTTTTCTGTGTAGGTACAGTATCTTACACTGCTAAGTATAGAATTGCATGCTCGAACAAGAAGAGATTTGGAGGCGGATCCTGAATTTGATCCTATCTGTGCTTTATTCTACTGCATCTCATCTGACACACCATTGCCAGATACTGAGAAAATGGAAATCACTGGTGCTGTAGTGATCGATAAAGACAGAGCAAGAACTATCTCAAGCCAAGGTCCTTATTACACTTTGTTTTCTTTAGAATTAATATCAGTATTTTGAATTTATTGTATTCAGGTATTAATAAACATTAAGGTAAAAATGTGGTTTTGAAGGATGTTTGCTAGTGTTTAAATTCATGTCATCTCACTTTAGAATCATGGGACTTGTAGTAGATGGTTTCCACCTTATATCTTTTTATGAACATTTGCAAGGGCTGTAATGCTTAACACCTAAATAATTGTATATTAAACCGTGTTTAATATCTCGTAGCATGCTCCTGCAGAAGTCCTGAAGATATAAAGAGGAAAGCATATCCTAGATGGCAGTCCTCAAAACTCTTGTGCTGAACTAGTCCTTTTTAATTTTCTGGGACTGTTCAAGAAATGCACTTTCGGTAATCTGTCTTAATTGGTTTGAGTAAAGATAGAACATGAATTATGTTAAATGTTGCATAAGGGTTGTTGTGTGGTTTTCTCTGATCTTTGTAGGGTCTAAAGAGGGCCCTTATTGTATTGTACCTTTTTGGCTTTGTTTAGACCAGTGATACTCAACCTGTGGCTCTAGAGCCGGATGCTCTTGAGGCCCTACAGGCGGCTTTCGCAGTGTAGGCATCTGATCGGCGCTCCACTCTATCAGGCAGCGCGGGGAGCACTGACCAAAGGACCGGCAGTGTGGGAGTCACTGAAGTACCTCCTCCCATAGGAGGAAAGCGAAGGAGCTGCTGGGATCCCCCCACAGGTAAGAATAGAAATCACTCCAGCCCAGCAGCCATGGGAGAGAATGGGGAAGCCTCCCTTTTTTCCCAGCAACCAATAAGAAACAAAGATCACAGCGATGGGAAAACAATGATATGCCATGAAATGTTTGAGTATATACTGTATGTGGTGACAAACACCACCAAAAATTATATAGCATCATGAAGCAAAGATTGCAATGTTCATATTTGATGTTATGCTCTGCAACAGTTAATGGTGAAGTGGCTCTCCAGCTGTTAAAGGTTGAGTACCACTGGTTTAGGCTGTGAAAAATAATTAGTGAAAAATAATAAACTTAATTACAAGAATAAAATAATAAACTCTTAGATTTATATTCAACAACTTTATGCTGTCTGTTATTAAGGCTCTGAATAACATAATGTAGTATTGTAACAAAACATACATGTTTCATCCACTTTTATTTCTGGATATCAAGTAATTTCTCTTCTTACCTTTAGCATTCTTTGGTAGCATTTTTCTTTAAAAGTTTTCCTTTTAAAGCAATAGATTGTTTTTACTAAATTATGTCTTTCTAGAGGCTGCCTTGAGAAACTGAAAAGAAAATATATGGATTGAATTCAACCATGTTACATTAGATTTAGCACATTTTCTTTAGAAAACAGAGGTTGCACTTAATGTTGCAGAGTTATTAGTATTGAATATTAGCATTTTTTCTGGCAAATATTTGATTTATTTAAGATATTACTGGCTGACAAAGTAAAATCTCATTTGTGATTATTCTACCGTGAGATCTTTAAATTCTAAAAATACATTGACTAATGTTGGAACATTATAACAAAAAGTCATGATCAAATTGAAATAGGAACATCTATGAAAGTGCCTCAACTTGATTTTGGCCATGTATGTGTTGTGTGGCTGTTACTTTAAAAAATAATTGACATGGAACTGCTAGAACTAATAAATGTGTTATGTCGTTTTGATGTGAATATCAGTTTTTAACAGTTGCAACATTGAATATTGTTCCATTTGCCCTATGGACAGGCTTTAGGTTACATAGTAGTTGCCTGAAAAGCCATGTTCCACAATACTAACTGATCATTCCTACTCTCAGTTGATTCATCATAGTCCTGCACTATCCTCAAAGAGGTTTTACCATACCTTACATTGAAATATTCAGTAGTCATTTCCTGTCCAGAACCCTTCCCCTCAGCTTGTTTCCTACTTACCTGGGTAAAAGATAGTCCATGATCTTTTGTATAAGAGAGAGCAGGGTACTCTTTGCATGGAGAGTTTAGTGCTTGGACACCAAGGTAGTCTTGTCAGTGAAGTCTATATTGATTAATATCCTCCTTTTTTGCCATATGTAAGGCCAGCATTTACTTGGTGCATATTGATAGAGATTAATTTAGCATGGTTTTCTTCCTCTGAATTGGACATATTAATAATGTAGAATAGCAAAGATAGGTATCAGGAATTCAAATCTAGAGAAAGATACAATCATTTTTCAGTATAGATTAATAAAATTGTGTATATGACATGATTTATTGTGATTTCTGTTTGTGAGGTCGTAGCATTTGAACCTTAGAAAAATCAGAGTGGAATAGTGTTCTAAAAAATTCAAAAACATGTGCATGTTTTTTTCAGTATAATTGAATCAAATACAAAATTGCCATAAACTTGTTCATGCTTAGTCTGCAGCAGGTGGAGGGGGGGTGGGGGTGAACTTGAGTCTATTTCTACTGCTCACTGTCAAAACTGAAATGAGGTTTTTCTTAAGAAATAAATACATTTTAATTTGCTTTTCAGGTAATAGAGAACATGCCCCTTTGCTTGCAAGATCTGGTATCTCAGGGTTGGAAGTCACGTATGCTACTGATGAGAGAGCACTTTTCCAGGAGGTAGTGAATATTGTTAAAAGGTAGTGCATCTGTGTTCTGTTTTTGTTTTCAGCCTCTAAATTTCTAATTAAGTTTGTTCAACTTCTGGTCTCCCTTCTCTTTCTTATGTCTTCATATTTTAACAGTTCTATTTTTATAAAAGTTTACTTTGGGTTTTCATAACAGATATATTTATCTTCTAAGGTATATTTATTCAGATGTCTAAACCAGAACTCACATCAGTACTACTGAAGTCATAATGTCCATAAGATGCATGTGAAATCTAGAAAACTCATTACTGTCTTACAATACAACTTTTAAAAAAAACTACCAATAGGTAGGAAAGAGGGGATTTTTATGACAACTTCATAGCAAAACTCATTGCTCCTAGTGATACAGGCAAAAATAAATAGGCATGAAAACTTGGCTTTTTTACATATGTCTTCTCCAAAGGGAAACTTCTCCTTTTCCAAATTTGAAAAATGGCTTAGTGTATCATTTCCAAGTTCCTTACGTGCTTTTATAGCATCCTCTGATCATGCACTTACAGAACTTCAGATGTGTCTTTCTTCAGGTCAACTGCCAAAGCTTTGAAGTCTTAATGTTGTCAAGAAAGCTAAACTTTGAAACATCTGGTTGGAATACATTCTCAAGGAAAATGTGTACTAGGCAGAGTACATCTGCAATTCTCTCTCTCTCCAACTAGAAAACTTCTGATGAGAATGGCATTGACCAAATCCAGGAAACCAGAATACTAGAGTTGCTGAAAGCAACCAGCAAAGGGTGGGTCCTGACGAAGCAGCGGATTCCTGTTCAGAGAAGACAAAATTACAGGTAAGGAAATTAATTTTATCTTTCTCTTTTTTGGGAATCCGCTGCTCCGTCTGACTTACGAAACAACTTGGAAATAGCAAACCAATTCTGTTCTTTTAATTTTTTAAAATCTTCCACCATTTTGGAAGCATAGGGAAAATATCACTTGTCTACATTAAAAAAAAATTCCAAACAATAGAATATTACAATTTTTCTTTATCTCTGAAGATCAACAAATGAAGACTTGACCGCTGAAGGCTTCACTGAATGAAGAAAGCACACTGATTTCTATATAGTGAAAAAGGCAAACCAAACATCTGGGTTGTTAACTGGTAAACACCTCTTGAAATGCTGTGTGTCAGCTTCTAATGGCTGTAGAATGACTGGAGTATAATGTGTACTTTCAGATATTTTTGATAGAATATTTTTATTGTTGGAGAGATAAAAGTTGCAGCCCCTCTAAAATAAAGTTGATACAATACTTTCAGTCAGTGTTTTCACTTAACAAAATAATAGAGACATTTGCTTTTTGCTGAAATCTGTGGAACTTTATTTCAAATAAATGAGGTCCTGGATTTGAATATTAAACCTTTTTTGAAATTTTTACCACTTTTCTTCCCTATCCCATTATTATTGGGTGTGGCATTAATATCATTAAATGTTACATTAGACAAAGCAGTGTTCAAAATTGTTTTTGTTGCTAATCATTATAATTGGCATTATTGCTAATTCAGTTTTATCGGATTTAGTGGAAATTAGAGAAATCTTCTAAGTAACACAAAGACACTGATTAGGATATGTTAATTTTCACTTCCTAGTTCCAGTCAGCTTCAAATAAAGATCATGGTATATTGTTTCCCGGGTAAAATTAATAAAGATTTGGGAATGTATGGTTTAGATTTAAACTATCTGTAGTTTGCCATTACAAAATGAAAGCTAGGTAATCCTTGAGTTTGTATATTCTCTGTCCTTTGAACAGCTTCATGATTTACCTCTTAAGTGTGGCTTATGTTGTTTCAGCTTAACAACTATAATTCATTTTAATTATGGTTAGTGGAAACAAAGTGTTTTTAAAATGTGGTTTACAAACCTTTCCTGTTTCCTTCTGTTACTGTTAAGAGTCAATATGATTTATTGTTTGGGTGACATGTTAAATTGGTATTAGTGGAAATGAAAATTTCTGATATCTTCATAGCTTTACTAGAAGACCAGAGAGAAGGGAAAATGATCAAGCCTTCACTACAACCTTATAATTCTAAAATAGAGTTTAATAACCTCTGGTGGCTAGGGGCTGCATGTGGCAGAAAAATAAAATTTAGCAGAGCAGTTGAATAAATGCTGATCTATTAATATATATTTAGTGTACTTGACTATGATTTTTGTTGGTTGGTTATCTATAATAACTGAGGAACGCAAGCACAGAAATAGCCAAATGGTTTCTGGAATGACTAGTGCAAGAAACATCTTTATGGACTGAGTCTGAGACACACATATATGTGCCTAACTTTCCTGGTTATAGACGATGAAATGCATTAGTATAGTTTCACTCACAGCATTTATTCAGTTAAACTGCAATGGGTTTATCCATGAAGGTTTCTAAGCTCTAAACTGATTTCCTGTGAACTGTCTATCAGCAAGAAGAACTGAAAATGGGATGAAAAAAACCTAATAGCTGGAGCTACTCATATTGTTGCATTAAGGTTACTCAAATACTAGCCAGTATGACTGGTGACCTTTTTAATTTGAAGATGTTTAAGTAATACTAGCAACAAATATGTAGCATTTCTGTAATCAAACAAATTCCATATCTTAATGGATCTTAAGGTCTGTGAAAATTTAATAAGTGCTTTGCTTGCCTTATCAGGATATTGAACTTATTCAATGAATCCACCAACATATTTATACAGATAAGATTTCCAGATATTAAGGTTGGGCGGCATACAAGCTGAATAAATAAATAAATAAATAATAATTTAGATTTGATATAAGCTTCTTCTGATCTGTGGCTTACCTAGTCAAGCTTTGGCAATGTTTGCAAACTGAATAAGTAGAACAATTTTACTTATCAGTCTGTTTGCATATATCTCAGTACTATCTGCTGTGATAGACAAGGGCTCACCAACATCTCAGTTAGGAATCTTCTATATCATTTGCTACAACATAATTGGAGAGCCAATTTGGTGTAATAGTTAAGGTGTTGACTGGCATCAAGGAGTCCCAGGTTCAAGTCCACTCTCAGCCATGGAAGTTCATTGGATGATTTGAGACCGGTGGGAAAAATTGTAAGAGGGAATTTAAGTAGACTGCCTTGAACTCCTGGAAGAAAGCACATGCTATAAATCTAAAAATCTGTCATATTTATTCAACTGAAAATACTGGATTTGAATTTGGAAAGTGTACACAGAAATATCTGTACCAACAAAATGTCAAGTTGGTAATATCCATTATAAACATTAGGGCATTAATAGATAATATCTTTTTAACCATGGAGGACATTGTCATGGATTTTTATGACTCCATTGAAGAAAAACTGATCATAAAGAGTTCATACTGTTTTTAAATATATATATTATTTCAGTAGTTACAAAACAGAACTAAAATTAAAGTAATTGAAATTTTTAAAAGGCTACAGAGTATATGCACTCAATTGTTGCTACTAATTCAAGGTACCCCCATTATTTCTGTGTATCAGCTAGACAAATTTCTGAGCTCATGGTCATAAAGCTCAGAGAGATGCATTGCAGTTTGAATGAGATGGGTCAGTGTTCTGAGAAGACCCAGAAGAAAACTCAGTAACAGTAAGGTCCCTACTTTTGCCTACCAAACAGACCCCCCACAAAACAGAAGATATAACTAAAGACACACAGAAAACTATTTTATAAAAGCTGCTATAATTTCAAGCATCCAGGGATTTCTGGACAATAATGCCCCTCTGAAGTAGTTTGTCCTAATTTTTTTCTAGGAAAAAAGCCTTCAAAACTTGTTGCACTAAAAAATACCTTGACAACTCTGCTTTATGGTACATAGTGCACATAATGTATTCCCACTGAGCTAGTTAATCTCTTTAGGTCTAGTTTTCCATGTAGAGAAAACATTTTGTAAGAAGAAGCATTCAGTCATGTGTGAATCCCCCAGCAGAAGCCTTGAAATGCTACAGTTCAGGCACAGAATTACTGTCTTGGTAAGAATGAAATTATTATTCTGAATATAAATATTCATCATTTTCTACACAAGGGTAAGCAAAATAGTTTTGGATGTGTACATATTTATTTCAGCCAATGTTTCTATTAAATAGATTCTTGATTATATATATTTTAACTGCTAGTTAATTAGCATTGGAATAGTCACCTATCATCTGGGTCAACAATTTTTGCTACCTGAAAATAGATTTCTAGGTATGCAAAGCTTGCTCAGAATTGATAAAAATGTTCATCTTATTTGAACTGAGATCATTAGGAATCCTGCCAGCATTCATCTGAATACATTACTTAGGAGAACTAAAGCTTTCAGATTGTTTTTGTTTTTTTAATCGAGGCAAAGAAACCAAAATGTTATGCATCTAGTTTGGCATGGCTAACATAAGTTCAAATACTAACTCCATGCTACTCAGCCTTTTTATTTTTAGTTGAAGGAGGTACAAAAGAAGCTTAAATAATATAGGGATCTAGCGTTGTAAAAAAAAGCAAGTAAAATTTTCACTGAACAAATATTTTTTAAAAAAATTAATCACTGCAAATATCAACTGTCAGCTTCAGTTCTCCACCTGTGAAATGGAAATAATTGTGACATTGGATTACTTTATTCAGTTGCTGTGGAAACAAGTTTGTAGAATACTAACTACACATTAAAAATTATGTTTAAAAGCCTATTTTACATATTTTTATAGCAGAATCTAAAATAAACAGACATTTAACATTTCTGATCTGTAAAACTGGTTTCCTGGAATTAGAAACTATCAGTAAATTTTCAAAAATAATCATGATGTCCTTAAGAGTAATAAAATAAGAATCCTTTTTTAGATTAAGCTATACATTCATTTACTGAAATCTACTATGAAATTAATGAATTCAGTGATAAAGCTGTTTACTTTTTTCCCATTAAGTATAAATTTAATCGATTTATTTTGTTTAAAAAAAAACACTCTCCAGCGCCATGATGCTTCTAGTAATGAGGACTGTACTCCTTTTAGAGCTCAAAAAATACACAGATAGCAACCCCAGGTTCCAAATTCATTTGTCATCTTCACTTCAGTCCCATTTGTGGCCAATCCAATTATTTGACAAATAGTAACAAGAGAATTTGTGTTAGTATTAATCCAGAAAAGCATCAATACACAGTACTCAGGATCAAATTCGTGTACAACTGTCCACGCGGTGCTATATAGGGAATTAAACTTCACTAAATAACTGTATGTAGTTCATTTAGTGGCGTTTGCAGCTTTAATTTATTCATTAGATATTTAAAATACTTGGTTATTTGAAGACAATATCTTTCTCTTTTTAGGTATGATCCAGATATTTTGTTAGGCTATGAAGTCCAGATGCATTCTTGGGGATATCTCTTACAGAGAGCTGCTGCTCTGGATGTTGATTTATGCCAGATGATCTCTCGTGTTCCAGGTGTGTTTGTGATTCATGTACTAGTTGTGAGTCATCTGTCCCATTTTTTGAAATGACCATTAGCTGGGTATATTCCTTGTATTCTGCCTCTCTAGCAAGCTGTTAAATAATCAGTTTGAGAAATTTGATTTACTGACTAAGATTTGTGACTTTAGATAGCTGCATCCATCTTCCATTTCTGGCCCTTATTTCTGGTAAGGGACAGAAATAGAAGATACAGCTATTAAAAGAAAGTAAGAAGCATATGAGTCAAGTATGAGTAAATTATAGACACCTTGTTACTCCATACTTATTTGGCAGCCTGATATTTGGCAGCACACTTTTCTAACTCTCCCCATTTTGCTTTGATCCCTGCTTAAATTCTCTTCCCTATCCCCCAAAAGTCATGCTGAAAATGCCCACTTGAGGCTGAATAATAATAGTAATAATAATAATAATATAACTCCTGACCGAAAAAAACTGACCTTGATTCAGGGAGAGATATCCTAACTAGAATTGATCCAGAAGAGTCTGAAGAAGCATGGGCTGAAAGCAATAGCTTGCTTAGTTGAGACTATGTTACCACTATGTGTTATTGGTTTATATAACTGAATAAGATGGGTGTTGGGAATTAGGTATATACATATACCTACACTTGTGATATAACGACTGGTTGTAGGCACAAATAGCCTCTTCGTGAAAGTTCTCTTTGTTTATTCCCTTTTCAATCTTGAATTTCATTTTTTATTAGCTCCTTATAGCACAGCTGCTCAAAAGCCCATCTTGGCATAGCTTTTTGCCTCATTTTGTTCCTTTTGTTTCCAGTGATCCTTCTAAATGTGTTTGTTATTTCACTTCTAAATAATTGGCTAGCAGATATGAAATATAAATGCCACAGAGGGATAGGCGATCAGATTTTTGTTACCTGTGAACACAGTCCAAAGATATATATGCATTGTTACGTTGTAAATTCAGACCTGCATGTCTTTTTCCTAAAGTGTTATGCTCCTTCTCCTGGCTCAGTAGGCTAAGAAAAAGAATATGAGAATTACATTTGTGTCCTTGAGTTGAATTGTAGCATACGACTTGCCAGAATGATTTATCACCACTATTGTAAACTTAGATATAAGCATGAATGCTTTGTTCTGATAAATGCATCCTTAGGATTTGTCCTAATTTTTTTTCTCATTTTTTTATTTTAGACGATAAGAAAGAGAACAGATTTGCTTCAGATCTAGATGAATATGGAGCAGATACAATGAGTGAAATAAACATTGTTGGAAGAGTTATATTAAATATATGGAGAATTATGAGACATGAGGTAACATCTGGCAAAATTATTAAATTTGGAGAAGGGTAATAAAATTATTAGAAGTATATTAATTCAGATTATTATAAAATAACACTTCCAAACAGCTTATTCTGAAATAAACTACTTCTCATCTTGTTTTCAGAACTGAAATAAATGTTTTATGGAGTTTTCTTCTCTATCTAGGCAGCTTACTTGCTTCTAAAAAAGTTCTATCCAAAGCACACAAGGAACTGAATTTCTTTGTGCCTTTGCTGACTTCAGAATGCCACAGGTAGAATCAGAGTATATGGGGTGAACTGTTGCATTGTGGAGGAAAGGAGGAAATAACAAAGGTTAGGCAGAGAGAAGTAGCACTAGATAGCTACTACTGGATAATTCAGTAACATATTCTGTTTAATCTTTTTGCAGTATTCTATTTAAAGACCAGCTGCCTACTAACCTAGAGTTATTTCACTAGAAATATATTAATTAAACCTTTCTGTGTGTTAGGGCCAGCCTAAGTCATTCTCTTCTGTTGTAAGTCATTCTTCTCCAACCTTGTGTGTCTCTGATGTGTTGAGTATAATATTTTATTCCTTCAAAGATGTTGTTGAATCAGCCATCAATAGACACATACAGATAAACCACATTTACACATCATTCAAAGGAGACAATAAAAAACCTAGGAAGGAAACAAAAAGACTACAACAGATCCCCTCCAGCAGCCCACATACAGATAAGCAGAGATCAGCACCAGGCAAACAGTCATGCAGAAAACAATACTCTAATCAAGGAACCACCAATGAGGAAACCACACCCCCACCAAAACTGGCAGAGCAAGCTACTGCATATAAACAGGCAGCAAGCCCTACACTTGCTCACACTGATGATATTATCTAGTTGGTTAATGAAATGTCTGCAAGCAGACAACCAAGTTCAGAGAGCACTAAGAACTCCAACAGTTCAGTCCTGAACTACAGATATTCTCTTCCATTGAATATAAACTCCCAGAATTCCCTGGCGGTGGCTTGTGGAAACTACTAGTTTTTGAATATTTTGCCTTTTAGAATCAACTATGTTTCTGTAATCATGCTATAATTAGATTTACAGGCTAATTTGTTTTTCCTGTTTAGTGCGTTAGTTATTTAGAATTTTGTAATGATTAGGTAGCAATTATCACTCACATGAACACACACAATTTAGAGTTTTCATATCCTTAGTGAAAAAAGCAAATGGTCTCTGCTTCTTGAGTGGAGGAGGAGCAATTGTGCTAGTTGGGTGAGAGATACTGGATGAGAGGAGTTGTTGTTTTTTTAACTGTTGTAATGTGGCCTTAATATCTGACCATGGTGGAGGCAGGTGGCTGCACTGGTTGGCTTCCTAGGAAGCCAAGGCCTCTGTGTGAACTAAAGTAGGAATAACCAGAGACAGATATAAATACAGAAGCTGTTTGCCCTGAAGCACATTCATTGCTGATTTTTCTCCCATCTGGCTTGTCTTGCAATGCTCATTAGAATGCAATAATGTTAGCTATTGGTTTATAGAGCTGGGAAATAATTTTTACCTGCATTCCTGATTAGCTTAGTGATGCAAAGCCTGTCAACATTCAAGGTCTCTGTGAGACCAGGATGTCTTTCTGTATCACAGAGGGCTTGATTTTGTCTTCCTTTAACATTTTCCCAGCATATGCTCTGAGATTTTGGTCAGTATTTGGGTTGTTTGAATTCTGAATCCTTGCCCTGTGCTGTACCTATTCTCAACCTAGTCTCTGTGTAATTGTTATCCTACTGAATTCCATTCCATGCTCTGGGTATAAACTATTGAAAAATATAATCATCCAAATTTTCTATTTTTTAGGTGGCTTTGACCAACTATACATTTGAAAATGTGAGCTTTCATATACTTCATCAGCGTTTTCCACTCTTTACTTCTCGTGTTCTGTCTGATTGGTTTGACAACAAGGCAGACATTTATCGGTAATTGTCTATAACGAGTATTTTAAAATAAGTTGCCTGGTACAAAATATAATCTATTATACATGTTAGAAAGGAAATTATAATTGTAGTACCAATCTGAAGTTGTAAATCAACTTGGGTCAACATTATAAATCAGCCCTCCACATTCAGCTTCCTTATCTCATCAGACACATTTTGTGGTTGATCAAAATGCTTGCAGCCTTCCCTTGATCTTTTTTTCCTCTATTGGAGCTGTGAAGAGGAGAACAGAAGGTTACACTTCCATTGTAGATTAACTGCTGCTTCCGGTGTCATTCTGGACCCTAAACTAAACTGTGGTTTGTTTAGGAAAGACACTTCATGACTGGTGGAGTGAAATTGTCTCATATTAACAAATGGCTCCCTTAAATTTGTCAGATTCAGTTGACATAACAAGCCACAGTTTAAAAAATATGAAGAAGTGAGCCTTTTTAGCTTGTTGCAAGTATGAGGTTTGCTGCTGCTTGTTCTCATAGTGTTTTAGCATCATATTACAAGTCTCTTTACTGAATAGAAAGGTGTCATGCTATCTAAAAGTAAATTGGCTACACAAATTGCTTTTATAGCTATAACATAATTAAGAATAAGCTTAGTAAACCACTCTACTTTTACATTTAAAATGCAATTCCTATGGAGTTAGCTCAAATGCATGTAAAACCTACATCCGTATGAATTAACAGGTCAATGCTATTGTAAGCAAATAGAATTATTTAATATATTTTAACTTCCCATTTTTTCAGATTGTCTCAGTGCAACTTCACAAGACAATTTGTACTCTGAGGCAATAGGAGGTAATCAATAACAAAGATGTTTTATTATTGTCTCAAGGATCACAGTGCACCTTCTGCAGCTTTATGCAAGTTTGCCACAGAAAAAGGTGGCAGCATTTGGTGAGCCCCCATGTTCCTCACAACCGTTTTTTGTTTTTTTTTTTTTACTTTTCCACAGAGAGGTACATTGGGACACTTAGATACCACGAGCTGATCCTAATAAACTACCTCCTTTGTGAGGTCTAGCAGTACCTCATAAAGAAAATGTTACATAGCTTTATTTCCATAAATAACTGAAGCCACGAATCAGATTTCCAACTGACTAACTTTCTACCATATTAATATCAGTACACCAGAATCAAGGGACACGAAGGAAATCGCACCTACAGTCTTGCCTGCAATGCTAATCGTCAAATAAGGCTTGCTTTTCCCCCTTCATCTCAAGATTCAGCATAGGTGTATAGTATACCAGCTAGAGGACAAGCAAAAAAGGCCATGATGTATGAGGCCCCCACATCCAAGAGTGGTATGCCATATTGTAGATGAGAGAGACAAGAAGTTTAATTCCATATTCATGTTAGCCCTGGAGAAGGATATAGCTGCCTGGCTTAGGACTGACACACCTAAATAAATGTATGAGATCTGAACCTGTTTGCCTGAAGGATCTAATTCCCACAGTGACTACAATGAAAACTATGTAGTATGAATAGATCTGAAATACGTATATCTTCATATCGCAGTAGAGCCATCATATAGGAGTTTTGTTCACTTTTGTTTCAATGAGTAGTATTGTATTGCTTACAATTCTTAGAATTCTTAGCAAATTCTCGGACATTAATACTCTTTTGTAATTAAATTTTAAAGGTTTTACATATTAATGCTTTTATTTTAAAGGTGGAAAATAGTTGATTATTACACTAGTCGTGTTCGTGGGAATATACAGCTATTAGAACAAGTGGACTTGATTGGCAAAACAAGTGAAATGGCAAGGCTGTTTGGAATTCAGTTCTTGCATGTATTGACAAGAGGATCACAGGTAATCTTTAATCTTTTTTTAAAAATGAACATATCCTTTTTAATTTGGGGAGAATTACTGTGAATTAAGGAAACAATTACTTTACAGTACAATTATAATTACAGACAAGATCTAGATTGCTTCAGCCAATCATTTACATTGGTTCCAGATTTGTCCTGCCTCTTTGAGAAGAAAGTTAACATTTTCCTAGGATAGGATAGATTATACTTTCTGTTTCATCAACAATGTCTTATCTCTGGCAGTTGCTGCTGCTCTCAGAATTGCTGTTCTTGAGTAGACAGGGCACCCCAAACACCATTCTCATTCTCTCTCTCCCTCCTTCCCTCCCTCCCTCCCTCCTTTTACAAAATATATAGTACAGGATATGGCTTTTGTTTCCTGATTAATCTCTTATACCGGCCAGTGATGCTGGGACCTCCACATTACAGCTTTAATTATAACTATTCATGAATGAATTCTGAGTTGTTGGAGTTTTTTTTCATTACTGCATATTAAGGTATCAAATGTATATTCACTTCAGCATAATGTTGAAAAATATACATTAAATTTCTAGGTAACATTGCTAATTACTGAGTTTGTTTTTGTTTTATTTAGTATCGTGTGGAATCAATGATGTTACGTATTGCCAAACCAATGAATTACATTGCTGTGACACCCAGCATCCAGCAGCGAGCTCAAATGAGAGCTCCTCAGTGCATTCCTTTAATATTGGAGCCTGAATCCCGTTTCTACAGTAATGCTGTCCTTGTGCTAGATTTTCAGTCTTTATACCCATCCATAGTGATAGCATACAATTACTGCTTTTCCACATGCTTGGGACATGTTGAAAACTTGGGGAAGTAAGTATTAATTATTTAAACTCTATGCATGTTTGTACTACTAATAGAATAAATTTATAGCACTCTTTCTTAAATTACATACGTGGCTATAGAATTCTAGGGTACTTAGATTTCCTCTTTTAAAAAACTCTTGCTTGCAGAGAGACAGTATATACTCAAGTTTTAAAATGCAGAAGAATTAATTGATACAATTGGCAATCTGGAGAGAGTATTTGCTTAACAAGAAGAAATTTTAAAAAAACAATGATGACTGTACAGAATCAGATCTATCATATTTTGTCAATTGTATTAATTTATGACATCATTTATATAAATAGGCTGAGAAGGTATTCTGCATATCTCCTAACAATGAATTACGGTTCATGCTTGACATAAAATAATGAGGATTACAAAGCACTTTTTCTTTTGATCTAAAAAACTAATTAGTAATCTAAACATATTGAGAGAAATAACTTAGTCAGGTGGGGAGTTTTCAGCAACAGAATAGAAACTGGTATTTTTCCCTAGAGAAATTTATTAGTACGTTATGTTCTGTCACTGTTAGATTAAAAACATCCTATTTTTCCAAACTTGTAATTAACAGCATGGCTTTTATGATCTGTTGGCTTTATTTTGTAGTGCTATTTTTGTGATTCTTGTTGTTTTAGTCTGTTGTAAGAAGTTCTGTATTTTTGCTCAGTGGAAGAGAGGGGCAAAAACTTATTTATAATTAATTGAAAGCAGACAAAAAAGATTGTAAGGTAGAGAAGGAGAAGATAATAGGCAAAAAAGTGAGTGAATAAGTGTAGAGGTTGCTAGCTGTAAAAGCTGGATCATAAGAGGGACTGAGAATGATGGACCACTCAAGGCAATTCATTTTTCTTTATTTTTTAGATATGATGAATTTAAATTTGGATGCACATCTCTGAGAGTATCTCCTGATCTACTATATCAACTTCGACATGATATCACAATCTCACCCAGTGGAATAGCTTTTGTTAAGGTAGTTTATTTCATTTAGCACAATAATGTTATATTTACAAAAGTGATTTTCTTGCTTATATTCCGTCTTCAATTGTAAATAAATTCAGTTGTATACTCTAATAGTTATGGGAAATAAAATATAGAGTTTTAGGGGAAGTAGTAAGTATTAATCAACAGTATTGACATTAACTTTAAAAATTAGTCTGTCTTCCAGCAACCAGTGATTCAAAAGTGTAGTGAACAGTACTGTCTATGGGGGCATCCAGGTTTGCCTTCGTTCAGAATGATGTGACACCCAGAGAAGAGATTCATCCTTTGTCAGCCCTTAGAAAGAAGGATAAGGGAGAAGATTCTCTTTGATTCTGATTCTCACCTGATTCATAAAGATATTTTTGTTTTAATTTAAAGTAAGAATTAATTTTTAACCAGAAATTGAATAGAGAATTGAAAAGGGAATAAGGCAGAATTCTCCTTGGATCCCTGTCCTGTTGTTAGCTACAAGTAAATCTTCTACCTCCCCTAATAAAAATCAAGAAGTAACAGTCAGAGAAGAGCTTTAGTGAAATAAAGGACTGCTTAAGGTCTGATTAGATTAAAAATGGCTATCATGTGAGGCTATCTTGTTCTCAAAGGGCAAGTTAACCTGATAAGAAATTGAGTAGAAAGCAGACATTGCATTTGAACCCCAAAATTCAAATACCAACCCCAAAATTCCTTCCAAAAGGCACATGAAAGTACTCATTCCACAAAAAAGAAAAATTTAATACTCAGATATTAGCTCATTCACCCATACTGATGCAGAATTCCAACTAACATATCCCTACCCCAAGGAAAAAAATGGAAATAGCACATCATTTCCACTGCTGTCCTACTCGCAAGGGCCCTAAGCTATTCTAAAGAAGATAGAGAAGCTGTGTTCCCAGTGTATGTGTAAATAAGTCAAAAGACTTGGGTGGAAACCATGAAAGGTGTCAGATTGAAGTATTAGAGATATTAGAAGACACTATATTAGTCCAGTGTGTTTTTAAGCATTATTAGATTGATAATACTGTCTGTAATAGGATGAAATGTCCTATCTTGGATTTTAAAAATTTCTTAAATGCAAATAAGAAGAATGTTAAAATTGCAATTCAAAGTGCATGGAGCACTTTTGGAGCACTTACTAGGAACTTTGTAAAGAAGCTTTAAGAAATTTGATTTAAGGAGGTGCTGACTGGTGCTATATGCACCCCTGAGCATGCTCTGGATCACCTTTTTCCTTTCATGTCAGTGCACAATCTTATCAATCATGCTACTTTCAAAAGTTAATCCTCAATTTATACAGCTGAAGTGAATAAAAAGACTAAGTCATTCATCTGAGTAACAATTCTACACTAGTTTATTTATCCTCCAGCTAGTAACCTTCTTCCCATGTTATTCCATATGAAGGAGTCACTAAATGATTAATGGGTAATATAGCCACACTGTTACTGATATTAGTCAGGGTTTACATCAGTTTGTCCCAACATCTCACTAAGAAAAAGACAGTGTTTACATGAAGAATAACAGTGCTATTACTATCAAGCTTTCATTTATTAATGGTTCTGTTTTGTGACAGCCTTCTGTAAGAAAGGGTGTACTGCCAAGAATGCTGGAAGAAATTTTGAAGACTAGAATAATGGTGAAGCAGTCAATGAAAGCTTACAAGCTTGACAAAACTATCACTCGAATGCTTGAGGCACGTCAGCTTGGCCTTAAACTTATAGCAAATGTCACTTTTGGTTATACTGCTGCTAATTTTTCTGGAAGGATGCCATGTATTGAAGTAAGTAATTGAAAACAAAGTATAAGCATATGTACAATAACGGAGAGCCAGTTTGGTGTAGTAGTTAAGGCACAGGAAACCCAT
Organism: Liasis olivaceus; assembly: GCA_030867105.1. Taxonomy (NCBI): domain Eukaryota; kingdom Metazoa; phylum Chordata; class Lepidosauria; order Squamata; family Pythonidae; genus Liasis; species Liasis olivaceus. The sequence goes on along the minus strand of CM061349.1, from coordinate 233,345,890 downwards.
CAGTTCTACTTTTGCACAAAGCCAGCTTGGTGACCTTGGGCCAATCACTCCCTCTCAGCCCTAGGAAGCAGGCAATGGCAAACCACTTCCAAAAGCCCTGCCAAAAAAACTGCAGGGACTTGTCCAGGCAGTCGCCAGAAGACAAAAACTGGCTCAAAGACATGCACACAGAGACAGAAGCAATAATGGAACACATCATTAAAAAAAGGGCTTAGTTTACTAACTGTAGTACAGGAATTCTGAAGAACACATGTAAGTTAAAGACTGTGTAAGAGGCATCTAATTTCTTGTTATTATGCTGGTCTTTGACCATAACAAAGATTTGATTTGATTTTATCTCCTGTTATAAAATTTTCTAGCCATTGAGAGCTGTGGAGAGGTGTTACGAAGATGTCACTGCCTCGGTTTGTTTATTTGGCACACAGGAGAGGATTTTTCACTTTGTCCTCAAAGAGCGATTAAAACTGCTTGGGCAATACTGTTTGAGACATGAGTTCAGGGAGTGCTGATTGATGGAAATAACGGAAGGGGATCTTTTATCTGTGTAATTTCTGGCTCCAAGGAAACATATATTTTGCTAATGTTTGTTGAATGCAACAATCCAGAAAGCAGCTTTGGGTGTATCTAACAGATTTGTTTTAATCATCCTTTTTTTTTTTTTTTTTACTTTTACATGATATTCTGCTATTTTTTAAAAAATAAGGATTTTACAGGACATGTAGAACAAATTACAGAACTTTATAAACAGTGGTGAGAGTATTGTAAAAGAATGAAAAATGCATGATTAGGTGAGAGAAAATATTCTAAGATTTTAGTAATTTATTTTTTTTTAAATCTCTAGATTGCTGATAGCATTGTGCACAAAGCCAGAGAGACCTTGGAACGAGCAATAAAATTAGTGAACGATACAAAGAAATGGGGAGCACGGGTTGTATATGGGGACACGGACAGGTAATTAAGACTGTTGTTTGGTGAAGAGGCCTGCCAGCCAGTTCTTTTCCCTTCTCTTAACTACAAGTCAGGCAAGTTCATATAAGAACTTTTGGATCTGTATAATAATTTAGTTCAAACAGTAGAATAGGAAGTTGGCAAAATGTATTCTCCAGAAATGGGCAAAATTAAAAATAAAGGACTAAAGTAAGCAGAAGCATTCTGAATATCCAGGACTGAAATTTGTCCAAAACTGTCTGTATTCTTTTTGCCAAGTTAAAAGCACTTACGTTTTATCTAGAATAAGTTTAGTTTGCTAGACCATATCTAGTTTGCTAGACCATTACATTACAGGTAGTCCTCAGTTAATGACCATAGTTGGGACTGAGAACGTTGCCGCTAAGTAACATGGTTGTAAAGCAAAAAATCACATGAAAGCGCCAACTTATGATGGCAGCTCTGGTGGTGGTCATTAAGCAAATCGCACATGGTCATTAAGCACAACATCACATGACCGCAACTTGTGACTTCCTGCCGGCTTCCTCATTGACTTTGCTTGTTGGAAGCCAGCAGCGAAGATTGCAAATGGTGATTACGCGACCATGGGGATACTGCAACGGCCAGAACTTCAACTCCTCGTTCAGTGCCATTGTAACTTTGAACGGTACTAACTTCAGACAGGTAAAAGCTATATCTCAAAATATTCATTATTTACCTATATATGTTCTGTATTCAGTTCTAAGAAATTAAAACTGTTACTGTGCTGCTTAAACAATTCTGAGGGAAAATTGAATATCCAATTCCTGGCTTTAATTCTCTTATTTCAGCATGTTTGTACTACTGAAAGGAGCTACCAAGGAACAATCATTTAAAATTGGACAAGAAATTGCTGAAGCAGTAACAGCTACCAATCCCAAACCAGTAAAATTGAAGTTTGAAAAGGTAAGAGAAAAAAATATTTTTACACTCAAAATAGTTTTACAATTCAGTTTGTCAGGTAATATTTCAAAGCACGTTAATCTTCTAACAATTTTTATTGTTTTTGTGTGATTTAGTAATATGCTTTCAAGAGGCTGACAAAATATATAATGTTGTAAAAATTAATTTGTAATGAATTAATACATATAAATGAATCAGCAACATAAACTATAGTTTGTCACTCCTCCACAGTCTTGTTGCTATCTATAATGTGCTATAAGGTCTATATTATATCAATCAATAGACCTTCAGTTATATTCCAACCTGAAATACTTTTCTGTACCCCAGTCTGCAACATAGCCTCAAGTTTCCAATTTCACCTTTTAATGCAAATAACAAGTATTAAACTAAATTAGGAATCTAAAAGAGCTGTGCAAAGCATGTGAAAGAGGTGTTTTATCACATGCATTAGCCCAAACTGACCTCTATTTAATCATAATAGCAATCAATCTTTCGTGGGACTTGTACAGCTGTTTTGAGAGCTGTCTCTGGTTGTCTGTGCAGACAACACTTCTGCTGAGTCCTCCAGTGAAGAAAGTGGCTGTGCATGGGCATGAATGGAGAGAAAGCTGGGGATACCAAGTAGTCACATGAATATGGAAAATGTGGCTCCCCTAGTATCTAATAATTCAATGATTCTGTTATAGTCTTTGTCATATATTTAGGATACAGGATCACCCATACATGCATGCACTCAGATCAGCAGTGTGGTATGTATTATATCACTATACTATGAATTCCACCCAGCACTTCAGCAGAGAAAAAGATAAGAATACTTGACTATTTCTCTTCCCCTCATGATGTTGTTGTTGTTGTTCAGTTGTTAAGTCGTGTCCGACTCTTCGTGACCCCATGAACCATATTGTGCCAGGCCTTCCTGTCCTTCACTGCCTCCCTGAGTTTGCTCAGTTTCATGCTCATTGCTTCAGTGATGCTATCTAACCATCTCATCCTCTGCCGTCCTCTTCTCCTTTTGCCTTCAATCTTTCCCAGCATCAGGGTCTTTTCCAAAGAGTCCTCTCTTCGCATTAGGTGACCAAAGTATCTGAGCTTGAGCTTCATTATCAATCCTTCCAATGAGCAATCAGGGTTGATTTCCTTTAAGATTGACTGGTTTGACCTCCTAGCAGTCCAGGGGACTCTTAAGAGTCTTCTCCAGCACCACAGTTCAAAGGCATCAATTCTTCGGCGCTCAGCCTTCTTTATGGTCCAGCTCTCACAGCCATACATCACTACTGGAAAAACCATAGCTTTGACTATGCGGATCTTTGTCGGCAAGGTGACATCTCTGCTTTTTAATATGCTATCTAGGTTTGCCATAGCTTTCCTCCCAAGGAGCAAGCGTCTCTTAATTTCATGGCTGCAGTCTCCATCTGCGGTGATCTTCGAGCCCAAATAAATGAAGTCTGTTACTGCTTCCATTTCTACCCCTTCTATTTGCCAGGAATTGATGGGCCCAGATGCCATGATCTTAGTTTTTTTAATGTTGAGTTTCAAGCCAGCTTTTGCACTCTCCTCTTTCACCCTCATCAAGAGGCTCTTTAGTTCTTCTTCACTTTCTGCCATTAGGGTGGTATCATCTGCATATCTGAGGTTGTTGATATTTCTCCCTGCAATCTTTATTCCGGCTTTTGATTCTTCCAGCCTGGCATTTCTCATGATGTACTCTGCATATAGGTTAAATAAGCAGGGTGACAGTATACAGCCTTGTCGTACTCCTTTCCCTATTTTGAACCAATCGGTTGTTCCATGACCGGTTCTAACTGTTGCTTCTTGGCCCGCGTACAGATTTCTCAGGAGACAGGTAAGGTGGTCTGGTACCCCCATCTCTTTAAGAATTTGCCACAGTTTGTTGTGATCCACACAATCAAAGGCTTTTGCATAGTCAATGAAGCAGAAGTAGATGTTTTTCTGGAACTCTCATGCTTTCTCCATGATCCAGCGAATGTTGGCAATTTGATCTCTAGTTCCTCTGCCTCTTTGAAACCCAGCTTGTACATCCGGTAGTTCTTGGTTCACGTACTGCTGAAGCCTAGCTTGTAGGATTTTGAGCATAACCTTGCTAGCATGTGAAATGAGTGCAATTGTGCGATAGTTTGAGCATTCTTTGGCATTGCCCTTCTTTGGAATTGGAACATAAACTGACCTTTTCCAATCCTGTGGCCACTGTTGCGTTTTCCAAACTTGCTGGCATATTGAGTGCAGCACTTTAACAGCATCATCTTTTAGTATTTTAAATAACTCAGCTGGAATACTGTCATCTCCACTAGCTTTGTTCTTAGCAATGCTTCCTAAGGCCCACTTGACTTCACTCTCTAGGATGTCCGGCTCAAGGTCAGTGACCACACCAGTATGGACATCAGGGACATTAAGATCTTTCTTGTATAGTTCTTCTGTGTATTCTTGCCACCTCTTTTTAATCTCTTCTGCTTCTGTTAGGTCCCTGCCTTTTTTGTCCTTTATCATGCCCATCTTTGCACTAAACGTTCCTTTGATATCTCCAATTTTCTTGAAGAGATCTCTAGTCTTTCCCATTCTATTGTTTTCCTCGATTTCTTTGCATTGTTCATTTAAGAAGGCCTTTTTATCTCTTCTTGCTGTTCTCTGGAAATCTGCATTCAGTTGCTTATATCTTTCCCTTTCACCCTTGCTTTTCGCATTCCTTCTTTCCACAGCTATTTGTAAAGCCTCATCAGATAGCCATTTTGCTTTCTTGCATTTCTTTTTCTTTGGGATGGTTTTAGTTGCTGCCTCCTGTACAATGTTATGGACCTCCGTCCATAGTTCTTCAGGCACTCTGTCTACCAAATCTAATCCTCTAAATCTATTCATCACCTTCACTGTATACTCATAAGGAACATGATCTAAGTCATACCTGAGTGGTCTAGTGGTTTTCCCTACGTTCTTCAATTTAAGCCTAAATTTTGCAGTAAGAAGCTCATGATCTGAGCCACAGTCAGCTCCTGGTCTTGTTTTTGCTGTCTGTATAGAGCTTCTCCATCTTTGACTGCAAAGTATATAATCAATCTGGTTTCGGTATTGACCGTCTGGTGATGTCCATGTGTAGAGTCGTCTCTTGTGTTGTTGGAAAAGAGTGTTTGCTATGACTAGCTTGTTCTCTTGACAGAACTCTATTAGCCTTTGCCCTGCTTCATTTTGTACTCCAAGGCCAAACTTGCCTGTTATTCCGATTACTCCTTGACTTCCTACTTTAGCATTCCAATCCCCTATGATGAAAAGGACATCTTTTTTTGGTGCTAGTTCTAGAAGGTGTTGTAGGTCTTCATAGAACTGGTCAACTTCAGCTTCTTTGGCATCAGTGGTTGGGGCATAGACTTGGATTACTGTGATGTTGAATGGTTTGCCCTGGATACGCACTGAGATCATTCTGTCGTTTTTGAGGTTGTAACCCATTACTGCCTTTCCCACTCTCTTATTGACTATGAGTGCAACTCCATTTCTTCTAAGGGTTTCTTGCCCACAGTAGTAGATATAATGGTCACCTGAATTAAATTCACCCATTCCCGTCCATTTCAATTCGCTGATTCCCAAGATGTCGATGTTTAATCTTGTCATCTCATGTTTGACCACATCCAGCTTGCCTTGGTTCATGGATCTTACATTCCAGGTACCTATACAATATTGCTCTTTACAGCATCGGACCTTCTTTTCGCTTCCAGATACATCCACAGCTGAACGTCCTTTCGGCTTTGGCCCAGCCGCTTCACTCTTTCTGGAGCTACTTGGAATTGCCCTCCGCTCTTCCCCAGTAGCATATTGGACACCTTCCGACCTGAGGGGCTCATCTTCCGGCGTCATATCTTTTAGCCTTTTAACATTGTCCATGGGGTTTTCTTGGCAAGAATACTGGAGTGGGTTGCCATTTCCTTCTCCAGTGGACCACATTTTGTCAGAACTCTCTGTCATGACCTGTCCGTCTTGGGTGGCCCTGCACGGTATAGCTCATGGCTTCACTGAGTTACGCAAGCCCCTTCGCCACGACAAGGCAGTGATCCATGAAGGGGCCTCATGATGTAGAACTTAACAATTATGCAAGGCAGTCAGTATTATCGTTTCTACTTAATATAAACAACTGAAGCTGAAATATAGCAGCTAATTCATTTCTCTTCACTTAGATGCAATTCTGACCCAGTGTTTTCAGAGCACAGTGCTTACTCTATTAATGCAGTTTCTGTTCTAGTGCGTCATATTTCTCTCTCACTCTGTATCGTATAAACACCCACATGGAAGCAGAAGATACACAAGAGTCACAGAATGAGGAAATATAAGAAAGAGACAGTAACATAGCCACATACATCCTTTCTCACAGTACATGTGGTTTCAAATAGAGATAGGAAAGCAGCTTTAGCTGAGGCTTTCCTTGCTGTTCATGATACATGGCAGCTAATCTCAGGACTTTGTAGAATTCTGTTGGCTGCAGCAGCTGCCCTATAAAACATCTATTCTACTTGCTCTAAGGAGCAGTACAGGTAGTCCTCATTTAGCAACCACAATTTGGACTGGCAACTCGGTCGTCAAGTGAAGGGGCCGCTAAGTAAAACTGCAACTGTGTTTATGATCTTACTTCAGCTTTCCTTTGCTTTACACACCTGCAGAGGTCATAAATGCGAGGAGTGGTCGTAAAGTTACTTTTTCATCACCATCATAAGTGCAGTTATGAGGGCTACCTATAGATACAATCTGTTTGAGAGACCATATGTCTTTGGAAAATGGACAAGTATAAATAAATAAAATGTGTGGTTGGCAGTTTTCAGCTTCACAGAAGATCAGAGCAGTTTGGAGAAAACAAATTTCTCATATTAACAATTTCTCGATTGGCTGCAGGTTAGGTGGCAATCCACTAGCTGCGGATTTCTAAGTTAAATACTATATAAAACATAGAAAGATTCGGTACTACCCACAGTGGAGGAATGGTTGGTGAAGATGATGGAACTTGCGGAAATGGCCAAACCGACTTCTTTGATTAGAGAAAAGAGAATATCCAGTTTATTGCTGACTGGAAAGCCCTTATAGACTTCTTTGTATTTTCTTTCTTTCTTTGCTTTTGCACTTTTAGCTCTTTCTTTGATCTCCTTTTTCTTTTTCTCTTTTTTTTTTCTTTATATTAATTTCAATTTTTTATCTTTTAAAAAAGTTTTAATAAAATTCTATTGAAAATCAAATACTATAGAGAAAGCAAAAGGGGTCTTTCAAGAACTGGTTATTTTTATATATATATTTTGCCATACATAATTTTTAGAAAAAAAATTCTGAAGAAAGCTTCCAAAAATCACTCATAGAATCATTAGAAGGAGCCCTTTAGGCCCTCATAACCAATCCCCAGCTCTCAGTGCAAGAAACCAATTGAGACATTCTTGACAGAAAACTATTCCCCCCTCTCCCTGCAAATGATCACTTCTCAAACATTGCCATTTCCCCTATTTTTTTCTTACAAGATTTCATTTCCAATGTGCTGAATATCCTTATTCCTCTTCTCTGCACCTAATCTAATTTCTCCAAATCCTTCCTAAAATGTGGTGCCCTGAACTCAAGGTAGGATCTGATCAATTCAGAATACAGCAGAGAGGTGACTTCCCATGATTTGCAAACTATACTTCTGTTGATGCCTGAAATGGCATTTTCCTTTTCAGCAGCTGCATCACACTGCAGACTCATTTGCTGTTAGGATCTACTATGGTTCCAAATTGTTGTTTTTTTCAGATGTGTGATTATGAATCCAGTAGTATTATCTCCATTGTGCACGCATGCTTTTGATTATTTTAAACCCTCTTCTTTTTCTTATTCCTCTTCTCTGAATATGTTATTACTTGAAGCAAAGCAATACGCGTATTTGCTTTGTTTTTAGAAGTAAGGGGCCACATTGCTTTGTTCAGCAGGTTCAAAGAGATGTTTTGTTTGAAGAACTATTGAAATGAAGCACCTTTTTAAAGCTTTGCATGACCCTATTAACTGTCCTACCCAGTTTTATTTAATCTGCAAATTTGATAAGCATTCACTGTTATATTAAGTCATTAATTAAAATGTTGAAGAATTCCAGTCTTAGGGCCAAATCTGTGACACTTGCTCCAGTTTGATGACAAAACTTGTTGAGCTTTCTTTGAATACAGTTTTCAAACCATCTACTTATCCAACTGATAAATACAGGTAGTCCTTGCTTAATGACCATTCATTCAGCAACCGTTCGAAGTTATGGCAGTGCTGAACGAAGGGACTTATGACCAGTTCCTGAAGTTACAGCTGATGCAGCGCCCCCACGGTCACGTGATCAAAATTCAGGCACTTGGCAGCTCACCCGTACTTACTACCGTAGCAGTGCTTCAATTCCCCCCACCTGCCTAACTCCCCACCATCTATACCCTTTTGGTCCCCTGCACTTGGTGGCCCCTCCCACCCTAGCTGACCTTCGCTGTTTTCTTGATCCCACTGCTGACCAAGCATGCCCGGCCTGGCCCTTCACAAGGCGCTGCTGGCTGCACGAGGCTTTCTTCCGAAGGTCACACACGGCGGTTTCCTCACAAGACCTGCGGAAGATGGCCTCACGTGGCCAGCAGCTGCCTCGCGAAGGGCCATGGCGGGCACAGCTCATCAGCAGCCGGAGCAAAACAGCAAAGTTCAGCTGGGGCAGTGGAGTGAAGGGCGGCGAGGGCCTCAGAGTGCAGGGTGGTGAGGGTGACTGGGACTGGGCTGGGGCGACAGGCTTCCTGGGGCAGCTGCAGGTTTGCACTGCGGCTCAGGGGCTTCTTGCAGCCCTAGAGCCATGGCACACTAAGAAGCCCCCGAGCCACAGCATGGCAATCAGCCTCAGAGCTGCACAGTTCTGGGGCTGCTTGCCGCCCCACAAGGCAACGTGCAGGGTGGCCAAAAGGGCAGAGATGGAGGAAATGGGCAGTTGGGGCGAGTTGAAGGGGAGGCAGTCTCTTACCTTGGAAGAACCAAGGCTCGCTTGGGCCTGGGAGGGACCAAGCCCAGAACGGCTTGGATTGGGTTGGGTCCTTGTCTAACGACTGGTGGAATTTCCTTAACGACAGCAATGGGGAGTTCCGGAATTGCCATCACTAAGCGATGCGGTCACGTGATGGAGAGTCCTTCGGTGCCCAGAAGCACCCATGGAGAGAAGGAAAGAAGGGCAGGAGTGTGCAGTACATATGAGCGAGTGAAGGGGGAAGGAGGGCTAAGAAGCATGGCAGATAGCCCCAGAGCTGCGCAGTTCTGGTGCTGCTTGCCACCCAACAAGGCAGGGTGCAGAGCAGCCAAAAGGGCAGAGGTGGTGGGGGGGAGGTGGATGGGGGGAGTTGGAGGCAGTCCCTTCCTTTACTGAAGCTCAAGGCTTGGAAGGTCCAAGCTGAAATGGCTTGAATTGAAGTGGGTCCTCGGCTAACAAGAGTCAGAGAGTCAGAGTCACTCTGCAGTGAGGTGGGTGGTGACAAATTTGAAATATAAATAAAATAAATAATGACTGGTGGAATTCACTTAATAATAGCAGTGGGGAGTGCCAGGATTGCCGTCGCTAAGCAATGCAGTCATGTGACATCTTGCTTTACGACTGCATTGTTTAGCAACAGAAATTCCAGTCCCAATTGTAGTCATAAGTTGAGGACTACCTGTACTCTTAATAATCATCTCCAAAGCCATAAATCAAAGGGGGTTCTTTTCTTCCTGTACCTCTGTCTTTATATCCAGCTTTTACCGCTGTAAAGGACCATTGAGGGGAAAATATCTTTATTCTGTTACTGCTACAGAAATATCCTCATCTGTCATGAACTAGTATGAAATTCCAGTCCCAATTACTGTCATAAGTCAAGGACTACCTGTAAGCTATGAAGGTCACATTTAACTAACTTGCTGCTAAAATGTCATGGGGCACTTTCTCCAATGCTTTGCTGAATTCCTACATGAACATGGTTCATCTTGTATTTTCTGAGGAAACTACATATAAATGTTGAATGTGGATATTGTGCTTTTGAGTTTTCTTTAATGCTGTAACAAATGCAAGAGAATAATTTGCTGAGGTTGACTATTACAACTGAAATGTTAGCGCCTAACCTACTAGTAAAAGAAAGACAGACATTTAGAAAGGGTTGGGATGTTGCCATCACAAATTCTATTCTACTAAAGAAAAATTAAATTATTCATTGAGTTCAGTGATCAATCTGAGCTAAAGGTAAGTGAACTCAAATGTATTTTAAACTGAGGATTCCTTTCAACTCTTACATGCCAGCAGCTCCTCAACATATATCTGAAGCCATGTTTGAAGTTCCTGTGAGTTTTGAAAGCAGTTTGCCCGGTGGTGCAGCAACTGATTTTGCTAATAGATAGAATTCTAAGTCTGTCACATATCGACACTATCACTCAGAGTCTAAGTTAAATGCTTTGCTGGAAGATTACATCTAAGCCTATTTATGAAATGTGTAGTTTTAGAAACATTCTGCCAGTTTTTCTACAATTTTGCAATTTCTAATATTTATTTCTGTATTATAGGTTTATTTGCCATGTATATTGCAAACCAAAAAGAGATATGTTGGTTATATGTATGAAACTTTGGATCAGAAAGATCCAGTATTTGATGCAAAAGGCATAGAAACTGTTAGAAGAGATTCTTGTCCTGCTGTTTCCAAGGTACAATACACAAGTATTTTTTGTTACAAAGTTCATTTTTTAGTTGACTACAGTTATCAATTGTAAAAGGAGTGGTGACTTACTTGTGCATTGCCCAGAGCATTTTAACTATCAGATGATATACAAGTGTAGTAATGTCACAAATGCCATCATCATTTCAAAGTACCTTTTAAAGAGTTTTGAAGGGACAGTTGAAAACATGCTTTCTTTTCCAGATACTTGAGCGTTCCATTAAGCTACTATTTGAAACACGTGATATAAGTCATATCAAGCAATATGTACAAAATCAATGCATGAAATTATTAGAAGGGAAGGCTTGCATGCAAGACTTCATCTTTGCAAAGGAGTACCGAGGAAGTTCTGCATACAGACCTGGAGCTTGTGTACCAGCTCTAGAAATCACAAGGTAATGACAATGTGTAATGGCATGTTAATATTTCATTTGATATTCAGTCATTCCTATCATGGTGAATAGGAACAAATACTAGGATATCTTCCAGGAACATTGTAAGGTTTCATTTTATTAAGATATAAAAAGTAGAACTTTTCTGTAGATGGACATTTTTACCATCAGCTGGACCTAAATTCATCAACTTCTTCCACATCCTTTCCTTGGAGGCAAAAAGGAAAGAAAAAAGTCTATCACTAACTGCAGGGACTCAGAAGAAACCAAAAGAGACAGTACATCAAAATAAAATGTTACTAGCAATAATCATAATAATTCATTACTTTGCTCTTACCAAGCTTGTAATAAGTTTTAAAAAGGTATTAGTTAATTTATGGAGGAGCAATCTATCAATGACTACTGAGTCTAAGACTCAATTCAATATCTAGGTTTGGGCTGTATGCCTCCAAATACCAACTGCAGGAGAACAGTAATAAGAGATCAGTGTTATTGATCCATTTCCTGCTTGCAAATAATCCAGTGGCTTCTCGCTTGGCCACTGTGAGAAACAAAATTCTGGACTAAGAAGACTCTTGAACCAGGAAATCTATTCTTATGTTCTTATCGGATGTTAGGTCTTGCCTTGCATTTTATAGTAGAAGGTAAAGCATGCAAGAATAAGCTATAGTGAAAGAGTTTATGTTAATTTTCCAGAGACCAAAAACCAAGGCGGGAGGGAAAGTAAAATAATGGTATACTTTTCAGTACATGAGATGCTATCTTAGTTTTCATTTATAGTTTTTTTCATTTGTATATTTTGTGTTGTACTAATTGGCAGAATTGATGTAAAGGAATTGCAAGAAATAAATATAAACTGCCAGGAGATAAAATGAGTGTACTAAAGTTTTCTCTTTTTAATTTCTGGGTTGTCGTCACTTTCACATGCAGGAAATGGATTTTGAGATCTAATGTTTTATCTCCCAACAGAAAGATGCTCACTTATGACCGGCGGTCGGAACCACGAGTTGGTGAAAGAGTTCCGTATGTCATTGTATATGGCATGCCAGGATTGCCTCTCATACAGTTGGTTAGACGGCCCATTGAGGTTCTGCAAGACCCAAATCTGCGACTGAATGCTACCTACTACATAACCAAGCAGATTCTTCCTCCACTGGCTAGGATCTTATCTCTTATTGGCATAGATGTTTTCAGTTGGTATAATGAGTTACCAAGGGTAAGAAAGTGAAGTAGTAAATATAATGCATGATTGCAACAGTGGAAGTGAAAAAATAAGGGAATTTTTGTACAATATTTACAATATACAAATTAAAAATGTATCAAATCATCTGAGTTTCAGTTTGAATTCAAGATTTAAGGGTGGCAAGATTTGATTTGAAATTATTCAACACTAGCTGTATTGAAGAAGCATCAAATTGCCAGCAGCTGCTTCATTTTCTTGGCAAAATGGGTAGACAGCGGCAGAGATGATGGACCTTTGAGAGATCATCACCACCCTCAAAGCTTCAGATTCCATCACAATAAGTTTTTGAAACATTCTTTCTGTGGTTCTTGGAAGACACAGATAGCAGGGACAGCACAGCACCAGATTGTCCAACAAATGGCCTGTAGTTAAGATATGCTGAACTAATGCAGAGTGTCCTACTGCCAACTTTAAAAGAATAACCTTTAAGAACTGCTTAAAAAGTAAATCTTACTTAAGAATCTATTGTTCTCAAACCATTTACTTTTCAGAGCTGATAAATTTATTGAAATGGCTCACTGGCAAGTTAGTCTTTCCGGAACTGACATATTACGTGCTGCTTGTGCACTTCTTTTTTTAGTCCAAGAAGTAAATGAGTGTTATGTATATGTATGCTACAACTACTGTGTGTATAATATACTACAGTATAAATAAATAAATAGTATAGGCAAAAGTATAAGAACAAACATACAGCTCTATCTCAGACCTGCCCACAAAGTGCATACCCTTTTAGTGTCTCCTCCCCTTCCAAACAAGCCTTCCTGCACAAATTCTAGCAGAAGAGTGAAACCACAAACCAAACAGCATTCTCCCAAATATTCTCATATACAAAGTTGCAGAGGTGATAAAACTTACTGGCCAGCTTCTTAGGTTGATATTAGAGAGAGTGTTACAACACTGGGGGAAAGGCTACAACAATACTTGAAACTCTGCAAAGCCAGAAAATCCACCGAATCTCTAAATCACCCTTAAATCTCTCTGAAGCAATTTGGAGGCACCTGATTTGACACCTTGGAGATTCCATTGGCTCTCCCTCAAACCAAATCATACCTTCAAAACTGCCCAGCTCAAGGTTTCAAGAGTAAAATAAATTGGTTGAGGTTTACTAATAATTCTTGATATGAATTAAGGAACATGAAATGACGAGACATAGCAAATTGAATTGAGAAAGTATAAATCATGATAAATTGATACTGACAGAAGGAAAGTTATTGTACATGTATATCCTACTAAATATGTTTTGCTTTGTTTGCTGTGCCATATAGATCCAGAAAGTGTCCACAATGTCTCGCACTGAGCAAGAATGCCGAAAAGGGACAATTTCCCAGTATTTCACCACCCTACATTGCCCAGTATGTGATGAATTGACTCAGCATGGAATCTGCAGTAAATGTAGGAGCCAACCACAGCATGTTATTGTAATGCTAAATCAGGAAATCAGAGAGTTGGAGCGTAAACATGAACAAATAATCAAGGTGGGGATAAAACTGGTAGAGAGAATAATAGTCTCTTTAGTTTTTAGTAACCTGGACACATTACTTGAAACAAATAATTTATGAATTTTCACAAAAGGAGTTCTGAAAATTGAGCAGACACTCAGACAAACTGCTGTATGCTAATTGCAACTATTACACAATTTTCTTTAATGCATATAGTAGGGAGGCTGGAACTCTTAAAAAGTATTTTAAATACTTTGTAGAATAAGAAAGAATAACAGTGCGTGCTTTTTTATGTGGAAGGACTGGGAGGTTTGTTCAGTGCCTTTACTCAAAGTGAATTTTGAGGATAAAATTTTTTTAAACATTTCACATTTTTCTGGCTTGTACTGTGGTATCTATAGCAAACCATGATAATGCCAAAATGACAATGTGCAAAACGATGTCACTCAAATGATGACATTATGTAGTTGTGACCCAATGGATGTATTTGGGTGATGATATCAGTCCCCCTCCTCACCCTGCCCCCCTGATCCAAGGATGCTCATTGTATAGGATTATGAGAAAGTATGTAGAGATCATTGTGCTCTTCATGGCACTTTATTACAGAGGCTGCTTTTTTTCTCTTCATTTGCTCTTAATTTCTATCCAGAGAGCATTTAAACAAGCAAGAGGTATTGTGCATTCAGTCAGAAGCTGGGATATGTTGAACTGTCTAAATGTGGTCTATATCAATGTTGTATGTATTGCCTTACTCATTCTCTCATATTTTATTATTTTTGCTCTGAAGGGAAAGCTTAGAAGTATTTTAAATACAATAAAACTAGTTTCCTGTGATTAAAAAAAAACTGGAAGGAAACCCATAATCATCTTTCTGTAATACACATTTCAAATACTCAAATACCAGCCATAGTGATTACTTTTTAAAAATCACATTTTTCCAAAAACATGTGCTTTGCATGTATCTTACCCAACAATTTTGTTCTGTACAAAATATTAGAGCATACAGACATGGACCTTAGTGGCTGTCTGTGCACTGCTCCTGGTTATGCTGTAATCAGGTCCAGAGTAGTAGATTACAATATGTCACTGCAAAGGAAAACAGTGGCAATTTTTTTCTATTCAAGAAAGCTTATTTTTCCCAAATCCCTCTCTCATTGCAATATCCTATGTGGTTATAGAGGCTCCAATGCTGAAGGTGAGACTGGATAGAAAAAAATCCCGGAAGACTATTCCCAGGAAAACATCAATATGTTGATGTAGTCATTAGCTCAGCTCAGGGGAGTCTTTATCTTTTAGCATGAAAAAAGGTTTGATTTATCCAGTAAGGATGGATCATTTCATAGTCCTCTGGATACTGTCTAGTATTTTATGCATACACTATTTGTCAGTAAAGAAAGGTATACCAATATTTTTGGAAAATATAGATTTAACAAATGGTTGATTCCAGTGGAAGCTTTGTCTTAAGTGTTGTGAAGTGTTGGCAGTCATCCAATGGACAGTATGTATAATGTACTGTTTACCATTATGCAACTATAGCAGTCTTCAACATTATATTCCATTCTGATTTTCAAAGTCTACAGATCCTCAGGGTCTGTGGAAGACCAAAGGTTAGAAATGAATTGGGAAGGATTTGGTGGAAATAATGTGCTCTCACTTGCACATGAAATCAGAACCACCATGAGTCAACCCTTAGAGCAGTAGAAGGCAGTGTAGCTGACCCTGTCCCAGTCAATGCAAAACTTTAAAAACTCTTTCCAAAATCAAGAACTAAAATCTTGAGAGATTGGGCAATTTCATGGATCATCAGCATTTTTTAACATGTTTCCTTAATTATTTTTGATGACCACATTACTATTTGACCTACTCTATGACCATTTGAGATGCTCTTAACCCAATGGCCATCTTAGTTTTCCTAGCCCCTTTTTATTTATAATGGGAGGCTGAGAAAATTTAAATATATTCTTTTCTATCCAGCCTTGTGCATAGTTACTGTACTTTGAAAGGAAATAGCCATAAACTGTCTTGTGCTAGTTCTGTATTTTTTCCAGTTAAATGTATTTTGCACTAATTGATTATATATTCCTCTAGATATGCAAGAATTGTACAAGTTGCTTTGATCGACAGATACCATGTGTTTCATTGAACTGTCCAGTGCTTTTCAAAGTCTCCAGAGTGAGCCGAGAATTATCTAAGGCACCATATCTTCGTCAACTACTTGATCAGTTTTAGTTGCCTATATCACAGGATTCCAGGTGCTATTTTTGTTTTCAGTGTTTACCACTCTAAAACTGTCATGCATGGTCCTTCAATTTCATCTTGTCCAGGATTTTCATAAATTGTTGACTTGTTCTAAAAATAATGAATGTTTGTCCTAAGTAAATTAAAAATACATTTGTTAATCTGTTAATAACTCATTTTTAATGATGTCATTCTTTTGCCTTTTTAACATTGTTTTATAATACAAATGTTGAAATAACTGTGTTAACATCTTGTAAACCCATTTCAGAGTAAAAATTTACTTCCCTGTGGATTTCTGTAGTAATACTGAAAACCTTTGGGAAAATGCCATTGTGTTTTATTGAACTGTCAGTATCAGGATGTGTTACTTACTGATATCTCATCAACTTTAAATTTTGATTGCAGAATATTTTGTAAATACACTTTTTTACTTTTCAAATAACTGATTAAAATAATGTGCAATGAATTTTATACAATTTTAAAGTTGATTGGGATATTTCTTCATTTTGCTTGATTCCAAGTAGATTTGTTGTTTTGATGAAACTGCAAACAGTAGTAAGTGTAGCATTTTTGAAACATTTTCTAAAATCACTGTCTTGCTTTGGCTATTAATTGGGGCATTGTGAGGAACTGTGCAAAGACATTTTTGTTATAAAACTGTGGGACTGTTGCAATACTTTAAATAAAAAAATCCATTTTTGCTTTTGTATAGACATTTCTATTGCTTCTAAATATGCTTAAATATTTCATTATGTACTGTACAGTTAAAATTTATTTGCCATCATATAAAAATGCGTATTTAGAATATTTGTATAACTGTATAAAATAAGAAATTATGTGGTCACAGTACATTTTTTTAATTGGAAATCATTTTGTTTTTAAAAATTAATGGAACCATAGTAAATTTAATAAAATCAAATAAATGTGCATTTTTAAATCTCATTGTAGTTGAACTGGAATGTCTTAAACAATATTACTAAAGCCACAGGGTCTCTTTTAAGAGTAGCAATTGCTCAGTGTTGCTCTACAAAAAGCCAATAATGAATATATAAAATAACATAAAGAGTATTTTGTTCATCTGAATTTTACTGAAGAATGCACTGAAAGAATATGGCCTTTGAAAATATGTGAGTTGGCAAATACTATAGCATACTGATCTGTCAGAAGAAAAATGCGTACAGAAATAGCCAGAGCATCCAAGCAACTAAAGTGGGTATAAAATCTTATGAGCTTCACCATGGAATTCTGTCGATACTTGTGTTTATGGGATTGTGAAGCATAGCAGTATCACATTAGTTTTCAACATGCTGAAAATTGAATATTCTTTGTTCTGTAACAAAATTTATAGAAGTTTTTTTCTAAAGGTGTTTACCCAAAACTAAGTTAGTCCAAATGTCTTATGAAATAAATAGCTCTTAAGTGTCTTTTTTAAAGGCCAAGAGAATTGAGACACCCTGTACCTCAGGAAGCAATGTATTTCGGTTTGTGGGGGCAGCCACAGAGAAGAAGCATCAAGTCCTAGCTTCTCGGAAAGGGAACCTGAGGGTCCCCACCTCATAACATTAGGGCTTGGTGCTTATTGTATGGGATTGGTCAGGAAAGACAGTCCAATAAGTATTCTGAAGCCAAGCCATGTAAGACTTTAAAGGTACTTTGAATGGGATCAGGAAGCAAATCAGCAGCCAGTACAGCAACTGTAGCACTGTTGTCAGACTGCTAAATTGGGTCCTAACAGTAAGCAGACAGGTTTCCATAATATGGACCAATTACAACTTCAGAGTTGTTTCCAAAAGCAGCCCCATGTAAAATGCATTAGACCGACGTGATGAATGAGCCTGAGTCACTTTTGTCAAGGCCTCCCAGTAGAAAAAGGCTTGAAATGGTGCACCAGCGAAAAAAGATTGTGGTCTCCACCTGATGTTATCTTTAGTCTAGTTACAATGCCTTACCCCAAACCAGCAGCTTCATCTAAATGTTAACAGGGAATAGAGCTGGGCTCTGTGAAGCAACCACAGATACAACCTGTCAGGATCCTCACAAATTTACTCACGCTAATTGCTAGGGGGTTTTTTTGCTTGCTTCGGTTCTGCCATTGAAGGACATGGGGGGTCTCGAAGGCTATGGGAAGATTGGGGAAAGAACAGACTGAGAGAGGCAGATGGCCTCTTATCAGAGACGGTGGAGTGTTCAAGGTCGTACCAGCTGGAGAACGTGAGAAGAAGGGGGCGGTAGGGGGGTGAAGGGGGAGAGA
Organism: Liasis olivaceus; assembly: GCA_030867105.1. Classification (NCBI taxonomy): domain Eukaryota; kingdom Metazoa; phylum Chordata; class Lepidosauria; order Squamata; family Pythonidae; genus Liasis; species Liasis olivaceus. The sequence goes on along the minus strand of CM061349.1, from coordinate 233,327,771 downwards.
AGGAAAAAAGGTAAAAACAACTTCTGGCGTGCATGGGCTCAGTCTTAGCAATACTTTGGAACTGTACATTTATTCTCAATAAATGAACTTTCTTTTGAACCATGACTGGCTGCAAAGAGAGTTACTGGAATTGGGAGCTGTGAGTGTCAGGTCGTTACACAACCATTCATCCCCTTTGCACAAGTGGAAGAAAGTCAAATCCATGCTTAGTTCATAAGTGTTGTAGCAAAGAAAAATGTTATTCGAAAGCAATTGCTAATGGGAGAGAGGAATACATGGTTTCCCTTTTTGGTAAAGTCCTTTATGGTCAACACATTCAGTGCCATATTCATACTGTGTCAACTAAAACATTTTCAGGCTTCAAGCAAACCATGAACATTTTTTATTATCAGTATAGAAACTAGTTTCTACTGCCTTCTCTTGTCCTTGTAACTGTCCATTCATCATGCACCAACTGCTCAATTATCACTTGCACAGTCTTTCTGAGGGGCACCCTATTATCATTGTGAAGAGGTCAAACACAGTAGACACTTTATAAATGGTAACAAAAATCAAAATGGCTCCAGCATGCTAAACAGTGCATCCAATCTCTAACCTTTGCAAGCAGTCCGGAAAGATACCATCATAAGTGGTATCAAAAGTTCAGAGAGGTCTTACAGGACCTGGGGGAATGCACTCCCTTCATCTTGGTCCCAATAAAGGTCATGGATCATAGCAACCAAAGCCCCTTTCTGTGTTCATTTTTCAAGTGATAAAAGGAGCTTCAGTTCTTAGAATCTATCAAATTCTGCAAGACAGAGATGTAAAGGCCTGAAGAGAAAAACAGGAAAAAATTAGCTTTCAGGTCACCATTCCTTCAACAAAAACCTCCAGTGGATCTGAAGGCCTTCTGCTTGGCTGCAACCAGATAAAGCCACATGAAAGCGAATGTGTAGCTATAGCTCCTTGATCTTAGCCAAAAACTATAATTTGTGCAGTATATTGGTCTATGGTTATTCTTTCCCATAATGTTAATTTTTGTAAAGTTTGCATTTTCCCCCCAAACTCAATTCACTTTCTCTATAACTATATAACAGTTCATATATTAATGTCTTTCTACCTCAGCTCCCATTAAAAAGTATTTATTCATTGCTTTCCTACAAAACTATTCCTCTAGTAACTTTCTAATTCTCATTTGATTCAATGTAACACATTTTTTAAATTTTACAATCCATAAATATATTAAAATGTCCAAAATCTACTTTTTAATTAGATTACACTCTAGGTTCCTAAACCAATTTCCCTAAATGATGGAATTGTCTGGATTTAACTTAATACTAAAGTCATTTATGTTTGTTTTAGTCATTGTTCAGTGCCATCAAGTCAGGCCAACCCCTCCAGCAACTGTATGAAGAAACCCTGCCACTTCATCTTGGCTCTAGTGATTATCCATAGGTTTTTCAAGTATGTATGTTATCTCCTTGAACTTGTCCATTTACCTTATCTGCTATTTTTCCCTATTTCCTCCAATTTTGCCAAATATACCTTTTTTCCTACCCCCATCATCTGGTCATATGCCCAAAATATGTGAGTTTCTGCTTGCTGATCATTGCCTCAAGGCTTATTGTTCCAGGACCTATTGCTTGCTCCTTCTTGCTCTTTCTGGTAGGGTAGTCCTTGATTATGACCATTCGTTCAGCAACCAAAGTTACAATGATGCTGAAAAATGGACTTACAACCGGTCCCCGAAGTTACGGCCATTGCAGCACCCCCGCAGTCATGTGATCACGATCTGAGTGCTTGGCAACCCATTTGCACTTACAACTGGTTGCCAAGCACCCCACAATCATGTGATTGCCATTTGCAACCTTCCCTGCCGGCTACCCACAAGCAAAGTAAATGGGGAAGCTAGCAGGGGAGGTTGCAAGTCAGTCGGGTAAGTCTCCCCAACCCACCTCAGCCCTTCTTCACTCGCACGCACTGCACTCTCCTTCCCCCTCTGCTCGCTTGCAGGTACACAGCACAACCTCCTTCACTTGCATGCATCTTGCCCCCTTTGCGCTACGCTGTGGCTCTGGGGTTTTGCAGGAGGAAGAAGAAAGCCTCACAAACAGCCAGCAGCTTCCAATGTGAGCTGCAGAGCATGCACCAGAAGCACCCCTGGAGAGTCCTTCAGTGCCCAGAAGCGCCCCTGGAGAGTCCTCAAGTGAGCAAAGGAGGGAAGGAGTGTGTGGTGCGTGTGAATGAGCAAAGGGAGAAGGAGGGCCAAGAAGTCCCTGAGCCGCAGCATGGCAAGCAGCCCCAGAGCCATGTGGTTCTGGGGCTGCTTGCCACCCCACAAGGCAAGGTGTAAGGCAGCCAAAAGGGCAGAGATGGGGGAGACAGCTGAGTGGGTGGAGTTGGAGGCAGTCCCTTCCCTTACTGAATCTCAAGGCTGGGAGGGTCCAAGCCAGAATGGCTTGTATTTGGGTGGGTCCTCGGCCAACGACCAGTGGAATTCACTTAACAATGGCAATGGGGAGTGCCGGGATTGCCATCACTAAGCGACGCAGTCACATGATCTCTTGCTTTACGATCACATTGCTTAGTGACAAAAATTCCAGTCCTAATTGTGGTTGTAAGTCAAGGACTACCTGTACTCTTAATAACCATCTCCAAAGCCATAAATCAAAGGGAGTTCTCGTTTTCCTGTTGCTCTGTCTTTATACCCAGCTTTCACTGCTGTAAAGGACCATCGGGGGAAAAATATCTTTGTTCTGTTACTGCCACAGAAATATCCCCTCATCTGTCATGAATTAGTATGAATTTTGCCACTGCCTTTCCTCTCCAGAATTATTTGTCTCCAGCACACTATCCATTTTTTAAACCTAAATAAATAAATAAATTCCAAGTTTCTATTACCTACAGTTCTTCACTATTAATTGTGAGTCATAAAATATACACGGATTGATTATTTTTGTCAACTTAAAATTTAGCCCTGAGTTTTCATTTTCTATTTTTACTTCCATTACAGGTGAAACTCGAAAAATTAGAATATTGTGCAAATGTTCATTTATGTCAGTATGGCAACTCAAAAGGTGAAACCAATATATGAGATAGACGCATTACATGCAAAGCGAGATATGTCAAGCCTTACTTTGGTATAATTGTGATGATTATGGCGTACAGCTTATGAAAACCCCAAATTCACAATCTCAGAAAATTAGAATAGTGTGAAAAGGTTCAATATTCTAGGCTCAAAGTGTCCCCCTCTAAGCAGCTAATGAATCCATAACACCTGCAAAGGGTTCCTGAGCCTTTCAATGGTCTCTCAGGCTGGTTCAGTAGGAATCACAAGCATGGGAAAGACTGCTGACCTGACAGTTGTGCAGAAAACCATCATTGACATCCCCCATAAGGAGGGAAAGCCCCAAAAGGTAATTGCAAAAGAAGTTGGATGTTCCCAAAGTGCTATATCAAAGCACATCAATAGAAGGTTATGTGGAAGGGAAAAGTGTGGTAGAAAAAGGTGCACAAGCAGCAGGGATGACCGCAGCCTGGAGAGGATTGTCAGGAAAAGGCCGTTCAAAAGTGTTGGGGACTTTCACAAGGAGTGGACTGAGGCTGGAGTTAGTGCATCAAGAGCCACCACACACAGACGGATCCTGCACATAGGCTTCAAATGTCGTATTCCTCTTGGCAAGCCGCTCCTGAACAACAAACAACGTCAGAAGCGTCCTACCTGGGCCACAGAACAAAAGAACTGGTCTGTTGCCCAGTGGTCCAAAGTCCTCTTTTCTGATGAGAGCAACTTTTGCATCTCATTTGGGAACCAAGGACCCAGAGTCTGGAGGAAGAATGGAGAGGCACACAATGCACGATGCTTGAAGTCCAGTGTGAAGTTTCCACAGTCTGTGTTGATTTGGGGAGCCATGTCATCTGCTGCTGTTGGTCCACTGTGCTTCATTAAGTCCAGGGTCAACGCAGCCGTCTACCAGGAGATTTTGGAGCACTTCACGCTTCCTTCCGCAGACGAGCTTTATGGGGATGCTGACTTCATTTTCCAGCAGGACTTGGCACCTGCCCACACTGCCAAAAGTACCAAAACCTGGTTCAATGACCATGGGATTACTGTGCTTGATTGGCCAGCAAACTCCCCTGACCTGAACCCCATAGAGAATCTATGGGGCATTGCCAAGAGAAGGATGAGGGACATGAGACCGAACAATGCAGCGGAGCTGAAGGCCGCTATTGAAGCATCCTGGTCTTCCATAACACCTCAGCAGTGCCACAGGCTGATAGCATCCATGCCACGCCGCATTGCGGCAATCATTGCTGCAAAAGGGGCCCAAACCAAGTACTGAGTACATATGCATGCTTATACTTTGCAGAGGTCCGATATTGTTCTATTTCCAATCCTTGTGTTATTGATGACATGTAATATTCTAATTTTCTGAGATTGTGAATTTGGGGTTTTCATAAGCTGTATGCCATAATCATCACAATTATACCAAAGTAAGGCTTGACATATCTCGCTTTGCATGTAATGCGTCTATCTCATATATTGGTTTCACCTTTTGAGTTGCCATACTGACATAAATGAACATTTGCACGATATTCTAATTTTTCGAGTTTCACCTGTAGGACTACATCACTCCAACAATAATCTTTTTCATATCTTACAATATCCTGTTTTTCCAAATTCAGTTCTTACAGTAGCTTGTTTATTGTAAAGTTTGCTCAGAAAAGTGATGTAATGGTATGTGGGAATGACCTTTAGAGAGGAGGGGAAGAGATGCTGCCTAGGGAACAATCAAGATAAAAGGGGGAGGAGCCAGCAGCTGAATAACAGGCAGCGAAGATTTAGAAAGGATCTGTCCTAACTTATCAGGCTGTAAAAAGAGATGGTGGGAGAACTGTACTTTCAGACTTGCAAGATTCTGTTAATGTAGCCTTACAATAAAATAGAATTAGCTTTTGTTGTGTTTCCTGTCTGGTCTACCTGGGAGGCTGACAAGTAATCAGGTGTCCCAGCACATCCAATAGCCTTAATAGATTCCAAATCTAGCATGATCTACACCAGAGGTTGGCACACTATGGCCCACAAGCTAAATCTATACCACTGCCTGTATTTGCACAGCCCGTGAGCTAAGAATGAACAGGCAGGGGACATGGGCCTATCAGTGGCCTCCTTGCTGATAAACTAGCGCCATCCAATGGCTCCCATGCTCCTTGGGCTGCAGACCTGCCAGCCACACCCACAGAGGCGGGGGGGGCAGGATCTGGCTCTTTACAGAAAAAGCTTGGTGACCCGCTGTCTACACAATCAAAAGCCTTGCTGCTGTCAATAAAGCAAAAGTAGTTGCCTTCTGAATTTTTAAAAATTATTTGTATTTATTTACAATATTTTACACCAGACACTTGGCTGGGACCAACAGCATGGTGAAATAATATTTTTAACCAGATTGTGGAATACAAGGTGACACATACCTTGTCCCTGGCATGGAGCCACAACAGAAAATTTCCTGGGGAGGAGGGACTCTCAGCAGGCCCTCTGTGTTTAGACTGGGCAGGCAGAATCAATTTTGGCAAGATGTAGCCCTGCCATTTTAGCTGCCAGCCATCAGCTTCACTTGGAAGCTTCTCTCCAAGCTTATCTTCCCCAGAATCTTCTTGAATAGTGTTTAAAAACTCCACCTCTCATGCTGATACTGATACCAGCCCATCTGCAACTCCACCTTCTATGACAACTTTCCTGTAAGAATCTAAACTAGCCCTACGCTTAGTTCCCTATCAACAAAGTAACCAGAGTTTTGTCTGGGTGTTTTTATGGATGCACTAAGCCCCAGGAAAATGCGATGACAGACAGCAGGCTCATCACAGTATTTGTATTTACATCAATACTTTCTAATCTCTGTATCGTCATATCCATATTAGTTGACACAGAGTGGTTAGTACATTAAAACTTTGGAAGAATAGAAAATTAAATAGTTCAATGGGTATTTCATCAGTATTTTCCTATTTGACAGCTTGCCTCTTGTTCATCTTCTATTGGAATTAGTTCCTATGTACAGGTGAAACTCGAAAAATTAGAATATTGTGCAAATGTTCATTTATGTCAGTATGGCAACTCAAAAGGTGAAACCAATATATGAGATAGACGCATTACGTGCAAAGCGAGATATGTCAAGCCTTACTTTGGTATAATTGTGATGATTATGGCGTACAGCTTATGAAAACCCCAAATTCACAATCTCAGAAAATTAGAATAGTGTGAAAAGGTTCAATATTCTAGGCTCAAAGTGTCCCACTCTAAGCAGCTAATGAATCCATAACACCTGCAAAGGGTTCCTGAGCCTTTCAATGGTCTCTCAGGCTGGTTCAGTAGGAATCACAAGCATGGGAAAGACGGCTGACCTGACAGTTGTGCAAAAAACCATCATTGACATCCCCCATAAGGAGGGAAAGCCCCAAAAGGTAATTGCAAAAGAAGTTGGATGTTCCCAAAGTGCTGTATCAAAGCACATCAACAGAAGGTTATGTGGAAGGGAAAGGTGTGGTAGAAAAAGGTGCACAAGCAACAGGGATGACCGCAGCCTGGAGAGGATTGTCAGGAAAAGGCCATTCAAAAGTGTTGGGGACTTTCACAAGGAGTGGACTGGGGCTGGAGTTAGTGCATCAAGAGCCACCACACACAGACGGATCCTGCACATGGGCTTCAAATGTCGTATTCCTCTTGGCAAGCCGCTCCTGAACAACAAACAACGTCAGAAGCGTCCTACCTGGGCCACAGAACAAAAGAACTGGTCTGTTGCCCAGTGGTCCAAAGTCCTCTTTTCTGATGAGAGCAACTTTTGCATCTCATTTGGGAACCAAGGACCCAGAGTCTGGAGGAAGAATGGAGAGGCACACAATGCACGATGCTTGAAGTCCAGTGTGAAGTTTCCACAGTCTGTGTTGATTTGGGGAGCCATGTCATCTGCTGCTGTTGGTCCACTGTGCTTCATTAAGTCCAGGGTCAACGCAGCCGTCTACCAGGAGATTTTGGAGCACTTCACGCTTCCTTCCGCAGACGAGCTTTATGGGGATGCTGACTTCATTTTCCAGCAGGACTTGGCACCTGCCCACACTGCCAAAAGTACCAAAACCTGGTTCAATGACCATGGGATTACTGTGCTTGATTGGCCAGCAAACTCCCCTGACCTGAACCCCATAGAGAATCTATGGGGCATTGCCAAGAGAAGGATGAGGGACATGAGACCGAACAATGCAGCGGAGCTGAAGGCCGCTATTGAAGCATCCTGGTCTTCCATAACACCTCAGCAGTGCCACAGGCTGATAGCATCCATGCCACGCCGCATTGCGGCAATCATTGCTGCAAAAGGGGCCCAAACCAAGTACTGAGTACATATGCATGCTTATACTTTGCAGAGGTCCGATATTGTTCTATTTCCAATCCTTGTGTTATTGATGACATGTAATATTCTAATTTTCTGAGATTGTGAATTTGGGGTTTTCATAAGCTGTATGCCATAATCATCACAATTATACCAAAGTAAGGCTTGACATATCTCGCTTTGCATGTAATGCGTCTATCTCATATATTGGTTTCACCTTTTGAGTTGCCATACTGACATAAATGAACATTTGCACGATATTCTAATTTTTCGAGTTTCACCTGTAGGACTACATCACTCCAACAATAATCTTTTTCATATCTTACAATATCCTGTTTTTCCAAATTCAGTTCTTACAGTAGCTTGTTTATTGTAAAGTTTGCTCAGAAAAGTGATGTAATGGTATGTGGGAATGACCTTTAGAGAGGAGGGGAAGAGATGCTGCCTAGGGAACAATCAAGATAAAAGGGGGAGGAGCCAGCAGCTGAATAACAGGCAGCGAAGATTTAGAAAGGATCTGTCCTAACTTATCAGGCTGTAAAAAGAGATGGTGGGAGAACTGTACTTTCAGACTTGCAAGATTCTGTTAATGTAGCCTTACAATAAAATAGAATTAGCTTTTGTTGTGTTTCCTGTCTGGTCTACCTGGGAGGCTGACAAGTAATCAGGTGTCCCAGCACATCCAATAGCCTTAATAGATTCCAAATCTAGCATGATCTACACCAGAGGTTGGCACACTATGGCCCACAAGCTAAATCTATACCACTGCCTGTATTTGCACAGCCCGTGAGCTAAGAATGAACAGGCAGGGGACATGGGCCTATCAGTGGCCTCCTTGCTGATAAACTAGCGCCATCCAATGGCTCCCATGCTCCTTGGGCTGCAGACCTGCCAGCCACACCCACAGAGGCGGGGGGGGCAGGATCTGGCTCTTTACAGAAAAAGCTTGGTGACCCGCTGTCTACACAATCAAAAGCCTTGCTGCTGTCAATAAAGCAAAAGTAGTTGCCTTCTGAATTTTTAAAAATTATTTGTATTTATTTACAATATTTTACACCAGACACTTGGCTGGGACCAACAGCATGGTGAAATAATATTTTTAACCAGATTGTGGAATACAAGGTGACACATACCTTGTCCCTGGCATGGAGCCACAACAGAAAATTTCCTGGGGAGGAGGGACTCTCAGCAGGCCCTCTGTGTTTAGACTGGGCAGGCAGAATCAATTTTGGCAAGATGTAGCCCTGCCATTTTAGCTGCCAGCCATCAGCTTCACTTGGAAGCTTCTCTCCAAGCTTATCTTCCCCAGAATCTTCTTGAATAGTGTTTAAAAACTCCACCTCTCATGCTGATACTGATACCAGCCCATCTGCAACTCCACCTTCTATGACAACTTTCCTGTAAGAATCTAAACTAGCCCTACGCTTAGTTCCCTATCAACAAAGTAACCAGAGTTTTGTCTGGGTGTTTTTATGGATGCACTAAGCCCCAGGAAAATGCGATGACAGACAGCAGGCTCATCACAGTATTTGTATTTACATCAATACTTTCTAATCTCTGTATCGTCATATCCATATTAGTTGACACAGAGTGGTTAGTACATTAAAACTTTGGAAGAATAGAAAATTAAATAGTTCAATGGGTATTTCATCAGTATTTTCCTATTTGACAGCTTGCCTCTTGTTCATCTTCTATTGGAATTAGTTCCTATGTACAGGTGAAACTCGAAAAATTAGAATATTGTGCAAATGTTCATTTATGTCAGTATGGCAACTCAAAAGGTGAAACCAATATATGAGATAGACGCATTACGTGCAAAGCGAGATATGTCAAGCCTTACTTTGGTATAATTGTGATGATTATGGCGTACAGCTTATGAAAACCCCAAATTCACAATCTCAGAAAATTAGAATAGTGTGAAAAGGTTCAATATTCTAGGCTCAAAGTGTCCCACTCTAAGCAGCTAATGAATCCATAACACCTGCAAAGGGTTCCTGAGCCTTTCAATGGTCTCTCAGGCTGGTTCAGTAGGAATCACAAGCATGGGAAAGACGGCTGACCTGACAGTTGTGCAAAAAACCATCATTGACATCCCCCATAAGGAGGGAAAGCCCCAAAAGGTAATTGCAAAAGAAGTTGGATGTTCCCAAAGTGCTGTATCAAAGCACATCAACAGAAGGTTATGTGGAAGGGAAAGGTGTGGTAGAAAAAGGTGCACAAGCAACAGGGATGACCGCAGCCTGGAGAGGATTGTCAGGAAAAGGCCATTCAAAAGTGTTGGGGACTTTCACAAGGAGTGGACTGGGGCTGGAGTTAGTGCATCAAGAGCCACCACACACAGACGGATCCTGCACATGGGCTTCAAATGTCGTATTCCTCTTGGCAAGCCGCTCCTGAACAACAAACAACGTCAGAAGCGTCCTACCTGGGCCACAGAACAAAAGAACTGGTCTGTTGCCCAGTGGTCCAAAGTCCTCTTTTCTGATGAGAGCAACTTTTGCATCTCATTTGGGAACCAAGGACCCAGAGTCTGGAGGAAGAATGGAGAGGCACACAATGCACGATGCTTGAAGTCCAGTGTGAAGTTTCCACAGTCTGTGTTGATTTGGGGAGCCATGTCATCTGCTGCTGTTGGTCCACTGTGCTTCATTAAGTCCAGGGTCAACGCAGCCGTCTACCAGGAGATTTTGGAGCACTTCACGCTTCCTTCCGCAGACGAGCTTTATGGGGATGCTGACTTCATTTTCCAGCAGGACTTGGCACCTGCCCACACTGCCAAAAGTACCAAAACCTGGTTCAATGACCATGGGATTACTGTGCTTGATTGGCCAGCAAACTCCCCTGACCTGAACCCCATAGAGAATCTATGGGGCATTGCCAAGAGAAGGATGAGGGACATGAGACCGAACAATGCAGCGGAGCTGAAGGCCGCTATTGAAGCATCCTGGTCTTCCATAACACCTCAGCAGTGCCACAGGCTGATAGCATCCATGCCACGCCGCATTGCGGCAATCATTGCTGCAAAAGGGGCCCAAACCAAGTACTGAGTACATATGCATGCTTATACTTTGCAGAGGTCCGATATTGTTCTATTTCCAATCCTTGTGTTATTGATGACATGTAATATTCTAATTTTCTGAGATTGTGAATTTGGGGTTTTCATAAGCTGTATGCCATAATCATCACAATTATACCAAAGTAAGGCTTGACATATCTCGCTTTGCATGTAATGCGTCTATCTCATATATTGGTTTCACCTTTTGAGTTGCCATACTGACATAAATGAACATTTGCACGATATTCTAATTTTTCGAGTTTCACCTGTAGGACTACATCACTCCAACAATAATCTTTTTCATATCTTACAATATCCTGTTTTTCCAAATTCAGTTCTTACAGTAGCTTGTTTATTGTAAAGTTTGCTCAGAAAAGTGATGTAATGGTATGTGGGAATGACCTTTAGAGAGGAGGGGAAGAGATGCTGCCTAGGGAACAATCAAGATAAAAGGGGGAGGAGCCAGCAGCTGAATAACAGGCAGCGAAGATTTAGAAAGGATCTGTCCTAACTTATCAGGCTGTAAAAAGAGATGGTGGGAGAACTGTACTTTCAGACTTGCAAGATTCTGTTAATGTAGCCTTACAATAAAATAGAATTAGCTTTTGTTGTGTTTCCTGTCTGGTCTACCTGGGAGGCTGACAAGTAATCAGGTGTCCCAGCACATCCAATAGCCTTAATAGATTCCAAATCTAGCATGATCTACACCAGAGGTTGGCACACTATGGCCCACAAGCTAAATCTATACCACTGCCTGTATTTGCACAGCCCGTGAGCTAAGAATGAACAGGCAGGGGACATGGGCCTATCAGTGGCCTCCTTGCTGATAAACTAGCGCCATCCAATGGCTCCCATGCTCCTTGGGCTGCAGACCTGCCAGCCACACCCACAGAGGCGGGGGGGGCAGGATCTGGCTCTTTACAGAAAAAGCTTGGTGACCCGCTGTCTACACAATCAAAAGCCTTGCTGCTGTCAATAAAGCAAAAGTAGTTGCCTTCTGAATTTTTAAAAATTATTTGTATTTATTTACAATATTTTACACCAGACACTTGGCTGGGACCAACAGCATGGTGAAATAATATTTTTAACCAGATTGTGGAATACAAGGTGACACATACCTTGTCCCTGGCATGGAGCCACAACAGAAAATTTCCTGGGGAGGAGGGACTCTCAGCAGGCCCTCTGTGTTTAGACTGGGCAGGCAGAATCAATTTTGGCAAGATGTAGCCCTGCCATTTTAGCTGCCAGCCATCAGCTTCACTTGGAAGCTTCTCTCCAAGCTTATCTTCCCCAGAATCTTCTTGAATAGTGTTTAAAAACTCCACCTCTCATGCTGATACTGATACCAGCCCATCTGCAACTCCACCTTCTATGACAACTTTCCTGTAAGAATCTAAACTAGCCCTACGCTTAGTTCCCTATCAACAAAGTAACCAGAGTTTTGTCTGGGTGTTTTTATGGATGCACTAAGCCCCAGGAAAATGCGATGACAGACAGCAGGCTCATCACAGTATTTGTATTTACATCAATACTTTCTAATCTCTGTATCGTCATATCCATATTAGTTGACACAGAGTGGTTAGTACATTAAAACTTTGGAAGAATAGAAAATTAAATAGTTCAATGGGTATTTCATCAGTATTTTCCTATTTGACAGCTTGCCTCTTGTTCATCTTCTATTGGAATTAGTTCCTATGTACAGGTGAAACTCGAAAAATTAGAATATTGTGCAAATGTTCATTTATGTCAGTATGGCAACTCAAAAGGTGAAACCAATATATGAGATAGACGCATTACGTGCAAAGCGAGATATGTCAAGCCTTACTTTGGTATAATTGTGATGATTATGGCGTACAGCTTATGAAAACCCCAAATTCACAATCTCAGAAAATTAGAATAGTGTGAAAAGGTTCAATATTCTAGGCTCAAAGTGTCCCACTCTAAGCAGCTAATGAATCCATAACACCTGCAAAGGGTTCCTGAGCCTTTCAATGGTCTCTCAGGCTGGTTCAGTAGGAATCACAAGCATGGGAAAGACGGCTGACCTGACAGTTGTGCAAAAAACCATCATTGACATCCCCCATAAGGAGGGAAAGCCCCAAAAGGTAATTGCAAAAGAAGTTGGATGTTCCCAAAGTGCTGTATCAAAGCACATCAACAGAAGGTTATGTGGAAGGGAAAGGTGTGGTAGAAAAAGGTGCACAAGCAACAGGGATGACCGCAGCCTGGAGAGGATTGTCAGGAAAAGGCCATTCAAAAGTGTTGGGGACTTTCACAAGGAGTGGACTGGGGCTGGAGTTAGTGCATCAAGAGCCACCACACACAGACGGATCCTGCACATGGGCTTCAAATGTCGTATTCCTCTTGGCAAGCCGCTCCTGAACAACAAACAACGTCAGAAGCGTCCTACCTGGGCCACAGAACAAAAGAACTGGTCTGTTGCCCAGTGGTCCAAAGTCCTCTTTTCTGATGAGAGCAACTTTTGCATCTCATTTGGGAACCAAGGACCCAGAGTCTGGAGGAAGAATGGAGAGGCACACAATGCACGATGCTTGAAGTCCAGTGTGAAGTTTCCACAGTCTGTGTTGATTTGGGGAGCCATGTCATCTGCTGCTGTTGGTCCACTGTGCTTCATTAAGTCCAGGGTCAACGCAGCCGTCTACCAGGAGATTTTGGAGCACTTCACGCTTCCTTCCGCAGACGAGCTTTATGGGGATGCTGACTTCATTTTCCAGCAGGACTTGGCACCTGCCCACACTGCCAAAAGTACCAAAACCTGGTTCAATGACCATGGGATTACTGTGCTTGATTGGCCAGCAAACTCCCCTGACCTGAACCCCATAGAGAATCTATGGGGCATTGCCAAGAGAAAGTTGAGGGACATGAGACCGAACAATGCAGCGGAGCTGAAGGCCGCTATTGAAGCATCCTGGTCTTCCATAACACCTCAGCAGTGCCATAGGCTGATAGCATCCATGCCACACCGCATTGCGGCAGTCATTGCTGCAAAAGGGGCCCAAACCAAGTACTGAGTACATACGCATGCTTATATTTTGCAGAGGTCCAATATTGTTCTATTTCCAATCCTTGTGTTATTGATGTCATGTAATATTCTAATTTTCTGAGATTGTGAATTTGGGGTTTTCGTAAGCTGTACGCCATAATCATCACAATTATACCAAAGTAAGGCTTGACATATCTCGCTTTGCATGTAATGTGTCTATCTCATATATTGGTTTCATCTTTTGAGTTGCCATACTGACATAAATGAACATTTGCACGATATTCTAATTTTTCAAGTTTCACCTGTATCTTTTCATTCTACAAGCATTTATCATTTTAGAAACCCATTTGTAAAGAGTATAATTTTTCTATTGCTCATCATCTTCATGTTTCTATAATATTTTCCATGATTACTCATGAGTAGTCCTATCTTAGCTATATATTTATTTCTCGTCTTCTTAAAACCTTTTCAAAACACTCATCTATTTGTTGATATTCTTCATGAAATATTTTTCCTTGTCCTTTCTTACTGGATGTTTAAAGTCTGTGTTGACTCCTACATCTTCGTTGTTGCCCAAGACTCATCTTTTGGCTTTCCCTGGCTATGATAGCTTATTCTGAAAGCCAATTGGATTCTTTTTGAAATGTGGAGATTTTTTTTTTCACTTCATATGAAACTTTCTAATGAAAAATCGAATACAGCATGTTCACGCTTGATTCCCTAATAAACAGGTCTTTTATTTTTATTCAAGAAAAATCACATTTTCCAATCCCCCAGTAAATAAACTCCCTATTTCATTTTTATTACAAAATTATCTTAACATTGGGAACACACAAGAAAAAAAAACACAATATCCAAGCAATAATTGTAACACTTAAGGCAAATACCATACTACAGAATACAACAAGGTATCAAAAGGTACAAGTCAAAGTGTAGGGCAGATTCATATTTTTTATACTGTGAACTCCAACATGCACACATCCAAAAAGATGTGATATATATATACACTGTTGGGAGACATGATTCCCCCAGTGAATACTAAGGGTTAGATCCAACAACACATAAGAAAACTACTCATTGCCATTGGATTCCCCTGGTCTCCTTCCCCCACGTTTAGATCTGCACCCAAAGTGCTTCTAGAACAACTTTGGTCATGTGTATTGGTGTACAGAGAGGAGGGAGACTCTAAACTCTCAGGAGTGTCCATTCCACATGTAAATTAATATAACTGGAGACAGTCCAGTTCAAAAGCTGTAGCAGTAGTTGTAGTTCATTATCAAGTAGGAATAAGAATCCTTAAAATGATCCCAGCCATCAACACAATTCAAATCACCATTTACTAAAGAAATATTATTATTGCATTTTGTTTATATCTTGAGTCATTTTGCACTTAAAATCATCTAATTCTGGCAAATATTACCAGTGAGCATTTTGATCAAGAGTTTTAAAAATTATTAAAATTTAAATCTGCAACATTATTTCTCCAATGCTAGTCACAGTAAGGCTTTTTTGAATAGAAAGCACTGGTACCATCCTTTAGAGGTAATTAGCACTCTGGTTTTTGTTTACATGCAGACAATATTTAATCTGAAGAAAATCACTTTTTCAGTTAGCCTCCCTAGCCTGATTATCTCTAGATGTTATGGTTTTAAATTCCTATAATCTTTGTCCAACACAACCAAAGGTCTTGCTGATTAGGAATTACGAATGTTACAGTCAAACACATCTAGAAAGGCACAAGTTGGAAAAGGTGGCTTCAGTGCACATCACCACCTCTTGACAGATTTGGAATTTTCAATCAAAGTTGTGTCCGATGTATCTTAACAATTTCCTGTAAGTTAATTTTTTTAAAGATACCGTCAGTTTTTTTTTACTAATTTATACTTTATAACAGAATATCTGAGGGATAGTTTCTTAAGCAGTTTTTATTTTAAAACTGATTCATCCAAAGAAGTTAAATAAACAAATCTAGTACCATAGTATCATACCATTTAAATATAAGGTCACTTAATAGTGCAGCTGTGATGACAAGAGACACACCCCTTTATTTATAATTCCATACCTGAAAATGCAGGTGAGAGAAACAATCCAGTTTGCATTTTGAACTGATCAAGTTTCTGAAGCACAAATTCACCCTCCCTACCCATTAAAGTTTGCAGTGGACTGCAACCTTTATTTTAGAAACCCCAAAACAGGCCACGGGATTCTCTTTCTCTTGGGATTGCATGTGACCTTCCTCCTGCCTTTCAAGTCACGTCCTGAGATTATACTTCATCTTTGCTAAACTTGATAAGCATTCTTAAACCCCAACTTTTTCAATCCACAGAGTTAACTATTGTATCAGTACAAACCCAAATCTCTTTCAGCAAGTATTTCTATTATAAAAAGTGCTTCTGAGCAAAATTTTAAAATACATCTTTCTTAATTTAACCATGACTGTGGTCATGTAATTATTTTTAAAAAATCATTCTTTTTGTTAAATAGGGTAGAATACACCTATATTTAGGATGCAGTTGAAACATGTGGAACTGTTAGAAATGCAAAGGTCTGCTAGGATTGATTCCCTAGATTTATCTTGTTTCCAGAGATGACATCAATTGAAGATTCTTATTCTTCAGCCTCTTGTAGTACAGTAACACAGATAACAAACAACTTGTGAGCAAACAGTATGAGCAAAACACATAAGTTCTGTTTATTCATTCAATTAGTTTTCACTTTCCTGAAGAAACATTAAAATAAGAAATGAAGGAAACATTCTACTTCGTCTTTTAGTCACTCATGGTGAAATAAATGGGCTCCACTCCTCTTGAGTAGCTGCCACTTTCCTCATACTGTAAAGTAAAATGGCCTTAGAATTCAGCAAACTTCTCACCACTATTGAAATACCATATGATCTTAAAGTTGAAATTCCTGGTTTCCTGAAATCCTTTTGCACTAAAATATGACAACTTAATCATTCTTACTTGAACTCTTTTGTCTTTGGGATCTGATGGCAAGCACAGGAGAAGAACTAATTGACAAATTCCCTGAAGGAGGATGGCTGGAGATGGTGGCAGTCAGTTCTCCTCGGATTGTCTTAGAGGTCTCTATGACAGAGTTCTGTAGTGTGTCATTCATCTCAATTACTTCAAAGTCTACTTCATTCCATTCTCTGACTTCATTATCCTCATCATCATCTTCAGGATAAGTGTTGGACAATAATGCTTCTTGAACTTCCCTGTCTCCAGCATCCTTCAACTTAGCATCATAAGGCGATGTCGCTAATTTATATATCACAGGGAACAGTACTGCTGTCATGACAGCCGCTCCCAATGCAGCATACATGAGCACTGGGAGAGTAGGAAAATATCCTTGAAGGAAGCCAACCACTGCAGGAATACACATTTCTCCCAGAGCTGCACCCATTACAAACATTGCTGCAGATTTCCCTTGAACAGTAGTATACTGCTCCATCCAGGAAATACCACTAGGAAAGATAGTAGCCATTGATGCACCATACACCGCAGACCCAACCCATAGAGCAACTGAGTGTGTATTGAAGAGGACCAAGAACAGGGCTGACACAGTGGAGCCTATGATACTCATCAGGATCATAGATCCAGGATAAGAGCAGGTAGCAAAGCAGATTGCCAATCCTCTGCAAGCAGCAAATGTTCCCCAAAAGAGGGAGTTCAACCCTGCTGCTTCTGCTTCTTTCATAACAGCATAGGTTTTTGCATAAGTAAAAATGTAGGAGCCATAAGTTACCTCCGCTCCTACATACCAAAAAAAAAACACAGAAAGAAGAATGATGAGAGCATGGTGATATTTCGCAATTTGGTATTTCTGCACGGAAGGCTTTGTTCTGCCTCGAACAGGAATGCTCCTCAAATATAAAGTAAAGAAAAACAATGCAACAAGTAAGAGATAAGTGCCAATCACAGCATACGACCATACAAAATTCAAGTTTAAATGAAGCTTCGGCAACAATGTAGCACCATGAGAATTCAAAGCTGACTGATTATCAGCACTGCCACCTAGATGCATCTGCAATCCAACAGTAGAACCACCAAGTGCCATTTTTGCCAGGATGGGAGCCACAAAAGCACCAAGGGCAAAACTGAAATGCAAGGCCTGTATGTGTGGACCAGCTTCTGCTCGCCATGTGTCCAAAGCAAGAACATTCCCACCTGAAAAGTAAATAAAAGATTCAGGGTCAAATTTTCACATTAAGAGTTTCTTAGAGTTACACGACATCTTCACTACACACATGCCATTCTATTCATATTCCAACTTTTATCTTGTCAAGTAGGTACTACACTTTTGCAATTGTTTTCACTAAAGCAATCTTCTCCCTCACTCTCCTGTTCCTTTATCATTCCAGGTCATTCCTGTTTTCAACTGTTGGGAAAATAACCGTAAAGTCAACAAATCCATATACCAAGGGCAGGGAATCATGTGATCCTCCAGATGTTGATGGACTCCAATTTCCATCAGACCAAATTAATGTGGACAGGAATGATTTGAACTGGAAACTCTACAGGCCAAAGCTGTCTATTGTTAAGATGTACCAGGTCTGGGGAGATCCAGATTCAAATCTATCCTCAGCCATGGAAGTTCACTGGATGACTTGGGGCCAGTTATTGTTTCACAGCCCAACCTATTTCCCAGGACTGCTGAAGAGAAAAAACGAAGGAAGAAGCTGCTGAGGAAAAGCAGAATATAAGTCTAACCAAAAATAATAAAGTAAGTTCCACAAAAACTGCCGTTCACCTGATACTCTCCTATTCTTCTAGAAGAACCATCTCTTCTGTATGCTCTCTCAGTCTTTTGATTTCTTTAAATTTCTTTTCTTATGTCTACATTTTCCTATATATTATATTTCAGCAAAACACAACTTTGGAAGTGGCCATTTAGAATATAAATTCCAGCTCCTTGCTAAGTGCAGGAATCCAAATTAAACCGTTGTGTCCATCTTAAACCCAGTGAAGGGAACCCCACCACTTTCCTGGGTAACTGGTTCCATTATTCCACTAATTGTTCTTACAGCTCAAGAAGTTATTTCCAACTTTCAGTTGGAATTTTCCTTGCTGTAACTTAAACACTTTATTTATTTATTTATTTATTTATCATATTTTATAGCTGCCCATCTCACACAAGGTGACTCTGGGCGGCATTATTCTGTATCCTGCACTCTGGAATAATAGAAAACAGGCCTTGATCTTCAGCTATCTACTCTTCTGGTATCTGAAGAGTATTATCATATCCTCCCTCCTTCTTCTGCAAGATAAGCATTCTTAATTTCTTCAAACTCATCCCTGAATATATTTGTTTCTCCAAATCCTTAAAGTACACTGTTCAGAACTGGACATTACACAAGCTGGAGATTGTAGAAATGCAGAATAAAGTGGAACTATTATTTTCCATGATTTATAAGCTATACTTCTGTTCATTTAATATCCACTTAAAGGTTTAGCAGGGTCAGACCAACTTAGACTACCAAAGAACTATAGGGCTGTATGTTATCTGGCAAGCCAATTCCATGCTGTTGTCAAAAAAACTGCATGAAGGTGCCCATGTAGTCACCAAGAGTCACAAGAGCATCTTTATCTCATTTGCAGTCACATCACATTTTTGAGTCACATTCATTCTTCATATCTCCCATCATAGGCTATATACATTTCTGTTGTCTTAAGTGAAGAACACTGGCTTTTTCTTGGTTTAAATTTGTTTTGTTAATTTCAGCCCATTTTGGTAACTATCAAGACTATTTCTGCCTTCTAGAATATAAACTCTTCCACCCAAGTTTGTATCAGCCACCTAGTCACTTTAGTCTCCCCTCCCCACCATCTTCACTGTAGTTGACCAGTACTGGTTGAGTTGCTTCAGACATTAGGCTTCTAAAATTTTACTCTCCCTTCTCCTTTACTGTCTTGATGGTCTGTTCTTGGCCCCTAACTATGCTGCCTTAGCATATTGCCTGTGACTTTCTCAATATATGATGACATTGTAACAGGAGTCATATTTTCTACCAAGCCTTCCTTTCCTTCAATTCGATATCTGTCCATGAACTCTGGTAAACAGGCTGCCAAGCACTGAAAATCTGTAGAGTAAGGAAGATGATCTTAATATGCAGATCTCTGTCAAAGCCATCTTCCTTACTCTCTAGACAATCTTTGACTTTCTCCCTTGGTCTCTTGCTCAGTCCTAGTCTGAGTCACCTCTCCATGTCTCTACCACAGAACTATAGCATTTCTCTTGATCTCCTCGGCAAAAACAATGGTGTCCTGTAACCTCTAGCCAGAAAATTGCTGAAGAACTTCAATCACTAATAATTGAAAGTTGGATTTATCACATAGTTGAACTATATTTTCAGTCCACAGAATACCCCAAAACAACTTGGTCACATCAACTGGGTGTGACAACACCCATGTAGACAAAATTCTCTATAATATATCTTGTTCCTTTCAATGAACGCATCCCATCTGCATGAGCATGTATGCAAAGAAATCTTTCTATATAAATATCAACTATCTCAGGATTAAAATACATATAATTCTTAGTCTCTAAATGTTCCCCCCCCCCAAAAAAGAGCACACAAACAGGAAAAGGCAAATATAACCAAGTGGTCAAATTTAGTTTGGCCTTTGGTCAAGTAAGGAAATATGCAGATTCAAATGCTTTGTGCATAAGAGACACATTTAGCAATATAAACATAATTTATATAAAGGAATGCAACACAGTCCTGTTGAATGATCCCAACATGATGGAAGAAAAATGTTGATCATGTATTTAGTAAGGGTTCTTTTTTTTTTTTTACCTGTATCCAGGACTCCCATTGCAAAACCAATGACAGACATCACGGCTGTTAACAAGAGGGCTTTCTTACACCATGGAATACTATATAGACCTATTGTTGTACCCAGCATAGATAAGCCTATAAACAGAAATAATTAAAAATGTATTTCAAATAGAACATTTTAAGAATTAAAACTGCTCATATTTCATTCTAAATCCAGTAAATTCAAAGCCAGTAAATTTTTGATTTGTATTTACAATTATTACTGAATCATGAAGAAATACAGCTTATTTAATGTAGCAATCTTATATCAAATGCAGGCATGTTTTAGGCTGCAATTATATGCATTTATAACTTGAAATAACTCCCACAGAACTCTATGGGGCTTCCTTTTGAATAGTACATTTTGGTTGCCTTATTAGTTTCCAGAAAGATGCTCAATGTCTAGAAGGCACTGTTTCAATAGTTTAGCAATATAGCAGCATAGAAAACAATTCACTTACTCAGATTGGAAATCGTTTGTCATCCTTCCCCAAACCCTGACCTCCTCAGAATTCTGAAAGTTTATTTGTATGCTGTCCATTCTCAAAGGCTCTAAGTGGCTAACAATCACAAACTTCATAAAGTAACCCCTCTAACAACAACAAAAATAAACCCATCCAAAATGAATAAAAAATCCCAAGATAAGAGATAAAGCAAAGCATACGAAGTCATGTGTCCACCACTACATCCACATTCATAACATGCTTTCCTCCTCAGCTACACGGAAAAGCCAAGTTTTTTCTCCTCTCCTAAAACCCAGGAGGGAAGGGGCTGACCGGATCTCCACAAGAAGGGACTTCCAAAGCATAAGAGCAGCAATTGCAAATGCCCATTTCCTAGGTCCTATCAGATGGCATTCTTGAAGAGGTGGGAGCTGGAGGGAGATTACCCTATTTGTCCTGATTGGATGGGAAGAAACCTGGAAGAAGGTGGTCCCTCAGATAACCAAATCTGGAGCCATGAGAGCCTTAAAGGTGACAACTAGCACCTTGAACTGCATTCAGAAGCCAACTGAAACCAATGCAACACCCAAAGCAGTGGGGTCACCCAAGTATAATGGGAAATAGTCATCACTGACCAGCCTACCATGTTTTATGCTGTTACTTCCAAATGCTTTTCAAGGCAGCCCCATGTCCAGTTTGTTACAGTAATCAAAATAGGAGGTGACCAGGGCATGAGTGACTGTAAGCAGAGCTTCCTGATTCAGGAATAGTACACAAAATGGAGCTCTGGAAAAACCAAATCCAAATACAACTGAAGGGCACTAGACTATGGAAGGAAGCCTTACAGAATATAAGAGCTTAGACTGAATATTTGGTAGCATTTGTACGTAATACAGTAATACCTCGGTTCACAAATGCTTCTGTTCGCGAACAGCAGTGTTCGCAAAATTTTGCTTCCGTTCATGGATTCCGCATCGGGTGACGAACACGACCCGCGGCCATCTTCCCTGCTCTGACATGTGGTGGTGGCTTCCTCTAGGCGAGATCGCGGTCGCAGACAGACACTTGCTGTGAAGCTTTTTGGTGTCGCCTCAAGCAAGGTTAGTGTCCTCTCTCTTCATACTGTACTGTACTGTACTTTGTTTCATATTTTTGTGGTTAAAAAAAAATACATATGGTTCAGAACGGATTAACCTTATTTACATTGAATCTTACGGGGAAATCTGATTCGGTTGGCGACCAATTCGGTTTGCGACCAGAATCGTGGAACGCATTAAGTTCGTGAACCAAGGTACCATTGTACATCTTTATATGTAACTTATTTAAAACTCCTAAAACCCACTGTCTGAAACCAAGGCAAAAGGATTGGAAATACTTGAATAAGTGCACAAAAAACAGCCTGAAGCAATACTCTAAATAAGTAATCCAAATAAGGAAGCTATCAATAAAAATGCACTTCCTTGACTCTCTCATGTTAAAGAGGGAATGGCTTACTTTTCTAGTAGATGAGATTGCTGAAGAGGAAGTATCAAAATACTTCAGTTCTCTGTGCTCCTTATTTTGACATAAATTGTTCTGGGTCACAGCCTAGAGTCACTGGCCTAAGACTTTAAGAGTTCAGTCTTGACACTTCTCCAAAGAATATAGCATTAGATATTACAAGTGCTGCACACGTTCTATTTTGTTGAGGCTTTCCACTGCAAAAAATGGGATGCAGTAGACATTTGACTAAACACAGCTAAAACCCAGATTAAAAACAGACTGATTTATTGGTTGGTAAGACAGCAGTCAGAATATTGTGTCTAATTCTGGGCACTACATTTTAGAAAGAGCACCGATGCAGGCATGTGCAGAAGAGAGCAACCAAGAAAACAAAAGGCCTGCAAGGAGATATGTATGAGGTGGTGGACTCTACTCTTCTGGAGGTGTTTAAACAGAGGCTGGGATGCTCTGTTTAATAGCAGATTTCTGCAGAGAGCTGAACTACATGATTTCAAGGTTCCTTCCAACACTTTTGTTCATCCCTGTAATGGACAAAAGTTTGCATGACGTTAGAATACCATCAGGAAGAGGTTAAAGCAGTGTTTCTCACCCTTGGCAACTTCAAGATGTGTGGACTTCAACTCCCAGAATTCCCCAGCCAGCATGGGGCTGGGGAATGCTGGCTGGGGAATTCTGGGAGTTGAAGTCCACACAGCTTGAAGTTGCCACGGTTGAGAAATACTGCGTTATAGGGAAAGAACTGATACAACTACTATCCCATTTCTGATCAGCTAATAGAAGGATTTTCAACTTTGTACATCACACTGCTTTTGTCTAATTCTAGTTATTGTATAACGCAGTACATCTGCAAACACAATTACTAACTCACTTAGGGATAGATATGCAACACGTATTCTGCAAGGGCAACCATCTATATTATTCATATTTATTTTTTTCCACTTACCCAACAGTAACTGGGAGTTCATGCAGTCAAAAAGTATTCCACCAATTATAGAACCACCAAAGTATCCCAGTGAACGTCCCACAAAGATATATGAAATTTGACTGACATTTTTGTTCACATTTGCAGCCAGGTCTTGAAATGTGGGCCCTAGAATAGCAATAGCCATCCCCTAGAAAGAAAGAAAAGCAATCAATGGGAAATCAAAAATAGCTGCTGCTCTTAATAAAGCTTTGCACAATTGTTCAAACAATTCAATAGTTAACTTACAATCTTCAGAATCCTCAGCATGCCCAATTGGAAACAAGGCTGACTGAAGTTAATGGAATACATCTACCTGCACTGACCTGTTAGTGCACCATAGAATAACACTCTTCCTCCACAATTACCAACAGGGTGCTTCTATGAGACTACAAACAAGACCTGGAAGCAGGAGCATTCCCATTTGTGGCTCCCAGCAACTGATATTGCGCTGTGTGTGTATGTGTGTGTGTGTGTGTGTGTGTGTCAGTCAACTTTAACTTTAAGTCAATCTTGACTCCTGGCGACTGCCTAAACAAGTCCTTGCAGTTTTCTTGGCAAGGTTTTTCAGAAGTGGCTTGCCCTTGCCTCCTTCCTACGGTTGAGAGAGAATGCCTGGCTCAAGGTCACCCAGCTGGTTTTGTTCCTAAGGCAGGACTAGAAGTCCTGGTTTCTACCCTGATGCCTTAACCACTACACCAAACTGGCTCTTTCATTGTTCTTTTAGAGTATCATACACCCATCATGACTGGGAACCATAATAACCTTATTTAGGTGTCACAAAAAAAGGGATGAATCACACAAGCTGTATGGATAAGTCCAAAGTTGCACCTGATGTTTTATTAAAAGAAGCAGCCACACTTACAAGGATAGTTGTACTGAAGTGGACTTTGTGTGCATAAGCATTAGGTTGCTCACAAACTCAAATTCTGCACCATCTCAGTTGAATCTCCCATAAAGATCTGCCAGAATAGAGAAATTTCTTTCTCAGAAACTCTTAGATTGCCTCTAAGAAGTTTCTTTCTCAGATCATCAACTTCCCAACTATATGTAGCATGGGATCCATGCAACAGGCCTCAAGGATGCCTTCTGAAAACAGGTATGTCAGCACGGAAATAGACACAGTGTCAAGTACCCAGCACTGGCAAAAGGCACTCCAGGCCAGAAAAACCAATTCTCTGGCTCAAGTTGTCCATTTGGATCGGTAAGCACCTCCATGATTAACTATGGGGAATGCAACCCTATCCAAAACAGATTAATCATCACTATCAAATCAAATCAAACTTCATTATGGTCATTCACCAGCACCACTGTCCAAAAGGATCTGCTAACAGAACCTTCATCTTACTGAAGCTAAACTTCCATTTACTGACTTTTATTTAGTCCTTTGCTGAATTCAAGTATCTTTGTTAGAGTTTTCAGTGTCTCATTAATAAAGGAGCCAAATAACATCCCTCCACAGCATCTCAGTCCAAGCCTTTAGTTAATCTCACCTAGTTGTTTCATGAAAGACATGATCTACTCATTAACAAAAGGGAGTATTTTACTTATTTTTTAGCATGGAGGTTAAAATGCTGGTTCGCGGTCAGGGTTACCAAGATGACCACAGCATTCACCAAGTGCTTTTGAGCCAGATACTATCCCTCAACCCAAGGTAGGTGGTTGTTGCAAAAAATAAAACCAGGAAGACTTGCCAGGCATGCCACTTTAAACTCCCAGAGTGAGAGTGGGATGTAAACATGCAAGGTAATGTAGTGGTGGTGGTGGTCATCTCCACCATTACACTGAGTCTACTATATGTGAGGCTTGAACACCAGGCCAAAAGGCTGAGCGTCTGCATTTGCCCGAACTCCAGCAGGACAACGTTTCCTTCTTAAGGAAGACAGACCCTTGGCAGCGGGGCAGCCCAGTCGGCCTGGGGCCGCGGGTCTGCTTCCGTTCACCTGCTGGCTGCCACTCTTTCAGGGGCGCGAGAGGGCAGCGCCCACCCCGGACTTCTTTCGCTCCCAGGACGGTGCGGGCTGGGGCATAAGGGCAGGGCGCCGGCAGGGCGTCCGCAGGGCAGCGGATCGTGGCAGGGAGATGCCGGCTGTCTCCCTGCGCGCTGGCTCGCCCGCCCGCCCGCCCGCCTTTCTCGCCTCCTTACCAAGCCCAGGAAAGCGGCACAGAGAGCAGCCGAAATGCACCACTTCATAGCCCGCCGGGAAGCCGCCACCGCCACCGCCTGCCTTCCCGCGCCAAGGCCACCTCCTGCCCGGCTTCTTCGGCCGCTGCCATCAGCCACCTTTACAACCGGCTGAAGGGCAAGCCGCGCCGAGCTCCCAGACGGCTCCTTCAAGGGCGACTCTCCGGCGGCCGCTTTCTCCGCAGCGGCGTCCCCGAGGGCTGCTCCCGCGCCTGCTTCTCGCGCTCCATCTTCTTCTAGCCGGGCAAAGCGGACCTGCTTCTTCGCGCCCGCCGCCATGTCTACACGCAAGGGCCTCCGCCGCAGAGCCGTGCGGGCAACACGTGACCGCCTAATCCCGGAGCCAGCGGCATTTTAGCCGGCGGCGAAGTGCCTCCCTTAAGACTACGATTCCCAGAAAGCATCGGAAACCATTTGCTTACGCAGCGGGGGCTGCCGCGGCAACACGCGTCCCTTCTGTTTTCACGCCAAGGTTGGCTAATGCTCCCATTGGCTAAATGTAAGCGAATTATTTTGCGACCCCGGTTATGACATGACCGACGCCCAATGAAGCGAAGGGGGCGTGCCCTGATTAATCTGAATTTAAGATTAGGTCCTCCCGCCCTCTTGCCGGTGACTTTCAAAGCTACGTTTGCCAAATAGGGAGAGGGAGGGAATCGAGCGAGCGCCGAGGTGGGGATCTAGTGTAGCGAAGGAGATTAATCCCTTGGTGGGTGCATGCATTTCGGTCGCCTTGTGGTCTCCTTTTTTTCCTTCACCGTGGAGGAGCTGCTATTGTCCCTACGTGTCATTAGGAAACGGCAGAAAAACGTGCAAAACACAGGGTTGATTGCCTGTGCAAAACCATGTCCATTCAGAAATAAAATAGCGCAAACGAAAGGACAAGTGAATGTTCCTTATGACTCTTACGGTCTTACTGTAACGAAAAAGCATTGTCCGCAAAGCCCAAATCGGACGCGGGGGAGTTGTTGGGTGCTGCTAACAGTCGGCTAAAATTGATACGGACAAACGTGTCCTAAGATTGCATCAGGACTGTTTGCCCGGGACGCCGTTCTAGTCCAGCTGCCCGTGCGCCATTCGAAGGACCGGCATCGTTTCCTTCAAGCCTCCGACAAGAACAGGCAAGGATGTCGGGCTTGGCTGCGGCTCAGAATGCCACGGTCACCGCTGGTCTCCGCAAGCAGCTCTCCCTTCGCGGTGCGGGGATCAAACGAAGAGCCTCGAGGCAAAGGGGAGGAAGGCGCGTCGCGCGCGAGGCGAGGTCTGCCACGTGTACGGGGAGGAGCAGGGCCACCCGAAGCGAAGAAGCGGGAGCCGGATCCCGTGGCGGCTCCGCTCCGAGAGACAAAGGTCGGCAGGCCTCTCGAGACCGGGGGAATAGTCTAACTGCCGCGTGTTCGTGAAGGCCGCTGGCAATGCAGCCGAGGCCTCAAAGGAGAAAATGCTCCGAAAACAATATTTTTTTTTTTACTCTCGGCAGGTGCTGTTGTATTCTAGGCACCATTTGCCTTCCCTCGCCTTAGGCGCCTGCAACTAAACTTGGTCCCGTTCATGCTTCCCGGGGGCTGAAGCAAGCAGAGGTGCGCCTAGTACCGCTTCTGATCCATAGAACAATTTGGGAATTTTGTTCGAGCTGGCCACTGCGCACAAAATTACTGTTATTCGAAAGAAAAATAGAATTTGGCCCTTGTATTAAAAACTCACGTCCAAAAAGGTTTTGCCCGCTGTGTACATGGATTGATAACTGATTGGTGTGATTACAGCATGGGTACATAAATTTGCAGCTTCACCCACTTGGTGGAAAGTGGAACCTTTTATAATTGACAGAATTGGGCTACAAGGTTGCAGTCAGTAAGTTCTAAGATATAAGAAGTGAATGTTTTTCAAAAGCAGAGTGTTCTGCAGAGGCTGATGGAAATCACTTGTCCTTCCTTCTGTCTGTTGGCTAGTTAGCTCATCTCACATCCTTTTTTTTCTTACTGCAGTCAACTGCAGCTGCCCTTGGGAGCAGAGAACAGGAAAGAGGCCTTGCTCAGACTACTCCATTCCTCCTTCACTAAAGGTTGGTCCCCTTTCCCAGAATAAACATCAGATTCAATAAGAATCAATCTTTATTACATACAGCAAATAGAAGAACAAGAAGAAAATTGGACCAAAAATAGGTGAAAAATAATTTTCAATTGCTTTTGCGAAGGATGATTGTGGACAGTTGCTCCATCAATCCAGGGTCTCCCACAACACGCACATGCACAAAGGCACAACAACCCAGGTCACTGACTTTAAAATAAGGCAAAACCCCCAAACAAAGCTTATACTGTGTCTAATTTTAATAATCCTTATCAGTGATTCCCCCTCCTGCCCTCCTATCCTGCCTACAAGGGGTAAGTAAAGAATTCTGGGAGTATACACCAAGAGTATATACTCTCAGCAGTGTCACTGAATCATAAAGGTCATCCCAGCTGCTCAGCTAAAACAAGCAGGCAATATATTGGGCAGCAGCAATATACGAAGATGCTGGAGGTGACATCACTTTAGTGCAACAGCAAAAGCATAATTTCATATTGCATCGGAGAAGGCAATGGTAAATCACAATTAAATTTTGAAGACAACCTTTTAATAAAAGTTATTCAATTTTACAGTCCAACCACTGATGCAGAAGAAGTTGATGAGTTTAATGGTCCTGTTCAATCTGAAATTGACATAACATGCAAGCAAGATGAGTTGCTTCCAAGTTGGAAACATTAAGGAGGAAAAAATGGGATGAGTGGCCTAGGAAACTGAAATGAAGCAGGAGAATAACTTAATAATTTCTGCCAATCAAATTATTTCTTCATTGTAGTCTTCCAACAACCAAAATAACACCTGCATACATGAGCATAACCAGATGAAGTTCACAGAAATCAAACTATGTTATTGGTACAAGAGATGGAAGAACTCAGTTATAATCAAAAAGGCATGGCCAGGGGCTAACTGGAACAGATCACAAACTGCTGATATGCATGTTCCAAGTCAAGCTAAAGTGGAAGAACAAAGCCATCCAATGTCCACAATATGACCTTGAGTAGATACTCACCATTTCAAGGAGAGGATCAGGAATCACTTTGTTAGGGAACTAGAGAAACTATGGAACAAAATCAAATAAATTGTTATGGATGAAGAGAGACTGCCAAAGACCAAGGAACAGAAGAAACCAAACTACATGTCAGAACAAATGGTGGAAATTCCCAAGAAGAGAAGGAAAAGTCAAGAGAGGCAAAGCTCTCGGGAAGGAACTTAGCAAAGAATTTCTGAGAGCTGTTAGAAGAGACAAAAAGTAGTTATAAAACATCTTTAAAGACATCAAAATGGAAACAGACACAGAAAAACAAGGAATGTTTTCCAAACTGGCTTTTTCTGGAAATGAGGCAGAAGGAATGAAATAAGGTTGCATACTCTCCTAATTTATATTTTGAGGGAGATTGAATTGGAACAGTGTGAGCATGGTTTTAAAATTGGAGGACGAAACATCAATAACCTATGCTATGCTGATGACCCTACTCTGATAGCCAAAAATGCAAACTATCTAGAAGTTCTAGTAGTGAAAATCAAGGAGCACATGAAAAGATGGGACTAAGATTAAAGAAAACCAAACTAATTACAACATGTTGGTAACCATCCTTAGAACTGACAATAAAGATATTAATGTAGTGGACAATGTATTGTCGAAGGCTTTCATGGCCGAAATACGATGGCTGGTGTGGGTCTTCCGGGCTGTGTGGCCATGTTCTGGAAGTTTTGTTTCCTAACGTTTCGCCAGCATCTGTGACTGGCATCTTCAGAGGGCAGGAGCACAGACAGGAGCAGTTCTCTCTGTGCCCAGGATGATGTGACCCTTTTGTGGGTATTTATAGAGATCTGAAGGGGGGGATTGGGGGTGATGTTTGCTGCTGTTTGTGAATCCGGGAAGCCATTGAGATTCACAAGCAGCAGCACAGTTTCAATAAAAAAGAGGAGAGTCTAAAAATCAACAAAACCTGGCTACCAATCCTGAACAATACAGCCTGCAAAAGTCAACGAACTCAGCTCAACCACCAGGACGTGTGAACAGTTCACACAATGAACATGCTAATCACCCTCAGCAGCCACTCATTAACAACTCAATAGAAGAAAAAACCCTGCCTAACCCCCAGGAAGATACACAGATATTCTGATACCAAAACAAGCAGCCACTCGTTAACCCAACCCCCCCCACACCCCCTAACCCCCCCAAATCCCCCCCCTTCAGATCTCTATAAATACCCCACAAAAGGGTCACATCATCCTGGGCACAGAGAGAACTGCTCCTGTCTGTGCTCCTGCCCTCTGAAGATGCCGGTCACAGATGCTGGTGAAACGTTAGGAAACAAAACTTCCAGAACACGGCCACACAGCCCGGAAGACCTACACCAGCCAATGTAGTGGACAGCTTCTGCTTTTTACGATCAACTATCAACAAAGAAACTAGCAATCAAGAAATATGCTGTAGACTAGCACTACATAGGGTAGCAATGAAGGCCTTGGAAAAGATATTCAGATGTCATGATGTGTTTATACCTGATCACAAAGATCACAGAATTATGCAGGCAATGGTTTTCCCTGTGATACTCTATGGTAGTACAAGTTGAAATTTCAAGAAACTGAATAAAAAGAATATTGATGCTTTTGAACTTTGGTGTTGGAGACAACTCCTGAGAATACCATGGATTGCCAGAAAACAAACGAATCATAGAAATCAAATCAAGGCACAAATTATTAGGCTCAAATTATCATATCATATAATGAACTTGAGAAGTCCGTAATGCCAGAAAAGTTTGAAGGAAAGAGAAAGATGACCAGTAGCAAGGTGAAAGGATTTTGTTAGAGCAGTAATGGGTGTATTGGAAGATCTGAACAACCAGGGTAGGGACAGATCATCTTGGAGAAGGTCCATCTGTGCCATCACTAAGATTTCACACTGACTTGATGATACATAATCAGTGATCTAATTGGTTCCCAATCAAGATTGCTAAGGGTTGGAGCTTCTTTTCATTTCTAGGTTTCAATTAGCCATGGAAGAGAGATGTTCCCACTCCCCCTGAGAAAGAGACAAAGGCAAAAAATGCTCCTCTCAGTTAAAAGTCCATCTAATCAGCTCTTCGCATTTGATTTTCCCAGTTTGTCCAGTAGCTGGACTGACAAATCAACTTGTTTTTCACAAACGTCTTCAGCTTCTGAAGCCTTAGAAATTGAATTTTCTTTTCTACACAGGGTAAACTGCATGTGGAAATGCAATTTATTTTCTGTGCTGTTGATGATAATTTTCCCATGTGTATACATCCAGCTGCCAAGATCTACTCTGCTGATAGGACTAATGCAGACAATTTAATAGGCAGGATTGTCTCCTTTAAAGCAGTGCATGGTTCAAGGCCAGGATATCTACAGGGACACCCAATAAGGCCAAGTACTGTAGGACAGGTTACTTCCATGTCCCTTTGCTCAGGGTTGGCCATCTGCAGCAGCCATGAAGATGTGCCTTTTCTTCAGTGCCCCCCTCTCTTCTGACATTCAGAAAACCTGGAAAGGCCTAGCTCTTCAAACAGATTTATGGGGTGGGGGAGAATTATACTTTTGTCCCCCTGGCATTAGAAATTGTTTTGAACGGTGGTAGGGTTGACTGTGTTTTACTCCAAGGATCTTATCAGTGTGATTTTTTAAAATAGATTTGGTTGTGGTGTCCTTTGTATTTTGGTTGTAGCCCATGTTACAAAGGGGGAGTTGCTCATCTCTTTGAATTGGTTGTGACTGGAGCAGCCTATAAGCCATGTAAAATAAATATTCAGCTAAGCAGGCAGATGGTTTCTTCATCATTTGACTAATAATTTCATGTGTATTAAAGTGCTTCTTTAAGTACTGTTGTCCAGTTCCTTTCGGGACTTGTAAAAGATATGCAGCTGAAGAAAACAACAACAACAAAAACAGTTCAACAATACCAGAAATAAAAAGATGAATCCAAAAAAATAAAGGCAGTGATAAATTCTCTTGATAAGTAATAACTAAGGTTTGTTGTCGAAGATTGGTTTGCTTTCCCAAGAAAACATTACAAAATTATCTTTCTTAGAAAAATGTTTTTTGCTGCAATCTGAGAAAAACAAGAAGTTCATGATCTGATTGTGATGATGTCCTGTAGATCTAGGTGAGAAATGAACAGAAATATAAAACAATTTCACACGTGCAGCCATCTCAACAGCCTGTGGACAATATTTTCTATCTGTTTAATACTGTATTTGTGCACATGCGTGCCCACACACACACACCTCTCTCTCAGAAATTAAATTTTTTATTGTATATGTTCCTCTTCCATAAACATAGCATAAAATTGGCTGCAGCAGCACCTTGTCATTTCTGATAAACCAGCAAAACTCTTGGATACACACACCTTCCAGAAGCCATTCCATGGGTATCTTTTATTGGTAAATATAGAGATAAGCTTCGCCTATCCAGTGCTTTGAACCTCCTCTGAAGAAGCCATTTAAATTAATTTGCTACATTTCTGTGCCTCAGAAGAATCCTGGAGGTAAAGAACTAGAAAGAAAAAGATGCTATTTGATCATATTTATTTAGTTAATCAATTTATATGGCAGCCCAATTCACAAATTGTGATTCTGGGTGGCTTACATAGAATTAAAAAAAAAACCCAACCAGATAAAACAACAGAAAATATGAGTCAATGGAGGCCATACCACAATCATAATCTCAGCCATTGAAAGTGTATCCAGTACCTTGGCCCAGTGCCCAGGAGTACAGCCAGGTTTTTCAATGCAATTGGTGTACAAGATGGCTCCTCAAGCAGGAGCCAAGAGTGCAAGAAGACCCCCAAAGGAAAGGGGCCCAGATCTGGAGGTTCCTAAATCCCATAGCAACTTGGTCTTGCTAAGATTTTGCTGAGTGGCATGCACTTGCTGAGTGTGTGTCAAAACGTATATCTTTCATTTAATGGGAAGCAGGCAACAGTATGTTGGCATGCAAGGTAGTCTCTTAGACCTTAGAGACCTTAGCTTGCATCAAATAGCATGTACCGTATTTTTCCATCTATAAGACAATACTTTTTTCCACAATCGTTACACTAAAAATTGAAGGGCGTCTTATGCAAGGAAGTAAGCCGAGGAGAGAACCGCGCGGTTGTGAAACTGCCCATACTTTGTCTCTGCAAACAGGCTTCCTCCAATCATGAGCCTTATGTAACTGACATCAGCTGATGCTGAACAAACCAATTGGAGGAAGTCTGTTTGCAGAGACAAGCTATCAGCAATTTCACTTGTGATTGAATGTAATCAGTTATGCAAAAGAGCATGGAAATAGAGCTGCAGAGAGACAGTTTGGACCACTGAGTGTATCATGTAAATATTACCTAATTACTAAATAAAAATGTGTTCTGCTTTATCTTTAAACTATTGATTTCTTAATTTTGGGTTGGAAAAGTGGGGGGCGTCTTATACATGGGGGCGTCTTATTAACGGAAAAATACGGTATATACTTGGTGTAAAACGGCTTTGGTTACATTTGTGGCAAACTCTCAAAATGGGCCAAACAGACTGGTATTCTCTACACTTAGCTGAAATGTTGCATTTGGCATGAATACAATTGGTAAGGTATTGTACATCTTGCCTATATTACTAAACAACATTCTGTGAAAATCTAGATTTACCAAAGCCATGTAGAGTGGTAGAGGTCAGTAACTATGGGCTCATCTAGTGACAACAAATGTTAGATTGTGACTTGGAATGTAAGAGGAATAAATGATAAAGAGCATGGATTAACTAATTATATTAAAGAAAGAAAAATAGGTATGTTATGTGTCTGTGAGACTAAGGGCTTATCTGCACTGCCCAGTTACCCTGTTACGAGGCGCTCCTGGTGTCCTTTAATATTAATCCCAGCAGTCCACTGGCTACTTCACAAAGGCAAGAGTGGCCCTCTCAGCTGAATAAATGGTTACTATCTGTGTCTTCCAGAACTACCTTTACCAGGAATGCTGTAATAGTACAATGGTTATAACACTATTAACAAATAAAAGGTTGCTGGTTTGGAACCTGATAGAAACTTTTTTTTATTACTATTTTTATTTCCCTGAGTTACTTATATTTCCCTGTGATTTTTTTTTTAAATGTGGCATAGCTGCAACATTTTGTCATTTTTCCAGTCACTTGGGGTAGAAGGATTTAAACCCCCAGGTCTAAAGGGGCGCTTTCTACTTCATGACTGGAAAAATGGTGAAATGGTGCTATTACAGCATTCATGCTAAAAGTAGCTCTAAAAGATATTAGAGACCAACAGAGTAGTAAGATAAAATTTATTTTAAATCTGGTTGTTGGGCCTGTATGGGCATTTTGATGCTTTAACTTTGTATTTATAAATTCTACCTATCCTATCCATCCATCTCTATGTCTATCATCATATATGTCCAGTAAGACCCACCCACAAAAAGGAAAGGGATTGGAAAGGAAAAATGGGAGATAGCACAGCAGCAAGAAAATTGTCCAGTGGGAGGATGTGATAGTCTGTTATAACTGAATACCAGCAGATTGCCAAAGTGTCTCATTCTGGACAGGATTTTTTTAAACCAGACTAGAATCAAGCCAGCGTGAGCACAGGGCAAGAATAGCTTAAGGATGTAGCTATGCCCTAAGAGAAAGGGATGTTAACATATCTGAATGAAGATGGTCTAATATTCTGGAGTTAATGAATGCATGCAGGGAAGGTTTAATTACCAATTAAAGAGCTAAAATCTATGTCAGAAAGCATGAATTGCTGTCAGCTAGGAAGTTATAGACACTTACGAAAGTAAGATTCTATAGGTTGACAATAGCTGTTATGTTAAACTCTAGTGAATGGTGATAATGCCAGAGATGGGTTTTAGGAAAATTGTGCAATGTTCTGAATGAATATGATGCAAGAGAAAAATTATTTTGTTAGGTAGCATCAATGGATGGGTGTGAACAAGGTGAGAACACAAAAAAGTGAACAAGCCATTCAGAGACCCAAGAACAAATGAGAATGGTTGACTGGTGAGTGTCTGCTTAGAAAAATTTGTTGCAAATATGTAGTTTAAATATAAGAAATTTATATTTATTTATATAAATTTATATTTATAATTTATTCATATGTACACATAGCAACAGAATAAATATGCATTTAAAAGAACGGTTGATTTGTTTATGATGAAAGGGTAAGAGAATTAGTGAAGAATATAGGGATGAAGAGGGGTTCTGTATATGAAATAACCACCATTTCTTGGATAGTGTGAAGAATGGATTTGGGGGGAAAAGAGAACTGAACAGGGAAAAACCTAAAACAAAATATGACTGAAACTAGAATGACCACAGGAAGAGAATTAGTCCTCCATGAAAAAATATGAATGGAAAGAGTAGGTAAGGAGAAAGGATCTGGAAACTGGAACAGAATGGAAAGACTGATGCTGAAGGGCCAGGTTAGGGACAAATGGTCATAGAGAAAATGTATCTATGTGGCTGGTAAGAGTAAACACTGACTTGATGGCACATAAGTTATCAATCACTGAGTGCCACAGACCTATGTGACATAATGCTAATAGGCACTAAAAAATAATACTTGATAGAATTATAAAGTGAAAAAGAAAATATATAGTTGCAAAAAATGCAGCCAAAGAGAGCAAGGAGCATTAAAGAATAAATGAAGCAGAGGAAAAGCAAGCTGATTCTGATGGAACTAAAAAGATTATTTTAGAAGTGGGTGAAAATGGCCAAACACAGAGCCTCAGACAGAGTGAAACGATCTGAAGTGAAGCTTTGGTAGGAAACTAAATCAGATTAGTTACATTTTGTTTTGTTATCTCAAGGCTTCAGTTCTGGGAGCTCACTGTTTCTTATTCTGCACACTGCATAATGTTGCTTACCCCAGTGAGAAAAAGTGTGATAAGTATGTACATAGCAGGTAATTTATGGTAGGCTTTGATCCTTCAACTGGAGGCCTAAACAGCTATCAAGGTGAACTGGGTGCTGCAAAATGTGTCTATTGGAAAAAAAGGATAGACTACAACAAGGACTGGAAAGGGACCACAGCGGGAAGAGTCTATCATATTCAGCCAAATGCAGCTTAAATTTCAAAACCTGAGAGGTAACCCATGTGGGTATTGCCATGTCATTCTCAGTATCTCTCCAGAACACAGGAACTGAGCAGGACAGAATTCAAATCTGGCCTCCATCCACAGGACTGTTGTTTTCAGTAACTGTGCTATGCATGGGAAGGACCAGAGAATTGCATGGAAGTACTGAAACCCAAATAATTAGTGCTATCTTAAATATGTCCTCTGATTTGAAAATAAAACTAATATAGAAAACAATTTACATGTAAAGTTACTGAACTCTGAATCACACAGTAAAAACATACAAATATAACTGGAAAAAATCACATCAATGTACCTATCTTATGTAATTTTAAAATGACTTCAAACTATTAACAAATAATTGCTTGAACTGTAATTCCTAGGCACTAAATGACATGACATTCATGTGTTTCAGCACATACTTTATCATATACACATGAATAAATCAGCCATTTAATTGAATTAGTCAATATGAGATACCCTTAACATCACTATAGTAGTATCTATATTGAGACATATGAAGCAATACAGAATAGATCTAGTAAAGATTTAAGCAACAGAAGATTTACAGAAAACTAACAAGTGTCAGTATTGCATTATAATATTCTGTTTTATCCTGCACATTTTTTAAAAATCTTTCAATCGCGTCCGATTCTCGGAGACTGCCTGGACAAGTCCCTGCAGTTTTCCTGGCGAGGTTTTTCAGAAGTGGTTTGCCCTTGTCTCCTTCCTAGGGCTCAGAGAAAGTGACTGGCCCAAGGTCACCCAGCTGGCTTTGTGCTTAGGTGGGACTAGAACTCAGAGTTTCCTGGTTTCTAGCCTGATGCCGTAATCACCACACCAAACTGGCTCTCATCCTGCACATACCAATATTGTAAAAATAAATGCTGCAGCTGTAGGTCATGTTAGGTATTGATATGCATTTGGATTTAGCTGGACCTCATATTCCCTTCAGAAACAGAATGCCATGGGCTGAATCAAACAAGGCCAAATCACCCAGAAACAAACCACACAAAGAGGCATTATAAATGATTCAACTCAGAAGCGTGCTGTAGAGAGGCAGATGCCATTTTGCAAAAACCTCCAGAATTCTAAAAACTCTGATTCCACATCCCCAGAACTTTTAAAGATTAGCAGGAAATTTAAAACCTTTAGATGCTACTAAAAATTCCAGCTGAATCACTCCACTGGTCAGATTATGAAAGTAAAGGGATTCTGAGAAGATCAACCAATAAGAGAGGACAGATCTTGACTTCCAGATGCGCAGCCATGTATCTCCCTATCTACACATTCACTAGCATATATTCTGTTATAACAACATGTCATACAAAAGTGGAAACATATCTTGTAAACGCAACCAAAAACAGCCGAAAAGCCTACTTGATAAATTTGCTTTCACCTCTACTATTTCCATGCTGCTCACCACAGCTTTGCCTTTGAAGGACAATCATGGCGCACTCAGTTTATACACAGAAAGCTACCTAGTTTTATAAAAATAAATTCAATCTGGTAGAAAAAAATAGCAATATTAAACAACAGATTTTGATTCTTTGCTAGGTTTTTCAAATGAGTCTGACACAGGGGGGCTTTTGATTTCCAGCATTTTCTCTGTGGTTTCTCCATACACAGCTGTAGCTTGTTCCTTCTGCTTCTTCTTTGCATGCACCCATGGGATAGCACATAAGATAGCTCCTCCAATAATAGGTGGAACTCCCGCTAGATAGAATGCCACATTGTAAGTGCCTAGGTGATCCCGTAACACTCCTGGAAAAAGAAAAGAAATAATGCTAAATTAACACTCAAACAAGCTAGATAACTAGATTTTTCAGCAGGTTTATAACATTTGGAAGTACTCCTGAGTTCATTATACCTACAATAGTCATCCAACGTAAGTCTTAAATAATAGAACCTTGAAGGTTAATAAAGCCTGTCCTTTCTCCAAAAGAAGACTCACTGAGGGGAAAAACTGATATGGAGTCAGATACAACTTGTGCTCAGTGAATTGATGCTGGAAGAAGGAGGCAGAGCAGTGATTTTCTCCAATCTTCTTCCCCTTGTAGTGTCCAAGTAAACCCTTTTATACTGCACCAAAGGAGGAATAAGAATAAATAAGGAGATGTTCTGCTTTCCTCCAGCAAGAAGCTTCGCTGGATCCCAGTTCCCCCTAGAATCCTACAACCTTGGAGTTGGACTAGACCATTTAGGGAAAGAAGAGATATTTCCATTCACAGTGGGGAAAGTCAAGATCCAAAGGTGTAAAACTATCAGGATGAGGTGAACATTCATATTCTCTTAGGGGTGGAATGGTGAGAGAGAAACATTCCAGAGTATATATTTGGAGTTCAGAGACTCGACAAATGTTCGCATTAATTCTGTTATTTTAGAGTTTAGTTTTCAAAGACCATTGAGAGCCCAAAATGGTTTCCTAAGAATTGTGCCATTCTCAGCACTCAATCTGGCATGCCCCCCCTCCCCCAATGTGTCTCAGGAGCTGCAGAAACACCTATCTTTAATACTATTTAGTACTGGCAAATATTGAAACCATGTGACATCAGTTAAATATCCTATTCTATTAACTTTTAGGCATGATATATGGAATTACAAAATGCATAAATTGAAAGAGATCTTGTAAGTCAGCCCACTGCTCAGTATAGCAATCCATTAAACCATCTCTGATAGGCTCCCATCCAGCAAGACAATTTCTCTGCTTAACAGCTCTTGCCATTAAGAAAGTCCTCATAAAAAGGGGTAGCTATTGATTTAGAATGCCATTAGTAACCAGGATTCACATTTTAGAAACTATTTTCTCTCTCTAAATGATAATAGATGTATTAGATGAAGTATTAAAAAAACCAACATGCAATTTTAACAGGATATTCTATGCTTTTAAAATTCATTGTGCCCACCTCAGAGATTCTAAAACTGAAAAAGCTATAAAGTAAAATAACTTTGATTCAGTATAGGCAGTCCTCATTTAACAATGGTAATTGGGATTGGAATTTATGTCACTAAGCAATGCGGCCATAAAGCATGACATGACTGCACCGCTTAGCAATGGCAGTTCTGGCAGTCCCCAGTTGCCATTGATAAGCAAATCACCATGGGTTGTTAAGTGAGGATCTTATGTGACCACGACTTACGACTTCCTAATGGCTTTCCCATTGACTTTGCTCGTGGGAAGCCTACTGGGAAGATGCAAATTGTGATCATGTGATCATAGGACGCTGCAATGGTTGGAAATCTGGGCCAGTTGCCGAGCACTCGGATGGTGATCACATGACTGTGGGAGCACTGCGACAGCCAGAACTTTGAGGTCCGGTTATAAGTACCACTCATTCAGCACCATCTTACGTTCAGTCATTGAACGAGTAGTCATTAACTGAGGACCACCTGTGTATGCAAACTATAAAAAGAGTTGAATTTCAAATAGAAAAGACTTATATCTATCTGAGAAACAGAACAACACCATTGTGTGCCTGATAGTGTAAGAGTTCACATTATTCCAGAATATAGTGAATTACTATGAAGTCTATTCATAATAGATTTTTCATACCCCCAAACCCTGAATAATTTCAGGCTCTGTACAACATAAAATATAATGCCAGACAAGCATAAACAACAACAACAACAACAACTACTACTACTACTACTACTACTACTATTATTATTATTATTATTATTTTAAATGTATTATGGCCACCTACTCCAAAAGGCTCTGAATAGCTTATAACATATTAAAATATACAGTTAACAGTTAAAAACATAACAGCAGAATTATTACTTGGTATGCTTTCTACACAATTAATTAAAAATTTCTGCCTACCTGCAATGGGTGGACCAGCTGTCATTGGTATAGACATCAAGCCCAGGAGGAATCCAATTGCTTCAGAAACACGGTGTGCGCCAACTAACTCAAAAGCAATAGGTGCCATGATGCTAATGAAGCACCCATCAAAAAGGCCCATGATAAGGCAGACAGCAATAAGGCCTCCAAAGGAATTGCATAATGGGATCATCATAGACATCAGGCCAATTGCGAAAAAGGATATCACCTATACAAGAGAAAAGGAAAAGGTGAAAAACAGGGAAAGTATTCCTGTTATTATATCCATTACAAATGATGATTTTTTTCCCCAAAATTAATAAGCAAGCTTTTATCCCATGCTCGTAGCACTACCTAGGCCAAGCTTGCACATTCTAAAATAAATAAATAATAACAGCTAAGCAGGATCTGACCTGGCTAGTACTTCAATGGGAGAGTATTAGGAAATCCCAAAGTTGTACACTAGACTAGGAAGTAAGAAAAATATCCAGAAAGAAAGTAATAGCAAACTACTTTTATACTGTTACCAAGAAAACTAAATGGATGTGTTCGTATAGTCACCAGAAGTCTATTTGACTTAAGAGAGTGTTATCTTTTTAGCTAATTGTGTCCCTCTGCTGATAGAAAGGCCTTCCATCCATGGATTAAGATATCTGTGAACAAAGTAGATGATTTTCACATTCTTTTTTCACACTCTTTTTTCCTCTGGAAACCCCTCCAACAACTATCAAAGTCTTCAGGGTGTCTTCGGAAGATTGCATGTGGGTTGCCAGAGAAAGAGAAATCAATTAACATTTACTTTCTCTCCATGGAAGCCTGTGTTGGAGGAAAGGGCTTCCCATGAGGTGAGGGACATAATTAAAAACATCCTTCTGTTAATTGTTTATTACAAGGTATCCAAATTATTTTGTTATATGCAGCACTACTATTACACAGACATGGCATAATTCTATGTTTTTAACATATACAGGGAATGACTGTGAGAATTCATCCAGATGTCTGGCCTGCAACGTCATCCAAATGCAGGTGACCTACAACACTCTCTTTTGTTTCCACTAGGTCTGCTGGGTGAGAACTATGGAAGGTAAAGTTCTGCCCAGCTGGAAGGTTATCAGGGCAGACTGTTCTCATCTCAAGGAAATGGTGGAAATGCCAAAGCATTATCTACAGGAAGCTTTGTAATAGATGAGGCCCTAAAATTGGAAAATCTATCAATTTTGATAAGGGTGTGCAATTTCCTTTGAATAAATTACATTCCCTCTAAAAAGACAAGGATGCAGTTTGGAAATGCTCTTAGGCTCAGCAGTTTTATCAGAGGTACAAATGGCAATGTATACATGGCCAGGAAAACTTTTTCCATTCTCAGCTGTTTTTTGGTAACTGGACTCTCCCTAGAAAAAACAGACTTTGCTTTGGTGATTTATGCTGACTTATGCTCTTGTTCCCTCTAAGACTGGATTACTGCAATATGTTCTATGTGATGCTGCCTGAAAAGACATTTTAGAGTGTTTAGGTACAGAATGCAAAAGGTTGCTTGTGGGAGCTTGGCAAATGGAACATGTTACACTTATTTTGTAGAAAATGCATTGGCTGATGGTTACCTCCAGGCCTAATTTAAAATATTGCTTTTAATCTTCACAGACCTAAATAAGCAATATGAAGATCTGCCTAATCCATTCAGGCATGCTTCTCTGTTCAGATCAAACTCAGACTCAGACCATCATTAAGACATGCTGTGCTGAGTCAAAGTACTAGCAACAACCCTACATTTGTGGCTTGATTATTAGTTGTAAAACAACATGGAGAGGGCTTCTTAAAATTTCAAACCATTATTACTTACAAGGTCTTAATTCTTTAAATATTTTAAGAATGTTCATTTTCTCTTGTTTTATATAAATTTCTTGGCAGTTTCCATTTAAATCTAAGCAAGTGTGACCTCCTTTAGTTTTTTCAAGATTAGTCACGGTTAGCTAAGTGCTGCCACCTGGTGCATGGGAAGTAATTTCTGCTGAACTCATCCAAACCTAACATTCTGCGCAAACAATGTATCAGCCCAAGTCCAATATTCTGTCCATTGTCCCATATTGTTTCTTGTAAGCTTCATATCTTTCCGATGAAGTAAGCATGCCTGTATCTGATTTTATTTTTAAAAAACACTTTATATAACATTACATATAAAATGTGTGTTGTGCTGGATTAAGATATTGGGTTTCAAGATTTCTGTTAGGCAGTCAGTCACTGCTGATCTAATCTTCTTCTACTAAGACAATGTTATATAGCATTGAAACTCGAAATTAAAATCCAGTTAACTTCTCTTTCTGTTAGGGAAACTCCAGTGAATCAACCGTGTCTTCCTAATTATAGATATGAGGAAATGTTTACTCAACCTTGATAAATGAAATAAAAAGGATCTAACTAAATGCCCTTTCTTGCAAGTGATTTTGCTGGGACATAAATATAAAAGTAAGTCTTTACATTTCTACTAAATGTTTTATGGGAAACAGACTTCAAGAGAAACCATTGCTGCATTTCATGGCTCCATCACAGTTTTTTGCAAAGGCAGACCTCAACATGATCAGAACTATAATGAATCTTAGCTGATCCTGGACTGCAGAAGTCCAAACCACATGTTTGACATTTCCCCACTTCCTGTGTTCACATTAACATGGAGGGCATTCATTGATTTCTCAGCATTGTTTTAAACAAAACCAGTGTAGTCTGTACTGTATTATGTAAATAGCTACATGATAAGTTTAAAGGTCTCTCTGCAGTCTGAAATCTCCAAGAGTCTTTCCCCCCTCTTTTGTTCTCTTGCTCTTTCCAGAAGTGGGATAGTGAAGATGCTAACATAGACTGAATGAAAGCTTAGACACTGAGACAAATATTTTCAGTAATTTTCTAGAATATGCAGGAAAGGTACTTTCCTTTGTTCTGTGGAGAGTATAAGTGCATTTCTCATTGTTCTGGCAACCCTGAATGCCTTCCATGCAAAGCAGCTAATTGGGAAACTTCTATCCCATTTATTTCTTATCCCAGTTTGGTAAGCAGGATGGTTGAGAGGGTTCTTGCCATGATGATAAATCTATTTGGACTCATGCCAAGAACAGATCTAATCCAGAACATGATAAGAAAGAAAGGGCAGAAATCTGATGTCACAAATGTTCGGAGTCTGCCCTTCCCTTGAATAAGAACTTATCATTTGCAATTCATTAACTAATCTTAAATGTCACAGTACATGTGAAACTATAGAAGACAATTATACTTATGGAATATATTTACTATTTGAGAGATACTATACTATACTATACTATACTATACTATACTATACTATACTATACTATACTATACTATACTACACTACACTACACTACACTATACTACACTACACTACACTACACATGTGTATAGTTATTTCAATGTTCATTCTGAACAACTTTCTTTAAGAAGTGCTGCTATTGCAGTTAAGTTAGTTTTAAAAAACCAATACTTTGTCTCTAGAAAAGAGAACGTTTTGTCAAGGTTTGTGTCATCTGAATTAATTGGGGTATGTTGGCTGGTGTCTGCAGCATCACTGGTGCCAAGTGCCAAGTGTTTACCTGACACTGCTATTTTGTAACATTTTAAGAAATTCCTTATAAAGATAAGCAGGGAGCAGCTATATAAAGAAACACAAGTAATCACTTGGTCCTTAAAACAGAAAATATGAATGCACACAAAGAAATATTCCTATTCCAAACTTTAGGTCTCACTGTCACTTAAAGAAAAAAAATATTCTTTTACTCCTCTAGTACAGTAATTGAATACATCAAGATTGATGTTGGATTGAAAATATGTGGCATTTGACAACACCTCCTGCCAATTTTCAAGATTCAGTACTGCAAATCTATAGATTTAAATACTTAAATCATGCTGTTGGTATGACATGCTATTTTCAGAAGCACTGCGTCATGGGTACTATGGAT
Source organism: Liasis olivaceus (assembly GCA_030867105.1). NCBI lineage: Eukaryota > Metazoa > Chordata > Lepidosauria > Squamata > Pythonidae > Liasis > Liasis olivaceus. The sequence goes on along the minus strand of CM061349.1, from coordinate 233,284,522 downwards.
GAGAACTATGCATGCACAAGAGTATCTCAGATCTACTGGACTGAGACCTCCATGCCGCTAAATTCTTATCAGCATTTCAGTAGTCTTTAGATGCCAGAGATAACTCTGCAAAAGTTATGTACTTCTCAGAATATGACGGACAGCAAATATAGACAAAATCCACCAAAGGGTCATATTATTAGCCTGAAGCTTCTAAAAATATATTATTAATAATCATGTCAAGTTGTGGTAAAATAGCAGTACCTGTAGATAAACCTTTTTTGCACCAGGAATGTAATCTGCAATTTTGCCAAAGACCAGCCGACCAATTCCTGAAGTAATGCCAAGGCAAAGCAGAAGTGTCACATCTGGAATATTTTCATCAATACGTTCTTCCACGTGTTTTAGCTATTTGCAAGTAGGAAAAACAGGATTTTAATATAACAAATCCTGTATTGCATATAATCACACACAAACACAATTCTTTAGTTTAAAATTAGCCATATTTTAACTTTTTACTACATTCATACACCTTATTTAAATAAACATATCTCAGCTTTATAAATTTGAGTCTTTTGTTTATAAATCTTCCTCCTTTGTTCCTCCATTTGTGATGCACCCAATGCAATACAGAAACAGTTTCAAATTACGGCTTAGCATTGTACCAAAGCTGCAGTCATAATATCCTGGTTTATACAAAATAGGGAGTTACAACAAATTAGAGAGTTCTTGATTTAATAATAGCCCACACAAAGGGACAAATAAATGGGCAGCACTCATTGATAAAGTGCTTATTTATAACTCAGCTTATTAAACCAAGATAAGATCATCAGAATGTAGCTAAGGTGCTCTCATTTATAAAAATCACAGAACCAAGTCATAACAGATACACACTCATACTTAGTGTAGTTCATAAAAAAGGATCTTGAAGAAAGTACCCCTTGGTTTGCTGACCTAAATAAAGGCTTAGAAAAATGTTTCCATCTACTCAGCTGAATATTACATTTATGCAAATGTAAGTAAGCCTTATTGAATTCATTTTCCCTATTGTAATTACAAAGTTGGTTGGCTCCATATTATAATTACCAGAGTTGGTAACTTAGGAAAATATAAGAACTGGAAAATCCACTGATTTCTTGAAAGGGTTAAAAACAAATCTTGTAACTACACTTTGCCAACTTTATAATCAAAAGTTCAAGTAATGAGAAAAGCAGCTACGGATTGCTACCATGTTTGCAGAATGTCTTCCATGAACCAGCATCTAAGCAATGATAATTCTGACAGCATCATTTGTAAGCTGGAAAAATGCAAGTAATTCAGTGAAGATTCCACTCTGTATTATTCTGCCTACTGATGGTGCTAATCATCTTTTTGCTGGGCAAAGGTGTGAAAGGAAAGCTGAATGCAAGGTTCTTATATAGCACCCACTAATTCATGAGAGCCAAATTGTTTTTCTTCAATAAAGGCAGGAATATTTTCAAAAAAGTAAACAAGGACAAGATTAAAACACTATGCTTAGGTACAAATACTTTATAAAAGAAAAGTATTTAAACATTAAATTTAGAGTATCTAAAATAAAGGATCAAGAAGATGTGAAATTATTCTTATATATAGTATGTGTTTAAGAATTACTTAAATTGAAGGGAAAAAGATTAAAAATAGGAAAGAATAATACTGCGTGTATCATAATATCTTATTGGACACTTCAGGCAAGAAAGAAGGTATTAAAAAAACAAAATAACCAGAATTCCCATTCATCTCACAAACCCACTTAACTGAAACTTTTAATAGATTAATCAATGAGCCCCACTGATAAAAATTAATTTTTAAACATTCTTTTTTTTTTATACTGCTATTCTGAAGAAAAAAAAAACCTTCACTGTAAAAGCTCAAACTTTTGAATTATATCAGCTTTATAAAACACAGTAATGTGGTTGAAAAGTAAAACTGTTAATATGTAAATATGCAAAGAACAACTCTTTGTATAGATAGGATTTATACTTTTTCAAAACCAACATAAATTCATTTAAATCCCTTCTTACTACAAGAGAAATTAAACAAAATACTGTAATGTTCTTAATATTTAAACTGACTTGAGGAGAAAACTATTAGCACCAAAGAATAGTATTTTCTTTCTCTTTTTTTCTTTCATAAGTGAACCATCTGGTGCAAGTCACAGGACACCTAGGCCTTTCCCACTGCTTAGCTGAGGAGCTCTTTACCCATCCTTAACTCTGCAAAAAAATTAATTGGCATGAAATTAGCTGCCCCACTGCTGATATTTCTCCTGCCTCGGTTATCTCTTTTTCAAATCAGCTATCTGAGTAAATAAATTCTAAAGAGCTATTTAGAACTGGTTGGATTAGTAAGATCACTCTGCTCCAAAAATGCATGTTTATATGTCAAAAGAAAGCAGCACAAAAGACCTGTGTTGGGAGGAAAGTCAGTCAGTCAGTCAGTCAGTCAGTCTGTCTGTCTACAGTATCTGTTCATCTATTTATCTGGTGTACCGAAAGTGGGCTCCATAGACAAAGTCAAGCCCCATAGACAATTAATTATATAAGTTATATTAAATGTTCAAATTAGTTACCATTTTCTTCTAAACCCTTCCTTACTTGTCTGACTCATGACCTTTAAAGATCCTAAGTCCAGTAGCATTTTCTCTGGAAAAAAAATTGATAAAACATATTGTGATTGGTTTATAGAGTTTGACTTTTGGTTCTCTCTCTCTCTCTCTCTCTCTCTCTCTCTCTCTCTCTCTCTGTTATTCTGACCCTCTCAAAACTATTTACAGAAACTTAAATAGCAGGGGTCAGGGAAAAGATTGGTCATGCTGTGTTAATTATCCAACCTGCCTCAAATGTTTTTGCAGGTATATCTTTGAAGTGTGATGCTCATAACTCACAAAAGATAGATTAAAAATTGATGGACATACGTTCTATATACAAACACAAATAAAAACCACATTCTCTTATTTATATATAAAGCAGATTAAGCTCAAACATCCCCTTCCCCCAAAAAGGTCTGATAAAATTATACTATCTTATGGGACATGGCTGGCAACATATATGAACTTCAACGAAAGGCTTTCAACCATCTCAAATGCAGCTTTAGGTACCTCTCAGAATGCAAACTATCTTTTAAAGAAGAGTTAAATGAGTTTTGTGAAGTAAGAAAAGGAGTGCCCTGTCTCACATTTCCTCTTTATCTGACTGTCTCTATGCTAACTTCTGGCATGCCTGGCCTCAACAATAAAACCTGAATGGTCTTTTATCACTTCATTCATTCACCAGAGTTGTGGGTATCCTGATTCTATAATCAATTACATTAAGCTCCTGCTCTGGAAAAAGTTTTGGAGTTGCAATTCTGTACATTATTCTTTATTTTAAGAAACAGTTACACACCACCAGCAAGGTTTTTTGTTAACTCTTATCAAGTGTTTACCCAGCGAAAAGTATTTTTTGATATAAGAGTGAATCTAATGCTCCTCTTCTGCAGACTTGGGAGAAGGAACCATGTTTTGTTTGGAGCTCAGAGGAAAACAGCTCTATTCAAAATCAGACAAGCTGGATACTTTCCATCCCAGTAAAACTCAAAAGGTAACTATTTTTGTTGTTGTTTCAGCCTTGAAGTAAGACAGTCTGAACAAGCATGTTTTGTTTTGAGCTTCAAATGTCTGAAATAACCTGCTTGAAGGCAGAATACTCAAAATGCCACTTTTTGAAATGGCCAGATTTTGTTCCAAAACCATGGAACACACAAGTCAGCTTTGAGCTTGGAACAACTTAAGCTTAAAACACTTTGCACGACCCTATGGAAGAATAAAGGTCCCATTATTCACAAGAGACACAGGTTTCTACCAAAGGTTTCTTTTTTTCCTTTCTCAAAAAAAGAATTTGTCTTTAATTGGTTCTTCCCTTCTATCATCACCGACAGATTATGCAGAAGTTATAATTCTGTTCGCTTTCCTTTTTTAAAGTACATGCATTGTTAAATATATACTTTAATGCCACAATTAAAAAAAACAATACTGGTGCTGACAAGTGGTAAATACATGAAACAAGAGGTTTCATTTAAATGGTTCTTCTTGATAGATAAGACGCTGAGTAATGTGATTACATAATAGACCCAGGTATGTCTCATTCTTGGGAGAAAATAGAAGAGCTTGAATGAAATATATACAAGGAAATCACCTTACAGAGAACCAACACAAAATAATGCCTTTTCCCATATATTTCCGTCTAAGCTCTTCATGGGAGGCCGTGCTCCAAGTCTACATCCAGGCTGAGAAGTACTGGATGGCTATTTTGGAGCAGGCTTTTTCAGTACTAGATCCACAATTATGAAATATTTTCCCAAAAAGTTCTGCCTAGTGCTTTCTTTGTTGCTTTCTCAGCACTGGACATGGTCCTTTTGATCCTCTCATACCTTTTAACTTCATTGCATTTCCACAACTATTTGGAATACTATTTTGTGCAGTTTTATTTTCAATCTTTACTATTTTTATCTGCTCTTTTGATAGTTTATGATTTTGTAAATTTTATTTCTTTTAAATTTCTTTTAAATACAAACTCTTGATGGCTTTTATTTGCAATTATTTAAAACAATTCTGTGTAAATAAACTGCCCGCTTTCATTCATTATTATTGTTCCTGCTTTTAAATGCAGAACACAGTATTGAAACAGATTCAACAAGACCATACCCCAACTCATGGCATATAATTTTGGAGTATTCCTAGTATTAGAAAACATGACTGAATGTTAATCATCTGCAAATCAAGGAGCTCTATTTATAAATGCTAAGTTTAGTAAAATAATGTTGCATGTATGTTATACTTGGCTTTTTATTCCTCAAACACTGCTTCCATCCAAGCTGCATGAAACCAGTGTTGGAAATGGTTTGAGGAAGTGACATGAAATCTGCTTCTGAGTTTTGCTGGAAAAGGGCTCAGGCAATTCCCTGCATAGTTTGTATGCATCCATACAAAGGTTCACCAAGCAAGTTCCAACTTCTCTCAATAGATAATCAGTAATTGCATTATAAATATAGAAATTAGATTCAGTGGAGTAACTTCCACCGCATAAAATGGAGGTTACTTCCACATAGGCATGCACAGGATCATAGGGCATTAAATTCTTACTGAGATGTCCCTACAAAGAATTATCTGCATATGAATTATCTTTGATATCATATAATGAGCTAGCACTAGTCAAAGGCTATTTTACAGATCAGCTACTAATTTTATTTAACTCTCATCCCTTATCCTTTTTTTTATTCTTCCAACCTTTCCTTTCTCCAATTTAACATGGAAATTCTTAGAAAGAATCTCTCCTAAGAAAATAAGCACAAGAAAGTAAATGGTCACTAATAATTGTGATATTTGATCACCAGTTTTGCCTCCTGTAGATGTAAAGACCGCACTGTAATAAGGAAACAATTGTTTCCTTCCACTGTCACTGTGCACACATGTGGAGAGAGAGAGAGAGAGAGAGAGAGAAAGGAGTGAATCAGGGTTAGATAAAAGTAAAAAGGGTTAAATAAAGCAAACATAAGTACTGCCAAGCAAAAACTGATAAGTGCAAAGATATAGCAATTTATAGAGCTGTTAAAGGGGGAAAAGCACTAACCTGTGCTGTTAAATTGCAGCAGAAGTTGAAATCTGAAGAAAGATAAATGTAAAGATTAGAAAGCAAGTAAAGCACATAAGGGTCATGGAAGATTGGGGCCTTAGACACATTAATGAAAAAATCAAGGTCACACTTTAATGCATAAATAGCATATTACGTTTACGTAGAAAAATGCAAAGAAAGTTAATGATAAAGAAATACAACACGAAGACAAAGAGAACAGAAAAAGGATAAGAGAAAGATGGTTTGAGGCTTAATTTGGTTGATATTCATAACTGAGAATAATCCTGAAAATAGTACTACTTGGTTTATAGTATAATTGAGATACAGAAAATGTTTTTAAAGCAGTTAGTTGCTGTCAAGACAGATAGGCAAACAAAAATGGCTAAAAAAACCCAGTTAAATAATGTTAACACTGAATTCACTTATGAGTGAATGGCAGTACTTTGTCTGAGTCAACTGATATAAAGACGCACAGGAAAGTCACAACTGACGCAAGTTGCATAGAACAAAACAAGAGAAATTTACAGAGAAGCCATTCAGTCCCAGTATATTTTTTCTTTCAAGTTTGACTTATTGAAATTATCAACAAAGGTATACAGAAAAAAAGTACTGTTAAAGATGAAAACTTTGAAGCTGGCATTGATGGTTGGGGGCATCCCTGTTAATGTTAAAGGAGAAGGGTTCTGCAATTCTCACCTCCACCTGCAGCCCCCGTAATATATTTCCTGCAATTCATAAACTACTCCAAATGCCAAGATGATCTTTTTCAAAGAATTATGAAGTACAGTCACATATCTTGACTTAGTTTTACTCTAAGCCAGAGTTACTTGGTCACAAATGAAACTTTGGCCTGTTAACATACCTCTCTTCTCAACATCCGATTTTGGGACATTTTTCCACAACTACTGTTATTCTTCAGTTACACTGGTGTATGACTCTAACAAAATAATCATTGCCTTTTTAGCAACCACAATAAGGGCCCAGCTGAAGTCAAAACTCTTGAAAACCAGATTCCTAAGCTTCTTAAAGCCTGCAGTCTACACAGCTTTTCTGGGAAACAACTCTTGAGAGAGAACTGGCCAGCTGACCATCCAGATTATCCTTATTTTAGGATGGCTCTGCATTACCTGATGTGACACAGAACCATCCATGAAAACTATAGTTGGACTTTTCTGGGCTTCTAGGGACGCCAGAACAGGGGCTATCTCCATGAGGAGATCAAAGAGCTTCTCTCTCTCTCTCTCTCTCTCTCTCTCTCTCTCTCTCTCTCTCTCTCTCTCTGTTTATGCATGTGTGTGTGTGTGTATAAAAATAATATTGCTGTGCGCATTATTGGGATCCAGTTCATTTGAAACATATATCTCAGGAACAACTGTTCACTTGAGGTACGTGCCAAGTCAAGCTGTTAGATATTTTAACTAGTTTCTATGATAGTCTAGTGATGAATAGCAGAAATTTAGATTCATTATTAAGAAAAAGTTGTCCATTATTATCTGTCAAAGAAGTAACTGAAACTCCAATCTGTAGAGATTAAGATGAGGCCTTCTACCATCTAGAAGCGATTGCCTTGAATTCCCATTTCATATCATCATACCATATCATATCATATCATATCATATCATATCATATCATATCATATCATATCATATCATAATACTATAAACTCTCTCTATACCCTCTAATAAAAACTTTGAAAGCTGCAGCCCACTGTTGAAAATCTGTCCACATATATACATACCTATCACATTATTTCCCTTTGGGGTATGCAATGTTATACGGAGCATAAGTAAGTTGATAATTTAAATGAATTAATGTTGAGATATAAGAAAAAGAAATGCAACTAAATCCCCTTTACACCAATATCATTCATTCATTCATTCATTCATTCATTCATTCATTCATCCATCTATCATATTTGTATAGCTGTCCATCTCACAAAAAAGTGATTCTGGGCAGCATACAACACTCAGTTAAAAAGAAAACCAATAAATACATATAAAACAGTCATTATTAAAACTATAAAAAAGCACATGGAATAAGACAGATGATGTTAAACACAGTAAGAGAGCCATCGCAAAATCTCCCTGGTCCCCTGGGACCTCCATGCCTGATTACCTAGCCAGGTCTTGAGGGACTTACAGAATGTTAAGAGGGATGGAGCTAACCTTACTTCCAGGGGGGAGAAGATTCCACAAGGCAGGTGCCACAGCAGAGAAGGCCTGCCTCCTGGGACCTGCCAAATGAATTCCCTGACAGACGGGACCCGCAGCATGCCTTCTCTGCCAGACCTGATGGGATAGACAGATGTAATTGGGGAGAGGCAGTCCCTCAAATAACCCAGCCACGTGCCATGAAGGGCTTTAAAGGTCAAAAACAGCACCTTGAATTGGACCCAGAAGCAAACTGACAACTGATTGCAGCTCATGGAGCAGAGGTATAATGTGTACATTTCTAGGGGCACACATAACTGCCTGAGCCACTGCATTTTGCACCAGTGTTTCACACCAGCTGAAGCTTCCAGATACTCTTCAAGGGCAGCCCCATGTAGAGCTCATTACAGAAGTCCAAATGAGAGGTAACCAGGGCATGAGTGACTGTGAGCAGAGCCCCCAATCCAGGAATGGGTGCAACTGGCACACAACACAAAGCTGTGCAAAGGCCCTCCTAGCCACGATTGCCACCTGCTCTTTGAGCAAGAGTCATGAATCCAGGAGGACCCCCAGACTGTGTACCTGGTCTGTCTGAGCAGTGCCACCCCATCCAGCACCAAAGATGGTATAGTCCTAGCACTGGAAAGTCCCAAAATCCAAAGCCACTCAGTCTTGCCAGGGTTCAGCTGAAGCCTGTTGTTCCCCATCCAGACCCTCACAGCCTTCAGGCACTATACATTTTCTATCTTCACAACCATCCTTATTTCCACCACATCCTGAGACTGATTTATATCTTGTCTTTTGTTCTTTAAACTTCTCATGTCTCTCTCTCTCTCTCTCTCTCTCGGATCTGATCAATTCTACCCAACAGCTCCTTTTTTGGTCTTTCCCTTCTTCATCATCCATATATTCTTCCCTCATATTGGTTTCGCAATTTAATCCTCATTCATTCGTTCTCTATGACCAAACCACCTTAATGTATTTGTTTCATACTGGTCATTTATTTTTGCATTCAATCCATATTCATTCAGTACCCATTCATTCTTGATCCTATCTCATCGCATTGTACCACAAACACTTAAGTATTTCTCTTCCCACTGCATTATACCAATGTTTATGTTTCTCCTCTGAATGGTCCAATCACTTTTTCTGTACTCTCATGTCTCATTCCCACCCATTCATTCATATCACCTAACAGAACAATTTTTCCCTAATTTTTTGCTAACTGTGTTCATTCAGAATGTTGCACAATTTTCCCCAAACTCATCACTTTTTCTTCCATTACCACCATTCACTGGAATGTAACATGCATCAACCACCAACTTGTTGATTCCCACTTTCACACATACCTACAAGTTATACATCATCAATAATAGTTTCTGACATATAATTTAGCCCTTTCACTCATAATTATACCTTCACTTCCCTGCATGGATTCATCGACTCCATTCTACAATATCAGTCCACCTTCATTCAAGTTGTATTTTTCATGTACCACAGTTATTACCCACCCACCATGGCTTTAGTTATTTTGTACAACTTAAGATGGTGTACATAATGCTTCCTCCTTCTGTTTTTTCCCTATGGGGTAGATTGGGTTAAAAGAAAATGACTGGCCCAAAGTCACCCAGTTAGTTTCTGTGCTGAGGGAGGACTGGAACCCATGGTTTCCTGGTTTCTAGTACACACCTTAACAACAACACAAAACAGATTACAGGGGGATTTCCCTTCATTTTATCCCCACATCCCTATGAGGTAAATTGAGTTTGGAGAGACTGTCACAAAGTCATTCCGTGTCTTTCCATGGCTGAGAGTGGATGAACCTGGGTCTTCACAGTCCTAGTACAACAGTTTTACTACTACACCACACTGATTCTCAGATTTTCTAGTTGGATTTCTGGTTGCTGTTTTGTGAGTTGGCAAAGCCTCCTCTGTGGCAGCCATTGAAAATTCTTACTTTCAAAATTAACTTTCTAAAAGTTTCAACTTGCCCAACCAGGTTGCCAATCCTGACTTGGCCTCTTCAGAGTCAAATTAAAAAATGCCAGCTACCCTTGGTCTGAATTTGTGCCCAGCTCCAATGCCGGCTGTTTTGTGTTGGGTAGCACCATCTTGTCCAACATTCAGATCTCATGTCATGTTCACAAAATGCCTGAAGGATATCCATATGCCTACCCTCAACTTAAAATTATTCCCCTGGTGCCACCAAGTTGCTTCAAAGGGATCAAAGGAAATGCGCTTAGAACGATTATTCCCCAAATTTACTGCTTCAGGTCAACCAACTAGGTCAGTGTAATCTTAGAAAAATGCATGGATGTACACAAAGAAAGCCTCAGTTACTGCCTGTGCAGAACAAGAAAAAATTTTAAAAATATATTCAAAGGCAAGACACTGAAATCAAGAAACTCTATTCCTTTCTATGGACAGATGGAAATTTATATTGTTCAAGCAATTCTAATAGCAAATTATTCAACATCAAGTTTCTCCACCACAAATTTCTGAGCTTCACAAATCATCAGGCAAGTTCTCTGAAGAAGCAAGGTCAGACTACAGTTATCAAGTTTACCAGGCATTAAAAGTATCAATTAAAATGTAAATGTTTTTTTTTTTTTTTTGCCAAGCACTGTGCATGCAAACATCCTAAATACAGAGCAGTCTGCTCTATCAATTGAGAATGAGTCAGATCTCCTGCCCTCTATCTTTGTTTTTGTCAGTACTCATTGCCTAGAGAATAAAATACTGCAGTAGAGATGGCTGAATGGATTCCTTTTCCTCACTGTAGCTTACCCAAGGTGATGTGAGTGGAAGAAAGAAAGGAGGGAAGCTACCAGAGCAAAGAAAAACTGAGTATAGTAAAAGATATGGAAGGGAGAAGTATAATAGAAGCAAGAGAGAGACAAAGAAGAACTGCATAAATACTGGGTAATATGTACAGTTGCAATTATGTCTATATGCTGCCAGTTCTATTGTGCTATAGAGGGTCAGGCACAGATGTAATTTTTTCTTCTCACCTGACATACACTTATCTCAGCCCATGGGCTTAACATGCTACTAAGAGGTCAAAGAACCACAGATTTAGAAATTTTGAAATTGACCAACCAAGTCTATTCTCCTAATATAAACCAGAATGAAAAGGGTTCAAGAGATTTTTTTTTAAACCAAAGAGTTGTTTCAGAATTGTAAATTCATTAATTTGAATAGATTTCAGAAAAATTGTACAGGTTCTAGGGATTTAAGAAAATTTATTTTTAAATGAAATGTGCATTAATTAATATTTTAAGTAATAAACATGATCTTATATCTTGATTTTAAGGCTTATCACCCAACTATGTGGTTTCTTTGCCTTACAGTATTTCTGCCAAGGATCAGACATATGAGAACAAATCCATTCTTGCTGTCCACATGTTATAGTTGTACTAATGATTTGTTAAGTTTATAATGTCTTATAAAATATCATATGAATATAATATCATATGACTACACCTCAACTAAATAGGCCAAGACCTTTTGCCCACACAAACAGTTCATTTGCTCTTCCTTTTATACCACACAAAATATAATGCATTAATTAATTAGGTCCCTATTTATTCAAAAAACTAAATACTAGCTTTAGCATAAGTTACGATCTTAAACAGAGTTCAAACTATGAAACTTCACAGATAAAACAGGAAATAATGGCTAATTGGGAGACTTCCTAATTTAACAGTGATCCAAAAAGATGGGCTCTTTGTGCCAGCAAAAGTCTCATTCATATCTCAGCTTATGTCTTATGTCTTAAGCTAAGATTATGAACAAAGCTCTGCAAATAATCACCTGAAGACCCCCTTCTCACCACCCCTGGTTTAATATAGCTTTTTACACAAAATAAATAAAATGAAGGAAATGCGGGGAATCTTACTGCTCTTTTGTTTTAAAAAAAAGGCTTTTTAAAGTAGAAATATTTTTAACATAAAGTTTATCACAGTCAGTTACATAAACAATTAAATAGAAAAACAGAAAGAAGAGTGAATACTTACCAGGTGAACATAAGGTATAAAATATCCAAATAAAGCAGCTGGAATCCCCAGAGCCCAGATTCTATAACTCAGAATTTTGAATATGGAAAAATTGCACACATCTTTTGCTGGAGGTAATTTGAACTTGTTCCCTTTTCCACTTTGTTTGGCACTAGGCATGAGAGGTTTGTAAGTAAAGCAAGCCAGGAAGAGAATAAACACAAAAATGCATAGGACTTGGAAAGTGCCAGAGAGGCCAACAGATTGGACCAGTGCGTTTAAAAGAAAAGGCAGTGTTATAGTAAACAAACTACTCCCAGCAGTAACAATGCCATTCACCAGTCCCAGGCGCTTCTTGAAATAATGTCCCAAAATGACCAGGGATGGCTGATAGGTGAATGAGCAGCCACAGCCAAACAAGATTCCGTAAGTGAAGTAGAGAGGTCCAAGTGAGCTACAACAAACAGAAAACAGTGTTAATTATGGTCCTCTGCATATTTTCCTTTTTATTTATTCAATTTTGTTTTATACTGACTTTTGGATATTGTTAGAAAATCAAAGGTAATTTAGTACTTAGGATGCTGGCAGAAGACTATATTTCTGTAATGTTTACATGAGCCAACTTTTATCCAAAAATGTAATCTTTGCATAGTTCAAACCAACATTAATTATACAATAAATATATTTTCTGACTTCATAACTAATTAGCATTTTTGTTCCTGCTGTTTGTTCTTTTTTGGTCACTACTTCTGCCATTCTGATCTATTATTTAAGATAGTCAGAGGAGAAATGGATTGTGTCACAATATGTGGGAAGGAACACTATAATTCTGGGGGAGATGGGCGGCATACAAATTTAATAAACAAACAAACAAACAAACAAACAAATATCATGCACACATTCCAAGATACAATATGATACACCTGCTCAAATTCTTCAAAGCCTCAGAATAAGATAGAATTATTATACAAATTAATGTAACAAAATACCATGTTTCACCCAAGTTAATAATAATGGATTCTTAAGTTAGTAACAAACTAAAAAATAATTTAGTTCTCTCATCACTATTTACAATACTAAAAAAATTCAATACATTTAAACAGTACAAACCTAGAGTAATTAAAAATCATAGCAAACAAGATTAAATACATTAAAAACCAGTAGTTTGGCCTTAATATTTCAAAAGAAAAAAACAAGTCCATATTCTGCAATAGAAATATAACCAAACCTAAACTATGCTAAGTGAAATTATTTTGGAGGGTGAGGATGGAGAATTGTTTACCTAATTTTTCCATCAGAAAAGCAAGAAAGAAGAAAGTAACATCTCTCCCTGTTTTCCAATCAATCAATCAATCAATCAATCAATCGTAGCATGTTAAACTAGGATTGAGGAAACACAGGTTCAAGTCCCTATTCAGCCATGAACCTTACTGAGGGACTTTGGGTCAGTCACTAAATAAAGTAGGAATATATGCTGTTTTGAGTTTCTTAAATAAAGAAAATATTCACATGTAAGTAAGGAAGTATATAATAGTATGATAGAACTGGAAGGAGGCATTTAGGCTGCTGAAATCAACTCCTGGTCTCTGCAGGATTCCAGCATAAAGCATCTCTTTACAGATTGCGGTCTACTGTCTGCTTGAACATATGGGAGTTCATCACCACACTTCATTACTTCTTACCGAAAAATATGACAAATAATGCCTGCAGATAGTTAAGCGATTGGAGAAGGGATATTTTCCTGCCTTCAAAAAGGGAATGCTACAAATGTTTTTCCTAAAGGGTCTTTCTCTAACTTAGAAGCATTATTCTATATTTTGAATTCTGGCACAATGGACAATTGGTCTTAATTTTCCTTTGTATGCCACACCTCTTCAGGTACTTGAAAACTACTATCATATTTCCCTACCCCATCTTCTCAAAATTAAATGTATCTAGTTCTTCCTCCTAAGACTAACTTTCCATTCCCTGATTAACTTCTTTCCATCTGTTCTAATTTCACTGAATGTTCCATAAAGTATGATGCTGATCATAATATTCAACTGGGATGTGGACAGTGAAAAATTCTGTGGCAGTAGAGATTTGCTCTATTCAAAATTGAAGTGGACAAGGGTGCTTCAGATCTAGCATGGGCACTCTGCATCTGTTGGCGTTAACAGTTCCTTAACATGTAATTGCCTGATTGGCTACTGTAGGAGCTCCAGGAAGAAATGTGACTCCTACAGCAAGAGTGACTAAGTCAGATCCAAAATACCCTTGCCCACTTCAGACCTCAGTACATTACATCTGATTTGGAAATTATAATTCTGTTGCTGCCTAAAATTACATTTGCCCTTTTCTACAGTCACATCACACTGTTGATTCATATTCAGGTTGTATTCCCATCCTATACTTGACCATTTGGCTTCTATTTCCTAAGAGAAGAACAATGCCAACAAGGTGTCTGCTAAATTTTATTTTGTTATTTTCATTCAATTTTTCTAACTTATCAAGATTAAATCAAATTGAAATTTATTTTTGTCTTTCAGGGTAGCAGTCTCCAAACATTTTTGATCTCATACCCTTTTAAATTAAAAAAAGAAAGAAAGAAAGAATGAGCATCCCCATCATACATATGATTATTTATAAATTACATCCATGTACTATTATACCGGTAGTCCTCCGGTTAAGAACGCTCAGGTTACAGATGACCCACAGTTAAGAATGGAGCCTATTGTAGCAAAATTTGAATTAAATACACAATGATTCAAGTTAAATACACAATGGTTTCAGTTACTTACACAATACTACTTATACAGTATTATACAATAATACTGCTTTGGCTTACATACAAATTTTACTTAAGGACAGACCCTGGGAACGGAACGCGTTCTTAAACTGGGGACTACCTGTAATAATATATTACGTGCATTATAAAATATACCCCCAAAATAGATATTTTAAAAGGATGAGATAAATAAATATAGACATTCTATTTCTTTTTCTTGTATACCAATGGATCATCTTGTGTGTCCCCCACTTTGGAGACTACTGTTCTAGGATATTAGCTATCCCAGCTAAATCCATGTCTTCTGCAAATTTGATAAGCGTTCTGTTTATTTTTTCTGCAGGCATATACAAAAAGCATCTTCTGGAGCTTTCATTAGCTTACTGGAAGTGTCAGGGGAAGCTTCAGCATGACTGAAACACATGTATAGAAACCGTTTCCAGCTACTGGAACTGGCAGATGAGGCTGGAAGTGAAACAACATACTTGTTGCACTTCCAGAAGTGCTTAACTAAATAGACAGAGAAAATACCTCTATTAAAAATTCAGATGGAATTGAGATATAAAGTGCTATTATATGTACCCTGAATGATGCAGGCATGCAAAATAGAATTTTTCCCAATACCGTACAGCATTTTGCAATTCCAATGACATTTTACAAATTACTTTGAACACTCCTTTCAGATTTGAAAAGGAAGATCAGAATGATTTTGTCTTGCAAGAATGGTGTAGAGGAATATGGAAGAAGGAATGTAAGGGCAGTTACATAAACATCAACTTAGTCCTAAAAGAGAGGAAGGTGTGAGAAAGAAACTCAAGATTGCCTGCCTTGATTCTCTTTAGTATAAGATTTGGAGGAGAAAGAAAGAAACTGTCAGGCTTTCAAGATTCTGTTACTATACACTGCAACCATAAAGTAGAGTTCCTGCCATCTGTGTGGAGTCTATTTCCTAACTCAGTTTACCTCAAAGGGTTGACAAACAGAGAGCAAAGAGTTCATAGCTCAGGAACACTCCATGGAAAATCTCACTACTTTCTTGAACATACAGTATTCCCTGAGGCAAGAAGCTTTCTCAGTTTTAATACAGAAATACCATAAAGCAATATGAGAAAAAGTTCATCCCCATGGAATCCCACTTTACCCCAGAAATGGCTCCTAAATTGATGAAAAAAAGGCAGCCAGAACAGGTCTTTAAAGACTAAAATTATGTCATACTTGAAGTATTATCCTAGGATTTTAGTACCCAACAGCGCCTTTAAGATCATGATCTAATAATAGGAAAAGTGGGAGGTTGGGCAGGAGGAATATTAGGGTTGTCAAGAAATGCCTCAAATATACTACCAAAGGCCAACTGCATTGCAAAAAGTCAGTGAAAATTAGTATTCTTACCTTACAAAGGAGCTTGAAAGGAGCCCAGTCAAAGCCACAGCTGCTCCTACTACAGCTACTTGTCGACAACCAAATATGTTGGTAAATACACTGACAATGGGAGAACAGAAGAAGATCATTCCCATGGACAAAGAATTCACAAATGCTGTAGAAAAGATTAAGAATTAGAATTGATTTAGCGTGGCAGGTTTGAGAATGTAGTAAGAGAACATACAGTGTATCCTTACCCCAGTTTTCAGGTAGCATGGAACAAAATCTGGCAAGTGAATAATAACTTGTAGACTTGAAATTTAACAATTTAAAAGATAGGAATGGGCATAGTCATGTTTTATATATATTTGCAAATACTTATAAAGCTATATTATAAAAATATATTGTAAACCACCTTGAGCGTTGGAAGTGGGAGGTATATAAATCATTGTATGTACACAAATAAAAAAATGTGCACATAAATCATCTTTTGAAAGACTCATTTATTTTCTAAATCTTTTGTTTGTTTGAATGAGATTTTGACAAGACGGAAATAATTTCTTGACAATAGAAATGGATATTGTATAATTTCCTACTTGCAAAAAGATTGATACTACACAGTTTGGAAGGTTTCTCTGTCAGTTATACAACAATCTGAATATCTCTTCTGTCTATATATCAATGGGCATTCTAATTCTCAGAGTCTCTTCTGGAGGATTATTTAGAAACTGGGACTGCATGTATACCAGAAGAACTATTTATGGGGGAGGGGGGGTTATTGCTGATTGAACTACTTTTGTAAATAACTATAATTTGACATTAAAACATCTCTTAACAAGATGCTTTTTGTTTAATTAATCTGTGAGAGATGTATGGTTTTCATTTTTATTTGTTTTGCATACAATAACAATAACAATGTTTCATACACACACACACACTAAGATTGCCATATAGAACTTACTTCCTGATTGTGCAAATTGAATGACCATAGGAAATTTAATGGAATCATATGAAAATGAGGATTTATGTGATTTTACTGGAAGTTGATTAGAAAATATGTAGTCTTGTATTTCATAACTTAGAGCTACAAGCAGTCCTCACTTAACGACTGTTAATTGGGACCAGTAACTCTATCATTGACAGAGTCATAAAGTGAAACATCACGTGACCGCACCCAACTTACAATGTCAGTTCCAGCTGTGGTTAAGTGTGATGTCACATGACTGCAACTTGTGACTTCCTGCTGGCTTCCCCATTGACTTTGCCTGTTGGAAGCCAGCCGTGAAGGTCACAAATGGTGATCATGTGACCATGGGGATGTAGCAATGGCTGCACGTTTGAGGAGCAGTCATAAATCTCCTTTTTCAGAGCAATCATAATTTTGAACAGTTGCTGAACAAGTAGTCGTAAGTGACGACTACCTGTAATTTATAAAAGACTGTGTGAGCTGATCTGGGGACCTAAATTTGCAATCCACTCCAAAATATTATACATGAACTCAGATTGCAAAATTAGGTTAAAACTATTGATGATGTAGTTACTTACAAATTAAACAGAATTCTTCATTGTCTTTTCAAAAGAGAAAATACTATAATACTTAACAAAACTTTTGATATAATTTTAATCACTTAAAGTGTAATTCAAGACCATGGTCATGAACTTTAAAACCTTTTATGGCGTTGGACATGCATATTTGCAAGACTGCCCACTCCAAATGGAATCTGCCCATCTGATCATCTTCAAAGACCCCATAAGCAAATCTTATCAATGGTAGTCCCTCTCCTCTGGAACAGCTGGCCCCCATCCATATCAATATTCTGCAGTGGTATTAAGACTTAGATGTTCTGGGGATAGAAGGTACAT
Source organism: Liasis olivaceus (assembly GCA_030867105.1). Lineage (NCBI taxonomy): Eukaryota > Metazoa > Chordata > Lepidosauria > Squamata > Pythonidae > Liasis > Liasis olivaceus. Next base: position 233,266,779 of record CM061349.1, on the reverse strand, counting down.
GGAATATTTCCCTGAGCAAGTACCACCATGGTGATGGGGGGTTCTTCAGTTCTTCATTTATATTATTCTGGTTTTAACCCAGTTATTGTCTGGGGGTGGGATTTATAAGCTGCTCAAAGTCAGAATGAAACAGCTTATAAACCCAGGTAATAAACAAACACAAAGAAAATTATAGCAGTCCAGTTTCATCTGCCAGTAAGTAAACATTAAAAAAAAACAGCATCCTTTGCTCAGTGATTTAATATGAGTGGGGTTTCATACTTAAGCCTTGGATGGGCAGAGATTTAGTTTCATTTTTTCCCAACCCCCAAAGACTTCAGGGAATATCTGGTGCCCCAGGGACATCACCAGTGATGGAACCCAAATTTTTCAGTTTTTTTCTTCAGGGTAGTTGAGGGAGTTAAGGTATTAAAGTATAACCTCCTCTTTTCCTTAATATGTTAAGAAGCTACATCAAATAGACCTTCCATAATGTAGGTTCCAAATAGAGACAGATCTGTTCAACCACATTCTTGAAGAATGAATCAAATTGTTCATAGCAAGCACCTTGCTTATATTATACAAGTTTACCAAGTTTTTTCCTCTTCTAAAAGGCTTGTTTCTTGCCCCAGGCAGGATTCCATTTTAATCACTTTGTACAATTTCAGTGAACCCCTTGTGACCTTATTGAGAATTCTTCAAAAAACCGATATGCTACACATTCCTCTCACTGAGTTAATATGAGGCATGATGGAGTACATCAGAAGTGACTTTCCACATTTCTTTCAAAAATGTTCAGCCCAGATCAGGGGCAGGCAAGGACCACCCTTTGGATTTTTTCATTAAAAAATAAAATAAATGTCCTCTGATGGCTACAAAGGTGTGACAATGACCTGACATCGCTGAAGGTTTTTTTGTGCCTGATGGGACTTGGTGATGGTTGTTGCTAATATATAACAGGCCCTTTAAGACTTGCAGAGCCTGTGCATCAAGAAATTTCAACACTGATGATGTTACTTAGCCTAGTCATGGAACATCGTCAGGAAAGCAACCAAGCCCAGAGAACAATAAGAGCCCAACTGTTCAATCCTGATTTATATATATGCTCTACTATTGAAATTTCAATTTGTCAGATGTTTCTTCTACAAGATTGTTTTATTTATAAAATCTAATCTAAAAATCTCTACACTGAGACAATCTATTCATATACACACACATGACCAGCACTGGGGAATATATCCCACTTATACACTAATAATAACTTTTTGATATATCTCTCCAGATAACAATAATGATGATGATAATAATAATAATGATAATATCCACATAGCATTTGGCAAGATAATCCATCCCATTAATTGTGCCAACCTAAAATGGGATTTTATCTCAGCATTCTAACAAAAGTCACCCTGCCCTTCTTAATGCTTATTCCTTGCCACTACTTCTATGCAGGAAAGCATCACAGCAAGCTTCACATTTTTCCCCCAATAGGACTAACCAGGGCAGTGAAGCAGGATTACATGCAGAGGCTACTTTTCACACATACAGTCAAATTTAGTTCACAGAACTGTTCGGGGTCTAAAGTGAGGGAAGCCCACCCCTATTGGCATATGTTCATCCCCCATTCTCAACATGTTAGGATGAGGAAGTTTAAATGATTCTTTCCCATATATTGAGCTGGATCCCTTAAGAAAAGATCTTTAAGCAAAAAACCAAGCTCAGAGAACACCAAGACCTTCACATGATTTTATATATTTCTACTCTGTCTCTTCTTATCTCCCCCAAGGTCATTTTTTGTATGGAAGCCACTCCAGCACCCTAATCATTTTGGTTGTCCCTTTCTGTATTTGTTCAAGCTCTACATTATCCTTCTTATATCCTTACTGTAATGCATAATATAATAAGTAGCTAAAAAGAGTAAAACAGAGGGACACAGTGCTGAAGGGCCCCAAACGACAATTGGGTGTGTTTGAAACATTGTTCTAGGAAAGCAGTTCAGAAAGACAGAGCTAAAGAATCCAAGCTGGTCTCTGTGGTTGATGTGCTTTGTATCCAACGTTGTTGGATAATACCAAATACGCCCACTTGTTGCAATTGTTTAGAACATTTTGGGTGGTTCATGCGTGATGCTAAGCTATAATGGGACTTGCTTGCTTTTCTTTAGCATAATGTGAGATCCTACCCAGAACTTATCCAGAAAAGCCACAATTGTTTTAAAATAGTTTATTATTCACACTATACTTTTATTATCACACTTGAATTCAGCTTTCATATAGCTTCTGAACCTTTCTCTTTGGAAATGTTGAATAGGTGATACATCTAGTTATGAAGGCTATATGAAAGCTGAATTTGTGCACTTTTTGATTAAAAGTATCACTTTGCCCCTGAGAGTATGTTTTCACAAGAATTTAAGGTAGTGGTAATTTACACGTGATTCCTCTACGGTTTTGAAAAAAGTCAAAAACTACTTTTTAGAATCCCAAATTCTCCATCAGCTTTAGCCTTTGATATAATAGACCAGAATATTCTTTAGAAACATTGACAGATTTTTATCCTACATGTTGATTTACATCTAATTTAGGGGAAATTCTGTTTAAGGATATTCCAGGTTGCACAAAACATCGACAAGTACCGAGCTATATAGATAAAATATATAAAATAAATAATAAATAAAATAAATACCAGAAATAATAAATTAACAGATATAGATCAGACATAGATACATACAGTAAAATAAAGCATAATATCCAATTTTATGAATCCAACAGGAAAAAAATAAAAATGATAATTAAGACTCTCTGGAATGCAGTGGCACAGAAATTTAATAAATAAACATTTGCAAATGGATCTTATGTCATGGTATCTATCATAGGCAGTAATGAGATATTCAGTCTGAACATTCTAAAACAGACGGGTACATTTCTACAAAAGTTGGCCGATTTTCAGAAGTAATTTCCAATCAGAAAAAGAATAAATTTATTTTTTTTCTATATCAATTCCCAAATAATTCTTGTAACAGAGTTAGTTTCTATCTCTGAAAAACAGTCAGAGGAACTGGGTATGTTTAGTCTAAAGAGAGAGAGAGAGATTCAAACTTAAAATAAGAAAGAATTTCCTGACCATGAGAACAACCTGCCTCCTAATGTCATGGATGCTCCATCACTGGACGTCTTCAAGCAAAATTTGGACAACCATTTGTCTGGGATGGTGTGAGGATTCCTGTCCTGGCAGGGTGTTAGACTAGAAGACCTCCCAGATCGTTTTCAATTCTATGATTCAGATATGCATAATTGTTTTTCTGTACAGTACAATAGTTTGGGTTAGTTTGGGTTAGTTTGGGTTTGGGTTTATGCACATTTTATTCACATATCCACTTAGCTTTAATTCCATTTTTATAGTCATTTTATATACTGTATCCATTTGGGGTTATTTGTTCATCTACATTAAAGCAAAGCTGGTGTGACTTTTTTCTGCCAATTTTTTCCATATCTTATTTGCTAGCTTCTTACATTTTTTTACAAGAGTAATAATATAGGCTGTTGTTCATTAAAAATACAATGAAAGCTCTGAAGTTATAGTGCATGGTGTATAACTGATTTGTACTCACACAGTATTTTTCCTTAGATATGTATATGTTACAATTTAAAATAGCTAAGGTTAAAAAAAAAAAAAGCATATGCATTATGCTACTTAAGCAACCACCTGTCTCTTCATGTTTCCACCTGTCTGGTAAAGTCAGCTAAAGTGGGCACACTCTGAGTGCCATCAATTAAGCTGTATCACCTTGCAAGACCCAAGAAGTGTGCTTTCTTGGTAAAGGCTCCTGCCCTGTGGAGTGATATCCCCCCGGAGATCCATTCTGCTCCCACCCTTGTAACCTTCTGCAAATGGTTAAAGACCTGGTTGTTCTCCCAAGCCTTGGGCTAGGATGGTGACTGAGCCCCTTTGGATTTTTGGGTCTATATCTGGTCAACTGCATTCTTTTTCTCTGATTGTTTTCATAGTAATTTCATTTAAATATTTAATTTTAATTTGCACAAAGCTGCTATGGAATTGGGTGGCCCTGAAACTGAATAAATGAATACATAAATAAATTTTTAAAAGGAAGTACTCAACTGGCTTAAAAGTAATGCAATCTTTTTCAATTAAAGCAGAGTGTTAGATAAAGCCAATTCTACTTCCATACACAAGTCAGGAAGCTATAATGAGGCACTTCAGGAATCCAGGAAGAGACAGAACATCTTCATAGCATAACTAATGTATCCAGCAGGAAAATAAAAATCAGATAAGAAGTAGTTCAGAACCAGCCAGAGTCATTTTCATTTCTATACAGCATCCATTTAAGACGTGGGCAAATTTCCCAGATCACCATGTGACAAGCTAGTTGCGTTCATCTTTTCATGCTGATTTTTAAAGACAGAAGGAACCCCAAAGTAAAAAAAAAAAAAAGCAATGAAATTTCTCCCATCTTTGAAACCCTGAAGTATCAGAAAACTCAGTAAGCAAATTAACAGCAACAATTTGCAATACAGCTTCAAGCTCTTCTCCACCTCTAGCACCTGGTTACAAGAAAGACAGGAAGCCAAAGAGAAATGTGCACATTTGACAGAATTTTCCATCTTAAGTTCAAATATCTGGGTAACCCTCCATCCTTTTCAGAAGAGTGTCAAATTTGTGCCAGTGCAGTACAGTGGTTAAGTGTTGGATTTGGAACAGGGAGTTCAAGTCCACTCTCAATCATGGAAACTCATTGAGTAATTTTGGGCCAAGCATTTTCTCTCAGCCCACCTAATTCACAGGGATGTTTGGGGAATAAAATGAAGGGAGAACCCCGCCTTGATCTGTTGGAGAAAAGCATGATGTAAAACTCTAAGTGTATTATAATGCATTGTTTATAAAGGATTTTGTGGGGGGGGGGGTTGCCTTCAAATCAGCGGTGACTCCTGATGGCCACCTCGACCAGTCCCTGCAGTTTTCTTGGCAAGTTGTTCTCTTTCCTTTTTTTTTCAGAAGTGGTTTGCCCTTGCCTCCCTCCTAGGGCTGAGAGAGAGAGCAATTGGCCCAAGGTCACCCATCTGGCTTTCTGCCTAAGGTAGGACTAGAACTCACAGTCTCCTAGTGTCTAGCTTGGTGCCTCAACTATTACACCAAACTAGTTCTCTATGAAATTATTCCCTCAGATATATTCAAAGCAGTGTACAGTTTGGCATTTGAGAACAACTTGACACCAGATTCATTTCTGCAGTTTCTTAGCCAGACAAGCAAGTTAGAGGCAAGTGCAAATCCAGAGTCATAGAATAATCACAGATTCCAAACTGACTTATGAAAAGTATGCAGGCATAATCTTTTCAATATCACTTGCAAGGGAATGTAAGCAGAAGACTACTATTACATTGGTTACTGTGGGAACAATGTTTTACCTACATTCTTAAAGAATTCAATGAATGCTGGTAGGCAAAGGTAGGAATCTAATAGAAGCCTGGCACAGTATACGAAGATCTAATACAATGTGGTGGCAAGATGGTTTGTTAAAACAGATCTATACAAAGGAAGAATGGCAATTGTCATGAATTTCAGTACTCCTGTGGTCAATACAAGGTGGCAGAATAGGCAATGTTGGCCGATTTCAAAAAGCTAAACAAGGTTGGATCTGATTAGTCCTTGGGCAGAAGACCAATAGGAAATTCCAGGGTTGTGAGCTATGCTTGGAAATCATCATCATCATCTTCATCATCATCATCACAATAATAATATCCCAGAAAGTGACAATAGCAAACCATTTCTGTACTATTGCCAAGCAAACATCATGGAGATGTCCATACGATCACCAAGAGCTGAGCTGAACCTGAGGAATCTTTTTCTTTTATGGTTATTATTTTAATACATTCCAATGAGTTTAAGCATCACTATGGAAGATCAAATAAGTCTGTCTGCAAAACAAGTTACACAAAATGAAAGGGGTCCAATCTGTTGTTTCTCTCCCCTCCCGCCAACAAACCAGCCATAATTAGCGCTACTTCAAGTGGGACCTGGTTGCCCAGATTGTGCTTGGTCATTTCACAGATGGGATGAAATAATCTTGATGAGGGATGGAAGGGTGAATTTTATGCTGCAACTGTAGGAGGCCACACATCTAATATTTTATGAAGCAAGACTGACAAAATAATTAGCCCTCCACCCACAGGGAAACTGAGGTTATGTTGTTTCTGTTCCCCTTTTATTGGTGGAAGACAGTGTTTCTGCTGGGTTGAAGCTTGTTTTGGGACCTCTGACCCCATCCTTAGCGGACCCATGATTACAATATCTGTGTTATCTGTGTGTCCCAGGGTCTGCTATGGATGCAGTCAATGGGCAACCGGAATGGGCAGTGTAACCTCATGTCCTGCTCCTGTAGCTTTCTTATTTCAGAATGGTTAGGTGCTGGTCTTTCCTTTCATCTTTAGCCCTGATTAGGGTGAGGTTTTTCAAACTGGGTCCTATAGAACCCCACAGTTCTGTGAGAACTTGAATGGATTCTGCAGGATTAAGGGGGGGGGGGAACCTCTCCATGAGGAACCAAAACCCTTGTGTACAGGTTTTTTTTCCTTCTTATTTAGGCTCTTACAGAGCTTTTCCCTCTACCTTGCAGAATTTTCCCTTAGTGTCTTGTGGAGATTTTTTTTCCCCTTTAGTTACTAAGGGGGGAAAAAAACTCTCTGCAAGGGACTAAGGGGGGGGGAACCTTATCAAGGGACTAAGGCTTAATCCCTTATGGAGAAGTCCCCCACCCTCCTTAGTCACTAAGGTACAGCAGAAAGCCCAGAGCTTGTAAACTGACATTCAGAAGCCCTACCCCTCTAGGTCAGGGATTCTGATTTTGTTTTGTTTTTTCTTCTTCATGGCCTGAACATTTGTGGAAAAACTTGAAATAGGAACTCTGAATAGTTGGTACCTTTGAAGGATTCCAACATGAGTGGTTTTGATTTGGAGGCTGTGTCCCAATTCTTCACCAACAGTTGCATCTTAGTGGCCATATTAAATTCCTAGTATCTGCCATGAAGGCAGCAGATTTTGCTAGTTTGTTCATACCCTGCCAGAGCATCCTGTTCTCTAAGGAGATGAGGTAAACTTAGATAGCTGACTGGCTCATAGAAGAAAGGCTCTAGTGAAAATGAATTGATTGCACTTGGCTACAGGAGGCATAGTGGGCTGGCAAGGATATACATTGTTGCACCCCTGGGGAGCACTCCTCTTGCTCTACCTTAGCTGTTGGAGCAGTCCTCTGATGTGTCCAAATGTAGCAAGTCTCTGTCCATAGGTTTAGATACCACAGAGCATTTCATTCCAATGGCTAAGAGCATATTAAACACGATGGAGAACTGAAACAAATGAAGGACATGGAAGCAAAAAAAATATGACCCTGCTTATGGAGGGAACTTTGGTCACATGGATGGTTAATGGAGATGCTGGGCATGAAGGCTCTCTGGATCAAGGCAGTGCGATGAACTGGGGATGGAGCTATCTTCTCCTATAGGAAAAACTATCAACATCTTGTAGCATGTCCCCAGAATGAATGGAAAGGAGATTCCTCTTGTAGAATGCACTGGCTCAGCTGCAGGAAAAATGAATTCCTCTGTGATGTTTGTATGATTTATATGGCCAGCCTTTAAAAGGTACCAAAATATGCTTATTTTTTTCCAGATCTACTGCTCAATTAATATGTAAATTTAAAATCAATGGATATAGTTAACTAATTTTTAAAAAAATCAATAAAGATTTGAATAAGTTGTCAGCTCTAAAATTGAACTATCTGTATGCTATCTGGAAAGAATATCAATCAACTGAGGCCCTATCCCATTACAGTTTTTGTTATCAGTTACTTACAAGATAAACATAATCATTATTATTGGAGAATAGTTTGAAAGAATGGAGAGAATGCTGCATGAGTTACAATCAAGTCTCATAGTCTTAAATAGAAGTATTAGGAAGTCTCATTGAACTCAAAGGAGATTTCTTCCCAGTAAACATGTTTGGGATGGACTGTAAATATTACAACTATTATTTAGCATTATTATTTTGTCTTTTTCCTGAGCGAGGGCAGCAGTAGGGTTTCAGATGCAAGAAGCTGTCTTCATAACAGGAAGAATCAGAGTGAAATAACAACAGAATAATCGGAGATTCCCATTTAAGGATGGAATGTAAGGTTAATCTACATTTAATTAATACAGTGGTACCTCAAGATACGAATTTAATCCGTTCCGTGACTCTGATCGCAAGTCGAATTGGTCGCATTCTGAAGCACGTTTTCCCATAGGATTCAATGTAAATGCGGTTAATCCGTTCCACCCTCTGAATTTGGTCGCATACTGAAGCAAATTTCCCCATAAGGTTCAATGTAAATAGGGCTAATCCGCCCTCCGAATTTGGTGGCATCCTGAAGCACATGTCCCAGGTGCAGCGGAGAAAAAGGAAGTGCTAATCAAATCTGAGAAAGGCTCCCTGCGCACAGCCGGGAGCGGGAGCTTCCCCACCTCCTCTTAATTCCGCTCTTTCCTTTGTGCATAGCCCTTGGCGCGCCCGACAAAAGCACAGTGAAAGCAATGGGGGGAAAGGCTTATGTGGCGCGCGCGCGCACGCACACCCCACTCATTCCCCCTCTTTCCTTCTGCGCACGCACGCACACCCCACTCATTCCTCCCCCTCTTTCCTTCCGCGCGCGCACGCACACCCTACACTCATTCCTCCCCTCTTTCCTTCTGCAAGCGCACGCACACCCCACTCATTCCTCCCCTCTTTCCTTCTGCAAGCGCACGCACACCCCACTCATTCCTCCCCCTCTTTCCTTCCGCGCGCGCACGCACACCCCACTCATTCCTCCCCCTCTTTCCTTCCGCGCGCGCACGCACACCCTACACTCATTCCTCCCCTCTTTCCTTCTGCAAGCGCACGCACACCCCACTCATTCCTCCCCTCTTTCCTTCTGCAAGCGCACGCACACCCCACTCATTCCTCCCCTCTTTCCTTCTGCAAGCGCACGCACACCCCACTCATTCCTCCCCTCTTTCCTTCTGCAAGCGCACGCACACCCCACTCATTCCTCCCCTCTTTCCTTCCGCGCGCGCACGCACACCCCTCATTCCTCCCCCTCTTTCCTTCCGCGCGCGCACGCACACCCCACTCATTCCTCCCCTCTTCTGCAAGCGCACGCACACTCCACTCATTCCTCCCCTCTTTCCTTCTGCAAGCGCACGCACACCCCACTCATTCCTCCCCTCTTTCCTTCCGCAAGCGCACGCACACCCCACTCATTCCTCCCCTCTTTCCTTTCGCACACACACGCACACCCCACTCATTCCTCCCCTCTTTCCTTCTGCAAGCGCACGCACACCCCACTCATTCCTCCCCTTTCCTTCTGCAAGTGCACGCACACCCCACTCATTCCTCCCCTCTTTCCTTCCGCGCGCGCACGCACACCCCACTCATTCCTCCCCCTCTTTCCTTCCGCGCGCGCACGCACACCCTACACTCATTCCTCCCCTCTTTCCTTCTGCAAGCGCACGCACACCCTACACTCATTCCTCCCCTCTTTCCTTCTGCAAGCGCACGCACACCCCACTCATTCCTCCCCTCTTTCCTTCTGCAAGCGCACGCACACCCCACTCATTCCTCCCCTCTTTCCTTCTGCAAGCGCACGCACACCCCACTCATTCCTCCCCTCTTTCCTTCCGCGCGCGCACGCACACCCCTCATTCCTCCCCCTCTTTCCTTCCGCGCGCGCACGCACACCCCACTCATTCCTCCCCTCTTCTGCAAGCGCACGCACACTCCACTCATTCCTCCCCTCTTTCCTTCTGCAAGCGCACGCACACCCCACTCATTCCTCCCCTCTTTCCTTCCGCAAGCGCACGCACACCCCACTCATTCCTCCCCTCTTTCCTTTCGCACACACACGCACACCCCACTCATTCCTCCCCTCTTTCCTTCCGCAAGCGCACGCAAACCCCACTCATTCCTCCCCTCTTTCCTTCCGCAAGCGCACGCACACCCCACTCATTCCTCCCCGCTCTTTCCTTCCGTGCGCGCACGCACACCCCACTCATTCCTCCCCGCTCTTTCCTTCCGTGCGCGCACGCACACCCCACTCATTCCTCCCCGCTCTTTCCTTCGCAGTGAAAGCAATATCAGTGAAAGGAATGGGGAGGAAAGGCTTATGGAGCGGGAGCTTCCCCACCCCCACTGATTCCTCCGCGCTCTTTCCTTTCTCCATAGCGACAAAAGCACAGTGAAAGCAATATCAGCGCGCACGCACAGCCGGGAGTGGGAGCTTCCCCCCCCCAGCGCACTCAGATTTCATTAGCACTTCCTCTTTCTGCATTGCTTTCCTTGGGCTTTTGTCCTCCTGCTCAGATTTCATTAGCACTTCCTCTTGGAAGCTGCGACCACGTGGCAGCAGGGCAAATGGCCGCGGATCCGGTTCGTAGCTTGAGGCGGAGTTCGCATGTTGAGGTAAATTTTTGCGGCCGGAGCTGGTCGTATCTTGAAATTTTCGTAAGATGGGGCGTTCGTATCTTGAGGTACCACTGTATAGGTATTCAGAATATTAGAAGTGTTGTTGTAGTCTAAAGTTGTGCAACACAAGGCAAGTCAGCAAAATTAAATAACCTATTAAAATAGTTAAACTATTATTGGGATGTGCTTATACATTATACAAACAAACCTCTGTGGAATACTTGGGATGTTTACTACATTTATATCCCACCTTTCTTCTGAAATAATTTCTTTCAGTTTGAGGACCCTCCTCAGAATTCTTCAGATAGTATGGTCATTGCTAGAATTCTAAAGTCCATACAACTGGACAGCACCAGTCTTGGGAAAGGTTATTTTAGGAGCAAAGGCAGTATACAATATAGCCTTCATTTCATCCTCACAGCAACTACGCTATCTGATAAAGTTTGGATAAGGGACAATGACTGGCTCCAAACCACCCATGAGCTCCATAGTCAAATGGAGACTTGAAGCAGAGTCTCCTCTGCCATAGTCTAACACCACTACACTGCCTTGATTTATCATATTTGAGAAACTGAAATGAAGAATAAGGCATGATCAGCCTATAAAGGCAAGATAATGAAGACAGCTTAAGCTAGCTTGATATAGGCAAAAATTCTCTTAAGTCAGTCTTTCAGAGAAGTAGTTGCCTCCAAAACATCTAATTTAGTTCTCTCCTATACCACATAACTTATCTATTTTTAAAAAAGCAACGAAAGCAACATCATCTTGCATATAAATGAGTATTAGGAACAGATTTTTGTAAAGTAAATAGCTCATTGTGTCAAGCAAGTCACACAGGAAATGCAAGCAACCTCACAGAGACTGCCCTTTGACTTCTTCCACTGCAATTTTGACCTCTCGGGAGTAAACGAATGGATGATAATTGACTTATCCAACAAAATCAGCTTTTAAACATTAAAAGATCCAAAATTCCTTTATGAAATACATAAAATACATGGATTATATTTATCTGTTTAGCTAATGCTGTATTACTTATACCTAGAGAGCATACAATTTAATATAAATCCATTGATTATTTTCTAGTGTGGGACAAATGCAAATGTTAATACATTCATTGCAAAGTTTCTTTGTGCCTGAATTAAATGTTTTTAAACCTTTGCTAAGCATTCTTAGTGTTTTGACATAATTTGATTTTATAATAAGGCCTCACTGATATAGAATAGTTGTATAGATTTGCTTTGTTTCTTTATATCAATTTTTGCGATGTTACATGGATGCTATTTGTAAATCAAAGAGTTTATTTTCAACTTTGCAACTGAAAAAAACTGCAGCTGAGCAGTTATAAAACTAGAACCTAGAAGGCAAGAAATATGAAATAGTGATATTTATTAAAAACTGAACAGTTGTAAGGTCTGGTAAATTCTGATAGAAGATAACTTTATAATTTTGTTCATAATATTTAGCATTGCCTAAAGCGTAATCTTTTGTGTCCCTTTTGTTGGGGTTGTGAAATGTTAGTTCAAAACCATGAGGAGAAGAGAGGCTTCATTCCTACCTCATGGAGAGCCATGAGGAAAAGAGAAAGAAAATGAGGGAAACCGGAAAAAAGGTGGGCTCCAAGCCCCTCCCACACAAAGCAGCAAAACTAGCGGAGCCGCCCCTCCCTTTGGGCTCGTGTAAGACAGGCTTGGTTGAAACCCCATATTTTCCAACACCCCTTCTTTTCAACCTTGCATGTCTCCACATCCTACAATATTTAATTTTTCTCTTAGTTTCTGATAAATGGTTCTCGACAACGACTTCATGAAGATGTCCGCAGTCATGTTTCCTGTGGGAGAGTAGTCTAGTTTGATTAACCCTTGTGGTTGCAACTGTCTCACCACATGATACTTTACATCAATGTGCTTAGTTCTCCCACCTACTTTCTCTGACTGTGAAAGTCTGATGTAACTCTGATTGTCTTCAAATATTTGTATAGGGGTTGGTTCGTCTATACCCATGTCTGCAAGCAATAATCTAAGCCACACAGACTCATTACATGCATCTGTTGCTGCCACATACTCTGCTTCTGCAGAGGACTATGCTATTTGCTTTGCTTGTGACTTCCCCAGCTCACTGTTCCACCCCCACAGAAAAATACATAGCCACTAGTGGACTTACGGTCAGCAATGTTTTCTGCCCAGTCTGCATCTGTGAATCCCACTAGTCTAGGATTCTCAGTGGCTGGCAGTTTTAGTTTTAGGTGCATGGTCCCCTTTAGGTACCTTCCCCCCTCTTGACACCAGCCCAGTCTCTCTGTGTGGGCATGCTTGTCTTTCTGCATAGAATGCCCACTGCAGCTGCAATGTCTGGTCTAGTGGTGGTGGCTAGATACAATTTTCCTATGGCACTTCTATATTCATCATTCTCTGAGATCGCTGGGTTCTTGTTGCTTGTGGAAAGCTGTCTCCATCGGTGTAGGTGCAGGATTGGCATTTTGCAATCCTAAACTTTCCAACAGTTCTAGAATCTTTTGGTTCTGACTCAGAAGAAAGTTCCCATCTTCTTCTCTCTCAATCTGTATTCCTAAGTAGTAGCTGGCATTGCCCAGATGCTTCACTTCTACTTCTCTATTTAGTTGAGAAACAATATCATTAAAGTCCCTCTTGTTATTGTGGCAAATCATTAAATCATCCACATAACAAAGTATATACACATCCCTCCCATTTCTGTATCTTGTGTATAGGCAGGGAACAGCTTTTCCTTGGATGAAACCCTGGTCAAGAAGTATTTGTTTTAACTTCTTGTTCCATGCTCTGGCTGCCTGCTTCAGGCCATAAATCCCCTTCTGAAGCTTGCAAACGAGATGCTTGGTATTGGGATTAGTGAAGCCTGGAGGCTGTGTCATGTAAAGTTCTTCTTCTATCTCCCCATGTAAAAATGCAGTTTTAACATCTAAGTGTTCGATGTCCATGTTCCTGGATGCTGCTAGACTTAGAAGCATTCTAATTGTGGTGTGTTTCACAACAGGAGCAAAACATTCATCATAGTCCTGTCCATATTTCTGTGAGTAGCCTTTTGCTACCAATCTGGCCTTGCACCTTTGTACTTCGCCATTCTCGTCTTGTTTTGCCTTGAATGCCCACTTACAACCTATGGCCTTCTTGCCTTTTGGTAGTTTAATTAAAGTCCATGTTTTGTTTTTGTACAGAGCATCTAGCTCCTCCTGTGCTGCCCTTTTCCACTTACTTGCCTCATCTGCTGGCATTTGCAGCACTTCATTCCACGATGCGGGTTCACTTGGTAGCGACGACCTTGCAAGATAAGTAAGTCTGTCAGCTGGAACTCCTTTGTTGGATCATGATGAGCATCTCAGAGCAGGTTCAGGAGTGATGACTGGTGGTTCACCCTCTTCTGCATCCTCGGCCTCATCATCTGTCTCTGGTGGAATCTCTTCCTGGACTTCCATCTCCCTCTGGGTTGGTGTGGTTGTGTCTTCTGGTGTCAGGCTGAACATCTCAGGCTGATAACTGCTGCTGCTGGTTTCTCTGCAGTCATTATCCACCTGAGTGCAGCAGCCTCTCTCCCTCTCATCAAAGTATAACACTCTGCATACGCTTACTCTTCCCATCTTTGGGTTCAGGATTCTATATCCCTTGCTTCCTGGAGCGTAGCCAATCATGACCCCTTCTTCAGCTCTAGGGTCTAGTTTGGATCTCCTTTTTTTGGTACGTGGGCAGAGGCCTTAGATCCAAACACTCTTAAATGTTTGACATTTGGTTTTCGCCCATGCCAAAGCTCAAAAGGCGTTACCTTATTGGCTCTGGTTGGCAATCCATTTTGCAAGTATGTAGCTGTGATAACAGCATCTGCTCAGTATTTGTCAGGTAGATCTGCCTCTAACAGCATACGCCTTACTATGTCCATCAATGATCTGTTCTTTTGTTCTGCGACTCCATTATTCTCTGGCATGTAAGGAGTGGTTAATCTGTGCTCTATGCCTAGTTGTGTTAGGTATGTCTGCATGGTGTTAGAAATGAACTCACCGCCTCTGTTGCTTTGAAGGGCTTGAGGGGTCCAGTTGAATTTATTCCTTACCATAGCAACGTATGTCTTCAGCATATCCCCAGTTTGGGACTTTTCTTTCATCAGGTAGGTTACATAATACCTGGAAAAATCATCTATAAAACATATTATGTATTTGTTTCCACTTGCTGATGTTTGAAGAGGTCCACATAAACCAGGGTGGATAAGTTCAAGTGGTTTAGTTGCACGCTTTTCCCTTTGTTTGGGTATGGCAGGCCTTGTTGCCTTTCCTCTGATGCACATTACACACTTTGACTGGTATTTTTCGTGATTCTTAGTTCAAGGTCTCTTACCATATTTTCCTTCTTCATTCTAAAAATGTCATCAAAGTCCTGTGTGCAAACCGCTCGTGCCAGATGGTGGCGCTGATGTCCTCCTTTCTCTGCTGCTGTTGGCAGGTGAGGCTGACATCTGGTGGTGGCTGTTCACAGTTCACCTGGTACACTCCATTTTTCTCAAAGCCTGTAACATAAATCTGCCTACCACAGGTTACTTCACATGTTCTATTGGCTTTAAACATTACATTGAAACCTTTTCTGTTTAATGATCGCACACTCAGCAAATTGCTTGTCAATCATGGTACATAATATGCATCTGTCACTATGAGGTCTTTGTATTTTTCTCCATTAAAACATCTCAAGGGTATCTTGCCTTTTCCTCTTATTGAGATGGAATTCCCATCAGCAAGAGCAATGTTCCCTTGTGGCTCTTCATTCAGTTTACTAAAGATATCTCTGTTCCCACAAAGATGTTGGCTTGCACCTGAATCTAACATCCATTGACTTTTGGCTTCATTAGAATTAGCTCCAAGAGCATTTTCTGCTCTGAAAACTGTATGCAGAGCTCATTTTTCCTTGGAATGCCTTCCTTTTGAAAAATCCTTTTTGTCTCTGCTTTTACAAAATCTAGCTATGTGCCCTGGCTTATTGGAGGAATGACAAACAATGGGTTTATTGTTGTGCTGATGAGCAATCAATGGCTTCTGCTCATGTTTCCCTTTTTCTGCCAGGTAACCCATGTCTTCTGTTGACTTTTTATGGAAATACAAACAATTTTTCTGTCTCCTCGCTTCACTTCTAATCGCTCCAAACAATTGAGGCAAATTCATCCCTTGTAAATTCTGCGCTGCTACAAAAGGGTAGTATTTGTCAGGTAATGAGCTTAATAGAAAAGCCATTTTTAGTCTTTCATTCATGAGATTTTGAACTGTGCTCAGCCTTTCAAAGATAGACTGCATTCTCAATGAATGTCCTTTTTCATACATTTGCAAACATTTCTAAAATTCTGTTTTCACTTTGTCATTATGGGGTACTGAGTGTAGATTAATGAGAAAAAAAATGAATTTGAATGATTGTAGTATCAGGCTGCAACATAGCAAAATTGAAAAAAGTGAAGAGGGTCTGAATACTTTCCAAATTCACTGTATACAGGTAGTCCTCATTTGGCGACCACAGGTGGGACCGGCAACTTGATTGTTAAGCAAAGCGGTCTCTAAGTGAAACCGCAACTGTGCTTATGATCTTACTTCTGCTTTCCTATGCTTTACCCTGTGAAGGTAATAAGTGTGAGGATTGGTCATAGTTACCTTTTCATCGCTGTGGTAACTGCGAACAGTCACTAAATAAGGCAGTCACTAAACAAGGACTACCTGTAATACATTTTTTAAAGCAACATTAACTTCAAGATTCACTCACTTTAATAAAACAAGTATTTTCATTATATTCAGCTCTTTTATTCACAATACCTAACAGTATCTTCAAGTCCTCTAAAGCAGATTTTGTTCTGTAAATTTCTTTTTCTTTGTTTCTTTGTTTGTTTGGTCATTTCAGCATGCCAGTGCTTCTCTATCCTCTATAAGGAAATATTGTATTTAGGGATTCTGACCCTCAAATACATACCATATAACTTTCTGCAACTTCTTTTGCAAAATATATGGAAATGGGACAGAGAATTAACAAAGAGGCAGTTGTTTGATGAGAGCCACAAGAAGGATCTGAAGCTGAATGAATGCATATTTTAAACATGTTTGAGAAAAACATAGTTGCTCCTTTTATTTGCCACATGTTTGTAAAAGTCTCTATTACCCTCACACTCAGCACTGGAATCATTCCTATATATTCTCATTATTTCACCCCTTTCCAATGCCTTTTACCATTCAAACTTTTCTTCTGCATGGTTCTCAAGATGCTCAGTATGAATATTTTCTGGTCATAAGACAGATACAATGCTAAACCCATCCACTAATTCTGTGAAAGCAACAGAGACTTGTTACATTCACATGAATTTAAACAGCACTGCCATAAGTACAAAGGCAATAGAATCTTAGTCTATTTCTGCTCTAGCCCTGCAATTGAAGCAATCAGATATAATAATAATAATTATTATTATTATTATTTTATATCCTGTGACGATACCTTTAACACCATCAAACAACATCTGCCTATCCCGGGTCCTTGGGAAGGACTCAATAGGTGGATAAAAATGCCAAAACCAGTCTAAACATCGGGCTGACTATATAACCAACCATAATAATAACAATAACAATTTGCAGGTCTTTATATTTTGTGATTTTTTCCAGTTCTTTCTCTTCTCTTCTGCTATCTCCAGGTATTGCAATGTCTACTATCCAGACTTTTTTGTCTTTCTTATCAACAATTGTTAAGTCTGGGGTGCTGTGTGGCAGGTGCTTGTGTGTCTGAATTCTAAAGTCCCAGAGCATTTCTACTTTGCAAATAGAAATAGAACGACTATGGCAAAAGAAAGCAAAAATAGTACCAATAGTAATAGGTGCCTTAGGTGCAATCCCAAAACATCTGGAGCACCACTTGAAGACCATCCGCATTGACAAAATCACCATCAGTCAATCAGAAAAGGCAGCTTTACTTGGAACAGCTTACATTCTGCAATGATACCTTTAACATCATCAAACAACAACATCTGCCTATCCCAGGTCCTTGGGAAGGACTTGATAGGTGGATAAAAATGCCAAATCCAGTCTAAACATCTGGCTGACTGTGTGACCAAGAACAATAACAATAATAATAGCTTTAAACCTTAGCAATAAATATATTTAAGTGAGGGAAGCCAGGTGGCATCCTCTCTTCTGCTCCTTACATCCTTAGACCTTGTTCCTGACAAACCATCTGTTTCCCCTCTTCCCCTATTTTATTTTATTTTATTTGTGCCTTTGAGTCAGTGTTGACTCCTGGCAACTGCCTGGACTAGTCCCTGCACTACACCACACTCACTTTCTCTATTGCTGTATGGAATAACAAGAGACAGTTTTCAGATGTCCTACCGAGAGACTCGAGTCTGTTCAGCCCATGCTTGATGCCATCTGTAGTAATTCACCTTGAATCAGTCCCATGGTGCAATTTATGCTAGCTAGGACTTAGCTAAAACAAGCCCTCCTCACATTATTTGCCTAATATAAAAGATTACTTTAACTGTAAGTATATATTTACATTACAATTTATACATATCACAGAACATCAGATAAACTTGTTTCTTAAAAAAAATATTAATATATTCCAACTAGGGACAATCAAGTTTTGTCATTACATTTCTATTATGTTCAATGCCAAGCTAAGGCAACCATTTAGGTCATCTGATACAATTTTTGAATGGCAAGCAATGCGCTACAAACAGAGGTAGAAGTAACATTTTGTAATAAGGTCTGAGATCCAGAAATATTTGATAAACATGCTGGAGCTAGAGAATTTTCATTTTCTCAAAATCAAATGGCCAGTTATGCCTTACTTTTGGAGGCCACACTGAACATCATGTGACCTCCAAAAATGCTCATTATGTGCACCATTTTCAATCCTAAGGTTGCTCAACAGTTGTATTATAAAAGAACATCCATGGGAGGTTCATAGCACTCTGTTAGACTTTTCAAAATACTTAAGCAGTTGATACTTTTCTAACCTAGATACTTTCATAAGAATGAAATATACTTCAAGCCCAAGTCAAAACAATTATCCAAAGTTTACCAGTGAGCAAGAATAATGGGATCACATTGCCTGTACTTTGTATGAAGTTCATGCTCAGTTTCAACCAGACATTTGCAGTCATTGAAATTATAATAGGAAGATATAACTGAGTTAAAAAGAAAAAGATTGGGTATAGTGATATATCTATATCTTCTTCCCAGGTGGAAGTAAATATTTCCACTAATAACTGATTTTCAGAATAATCTAATAAAAGCGCTCTCAGGAATTTAAATAAATGTGTTACTTAATTTTCCTTTAGGTACCCAAATATTAAACCAAATCAGACCAATGGCAACTGGGTGAACAATCTGTATAATGCTTAGATTTGCAATGTAAAGCTGAGTGGCAACCTCCAAAAATTTACTATGCAGTGACTTACCAACAATGTAATCTTATACATGTATATCTGGATATATCTGCTGTTGAGTTCAGTGGGATATATCCCTATGCAAGCAGATAGAGAATTATAGTCTACACCGAGATCAACAGATGGCCAACATAATTTGACCTTTTTTACTGGAGGAAAAAAACCACATTGTCATAAATACAACCTGCTAAACTATCCTTAGAAAGTTCATATAACCATGTACATCTAGATCTGTAATACTGTGTTCTTAAACAAATTAAAATAATTAAAGTTGGGATTAATAACACTTTTAATTTCCAATTCAAATTAATTTGGGAGGCACTGTCATTTACAAAAAGAATTATAAAAACTTTTTTCTAATTATAAATTTTAGTAATTTCAACCAGTTCTTTATTTCCACAAACCAAAGACAAAAATAAAGGTGTAAGTAGTACAAAAATAACAGCAACACTATAGGGCTGCCTATGCATATTTTTAAATTAAATTCACATGCCCTAACAGTTTTTTTTTCCTTCTTGCATTTTTATTCATGTGGAAATGACATGATTTTAAGCATTATACAATTGCCTTAAATTTATATTTCACAATTTTGCCCAGCAAATATTGTTTCACTTTGAGTATTGAGTTGTACTGGTGGTATTTACAGGATCACTAACACATGGTTAAATTATTTAGATGGTTTACTTAACCCAAATTTCTGGGTTCACACAACACACTAAGCTAAAACTCTAGCTAGCCTGTTGTAGTTCAGAGTGACATACAAGCATAGCCAGTGTGTTCTTCATGAGCTGTCATACTTACTGCTTTCCTCAACTAACAACTAAGAGTAGCAATGTAGCATTCATATAACCCTAGAGAACACAATGTGGCATTTGCCAGGTTATCCTTGCCTCTAGGATGATGTTTTTCGTCTCCTATACAAGCGAACAGAGTAATTTCTCCATTCTCTAAGATGGGGAGGGGGAGCTGCAGGTCACAGAGCTGATGCTTTATGCTACCCCTGTGGCACAAAAACAAAAGAGAGTTCAACTAGATTTTTACAAAGGAATTTCCCCAAGCCACTGTCAGATCACAACTCCATCCCTGCAACTACACCATTAAAAAACAACAACAACAAGAGCTTGAGAAGCTTCAAGGTGACAGCACAGGAGAGAAAGTGTTCCAAACATCAGTCCTCTGTGTGTTTTACAAGGATGCCAACAAAACCAATAACAATTCACAGTTGGGCCCCCAGACTATATTACTGTATAGAAATGAGAGATACAGAGTTTTATGGTACTAAAAATTTATAAATTGTCCTTTGTGTCAGGCTGCCTCCAGAAGACTACATGGAGACAGGCATGCAGTTTTCTTGCAGACAATTAAAAGTGGTCTGCCATAATGTAAAAATATGTTCTGCCATAAATTTCAAGCCACGTCGTGCATCTGTCTATACACTTAGTACTGCCAGCAGAGATCTGGGGCTTGGCAGCACGCTGTTGGTAGGGCATGCAGCACTCTCACTTGGGAGGCGCGAATCTAACTGCCCTGCACTCCGTCTCAGCCCTCCCAACTTGGGGCTTTCCAGATGTTTTGGACTACAAGCCCCACCGCACGAGTTTGAGGAGAGCTGCTCAGTTCCTTCCCATCGCGTTTCCGCTGTGCTCAAGAACACGCTGCTTTAAAGGCAGCTGGGAAGGGCAACACCCGGCGTCCACCTTTCTTTCCTTCTTACCTGTCCTGAACATCAGCTGCTTGTCCTCGGGGTCTCCGAATTCCTTCAGAAAGGACGTGAAGAGGACTCCGCACGAGTTCTGGATACCGAAGACAGTCCCGTTGCACCACATGGAGGCCAGCATGACAACCCAGCCCCAGCCTCCCTCGGGCGGCTCGGCAGTCCCCTGGTGCACTTGCGGGGGCTCACCCTGCTGCGCCGCCTTCTCGGGAGGACTCTGCGTCGCCCCGAGCCCAATCACCAGGGGGACTTCTCCGTTCCCGGAGGCGAGCGAGGCTTTCTGCGGGCACCATTCTCCGTTCTCCTGCTTCGGCTTCTCGCCCACCGACTCACTTTCTTCCAGAGGGGCGGGGGTGGGGATGGAGTTCCCCACTTCCACCTCCTCGCTGACGGGAGACATAACCGCGAAGGCGAAGCACCGAGGCGGCCTGGGCTACAGCTTGGGTGTCCTCGCTCCTCAGCTCTGCCGAGGCAGCGCAAACATGCCCCGCGTCAAGAAAGGAGGAGCGCGGTCCAGAACTTAGCCAGCGGGCGCGAACGGAACGTCCTCCTCGCGCTCTTGTGACACCATACCAGCTCTCAAAGCTTAATTTACATATATTTCCTTTAATCCGCCTGCCGCACGAGCGCGCCAGCCCCTAAGGCGGTCCCATTCGCGCAAGCCTCTTCCAGGTGGTTTTGAAGGAGCAGCCCACGAGGAGGCGTGGCCTTCGGCAGAGATGTGCTCTGCGCCCCACCTTCTTCGTCCCTTCAATGTTCCGGACGTCCCCATTGGCCAGGGTGCGCTGAAGTTCCGCCCCTCTCCCTGAGTCGAACGAAGTGGGCAAACTGGGACAAAGCGCAGAGCGCGCCCGTGGGTGAGGAAAGCGGGAGCGGGCGAAAGAGGGGACGACGTATGTATCCGCGCGCGCTGGGCAGCCCATCAGTCAAGAGATGACGACCACCCGTGGAAGGCGATTGGACGGGGGTGAGGGTGGGGGGTGGTGACAACAGGGGTTGCTGCTGCTTCTCTTAGCTGCAGGAGCAACGTAGGAAACCGTAGACCGTAAGCCGTGGTCTGCCCAGCACGTGTTCCGCGGCCAGTCGTGTGAGAGAGGAGATCTTTGGAGTCCTTGGGGTTCTCTGAGCTTGGTTCTTTTCCTGCAAACGTTTCATTACCCGGCTAGGGTAATGTTCTTTCCCCTACACACGACGGCGGTCTCAGAGGCTGGGGCTGGGAGCCTGTGTGCTTGCGCGTCTGTGATGTCAGCCACCTCCCCAAAGTTAGTGGCAATTTATTGGCAGGGAAACAACAGCTTTTGCCAAAGTACAGGGCAAAAGGGCAGTACTGTAGCTGCGTGTAGGGACAAGTGGAAAGAAATAATAAAGTACGTATTGCTAACATAGGGGACGCACACCGCATAATTTGACAAAGATTGACACAAGGCACGTGGCCCTTCTTTAACAAAGCAGCCATCAAAAGTAACAATCCAGAAGAGGAGCCATATATTGGTTTGTTATAAAGACGCTTTAAGTATCCTATATTAATTTAATTGTAATGTAAGTATTCTGGACTAGAGCCCAGCCTTAATCACCAAAAGTTTATCAATATCACTTCAAATATGTCCAACGTTCAGGGTGAGTGTTATCGCTTATGTAGGGAAACAGTGGCAGGTGCTTTCTGAAGAGAGAGAGATGGTAGCTGTAGGGCAGTGTTGTCCAAACTTGGCCACTTTAAGATGAGTGGACTGCAACTCCCAGAATTCCCCAGCCAGCCAAGTTTGGACAACACTGCTGTAGGGCATAGCTGCCAAGCCTTGGCCTTGGGTGTCCCCCAAGGGCCAGCAAATTATAATCTTTAGTAGACAGAGAGTGTCATGGTATCAGCCTGCAGGAGCACAACACTGAGGAGAACAAAGCTTTATTGATCCTTAGGTGCCTGCTTTACATGAAAAGAGGACCCCAAACAATGGGAAGGCAGAGATTTTTATCGAAGTTAAGAACTACAAGGCAGGAATCCTAGGAATTTGTTTTGCATACCAATTTGGGGAAGCTAGGCAGGTCCTTATCCCTGTACCTGGGGCTATTTCTATTGTTAGGCAAAACGGGCCTTCCCGGAGGAGCATAGCAGAGCTGAGGAAATCCATTGTTAAAGGAGGTGGAATGCTGAGGTCAACAGGTTGATTGAGGACAGAAGGTTGGGGTTTCTCAGCTTGTTGCTATGTTGCAACTTCCTTATTCGGGCTGCCCTTGGGCTACATTGTGAGCTGGGAGAAGGCTTTTATGCTTTGGTTTAGATGAGCTTGCAGGGGAGCTTGGTCTGGGGGCAGGGAGGGTCAGTTTGGGTCTGATGGGATCATGCAGAGAGGGGAGCTGGGTTTGACCCTGGCCATGTCCAAAAGACAGGAAGGAATATATTTTGTTTCTTGGATTTATTTTCTCCACTGAATGCATTGGAAGTAATCTTATTAATTCTTTTTAATAAAAAGGGAATTATTTTTAGCCTTGATGTTTGTCCTACACAGATTTTGCATGTATAGCCCTTAGTACACCACTCAGCAGCCTTTTATGCAATGGTTGTTGGGCATCTCAAGGCTTCCAGAAGTGCAAGAAATATTTTGGTAGGGTGGGGGGAAGAATTTCCCTAACAATCTTACTGCAGCTGCAAAATGCTGAGCAGCAGCATTTTTAAGGTTGACCCTTTCAGGGAGGAACGGGCATGAAGAACATGTACAGGTAGTCCTCATTTAGTGACCACAACTGGGACCAGCAACTCAGTCATTAAGCGAAGTGGTCACTAAATGAAACCACGACCATGCTTATGATCTTACTTCAGCTTTCCTTTGCTTTACAGACCTGTGAAGGTTGTAAATGTGAGGATTGGTCATAAAGTTACTTTTTCATCACCATCGTAACTGTGAATGGTCACTAAAGGAGACAGTCGCTAAATGAGGACTACCTGT
The DNA here is from genome assembly GCA_030867105.1 of Liasis olivaceus. Lineage (NCBI taxonomy): Eukaryota > Metazoa > Chordata > Lepidosauria > Squamata > Pythonidae > Liasis > Liasis olivaceus. The sequence continues at coordinate 233,243,232 of CM061349.1, read as the reverse complement.
AATGGGCCACTGTGAGGAATGCTCTAAGCATTTGATGGATAAAATCACTCGGATCCATTTGGACTCTGCCTGGTCAGTTGCTTTGGAGCTGACTGAGGCTGGGTCTTGCCCTAGTATCTGGGGAAATATAAGTCTCAAGGACAAGGTCCTTTGGGGTGTTAGTGCTGCCAGATGGATGGTCCCTCGTGATTGGTCAAAGCTGCCCAAAAGATTACCATTGGCTGTGTTCAAGCTGTGGTAAATTCATATTTAACTGAGAAGGTGGTACCACCTTCTTGAAAAGGTGGCATATCCTCTCCTCAAACAGCCTTCTTAGGACCCAGCAGTGTTGGATAATTTTTCAACCTGTCTCCAAACTCTCCGTTTTGGGGAAGATGGTAGGGCTGCAACTCTAGAGGGCCCTCAAACAGATTGTCTGGACCCTTTTCTGCAGGCTTTAGATGAGAATGCCTGAGATGGCATTGATCACACTTAAAAACAATTGCCTTGAAAACTGCAAGGATTCGTCCAGGCAGTCACTGCAGGGTCAGTAATGACTGAGCGCAGACAAAAAAAAAAATAGAAGATCTCTAGTGGGACAGGACAGGACAGGGTTGATGTGACTCAGCTAGTCTTGCTTGATCTCTCTGAAACTTTCAATATAATCGATCACATATTTCTGGATCACCTTTGGGGTTGGGGATAGACAGCATTATTCTACTGCAATGGTTCTCCTCTTTTCTCTGAGGTGGTTCCAACTGGTGTTGGTAGTGGTGGAGAGATCAAACACATAAAGCTGGCTTTTGGTTTAAAGGGCCAGCTGCTCCCCGCTACACTCTACATAAGACTGCCCTTAAAGACCACTTGGAAGCTACTGCTGGTATGGAATGCATCAGTGCAAGTAGTTATGGGAGTATGTCATTTCATCCATATAGTATCACTACTTCACAAGCTGTGCTGGTTGCCAGTTGGCTTCTGGATGCAATTCAAGGTCTTTGTGGCTTTCTGGATACCTACAGGCTGCATCTCTCTGGGTTGTTTTTTTCTTTCTCCCCTGCCTTTCTGATAAGTTCTAGCAGGGTTGCTTTGCACCAGATCCTATTGGTAAAGCAGAGCAATCTTGAAAGACCTTGGAGGCAGGCCTTTCTGTACCCAGATTTGCCCCTGGAAGTCCATATGGCCCTGACCCTGTCATGCTTTCAGAAAACCTTTCAGAACTGTAAGACCTGGCTTTTCAGGTAGGCCCTGGGGCTGGGTGGTTTGGGATCTGGTTAGCCAATGTATGTTCTGTATTGTTTTGTAAAGGATTCTGTTTTCCACAATATGGGATGTGAAGTCATCTTATTGTTATTATTTCCTTCTTTTTTGTTTTTGTTCCAATTTGATTATTTCTATTTCATAAGTCACCTAGAGTTGTGATTGTGATCGAGGTGGCCTTTGATTAAATAAATTGTTGATGGATGTGTGTATGTGTGTTCATATGAATGGAGATAATGGAATGGAGATCCTGAACATTAGATTAATATTTCCTAAGAAGTTATGTCTAAGATAAACATTCATGTCTTATGTTATTGTAGCTATTGTTAAATACCTTTTTGGTCTTGTCATTTATGTTTCGTATATGATGTAATGTAAATCATGTAATGTAATGATTAGCTTAGAGAAAATTAAAAACAATAATAAAAATTAAGTTCTGAGAGTAAGCACAATCATGGCCTTTGATCAATCTTATACATCAATTGCATCTTTGTATCCAAATAGTTTTATGTGTACTTTATACATTCCACAATATTATTTCTTGATTGTCAACTTTGAATTATTGCTCTACCTGCATATATGGTTGGATTTTTTAAATATTAGAATTAGCAATTTTATTATGTCTTTTCTTTATATTTGCTTTAATGAAATATTTATATTTTACTGATTATTTGGTTTTATTTTCTTTTGTAAGGGTCAATAGACTATGTGCAACAAAATAGTATTTATTTGTTGAATATATATTATTTATTCATAAATATTTCTGTGTCCTTGAAGTGGCTTACAATAATCCTAATGCCTTGAAATACTTCAGAATAAAAAACAGTTCAAGCAGGTTGAAGGTAGCCCCTCTATCCAGCCAACATAGCTCAGATGACCCAACAATAATAAAGAGAAAAAGTGAAGTATAATTTTGGTATAGAACAAATTAATTAAAATCATAATTTGATGCTTCTAAATTAGAAAAAGCATAGATGGCACCCAGCTGGAATAGGCTTCAGCAGACAACTCATCTTAAACTACATGTGTAAAATATCCTGATATAGTTCTACTGTTTCTAATTTGTGTATTTATTTCAAATACAGATTATCTTTGCCCATTGGGGTCCTCAAGACAAGGTACAATTTAAAATAATAGAAGACATACCAACCAGTTAAACATAAACTGAAAATATATCATGCCAGCTTTCTGCTGAATATAAATTTCATTTATTCATTCATGCACCCATTTTCTGTTCACGCAGCATTTCCAACTGAACAATAATCAATGGGGTAGAAAATCAATAGTTTGACTCTTTTCTCTTTGGAGGTGGCTTGGTTTGGCAGATGAAGCTGATAGAAGAGGCATCTGATATTAGTGTTTTCCTTCCACATTAGCACACATTAGAACACATCACACATTCTGCTGGTCTTGCTCTATTTTAATGGTGGTTTATTGAACAAGTCACAGAAGTCAGAACCAACAGAAAAATGTTAGCACAAAAAAGCACACAAAAAAGGAGAAAAAGATCAAGATACTATGTAAATGATTTTCCTTAGAAAACTAAATTTGCTTCAAACTTAAATATCTTTCTCCTCTACTGAGTTAAAATACTATTCAACCATTCTCGAGTTGGGACAAAACAGTGTGAGAGACAGCATAACATTTGATAATTTATTTTGGGAAACGTATATTTGATGTTTTATACTAAGTTTTGCTTAATTTGTACTGTGTTTTATGTAACACATTATTATGTAAAAGGAGCTTGTTTATCAGATTAGTTAGTAAGTAGAGGGGACAAAGATATGGAGTTACATAAATGCAGTGCATCTGGCAATTTAGATAAATGGCTGAAGACCAAAGCTGCAAAAACCTGGGGAGGGAAGCCATTGAGAATGCCAAAGGGTAAGCCAGTTAACCCTATGCAGAAAAGCCATGGACTGTTATCTAGAAGTTGGACTGGTGGCATAAATTCTCTGAACCGTTCCTGGGACAAGAGATTTGGCTGGAGAAAGGCTAAAGCAGGGTCTAAGAGGATCAAATCAAAAGGCCTGATTCCAAGGATGGAGACTGGCAGCTTGGAGAAGATAAAAGCACTGGGCTTTGGGATGAGAGCCAGAAAGTCTCCAACACAGCTGCAGTGCTGGCACATGTTCAGCCATCACATGGTTCCATACATGTTTTTACTTTTCAGCTCAGCCATTCCTTATAGGCAAAGCATAGCCACCCAGTTGAGATCTACGTGTTGCTAAAGTGAATTTGGACTTCGTTAGGATAAAGTAGGAGAAAATGTAAGCACTCATGTTTTGGTTTGCAATTGCTTTAATAAGTTCTGTGAAGATGGAACTGTTTTTTGAGTCCCCTGGTTCAGTGTTATCTTTAATTGCACTCTGCCATAAAAGCAGAGAACTTCCCAATGTTTGCTTGAACCTGTTAATGCGTAAGTGAAAGGAGAGTGTTTATAACTGATAACACTAGAGACAGGCTTGTAACCTTAGCAATATACTTAACATTTAACTAAACCAGATAAGAGCAAACCTTCAATGCTCTAAGTTTCAGACCAGCTAGCAGAAACCCATCCTCTGCCCTCTGGAATAACATCCCCCCAGAGATACTATTGGCTCCCACTCTCCAAGTACTCCGGACGTCCCTTAAGACCTGGTTCTGCTTCCAGGTCTGGGGTTAAGCTGCCAACGGAGCCCCTGCCATGTTTCTTTGAACATTATTGTTGTTGACTGGGCAGTTACATTTTGTTTTGTTTTTAACTGTGTTTTAATTATATATTTGATCTTTTGCAAGTCACCCAGCATCTTTTTGGAATCAGGTGGCCTTAACAAATCAAATCAAACAGATTCTGACAAGAGTGCCCTGACCCAAGGGTGAAGACTAGCATCTTATCTGGTATTTACAAGCTATGACATCCCTACCAGGAAAAAAATGAATTACAACCCCAATCCTGACACAGAGGTAAAAAAGCAGATGAAATTAGTCAACCTTATTCTCTCTGTGAACCTGTTAAGACCACCTGATCCCTATCTTGACTCCAATATGTCTGTTCCAAATCACTGCCAAATGGTATTGTCCTGATCTATAAGTGTGCCAGTCTCGATAACTAGAGTGTCTGGTTTCTCTGCTGGCTTTAATGGCATCCCATTAGTCAGCAGGGGAAACATCCATCAATCAAGGCATTGCAGCCTGAATAGGGAGGGCCTGTTTCAAGATTCTGCCTGGGTTTCTCTAGGATAATATGTCTGACCATCCTTTCACATACCATTTGAGCATCTCCCAAGTTAAAAAAAAAAAGATGAAATAAAGAAACATATGGTAGGACATCTAGGTAGAAGTGGGAAGCAGACCCTGATTGTGCAAATACATAGATTGTATAAATAACAGAAACTAGCCATCAGGGGCATCAATGGGCAACCAGGTTTCTTAGTTCAGTGGGGGTTGGGAGTAAAACAGGATTCCTCAAGTCCACCCATCTTAAAGTTGCTGAGGTTGAGGAACCCTGAAGTAAAACAAGCTGACAAATAAGCAACAAAATCCAACTCAACATCCTTCATTATTTTCTGAACACTTGAAGGAGGAAAAGCCAGGTTGTTGCATCTAAAGCAACTGATGTCAGTTGGGAATATTGTTAATGCAGAAACATGCCATATGCCTCTTTTTCCCCAGGTAAAATAAGGGAGGTCTGCTATCCTGTTGTCAGAAGCCTGGACTGAAGTTGGTGTCAGAATCAGGGAACGGAGATGATGGCTAGAAAAGGAACTCTGGAAACACAACTCTTATAGAGAGGGCAAGGCGGGGGGGAGGGGGAGAAATGGCTATGGCTGAGGCTGGTAGACACTCCCAAAACCTGTTCTGATCACACCCATAACAGGTCACCTGACTTCATCTCCAAGATAACAGGTGACAAAGTGTTGCAGTTTTTACTTATCTTAAAGCTGTGGTGGAATAGTGTCAGCTTAAGGAGAAACAACCTTACTTCTAAATGGGTATGCTTAGGGACAGCCTAAGGCTGTTTCACTCATGGGTTCAGGGTGAGATGCAAACAACAACACGTAAACAAGAGGAAAGATTAGGGTTGTCAGAGGATGAAGATGTAGCATTAGTCCTTCATGAGGAACTCCTGATTCCTCAAGATGTTCTGCAAGGAAGGATCCTAAACCAGATTCTATATTGCTATATTAGTATTAAAACATTATTATATTCTATATATAGAAATTGGAGGGCTTCTTATTCACATTTAACATTGATCCATCAGACATGGTTCATGATTCACAAAAGCTGGGTTCCATCACCATGGTAAAGCAAAACAACACTAACAACGCAATGTCTTTGTACATCGTGCAGACCCAGCCAAGAGAGAGCTGTGGGAAACTGGTGGATGGTGCAAAGAGGCCTGAAGATGTGTATATTAAGTATTTTCCCAGACACATTTTGGTTACTCTTTTTCTAATGGAGCATTTACTGACTTTGAAACCTGCCTCTGAATACAGAAGTTTATGTGGAAAAAGGGGAATGGAAAGCTCTGTCCCACACCAGCCTGGATTCACATTAAAATCTGCCCTGGAGGCCCTTTCTGTTTACCTGAAAGCAATTAGAGTGGTGAGCAAAAGGGAAGGAGCTGTTTTGCAGTGGCCCCACCCTTTTGAATACATGATCAGTAGAGATCCATCAAACTGTATCATTTCATATCTTTAAGAAAACCCTAAAGGCTCACTGTTTAAATGACCTGGTCTGAAGTTGTATTTTTATGGGACTGCAATGATCATATGTAACGACCCAAGGAGCATTGGATATATGCTCCAGTAAAACTCAGTTGGAGTTGGATCAGTTTTACTCCAATGATTAAGATGTTTATGGAAGGTTGTTTTTTTTCCACTTACTCATAAAAATGTCATTACAGTTTTTTCAAGTAGTTACAAGCTTCCATATGCTGCCAACTACAATAAATTTCAAAGATACAGCCTGTCAGATTTGTTTGTTAAATACTGCTGGGGCAGGAAGGAATATGTTACTTCTATAAACAAGGAAAATCAAGCCAGGAACGACTTCCTGCCTGTCAAAATGATTGATGGCTTGACCCCCTCCAAATATACCCCCATTCCTACCATTCCTCTGAGGCTGAATGTCTAGAGAGGGATTGTATGACTCCTCTGTGTACTAGTTGTGCACTTCCAGATGGGGACTAGAGACCCAGCTTAGCTTCCCTAAAGGGGTCTTTCCAATATGCCTTAAATTGACCCACTAGGGTTGTGTGACCTGTCTACAAAGTGACTGCGGTGGAGCTCTAAGCAGGGTTTTAAAAACATGATGGGGATAGAGGGCTAAAGAGCTTTTCTACAGGGTATTTGTAGCCTGGGGTTAATACTGTTCCCCAAACTAGACCGAGATATGGATATCTATCTATCTATCTATCTATCTGTCTGTCTGTCTGTCTGTCTGTCTGTCTGTCTGTCTATCTATCTATCTATCTATCTATCTATCTATCTATCTATCTATCTATCATCTATCAGTCTATCTATCATCTATCTATCTATCTATCTATCTATCTATCATCTATCAGTCTATCTATCTATCTATCTATCTATCTATCTATCTATCTATCTATCTATCTCCTTAATATGCAAACAGGCAGAGTTAGCAATATGAACCTCTGCAGTAAATTTTTAAACTTTTTTTCCTCCAAAACCCAGACATTTTAAACAGTCTTGACTTGGAAGGATGGTGACACATTTTAAATCTATTAGTTTTCGGACTGGAATATTGATTGCTTCCACAAGGTTAATACTGTTCTCTTTCAAAGAACAACTCATTCTTTTGTACAGATTCCTTTATATCATCCTTTTTGTACAGATTCCTTTATATATTTCATTACAAAGTCTACTTTACTGTATAATTCATCGCATTAAAAACATAGTTGTTCACCAATTCTCATATTTTCAGATTTTCTTAATGTTCACATTAAAACCTGCCAGTATTTGCATTTCTGTTATTGCTAATTATATTGATAGATAATATGGTATAGTACAATTACCAGTTGCCAAAGGTCACGACTGATACTGATTGCTCTCTAATAAGTAACAGACAAGTGTATTTTCATTTATGCTGACTAGTTCAGATTTCCTAAAAGCTAACACGGCTGCTAGGACACCATGCAATCAGATTATTGGGCGTGCAAAATCTCAGAACCATATGTTACCCATTGCAACTCATATTCCTGTGAGCAAATATAGGAATAAATTGGAATAAAAGAGCAAATACTGCATTGTATAAACCCATTTAAAAAAAATTTCAACCTAAATATGCTCTTTTATGAAGTAATACCATTGATATTGTGTTACATTGTTTCCATTTTGAAGCCCAGGGGAAGAAGGCATCTGTTCTTCCTAGAAAGTCATAAATTCGTTTTCTCCCTAAAATTTCCATGACCTTGTACATAAATCATTATTCCCAAGATCTGAGATGACTTTGATCTCTGCTCTTAATGGTAATAAGGATCAGACATCAAGCATTGGTTTAAAGCAAAAGTGGACGACCATGGGTCCTGTGTAAGCTGAGTACCCTTACATGGCCCAGCTGAAAACTGACAGCAAAACTGCTGAGTTTTGGCAAGCAATTTTTCTCCATGCATTAAGCCTTGTTGGTTAACATAACCGTTTCTAATCCCCACCCCCACCCACATCTACTCCCTGTATCAGATATTTGCCTTTTTAGTCACCTTCCCCAGTGGAATGGGTAAACTAATTTCTGAAATTGGCAGGATTGGTAAACATTGTTTTGAAGACTATGATTCATCACATTAAGGGACGTAGAAAGGCCTCGTTCCTGCCTTGATGCACATGTTGTTAACTATCTATGGCCAATATACACAAGTGTAAAATGAAAGGAATTGGAGATGATAAAGGAGGGCAAGAACCACAGCAAACTGTGAGGCTTGGGTATTACTGCTATAGAGGTTTATTTTAAATAAATGTCCCCTTCACATCATGTCACTATTCCTTTTTGGGGTAAACTGTGCTATGCAAAGTACCAAAAGCTCTTAAGTCTGGAAAGCTCTTAAAACCTGGCTTTTGAGTCCAAGGCCTGGGGTTAATGTACTGTTGTATTTTAGGGGAACCTATTTTGTTTTGTTTGATTTGTGTTGTTTTTAGATTGTTTTAGTCCAGGCCATCTGCATGGTTTTAGTTTTTTTCTGTTTTTATGGATTTTTTTTGTTTTTTTGTATGCCACCTAGAGTTCATTGGAGTTTGGCAGCTGTAATAAATTTGAATAAATATAGAAAATAACAAGACTAATAAGGCAAACAAATTGAGGCATGAGATAAGAAACAGAAGAGGAAATACAGCTAAATCTAGTTCATACCAACAACATTCATTGTAGTTCTTTAAACTTTTCATCTTTCTCTTTTGTAGTATTTCATTTAGTATCCAAATAAAAGTCTTCCACTTCCACCTGAGTAATTTTTTTTTAATCTATCTATCTATCTATCTATCTATCTATCTATCTATCTATCTATCTATCTTTGTAATGGGATGGGCGGTGACAAATTTGATAAATAAACAAACAAATAAATAAATAAATAAACTGTCATTCTTTTCCCTTTATTCATTTGATTTTTATCCCACCTTTTGTTACAGGAAGTCAAGGCAGAGTACGTAGTGTTTCCTCCTCCTATTTTTCCCACCACAACAATATTGTGAGGTAGGTTGGGTTGGGAGAGAACGACTATCCCAAAGTCACCCAATGAGCTTCTGTGGATGAAGGTGGACTAGCATCTGCATCTCCATGCTCCTCATTCAACACCTTAACTCTATACCACACTGGCTCTAAACTACCTCAGCATACTTCTTCCATAATGATCATTCCTTTTTCTATTCATTCAGCATCCATTACGTAATGCACTCCATCTTCCCTATCAAATACTGCAGCTGTGGTCTTTTATCCATTCATTCTCATACTTATAGTCCCCATTGCATCGTACAATTTATCTAACATTTGCTGCAATTCATTTGAGTTCTCCTCATTTGCATACAAGAGAACATGCACTTTCATGTACCCAAATAGGATGATGCTGTAGTTAGAATTCTGCCAGGCACTTTCCCAGGAATGCTTAACAAACTAATCCCCTGTAGTTTTTGCATTCACTCTTGTTAATTTTCCCTCTGTATTATTTATCAACAAAGTCATTCTTCCATCAGGAACAAAAACCACATGCATGTGTTTAACAGCCACATGCTGTTAAAACCAAAGCCCAGTTTTATCCCAAGCATACTCAGGCTGTTCTATGCAAGCTAGGATCTCTCATCTACAGACTTTATGGTAAAGCAAATTATTAGTGCCCTGGATCCCTCCAACCAGGGCATATGCAGGGTACTAAGAGTCTGTACTCTTCAAAGCATTATTTCCAGAGATTTAAATGTCGTTGGATGCCTGTAATATTCCATTCTAATTAAACATAGGTGAAGAATAACAGTTAACACCCAAATCTTGAACAATTATCCAAGGAATACAGCAATTTAAGAGGCATGGCATTTCCCAAAATAGATTTAATTTATGCTTCTCTGTAAGAGCCAGCACTTTGCTATTAATCAGTGACTGGACTCCTCCTGTTAGATAGTTAGAGGCAAAGGAAATGCATTTGGCTAAAAATAAATAAGAGCATGGATGATTGTATTTGTATGTATGTTTAAGTATATAAATATATTTATTTATATAAAATATATAAGTATATAAATATATGTTTAAGTATATAAATATATAATTGGGTAAGTGAAAAGGGGGCTTTCAAGGATGAATGTCAATTTAGAACTTACAACAACAGCAATCAACAGCTGGATCGAAAGTGCATGTCTACAGCCTTGGGAACAATATGAAGCTGGTTTGCACATATCATATTGGTTCAATAAACTGCATGGCTAACAGAATGTCAAATGCAACTGCATAACAACCAATTCTAAAACCTAGCACACTATTATTTAGTATTTCTATATGCTGCCTTTTCCCCATTGCAGAATTCAAGTAATTGAAGTCGTTTCCCAGAAATCTCTCATCCAGCCACTAGCTGTATTCTTTCAAATGTGAAGGCATGACGTGGTTTGCTGGGTGTTGATTTGCTGTGCTGTGGGAATCCAGACATTGTGGCTTATTCAACAAACCATGGTTAACAAAATAGTGAGTTAGCATGATGTACAAGTTGTTATTGATCAGACTTACCAATGGTCCTATTAACAGCTAACCAGTGAAAAAGGACTTAATAGTTATTAACATTTAGGACTTGAAATGAGATTTCTCCACCCCAGTAATGACAAGGATTACATCCAACTGAAATTCTGTACATTAGTTCATTCTGCACATTTTGCGATGACAGGATGCTTTCAGTCTATAAACAGAATGACAGTATTGCCTTATATTCAGCATGGAGCAAATGCATCAACAGATTGCTTCATCCCATCAGATAATGTTGGCAATGCATGCAGTGCCAATACAAATATTTGTACCTGACAATACATCTGCTTTTCCTGCTCCCAGTATTGGGTATAATAACCTTTTTTTCCCCTTTGCTTTTTTAGATTTTTCAGCTCTGTTAGTATCTCGTCCAGTTTGGTATATGATTAACAGAGCTGCAGGCTACACTGTTTGCAAAATCTTTATTGCTGCATGCGAAATAAATAAAAGAAGAAATAAATCTGAAGTTTCAGTTCTCAAGCTGAGTCTGCAAAATCAACTTGTAGAAAACATTTCCATGCTGCCCTTTCCTGATTTGCTAAAAGCTGGTAAAATAAAAGTTTTAAACCATATAAATTAATTCCAGTTAATTACTCAAGTGGACCAAAAATACAGATAATTCAAATGAAAAATACCACAAAAAGCTCTTTGCTTCTTTCTCATACTTATAAAAGAAGGATTTTTTTCCCTTTTTTTTGTAGTTACCCCCTTTTTTTTGTAATTGTTTATTTATTTTTTATTTATTAAATTTCTCCCCCACCCATCTCCCCCCTATGGGGGAACTCTGGGTGACTCACACAGAACATTAAAAACATAAATATATATGTTTTATATACATAAAACATCAATTTAAAAATTGTTACTTTTTAACTCTCCTTCTCCTCATTAATTGTACAGGTTTTAAAAAATAATAAAATGGTTTGGAGTGGAGGAGCTATATCCAATAGCATGCAAGTGGCCTTTTCCCCACGCAATGAACTCCCCCACCCCAGCTCCTCCACTGATCCACACTTCCAGGACTCTCCCATCCTTTGTAAGAGACCTGGGTGTGCAGATATTTGGACAGTCAAAGATTGGGTTCACACATCACATTAAGCCAGTGTTGTCCAAACTTGGCCACTTTAAGATGAGTGGACTTCAACTCCAACCATGCTGGCTGGGGAATTCTGGGAGTTGAAGTCCACTCATCTTAAAGTGGCCAAGTTTGGACAACACTGCATTAAGCCATTGGGTGGTCTGCCTTACTTGGGCTTAGTGTATTCATTAATTCCAGATGCTGCCATCTGGGGATCATATTTCATGTTTCATTGTGATGGGCAAATCCAGCTGACTTTGTTGTTGTTGTTATTCTTATTGTTATACCATGTTTTTGCACAAGGCGTATACTCAGTTTTAGGGATAGATTTACCTACCGACCTATCCTAACAGACAGCTGTCTTTAATGTGCTGCAAAATATTTGTCCTGCATCAGATTTACGTAATAGTATTTCTGAAAGGGTAGACTGTTTTCCATTAATAGAGCCTGCTCATCAGCCTCTAAGGCTGGCCCACTACACTTTGCTGCCTGAGCCAAAGGACAAGATGGTGCCCCTTCTCCTTCCCTTGTGCAGAAACTGACCGGTGGCACTTTCTTGTTGCCAGGCTCCCTTCACCCAGAGTCAGGCGGCTACCTTTGGAGTGGTTACACGGCACACATAGATCTCGCCTCTTAGGAGGGGAAAAGGCTAGGAGGGCTCAGGCAGAATAGCCAGGGACTGTCCCCAGCATTTTCCGTTGCCTAATGGTAGGTGGGATCTTTGTCCGCTCCATTCTAGGACATCACAATCAGCTTGAAACTGTGGCAGACAAACGTGTATGTATCTGCTCTCTAACCTGTATGACACATGTGAAAGAGCAAATTGTCCAGAGCTGCAAATGTAAAAATAAATGAATTGTTTTAAAAGAAATACATTTAAACTCTGTACAAAGACATTAAGGATTTGAACTACTTTCTTGAAGACATTCTAAGTTCCTAGGGTTCATATGCAGCATACCAGAGCCAAACCTCCTTCCAAGAGAAAGAACAAGAGCATTTCAGCTCATGCTCTTATTTTGCTTTGCTTGAACTGTTATGGAGAGGAGTCACAAGTGAATGATGCAACACCCAACTTTTTCCTGCCATCAGCTAGTTTTTGTTCCAAAGACAGCCTGAGGATCTTCAAGCAAACTGCAGTATCAATCCTTGATCTATTTACTGAGCAAAGATGTGGGAAGAAAAATCATTCAGAAAAGTGTGTTCAATTCATTATCTGTGTAGTATCTATATTTATTTTCAAGGATGAATTTTGAAACAGATAGTGGTTGTGATCCAGCCAAATCAGCTTAAGTGGTTTTAGAACTTGTTGATTTCATCCAGGAATGGGGCAGGTACTAAACTCTTGATCACTGAAACCAAAGAAGATTTAATTAGAAGTATTGTATTTTATCTGGACTGTGCCCAACATGGTCTACTGGATGTGTTTCATGTACAAGATAAACGAACCAAGGTTCACCATGTTCAAATAAACATTGTATATTTTATCTACTCACCACCAACCTATCAGGAAAAACCTCTGGTGGCAACCTCATGCTTCTAAAACTCATCAAATCAAAAGGAGACTGTGTATTTATGCACGTTAACCTCTTCCCTACTTCCTTCCTTCCTCACAACTGCATTTTTAAATTGTTATAATTAGTACCTGGTGATTCTGACAATTTGTACTTCATATTTCCTGCATACTGCATACTGTAGGTTTGTATGACCCTTTTATTCTCAGGGGCAAGCTCTGCAGTATGAAAAAAAATGTCCAGTTGCTGACAATATAAACAGACAAGGGTTATATACAGATTCAGGAGATCAAGCGAATGCTTGCAATAAATTATAACTTGTATTCTTTAAAAACAATGCTGTTTTCTTGGATGTTTTAAGGAAACGTGTTTTTTTTTTTTTAAGTCTCCAGTATCTCAGCTGATAGGGCCACTGCTGACAGAAAGGTAGGATGAAAATCATCCATATGTCCTATGGGGCAAAAAGAATGGCAGCATACAGGGTGAAGTCAGGGCAGAGAGCAAACTTAATGTTCTGACAACTTTGTAACATTTTTTGAAGAGTGTAAGCACATTCCACCATGGATTAGAGAAAGTATTCCTTGCATAAAACATTAAAGATGCTTTATTCCTCCCCAATTTATTGTATCAGAGTTTACTAACTGTACTTTAGGAGCTTGGGGAGGGAGTAACAATACTGCCTTCTGAGAATGAAATTTCTTTCGCACACATGATTATCTTACTACCAGAAAACGTTGTTTCTTCATTAAAAGTTAGAGTTACCAAAATGAGAGCTTGAGGATTATGCTCATAAGAAAATTACAATCAAGCAAGGAATGTGTGTGATGGATTGGCTCTAGATCAACCTCCTCCATGTTAGCTAAAGTTATGGAAGTTGAAATGCAATACCTTTGGAGGCACCAAAGGACTCCAAGTTGGGAAGGGTGATTTTTGTTTACCTTATAACTTTGCACCAAGACCTGGTTGGGCCTGGTTTATTCCCTCTTGGAGATGTGCCCACTCAGATTCAGGTGTGGCATCAACTGAGAACCCAGGGCAGGGCAAGGGGGTGGCTATGTCAGTCAAGATGCTCTGGTGGTGTCCAGAGGTACTGCTCCACAGATAGTTGATAGCAAGACTCTGTTTGTTAGCTTGGGCTCTAGGGGTCAATTGGGACCCTTACTATTATATCAGTGGCCAGGTTGGCAGTGGAGTTCCCCAGACTCATGGCCCTTGGAGACTTCAACCTGCCTTCCTTGGGGGCAGAGTCAGAGGTGATTCAGGAGTTCACAGCCACCATGGGTCTGACTCAGGTCATTGAGAGTCTGACACATAACAATGGCCATATGCTAGATTTAGTTTTCTTGTTGGAGCAAGTGCAATGTGATTTGCAGGTGGGGGGAGACTGCTATTACTCCCTTGTCATAGTCAGATCATTTTCTGTTGGCCCTGGAGTTGTCTGGTGCTCTCCCCTGCTGCAGTGAGGCTGGAACTATTTGATTGGTCCAGTCCAGATGACTAATGGACCCCGTAGGGTTCTAGAGGAGATTGGGGTTGTCCCTGAAGATTTGGTGTGCAGTCTGACTGAGGCATTGGTTGCTGCCTGGAACAAGAGAACAATGAGGGCTTTGGATTGGATTGTGCCCATTCAGCCTCTTTTCCCTCAGACTCCAAAACTTCCCTTGGATTACTGAGAAGTTGAGGGAGATGAAATGGTTGAAGAGATACCTAGAGCACCATTGGCGGACAAGGAGTGAGCCCAGCCAAACCTGAGCTAGCCACAATTATGTGGCTACCTTATGGCAGTAAGGGAAGTGAAACACCTGCATTTCTCTGCAAATACAATGATAATAAATGGTAATAAAAATTCATTTTCCTAATAATGTGCACATTTATGACAACAAAAGCCTTCAGTGTGGCCAGATTCAGGCAGCAGAGGGTTCTAATCAGCTAATTAAGGCCACAGAGATGAGCTTGTTAAATTGTAGTTATCACCTTTTAAGGACATGCTGCACTGTGGAGAAAAGCGGCTCAGGAAGAGACAGCTCGTTTAGGCAATCTCTCCACCCTGTGAGGGGGCAAAAAGAGGGGAAAAAATGGGTCAGACACAGGACACTGTATGAGAGAACTTTATCTCAGATGACAGCAACCAGCGATCTTCACATCTCTCTCTCTCTCTCAGTTCACCAAACCAATTGCAGTCACTAAACAAAGACTACTGTATTTGTAGTGATGGTGTTTTGTTGTTATCACAGCTGCCAATTGGCAATTTGTTTTTTTGTTGTTGTTAGCTGTCCAGAATCACTTGTCTGAGATGGGCAGCCATATACATTGAATAAATAAATAATAAAACAACAACAACAACAAATGCCCTATATTAGCATGCACTTCTTTCTCCCAGTGGATGAACATTTGAGCTTGCCGACATGATTGGTTATCATGGGACAACAATAATGACCTCATTTCGGTAGAGAACCTGAATAAGGATCTATTGCTAAAGAGAAGGTCAAATAGAAAAATGTGGGCCTCGTGATTGACTTGACATCCATTCCGAGATAAGGGAGTAGCAGCAACTGGGCCATGGGACAGGAAGAGCAAAGAGTTTGAAGTTCCTGTGAACATCCAGAAAAATGAGCAAAGAAATGCGTTTGAAACATTTCCCAGTAGCCAAGGCTAAATGATTTGAGATAACAATCCACAGCTTTAATTTATTGGGTAAATTAAAACATTTGGAATTATTTGGAAAGATAACTCTGTCAGGTTGAGGGGATTAGCAATATTGTCATTGAGATGCATTTTAGTTTTATGATCCAGTTCAAATAATATGGAATAAGAGTGTAATCAGAGTAATGTCACTGTAAACATTTGAGTGAGAACAACAGAAAACATCCTTGCCCTCTAATTATTTGTAGTGCTTTCATAATTTGTATTAAGAAAATTGCTCAGAAATGCAAACATTTATGTGTAATAAACATTATGGAAAAGGACTAAAATTTTAAGGTTGTATAAAACATGTTAACTGTGAAATCTCAACATTTCCTCTCATAGCATAGAACATAAGAACATAACAGAAAAAAACAAATGCAATAAGTTTAAGGGTTCCAAGTGTAATGGTTAATTTTAAACATAAGATTGACATTTATCCAGAAAAGCAGCCGCAGGCTATCAAAGTCAGTCACCCCTTCCCTTTGATCTCAAAGCAACAAGAGGACAAATCCACCAAATGTGAAAAAGGAACAGTTCTCCTAGCTAGGTTTTTTTTAGAAGACTTGTTTTGCTAGCTAAAATGCCTATGCATTGTTCAAAGTTGTTGATTTTTCTAGCAGATGGAGTTTTATTGCAGTAAAAAATAGTCCTAATGACATTTAAATTTGCTATGATGAATCCTTACTAGTCTTCATACTGAAGAACTAGATGCCTACCTTAAAAAAGTTCAATTCTAGAGGGATATTACTGTCAGCTGGATAATTTGAAGTACATCAAATACCTATAGTCTACTTGTTCCCTTCAACTGGTAGGACTTCTGCACTATACCACATATTCTTTACAACAGGCCATTATGTCATTTTAGACCTATGAGTTCAGCACAGCCCCTTGCAAAGGTTGAGAGGAAAGGTGCATTGGGCAACTTCCCTGCCATCTGTCTGCTGCCCTTGATACATATAAGCTTGAAACCAGAGCATTTTCCCTGAACAACCACTAGAGAGTCTTCCTTTTAAGGAAAAACAGAATAGTAAATAACAATAACAGCCTCATTACTGTTAAGTGCCTGGCAGCCCATGGGCATCATCTGATACTGAGCTAGACGTGCCGACCAGGAACTCCGTAAAGTGGCTGGCAGTATTTGCTACTGTACATAGGAGCAGTCTTATTTTGGTGCAATGGTAAAACATATTTAAAGAAAATAAAAAAAATATGTTAATACAATTACCATCCAGTGAAGGAAGCTAGCACCATTCCTCTTAGTTTCTTTGAAATGAGGGCACTCAGTACTTCTCACTTGTAGCACAAGGGCTTCGTCAAAGCAACTGTGGAGTGAGGTTGTGTTGGAGGACCCCACTGAGTGGCTGATTATGGTGTTGGATGCTGCCCTTCTGCCTCACTCTGAGCAGCCTTTCTCCAGAGAGGATGTGGTGGAATATGGAGCAACTGGGGATGATCATGACAGCAGAGGTAGCAGAAGAAGTGCCTACCCAGCTGGTCTGTGTCAAGCGGCAAAGTGACTCAGGTCAGGCCTAACCAACTTGCAGTTCCAGAAGCTTTTGTCTTTTCTTTTTTGGGGGCAACATTAAGCAAGCACATGGGCATGACAAGTTCAGAATGTCGTCCTAAATGCGGAGATAATGGCTTCAGCTCTACAATCCTTCTCCTTCTCCAAAGGAGCCCAGTACTTACCCGCAGCACTCAGTGTTCTTGGCCAAGATCCGAGCTCAGCTCCTCTTGGAGTCCAGGTGGACCCTCACAGGTCATTTCTTCCTCTTGAAAAAGTTCAATCTAAGTTCCCGAGATCTATCTTCCAAGTACCCCGCTGCATTCCAAACATGGTGCTTCATCATGAAGCCAGCTTGCTCAAAGTAGAAACTTCTGCCTGGATTCAGATCCTTTGATACTGGCTTTTTTTTCCCCAGCCAGCTTGACCCCTTTAATTATGACTGACAGCTTCCAGCCTTGCTGGTATCAGGCAATACATGAAAAATTTAAATCCTATGGCTTCTCATGGGCAGCCATCACCCTGATGGGCTACGAATGTGCATTAGGCAATCTTAAAAAACATGCCATTTACTTAGAGTTATAATTAGATTTGTCACTCGTGTCCAGAAATATCTTTTTGAGCCATTCTACACATTTACTTCATCCAGCCAGTTACCTCAGTTGCATAACAGCCCCTACATTTAGAAGGGCTTTGTCTCTGGTTAGATTCAATGCCCTTCCAACAGCAGCCATTGAGGGGAGATATCGGAACATCCCTCTTGAGTGGAGATTGTGTCCATGAGCTGGAGGAGCAATTGAAAGTCAGGAACATGTTGTATTGCATTGCTCCCTCTATGCTGACACTCACCAGGAATTACTATTCCCACTCATCGCCAAACACCATGGGCGCACTGATTCCTTCTATCTCAAATTGTTACTATCAGATCAATCTGATTCTATTTTGATGATCGAAGTCAAATACTGTTTCACAGTTTGTACAGTACAGATAGTCCTTGCTTAACGTGCACTTGTTCAGTGACTGAAGTTATGACGGTGCTGAACAAGGGGTACTTATGACAGGTCCTTGCAGTTGCAGCTGTCACAGCATCTCTGTGGTCATGTGATCGTGATTCTGGCGCTTGGCAACTGGCTTGCAATTATGATGTTGCAGCATCCCAGGGTTAATTGATTAGCTATTTGCAACCTTCACTGCCAGCTTCCAACAAGCAAAGTCAATAGGAAAGCCTGCAGGAGGTCGCAGTTGGCAATGACATGACTGTGGGACACTGCGGCCATGTGGGATTCTCCTAATGACTGCAACTGAGACTGCTGGAACTGTTATAAGTCAGCATGGTCACATGAGATCGTGCCTTACAACCACATCATAGCAATGGAGTTCCTGGTCCCAATTACTGTTGATAAATGAGGACCATAATTTTTCTTCAAATACCTCCTAGATATTTTCCCTTTGGAAACATTTCAAATGCAGCTATCCATTTAGTCACAACTTTATAACCATGTATTATGTCCTTACTGTCAATTGATTCTTACTTCTGTCTTATTTACATTAATAGTTGCCAGAGTCATTTTAACAATAAATAGTCACTATAATTGGACTCTTTTAGTTTTGAAACTATAATCGCTTATGTATTATTCTTCCTTATACACTACATTACTGCATTTTCTCTAGATAAAAGATTAATTATACTTTTTCCCATGGATTTTAGCATTATAATGGTTCTGTACTTTAGATTGGTAATTTTACTATTCTATTATTCTAAATAATCATTTAATTGCCTTACTCAAATTGCATGCCTTACTATATTAATTTTTATGCTCAAAATTCTTAAACTTAAACTTACAATTTTACTTGTATTGTTATATGATTTTATAGCTTTTTTTATTCTAGTCAATTTCTGTGTTATATAGGCTGAATTGATATTAAGCAAGTTAAATGTGACTTAAAAAAAAAAGATGTTTTGCTGGTCAATGTCTGAAATAAAATGACCGACTGACAAGTTCAGAATGATATAAAACATGATTAGTTCATGTACTTTATTCCCACACAATTTTCTTAAGATTTGGGAGTAATTTTAGCAACATATACTGTTAGCTTTAACATTTTAGAGTCACTACTGAATGCAGAATATTTTCTCACTTTCTGCTGAAGGGCCAGCCACATTACAATTTAATGCATCACAGGCCACAGGAATTCATGCCTTAACCATATGGTGTAATTTGGAAACATTCTATTTTCTCCTATGTCTTCCAAATGTTGATTTTATAATTTGAAGTTTTTTTCTTGTAAATCCTCTCAAGAAAGTTTCCCGACACAGCTTTGCAATGAAACATTTAAACATGATGAAGAAGAAAAGATGATGGTGGTAGTGTCTGGAGCTACATTTTAGAAGACTGCTTTTTTTTAGGTTTAAAAATGTATTTTTAGAAATGTATAAACAGACACAGTTATATTCTTATACACTTCTTTCTATGCCTTTTTCTCCAGCCTCAATTATCATATTAGTTTTCTAAAGACATAAACATTTAAGGCTTAAATTTAAAAACATTCCTGCAGCCATACTTCACACAACATGGAAAGAGTTCCTTTTCCTTTCCTTTATTATAATTACAACACCCACCCACCCCAATAATCATGCTGTGCTTCCACTGATCTGCATCTGCAACATACTGAGAGCATTTTTGGATGTACACGATACACATATGATACCACTGTGATTATTTAATCTATCGTGTAGATACTATCAAATGCAAACGGAAATGAGTAAGAAATGTATTTCAGTTTCAGTTAAGCTCCTTCCAGCCTTTAACAAAAGCCTAATTCCAGAGATCGTGTGCTTTTGGCCTTCTTCAGAATCCTCAAAATAGCGTGCCACATTGCTGCCTTCCCCAGTCTGGTATCTTCCCTGTTTGGATCACAAGACTTTGAATCCCCAGGCATTCAAGGCAACCGAGGGGTTCAGGGAGTTGTACTGCACGGGCATCAGATTGGGACTGCTATGCCCAGTTGTATTTGTCTAATGAAGGAGGTTGAAAATGCAATTACGTTACATTATTATTATAGTATATTAATTTATATTTTTGGGGGCACATAGATATGGAAGATGAGAATTAGAGGCAGGGGTGCAAGATGGGTGAAGTGCCACTAATGGTAGGATCAGCCCCAACCTTGCCAGAAAAGAGGGCATCTGTCAGACACAATTTCTGGTGTTCCCAAACCCTTCTAAAACTGCTACAGAGCAAGAAGTATATATGCAGATTTTCTGGGGCAACAAAACACAGCATATTGGACTATAAACTCACAGTAGGTCAGGTCTCAGAGCAAAGCAAGTGACTTATTTTTATGCTTGTTCCCAGTCTAACAAAAGCCCCATCAGTGCTTTCAGTTCAACAGGACTGAAGGACCTGACTCTTCCGCAGTGGCAAAAAACCATCATACTCAGAATACAGCTTGTCAAATTTATCCTTGAGTTTAGGTCCGGGTCCTAAGAAAGTATCAGAGAGATAAAGTTCTGCCTGTGTTTTGCCCAGGATCTACTCCAGGAGGAGGAAGAGATATGGAGTGGGATGAGGGGGGAACCAGCTCTACAACTTAAAGCTACAGCAATATACAGTAACAAATGCATAAGTACCGGAAGAGGATGAAGAAACATTTCTGCCCCACTCCACCCAGAGTGCTCCAGAGATTCCTACTTGTACATCTGCAGCACATAATTTTTGTGGAGTGGGCAGTCAGAGGGCTGCCATGGACTTTCAATAGTAGGCAGGCAACAAATAAATTGATAGGGCCAGGAGAAATAAAGACTGTATAGAAGAAAAATGACAATGAATTAATATAGTTAATATAGTTACTCCCCACATATATAACGATTTCTCTCTTCTGCCCTGTAAAGAATTACAATTCAACTGTAAATTTGAATTGGGTTCCAGGACCTCATTTTTGTCTGTGTGTAAAAAATGTTTACACAATACTTAAATCAGGCTGCTGAATTTAAACTGTATCTTTAAAAAAAAAAAACACAGGTATTTTCTCTGTGCCTATTGGCCCACTTACCTGGATAGACTACATAACAGATCTGTTGCTGCAAAGAGGGCTTTCAGACTTCCTCTTGTGATGCAAAGCAACAGTAAGTTGAGGCATAAGTTGAACAAGTCCCATCCTGCTGGCAAGAGCTTCATTGCCATTTATATTCCAAACAATCTTTAGGACCAGTAAGTGGCTTTCCAGATACTAGGCAAAGATCATGGGGTAAGGATTTGAGTTGCAAAATTACATTTCTTTTAATAAACAATCTTTCTTCCCATAGTGTGGATTTCCACTGCAGTACTTTGAAGCTTTGGCTACTTCTATTTACAGGTATATATTCATCTACAGATCTAATAATTTTCTAAAATCCCACTCAGCTCTCTTCTTTAGGAAACTAGTCATGGATCTGGATCTAGAATTGCTCACATATAAACTACAGAGCTACAGGACAACCTATTTACCAAACAAATCCTCTGTGCTAGTCAACCACAAGGGAAAGCAGGTGAAAAACCCTCCCAATTACTGGATTATATGGTTTGAAACAAACATTCTTAAAACCAAAATCTTATGGGAACACCTGGACTACGTGAAGGAAATTAATGTGCAACATTGTTGTAGCATATTGTATTAAGCTAGGGTCAGATTAATTACAGTTAGTTGATGAAACCCAATGGCTGACATCACATATAGTACAAAGTCACAACCCATGGCGTACAAGCCACAATGGATGCATTCACACAACACATTAAGCCAAAACCAAACAAATCACTATTTAGCATGATATATGAACCAAGCCAATGTGAGATGTTCATCTTTAAAGCTCAAAACAGATTAACACAAACAAGATAGATTTTTTTTTTAGTTTGAAAGATGCTTGGCCCAAGAAGTGGTTATGTTAACAAATTTAAGAATCTGCCCTAGTATTCTCAGTATTTTCTCACATTATTTACAGCCTTTTCCCACCCTGGTACCATCCAGATATGTTGGGCTGGTACTTTTCCTTTCAGCCTCTTGGTAATTGGCAAGATCACTAAAGCAAAATAAATCAGAATCCAACCACTGCAAACTCAGTTGTCAAAAGCCATGATAAATAAAAAAGATCTAGCAATGTTCTTGGAAAATGTCTCCAATTTAGTCTTTGGAGTCATGTTTAGGGGAAAGACAGTTTCCAAAATGCCTCTGGTCCCAGCATGGCTTCTTAAATCTAGATTTGATACAGTCAATCCAAATGTGACAAGGATGGGAAGACAGGATGGCAAGGAGATCCATATACCTACACACACACACACAGCTTTGCCATAACAAAAACATAGTGAAAATAAGAACAATTATTGCATCATAATAGTATTTCCACTGCACTATGGGTCTCATAAACTATGCAGCAGCAGCTACAAGCAAAAAGGTACTTTTAAGCTATAAGGGCCCTAAGCAAAGTTCATGCTGTTTCTATTTTTATAATTTCTGACAAGGCTTGGCCAGTTTCAGCTTGCTACTCTTTTCTCACTTCCTGGTACTTTTCCACCCAAGTGCTATTGCATCATCCGGTTCACATGGAAACCCAGGATTCAGCAGATTTTGTGCTTTGAGAGCAATCTCTTGTTCTGTGAAGCATCACTTGCTGAATCTTCTTAAAAGTTTTCATTCTGATACTTTTACACATACTGCATAAGCTGAAATTTTCCAGAACAAGTCATTCTGCCTCTACATCCAAAATAATTTCAAATATTATGTTATTCAGGGCAGCTTGAACAGCAAAAAACAAAACAAAACAAAAAGATTTATAATTAAAGGATTGCCGGCAGCAACTGATTAAAAGAAAATGACAAGTGTATTCACATTTCTCACTCCCTCCACTCATTTTTATGACATGTATGCCAAATCATTAAATCACATTAATTTTCAAAGAGGTAAATAAGGAAAAAAAAGAGCCATTCTCTAACGATGAATTACAGATTTGGGAAACATTTTGTACAAACAACTTACCTTTCCACTTTAAACCTGAATGAGGGGGAAATGAATGAACTCTTGTATGATGTATCACATTATAATTCAAGGACAAGCAATCAATTACAGCTCCTTGTTAGAAGCCTAAAGAAGAAGCTGTTTAGTTTGCAAATTTTTGCTAACAACCCCAATCTATAATGCTGACTCCCAGAATGAAATGAAATCTGAATTTAAATAGCAGCATACAGTTCTTCTTTATTAAAAAGAAACAGTCCTTGCACTTATTTTGTTAAACAAGTCACCCTTTCTGTGAGGTCTGACATTCTAACAACCCTAAACTGAAAAGAATCATGGCTGCTTCAGACAGATGAAGAAACTTCACCTCAAGTATTCTACAAAATTAAGAGTTTATTATGGTTTTACTAACACCGTGGGGCTTTATTAATGGACCATTTAGGCTTTCTAAAGTTTGCAATGAAAACCAGGCATTTGAAGTACTATAAAGAATTTTCCCCTAAAAACTACAGGTCGTCCTTGCTTAACGACCACTCATTCAATGACCATTTGAACTTACAATGGTGTTGAACGAATGGTATTTACGACTGGTCCTTGTACTTATGGCTGTTGCAGTGTCCCCGAAGCCACGTGACTGTGATCCATCACTTCGGCAACTGGCTTGCAATTACAATCTTGCAGCGTCCTGTGGTCACATGAATGCCATTTGTGATCTGCTTTGCCAGCTTTTCTACAAGCAAAGACCTTCTTTGCCTCCTTCCTACAAGCAGGAGGTTGCAAATGGCGACGTGATGTCATGCTTAATAAAGGCACAGGATTCCCTTAATGATGGCAACCAGAAGTGCTGGAATTTCTGTCACTAAGCGGCATGGTCATGTGACATCATGCCTTATGACTGCATCACTTAGTGATGGAAATTCCAGTCCCAATTACTGTTGTTAAGGGAGTACCTGTAATAAGTCCAAATCTCACTTTTGGGATTTAGTGGGTTGAGCTAGAATACACCCAATAAAAACCTTTTAAACTTCAGTAACTCCAGCTCAGTGACTCCATGCCAAAGATCTTCCAAAACAACTTTGCTAAAATATGGCAACTGTATAAGGCAAGGGTGGGTCCACTTTTGGTGGCTGAAAGCTTTGAGGGAGAATGAGAGCCATGATGCAAAGAGGGTATGGCAATTTTCTCTTGGGGAGGAAGGGACTAGGGAAGCTGATTTATTAAAAACCTACTCTTGGATTTACCTAGCAGCTACATGATTCCTATCCTAACATGGCAGATCATACCACTAATTTTTAATCAGAAGCGGCTGAGGTCATAAAACAGGATTTTCCCCACTCCTAAGTTAAGGTCTATTGCAATTGTTCTTGGATACTGAAATGTTTTTCTACCAGTTTCTGAGAATATCAGCACCAAACCTGAAAACACTTTCAAAAGGTTTCGGTAAGAAACAAAGTTTCATCCTATGTGTCATATGACCAGTTAGATCAAACAGAGAGAAACTGTTAATGATCCCACATTTTTGGGAAGTCTGGGAGGCACTGCTTTTCTGGGGCAGTGCCAATACCATGGAACAGCCTCCTGGTTAAGATCAAGCAACCCTCCTCCTTGTTGATTTTGGAAGCTTTTAAAGGCAGAGATGTTCTGGAGAGCCTTCTCCTGATTTTGTCATGTCATCTTCATTTTCTGTTTTTATTTTCTATTTGGATGGTATTGTTTTACAGTTTATAGTTGTTACACTATGGATGTTTTACAGTTTATAGTTGTTACACTATGGATGTTTTACTTGGTTTTTTAATACTCTAGGTAAGCTGCCAAGTCTCTGGATTGCGTGGGATGGAAATGCAGAAAATAGGTAAATGAATATGGAAACTAAAGAATGTGAGCTTGCTGACAAATTGAACTGTGCTTAAATACATCTTACCAACCCAAGGGCTTTTGGCTTTCTAGGCGCACATTCATCAGGCGCACAAGTATTTCACAGCATGATGGATATGTCTGTATATAGGCACATACATTGTTTGCTTTTTTCCTGTCCTTTTGCAATCACTGCAACTGAATTGTTGCTCTTCCCTAAAACAAAAATGCATGCTATAATAATTCTGCATCCAGATACATTAACCTGGAGGGGAAGTGGAGAAGTCACCTGCCGTTCCTAACCTTATAGCTCTTATAGCTCTTCGTGCCCTCACATTTTTCAGTCCTTTAAAAACTTGCTTCTAACGTGATTTGTTTTCATGCTGTTCTTAATTAAAAGAAATTAGTTCCTGATATAAATATGGGACTCTGGATTTTATTATTTACCAAACAAATATATTTTATGAACAAGTCTTTCCAACATTGTGGATTAACTCTCAGAATTCCCAGGCAGCATGGCTATTGCTGAGAATTCTGGTGGTTGAAATCCAGACATCTGGATTGGTAAACAGCAGCAATAATAGACAAGAATAGAGACTTAACTCAAAGCAATCAACAATCAACAGACTGAAAGGATATAAGGCCAAAACAGTCTGGAAACTGTTCTTCGTTTCTACGCAAGCCTTTAGCTCTATATAATAACTTTGAGCAAATCTGCCCCAAATGTAAATCTGCTCCAAGAAATAAACAAGCTATGTGTTTTACATTCTGAATAATTTATGATAAAGACTGGGAGAAGATTATGGCAAGAGCAAACACCTAGAATTGTCAGAAGCCATTATAGAAATATCTGTTTCAAGTGATCAAATAAACTTTACTAGAAAAAATTATTAAGATCATCCACTGTTTACAAACATCTTCAGAAATGGCAAAATAGTAAAATCTACTTGAAATAAGATTTAAGTTTATATGGCATTTCAGTGATAGCAACCAAATTCAAATGCTCATTCCAGTCCAAACTTCTCATTCCAACTTTAGTTTCTTTGGATCCCCTCCATCTTCAGTTTTCTTTTCAGCCAGTCTTTTCTTTAAACCTTTCATTTTTCTAGTCTGCAGTTTATCCAGGTCCTGTTTTTGCATATGAATCCGCCCATATTTTGTCCCAAAGACATCATGGGAGACATTCTTCTTTTTCTTTGGCTAGAAATATAAGAAAATGCCCATTTGCTAATCTAGAATGACAAGCAGTTTTTTTCAAAATGCAATCCTTATCTAATAACCACTGGAAAATGTCCTTCCATTACAACTTAAAATCTAATTAATTAATTAATCTAAATCAAATTAATTAGGAGAAACAAAGGTTGGAACTCAGAAGCCATGAAATCTGGAGAAATGTGCTGAAGCCCCATTTGGGGACCAAGTTTAATTCAGCCCTTCCTAACCCTGCTGCTTTCCAATGTGCAGACTACTCCTAGAATTTTCATCAAGAGCCATGTAGGTTCATAATAATAATAATACTAATAATACTAATAACACTACTACTACTAATAATAATAATAAAAAAGAGCCATGTAGGTTGGAAAATTCTGGATTTTGAAGTCCACATATTAGGAAGGCACTCAAGTTGGAGAAAGCTGATTTAATTTGCAAAAACTCCAGAAATAATGATTTAGGGATTACAAAAAGAGACTAAATCTGTCATATCAGGTCAGCTCTTTATGATATTACCTAAGCACATCTATAGAGAGCCAATTTGGTCTAGCGGTTAAAGGCACCAGGCTAGAAACCAGGAGACCGGGAGTCAGCTGAGTGACCTTGGGCTAGTCACTCAGTCTAGGAAGAAGGCAAATGGCAAACGACTTCCAAAATCTTGCCAAGAAAACTGCAGGCAGTTGCCAGGAATCAAGACTGACTTATAGGCACACACACAAGCACATCTATATCTCAACAGAATAAATGGTGGCCACAAGTAAGCCAAGCAGCAATCATTCCCAAAGTCCCAGATTGGGGTACAGCAATATTTAGCAGAATCAAAGGACAATTGGGAATCTAAAATAATCCTTAAAGTACAGTAAGAGAAATGGGATAGCGCTTATATTAATGGATTTAATTAACTGTCACTCTTTACAGTTCTTCTTCCTTAAGTAGCTCTGTTCCATTAGCAGAAAAATCTTTTCAGTTACATACCACCCTTAGGTTCTGTGCGTGAGGCAGATTTTCCAGGCATAAATGTATAAAGACTTGCCTACATACCTTGAGAGCTTTAGGCTGTTTTAGCGACAGCTTATAAAGATCATCTGATGCCAGATGTGTTCTCCTTATCACCAAATCTAATGAGGGTCCCATATCTTCAAGTTCAATCCTGGGTATTTTGCAACCAGACTTTTTCAACAATACCCTTGAAAATGGGAGAAGGAAAAAAACCCTCTTGCTTGATTACTTCAGCTGACATTCTGAATCCTTGTAGCAACCTTCCTCTAGACAGTTCAATACAAGGCACTAACAAACCAATCCTATGCAGTTCATATCAATACCTAATGCCAGTGCGCAAAGCTAGTTTCAGGTCTATGTTAATAGTATCAGTGGACAAACGTTTACTAAAGTCAACTACTGTATAAAAGATTCTGGAAAGAGAACTAAGCAGAAAGGATTGCCCCATAATACTCTATAAATGTTGCATCCCAAAGGAATATCAGCGGCCCCTTTCTTCATGGATCCTTTCGGGAGAAACACTATAAGGAAGAATGGCCATATACTTTTGTGATATAAGAAAATACTACTTCATCTACCATAGGGATAATGTACTTTGGCTTATTTTGCATAAGTTAAGGCTAGTTGAAGATAAGGTTAGTTTATAAACTTGCTATTTATTGTAATACATGTCCTTTTTTTGGCTATACAAATAATCTTCAAATGGAACAGTCTCATGAGATCAAATGGTGCTGAAAAATATTATTAAGGAGATTGTAAAATAGAGATTGAATATGTTGCTCAGTGCTTTACTTTTGTTTATTATGTCCTCTGTCTTCATACAAACATTAAGCTAGATATGGGTATAACTTTACTGTTCAGAGTTTACATAAAAGCTATATTTGGAGCCAATTTGGTCCAGAGGTTAAGGTGCTGGCCTAGAAACCAGGAGACTGTGAGTTCTAGGCCTCCCTTAGGTATGAAAGCCAGCTGGGTGACTTTGGGCCAGTCACTCTCTCAGCATAACCCACCTCACAGGGTTGTTGTTGTAGGAGCATTAGGTATGTTTGCTGCCTTGAGTTGAATAATAATAATAATAATAATAATAATGATAATAATAATAATAATTATTATTATTATTATTCCTTCAGTGTTGAACTGAAAAGTGTCAGCAAGCCATTTCGTTTGATGCTTGATTAAAGTCTACATTTGGAAAACAAGGTTACTTCTAATGATGGACAAGCAGATTTCTAGACCATATCTGCATGTCATGCTTAATCATAAAATACACTGCAACCCATACAAGACTATCTTTTCTTCCTCCTCCTCCTGTATGTCGCCAAATCTAAGAGCTGGGTAGAAAAAGGAAAATGTATTTCTACATCATTCTGCTGTGCCTGGAAGACAGCTGGGTACTGTCCTAACTATAATATGCCCATTTTACCACTGGTATCGTTCAGTTCTTCCTCTTTATTTTGAGAATACATACTCTCCCCATCTACTATTACAGTGACAGAGAGGTATGACATCCACTTGTTCATCAGTTTATTTTTGATCTATATTTCATTTTGAAACTAAGGACTTGGTGTAATCCAGTCCTCAAAATAGTAGCCCAATCATCTCATAAAAGAAAATGGATTGGATGAGGGATATATAACCTGAGTAATTTCTTCTCCATCTTTGTTGAAGTTACACACAGAAATAATCAATTGTAGCCTAATGGAAACTAGTTGCAATTAACATACTTTATTATTAATGTTAAAACATTAATAAAATGAATATACTTATTGGTTCATCAGTCCCAAGTCATCCTGCACACACCAGTTGTTCAAAGAACGTGTATCTATGCCACATTCTACCAAAGTTGTAGATTGACTATATATATAAATATCAGACATGACTAAGTTTGAAAAGATGGAACAGCTCATACAAGGCAAACAATGATTTCTCTATGTTCTACCTTTCTTCACTTGAAAGTAAAGCAAATTATTTTTATAACCTTATCAGGAATCCTATTCTTACTGCTTCTTAATTATATTCCTGCTCTATAACACTTAGCACATTGCCAACTAGTTAATTTTGAAGACACTTATGAGATTAATTAAAACATTTAAAGATTTTCAAAACTTGGATTTCCCTGTACTGTGCAGCCTACTAGAGGCAGCAGTTTCCAACGTTCAGACTGATACATATGCCTGATTTGTTCTTTTCTTGTTTCCTCTGTGAGAAGCTATTATTCTCTCCACTGAGATGGTTAGTCAACCAAGCGTTATATAACAGTTCTGATATTAATGGGAGATCATGCACTCTGGTCTTATTTTCCCACCTCCTTCTCTTCTCTTACTTTACAAGAGAGAGAGAGAGAGAATACAATAAAACCCAGGCCCCAGACTTTGGACAGCTGCATAATCACATAAGGCTCAACTGTTACGATTTGATTCTGTACAATATTCCAAAAGAGAGTTCTCCAAGTTTGGGACATTCCAGATGGGTGGATTTTAACTCCCAGAATTTTACCAATGGCCATGTTGTATGAAGAATTCTGGAAGCTTGTCCCAATACATATACAGTAATGTGTTTTATATTCATAGAAAATAAGTGGCCCTAATATTTAAAAAACATATGAAGAAACGAAGATATATGTATGCGGGAGGATGGTCGTAATAAAGCTGAACTGATATTATAGCAAAGCAGGGGGATTTGAGATTAACAGTTTATGAACAGGCCTTGTGTCTATGTTCAGCTTTTGCACAAATGCAAAGACCAGCAAAGTAAGGAAGTCAGTGTTCAACAGTCAAAGTGCAAATAGCCCTTTGTTTCACTCTACCCCAGACACTTGCTGAAGATCAACCATATGAAACTAACACAGTTAATCTAGAATAATCCAAAATAGGTAATTATATCTAGAAAAACCTTCAAGGGTAGGATATAGTGGGGTTTTACTGCAAAGTAGGCAATATTAAGCTCTGTATAAGCACAGTAAAGGTTATTGAATATTAACACAGTGGGAGAGCAACACTGACAAAACCAATCACAACTGGACAGCTTGAACTACACAGTGTACAATAATAGTGCACATCCTGGTCTAAAAAGAGGGTACTTTGGTGGACATTTTCTGGGGAAATTGTGATTTTTGGAGAACGAATTTGCTTGTGGGTTCATGTGTACATGCACTTTGCTACTACTGAGAATTCAGTTTTTATCAACATGTTTAGCTTGAAAATAAAACCTAAGTACAATTAATATACCTGTAACTTTTTGTTTCTTTTAAGTGGATGAGGGTTTTAAACAACATTTTTAACTGGGTCTTTACCCATTTCATACAGAGGGCAAGTGTACTACACAATTCAATACTTTATAACTTGTGGGATAATACTATGGGAAGCTAGCCTGAACAGACAAAATTAGGCTTTTTTCCCACTTTAAGTGCCTCTCCTATACTGCTGTAATCCAATCATACAAAAACACTTCCCACCTAAAATCTTAGTCAGTATATGACTGCACATTGTGGCACATATCCAACCACCACACAGACTTACTTGTAACTTCTCATATAGATCTTTTCATCCACTGCTGTGAAATGCAGAACATGTTCTAAGCCTGCCAGCCGAATACTGGGGACAACAGGGCCTCTGAAAAAATCTAAAGGGTGAAAAAGCAGAAGAGCCAGTTGAGTACTTTTCCATGAGAGCCAAAATGATTCAGGTCAAGCTGTTTGGCCTCTCAAACAATGCAAGTAGTTGTGTACGATTACATTTACAGATAGTCCTCGAGTTACGACCATTTGTTCAGCAACTGTTCAAAGTTACGACAGTGTTGAAAAAATGGACTTATGACTGATCCCTGAAGTTACAGCCATTGCAGTGCCCCCATGGTCACATGATCATGATCTGGGAGCTTGGCAACCTGTTCGCACTTATGACCGGTTGCCAAGCACCCCACGATCACGTGATCGCCATTTGCAACCTTCCCTGCTGACTTCCCACAAAGACAATGGGGAAGCTGGCAGAGGGTCACAAGTCACTCAGGTAAGTCTACCCCATCTACTCTGGACTTTCTTCACTTGGACGCACTGCCCCTCCTTCCGCCCTTCGCTCAGACTGCGCCCTCCTTCCCCCTCTGCTTGTTTGCCTGCATCAGCACTCTCCTTCGCCCTCTGCTCACTTACATGCATGTACCATGCCCTCCTTCACTCACTTGCATGCATGCATCATGCCCTCCTTACCTCATGCACCAGCACCCTCCTTCTCCTTGCATGCACACACAACACCCTCCTTCCCCCTTCACTCGCTTGCATGAACCATGCTCTCCTTCCCTTATTCGCACACACCAGGGCAGCCAAAAGGGCAGAGATGGGGAGGGAGATAGGCAGGTGGGGGGAGTTGGAGGCAGTCCCTTACTTTACTGAGGCTCAAGGCTGGGAGGGACCAAACCTGGAATGGTTTGGATTGGGGGGGGTCCTAGGCTAACGACTGGTGGAATTTGCTTAACAACGGCAATGGGGACTTCCAGGATTGCTGTTGCTAAGCGATGCGGTCACTTGTCATCTCGTTTTACAACCACATCGCTTAGCGATGGAAATTCCAGTCCCAATTGCGGTCGTAAGTTGAAGACTACTTGTACTTCCAATATAAGTAGAGGTAGTCCTCATTTAGCAATCGCAATTAGAGCCAGCAATTTGGTCGTTAAGCAAAATGATCGCTAAGTGAAAATCATGTGACTGTAACTGTGCTTACAGTTTTACTTCGGCTTCTTTGCTTTACAGTGTCAGAAGGATACAATCCCAAACTGCCGGGTGAACCTAAATGGCAGAGAAGGTTTCTGGAACTCGACTCACGAGGAAGCCAGATAAAAGGGCAAATCTTATAGCCCTTGTTCCCCACTCCCCCGCCCTTTGGAAGCCTCTAGTGTGAAACTGATTAGGGTCTTGCCTGGATTCTAATCAACTAATTGAGGTCACAGAGCTGACTGTGTGGTTAGCACTTTTTAGGGAAGCGCTATGCTGCAGAGAAAAGCAGCTCAGGAAGAGATAGCTTGTTTAAGCAGTCTCTCTGCCCTGCGAGAGGGGAAAAAAGAAAAAAACGGGTCAGGTACAGGACGTGTACTAATTGACTGTAATGGTGGAAATGTGACTGAGAGAGACTCGCTGTGAAGATCGCAAATGCAGGCATTGGTCGCAAAGTTACTTTTTCATCACCATTGTAACTGCGAATGGTCACTGTTCAAGGCAGTCACCAAACAAGGAGTACCTGTATGGCATTCGAAGCCCCAAGAATAGAAGCGGTCAAGACCAGAGGATAGCACAGGTAGTCCTCACTTAACAACAGTTAATTGAGACTGGAATTTCTGGTTACTGTTGTTAAGCAAGGACCACATGGGTTGTTAAGCGAGGACCTCATGTGTTTGCAACTTCTGACTTCCTGCCAGCTTCCCCATTGACTTTACTTGTGGGAAGCCAGCAGGAAGGTTGCAAATTGCAATCACATGACTGCAGGATGCTGTGATGGTTGGAAATCTGGGCCGGTTGCTGATCCCCCAGATCACAATCATGTGACCACAGGGGCACTGTGACAGCCAAAACTTTGAGGGCCAGTCATAAGACAGGAAGGGTATGTTACACACCCCATTGCCTAGAGAGTTCCAACCGGTGGGGTCCAGGAGGAGACCCTTTTCTGCCATGGCTCCCACCCTCTGTAACATCTTACTCCCTGAGGTGAGATTGGGCCCCACTCTGAAGACCTTCCAAAAGGCCATCAATAACTGGGTCTGCCAACTAACATGGGGATCCAACGGGGGGTTGCAGTACTGGGGGTGGTTGGTAGCTTGAGGATGCTCTCCCCGCCTTGTTAATTTGTAGTTCTAACTTTTTAGTTTTAATTTTAACCTTTTGTAGTTTTTAACTCGTATATTTTTTTCTAAGATATTATAGTTTTTTACTTGTACCACTGCCTACAGTCACTTGTACAGTGAGATGGGTGGCATATATACATTTGAAAATAAAAATAAATAAATAAATAAATAAGTACTACTAGTTCAACACCATTACAAGTTTGAACAGTTGCTGAGCAAGTGGTTGTTAAATGAGGACCACCTGTAGTGGGGAAAGGGAGCAAAAGGCTTGAGTTTATTGAAGTTTTACATCTATAGTTTACAGGCACCAATGGGACAACACTGAAATTCCCTGTCTGTGTAAAGGGATACAGACACAAGCTTTTTGTTCCAATAATTGCCCAGCTTGTGGGAGGACAGAAGACCCAGTGGGAGATATTAGTTATCAACTCTCTGATCATCCAGTCCTATCCTACAATATCACAGCTAGGGGAGTACACAATACTAACATGGTTTGGCTTCCAGTGTGTTCTGAAAAGCTTACAATACTGCATCTTATTACATACATGCTTGATTCTTTTCTATTATCTGTTGATCTTGCACCAGCACAGGGCTCCTAGTAATCTCCCAACCAGATTACGAAGTCCATACTAACTTCACCTCAATAACATGTGAAATTTTCTGATGTTCCCAGATCTGGTCATTATTTTAGATCACATTTATTTCTGTCAGCAAATTAACTTTGTTATCTTATGCCAAAATGTATCCACCTAGCCCACAGCAAGGAAACCCACACACACATATGTTCTGAAGAAAAAATTAAGCATGTAATGAAAAATAAGGGTCTAATAAAAATATCACAATTACTGATCTGGCACAAGTAACATACCTCCAAGTGGCTTTTTCATATTTTAGTATTATTAGGAAATAGTTAAATCTCAAAGACCAACAAGATTCACTACTGCAATAGCTCCCACAATACTCTATGACACAAATGCTCAATAGCTTCCACAATACTCTGTGACAGCATTTCTTAAAGTGTGGTCCAAGAACCCCTGGGGGTTTCCCAAGACCCTCTCAGTGGTTCATGAAATCAAAATAATTTGCTAGATATTAAAGATATTTGCAAACATTTAAAACAATGTAACTCTTCTAATGTTTTTAATATGTTTAAAAAATATAGGGTTTTTTCCAAGAAAAATATTTTATGTTAACATCAAATGGGATTAATATTGTTATTTTTACACGATTCAATAAATATTCTACAAATGCATCAACTTTAATTTTGCATATGGTAAATATAAATAAATATAACCCATATGGATAAGAGCTCTTTTGGAGCCCTCCATAATTTTTAAAAATGGGAAGGGGTCCTAAAAGCAAGACGTTTAAGAAACACTGCTCAATGACACAAGCATGTTAACTCAAATGACTTACCAATTAGAAGGCTTTTTAATCTTCTATGTTCCTCATCAATGTCAAAAGCATCACCTGCAAATATCAGCATGGGCTTTGTTCCCTCTGGACACTTGCTGTTCTATTATAAAATTTAAAAGGTTAAAAAATAAAAATGGTTGGCAGAAGATCAAGAGAAGGAGAAAACAGCACCCCCAGAAGACCTACCACCTGGTCACTCACAACAGGAACAGAATGCTAGACTCAGAACGCTGGTACCCCAGACTTTCCTGTTTTGGATATGTTGGGACTACAAGTCCCAGCTGCTGGCTGTGCTGAGAATTCTGGGAACTACATATTTAGTGGGCATCATATTTAAATAAACTGTCAAATTCAATTAAACAAGCACACCCAACATTAGATACTTTAAAAGTTAATTATTATTTAATGTGTTCATAAAAACTGAAATGACAGGCACCATATTAGAATGTTTCTTCTAAGACATTGCACTATGAAATATATGTTTACTGCCTAAAAACAAAGCAAGCAGACTTAAGCCGCTGAAACAAATTTGATCATCTACGTTTTTATTTAAATCAGGTGTCAGCACCACTGGTAAACACTGCCCTGTGAATGTCAGCCAAAAGTAACAGCTCAAATATCCAGGAATTCTTGGAACAAGTAGAGCAGCTGATAGTGTCAATCAAAAGCAGTAACCCATCACAGTTGGCTAGGCTTGACTGCGCAATTTCAAGCCACCTGGATTGCAGCAAACTACAGCTTTTGCTACTTCCCTCTCATCAGTGATAACCCCACAGTCAAGTTTCAAAAGCAGATTCCAGTGAAGCACAATGGGAACAACCAACGGGAAAAGTTTCTTGGACATTCAAAGCTGGACACACACTTTGTCAGATTAAGATCGCATTGAGTTTCAAGTAGTATCCCTGATTTTTCTGTTTGTATCAGTTTAAACAGAAAAGCACTTAGCAACCCCCCCCCCTATATATTATACTATCTTTAAAATTAAATAAAGAGCCAGTCTGGTGTAGTAGTTAAGGTATCAGGCTAGAAACCGAGAGACTGTGAGTTCTAGTCTTACCTGGGCACAAAGCCATCTGGGTGGCCTTGGGCCAATCCCTCTCTCTCAGCCCTAGGAAGGAGGCAAGGGCAAACCACTTCTGAAATCTTGCCAAGAAAACTGCAGGGACTTGTCCAGGCAGTTGCCAGGAGTCAATGCTGACTCGAAGGCATGCATGCATGCGTAAAGATCAAACTACATTAAAAGACTGATCAAACAGCAGTTTAGAAGCAGAGACCAGAAGAAAGAGAAAAAAATTGAGATCCCCAAACAAATTATGTCAGTAAGCATTTGTTACAAGAGAACTAGTAATATTTTGAAACACGTTACCTTGATATCACTGAGGGCTACAAACTTCTCAATGCCCAGTTCAACCATATCCAGAATGTGATAGTCATACATACGACCTACCAAAAGAGAGTGGGAAGTAATTAAATTTTGTCTTTAATCAATGCAATATGCTTCCATTTTAGAATGAATGCAATGTTTATGGTACATGTAACAAAGATTACACATATAACAAGATTATAACAAACACGATTCGTCATGTATCTTTACAATACCTTTGAAAACATAGCTTCCTATGCTTTTCCTTGAAGAAAAGAATTAGGAAACCTGATACCATAACAAGACTAGCACCACCTTTTACTCTAACTCACTGGACATCATAGTAAGTTACACTATGAGCAAACCATACTGGCCTAGTCTGTTCATCAAGCTAATCAAAGAAATTACATTATGGCTTATCTTTATGTGCTAATCAGGTCATAAATGATAGAGAAACTTTGAATACTGGAGATTTTAGACAAAGATAGCCAAGCAGGTCTATCAAAGACCTGTTCTCTATCTGCACTGATTGTAAACCTGAAGGAGATGAGCTTGTGCGGGCTGACCCTTCCTCTAAATTCCATCTATTTGGCTCAAGACAAGGACAGACTTGCTTTCACACAGTGAGAGGCTCTTGATCTATTTCCTCCAACCCACAATAGTTACATAAATAAAACCCAGACACATTACCTATGATCAGATTATTAGGCCTCTTCTTACTATGGGATCCAAACAGGAACAAAGAACAATCAGACTTCTTGGAAAAAAATTCCTAATAATGGGAGATCACAGAATTTTAAATATATTGAAACATCTTGCAAAGCACAACACAAAAACAGCTTTCAAGGCATAACTTGAGAAGAATGAGTGGCTACTACATCATTGTAAATCTTGCCAAAAGAGAAGACTCCATTGGCTTACAATTCCCAATTACACCCTCTCCTTGTTTAGTGACCGTGTTCTGTCCAATGACTTGGCCATTAGGTGAAATGGTTGCTAAGTGAACAGAGAAAGAGAGAGACGTTGCAAAGATCACTAGTTGCTGCTGTCCCATTCCGATAAAGTTCTCTTATACAGTGTTCTGTGCCTGATCTTTTTTTGCCCCCTTTTTTGTCCCCTTGCAGGGCAGAGAGATTGCCTAAACAAGCTATCTCTTCCTGAGTTGCTTTTCTCCAAAGTGCAGCACTTCCCTAAAAAGTGCTAACTCAAGTTAACAAGCTCAGCCTGTAACCTTAATTAATTGATTAGAACCCTCTGCTGCCTGAAACTGACCAGACTTTAATCAGTTTCACATTGAGGGTTTTTGTGTCAGGCCCACAAAACTTGGTCCTAAATGAGTGCAGTGGTTGGAAAATGAATTTTTTATTACTGTTGATTACCACTGTATTTGCAAATGGTTGCTAACTGAGGTAGTCGCTAAATGAGGAATGGCTGTAAAAGCTAATCTATTCTAATGGAAAAGTAATATGCGCTCTGACTTATTGACTTACAGACAGATCATGGCAACCTTAAGATGGCCTGCATCACCACTGGGACTTTGACCCTGGCATTGGAAAAGGAGTCCCTGTCCAACCTTGGCCACACAACTGATGGTTTTAATGATCAACAGTATATGGAAGTAATCTGCATGCTGTAAGTGGTTGGAGTCTTTCCGTGCCTCATGATCTTTAAGGCTCCTCAGTTCTCTGGGGCACTTCTTCAGAGAGAGAGAGAGTGCGAGCACTAAAAAACCGAGTATGATGCAATCAAAACACTCCATGGAGTACTTTAGATCAAAAACGGCAAAGACCTTGCAGTTACCTTTTTTTTTTCCAGAAATTCAGAAAGGTTAACTGAATAGAAATTGTTATCATAATGTATTATTTACAAAGCACCCAACACTGTATTTTTTCCAAAGACTGACAGAGAGCTTTCAAATTCCAGTTCCTTCCGAGTTAATGTATACAGTTGCAATGAAGAGCAGCTTCAAACTGAGAGTGAACTTCTCTCACTTCTTTACAAGAGAACACATTGACCTCAGGGTAAGCCATAAATCAAAGCAATAGGATTATTGTTCCTTTTATTCATAACTGTTCCACACCCATAATGTAACCCACAGAGAAAAAAAAATCATGTAAAAACAATATTCTAATTTTTAGCTTATAATCAAAATATATTTTGCTTTTTCAAGCTACAGTAGGTTACTATGAGGCATGGAAGCTATTCTTAAGTCTTAGAAGATGTTGTGGGAAAATAGGAGGCAGGAGTATTGAGTATGTTTCCCATTTTGAGTTGATCAATATATATATATATATATATATATATATTAATAAAAATATAACAACGACAGCAACAATAATATCAGATGCTGGTAAATGTAAAACATGAGCTATCACTTCTACAACAGAACCATCTAGAGGCAAAAAAGAGTATTACTAGAGAATTTAGAAAAGAACCAACAGCAATATTTTACTTGTTTCCATGGCCCAATTAATATATCAAGGTAACTCACAATTTGACATGACTGAAAAACAGCTTCAGCTTGGGAAACCTAGAAATCGTTGCTTTCAGCTTAGATTAACTGTAATTTAAGTCACTCAACATTTATGTCATTCAGATTGTGATTAATCCTGGCATGTTTCAAGCAAGTTACAGTTAGTATTTAGAATTCCCTTGGATTCAGATGACAAGTTGCTAATAAGCCATAAGCAAAATGTTCAAAATTCCTTACCACGGCTGCACCAGAAAAGGATATGCAGTAGGCAGTGGCATATATACCTCACAGCTGCTGGTTTCCAGCATTGTAACTATGGTTGAGCAGCCTTCTTTGGTTCCTCTCTCCTCAAGATGTTTTGAACTCCAATTTCAATCACTTCTCCTACAGAGAAAGTGTTGTCGTCCAAAGCATCTTGGTGACATCAGACAAGAGAGAGCTAGTTGAGCACAAAGTTGAGGACAGTCAATACGGACTGGATGTTCTGTAGCCAATTAAATTTGCTATCTCACATACATAAGCCTAAATCTAATACTCACCAAGGAGGACTGGTCTTCAAAGGGTCTTGTGATATTCTTTCTGAAGAACACAGAATTTTTTTTTAAACTCTTTGATATCTGCTTTAACCAACCTGCAAACCAGCCAAAGAAAGAAGCCAAAAAAACAAAGAGAATGCCTGGTTCATATTACATGCTAAGCAAATTACGGATGCCTCCTTCTATAGCTTTCTAGTTATGCCTACTAGCAGAAGAAGCCAGTGGGTACTATCTGAACACAGCATGGTTTAGCGTGATGTGCAAACTGACCCTAAAGTGAAATGCTGCCACTTTACTTATCTGAGAACTGCTATGTCATTCCTTTTTGATGCTAGTCATCAGGTCATCACCACCTTACCAATCCAGACAGTGACTAATTAAATATTCCTGGGGCACTATATCAGCAAAGTATTTGTCCCCAGCTTCTGATATACCTCTTCCAAACATGGGGGTCCTCTTTCTATCATTGCTTACAATACCAAGCTATCACTCATTAATACACATAATTCTTTGGAAATGTATTTGTGCTGCAACAGAAAGCCCCTGAACATACCCTCCAGATGTATTAGATGATAACTCCCAACTTTCCCAGTCAGCAGAGCCAATGGAAGTTGTAACTGTATATATCTAAAGAGCATTAGATTGGGTAAGGCTGTTACACACCAAATGATTTGCTTGGTTATGTACACTTTCTATTATGCAGCATTTCATAGATATTTTCCCGCATTAAACATAAAAATCCCTCCAATTACCATATATGCTTGTCAATAAGCCCATCTGCAGATAAGCTGATCCTCAAATTTTAAACCAAAATACCATGAAAAATGTGCCACCTGTGGATAAGCCAACTCTTGAGTGTGTGTGTGTGTGTGTGTGTGTGTATAATATAGCTAAATGCCACATAGATCCATATCACATTTTAATATCTCAGAAAAATACATCAGTAATATATCACTTACTTTTTATATAGGACAGCAAAGGGCTTTTTCAGGGCATACTATAAGAAAAGAACATTTGAGTTTAGAAGTAGCATTTAACAATGAAACATTCTTCAAATAAAAGTTTTAAATAAAAAGGAAATGTATTTGTTTAGATCAACTTAGAACAAATAAAGCCTAGATTAATGAGTTCCTGAGAGACTTCACCAGGCTTTAAGCTCACTAACAGGCTTCCAGTAATGGGTCTATCAAATAGCTCTGCTAATCCCTTGCTGGTTCCTGTAGCAACTGTGAGACACAAACAATCTCATTTCACTACAAAGGCTTTTTCTGAATCAGACCAATTACATTCTCCCACAATGGTAATGGAACAGCAACATTGTGTTAACATCTGGATCAGCACCTGGTTCCCTTCACTTCTGTCCCTTTCTCAGATTCTGAAAATTGTATTAAACAGATTACTGTTGGAAGTCACTTTCATCCTACCCTTGCTGAATTGGAGAACCCTTCTGACAGAGTAAAAAATGACCTCTCAGCTTCATGGATAGTATCCTCCACTGGAATGTTTTAAAACTGTGTTTTCCTTTCCCTTTTCTTACCTGCTTTTCTTCCTCCAGCTCTAACAACATGACCTGTTTATAATGGGAGCCCTTTAGAGGTAAGTCTCCTTGAGCCCTCAAGATGGAAATCCAAATAAATTAAATGAATACAGATATATTTAGGAAGTCAGAGTGGGCAGAACCAAGTGACAATGCTGAGAAGGAGCAGGTCTCAGGACATCCTTTAAAACCCCTGTAAGGGTTCCATACACTCTAGATTTGGGCTTGCAGTCAACACAATTCTAGCATCAGTAAACAAAAGTTAACATCCCCACAAGTTTCATAAACTAATTTATAGCATACAACTGCTAGAGAACATATTTATCTTATTAACTGCCTTACAAGGGAAATAAGACCAAAATCTGAGCACAAACAACTAAAAATCAAATGCTGAGACTTTAACCATTGGATACTTAATTCATTGTGCTCCAGATTTTGGCTTTAGAGGAATTAGAATTAGAATACAGGAATTAAAGAGCCAGGGTGGCCTACTGGTTAAGGCACCAGGCTAGAAACCAGGAGACTGTGAGTTCTAGTCCTGCCTTAGGCATGAAAGCCAGCTGGGTGATTTTGGGCCAGTCATTCTCTCTCAGTTCAACTCACCTCACAGGGTTGTTGTTGTGGGGAAAACAGGAGGAGGAACAAGGAGTATTAGGTATGTTCACCACCCTGAGTTATTTATAAAAATAATAAATGATAAAAAAATCTAAAAAAAATTATTTACAGTAACTATTTCCTGAATCAAATTCCCAAAGAAATGACAAGACATTACTTTTATAGAAATTTCTAAACATACTTACGATATTTTTGAGTACTTCTGCTACTGTTAAACTTGCATTTCCTCCTTTTATGAGCATTGCATTTTTGGTATTTTCTGTCAGCTTTGGCTCCCTTTTTTCAAGAAATCTTTTGGCTCTCTTAGTTTTAGGCTTTCTACCATGACAGTACAAAAAAGAAAAACCAAACATACAAACCAAAAATTAAGTTTCACAAAATATTTAAACACAATCTACAATGCTATTATTTTATTTATTACATCTAGATGCTGCCCATCATAAAACGGCAACATGGGAACTTACAAAAAACACAGAATTAATATAACACAACCAGCAGCAAAACATTATTGATGAAAACTGAATCTATGGATGAAAAGGGGGGATGATGTCCAATGTACCTTAGAAAGTTCCTGAGTCTGACTACCTGTGTCTCAGCATGATCCACTGAAGGAAGTCTAAATGATAAGATTGGTTCCTACGAGAACCATTTTTCCAGCAAATGCCTGATTCCTAAAGCATCTATGACCTTCGAAGTCAACAAACATAACTTGAGGGAGGTTTAGAAAGTGAATATGCATGTCACCTAATGTTTACCTGGTTCAATTTGGTTACAGTGGAATCAGTGTCTGAAAATGTTTCATTCATACGTAATGTGAAAGCTTGTCTTAATGCTATATAGAGTGGAAAGGAGCTGGTGAACAATATGGGAGCCAGCATGCCACATATACAGGTGAAACTCGAAAAATTAGAATAGCGTGCAAATGTTCATTTATGTCAGTATGGCAACTCAAAAGGTGAAACCAATATATGAGATAGACGCATTACATGCAAAGCGAGATATGCCAAGCCTTGTTTTAGGTGCTATCTGCCTAAATCATCTGTAAGATGCCACAGAACTCTATGGATTCTTGCTGCTTTTAACTGTTTAAACCATTCAACTGTGCCTTACTGAAAAATACTCAACATAATTCAGCACAATATTTAGCTTGAAAGAGACTAGTGTTCTACTCATCTGAAAGTTGAGTTGGAGTGTCAATTACTTCATTTCCTTCTATACTTAGCCTAAACCTTTATTTTTTGAAACCTCAGATGATGATGATGATGATAATAATAATAATAAAAAATTAAATGTATATGCCACCTGTCTCTCAGCAACTCTCATTATTGTGATTCTTTTCTTGCTTTTTAAAAGCATATTAAAGTAACTCACCTATTAAAACATCCTTTATGGCTTTGGGGGTGGGGTGAAAGGAGCAAAGGTTGAACTGCTATTAATTTAGTAACTCCTAATTGTAGACTTTATTAAATTTTACTAAATTTACTTTTTATTTTTTAAAAAGTAAATTTTCTATTTAAAATTTACTTACTAAGTCTTATTAAATTTACTAACTTTACTAAATTTATTATGAAATTATCTTTGGATCATAGTTACTTATTTTTTATATTATATTTTTCAATTCACTGTTTTCACTGCAGAGACTTAAAAAAAAAAAATAAAGTCAGTCATTAGTATTTCCCTCTGCTGAAACATATGAAAATAGCAGTATTCCCTCTTAAAGGCAGTGGAATCACTCAGTACTCTCTGTTCCTCACCTCATTTCACTCAGCAGACCAATATAACAACTTTATCATCTAATTCAGGGTTCCTCTTTTGTGGGTTGAAAAACAATTCTCCATCAGAACTATTACCAATCCCTTCAAGAATATCACTAACTTTATTTGATATACCAGTGAATAAAGTAGAAGCCAAACTTGGAATCATCCAAACATCAGCAGGGAACCAAAAGGTCACAGAGCTAGAAAGTCAGAGACAAAGTAGGATACAGAAGGCACTTACAAACATCTCTCAGATTATAACGAGTGCATTTCATAGCCTGTCTGTTATACAACTGGCACGTTCTTTCCCTAAAGCATGGAGAGGCAGACATATGTGTACCGCTGGTAGTGGTACCTACCAAATAAATATTCAGTCACTTCACCTCATTTGAAATGTAACTGCAGCGTCTCAGTGAAAATACTCAAAACCTGAACACGAACGTCTTAAGATTAAGAAACGTTCCTTAACAAACACTGCAGTTTAGCTGTACCCCATCAGGAGTTTCGCCGGACTCCTCTTAGTGATTTTTTTACCCGTTTCAAGATACCAAGTGATTTTCTCTCAAAGCGCATCAGTGAAGATCGTCAGAATTGTAGTCCCACACCAGGATGGGGAAAACGGATCGTCTGATTGTTTTAGGCTGATATATTTAGGCATCTCAAAGCAGATTTCTACCAACTGAAGACAGAGCGGCATGCGTTCTCGATGCGCCCTGAAATCTCATGCTATAATAACCGCAAGTCTAAAACCGGTTGTTGTTTTTTTCGCACCTACTGAATAAAAGGCTGCGCGTGTCACTTCAAAGGTACAAAAAAACTCTTTTTTCCTACGAGCCCAGAAATACTTTCATTTAATAACCTCAAAGGGAAAAGGAGACAGACCAGCGCCGAAACCCCCGTACTTACACCACCCGGTCCAACGCCTCCATCTCCACAGGACCGGACAACCAGCTGCACCCACGTGGCCCAGACACTCAGAAACACCGGAAAGAGTTGTAAAGCATTGTGACGTCATATCCGCCATTGTTTGAACGTAGAGCTAGAAAGATAAAGGGCCCTAAGAAGTGGCGGCTCGCAAAATTCGATAAAAATCACAGATATTTTATTTGCCATTTATTGGCAATTATAATCACATTATATAGATAGTTGATATGCTAAGTAGGGTTAATGTTCAGAAACATAGCTTAAATTTATCTTTTACCATAGCTGAAATTTGATGAAGTAGAAAACTAAATAATT
The DNA here is from genome assembly GCA_030867105.1 of Liasis olivaceus. Lineage (NCBI taxonomy): Eukaryota > Metazoa > Chordata > Lepidosauria > Squamata > Pythonidae > Liasis > Liasis olivaceus. The sequence goes on along the minus strand of CM061349.1, from coordinate 233,199,196 downwards.
ATAAATGCATATATTAAATATAATACACGTGTATTAATGGAACGTTTTGAGAATAGAGTTTGAATCTTGTTTTACTATAGAATCTCTTATCTCTTCACTTTACTGATGTTATATGACGTTTTCAGAAGTCAGTCTCTTGAATTCTTGACCATGTCTTTCTCAGTTTAATGTACTTTGAGAGAGACTTCTGAAAATAAGGTGTTTTCAACTCAAGCCTATTCCAAATCAAATGCATATTTTTAAGAGTGTAGCACTATATATACTTTTAATTGTGTTAACTTTTGTGGAGTTTGTTTCTGCCCGGGAGTAAGGCTGATAGCACACTTTTGTTTGGTTCTTGTCCTCCCTATCCTTGACAACTTTCAGATACATTTTATTTTCTTCCAAGCCACTTTATGTACAGAGGAGGATGGGTAACTAGATGCCTGGAAGGGCATGAGGCTTCTGCTCAGTGACTCCATCTCAAACTGAGTGGAAGGATCTGAAGAAGTGCCCTACTTGATGCGAATTCAAATAGAATGTAAGGAGAGCCCTTCTTGACATGGAAAGGATGGATGGAGACTGTTGGGAAAGGATCAACCATGTACAAGCTTTTCACACAATTATATACCCTATTCATACACAATTTGAACCTTACATTAGAAGCAAAGAATTAGAGCCAAGGGATTCATGCTTTGTATTGCATTATCTCCAGATTCTAATTTCATTCTTTTACTGCAACTTTTACTTGAGCAGTATTTTTATGTTACAGAAAGGGCAATGGAGTCTAAACAGTCTTAAGACAGATAAAAGGTTAAACAAACTTATAAAGCATATATGCTTGAGATTCAACACCATGCAATATATTTCCCAATCAAGAAGCTGACTCAAGACAGTTATAAGTAGTATCTTTCTCATAGTAATCTTTCTCAACAGCTTGCTATTAAGATTCACTATGCAGAGAAAGATTAAATTGTTTGCTTATGAGAAGGAAATAGTCTTTGAATATAGTCATCAGACTCTCTGATTACCTGGTCAACAATTTTCCTTTCTCTTACAGCAAAATATGAACAAAAATGGAATACAATATTCATAAATCTTATGGTGGTGGGTACGATAGCAACGTATCAAGAAATTTGTCCTCTGGGTTTGAAAATCTTAATCCACATAAAAATATGAAATTGAGCATTTTGATTTTAGGCAAGTAATAGGAAACATTAATTTTAACCCAAAAATTATGGGAGCAAAACTGCATAAACAAACAAAAGTCCCAACAGAAGAGAATATATGTAGTACATGTTTTGGATTAAGAACCAGGAATGGATCATTCATACTATTCCTCTTTTAAGTATTTATTTTCTGCTTTTCATGTTTATGAGATGCCATCAGGGAATCAGGCATTACATAAAGGGTGAAATTTAGAGTGCCTTTGTATTTATTTATTTAGCCAATTTATATGGCTGCCCATCTACTAGTGGAACTGGGGGGTGGGGGGAGCAACAAAAAAATAATGAAAACAAAAACATCAATTAAAAAGAGCCACCTCAAGGCACTGTAACATCTTATCCACATATCTCATACACCCACACTGGGCTCCATTAATATCCTGGCTTCAGTACCTGGGGGAAAAGCCAGGCCTTTACAGCATTCTGAAAGGCCAACAGGATTGGAGCCTCCAAATCTCAGAGGGGAAGATGTTCCACAAGGCAGATGCCATCACAGAGAAGGCACAAGAAGAAAAGAATAGGTTTGAACCTGATGATTGTAACTACCTCCTACAGATGGTGTTTCACTTGAGTTTTAGAAGGGGTTAACTGTTCATTGTGCTCCTGTTTGTGCACATGTGTAAAGTGACTGCTTGAAAGAAAAAAATTTTTTTTTACCATAGTTTGTAAATTATGATAAATGATTTTACATTATAAAAAGCAAAGGCACCTATACTGGTAAAAAAGAAAAATCCAAGTCCTTGTTAGAGTTGTATCTTTATTGTATCAATTCAAGATCACAAAATAGGGCACAAGTTTGAGTTCTTCACCAGACAAGACAGTAAGCAAAAGAAATAATTGGGAGAAGGTGAGAGAAGAGAGTCTGTAATCAAATAAAGACTTTTCTGGGTTCAACACAAGCCATTCTCTTTCCACTCTACACTTTCCTTACCATCTTGTTTGACGAAGAGGTGCAGAGAACTTGGGGAATGTATTGGATCAATATCACAAAAGGAATGTGGTCCTAACAAATGTTTCATAAAATAATTTGCCTATACATTCAGTCTAATAATAATATGTACAAATCAGGTATCAGTCAGTGATTGCTGTGAACCAAACAGCTTATATCAATGTGGAGGCTTTTCTGAGGAAATATTCTGACTGTTCCCTGTGGAAGGATTCTCTGAGTTGGGATCTGGGGTATCCAAAAGAGGTTCAGTGTCATTGTTTGCAATGTCAGGCGGAATCCTGGGTTCCAAATTCCAATCCATGTTTCCTTTGTCACTGGCTTCTCCCTCAGACTCTTCTGCCAGCTTGTCCTGGGATTCAGCTGTTTCATCGTCTTTTTCATACAAGAAGTTGCAAATCATGTTTGGTCTGCTGTATGAGAAGTCTTTGTCCCTAAGCTCTAGCCATTCTATGCCACCTCCTGCCAAATTATATGGAGGGGAGAGAGATAAGAAGGAGTTAGTAAGAAAATGAATGAATGAATGAATGAATGACTGTAATTTTATTAAAGATTCAGTTTCATCCCTTCTTATTCATATCTTGTTCTTTTCTTATCTCCCTCCTCTTTTCTGGTTTCCCAGCAGTGATGTTGCTCTGTAAAATGTCACATATATTGAGAATGCTACATAGCAAAAACTCAGTGATTACTTGGTTGCTGCTTATGATTAAAAAGATTTATGTTGAAATAATACTGTACTGCATTAAGAAAATGCATACTGCATGATTGTTATGGTGAGCTATTGCAACAAAATATGAGGAAAAAAACACCACTTCCAAATTTAAGGATTCAAGTTAAATAGAACATTAAATGGAAATGTGTGCATCACACTGATATTCAATGCCAGGTCCCTCTTGTGACGGGCAACAATGATCTGAACTCCACTAATGGCAGATTTAGGTTAATCTGTAATAGATCTGACAAATAACATTAATATGGTTTAATGAAGGAAGGTAGGACTCTTGCCCTTCCCAGAACTAAAAGATATGTTCAAACAGAACATATACTAACTCTGCATTTTCTCAAATTGATCCTGTCAGTTTAGGAGGTGGGAACCTAAACAATCTTGCATCTTTTTAGTAACTGATTTAAATTATTTACAGCTTGGGATATTATGAAAGACTGATTAAGATCGCATCAGGATCACAGAAAGAGAGGAGCTGAGCTACAATTTTATATAAATTCAATTAAAGTAATCCGATGTTGAAGTGGTGCAGAGAAAGCATGTGTATACAAGCCATGAAAACAGAAAAGTAGAACAGTCTGTGACTGTTTCACATGCTCCACTAAGACACAAAAGGAGTATTTAGCTTCAGCTTAGGATGTTGCACAAGCCTATCAATTATGGTTTATAAATTATGGTTTATAATAATATATTCTGCTATATAATATTTATTCAGTAAATCCCATTTAAACTATCTGTGAACCCAGTCAGAGTATGTAAAATCTGGATAGAAAAGAGCAAGGAAGCTATATAAGATATGAAGGGATCTGGTAGATGTACCTAAAGAGGTTTCTAGACTGTGGAAACAAAAAAAAAAAGTTTTAGAAAAAGAGGATGAATTTTTAGAACTTGAGAATCACCTGTGTTCTCTTCCCCTTCCTTTTTCTCAATCAGAAGTGTCCGTGTCATATTTAGCTTCTTCATTGTGTGGCATTTATATTTTAGTTGCAATTTTTGGTTGCCTTCCACATCTACTATCAAGGAAAAAAAAAAGCAGAATATTTGTTGTTTTATTTTTTTAACCTTATTTGGGATTCTGAAAAGTTAAAATACAAAGTATTGCTTACCATGATCATGGTTTTCCTCAAACACTACACATGTCCCAAGAGTATCTGAGAATGAGAGTAAACAAATTGCTAAGGGAAAATATAAACTTCTTTAAAGAGCCATATTTACTGAATTCTATGAAAGAATAAGAAGATTGCATGTATAAATTCAAAATTTATTTATGGTCCAAGACTAACACAATAAAAGACCAGCATACGGCACAATATCTATAAAGGAAAATTTTAAAAACTGCAAGAAAATCCTAAAACATTTAGCAGCTAACAGTTAATAGCATTGAAGAGGAATGAGACAGTTTCTAACAGCTATAGCTATTGATAAGAATGTTGCAACCTTCTTAGAGGTTTCTGAAGAGTGGTCACCCAGGAGAAGCCTCCTGGTCACAATGGCAATGAGGATTATTAACAATTGGAAGTATTAAACCTGACTGCCATTGGATGTACAATGGCCATTTTAACACACATATGAGACAGATTTTACCTCAGAGTCTGAACAGAAACAAGTTTGGCTTTCAGATGCAAGGCTTATATATCTACTGGTTGTTGCCCTAATAGGTAGCACCCCAATTCGGGCCAAAGTAAATAGTCTCCTATTTGGAGCATGTATAAAAATAAGGGCTAATTACAAATGTGGTCAGTATTAAGCTTAACCTCACTATCGCCAAGGTAAGTTGCTTATTCATTGTGGAGCTGTTGATACCAGTACCATATTATATCCCCTTCATTTTTAAAAGCAAACCTGGATTTAAACATTGTTTCTACATGCTTTTCATTAGCTTATTTTAAATTAGGTCACCCAATTAGGATTTTTTAAATAACTGAGGCAATTATTGATTTGAGACTATAAGTAAATTTTTTGACCTGCGTGTAGAAAAAGTTACAAATAATAAAAACAAAAAAAGAGGGTTATAAAGTTACTTTCATGGTTCTTTACATCATGGCTTATAAAAACAGATAGAGTACTGATTACTTTTCTTACCTTCATATTCTCCAGCAAAGATGTATCTGTCTATTTGCAAAATAGGTCTCTCTGTGTCAATTCCCTAAAAACATGAAGACAGAAGTACATTTGCCAGAAAGGAAGTCAATGAATTCAAAGCACTGCCTAAGCCTGGTGAAATCTCTAAAACTGATAAGGGGACACATCATACAAAATGTTTTCTGCATGGACAGACATATATCATGCTATTTGTAAGGAGCATGAGTATTTAGACATTGTGAATGTGTATCAGTGCCCTGAATATACAAGTAGTCCTCGAATTACAACCATTCATTTAATAACTGTTCAAAGTTATGATGGTGCTGAAAAAAGTGGCTTATGACCGGTCCTTGCACTTATGACCATCACAGCATCCCTGTGATCATATGATCAAAATTCAAGCACTGGCATGTATTTACGACAGTTGCAGCATCCCGGGGTCACGTAATCGCCATTTGCAACCTTCCCAGAGGGCTTCTGACAAGCAAAGTCAATGGGGGAAGCCAGATTCACTTAGCGACCGCATGATTCACTTAACTATCATGGTGATTTGCTTAATGACTGTGGCAAAAAGGTTGTAAAATCTGGTGCATCTCACTTAATGACCGCATCGCTTAGCGACAAAAGTTCTGGTCCCAATTGTGGTTGTAAGTTGAGGACTACCTGTACTTCCTAGTGTGACCATGCTTGGGTAAAATGTGTCTTTGGTTGTGTCTGTAGTATTACTAACCAAAATTTACCAAACCTGACTGGTTTTAGCTTGGGGAGTATGGCTGGGAAGGTATTTGGCAGAATTCTGATGTAAAGGGTACAAGAGGTGGCAATAAGCTAAATTTGGGTTTAGCAAGCAGAAGGTGATCAGAGCAAAGCTTTTTGCTGCTCTGCAAGTCACTGAGAAATCTACAAATGGCAGTTTGGTGTATGTTTGTTGATTTAGAAAAACAGTATGATAAACAGGTTTCAATTACAGAATGCTCTACATTGTATGGAGGTTGGTTGCTAAATGCAATAACAGTGGTATATGATGGAAGTATGATGGAAGGGACGCAGTGGCGCAGTGGCTTAATGATGCTGAAAGTTGCCAGCCAGAAATGGTCGACACTTCAGCAGTTCGAGCCCAGCTTTCACGCAGCAGAGTGAGCTCCTGCTTCTTCCCCCAGTTCCTGTCAACCCAACAGTTCAGAAACTCACGTGAGTAGATAAATGGGTACTCTCACTCCGGTGGGAGGAAAAATGCTGGCGGTGCCTTGCAAAAGGAGCCAGGAGCAGTTGCCGGTAGTGCGGAAGCTGCGCTCGCCCAAAAAAAGGCGCGAAGCAACGGAAACCCCGCCTCCTGTGCTGGCCAGCGGGGCTCTGCTCTAGGAAGGAGGCACTGGCAAACCACTTCTGAAACACCTTGCCTTGAAAACTGCAAGGACTTGTCCAGGCAGTCACCGCAGTCGGTAACGACTGAGTGCGGATAAAAAAAAAAAATGATGGAAGTAAAGCATCCATGAGAATAAAGAGAATATTTAGTCAGTCATCAAGCAGAGAGTAAGGCAAGGATGCACGATGTTCCCTTAGTTGTTTAATATACTTATGGATAAATGTATAAGGAATACTTGTAGTGATATTAGAAGTATGTTGGTTGGTGAACATATATGGACTTTTGTATACAAATGATGCTGTTTTGTTGGCTGAGAACCAAAATGATTTGCTGTGCATATTAGAGAACTTCTAAGAAGTTGTAAGGAGTATGGATCTGGAAATCAGTGTATCTAAGACCATGGTAGCTCTGTTTCATAAGGAAAATGGTATGAATGACTATAAGTTGTATATAAAAAAGGAAAATACTAGAGCAAGAATGTGAATTTGTGTACCTTGGTAGAATATTTACTAAGCATAGGGAAATGTATGGAGAAATTTTAAGATGTGCAGACTTTGGTTAAAAGGTAGTTGGAAGTATGTGGTCTGTTGCAATGAATGAATACTTGTTGTAAGAAGCAAAAAAGCCTGGGTAAAAATCATGCTTCTGCCCGCTCTGTTAAACAAGAAACAAGTTAAACTACTTGTGCCATTTCAAAAGATTTTGAATACAATCAACTGTTCTTTTCAATAAAAAGAGACATTAATTTGTATTATGTTAAATACACTCACCAAAATCTTGCATTTATTCTCACATTTTTCCAGAAAGTCTGAATCAATTATTCCAGACAATTCTACCACAACTAATTGTTCCTAGGGGAAAAAAAAAATTACAAACATATCTTGAGTAACGCATTTAAGAGCTCAAACTTTATATACCTACTTGCAAATATACATTATTGTCACACCCATTTGTTGAAGAGGATGCACCATATCCCAATCTTCTTTTCTTAGACTGCAATGCTTAGGTTTAAGCATCACTGTCACACTATGAAAAAGCAGCTATCTACTGCTTTCTCCATCATTTCTCCCATAAATAAAGAGACTGGGATATACCAAAATGCTATGGAAGTAATTTGCACTGTCCTCTAGTGCTGGTTTGCCCTTGTCATTAACAAACCAAATGAGCTAATATGGTGTGGGGATTGGCACCAGAGAGATGCAGTTTCATTCTTGGCCATAGTAGGTCACTGGGTTACTGCGCATAGTCACTCTCTCTCAGCCAACCTACCCCACAGGACTGTGGTGGGAAAAAAATGGGATGGAATGTTATGTGTGCCACTATGTGAACTGCCTTTAGTGGGATACAAATCTAACAAAATAAGTAGCTATGGTATTTCAAACCTAACATTCCCTCCCCCCAAAAAAGTTGTTAGCGTTCTGTACTGCCTCTGCATAGTGCTTCACTTCTCTTAACAGTTACAGCATACAGGATAAACCTACATCAATTCATTAGAATATATTCCAAAACCATGTTCTGTCATTCTACATAGCACCATTAAAACGACTACAAATGTGCAGTTTGCAAAGGCAATTCTACACGTTTGGTGATCAAAGACAGTTCTTTCTGCTTTGTTCATAAACTGAGATAAGTGTAGTAAATATTTTAAGCTATCAAGTAAATGAGCATAGAGAAAAAATAGAAATGCCTTTAAAAGAAGTTCTTCCCATTAGTCTGAAGTAGTGATACTACTCTGGAAGCCATCCATACTAGTTCCAGATTCCTGGAAAACAGCAGAAAACTAAAATATATTACCCACCACTACAGAACAAGAGGCTAGCCATATAGGACCTATAGTTAAAAAAAAACAAACTTATTCATTTGTTAGCTTTATATCTGCCATGGAGAATAGCTATGTGGTCGCTAGGAGCCAAAAATGACTTGATAGCATATAATCAATCAATAGCTTTATATACTGTCTTTCCTCCAGGAGCTCAAGTCAGTCTACATATCATTCTCTCCTTCAGCTTTTCCCCATCTAATGAAATAAAATGTGAATGAAGTAATATTTATATCCTAACTAGGGTGTTTCTTCTCCCCCCCCCCCCCCATTTTTTCAAAAGGAAAAGGGCTAGATCTCGGCAACACAAAACATGCTTTGTCTGCAAAGGATCCTGGCTCAGCTGTCAGCATACTGTGGCTACTGTGGAAACTGTCAGCATTTTAGACCAAGCTAATTCCAAAAATGCAAGAGAATTCTTGGAAGCTTGGTATTCAGACAAGGCAGCAATTAACAGACACATAAACAGCATCTACATACTATTCAAAAGAGACAAAAGACCAGAAGATCGCCTCACCAGCAATCATCACCCAGATAAGCAAAGGTTACCACCAGGCACACAATCAAGCAGTAAACATAAGCTAATCAAGGAACTACCGGAGGAGCAAAAGAAACCCCCCACCCGCACTGGCAAGGCAGGCCACAGTACATAAACAGAGAGCAAACCCCATCCCATTTTAGCACTGAAGATGTTCCCTAGCCGGGTAATGAAACGTTTGCAAGAAAAGAACCAAGCTCAGAGAACTCCAAGGACTCCACAGTTCAACCCTGAGCTACTCATATTCGCCTCTATTGGTTAGAGTACTACAACTGGCCAAGGCGGCTCAAAACAGGGACGATACGCAGCAATGCTTCTATGAGCCTCAGCGCCTCCTTACGGACGAAGTGGGGCTTACAGTGACGTGGGGATTCTCGCCGAGGAAAGAAGAGGCTGAAGATCCGTGCTTCCTTTCGTAAAAGCAAGCCACCCTGTAAGTGGGCTTCCAGGCGCTTATTTTGCTGCACTTGTTGTGTGGCATTAATGCAGCGGAACTAACACATTCAGAAGCCTTGCATGGCTGCAGGGCAATCCGCAGGCAGTGAAATCCCGCGCAGTACGTTCAAGGCTCAGCAACCCCGAGAAAAAAAGTCCCTCTCCCCGACGGTCATTTGGATGCTGCTCAGAGGCAACTTGCAAATCATGCGATAAGACCGGACTCCCCTCAAATTGTAAACCCACCTCGACCTCTTCGGCTGCGCGCGCCCCACTCGCCGCCTCCATGCTACGAGGGCCTCCGCGAGCCTCACGTGACGCTCCCGCCGCCATCTCACGCGCCGCTTTTTCTGTAACAGAAGCGCCGCCCGGCGGGCGGAGGAGTTTTTGGGGACAGGTTTTCGCCGATGGGTTCGCGCCTCGAGCTGAGCAGCTTTGCTTTACCATAGCTTGTTCGCGAATTAGTCTGTTTGAGGAAACAGTGGGTCAGTTCACCGGCGGTAAGTCTCTGGTGCTTAGAGCAACCCGAAGCACTCTAATTCGTCCGAAAGGGTGCAAACGTTGCTTTTTCCTCTTCTAAGATTTGCTAGAAGTGGCTCTCAGCCCAAAGTTCTCCCTCGAGATACAAATGACCAGGCTCAAATTATCCTATTTTGGACACATCATGCAAAGACCCAGCTCTCTGGAGAAGGCTCTGATGCTGGGAAAGGTGGAAAGAAGAAGGAGACGACCAGCAATTGATGGACTCAGTCACAGCAGTGATGAGTGCATCGTTGGAAGAGCTGAAGGACCAGGTTAGGGACAGATCATGGAGAAAATCTCTGTGCTAAGAGTCAACGACTTGAAGGCAAATAATCCATCAAAAGCGGCTTCCCACTTTTTAACTTTTAGGGAAGGGTGGCTGAGTGCTCGAAAAAGCCTCCCTCCAACATTCTCCTGAGCTTTATATTTTTTCTTTCCACTTCCTATCATTTTATTTATGCAAATCCTCTTAATAAATCAGAGTTTCACTTATTTCATGGATATACAGGTAGTCCTCTACTTACAACCATTCATTCAGGGACTGTTCAAAGTTACTGAATGGTGGTTATGACCGGTCCTTGAGGTTCTGGCCATCCCAGAACCCCTGCAGTCACGTGATTATGATCTGGCTGCTTGGCAATCCCTTTGCACTTAAAAGGGTTGCCAAGCACCCGGGGATCACATGATCACCATTTGCAACCTTCCCCAGAAAGTCCAAAGGGAAACTGCCAGGGAAGATAACAAGTTGCTGGGGTAGGTCTCCCAACCCATACACCCTCCCACAGCCTCTCATGCTGCGTTGGCCACTTGTGCACCCCCATGCATCCTCCCCAACCTGTGCCATACCCCTGTGCACTTTCCTCAACCTGCAGGGCACCTCTCGTGTGCACCCTTGCTGCACTGCACCTCTTGCGCACCCTTCCTTTTTTCCAGTGTTGTGCATAGTTTATCCTTGCAGCCATAAGCATGTAACTTATTGTTATGGCATTTTTCATTATTTTATGTTCTGAAATTATGCCTATTTAGGAAAAAAAGTGGTTTCATTTCAAATTTGTTCCCTAACATTCTCTGAATGGTGCTGTGTATGTCTGATGCTTTTGGGGTTTTTTTGGCATGTTTACCACATATGGTAGAATGTTCCTTCTGTCTTGTGACAGTTCCAGCATTTATTGCTATATGATTTGTCTATTTTAGCAATTATTGACAGAGTTGTGTACCATCTGTAAAACATTTTATACCAATTTTCTCTCAAACCATAGCTTGGAGTAAATGTTATAGATTTGCTCCACAATTCTTCCCATTGTTTTATTGGGACTGTTTCTTTGAAGTTTTGCATCCAATTTATCATACATGCTTTTATTTTATTTGGTCTGTCTCCTTATCATATCTAAATAAAAGTTTATATATATGACTTAATAGGTGATCTTGATTCTGTATAAGCATTTCAAATTCTGTCATTTTTTAAAATGTTCCTCCCTTGTTTTTGAGGTCAGATTTTATTCTTCCAGTAATTTGTAGATACTTCAGCCATAGTATGTCCTGGCCTTCCACAACATAGTGAACCACATAATGGACCACATAGCAAACATTTTAACCTAGCTCATGTGAATCCGGTCTTGGTGATTACTTTGAATTCTGGACCAGGTTCATACAAGACATTGATGATTACTCAACCCCATTTTATCTTAGCCCAGCATGTCTGGACTAGAAAATGGAGTTGATGAAGCCATGGGCAAATCTGCAATGGGAATGAAGTTAGCTGCTTCATAGAATGTGTGAACTCAGTTATTAACCAAACTTAACAGGCAGAAATTCAGCACCTGAAATTTCCTCACATAGGGAAGCAATGCTGGAGAAAGGTTAATCAGAGATTTTTTACAAATCAGTACAGCACAGGAGCACTTTCAAAAGAAAGTCATAGGTAATATTTACATATCTTTCTTAGTTCTCTACCACAGGGTAATCAGGTCCCCACCAATTTTTTATAGTCCCATTATCGATTGGTGGCAGTAATGGACTAAAATCAGGTTCTGAAAATAAATAACCTACCAATTTATATTATCCTTAAGGAAGCAATACTTTTAAGACATATGCAACTGCATGTTTTATATCTCACTTATAGTCACTCAGTCTTCCTTTTGTCACCCATATAGGCCTCTTAACTGTCTCTCCCCATTTGCTATGCTTGACAGCTCATGAATGGGTAGGAACAGGTGTCTTAAGATGGGTGAAGATGTAGCTTTGGTCAGTGGTGGTGAATTTATATGGGAAATACCCTCACTGACCTTTCCTTGTCAAATAACTCTACTGACTTCAGATGGAATCCAGCTACATGAAAATTCTTCATGTGGATTCTGGAGTCCGTGATTATGTTTAGCGGCCAACTGCAAACCTGAGCATAAGTATATAGTGAAAGCCATGATGGGGATAACATAGTAGCCAGTGTATCATGATGTCATTGCATGGATGACATGAATTACATACTTGTGTCACTTTTGCCTCCACCTGCCCCCTGCAAATGCTCATGTATATGAGATTCTGTGGCTAGGTTCACACATCATGCTATACCATATGATGTGTTTGCTTTATACTGTGTTGGTCAAACGTAGCCAATTGTAGTTTTTCAATCATGGCTTAATATGCAAAAGAAAACTTAATATTTTATTGTGCCTAAATCTTTGGACTATGCAGTTTTGAATTCAAACAGGAAAAGCATTTGGGAGTGCACAGCACTCATGGAGCACCTGTTGATAACTAAAGCAGCTTCATCCTACATGCACTCCAAAATATTGCCTTTGAATCCAAAGCACTAAACTCTACTAATCATTCCCAGCTTTTCTACAATTTGGATGGCTAATTAGCCTGATTAAAGTGTTTGAAAACGCATGACTTTAAAGTTCCATAATACTTTGTGTAAGCAGTTGATCTCGTAGATAAAATGCTTTGTGGAAGATGGCTTTTTACATAAATGTTTATACTGCATATAAATACAAATCATTGTTTTAAGGCACTCCCTGACAAATCTTGGAGTAAGGGAACATAGAAGAGACTTAATTTAAGGAGCATCTCATATTCCCAAGACTCCACTGGGTCAGGCTGTGTTGCACAATCCCAGGAACACAGGCACTTCTTGGCTAGTAGCCAAGAGCCTAGTAGCAAGAGTCCCCCTTCTAGACATCAACTGGCCGGGGACTAGATATGAAGGGACCACTGACAGAATGAAGCCTCTAATATGCCAGGCTGTAGAAGGGCAGGAACTGTATTCTTCAAAATTGTAGCCCCTGACACTTCTGGGATTGCATGCTGCAAGATCCAACAAATTGTGGGTTAGTAGCTATTTAAATTTGTGCAACAGTAAGAACAATGGGTTGCCAGTTTCCAAACATTTCACTTGTGTGTATACACTAGTAGCCTTATGCTTCTTGGCCTTTTGGCTAAGATCAAGTATAGTGGTCGAATTTTAAAAAGATGAAAGTGGCCCCTTCCCTTTTGGCATTTAGGAAATAAATTTAAGCTGTATTTAAGCAGGCCTTGTGGTCAGATTCATTTTTGCCTTGAGGCATTATAAGTTAATTGTGCTTTGCTGATTGTTTTATTTTTGGGTCTTATATAGATGATTTTGATTAAATTATACAGCTTATATACAGCATTTTGTTTTGACTTAACAGAGGGGAAATTATATGCCACTCAGTTCTGATTGAAGTGGCCCATAAGACTTATTAAAAAAAAAAAAAGGCGATGTGAGGGCACAAAGTCAAGAGCTACCCAGTTGAGTGTAGACTAGTCCAAGTAAATATGTTCTAGCAAACAAAAAATAAGCAGTAGAATACACAAAACAAGAGTCTGCTCCTCACCCAACATATGTCTGTAAATTCAGCTTTGAAGGTTTCAGAAATTTTTATCTCTGAACAAAAAAAGTTTTTAAAATTACAGATGGCTGTAAGAATCCTGTGATGCTTTACAATGTTCTAACACTGATTATACAGTATTACAATTTGAGATACTTTAAAGATTTTTAATATCAACTTTAATTCTTAATCATTACGCTTTTTCATTGAATAGAAACAGAGTTCTAGTTTGATTAACAAGATTAGCATCTCCAGTAGGTTTAATCTTCTTGGATCACCTTGACATTCAGTAGCACACAGACTATTGAGGTGATACAGGCAAAATTTGTTGATTCATATCAAAGCTTGGTTGCTATGAACGCCGACTAGAAATATCTAAGTCAGGGTAGTAGCATTTTTACTATTTGCAACAGCTTAGAAAGCAAACTTTTATTGAAGCATTATGATTTCTGGTACAGATATATCCTTGTACATTTTAATGATCCATGTCTAACACCAGATAAGTTTTAAACACCAAACATATCCCCTCCCCTTTTGTTCAGCCTACTATTCATGAAGATCCATTGAACTGCTTTCTTTCTATCCAAGGCTCATGTTTAATTCTGCATTTTCAGTATTACTTAAATGAATCTGCAGTCTAACAGACCTCAAGTCAAAGAGTGCCATTCACTCACTTGGAGCACTCATTACAAAAAGCATTTGAAAAATTGGCCCTTAAAAATTAAAAGCACCATGAACCATTAGGTGCTACACAGAAACAACATTTATTGATTTTGGTAGGAAAAAAATAAAGGATGTTCCAACTGCTTGATTTCCAACCAAGCAGGTTTAATAACATAGAAACACTAAAAAAAAAAGTTTCCTTTATAAATATAAAAGGAGCAAAACATTCATATTCAGATAATCAAAAACATAGCCAAGGACTAGAATGTCACATCTGTAACAGACTTGCTGGTCTCAACAGCTGAAATCCCATAGCATTTCAAATGACTGAACATGCTCTCTCAGAAACTTGCGTTTAATATCCATGAAACAATATCCATGTCTATTTTGTTACTAATGTACTACATATAAGTGTTTTACATGACTGTATCTAGGCTCCCCGTATTTGCTTACTGCAGCGAAATCACCCAGTGCCTTCTACACCATGTAAAAAAGAACTGCATATTACTTAGGAAGAAACACAGATGAAGTCACAATATTGCTAAATTTAGCTTAAACATCACATGCATTGCTGTTACAGGACATCACAGTGTGGAAGGGCCTGTGTTTGAATTAATATAAAGTTAACATTTGAGCCAGCATATTTCACAGTAAGAAACAGCAGCTATCTTGTGCAGTAGTTTGGAGTCACATTCCACCGTTATTTACCAGATTTCTCTGCTAAGTTACCATTAAAGCGCACCAAGCTCCTTACAGATTAGTTTCCTAGATGCCAAAACTGTATCTAAAGTCCATGAAAAGCCTGGAGCCAGTTGTGTCCATAACAGTCACAATTTGTTTATACACTTAAACAGATGTCTTAACAACTTCCACCAATTGCTATGGGTTGCCTTTGAACAAAATACATGGAGCAAGAATGGGTTTTGCCTAAAATTAAAAGACCATCAAATTAACTTGTTGACAAATATACAAACTCATTTTCACCCATAGGTGAAAAGTTAATGTGCTAACCACAGCATATTGCCACTTCAATTCTTTGTAGAATTGTATGCAGACCCAATGTGATAAAAATTATTCAATATTTTTAAAGTGAAAATATCCTGTTAAGTGTAACCAGTTTCGTTCTACCAGTTTCAACATCTTAAACTGTGAGTTTTAATCCGTCATTGAGTTGTTGCAAAATACGTGTCAATTAGAAGCCACACTTTTCAAGAATTGTTTTAAAATTACGTTACAGCATACAAATGAAAAAAAATTTAGGCAACTCACTCTTTTAGTTATGTCTAAGGGAAATTCTAATGAGGACGAAATCCTTGTCTGTGGGGAATTTTTGGTGATACTTGAAGAAAAACTATGCTGCATGTAATCCTATTTGAGTTGTTTTTATAAATGTTGTAGAGTCTCATACAGTAAAATGTTTCTACATGCGCTTCAGTTTCACAGCAAAAGTGAAATAGAATATCTAAACACAGAAGAGAGTGTTCATGCAATATATCTAAAACTCTGTTATAATAATGCATACAATTGAAAATTATACTATGATTACATCTAGGGCTTTCTGCAACTACGAGGTGGATATGAAAAATATGGCCCCTTGTATCATTTACTAGAAAGCAACCACCACCACCTCTATTGGGTATATTTTTGCGCTTTTTCTTCTTCATTCCTCTTAATCAACTTTGCTGCTTATTCTTGGCAAAACTGGTAAAAACGAAGTTGTAGTCATTAAACTGGGCAATCTGGCGATCTAGACGCTTAAAACCTTCAATCTTCTGGGCTGAAGAAAACACGGTGCGACATTTTGAGCTCTAGAAAAAAGGAAAAGTACTAAAATCTTAGAGAGAACTAATCATGCACTTAAAATTAGCTTCGGAATATTACAACTTGGAGAAGTAACTATGTTCAACTATACAACAGTGTGTGTTCTGGCACCTTAAACATTATTATGGCATGTACTGTCATGTACAAGAGCTTAGTTTGTGAGCTGGGTGACAAGAACCACAGTTGGTAGGTATAGTTATTTGAAAGAAAACAAGAGAATGAATGTGTAGGAATAAAGAAGATAAATGTCTTACAAAAATTTGGGATTGATAAATTCATGTAGAAGAAAAAAATTAGAGTTAGAGCAGCAAATAGGTCCAATCTGAAAGGATGTGAGTTATTTCCACAATGGTAAATTGGAGGCCAAGATAAAAAGCACAAGTTTAAAATGAAATTAACATAATTTAACAATTAGACTTAGGAATTATAGAAACCAGGAACAGCAGTACAAAATAATGTATCCAAGGGATTAACCCTATTAAGAACTCAATTAAAACTGAGCATGTCCCCTGGCTTCCAAAAAATACAGAATGTATCAGTTAGAAAACATGTACGCAAAAGGCTGTTTTCCTGAGACAGACCAACCAGATCAATAAACAAGTAAAATATAAGGATATGTACACTTGACTATAGCAGCAATCTTCTGGATATGTAAAACAGATGAACCCTTTCACAAATCTGTTGCATAAAGAAGCAGGCAGTTCTGCAGATCAGCAACTCGTGGTTTTACAAGATTGATTCAAAACCAGAAAATTACATTAAGTAATTTTAAAATTAGCAACTACTACTACCTTAGAATGCAGTGATTTGGCAGCTATTGTTGATTTCTGAGAAACTGGTTATGGTGGAAGCAACCTTAGGTACAATGCTACAGAATACTGCTATTTCCATAAACCATTTATCTTAAGGATATGTGCACTGCTTGAGAATGCATACGTGTCAAAGTTTGCATCTCTGGATTTTTAGAGGTCGCATAACATTTACCATAGTATAAATTTATAAGGATTGTATTAAATGAGGTGGCTATAGCCATGAAAGCTTATGCCAAGTAAGTCTGTTACAATGAAATTCAACTACTTTCCCTTATTGATAAAGGCTTTATTCAATGGAAGGAGGGGTGATTCCCCTTATTAACTATTACAAGTTCAGTTATTTGTTTACTTCTGGAAAGGATGGGGACTGGGTATGATTTGTATTTCAAAATTATACCCTGATGGTTCTAAATACAATGAGAGTTATGTAATTAGGAGTTTTTGAAACACACATCTATAGGATCTGTCCCATGTTCCCAAAGTAAGAGATGTTTTACCTGATTAACAAAGAGAGTTGTCACAAATTTTCCTGGCTTAAAAATGTCTATGACCTTCCTAATTAGGTCATCGTAGGATGTCTGACTTATGTTTGTTTCAAAACTAACGTACGAGAACTCTGGTTCTGGAGTGATGTGAATAGTCCAGTAAGTTCCCTGGAGGGGAGAAAATTAAATGATCTATATTAGTCATTTCAATGTAGTTGTTTATGCAAATACTCGATGGAATATAGCAAAAAATATGATGCTCACATCTGTTTTCATCCCATTCATTGAATACCCACAAGGATTGAACATTGTAGCATCAATGACAGAACCTGGTATCAGGTCACGAATTCCACTCACCTATAAAATAAAGAAGATTCATATTGATGAATATTATTTCAGGAAATTCATGTTATGTCTAATACAGTTACTTTTCATCCACATCATGGTACTTTTCCTTCCTCAAAGATATAATGAGGTCCCCCCTAAGACCCAGGTGGCTCCCACCCTACTGATGTTTCACAGGGCCCTGAAAATCTGGTTCTTTGCCCAGGCTTTTGGCTAGGGTGGTTGAAGCCCCTTTTGGGATTGTGTGTATGTTTTTTGTTATTGCCCAGTTTTGCCATCTTTTTGCTCCTTTTTAAAAATTGTTATTTGTTTTGTTATTTTGTTTTTTTTACTTGTGAAACACCCAGAGTCACTGAGAACTGGGTGGTATACAAATTTAATAAAGAATCAAATATTTTAGATATTTAACTATTAGAAGTATTTGATTATTAAACATGGTTTGTTTCAGCTAATATTGTCAGTTAAGCACTGAACACTGTTTTCTCTTGTATGCATTTTATTAATTTTGAATTGTGTAAATCACATTTACATAAAACACATATGGCAGTGGAGGCTGAAGAAAAGGTGACAGTTCAGTTGTTAACTAGGTGATAAAAAGCCAACCAAGGTCTTTTCTACAATAATAGATGTAACTCTTGTTAAAGCTAAAACAACAGTAACTGAAGGTTCATCTGACATGAAGGCTTAACTGCCCCACAGCTATGTTAGGGAATTTAGCACCACTTCTGCACTGTCCTTTACCAAAAAAGATTTTTAAAAAATTAACTGAACTGGAAACTAATGCTTAAAAAATACCAGTTTTGATAGTGTGGAGCTGAAATAAGAGTACTATTTAATTAGAAGAGTGGGCTCATCCACTACTTTAATTCAACTGATTTATTTAGTTTAAGTAAAACTATGGCTTAGAGAGTAGTTTGGTGTAGTGGTTAAGGTACCAGACTAGAAACTGACAGACTGGTAATTCTAGTCCTGCCTCAGGCACAAAGCCAGCTGGGTGACTGGGACAGTCACTCTTTCTCAGCCCTAGAAGGAGGCAAGGGCAAACCACTTCCAAAATCTTACCAAGAAAACTTATCCAGGCAGTTGCTAGGAATCAACGCTGACTTGAAGGCACAATCCCCCCCCCCCCACAAAAAACCACACAAGTATGGTTTAGCCAATGAATTATAGTTAAGCAAGTAATTTAGCATGTTAAATGAAGCAATCATCTGGGGTGCACTCAAATTCAGACTATGCAAATCTATCTGTATGGAGCTGATAGGCAGATGGTATCAGCTTTCCAAAGGATTTTACTGCTTCTTGAACCTTTACTCAGAACTAAAATAAATTATTGCTACTTTACACATAATTCTTTAGAAGTCAAGAGCCTGGCTTGCTAGAAACACCTGAAAATGAATGGCTGTTTAGAACAAAAAGCTCTATTCATTATTCCCTGAATTAATCTATCTTAATTATCATAATTCAAGACTTACACGAGTGACATCATTTGCAGTAACACCATCTTTCATGTAGAACTGGTCCATAACTGCTGGATCAAGCTCGCTCATCAGAATTTCCAATGTTTGATCTGGCTGATTGATTACTCGACTCTCTGGGAAATCCAGAGTGTACAAATACCTGTTTTAAAAAATGGATTTCAGAAAAAAAAATCTAACTTGGTATATCAGATTTATACTGCCCCAAATGTTACACTGATAGAAACAAACTTACCAGCAGTCAGAATTCATACGGCCCATGCAGTATGCTGCTCCATCTATGCAAGATAAAAGGTGAAAAGAGGTCTTACAAAAAGAATGACCATCTTTCCCTTATTTTTAATTTCATAGAGTGAATCTGACTCTAGGAAAATATAGGCCTATATCCCATCCTATAATTCATACAGAACACATGGTACAGCTGTTTGTACTAATAAATGCTTTTAATGCATTATTTTCTGCTTTTAGATATTCACCACTATGTCTTCCTCATTAAGAGTGTTATCCCAGCTATTTACTACTGCAGTATGTTGTGGAGAAGGAAATACAGCCATACCTGTTAGAAGCCACATTAGGGTTTTTCTTAATATGGTACAGAACACAGACACAAAGACTGCATTTGTTTTTCCCACAAAAACTGTTTCATTGCACAACATTATACTCTGATCCTTTACTTCTAAAGTTAATGTTAATTCTATGCTTGTTTCTATTTTCCTACCTATCTTCCTATTACTATACATTTACAACTATTTCTATCTTATTTAATCTAAGAATTTCTATGTCTATGGTCCTATCTCTATAGTTTGTAGCACTATGTTTTCCTATCTTAACTATTCCTTAGCCCTTTATATCTTTCCTCTTCTCCCAGGTCTTCTTGTAGCCAATCTTAGTCCATTTGCGTGTGAAAATCCTTTTCACTCCTTTATAGACCTGAGAATGGGCTTTTGTCTCCTACCAAGCATTCCCAGTTTTCTGTTTCTGGAGCTGCTTTGGGGAGCTCTGCACCTGGGCTGCTGCACGCAATGGGCTTGCTTGGGTTTGCAGACTCAGGTTCTTCTCCTCCTATGTTTCTCAGCTCTGTCTCTCAGCTGTTCTTGCAGCTCCAAGAATTGCTCTTTCTTTTGCAGTCTGGAGACTGTTGCTGAGGTGCTTATCTTTGGGTTGGAGGTTTCTCTTTCCCAGAGTCTCTGCTGTCTTCTCGGCTTGACTCCACTGACACACCCACGCTTGCTTTTGGTTCGCTTTTATGAGACAAACTCTCCAGTTAAGGAGAGGGTGAGGCTGTTTTAACCCTCTGCACCAAAAGCACCAAAACTCTGGATCCCAGGAGGGAAAAGAAACGCCTACTCAATCTGGGTGGTGAGTTCACTCTTCCACACCACACATCCCAGGAAAATAGGTCTTTGAGTTAACAAGGAAATGCACTCTTCTCAGTCTCCTTAACATAAATAAGTGTTTTTTATGTGAACCCAGCTTCTTTAAGGAACCAACAGGTACAGCAGATGTACTCATGCTGCATCCAAAGCACCTTTTCCATTTCAGATCCAAATACTGCACATTTCTACTTTTCTATACTAAGAAGAATCTACTTTAACAAAATGCATGCTCCACAAATATTAGCATATTAGCAAGGTCTGACTGTGTATCAAATGATTATGCTTCAGTTACAAATGACATTTTCATTGTAAGTTGATCTGTTATAGCAATAACATTGCATCATTGCTGCCCAAGTAAAATTTTTTGGATAATTGTTTTGGGAAAGTTAAATTAAAATGCTGTACTTGACAGAGCAACCTTCTGCTTTATTATTTTTACTCGATATATCTTTCAGTCAATTTAGACTGAAACCATAACGTTACAATGGCTAATTTGAACAGTCTCCTGTGCATAAGCATTCTGAATAGCCAGTTTTTATTTACAAGTACATATTGAAGAGATATGAATACGTTTACTTACTTGGAAATATTTCATTAAGGAACTCTACTTCTTCCTGGAAATTCCTATGTGGGTACTCTTGGTGGGAAGGCTTCATGAAATTCTTACGTGAATAGAAGAAGCTCTGAGGGGAACCAAGAGTTCAAATAAAATAAATATGTTTTCCTCAATTTCACCCTTAATGTAAAAAGAAATTATCTACAAGGTTTTAGCATAGTATACATATGTAGTCATGTATCTATACTTTAAACACATGAATGCAGTAATCCCTTAGAAATTCATGCACAATCAAATTTGCTACATAAAAGATACCAGTATGTAATATAAATATTAAAAAGTAGCATCTTTAGAATACAGCTTATTCTCAACTGCACACATTTTTTCAACTATATACTATTTTCATCTTTGACACAACCTTGGTTTATCTTTGCTTAAAAACAGAGAAGACAGATGGATGGGATGGTTATGCAAACTTGGTATGGTAAACAATTCTCCAAATACAATAGCTTTTTTATTTATTTATTTTTGCTTCAAACAAGGGTAATCTATTTTATTATGAAGCTTGCAAATGGATTTGTTCATGACATTTGTATAATGTAGGACAGAACTGATATTTAAGAACACACTGAATATTACTAGCATTTTTTCAGTGGATTTTTTTGAGTCAAGAAGTATGTAACAGTACATTTGGATGTGAACAGTGTTCTTAAAGCATTTATTGTACTGTATTGCCAATATGCCTACAGTTTCAGGAGGAGTATGGAAAAGAAGAATCAAGAACTGTAGTAAAATACATGCCAATTAGCTTAAGGGAGTGTTTGTAGATCCTTCCTTCTCCTCTTGACCATTTTGCACGCCTCATATTGAAGCTTCCAATGGCATCAGCTAAGCGTCTCCTACCTTAAGCTGGAATCATTTAAAGCCAGTCTATTTAACCAGTACTCTTATTTCATCTTTACCATGAATATGGATTATCTAATTAGTCTATGCTGCCACTTAGAAGTTGGTATCTTATTATGTCTTACAGGTTTGCAGCAGTAATTACCTAATTCAGCCTATCTTCAAGAGGATGTTATAATCTCTTCCCTCTGCCCCCCACCTCAAGCCAGTCAAAAAATCTGAATCCCTCTACTCCATCTTCATGAAGAGAAGCTCTCAGGCAACCTTTGACAGGCATTATTAGTCTAAAGCCATACTGCGGAAGCACATAGTTTATAAGTCAGAGATGGGATAAAATAAGTTTAAAAGCTTTCAAAAAGATATTGGGCAAATCAGTCATTTGTCACCAATAAAATTATTAGCATTACCAATCAGTGATTTTGTACTGTATATCATCCTAAAAGCAGGAATTTTTGTGGGCTTTGTGTCATTTAGTGTGAGATACTCGCCAATCCAAGATCCCAGAAGCACTGATACCTCATTGAAAAGTGTTTAAGTATGTTCCTGCATAAACTTTTGACCACTGACAAAGGCTGCATCTCCAGTAACCTCAAGATACCTATTCATGAGTAGCGGAACACTGGGCGGAGAGCAGGTAATGTGCTGTGCAAGGAAGACTGACTATGAATGAGATGTAACAATCCCAGAAATATTAGCTGAGGGGAATTAATCTTAAAAATGCTTCTTATATATTGTACAATAATGAATTTCTAGAAGTACTGCCTAGCATTTAATACTTTAAGATACACACACACACACACATATATACATACATACATACACACATACACAGTATGTCAGTATATCATCTAATATATACAGTAATTGATCATTAACAATGATGAAGACTTCTCAGGAAATTTTTTGTTTTCTTACCTGAATTGAGTCAAACCCACAGTATTCTCTAGCAAGCTCTAATAGGGGAACCAGTGCCTGCAGTAAGAGGGTGGTACCACATGTCTTCAAAATGAAACGTCTCTTGGAGACAAACATGCTACTCTCACTGAAAAATACAATGATATTAATTATATTTCATATCTGAATGGATTTTGGAAATTCAGAATCTATTTGATAACAGTCCTTTAAAATTGTCCTTTCTTACTCTGCTTTAGGCAATTAGGAATTAGAGACACAAAATGTTGGCTTTGTCAACACAGACTTCTGTTTGAGAACTCTGTAGGTGTGAGAGATCTCATCTCATACTGGGCTTTAAATCAAATAGAAGATTTCTTGCACAACTACCGTTTGTATAAGTGGTGCAACATGAAACATTCCTTTGCTTTTTTCTAGAGAAAGAAGTTTCTGCAGGCTTTGATGCTTTCATCAAAATGACAAAAGCAGCACAGTGCTGTTCTCATAAAAGCTCTGCCCCTTTTATACATGCATGCATCACAATACACATACAAAAGGGAAAAACTGCATTACTGTAGCAACACTGTTTTAATAATTTGCCCCTCTTGACCTCTCCGCCCCCAAATGGGCTACTCTGATTAGAGAGGTGAGAATCTTATATATGATACTGAGTTAGGGAAATGTGTCTTAACACATTAAAGGAGACTTCAAAATACAGGTATTGAAGTAAATATTAGTCAATGCAGAATAATGGTTAGAGCATTAAACCCAAGTTTGAATCCTCATTCAACCATGGAACTCTTTGGATAACTTGGGCTATTAATTAATTCAACTGAACCTATCTGGTAAGGCTGTTAATGAGAGAAAATTAGGGATGACCGATGTAATTCACTTTTAGTTCAGAGGAACACATTAAATAAAATGAAATTCTTTTTTAGATATAGCTGGTTTTGAAAGATACCTGTATAAACACAGATATGATGGACAAAGCACTACATCATGATAACGAATATCAAGTTTTAAAAAAGAGGCATAAAAAAGAGGAAAAAAGATTGTGACATATGGGAAGGCTAGCACCCCTAACCTGTTTTCCATTTTGAAATTATTTCTCTAAGATGGCATTTTCTACAGCTCTTAAACCCTCCTTTAATAAGTTAGAATTCTTTCTCTTAAGAATATCTCACACAATTACACTAAAATGTTGGTTTAAAATATTGCAACAGATTGTTGAAAAGCCAATTACCTGCTTGCCATTATGCTAGCAATTTGGCTTATTCTGTAGTAAAGATGTGGTACTAGTTGTAATATAAAGCTAATGTCTTCTAGAGGAGCTGTAACAAATACATGTTGCACTACTGTTTTCATTTATTCACACTGCATCAGGTATTACAACAAATAATAAACTGATTTCAACCTTTGGTTCTGTAATTCTATCACATTCTTAATTTGTTTAACCATCAGCATGTGAACCTAGTATCAATTAATAATTGATCAAGGTGCTGTGGATAGTTAAACAGTAATATTTAACAGCAAGTTCCTCTTTCTGCATGTTACCCAGTTCTGACATCTTTCACTTCTTTTTCATGCATTTATTCATGGAAACACCAAATTTACTTCATTCCTAGAATATATAATGATTGTTTTCAGCACATGCTACAAGATACATGAATAGGTATCACTAACAAACCTCAAACTGCATGAATATTTTAAATATTCAGAGAATACAGCACATATTCAAAGAACTCAAATTGAGATATGGGTATATTGCACTCGCAGTGATGTTAATATTCTTTCAAAATATTTAATATGTAATATCATACATTAACATTTAATATTAATTTTAAAATTAACATTTAATATTGAATTTAATATTTTAAAAACAATCAAATATTAATTTGATATATTAATATTTTAATAAAGCATTGACACAGAGAACATTATAATATACTGAAATGGAAGTCTTATTTAATTGTCTGTGCAAATACTGATGCAGTTTGAAAAAAATGATCATTAAGTATTTGTCCACAAGGTATAAATGTGGTGTTTTTAGGAAAACCCCCATATAATTGTGAAAAGGACCTATACCACTACATATAACCAACAATTAAGAAAGCAATTTTTTTCTACATGAAGTGATTCTATTTACATGATGGGACTACTTCATATAACATGGAGAAGAACATTTTCTCCTATTGTAACTTGCTACTGAAAATTCATTTCCATTCCCATTTCCAAAAAATAAGAACACTGATGGAGGCTAAGAATATTTAAAAAGCAGAATACAAAAGGATTAAGTGCTACTACTAACTAAAATCAATTAACAACTGCATTCCATACAGGAAACCTTCAATTTTATGGACCAACTAGGGGAAAAGTTTGTCCATGAACTCCAAATGTCCATTAAATACAAATTTATGTAACTTTTAGCACCGTAACTCATAATATATTCTACAATATATGACATATTATAATTAATTGTATAATTACACAAATGAAGCAAATTGATGCAAATGACATAATAAAGTCAAATAACTATACCAATGACATAAATTGTGTCAATTGTTTCTACTGTTTTGGAAAGAACAGATTTTCTCCAGTAGGAGTGAAATCCAGATTACATTTTGTCTGTTCTATCTGAAATACACTGTTTGGGAGTCTGTAAAAATGAGGTTTTACTATAGTCTGGGAGTATACAGGGAAAGTCCTTTCTCTCTGCCAAATAGGTAAGCCTCTGAAAGCAGAATACAGGTAGTCCTGACTTAATGACCATTTGTTCAGCGACCATCCAAAATTACCACAGTGCTGAAAAAATGGGACTTACGACCTGTACCCGAAATTATAACCATTGTAGCGCTCCCACAGTCATGTGATCAAAATTTGGACACTTGGCAGCCTGCCCACACTTACAACCACAGAGGCGCTTTAACTCCCTCACCTGCCTATCTCCCCCATCTCTGCCCTTTTGGCCCCTTGCCGCCCTGTGCTCCATCGCCCCAGCTTCTTGCTCCTGCTGCTGACGAGGTGTGCCTGGCCTAGCTGCTGGGCCTTATGGGGCTGGCTTCATGCTGCAAAGAAGGGAAAAAGAGCTAAAAGCAGCCTTTTTCCCTCCTTCTTCCCAGCGCAAAACCAGCCCCAACTCTGCCCAGGAGCTCCAGAGAGGGCTTTGCACTGGGAAGAAGGGGAAAGGAACCAAAAGCAGTCTTTTTTTCACCCTTCCTCTCAGCACTCCCTCTTGTCCCTGGGGGCTGGCTGAAAAAGCTCCATGACGAAATCCAAGCAGGATTTTGGCATGGAACTTTTTCAGCCAGTCCCCAGAGATGAGAGGGAGTCCTCTTGGCAGGCGGCAGCAGCTTGCAACCTTCCCTGCCTGCAGGGAAGATTGAAAATGGTGATCACATGATCGCGGGGCACTTGGCAATTGCAAGCTGCTGCCGCCTGCCAAGAGGATTCCTTCTTGTCTCTGGGGGCTGACTGAAAAAGCTCCGTGCCAAAATCCAAGCAGGATTTTCGGCCACAGAGGATTTTTAGCCTCGAGTAGAGGCTTCAGAATCCTCTCCACTCTGGGGCTGAAAATCCAAGTGGTTCTGAGGCCCTTGTGCATTGCACTGCACCCCCACCGACCCTCCAACACAGCCTCACGCATCCCCTCGCTCCATCTCCCACCTGGCAGCACCTGGGGCTTGCAACCTCCTGCCAGCTTCCCCACTGACTTGATTGTGGGAAGTCTGCAGGAAGTTGCCTTGCCTAACTACCAGGGCGTTCACTTAATGACAGCAACTGGGACTGCCAGGATTGTGGTCACTAAAGGAAGCAGTCGTGATAATTTGCTTAATGACTGCACTGCTTGGCGACCTAAATTCTGGTCCCAATTGTGGTCATTAAGTGAGGACTGCCTATACTTTCAAAAGGGCATATTCCTGTACTTCCTACCGGTCAGACAAGTTTGTAACAAAAAAAGCCGTTTCTGAAATAATCCACTCCTAAACTGCATAGAATTTAAAAACTCAGTGTAAATCCCTTAAATTATATTGGTTATCATCTGGCAACCAGTGCAGAACTTTCACTGTCACCAAACTTCCCCAGAACAGGTTGAACCTCAATCCTCAAGGACTGGAGGATTGAGACAAAAAACTTAATATTGTTTATATTGCATTGCTCATTGTACTGTTCCTCATTTAGATCACTACTGAATTCAGTCAGGATTTAATGGAACTGTTCTTTAGAAAAGATGATAAAGACAACAGTCCTACTTTAAATCTCTATATGACTCCCCCACCCTCCCCTCAACTTTCATGTAGATGTTGATGAAACTACGTGCAGGACAAAATGAAAACCTGTAGAACACTGTATATTGGTTAGTAGTTCCCCAGCACCACATTTTTGGACATTTTTCTGACAAAAAGGCCTGAAGGCCCCTGAGACACAATACTATCAGAAAGTTGAGATAAATACAGTGTTAAATGCTACTGGAAGTTACACAGAAATCCAGGGAAAGTACCTGAGTTGTACTCCCCAGTCCAATAACCTATACCCATTTCCAGCACAGGTTATCCTTCAAGGCAACCATATAACCTCAGTATATCCTTGCCAAAAACTTTTTAAAATGGGTATAATCAGTATTACCCAGATGTGTCAGAAACCACAATGCTACTCCTTTTTAGCCACGTTCCCAGAAGAATTCAGCCTGCTTAAAAGGGCATAGTCTACCATACCAAGAGAAGATCTCTTCCATAGTGCTCTTATAACTACCTGCTTGAGGCAGGAGAACATCTCCCACCAACACGGAAGTGTTAATCAACACAACGGGAGCAATCACATCCTAGCTAGTTAGTCAGGAAGGCCAAGAGTTGAGCGGCTGGTATTCCTCATCTCATTCTCTTCATATCCTGAGATCCATAGGCTAGGACAAGCAATGCTGATATTACAACTCAGTGACCTGCCCCAATATTGGTATTAGACTGAAATGACCCATGAAGAATGCCACAAATTTCTAAGTGAACTACTGTTCTGCTCCCTGCTGAGTGAAGGAAGTGCAGTGCTGATTTTTCCGTGCAGATACAAAACAAGAAGGAAAGTATTCTTCATTGTCTCCACTGATATGAATGGGACTTCAATAGTATTGCAGATGAGATGGGAAAATGCTAAAGCATATCCAAAAAAACATTTGGATCCATCAAGTTACTGTATTTTTCCGTCAATAAGACGCCCCCATGTACAAGACGACCCCCATTTTTCCAAACCAAAATTAAGAAATCAATATTTTAAAGATAGTGCAGAACACATTTTTATTTAGTAATTAGTTAACATTTACCTGATACACTCGGTGGGAGGAGGTCCAAACCGTCTCTCTGCAGCTCTATTTCCATGCTCTTTTGCATAACTGATTACATTCAAGCACGAGTGAAACTGCCGATAGCTTGTCTCTGCAAACAGCCTTCCTCTAATTGGTTTGTTCAGCATCAGCTGACATCAGTTACATAAGGCTCGTGATTGGAGGAAGTCTGTTTGGGAGACAAGCTATTTCACTTGTGATTGGAGGCTAGCAATAGGAGGAAGCCTCTTTGCAGGAACAAAGTATGGGCAGTTTTGCAACTGGGTGGTTCTCTCTTTGGCTGACTTCCTTGAATAAGACGCCCTTCAATTTTTAGGGTAAGGATTTTAGAAAAAAGTATCGTCTTATAGTCGGAAAAATACGGTACTTTACTGATCTGTTTTAAATGGTCTTCTACCCTTTCAGGCATTTGTACTGTCCAATGGCCATAAATCGAAAACTGACAAGGGAATAAGCTGTCCACAAAAACAGAAAATATCACTTTGGAAAATATAAAGCATTTTAAAGACCAGTTTTTATTAATTTAAAACATGTAGCATAACTATGTGATGATCTATAACATTAGAGAATGAGAATAGTTTTGTATACTATGGACAGCTCTTAAATAAAACTTGAATTTCAGTATTGAGGGGACTGCCATCTTCACATAATGACCATATAGGGTTTTCATTGCTTATGAATTGTTAAAGTGTTTCTTAGTAAATTTTGATCTACCTTGGAAGACCTAAAAGCAAGCATCTGCTCTTATTCTAATCTGACCCCTTCTAATGGCCATTCTTTACACTTGTTCTTCAAATAATATGCTAAGTGTACTAATATGAAAATGAGGACTACTAAAAAGTGGTTCTTATTTTTGAGTAAATATATATAGGATTATTGTTTATTTCAATATAAATGCCAAATAGTTACCTTGTAAGATTAAAATTCTTTGTTTGAAACTTAGTTGAACTAAAATAGTAAATCCAGTTTTGATTTAGCATGAAAGTAATTTATTACACATTTCATTTCTCCCTAATTCTCCAGGAAAAGAAAACACCTCAATCTAGTATGGGTGAATGATCAAGGTTAATATCCAAGAAATAGATTTAATACTCTTTAGATACGAAATTTAATAGGTGAAAATCCAATCATCACTGCTTGTATTAGGGCACTTTCTCTTATCCCATTTTTACATGTAACCACTCATAAATCCTTCAAAAATTCCCCTGGAATAGATTTTGAAAATGCTTGCTCAGTGCTTTCATTCCCATCCCAAACTAAATGTAAAAGAAAATTAATAGTACTTACCCGTCATCTTGATAAATTTACACATTTTAACTAAAATTTTAGTAAAAGTTTGATTTAATTTTGTTATTTATTGTGTTATTGAACCTTTGATTTAATCAAATATCACCATCTAGTAAAAACTTCTTACTACCAAAATAGTACTCATTTGAACTTGCTTCAAATAAGATTTCTAATTCCCCTCTCTACATCAGATAACAATTAACCCAAAAATATATCAGGAAAATACAGTGGGACCACATTTTACATTGCATACCACTTTATACTTTTGTAGCAAATGAATTAAGGTTTTTTTTCTGTAAAACTTTAATACATTAAAAACAAGACCAATAATTTTATTTACATACCTGAGTACATAAGCTTCCTGCTTGTCAGTTTTTGTCACACTTATGATCAAACAATGCACATTTTCCAGAAGTTTGTCCCACTCAAACCTGTCAAAGGAAATACAATAAAGCCAATACTAAGTGAACATCATAGTTTTTAAATAAAAAGAGGGCATTATGTACTCAATCACGAGAGGTCAATCTACATTCCAACACCAAAAAAAGGAAACTTAACAGAATGTGCAAACTATCGTACATCTATAGATTTAGCTTAATCCAATAGTAATATAATTATCAATCCCATTATTACTTACTGAGGAGTCTATGTTTAAGAACAACTAAATAAAAAATTATACTGGACAATGACAACATGTGGAAAATCAGAAATTACTATTTGAATTTGTGAACTTATTTGAATTTTATGGATTCTTGGTAGTTTATGTTACCAACTTCTTAGAAGCCATTTTATTCTCCTGAAATTGGCATGCTGAAATACTGTGAGATTTCCAATAAACCAAGTTTCATGCCTGGTTTTGACCTTGCCTAATGCCCTATCCTATTAGTATAAGACATGTGTAGCTTGCAGGTGTCAAAGCTTTAGGCACTGGTAGCAAATCTAAACTATGTTATAGGACTGGATGTCACCACCATAGTTCAGGACCTCAAAGGACTGAGAAAAATGTGTCACTAATCAAAATTTAGAACTATATTCACATTTACTAAATTCTAATATACAGACACTACAGTATTCAGATAATCACATATTACTCTTAACTATCTTTGGATAGTTTGATCAAGTATATTGTGACACTGTACTAGTTAGACCATACTGTTCAAACAATACACAATTGCAGGAACAGAGCTATCCAAAAAACAAAACTCCAATATTAGCTTAATTTTGCCAATTACTTTCATAGAAACCACATGCCCATTTATCTTAACACTTGAAAAAAGCTAGTCCATACTAAAGAGGTTTACAGCATTCTGATTCTGAGATAAAGCTGATTTAAACTTTCGACAAGGAAAGAAAGTATAATTTAAAAAGGGGTATTATTCAATATCCCAGATTATCTGGAATAATTCTTATTTCCTCAGAATTAGATGAAACAAACTATACAGGTCTTTTGAAAACTTTCAAACCCCCAGCTACCATTCCATGCAGGCATACCAAGCCTGTCACACTTCACAGCAAACCAAATGCCTTTGTCATAATTTTAAGGCAGAACTGAGGATAAACTATGTTGTCAGACAGAATACTAATACTTGACTATCTTGTTTTGCAGGAGTAAAAAGTACAGAGCACTTCCATGCTTCCCAGTGGTTGTACACAGGAAAGTGAGAGCGCTCTATTGTACTAAAGACCACAAAGTTATTATTGCACAGGCCTGTATATTTCCTTCCTTTATTAAGCTCACCCTACTCTTCTAGAGGTGTGCACAAACCAGAAAATATATTTTGTTTAATGCATGAAACAAACACACTGTGGCTCTAAGTTCAACTGACTGTTCCAGATGGATCATGGTCTGGCTGAACTGAATCACATAATATTTTGGCTATTCGGGTTTTGTCTGTGCATAAAATGTTTTGCATACCCTTATGCTCCTCTAATGACCAACCCATAGGAAATGGCAGCTAACATCCTTATCTACATTTTCTTGGCAGGAGGAACAGTACTGTTTAAAGGTCTACACAATTTTGGCTGACTTAATAGCTTACGTTTGCAGTCACTAAAATCTTACAGGAGAAAGGTGTACATAACTGTCTGTTAGTAACCCTAAGTGACCTCGAAGCACATTCTAGCTTCACTGTTGGGGCTTGCAAAACAGCAAGATATCATGCCCTTCTTAAGTTTCCTCAGAAAACAGATAGGAACAACACCTAATTTTTCAGACTAGGCAATTCACAATCCTTACCAGGCTCTTAAATAAAATGAGGGGAAAATGAATTATGTGGCAAGGTACTAGACCGATATCAAGCTGCCCAGGAATGCAAAATCATAGCCATTTCACTGTTGTCCAACTACAAATCAGTGTTCACCACTTGCCACCCTGGAGGGCCATAAGTTTCCTAACCATAGAATATAAGGAAAAATGCATATATTATGTCTAACCAAGATTGGGTGGATCTATTGTGCATCTCTGAAAGTTTGAAAGACATCTATTTATAATATCAAATGGATATTATGGAATTATGGAAATAGCAATGCTACTTATTTATTTATTAAGGAAATTTATATAGCCACCCATCTCACTGAAGCGACTCTGGGTGGCATACAACAACCAAATAAAAAGACAGATAAAAACAACAGAAGAAATATAAAAACCACATTAATAAATACTGTAAAAAACCAAAAATATAAACCATAGGGGAAGGGAGAATAAAAATGCCCCCCTTAGCAATAAAGCCATCTAAGCAGATCTCCAGTTCCCTCGGAGCCCCAGGTCTGATCACATAACCAGGTCTTGAGGGCC
This sequence comes from Liasis olivaceus, assembly GCA_030867105.1. Classification (NCBI taxonomy): domain Eukaryota; kingdom Metazoa; phylum Chordata; class Lepidosauria; order Squamata; family Pythonidae; genus Liasis; species Liasis olivaceus. The sequence goes on along the minus strand of CM061349.1, from coordinate 233,166,971 downwards.
TTTCAGAACAGCAAAAGGAATGGCGCTAATCTAATCTCAGGAGGAAGGATGTTCCATAAGGTGAGTGCCACAGCAGAGAAGGTACATCTCCTGGGACTTGCCAAATCCAGGTTCCTAGCCGATGGTAGCCGCAGCATGCCTTCTCTGCGAGATCTGACAGCGCGTGCTGATGTAACTGGAGACAAGCGGTCCCTCAAATAGCCCAGTCCCATGCCATGAAGGGCTTTAAAGGTTAAAACCAGCACCTTGAACTGGACCTGGAAGCAAACTGGCAACCAATGCAGCTCACAGAGCAGAGGTGTAACATGCACTGTTCTTGGAGCACACAGAACTGCCTGCGCCACTGCATTCTGAACCAGCTGAAGCTTCTGGATATTCTTCAAGGGCAGCCCCATGCACAGTACACTGCAGTAGTCCAATCTGGATGTGACTAGTGCAGCCCCATCTAGGATCAAAGATGGCATAGCCCTGGAACTACTGGGCTCCCAAAATCACAGCCACTGTTTTGCCAGGGTTCAGCTGAAGCCTGTTGTTCCCCATCCAGACTCTCTCAGCCTCCAGACAACACGATAAGACGCTCACGGCATCACTTAATTCGCCAGGAGTGGAGATATATACTTATCAGCATACTGATATTTCACCCCATGGTGATGGATGAGCTCACCCAGTGGCCTCATGTAGATGATAAAAGGAGAGAAGAAAGCACCGACCCTTGTGGCACCTGTCAGGATTAGCCCAGGAAACTCCAGGAGACAGTACAGATTCAATTCAGCAGGGTTTATTGGCTTCAGTCCCATTACAGAAATCTTCTCAGAGTGAGAGCAAATTCCAGGGTCACCCTCCCAACCTCCCTTGCATTCTTTAGGGAGGGTTCAGTCTCATCCTCTTATCAGTACCGCGTTGCTCGGGCGACGAGAGTAAATTCTTGACTCCCCTGTTCCTGACTCACAGCACCCCACATATTAGGGGCCAAGGGTGGGACTTCTCCTCCCCAATCATCACCGATTGGAATCAACCCCAAAGGAAGGAGGCGAACCAGCATGGTACCATGCCACCCACCCCCAATCCTCTAAGCTGATCCAGGATACCATGGTCGATGGTATCGAAAGCCACTGAGAGGTCAAGTACAGCAAGGATGGATGCACTACTCCCATCCTGCCCACAGCAGGGGTCATCCAAAAGCATGACCAATGCTGTTTCCATCCCATACTGGGTCTGAATCCTGACTGAAAGAGATCCAGATAATCTGCTTCCTCCAAGGTCTTCTGAAGCTGTTGTGCAACTACCTTCTCTATCACCAAGCTCATAGTCCTGAGGACCTTGTCAACTTCCTCAGGTCCAACAGGTTCAAACCATTCCCAGATAACCAGGCAAGACTCCTCCCCAGGCATCCCCTCTGGACCTGCGACAAGGCCAGTGTTCAATTGGGAACAAATCCAAGTGTCTTTATCTGACAGGTACTGTGCAAATTCCTCTGCGCTCCCCTTTAGGAGGTTTGCCGCAGCCCCCCTTACCAGGAGAGCCCGTGTCACCTGAAACAGGGCTGCAGGTTGACAATCTGCAGATGTAATAAGGGCAGAGAAATACTACAGAGAAAGGGCTTCGCTGCCCTTACTGCCATGAGGTAGGCCTTAACAGCAGCTCTAACCTGTGTTTGGTTGAGTTTGTCCTTTGTTGAGTGCCAGTGATGTTGTAGATGTCTCTTCTCCCGTTTCATCTCCCTCAGTTCCTCCATCAACCACGGGGAATGTTGGGATCCCCGAGAGGAGAGAGGTTGCATGACTGTGATCCAATCCAAGGCCTCAGCTGCCCCCGTATTCCAAGTGGCAACCAGGGCCTCAGATGGACTGTGCAGCAGATCAACAGGGATGACTCCCAACTCCCTCTGAAACTGGTCAGGGTCCATCAGTTGCTGGGGGCGGACCAATCTAATGGGTCCAAGCACCCTGCAGTAGGTAGTGGCACAAGAGAACCACATAGAAATCAGGGTGTGCTCTGACCATGACAAATGGGACACCAAAAGCTCCCCCTATTTCAGGTAACACTGCCACTGCTCTGACAGGAACACCAAATCCAGAGCATGACCACTGTCTCAAGTTGGGCTCTGGATGACCTGGGATAGGACACAGCTGTCATGGAAGCCATGAACTCCTGAGCCACCTCAGACCCCATTCCCAGGGAAGGCAGATTAAAGTCCCCCAGAACTATAAGTCTGGGGAACTCCACTGCCAACCTGGAAATGATGTCAAGGAGCTCAGGCAGGGAGGTTGCTATGCAGAGGTAGGTTGGTACAATAGCAACTATCTCAACTGATCCCTAGAGCCTAACTTAAAAAACAGGGTCTCACAACTGGGAATCTATGTGGCAGGGCCCCTGAAAGCCATAAGCCATTAATCACCACACCCACACCCCAGATGCAGTTGATGCCACACTCGAAACCCAGCTGGGCAAATTTCAGAAAGGGCAACCCCGCCCCTCCCTTCAGAACCCAGCCAGGTCTTGGTGATTCACAACTGATCTGGCATTCAGTAGCAGCAACTGGAGGCTGTGGCTGTTGAAGGTCCACTGACAAGGCATCAGGGCTGAGATCGAGGAGCTGGAACGTGGAACCATTATAGGACAGTGGTTCCGTGGTTCCCGACAGCAGCCCGCCGGTCTCCTGCCGAATCTCCCTATGCCTGTCACCACAATACTTTGCCCTACCTCCATCACCCGGAAGGTAGTCCCATCCCCATATCCAAGGCCCTCAATTCCCAGAGCTGGAATTGAGGGCCCTACTGTCCTCACCAGACATCTTTGGGAGAGGAAGCCGGGCACCCCGAGGCACTTTAGCTTTACCAGCTCTCAGAGCCAACAGGGTACCCAGAAGCCTACTCCCCACTCCACCACAACACACAAACTACAAGGCACCCCTCCCCTGCTGCTCCCACCAGCAGGCAGAGGCTCCCTTCCCCATTCACCCTCATCAATTCCTCCTCCGACTCTCACCCAGAGCAAGGAATCAGCCCACTCACACTCATTCATGTCCAAGGACACCTCTCTCTTGCTGCTCCCACTGGCCAGGAGAGGCCACAATCCCATGCACCCCTCCCCCCACCAGATCCACCTCTGGTTCTCACCCAGAGGAAGGAAGAACAGAGAGGAGTCACTTCAACTTATGCTTAGTAGAAATAATTTCATGGTTGAACCTTGGATCAAAATAAGGACTGAGCAATTCAGGACTGGAATAGAGCATTTTTGCTTTGACATAGTTCTTATCACAGAAACATCAGAAATATTTTAGGACACATTTCCGCATGTTACATCTGTCCTATCAATCTTGGGCTGGCTACTAATTGATTTCTGGGCATGATTTAAAATGGTTTTGACCTATAAATCCTTTTATGGCTTGGCATTTGGGTACCTGTAAGATTGCTTACTCCAACCTGAACTGGCCTTTCTGGTTAGATTATCCAGATAAAAACTGCCCTGACTTTCACACTTCCAGGAAGTAAAGGGAGTTAAAACCAGAAGGTGCTGCTGTTCAACGGCAGTGACAGTGCTGTGAAACAGTCACCCAATAGAGATCAAACTGACTCCCTCCTTCATGGATTCAGGAAAATATCAAAAACCAAAATGCTCTAGTTAAGAGTTTTATTTTTACCTTATTATTTTTGTCTTGACTTATTGGAAGTTATAGTTTTTTTGTTTTGTTTTGTTTTATAAATACACATAAATTTGGAACCAAGTATTGTATGTACTAAATCCACTTAAGATTAGCCATGTTTTGCATGATTTATACAGAATAACATTTCCTTAGTAATTCAAGAGAAGTGTGGATACCCAGGGACAAGATCAAGCAATGGAAATTCTCAGACAAAGGATTCTTAATACTGGTGCTGAGCTTGGATGTTTGCTTGCAGACATTTCATTACCCAACTAGGTAACATCCTCAGTACTGTGATGATGTATTATCATCAGGGCAGTGTTACCTAGTTGGGTAATGAAATGTCTGCAAGCAAACCAAGCTCAGAGAACACCAAGGACTCCACAGTTCAACTCTGAGCTACATATATTCTCTTCTATTGGGATTCTCAACATAGATATACAAACAAAATATAGTAAGATATCACTCAGAGCTCAACTGGGTCACAGTAAGTTTTATTTCAAGCTAGTGTTATATTTGGATCAACTTACAAATTATGTATTTCAGAGGGCCTTCACACTACTGCAGTTTAATATCTTACTGTCAGCAGTGTTGGAAAGTAAATACTGCAAAATCCCATGTCCTGGAAAGCTTTGTCCTTATAAAGACAGGAGTATTGAATCACATGATCATGTTCCACTTTACTGTAATTTTTACCAAGACATTTGTAATGAGCGACTAACACCTCTTCTTAGCCCATTTCCAGGTTGGATAAACAAATTCTATGTACAGCTTCTTTTGGCAGACAGATTCCACGAAAACTCTTGCTGTCACAAAGTTTACAATTGTAGCCCACAGAATTCATGTACTGTTGACAGTAGACTAAGCATGAGTACAGGCCTTTTACTGCATATGCTATACTGTATTTTATATTATATAAATTTCTTTTATGTAATCTGGGTCTGTGGCCCATCATAAACTTAAGTAATTTCTATAATAGCATTTGAAGTATGTATTGAAACTATCAGAATAACACTAAGTGTTTATGTACTTTGTGAATGATTGTTTATAGGGAAACACATAGCTGCCGTCTACAGAAAAATAAGGAAATGGATGTTAATATTAGTTATATTTAATTATAATAGTTAAATACTTACCAGAACAATTGAATATCCACATTGGTATTTAACATTCCATATTGTACAGTCAAGATCATAGGTAATATTCAACCAATAACTTTCTCAGCCTAGCTTACCACATAAAAAACAATTTCAAGGAAAACTTAGACAAGGAGAAAACATGTGTACCATAATATGAATATTATGGAGGAAAGACAGAATATAAACATTAGATATCCAGTCTAAGTACCTATAACTATGCAGTTCCATATATTTTGCTATTTGTAGATTTAGCATTATAAATATGAACAGGACAGATCACAAGCCAGTTTGTCATTTCAGGTGAAACAACTGATTTAGTTAAAATTGATTTGTACTAGATATATTACCAACTCGTTAAATCAGTAACAGATTACTGCAAACAGTGTAAAACTCTCACATAAAACCAAATAATGCTACTACATATTTGGTATCTATAGCCATAATATAGTTATAAGCCAAAAATATACAAACCCACTTATTACTGTTTATATTTTTGCACATAGGCAAATCCATTCATTATGAAACTCTTATCCAATGTGATTTGATACGGCCTTCTAAATTGACTTTTTCTGCTCTCAGAAAAGATCAGAAGTTAAAGTGCAATAATTACTGCAAGAGCACTCCACCTAGGTCATTTATTGGCAGGGTAGCTCCTATGCTCACTACTCTTTGCTAACAAGAATTACAATTTCATAAAGTTATATAGAGTTCAGAACAGACATCAATTTCTACAAGGCAGTTGTTTCCTATGCAATATCCATGCTACCCATTATTTCTTTGGTGTTCTTAGCACAGTAGCAGTATATTATTACAAGAATAAGAATAAAAACTAAATAGAAAAGGTACATTGTTCCAATTTCACCTTTAATTATTCTATCTAAATGTAGCTCATCCAAATATGCATAAGGGCTAGGCACTGCAATTTTCAAATGTCTACATTGTATTGAAGCTGATTCAAACTATTATTTTATACAAGCATTGCAAGGAAAATGCAAGTAAATGTATATTTAAGGCTGCAGAGAATGCAACCCTTCCCCCACTACTATTGGTGGAGTTGGTGCCTCCTCCACATTCCTGAAATGCCCACTAGATGACAGCCCCAGACCCAACCCTTAAAGTAACACTGCAATTTCACTGGCTTGATCTCATTAATGGAGGAGAGACTTTTTCATCTGGAGTTTGAGCCTGAAGCCTATTTAACTCAATTGCAACCATTTTTCTTAAGGATAGGAGGGGCCTCTCTCTACCCCATTGCATTGCCTGCATTCCAGAAGAGCAAATGCATAAATAAACCTCCCACCCCCAGCCACTGCCTATATTCATGCTCTTCTCATGGGAACTACCCTATAAGGAGCAAAAAAACCAAAAAAGAAAACTAAGTGTCTATAAAAACATCCTTGCAAGCTTCACAAACAGCTTGCAAAATTTTTACTGTACTTGGAAGACAGTAGAGGAAACCCCTCTGCTTCTTCATCACTTCGACAAAAGGAATCAGAAAACTAAGCAGGAGCCAGTTTCACCAGAAAAGACACGGGTAGTTCAGTTTCTTTGTGAATCTACAAGCCAAGCACCGGAATCCACCCTTAAAGATGATGCCGGTGCAGACACGTCCATGCATGCCCTGCCCGCCACTTGTGTTGGTTAACTTGGTGGGAAAAGTGCTCTTTGAACGTTTATACGGACAAGTAATATTCTGACCATTAACACTGCGAGAATTGCGGTGGCCCCGGACTTTCCCCGCAGGCTCAATCACCCCCTTCTCCAGAGGGTAGCCTTACGCGCACACCCCGTTGCTAACGGACGCACAGCTAAAGATGAAGCGGGTGAGCCACTCGGGAAAGCCCGCCGTGCTCTGGTATTAAAGATATTCCGGAGAAAAAAAAAAAAGAGGCGACGACCCGCAATCGCAAAGCCTGCTTTAATTTAAAAGGATAGGTACTAAAGGTTACGTCCCGCCCTAGCAAGGTCACAACTTCGTCCTTCCCACCGTCAATTACCCTTCTGCTTAACTTTCCCTCATAGCTCCGGCCTACTGAGAACTTAAAAGGCCTGCCAGCAGCCGCCGCACGCCAAGGCTAGGCCTGCACGCGCCAGAGGAACGTTAGCGGCCGTTACTGAGGGGTCCGGCTGGCTCCCCGCCCCCACCAGCAAGGCCGCCCCGGTGAAAGTCCCTCCCTCCCTTTGGAGCAGGCGGGCCCCGTCCCTCCCTCGCCTCGCGCAACGTAACGCCGTCCTGAATGGAGCAGCCGCCATGCCCGCCCCTCTTCCCCGGCCATTAGCTTCGCTCGCTTCCCGCCCAGCGGTGCGGCGTGACGGCCGATTGCCAGGGCATGCGCGCCACCACCGGCCGAGCATGTTCCCGCACTCGCCCGGCTAGCCCCTCCATGTTCCGCCCTCCCGACCCCGTTCCCACCGGCTCCCCTGCCGCCTCCCAACCCACCTGGGAATGGTGCGGAGGTCGCCGGACCCCTTGCTCTGGTGCGGCTCCTGCGGCGAGGGCTGTTGCCAGGCGAACCACACCTCCAGTAGCTTCTCAGTCCCTTCGAAGAAGTGTGCACCGTTCTCCTCCATCATGGTGAGACAACTCCGCAAAACCAACAACCACAGAAATTAAACGACAGACACCCCCCGACCAAATTGCTGCCGCTGCCGCCGCCGCCCTCCTCACCTACACCAGCTACAGCTGGTATGACTGTTGCTTCTAGGCAGGGCCGCGGCGCCTTCTTGGTGTCTCAGCCCGTCCCAAGCAGGTTTTACCTTGGATGGGGCAGTAATCTTATATTAAGTTATAAGAGAAGATACATATATGCATGTGTGTGTGCGCGCGCTCATATATATAGATATATATACCAGCGAGCGGTTGCAGAAAGGGTGGGTTGTTAGGGTCCTTCGGGGTAGGGGAAGGAGGGAAATGGAAGGCAAGAAGTGCGGAGTAGGCAAGCGTGCAGGCGATGCGGTTCGGTTCCTTGTATTCCGTATGTTCCCGTTACAGAGAGAAGCATTGAGCGAGCGCTAGCTAATGTCGCCGGCCATACTGTGGAAGCGAAGTGAGCGGAGCCACGCAGAGCTTTTAAAGTAGCACAGGTACTGGAAGCCTGCCACTATTGGATATCCGCCCGTTAGGCCCGCCCATCTCCTTCGCCGATAGGATACCCAAACTGTCCGACAGTAGGAGCTCGTCCCCGCTTGTTGGCTGTTCCAGCTCGTGCAGTCTCCGCCGAGGTGCGCTGTAGATGGCTCCGACTGGCACATGCGAGAGCTTGAAAGAACCAAGCAAGCAAGCAAGCAAATATAGGCAGGGAGTTACGTTAAATATATATATTTTTAAAAAAAGATGCAAAAAGGACAACGAATGCATGGTGAGGGTAACACAGTGTTCGAGAGATCTGTTTCTGAGAGAAGCTATGGTGCTGATTGAAATAAACTTTGAGCTACAGAATCCCCAAAGTCATGATTGCTGGGGGTTTCTGAAATACAGTTGAAATTCAGCCAGTGGATGGGTAGATTAAGACATGTATGTATTTGAGAGAAAAATAATTATTTCTAATAAATAAAGAGCAGGGAAAATGTATTAATTGATAGAAGCGTGTGTATTTGTGTATGAAACTTCCTATCGAATTCGGTGAGGCTTCAGAGTAAAGTAGCATTGAATCAGGCTGCGTATGTCACTGAGAGCACAATACTGTATAGGGAAGCATAATGTTTAAGAATTTTTTCTTTCCTTTAAACAAACAAATTTATTTCCTGTTAATTTTTGCTTTTTGCTTTTTTTTTTTTTAGTTTTTGCTGCTGCTTTTAGGATGTTAATCAGTGTTTATGGTGATTATGTTTTTATATTTTTTAAGACACCTTGAGCAGCTGTTCTGCAATGAGGAATATGGGATAATAATAAAAAGTAAGTTGTGCTTAACTGAAAAGACTGTTTAAGAATTTTGTCTTCTTTAACCAGATTAACTGGACATTTATACTGTTGGTACTATCAAAACCACTAGAATTCCACTAGCAATAAATAAATAGTTCAATAGTTTAAAATCCTGCTAAGAACATACTAAATAGTCACTTAAAGTCCCATTATATATCCTTTGGTTCTGTAATCCATTTTATGTTTACTTGGAGGACAATCCTGTTGTATGAAATGGCGCTTACTCCTTAAAAAGTGTATTTAGGATTCCAGCCTGTATGTGTTATTTCTGTCCTTTCAATCGTAAGTATACAATCACTGAGTCTGTACATAATTTGTAAGGTCTCATTATAGACAGGGGAATTCTTCAATACCATGACACAGAAACACGTTTATGTAGCACAAGATGGAGCATGAAGCCTCCAAATGTGTGTGTGTGCTCACACACTAGAAGTAAAGGCCCACAAAATGGGAGAAAAGTAAGCATGTAATACCTTGTTAAGAATTTCCATACTGAAGCTATGTAATAAGACATCCAAATAATTGTGTAATAAAGGTCTCTGCTCACAATTAACTACAATTAATCCACTATCAGAGGCTATTATAATTCCTCCCCCAAAGAAGATATATGACTCTATGCTGGGAAAATACCCTACAGAGCCACATTTCTAAAGGATTATCCATTGATTGTACGCTACAAAGGTGAACCTGTACGCACTTTTCATGTTATTAAAAAACAGGCGGGGAGGCAAGGAAAATAAACTTTTAACAGAAAAGAACTGCAAAGTAAGGGTTAACATCTACTCTAAGACAGTGTAAATTTCTTGGGATAATTCATGCAACTGAGCAGGGGAATATACTTTCATAATGTAATTATTTCAAGAATTATAAAATCAATCACAGCTTCATTGGTCCCTTAAAAAAAACAAATTCTGTAATTTAATATCGTTATTAGACCAAACTAAATGACATAAAGTGAGCAAGCTTTCCAGTTGTCCAGTATTCTTCACCAGCAAAATATTACAGAATCAAGTAAGATCAACATTTTATAATAGATATTTTAGCCACAGGGTCTGCAGTTCAAACTTGGTGTCAAAATAAAAATTGTTAATGGTATGTATAATGGTACATATAGTGCCAAATTAGTCCTGCCATTTAGAAATCAATAAAATGGTTGTTCCTGCAGCTCTGAAATTTTGGCTATCCTAACAACGATGGCTCTCAACTTGGATTTTAGTTTTTATTTCAAAGGTAACAATAAAACAACACATGCAATGTTCTCTGGATACAACTTGGACTAGCTGTTACTTCTAAGAAAAATCAGTAAGCGATACAGGGGGTTATAATTCTATATCAATTTTCAAAACAATGATTGCTATCTAGAATGAATTAGCAATACAGTGGTACCTCGGTTCACGAACATAATTCGTTCCGCGACTCTGGTCGCGAACCGAATTGGTCGTGAACCGAATCAAATTTTCCCATAAGGTTCAATGTAATTACGGTTAATCCGTTCTGAACCATATGTTTTTTTTTTTTAAACCGCAAAAATACGACACAAAGTACAGTACGAAGAGAGAAAGCTAACCTTGCTCGACGCGACTTCTGGCGTGGAGGACAGGAAGGCGGGTGGGGAGGCGGTTACTGCTTGGAGGGAGAGTCCCCCTCTCTACAGGAAGCCGCGACCATGTGTCACGGGAGGGAAAATGGCTGCGGATCCTGTTCGTAACCCGATGCGGAGTTCGCGAACGGAGGCAAAATTTTGCGACCGGAGCTGTTCGTGAACCAAATTGTTCATGAACAGAAGCGTTCGTGAACTGAGGTACCACTGTATCTGATATATAGTCTAATATATCCTAGGATAACATCTGCATGGAAAAAGGAAAATCAAAAATAGGTTTATATATGTATTTTTATACTGACACACTCCCAAAAGTTATCTGGTGATTTACAAGATAAACACTAACACAACCACCAATAAAAGTAGAAAATCATATATCATAAAAACACTATTATAATTATTATAGGTGTTTCCCAAGTGACAAGACCTCAAACATTAAAAGCTCTTCTGAATCACCTTTCTAAACAAAAGGTGGGAGGGTGCCATATGGATCTCCATGTGAAGACTATCCAGAGAGTAGGGGCTATTACTGGGGAGCATTAACTTCTGGCCTTTTCCCCAAATTTCTCATGGGGGGAATACTCAGCATTCCTACATCAGTAATGCAAACTGGATAGGTAGGTTCAGACTGAATCAGATTGTCCTGCAAATCCCTGGGCGCCAAGGTTTATAGGCTTTATCTGTGAAAATCAGCACTTTGAATTGTATCTGGAAGCCTATTAGTAACTATCAGAGAGCCAGCAAAACTGGTATTACATGGCTCTCACTTCCAATTGACAGGCTGCTGAATCCTTCCAGGTATTCTTCAAAGCCAACCCCATGTAGCCTGCATTGCAATAATCTATACATGTATAAGTGGTGATAAGGGTGTGAGAGTCATTGCTGTCAGCGCCCCTTTCTTCAGGAAGGACTGCATCTAGCACATCAGCTGGGCAAAGACCCCTCACCACCACCCCCCAGCCATGGCCTGTTGGTTTCTCAAGTGGGAGGAGAATACCAAGCCATTACAGGAAAAATAATACTTGAGTCCTGGGAAGGTAGAAAGTGTGAGAAGAAACTTAAAACAACCCTGCCCTGATTGTGTTATATATAAGCTGAAGTACAGAGGAGCTTTGACAAGCTTTCAAGATTCTTACCCTAATCGAATTAAAGGACATTCCAGGTTTCCTAGTGACTCCTATTTCCTGATCTTGCCTACCTCAAAGGGCTGACGATACCTTCCTAATCTAACTGTAGTCATGAGTTGAGAATACCCAGGTCACAGGCCAACTTCTTCAGTAAGGACATTGCTCCAGCCAGGGTCACCACTGGAGCAGCCAGAGAACTAGATGGTTTCTGAATAAGCAGCAACTCAGTCTTGTTGGAATTCAACTTTTTCCCAGTCCAGATCCTGGTAGCCTCCACAGACTGGGCCAAGACTTTCACCATATTATGAGCCTGGCCCAGGATGGAGATGTATAACTGGGTATCATCAGCATATTATGACCTTTCCCAGTGACATCATGTAAATGTTAAAAATTAGATGAGACACAAAAAAACTGAACTGCTGATTTGACCTCTTCCCACCTCTCCACCAATCAGAACTGCACATTTTGGAAGAAGCAGAGCCGAACTTTAAATTTTGCAGATGGTCCAGAAGGATCTTATGATCAATGGTATTCATGCTGCTGAGAGATCCAAAAGAATCAGGAGGGGAGCCTTTCCCCCATCTAGGACCCATAAGTCCCCATCCAGAACAAACTAATGTCCTGGTTTGAATCTTGACTAAAAAGGATCCAGATAATCTGTTTCCTCTAGGACAGTCTGCAGTTGGAGCCCTATCACCCTGATAAGTAGAGTGATTGTAGAAAAAGTAATGAAACTGTTATGAGAGAATTCCAGTGATTGGTATGTATCAGTTATGAATTCTATTTATATGAAATAAAAGTTTAAAGTTTTGTCTCTTCCCCCCCCCCATCACATGGTGCAAATAGGCTTGAAATCACTCTCTTTTGGGCCAGAGGGATAGTTCACATCTGTCTCTTGTTTTGGTAATAGACCAATCTGGTTTCAGGCTTTTTGCTTCTGACTTTGTTAAAACTTTTATAGTCCCCCAGCACCAAAAGCCTAGGAATCTGCAAAAACAGTCTTGCACTTGCCCAACATGATACACCCAAATGACACGTGTACTTTGTGAGCTGTGCTTATTACTAGTTGGCTTCCAGATACAACTCAAGATGCTGGTGGTCATCTATAATGCCCTTCATGGAACAGTGCCTGGATATCTGCACTGTTGCAGTGCAATTGCACTGAGACAAAATTGCATATTGTCTCTGCAATTATTTCTACCAAACCTATAAAATCAGCAATAAAACAACAATAACAACAATAATAATAACTGCCAAGCAGTTTAACAACATATTGCAAGGAGGTGAAATTGAAGATTGGTTAACATCTGGCAATACCTATCTGATAATGAAAGATCCATTAAAAGGGGCAGCACCAGACAACTACAGGCCAATTACCTGCTTGCCAACAACTTTCAAATTGCTAACTGGTGTGGTAGCTGATGCAGTCCAACAGCATCTAGTTGAAAACGAACTCTCTCCATCTGGGCAGAAAGGAAACTGACCAAACAGCAGAGAGACAAAAGATCAGTTTCTAATTGACAAGATGATTTTGGAAAAATGTAGAAGGAAAACCAACTTGAATGTAGCTTGGGTTGATTACAAGAAGGCATTCAACTCCTTGCCACATGACTGGATAATCAAGTACCTAAAAATAACAGGAATCAGTAGAAACATCAGAAGCTTTGTGCAAAGATCAATGGTGCTATGGAAGACCTAGTTGCTGGTCAATGGTGATAGACTGGGACAGGTTAACATCAAGAGAGGAATCTTTCAAGGAGACTCACTATCACCACTACTGTTTGTCATTGCATTGATTCCTCTGTCAACAATACTGAACAAGTCAGACCATGGCTATCAAACTTCAAAAACATTTGCCAGGCTATCCTACCTCCTTTACGTGGACAAAAACACCATCTGAAATGGAATTGTTGCTCAACATTGTCTGAATATACAGCCATGATATTGCAACAGAGTTTGGACAGGACAAATGTGTCACCCTTACCATCAACAGAGGAAAAGTAATGAAAACTGAAGGAATCAAGAAGCCCTATGGAAATAACATCAATGGATGATGAAGATCACTACAAATACCTGGACATCCTTCAGGCTGGCAACATCAAGTACACTGAAATCAAGAAGGTTAATAGTAAATACATCAGAAGAGTGAAGAAGATCTTAAAATCCAAACTCAGTGGTAGAAATATATCAAGGCAATTAACATATGGGCAATTCCAGTCATTGGATATACAGCTGGAGTAGTGGACTGGACTCAAGCTGAACTAAAAGCTCTGGATAGGAAGACCAGAAAATAATGACAATGAATCATGCCCTTCATCCATGCAATGATGTTGACAAGCTCTAATTGCCAAGGAGCATTGGTGGGCGTGGAATGTTGCAACTACACCAGACAGTTGAAGAAGAAAAAAGGGCACTGGAAGAATATCTGAAGGACAGTGAAGAAGATGCACTGGACCTAGTACACCATGAAGGCTTACTGAATACCAAAGTGAGCAAATTGGCCTACAAGAAAGACCAAACGAACAGAAAACAGACATGGCAAGGCTAGGTATTACATGGCCAGTACACACACAGACACAAAACCTAGCAGGCAAAGCAGGCAACAACAAAACCTGGCAATGGCTAAGAGCGGGAAAGTTGAAGAAAGAGACAGAGGGGCTCACTCTGGCTGCACAAGACCAAGCCTTAAGAACAAATGCATATAAAGCCAGAATTGAGAAGACAGCAATGGACAGCAAATGCTGCCTCTGCAAAGAAGCTGAAGAAACAGTGAACCACCTAGTTAGCTGCTGCAGATCACACAGACTGACTACAAACAACGGCATGACAAAGGAGCAACAATGGTGCATTGGAATTTCTGCAAGAAATACTATTTGCCAGCAAGCAAGAACTGGTGGGACCACAAAACAGACAAAGTAATAGAAAATGAGGAAGCTAAAGTGCTCTGGGATTTTAGAATCCAGACAGACAAGCACCTGCCACACAACACCCCAGACTTAACAATTATTGATAAGAAAGACAAAAAAGTCTGGATAGTGGACATTGCAATACCTGGAGACAGCAGAATAGCAGAGAAAGAACTTGAGAAAATCACAAAATACAAAGACCTGCAAATAGAAATAGAACGATTGTGGCAAAAGAAAGCAAAGATAGTACCAATAGTAATAGGCACCTTGGGTGCAATCCCAAAACATCTGGAGCACCACTTGAATAGCATCAGCATTGACAATATCACTATCAGTCAGTTGCAAAAGGCAGCTTTACTTGGAACAGCTTATGTCCCGTGACGATACCTTTAACACCATCAAACAGCATCTGCCTATCCGAGGTCCTTGGGAAGGACTTGATAGGTGGATAAAAATGCCAAATCCAGTCTAAACATCTCGCTGATTGTGTGACCAACCATAATAATATCACCTTATGGGACCCAGGAGGTGTGACTTCTCTATTGCTGTGCATGCCCTCTGATATATCATTCCCCCTGAAATCTGTATGGCCTCAACCCTGTTATGGGCACTAGGAAGATACATGAACCTGCTAGAATGTTGTGCTCCATCACTGCCCTCTGCCAGTCAAGTTTTGGTAATACATTCCAGATTGGCTTATTCATTCATCTATGAGCGTGGTCTTATTACAAACTGAACTTGTGTTTACTAGCAAAACGCTGAGACCAAAGGCATGAGCAATCTGGACTCCAGACTGAAGCTGCTTGGCTGAACTGGAGGCCAGAACCAAATTACAGGTTGTCC
The DNA here is from genome assembly GCA_030867105.1 of Liasis olivaceus. NCBI lineage: Eukaryota > Metazoa > Chordata > Lepidosauria > Squamata > Pythonidae > Liasis > Liasis olivaceus. The sequence goes on along the minus strand of CM061349.1, from coordinate 233,151,788 downwards.
TTTCCCTGGAAGGACCCACCCAACAGTTCCTGTCATTGTCTTCCCATACCTGTCACTACCCCAGTGTTTTGCTGTCCCTCACAATTCCTCTGGATCCCTTTTCTTCTATTCTCTTCTCCAGCTAACAGAGCCACCTCACAGCCATGTCCCCTAAGTCCAAACCACTTCATTTCCATTACCCTTCATTTACCTAATACTAATTTTGATGTACACGGAAAGCCACTCCAATCTGCCGTCTTCTCCTCATGCAATTCTTATAGTGATCTCAATCTCTCATTTCCTACTACTAATTATTCTTCCTCCAATCTCTCAGTCCTTTCTGGTGATCCCCCACACCCCAACCAGCTCCCCATTTTCCTGAGTTTTGTGGCACTTTTAACAATTCTTCTCATTCTATTACAAGCAGCTTCTACATTTTTCCGTACATCCATTTTCTATTCATTTTATTGGGAGAGTGATTTATCTTCTAATACTTTTTCACCCCTTCATGGATCACTGCCTTGTCGTGGCGAAGGGGCTTGTGTAACTCAGTGAAGCCATGAGCTATACCGTGCAGGGCCACCCAAGACGGACAGGTCATGACAGAGAGTTCTGACAAAATGTGGTCCACTGGAGAAGGAAATGGCAACCCACTCCAGTATCCTTGCCAAGAAAACCCCATGGACAATGTTAAAAGGCTAAAAGATATGACGCCGGAAGATGAGCCCCTCAGGTTGGAAGGTGTCCAGTATGCTACTGGGGAAGAGCGGAGGGCAATTCCAAGTAGCTCCAGAAAGAGTGAAGCGGCTGGGCCAAAGCCGAAAGGACGTTCAGCTGTGGATGTATCTGGAAGTGAAAAGAAGGTCCGATGCTGTAAAGAACAATATTGTATAGGTACGTGGAATGTAAGATCCATGAACCAAGGCAAGCTGGATGTGGTCAAACATGAGATGACAAGATTGAACGTCGACATCTTGGGAATCAGCGAATTGAAATGGACGGGAATGGGTGAATTTAATTCAGGTGACCACTATATCTACTACTGTGGACAAGAAACCCTTAGAAGAAATGGAGTTGCACTCATAGTCAATAAGAGAGTGGGAAAGGCAGTAATGGGGTACAACCTCAAAAACGACAGAATGATCTCAGTGCGTATCCAAGGAAAACCATTCAACATCACGGTAATCCAAGTCTATGCCCCAACCACCGATGCCGAAGAAGCTGAAGTTGACCGGTTCTATGAAGACCTACAAGACCTTCTAGAACTAGCACCAAAAAAAGATGTCCTTTTCATCATAGGGGATTGGAATGCTAAAGTAGGAAGTCAAGGAGTAATCGGAATAACAGGCAAGTTTGGCCTTGGAGTACAAAATGAAGCAGGGCAAAGGCTAATAGAGTTCTGTCAAGAGAACAAGCTAGTCATAGCAAACACTCTTTTCCAACAACACAAGAGACGACTCTACACATGGACATCACCAGATGGTCAATACCAAAACCAGATTGATTACATACTTTGCAGCCAAAGTTGGAGAAGCTCTATACAGATGGCAAAAACAAGACCAGGAGCTGACTGTGGCTCAGATCATGAGCTTCTTACTGCAAAATTTAGGCTTAAATTGAAGAATGTAGGGAAAACCACTAGACCACTCAGGTATGACTTAGATCATATTCCATGTGAGTACACAGTGAAGGTGATGAATAGATTTAGAGGATTAGATTTGGTAGACAGAGTGCCTGAAGAACTATGGACGGAGGTCTGTAACATTGTACAAGAGGCAGCAACTAAAACCATCCCAAAGAAAAAGAAATGCAAGAAAGCAAAATGGCTGTCTGATGAGGCTTTACAAATAGCTGTGGAAAGAAGGAATGCAAAAAGCAAGGGTGAAAGGGAAAGATATAAGCAACTGAATGCAGATTTCCAGAGAATAGCAAGGAGAGATAAGAAGGCCTTCTTAAATGAACAATGCAAAGAAATTGAAGAAAAGAATAGAATGGGGAAGACTAGAGATCTCTTCAAGAAAATGGGAGATATCAAAGGAACGTTTAGTGCAAAGATGGGCATGATAAAGGACAAAAAAGGCAGGGACCTAACAGAAGCAGAAGAGATTAAGAAGAGGTGGCAAGAATACACAGAAGAACTATACAAGAAAGATCTCAATGTCCCTGATGTCCATGCTGGTGTGGTCACTGACCCTGAGCCAGACATCCTAGAGAGTGAAGTCAAGTGGGCCTTAGGAAGCATTGCTAACAACAAAGCTAGTGGAGATGACAGTATTCCAGCTGAGTTATTAAAATACTAAAAGACGATGCTGTTAAAGTGCTGCACTCAATATGCCAGCAAGTTTGGAAAACGCAACAGTGGCCACGGGATTGGAAAAGGTCAGTTTACGTTCCAATTCCAAAGAAGGGCAATGCCAAAGAATGCTCAAACTATCGCACAATTGCACTCATTTCACATGCTAGCAAGGTTATGCTCAAAATCCTACAAGCTAGGCTTCAGCAGTACGTGAACCGAGAACTACCGGATGTACAAGCTGGGTTTCGAAGAGGCAGAGGAACTAGAGATCAAATTGCCAACATTCGCTGGATCATGGAGAAAGCATGAGAGTTCCAGAAAAGCATCTACTTCTGCTTCATTGACTATGCAAAAGCCTTTGATTGTGTGGATCACAACAAACTGTGGCAAATTCTTAAAGAGATGGGGATACCAGACCACCTTACCTGTCTCCTGAGAAATCTGTATGCGGGCCAAGAAGCAACAGTTAGAACCGGTCATGGAACAACCGATTGGTTCAAAATAGGGAAAGGAGTACGACAAGGCTGTATACTGTCACCCTGCTTATTTAACCTATATGCAGAGTACATCATGAGAAATGCCAGGCTGGAAGAATCACAAGCCGGAATTAAGATTGCAGGGAGAAACATCAATAACCTCAGATATGCAGACGATACTACCCTAATGGCAGAAAGTGAAGAAGAACTAAAGAGCCTCTTGATGAGGGTGAAAGAGGAGAGTGCGAAAGCTGGCTTGAAACTCAACATTAAAAAAACTAAGATCATGGCATCTGGACCCATCAATTCCTGGCAAATAGAAGGGGTAGAAATGGAAGCAGTAACAGACTTCATTTATTTGGGCTCCAAGATCACCGCAGACGGAGACTGCAGCCATGAAATTAAAAGACGCTTGCTCCTTGGGAGGAAAGCTATGGCAAACCTAGATAGCATATTAAAAAGCAGAGACGTCACCTTGCCGACAAAGATCTGCATAATCAAAGCTATGGTTTTTCCAGTAGTAATGTATGGGTGTGAGAGCTGGACCATAAAGAAGGCTGAACGCCGAAGAATTGATGCCTTTGAACTGTGGTGCTGGAGAAGACTCTTAAGAGTCCCCTGGACTGCTAGGAGGTCAAACCAGTCAATCTTAAAGGAAATCAACTCTGATTGCTCATTGGAAGGATTGATAATGAAGCTCAAGCTCAGATACTTTGGTCACCTAATGCGAAGAGAGGACTCTTTGGAAAAGACCCTGATGCTGGGAAAGATGGAAGGCAAAAGGAGAAGAGGACGGCAGAGGATGAGATGGCTAGATAGTATCACTGAAGCAATGAGCATGAAATTGAGCAAACTCAGGGAGGCAGTGAAAGATAGGAAGGCCTGGCGCAATATGGTTCATGGGGTCACGAAGAGTTGGACACTACTTAACGACTAAACAACAACAACAACTTTTTCATACAGAACTTGTACTTCCTCTTCCTGCAGTTCTCCTTTCGTTCTTGTTTCTTTCATTGTTCCATGTCCATTTTTCCCCAAGCTCCACTCTTGGTACTACCAAAAAGTGGTCTGTCCAATGAATCAGAACCTCTCATCATTTTTGTATCTTTCACTAATCCTTTCAGACTTTCATGTATATAAATCATGCTTTTAGATTTACATTCATTCTTTTACATGTATATGTATGAATAGATTTATGTTTAAATCACAGAGCTTTTTAAAAATGGATATTCCCAAATAATTTCTCATTCATTATTGGGTTTCTGAGTGGCTCTTCACTCTCTCGTCTTGTTCCCGCCATTCAGTTAATGCCACTTAACAAAATATTTTCCCCTGGTTTGGATTTATTCAGAATGTTGCAGACTTTCCCCCAACTCAGTCTCACCATTTACCAAGTGTAACATGCAAGTGTCATTTACCGATGGATTCCTACTTTCATATGTACCCACAACCATCTAGATAACACCACTTCATACTTTCTGACAATTAAGTCATTTCATTTATACTTTAGTTCCCTGAGGGATTCAACAATTCTACTTGCTAATATTAGGCCAACTTTATTAAACCCTAGTACAACCTTTCTCTTGGGTTCCCAGACACAGAACATGTCTTTCTTTGGTTCATTTTATTCATTAATTCACACAGTTTATCATTTACAATTTATTCTACATCATACTCTTCCATGTATCATGCCTGTCACCAGATGGGTCCATAAATATTGCCCTCTGCATCATGGTTTCAATTGGTTAAAGCTTTCACAGAATGTTTTTTAGTAATAGAGTGAAAGTGTAGACTAGGTTACCAGTTTTAATCATACCCATACTGCTTGCAGCATGTCCTGCTAATGGTAAGGACAGTACCAGTGACTAAGCCACACTCTACCACCTTGGAATTGCATGCATGTACTGGGACACACTAATTAGAAATATTCCGTCTCATGTCTGGTATCTGCCTTTACAAATTTAGATTACATAATTGGGTAGTATTTGAAATGTGCTGAAATTGATAACTTTCATTTATAATTATTTTCCCTTAAATATAAGAAAAGGGAGCGCTCAGAAGCACCTGTTTCCAGGTTTAACCTTGGAATTGTACTTATTGAAACTACAAGTTTTAGACATATTTGTAAACTATACTGTGAACTATATCTGTGAACAAAGTGGAACAAAAAAGACTTGTGAAAATATGGTAAAATAAGGCAAAATCCTGCCTAGTAAAGTTTAATCTTCCAATAATTTAACAACAATACTGTAACCAATCTGAATTTTATAAAACTGAGAGCTAGGTAAGAGATTTGGGGGGCAAGTGAACATTTGAATATATTTAAAATCTGTATCAGAGGTCCAATTCCAGATGCTCCATCTTTGTTTAATCTATAAAGATGGAGCATCTGGAATTGGACCTCTGATACAAATTTTAAATATATTCAAATGTTCACTTGCCCCCCAAATCTCTTACCTAGCTTTCAGTTTTATAAAATTTGTATTGATAGATACTATGTAGATAATTCCTTTTTTATGGCATCCTAACTATGAAATTATATCTGTAGATTGACTTGTCTGATATTTAATTTGGTAATTTTTAAGCTCCTATTATAGAAGTCTTTTTATTGCTTTGCATTGCATTTTGTTATGTTTTGTTTTTAAATATTATTTGTCATGCTGAGCATTTATACTTGTACTAAAAAGGGGAAAATGTTTTATAGAAAGAGATTAATTTAGGAAATTAAAGATAATCAGAAATAGTGCTTTCCAACTAAAATTTAACATAATTTTAAAATTATTTAATATTCATGGTACAACCAGAACGTATAAGAACAGTTGACTTTTTTCTTGTTCCTATTACATGAAAAATCTTCTAATGAGTGGCAGTTAACCATTATGTGGAAATTTTTCTACAACACCATTAATCACTGTCAGAGATTAAAACAGGCCACATACAGCCCTCCAGATAATGAACTCCAACTCCTACCAGCCCTATCATAGCCAGTTACATCTAAACAGCTGTCATTACAATTTCTCCATGTTATTTCTACATTCTACTAGGCTATCTAACAGGAAGTATGATTCTGAATCAATTAGTTATGATTAGAACCAAAATAAATTCAGGAATGTTGAGAATTCTAACTTGCAAAAGAAATACATTAAAAATCATGTATTTTTAGTGCAAAAATGTCTTACATATCATGATTTCATCCTCAACAAGATATATAACTATCTTTCCTTTTTACGTTACCATATTGGTTGTAGCTCAGAAACAGACTGGAATGTTTAATATTGTCACTATCAAATGTTCTTTGAGAATCAAGACTAATAGTGCAGCAGTATACATTGCAATTTTGAAACAGGTTTTAATGCAAGGGTGGGTAACTTAAGTCATCCAAAAACAACTTTCAGCTTTATCACTGGCCATGCTGGCTTGAGCTTTTTTTTTTTTCCCCTAACAGATTCAGCAGCTTTTTTTTTAAAGAGTTATATTTACTAAAGTTCTGCCAAGTTTCCTCTTCTAGCACAAGTGACAGGAAGAATGATAAAACGGTAGTGGTTTTTTACTTTTCCACTGGTCCTCAAAAGACATGCCCACAGAAACAAAGCATTTAGCACTTGCTTTCTTAGAATAGGCGGAAACAGAAAAGAAGCAGGGGCTGTGTTAACTGCAGTCCAGACACAACACTTGGCTATCCCTGTGACCAAAGCAGAGAAAGGGGTTGAACTCCATAAAGGGATTTCTTAAGCAGCCTTCATTTCTAGCTAGTTTGCGCGTGGGAGACAAGCAGCTTAAGGCTGTAGTACAAAAAAGTATATAGCTCTTTCAATCACTGACAGAAAGAAATCTAAAGCATGCACAACAAATAGTAAGCTATAGTGTTTTATTACACAAACAATAAAATATTGGTAGTTGAAGATTAAATGCGGCATTCAGTACATTTTATTCCATTCTGTATGGATTAACATTGTGCTACTCTTCCAATATACAGAGTAAGACATGAACTTAGCCTCTTTCAGACACCATTGTAAAATATTGAGGGTGGGTACCGTATGTCTTTTTAATTCAAGCATTCAGATATTGCCTGTTAGGATTTGGAAAAGGGTGATAGCAGAATAGCAGCAGTTACAAAAACAGATGTGGAGCCTGCCTGCAACAAGGGCTGAATTCACATACTGTGCATTCTAGTTGATGAGTTATATCTTCTATGATATTCTATTTCTTCTCTCAACCAGTTTAATGGTGTCCCCCCACCCCAATTGCATTTCATGGCCTCTGAGTATATATATTTTTTCTCCTATACTGTAGTTTTTCTTAAAATATTCTTTTCTGCTTTTGCAAACTATAGATTGCCCTGATTTTGCTTGCATCTTCTTATGCAACATGGTTTCATTTTACATAAGCAATGGCACCATGCCTGAACATTTGAAAGAGAATAAATGTGTAAAATGTTGAAGTGTGAAAAGCTCCTTTTCAGGTTCTAACTAGTCAGTAAATGAACCAGTCTGTTTTCCAGGTTCTATCATCACCCGCACCCCCAAATTTTCAGTAACTTTCAACTTTCACTTGGCACTCCTTGGAGACAGTGAGCATGTTTTTCCTAGTTAGTCTATACCCCCACTTCTTTCTCAGTATTTGTTTTTAACTTCTAAAAACAAGGTGTGGATGATGCAGCTTTGCCTAAATAGAATCAGCACCAAAAAAAGAGTTTAGACGAACGACAATATATAACGGCTCTTATTTTCATGACAGGCTTACTCATAGTTAACTGAACCATGATTTACGCAATTCATTTTGTTTTATAAGAATAAATTGATCACATAGCTTGGGTTCACATTAATCTAGGCTAAAATGTAGTTGGTTAAATTGTGGGTCAGTAGTTTATGCAAACATGCTATCAGTGTACATTATTCCTCTTTGTAACATTAAAAAATAAGAAAGAATAGGACTGGCCTTTCAATGTAAGTTTAAATTCAAACCAGAAACAAATTCAGTTGCTCAGGGCCCATGGCGAGATGTTACCAGACCAGAGTGGAAGTGGATTTAAAGCAGGCATCCAATCATGACTTCTAACAATGGCTCAGGTAAAGTAAACAAAAGTCCAGAAGCATGGTGTTTGCCTAGGCAGGGAGATCATCAAAGATAATGGAGGGCTGCAAGCACTCTGCAAGCAAGGAGCGCTCTCCGAAAAAAGAAGGGATGGATTCCAGGAGCCCCAAGACTAGTTAAAGGACTGGGAGTGGGAGATGGGGGGAAAACCCAGCAGAAGTAATTGGAAAAAAAAAGTTTGCTGAGTTCTTCTGAATAAAGAGATCCTTGACTCTAGGTGGCTGTTTCTTTGCAGGTCAGGGCTCTTGGTAAACAACTGATAAGAGTGTGAGGTATTTTGATGAGCATGGAGCCCATTAGAAAGCAGTAGGAAAGACACCTGGGTTTGCAAATGCATCTGTCCTGAATTTCAAGCTCATATTACTAAGATTAAAAACTATGGACCAGCATAATGGAAGCTGGTACTTTCCAGAAATACAGCAGCCCAAATTAGGATTGGTTTGCTCCTTCTGATTTTACTTCCTGGGTGACATGTGGAATTTTAATTCTCAGGTAAGCTACAGAAATATCAAAGAAGTAATCCCACCCTCACAAATTCCCATTATTGACTATAGATAATTATACAGATCATACAGTACTTGTTCATAGTACAAATAAGTATTTTAAAAAGTAATTAATAAAACAAATTAAGAAGCATATTCCCATATGGAAAACGTTGCCACAGCCCCTCAATATTTACAATGAAATGTAAAATATAAGATGTTATTCTGTAAGTGAGCACTTTTTGACATTTTGAACATTTTTAAATCTGTAAACTAAATAGGCTTGATGCTTCCCTCCCTCTTTCATTCTTCCAAGCTACTTTTATTGAAGAATCAGGAAGCCTGTTGGAATAGGTGGAAACTTACATATTAAGCGAATCTTCTGATTTATTTATTAAACTGTTGATATTTGTATTTTGAACATTGCAAGAAAATTCTTCTGGGTACATTAGGAAGTGGTGATATTAAATGATACTTGTAACATAATTTCTCTAAGTCCGTTTCGAAGCTATCAGGTTTTTCATTCAAGCAGGTATAAAACCTAAAGGAACTTGACTTTATCTCCAATTCCTTTCCGTGTAGGACTCTAAATTTTCACTGGAAGGTGAGGCATTTTGTACACATTACCTGTAGAACAATGCCATCCATCTTATGGCACGTTGCAACTGCTGTTGCCTTGTTCGTTACGACCATTATTCTTTCGCCCCGCGTTATGCCAAGGCTGGAGCAGCATCGGTGGAAATCACGCGACCAGAGCCATTATCAATGTATTCAGGACGGGGGAAGGGCGGGAAACCCGAAGCCTCGGAGCAAGGAGGGAACGAACGGCTCCAGTCAAGTGAGTCCTTGCCCGCAACGTTCAGCGCAAAGCTCCGCCCTTGCAACTAAAGGACTAAGAGAGCAGCATTTTAATTTCGGCGACTAGGCCGCCTCACTGGTCGAGGAAGAAAAGGCGGGACAAATTCTGACCAATGGAAGCGAGCGAAAGAATGAAGGGTAGGGCTTCAACCTGAATGACAGCTCGGGAGATAAACAACTCCCTGCGCGAGGCTCTCCATTAACTGATCTCTGTAGCCCAGTCCAGAAGAAGGCAGCTGGTGGCAGGTCAAGTGAATAAGCTCGCCTCCTGGTTTCTCTACTGAGCCATCCTCGACTCGTTCACCCAACGTGAAGAGTCAGCAACTTCCCAGCACCCACTCAGCAATAACCGAGGGAGCGCGTTGCAACGCGCAGGCGCTTGCTAGCTAAGTTATTGCAAGCGGCACTGGGCCTTGTAGTTCCGGCATTCCCAGTTTCCCCCAAGCGTCTGCGAACTCGCGCTTCCATCACTACTACCTGACCCAGAAGCCCTTGCGACTCTAACTCTTGGAAGCCGTGGTTGAAGCGGGTGGCGGCTGAGGGGACTCCCCCCCCACCCCCAAAAACCCAAAACAAGGAAATGGTGCCCAGTATGGTGGCCTCGTGCCCCTGCGCCTGAATGCTGCCGGTCCCGCCGCCGCCGCACACCGTTGTCCGCCTCCCTCTCTTCCTTCTCTAGTCGCTCCTTCCATGGGTGAAAGACATGGACTACGAGTTCAAATCCAAGCTGGCGGCCGAGCGCGAACGGGTGGAGGATCTGTTCGAGTACGAGGGCTGCAAAGTCGGGCGAGGCACCTACGGGCACGTCTACAAAGCGCGGCGCAAGGACGGGTAAGAAGAAACCGAGGCGGGGAGCGGGAAGAGAGCGGCGGCGGCCCAGGGGAACCGAGGTTAGGAAGAGCTGGAGGCGGCGGCGGCGGCGGCGGCGGTTCCGCAGCGACTGAACTTTCAAGCCCTGCTCCCTTCCGTGCTGCTGTCCCAATGGCGGGGCTTAATTCCCGTACCCGTTGGGTTGGGGCGGCCGGGGGGTTGGAGGGCAGGGCAGCTAACTGCAGGGAGAGCCTTTGGTGGGCGGATCCAAGGGTCACAGTAGGCGGGGTCAATGGTAGGCGGAGCCAGAGTCAAGAAACTCCGAAAGTGTGGGTGCGAGGCGGAGATGGATCGATCGTGCTGGAATTTGACCCCAGGATAGCAAAAGCGTTTTCTGTTCCACTCGAGTCCCATGCAGGGAAAAAGACACTCTAATGTCTAAGGCAGTCCAGTTGAAATTGAAATTAAATCTCTATCTGAAAGAGCGTGCTTAGCGCTGCAATTTCTGCGGTGAAGGAAGAGCAGCCAGTTGGGTGCTTTCCTTTATTTCTTTAACAGAGACAATAAGAACGCAGGGGTCATAAGCAAGTTTCCCTAGTGAGAAAGCTCCCAAGGTCAGCTTCTTCCGCTTTGCCATTCGAGAGAGCAAGAAAAGTCATAGGTACTCCTCTCCCTGCATTATCACAGCAGAGAGGATTGGTTCCACAGTACTACCTAAACTTTTGCTGAACAGACAGCTTGACCCACATGCTTGCTGTGTGTGAGCAACACAGCACAGAGGGATAGTCGTAGGACATTTTATCTTTTCATTTGCTGTCTTTTGGTAACCCTGTCGAATGGATTCAGCTTATTCCACTAACATTTTTTTTGCTGTACTTTCTAGAAAAAAAGTGTTTGAGGAGAGATCAGTTGTTTAGTGCAAGAACAGCCACTGCCTTTACACAATTGTTTGGCTTCTGTTTCTCTTTGCAGTTGAATTCACATATTGCCTTAAATAAAATGTGGTTTGTTTGGTTTCAGCTTAACCAAACCTTCTGTAACAAGAATGAAGTGAATGATGGCTGCTGCTGTCTCCTCACTCTTTGCAGTGAACATGCATCTTTTTGTCACTGGTAGTGCAGCAGGCAGGATTAGGCATAGTGGAACCCTCAAAAAGAAAGACTAGGATAAGAGAAAACATTGGCTGTTTTGCTGTTCTGTTTCACTCTGTGGTGTGCAGAAGTAAACTAATTGGGCCCAGTCCCCACTGTCAGAGCAGTGGCAAAATGACTGTAGAGGTGAAGTATCTAGTCCCTAGGATCTTGTACTCTGTAGCGGGCTCCTCGGGAGAAAAAGTGGCGGGAACAACTCACTGGGGCAACTCGAGACCTTCCCTGCCAGCTTCCCCATTGACTTTGCTTGTGGGAAGCTGGCAAATGGTGAACATGTGACATGGTTCACTGCAACATCATAATCGTGAGCTGGGCACCCAAGCGCCTGGAATGTGATAATGTGACCATGGGGACACTGTCACAGCCGGAACTTCGAGGATTGGTTGTACGTCCATTTTTTCAACACCACCATAACTTTGAACAGTCACTGAACGAATGGATGTAAGCTGAGGACTACCTGTACTGCATCACCCATCCAGAAAGGGCCAAAGTAGTTGCTTGTATTCTTGTTTATCGATATTACTGTGGACAGAGAAGCTGCAAGAGCAAAATGGCCAAAGTCAAAAGCATTGAAGAAGATTTCAGGGATTTGGAGGCTGGGTATACCTCTTTCTTACTTTGGAGAAAGAAAGAGACTATTACTGTATTTCGATGCTGTGCCCATGCAAGTGAGCTGCTTTTGGTTCACTATAACAGGTAACATTAATCTTCCTTTCCAAAATCAGGACTGCAAAGTGGAAGAGGAAAGGAGGATGGGATACATATAGCAATCTTTCTGCTCTTCCAACAACTAATTGCACAGGAAAAGGTAGTCTGAAAGAAATAAGTGAAAAAATGTATTTAAAAATAGAAAAAGAAAAAAAAAGTGGGAAAAATAATCAGGGTTGGAGGTTCTTTAATAATCTCATAGCCACCTTAAAATTGCTTCCGTACCTTAGAGCAGAGGTTTTTAAACCTTTTGCCATCACACCTTCCTTTAGTGCGATCTTAAGGTATGCACCTCCCCTAAAATTCCAAACACCAAAATGAACACAAATAAACAATGAAAACAATGCAATGAAACTTTGGGAACCATGGATGTATTGTAACAATGTGACTAAAAGGTTCTTCACACACCTCACAATTTGGGAAACCCTGCCTTAGAATGTCATTTTTAAAAAAAATGAAAGACATAAAAAGTTAAAGGAAAGTGCAAAAAGAGCAAGGGAAACAGCATATCATGGAAATCCCCCCAATGTCACAAGATTAGTGGTATACCCCAGACTTTACATTTAAAAATAATAAAGTATTAAAAAAAAACCTAGAGGTTCCAGGGAATCAATCAGTCAGAGCATGTGATTTGTTCTTTATGGAGGATGGGGGGAAAGAGAAAGGACTTAAGAAAACTTAGCCCGCTGGGCACTGAAGTGATTGGCTCCTGCCTTTAAAAATCAACAGATCTTATACAGGTAAGTCCTTGGTTAATGATGGTAATTGGGACCGGGAACTCCTTTGCTATGCAAAGCAGTTGTAAAATGCAACATCATGTGACTGTGCCGACTTACAATGGCAGTGCTGGCAGTTCCAGTTGCAGTCATTAGGTGAATTCCATGGGGTCGTTAGGTGCGATGTCATGTGATCGCCATTTGCAACCTCCTGCTGGCCTCCCCATTGACTTTGCTTGTTGGAAGCTGGCAGTGAAGGTCACAGATGATCACATGACCGTGGGACGCTGTGACCATCGTAATTGAGAGCTGGTTGCCAAGTGCCCAAATTGTGATCATGTGACCTCAGGGACGCTGCAATGTCTGCAACTTTGAGGACCAGCCATAAGTCTCCCCATTCAGCACCATCGTAACTTCAAACAGTTGCTGAACAAATGGTGGTAAACTGAGGAGTACCTGTACTGTGCTTAGATATGAGCGCATGCCAAATAAAAATATTAATATTGAAAGAAAGGATCCCTGGATCCCACTCCACTAGAGGCAACTAAAAGTAGGGAAAACTTCATCCAATAATGATCCCATGTGCTTCTGAAGCCAGTGCAAAAGTGAGCTAGGTGTGCAGTAAGAACGTAAACAAGCTTTCGAAAGAGAGTATGTGACTAATTAGAATTAGCCCTTTATTGTCACTAGTTTGTGTCATTGTGTGTAAAGTTCCAGCTGTTGCAAATCATTAAATTTGCTTTGGGGGCTCATTTTGCATTTAAACAAACATTGAAATTGGCTGAATAGCCTCAGAGCCATTGGAGTTGTTTACAGCTTGATATAGCATGTGAGCCATCTGAAAAAGTGCTCAAGTCAAAGAGTACCTTCCTGGCTGGGTTATTTGATGTCTTGTTTACATACATACATACTTTGACATCCGTTGATCAAAGTATGTGAGGTTTCTTTCCCAAATTCAAAGTTGGAAACCTTGTACAGATTTATTGAAAAAAAGTCAGTGAACATGGTAACATTTATTTCTAAGTAAACATACAAGAAATTGGGCAGCATGTCTTGCGTTCCCCTCTTGGAGGTCTCCTGCCTGCCTGCCCCACCTGAGTCTGGAAAGGAGCCCTGCCCTGCCAAGGCTCTCCTGACCTTTTGTCATGAATGGGATGACCAGTTTTATGATGGTTTTTTATAGGCTTTTATGTTGTTGTTTTCTTGTTTTTAAATTGTTGGGTTGTTCTTTTTTGTTGCTGTCATATTTGTTTTAATTGTCTGTAAGCTGCCCAGAGTAATATGTATGAGATGGGTGGCTATATAAATTTGAAAAATAAATAAATATTCCAGTCTAACCACAGTAAAATCACAATCATACAATATATTGCTGGATCATCATACCTATTACAAATAAAACTGTAGCTTCCAATCTCACTAGTTTATATTTTATCCATATGACTAATATTTTAAAAGAAATACCATAAGTGAATTATATTTGCATTTCAGTGAGGTTTTGACAGTCGTGGAAATACTGGAACATGGTAGTTGGAATAATTATTGTTTGCTTAATAATGCTGTTGATTAAAAAGAGAAAGGAAAGACTACACTTACCCAACCTTTTTAATATATTTCTTTATGATGTGGAGCGTTGGGCAGGTTTGGGAGTCACCAACATATTATATATTGTGTATATATGAGTACTCATTTGTTATACTTACATTCCACATTTTCTTCTTCTTTCTTCAAATGCTTCGGCTTCCGGTCTTTTGTAGATGCTGATCATGTCCATATCTGAAAAAGTGTTAGTTAAAGATCTGAAGGGGAACAGGGTAAATTCACATGTCTGACACTTGGAGAGGGATACTATATATATTTCTGTGCTAAAAGTCTTCAAGTCAAGATGTTGAATATATGGTTTAAAGAGAAGGTATAATTGGCCAAACAGAAACCTGGAAGGATATATTTTTCATGGAATCGCTCCCCATGTCATAGAATGCAGAGTGCTATAATAAAAGCATAAAAAAGGGAGACTTCACAGAATGTGTATGTGTATGATAATCAACCCCAAAGTAATTTAATGTTGGGAAACATCCTTTCATATCAGAATCAGAAACTGGCTAGGTAGGTGGTTAGATTGTAGGATGACAAGGGAGTTAAAGGAGTACTAGAATTCAAGAGATTGTAGAGAAGCTGTATAAAATGTGTCTTGTGTATTTTGATCTGATCCAAACCAGCTTCTCTTTATGTTCTTACAATTAGGGAACTTCTTCCTGTTTTTCTTATAAACGGAGCAAATATGGTCAGAAATTGTCTCTCAATATCATCACCATGATAAATGCCAAATTTAAATTAAAAATGTCTAAGCAAGCCTTTCCTGTTTTGATAGCTTAGTGGGTAGGAAATAGCAATGGAATTTACTCATTGCTGAGGTTAAGTGGGGCTGTTTTTAGTCAGCTAGTCAGGCGCTTTATTGCCTATCTCTCCTTTTGTCATAGCTGTTGCTGTGGTATTTTCCATGGGTGAAGATTTGAGTAAAGGCAAATATATTCAGGAAAATATAGATCCCATAATTTTGTAGTAGGATTAACTTCAGCTTCTGAAGAATCTGTACTGAAAAAGAAAAAAGTTGGCAGTTCTTATAAATGTGAAGATGCATTTGAAAATATATTGGAAATGCCTGGCAAAATCTTATTCAGCCATCTGTCTGGCTTTTAAATGTACTTGTGGTTGAAGTCGGAGGCTCAGGGACCTGCATATTGTTCTCCTATGTACAAGAGAATGGAATACATTTCTAACACGTATGTTTGTTCTAATTTTTGCTCAGTTTGCATAATGTATCCCAGATGGACAACTGGTTGCTGCAAATTGCCTCCATTTCTTATTTGTAGATTCAAGAATCCCCCAAGGTGGAACTGCTGAAATTTGGCATCAGATCACCAAATATGGGGGTTATCTTCTTTCTGGAATAAGAAAAACAGCTGTGTAATACTTCTAGTAAGCTTAATTCATTTTTTAAAAAAGAATAATCCACTCAACCCCTCCTCCTGAAATGATAGAAAGTTTCTGCTTTGATGCCTTCTGATAACATCATTGTGTCATTGCCTTCTAGGTCTCTCAGTGGCTAAAAACTTTTTTTTAAGTGTAGCCCTCAACTGAAATAAGTTGCCTTGCCCCAATTTATGCAGTTGACAAAATGTAGGTTTTTCTTAGTATGGGATTCTTTCTTTAGCATGAAGTATACATGTTGTTCCGATTGTAAGTCTACAGCAATATCTTTAAAATACTGCAAAGCATAGATACAACTAATGATATGATAACAAGTTGGTTACTTATTCCCTGTTCCTTACTGAATTTTGTTTCAAAATTCAAAAGACAACTGGATTGGTAATAAATAATAATAATAAAAAATAATAAATAATAAAGCCAAAAGTTATTTAATTTTGGACATAAAATTAAACATAGATCTATCCTGATCTCTTACCTTGAGCAGGGAAGTACGATGCATGATATTAGATCTATATATCTGAGATATTGCATCCCACAGTTAGCTTTGGACCATATCAAATTATACACCAACAGATTATCCTGGATATATTGGGAATACATCTTGTCCAACCCAAAGCTTTCTCTATGAGCATGCCATTACGAACTCTCTCTGTCTGTCTACCTACATTTTCATTCCAATGAGCAATTTAAAAACTGGGAATAAACACCCAACTTCAGCCTCATCATACATACAGTACTGTGAACTCTGGAGGAATTTTCCAACTTTGGAGGGAATATGTTGTAGCAGCATACTTCTTTTAGTCTTAAAGGGCCAGAGAAGCATTGGAACATTAGGTGAAGAAAAATGATGATAGTGTCAGTGCTAGCAGAAAGCAAAGTGTGAGAGAAATGAAGACATGGCTGGAAAATCAGTGAGACTTTCATCATTTAATCATATAGTGATAATTTTCTCTCTTTAATATGTTACTGTTAAAATGTACTGTATAGTACAAATACAGTTCAAGTGTGTGTTTTGGCTACTGTGGGTGTACCTGTTTGATGCAATTTTGATGTAATAATTGTAGAGCCAGTTGGTCACTTCCTGATGACTTAGGTTGTGTATTTCAAATTCAGAATTTATTTATATTTACTAAAACTTGAGGCAAGCAAAGACTGTAAACAGCTGTATTCCCATTTAATTATGTGCCATTGATAGCAAAGGATTTTTAGGAAGGAGTTTTCTAAAAAATAACTGTGACTACTAAAACTGAATATGGCATTACTTTGGACAAGATAGCAAGACTTCTCTGAATTTGGATTGAATTAGTTAAGAGACTATCCAGTCCCTGCTGCTCTGATTTCCTGTTGTCCCAAATTTGCAGGCAAAAAACTTGCAGGACAGATTATGCAAACAAACATCCCTGGCCCTCTGTTGCAAGTTATTCCTTCTCATGTACTAGTTGGGAGCAGATAATAGAGGTCATATATCTCCCATTCTCTTTTTTTAAACTCAGCTTTCTTCGAAGGCTGGCTGGCTCCTGGCTGGATTGCACTTTCTAGTTTTCAGAGGAAAAGAAATTGAGCCACTTGTCAACATTGAAAACATATTTTTGTATATGCTTGTTAATTATCCTTATAACACAGAGACAGACAGGTTGTTCTCAGGTGACCATAGATATTGCAAAAAGAAAAGTCTTGGTTTGTTCTTCCCCACCTTGGTGCTGTAAATATGTTGGACAATACATCCATTGAGTGCCAAGTTCTGAATGTTGCCTTATTCTCAGGTTTAGACAGCTCATTTTTCTCTCTGTATAAAGGAAACCGTGTGTGTGTGTGTGTGTGCACACACGTGTGTGTGCATGCATAGACATGCTGTTTAAATGCTAAAGAAACTTTGTGCTTTGTTAAGCTAAATTTAAGGGGAGGGGAAAACATGACAAGGAATCTCTTGACACATAGGACAAGAGCACATGCCCATGACATTACTTTTATCTAACCAAAAATAAATAGAATTAATGGGGAATCACTAGCAATTTTTTTCTGACATTTTAATGATAATACTATATATGCTTATTTGGGAGAAAGTTCAGTTGAAAACAGTGACTTATTTTTGAGTAGTCATGTTTAGGATTGTACTGTTTATCAACTTATCAGTTTCTCATTACAAATGAGTTGAATACCTATTCAGGAGCAGGCTAGAGATGTAGAAGGATATTTCAGGGATATGTCTTTAGATACATTTTTTTTAATGGAGTAATAAACAAAGGAAGGCTGGAAGAATCACAAGCCGGAATTAAGATTGCAGGGAGAATTATCAATAACCTCAGATATGCAGACGATACCACCCTAATGGCAGAAAGTGAAGAAGAACTAAAGAGCCTCTTGATGAGGGTGAAAGAGGAGAGTGCGAAAGCTGGCTTGAAACTCAACATTAAAAAAACTAAGATCATGGCATCTGGACCCATCAATTCCTGGCAAATAGAAGGGGTAGAAATGGAAGCAGTAACAGACTTCATTTATTTGGGCTCCAAGATCACCGCAGACGGAGACTGCAGCCATGAAATTAAGAGACGCTTGCTCCTTGGGAGGAAAGCTATGGCAAACCTAGATAGCATATTAAAAAGCAGAGATGTCACCTTGCCGACAAAGATCCGCATAATCAAAGCTATGGTTTTTCCAGTAGTAATGTATGGCTGTGAGAGCTGGACCATAAAGAAGGCTGAGCGCTGAAGAATTGATGCCTTTGAACTGTGGTGCTGGAGAAGACTCTTAAGAGTCCCCTGGACTGCTAGGAGGTCAAACCAGTCAGTCTTAAAGGAAATCAACTCTGATTGCTCATTGGAAGGATTGATAATGAAGCTCAAGCTCAGATACTTTGGTCACCTAATGCGAAGAGAGGACTCTTTGGAAAAGACCCTGATGCTGGGAAAGATGGAAGGCAAAAGGAGAAGAGGACGGCAGAGGATGAGATGGTTAGATAGCATCACTGAAGCAATGAGCATGAAACTGAGCAAACTCAGGGAGGCAGTGAAGGACAGGAAGGCCTGGCGCAATATAGTTCATGGGGTCACGAAGAGTCGGACACGACTTAACGACTGAACAACAACAAACTGTTGTTGATGCTGCTTTAGAAATCTACTTGTGTTAACTCCATCATATTTGCAAAGCCTTAGTGAATATTCATTTAAAATGTTAAAATTACACGGAGTTATGGGCACTACTAGAACATCTAAAAGTATTTAATGAGTGTGTCTGACTCAGTAAATTATATGCAGTTCTGTAGAGAAGTACTGAATGGAGATAAACTTGAAGAAAGGATGCAAGAATGGTTAAATAAACACGAGCTTACCCTGGGTAAGAAAGCAACTCAAGATAACTGGTTCTCTTTGTTACAAGAGAGGGCAGAAGGAAACTCTGTCAGGCTTTTATGGTTCTGTTATGATACCCTACAACAATAAAGTAGAGTTGCAGTAGTCCTTGTGATTTCTGTTTCCTGACCGGGCCTACCTCAAAGGACTGACTAAAGAAGTGCATTTAAATAATGTTCGGAAGAGAAGCCAAAAGAAATGTTAAGTTGCAGAAATAACTTAAGGAGCAGGGACCAGAGGGGTGGTAAAGGATTTAGTAGTGTTTGATGAGAAAAATCTGTGGCAACTTTTAATGTAGGATTTTTTTTTTTTTTTAATGGAAGGAAGCCTCTAGCAGTGTTGCCAGTTAAAATTCCATAGAAGCCTAGCAGCAATGCATATTTATAGTTTTCCAATCACCATGGTACCAAGGGAGTGTTACAGTATAGCTAAAATCCATGTTAGCATCTTACACAAATGTAAGAAGATTTCATCTGCCTTGCTTCTCAGAGGGATGAAAACATATAGTACCTGATACATCTTCATAACTATGTACCTGTTGATTAATCTGTTTATATTCTAGTTAATCAATAAGGTTACACAGATAATTTTATATTGCACTTCATCAGTTGTGAATCTTTCTAAAATGATTAATTTTCAACCAAGTTATGACATAGTAGTAGCAGTTTTGCTTTGAGTGAGTGGTAGCATAGTCAGTAACTTTTCTTTTTTATCTGGTCAGCTATTTGTACATTTGATTTATGTATGAAATTAGCCACAGTGAAATGTTAGCTCTCCATGCTTGTTGAGACACATTTAAATATATTTGCAGGGTTTGCTGGGACATGCACATGGAATATTAGCAAATAAGTTACCAGTGGCTTGATCAGTATGCTGTTGGAATGCTAACACTGTATATGAGTAGGAAACACATGTGCTTTATAAATTTAAATATGGGTAAATGAATTTAATTCTGTTACGTACATGGTAAACTTATCAAAGTAAAGGCCTTTCATATGGCCTATATCTTGTAGGAATCAGGTTGAGAAGGAAAAAAACATACAGTAACTGTGTATCAGCAGGGGAGTGTATTTTTTAATAATGTATGTTACCTAGTATTAGAATTGATGGATGCCTGCAGTTAGAGAGTTACCTGTCTATAGTGACTGTAATTTTGAAGTACTCTGAGTTGTATTTATTATGTACACTGTATTATTATTGTGCCAACCTTGCATTTTTGAACTCCTTGAGTTCCTAAAATGCTGAAACAGCCAACTAATCTGATCTTTCTAAATCAATATGCTTAATAAGTCCAGAGCTTTGGAGACTATTAAGATTATAAGCTATTTAAATGTGAGTCTCAGTAACTGGTAGTCATTTCAATAAGAATATGTATGCTATTAAGACAGTGAGCTTTAAAATATATAATAGGTTAAACTTATGAGGTGCTATTGTGGATCAGTAACACTGTTTTAGATGCTTGATAATCTCTGCAAATTATGTTTTCATTACAAATTTGAAAATTAATCAGATGCTTTTAAGATATTAAAATCAATTCTTTGCTGCATGAAAACAAAAGCAATGGTGGGTTTTAAAATAGCGTACTGTTATGTTACAATCAAAAGATATCACCTAAAGGAGTCAGAGGAAAAATATATTTACAACTTGGCCTACATGAAGAATTTGAAAACGAACTAGGTCATTTTGAACATTTGCTATTTTGATGGTGATAATTATTGAAAATAAGTAAATTTCATTTTATGAACTTTAAAAAATACCTGACCAAGATGTTACAGCATGAACATATAAGTTGCATTTATCATTTATTTATTTTTATACAGCACCAAATCTAAAGACTCTAGGTGGCATACAGAATAAAAACATCAGCAATACTAAACCCCCCAACAATATTAAACCATGTAGGCAAGTATAGTGCATTGAGGAAAAAATGCAATTAAATACTAATCATCCATTCTCCACTGGTCAAATCACCAATTATCCTGGCCTCTTGCCTGCTTGAAAAGCCTGATTTTTAGAGCTTTTCTAAATAATGGCAGGGTGAGGCCAGAAAAACTTTTAGAGGGATGGTGTTCTAGAATGCTGCTGTTGCAGTAGTAGCAACAAAGAAGGCATGGCTCCAGGATCCCACGGGATGGCAACCAGCACCTTGAATTTTACTCAGAAGCTCACCAGTAACCAGTGCAGATTCCTTAGTAGTGATGTTTACATAAGAGTAGTGAGGTATCCTCATAACTACATGCACTGGATCAGTTGTAGCTTTCAAGTGGTCTTCAAGGGCAGTCCCATGTAGAGTGCATTGCAGCAATCCAAATGAGAGGTCACCAAGACATGAGTGACCATGAGCAAAGCCTTCTGATCCAGGAATGGGTTTGATTGGCACACAAGATGGATTTGTGCAAAAGCCCACCTATCCATGGCTGTCACTTACTCTTCCAGCAAGAGCTTTGTCTCCAGGAGGACTCCCAAATTGTATACTAGTTTCATCCATCCATCTAAACCAAGGCTATCACATGCAGTAATGGGAGAACAAACATCAAATGATTTTCACTTTCCCCATCCCCCAAATTAGGGAGAAAAATTGGGAGAAAGGGGAACCAGGAATATATTTTATATAGAAGTACCACCAGCTCATCTGTTCATTTCTGGTACTGAAAATAACTTATTTGTCAGCACCACTAGGTAGATCAAACCAGGAAATCAACTCCACATGAAGGTTAAAACTACTTTTATTAAGATTGGCTATCATAACAGAATCTTGCAAATCTGATTGTGCTATACCTCCTCCTGCTTCTTATAGTTCAGTGAATTAGAGAGGCATGTGCCTTAGCCACTTCCAAATGTTATCTTCTTGTTCTGGACTTTAAAAATGTTTTACCCCCTTTTGCCTAGGTAATAGTTCTTGCATATCTCTGTCAAGGTCATCTTCCTTACTCTCTCCATTAGATGTACAGAGTATAGAAGAAGACAGAGATGGGCCAGATCCATTACCAAAGCAACAAAGAGAAAAGCATGGCTTAAGTCCAAAACAAGTAGAAACTGTGTGTAAGCTGCTCAGGCAGATGCCTCCCTAATTCACATGGGTATAAGAAAGGGAGGAGGCACAGCATATTCAGACTTGCAAGATCTTCCTGTGGAGTTGATTCTTGGTCTAGTCTGCATAGTGGGACTGACATTATTGGATTGAGCCTGTGCTCAAAGGCACCCATTCCTGCATATACTTTATTCAATGTATATCTTTTTCTTTTTTAAAATGATCCAAGGCAAATAATTTTCATAGGTCTAAGACGTGCTATTGTGATATGACTATATATAGTATTACTATAAGGTGGTAGTCCCCAAAGATTGCATGTATTTATAATTTTGGGAGCATATTATCTGCTTTCTTAAAAAATTACTAATGCTGTTTAAACGTGTTAGAAAGCTAGCCTCTTCATAAAATGCTTGCAGTTTTGTGCATCACCAGTTTATCAGAAAGAGAGATGGCTCTTTTTCTACCTTCTAGCCTCTGAGGATATTCCCTAGCATGCCGGCTTTTCTTTCAAATTTTCTTTGCAGGCAGATGGGAATATCACAGGAACAAGTTTCAAGAAATATGCTGCAGGTTACCAATTGGTAAAGCAGCCATGAAGGCCTTGGAAAAGATATTCAGATGCAATGATATGTCTATACCTACAAAGATCAGAACAGTACAGGAAATGGTATCCTCTGTGACATTCAGTGGAAGTGAAAGGTGGGCTTTGAAGAAGCAGAATAGAAAGAGTATTGGTGTTCGAGAAAATTCCTAAGAATTCTATGGACAGCTAAGAAAACAAACAAATGGGTCATTGAACAAATCAATCCAGAGTTCTCACTCGAGGCACAAATGACCAGGCTCAAATTATTCTACTTTGGACACAATATGCAAAGACCTAGCTCTCTGGAGAAGTCTCTAATGCTGGGAAAGGTGGAAGGAAAGAAAAGAAGAGGATGACCAGCACCTTTAATTATAGTTTGGAAGACCGGAAGGACCATGTTAGGGACAGATTGTCATGAAGAATATCTATGTGGTTGCTAACAGTTGACACTGACTTGATGGCACATAATCCGTCAAACAAAAGAAATATTATTGGATATAAAGATAATAGCTAAAATTACAATAATCTGATTTGTTGTTACTTAGCTTGATTTGTTATTACTTAGCCTGAAATCTTGGGCAATGGGCAGTGGACGTTGTATTGGGATTTCTAGCCATGAAGTGTCCTTGTGATGATTTTGATGATCTGTGATGATTTTGCAGCACTATTGAAAGATTTACTGAATTACAGAATCAGTTCATATCTGTAATATGCACCACAAGGAACCAAAAGTGGGAGAACTATGATAAACTTTTCTTCTTTGTTTTTACATCTGTAACCTAAATGTAAAAACTGCATGGCATCAAGTTTCTAAAGTGGGTCTATTACTTTTTATCACATTAACAATGCCTGCTAATGAAAGATAGAAAATATTCATGGTGTTAGCTTTCCAAAGATTATTAACCAATACAGTAGTGAAAAAGGTAATTTTTTGTGAAGCATCTGTAGAAATGCAAATAGAAACCAAACTGCCATTAAGAGGGGAAAATATTTATAGATTAAAAATAGAAGGAAAAAGCTGCTTTTTGAAAAGCAGAATAGATGCCATATTTCTTGCATTAGGATTCCTAAGTTTCCATCCATATAAATAATGGTAATCAAGTACTCTAGTGAAGGAAGGGGAGAAAATATTCCTAGAGATTCAGATATAAAATCAAGAATCAAAACTAAACTTGCCAATCTAAATGGTGGGCAGAGACCAGTAAAATCCAGGAAATTCAAACTCTGAGCACCCAGTCTGAAGCAAGATGGCTTCCCTCTTGTTAGGTGAGTTTTTAAAAGAGGAAAGGGGGTGCCTCTATTTTGGCCTTGTTCTTTTGCCTTCTATTGTGGGAAGGCATTTAGCTTTTCATTCTGGCTCCCCCCAGGCAAGAAACACTTCCCAACCTGGAGAAGAATCAGGCATAAATGGCCACCATGAGAAATGGGAACCAAGATCCTTTAAAAGCGTTATAATAGGAATAAATCTGAGCTGATTATTATTATCATTATTAATCGCACAATCAGCCAGTTGTTTAGACTGGATTTGGCATCTTATCCACCTATTGAGTCCTTCCCAAGGACTTGGGATAGGCGAATGTTGTTGTTTGACAGTGTTAAAGGTATCGTCGCAGGATGTAAGCTGTTCCAAGTAAAGCTGCCTTTTGCAATTGACTGATGGTGATTTTGTCAATGCCGATGGTGTTCAAGTGGTGCTCCAGATGTTTTGGGATTGCACCTAAGGTGCCTATAACTATTGGTATTATCTTTGTTTTCTTTTGCCACAGTCATTCTACTTCTATTTGCAGGTCTTTGTATTTTGTGACTTTCTCCAGTTCTTTCTCTTCTATTCTGCTGTCTCCAGATATTGCAATATCCACTATCCAGACTTTTTTGTCTTTCTTATCAACAGTTGTTAAGCCTGGGGTGTTATGTGAGAAATGGTATTTCTTGCAGATATTCCAATGCACAACAATTGTTGCTACTTTGTCATGCCATTGTTTGTAGTCAGTCTATGTGATCTTCTTGCAGCAGCTAATTAGATGGTCCACTGTTTCTTCAGCTTCTTTGCAGAGACAGCATTTGCTGTCAGTTCCTGTCTTCTCGATTCTGGCTTTGTATGCATTTGTTCTTAAGGCTTGGTCTTGTGCAGCCAGAGTGAGCCCCTCTGTCTCTTTCTTCAACTTTCCCGCTCTTAGTCATTGCCAGGCTTTGTTGTTATCTGCTTTGCCTGCTAGTTTGTATGTGTGTGTGTGTGCTGGCCATGTAATACTTAGCCTTGCCATGTCTCTTTTCTGTTTGTTTGGTCTTTCTTGTAAGCCAGTTTGGTTTCTTCAGTATTCAGTAAGCCTTCATGGTGTACTAGGTCCAGTGCATCTTCTTCACTGTCCTTCAGATATTCTTCCAATGCCCTTTTTTCTTCTTCAGCTGTCTGATGTACTTGCAACATTCCACGCCCACCAATACTCCTTGGTAAGTAGAGTCTGCCAATGTCACTGCATGGATGAAGGGCATGATTCATTGTCATTATTTTCTGGTCTTCCTATCTAGGGCTTCTCGTTCTGCTTGAGTCTAGTCCACTATTCCAGCTATATATCTAATGACTGGAATTGCCCAGGTGTTAATTGCCTTGATGGTCTTTCCTCCACTGAGTTTGGATTTTAAGAACTTCTTTAGTCTCATGGTTTATTTACTACTAATCTTCTTCTTGACTTCAATGTGCTTGATGTTGTCAGCCTGAAGATGCCCAGGTATTTGTAGTGATCTTCATCCAGACTCTTGATTTTATTTCCATAGGGCATCTTGATTCCTTCAGTTTTCATTATTTTTCCTCTGTTGATGGTAAGGGTGGCACATTTGTCCAGTCGAAACTCCATTGCAATATCTTGGCTGTATATTTGGACAGTGTTGAGCAGCGATTCTATTTCAGATGGTGTTTTTCCACACAGCTTCAGATCATCCATGTAAAGGAAGTGGGCTGGCCTGGCAGATGTTTTTGATGTTTGATAGCCATGGCCTGACTTGTTCAGTATTGTTGACAGAGGAATCAATGCAATGACAAACAGTAGTGGTGATAGTGAGTCTCCTTGAAAGATTCCTCTCTTGATGTTAACCTGTCCCAGTCTATCACCATTGACCAGCAACTAGGTCTTCCATAGCACCATTGATCTTGCACAAAGCTTCTGATGTTTCTACTGACTCTTGTTATTTCTAGACACTTGATTATCCAATTATGTGGTAGGGAGTCAAATGCCTTCTTGTAATCAATCCAAGCTACATTCAAGTTCATTTTCCTTCTCTTACAGTTTTCCAAAATCATCTTATCAATTAAGGGCTCATCTTTTGTTCCTCTGCTGTTTGGGCAGTTTCCTTTCTGCTCAGGTGGAAAGAGCTTGTTTTCAACAGCTCTATTGAAATATTGCTGTTATATATCATACTTTCCTATAGAATCGAGAAAAAAGGAAGAATGGAATGGAAAGAATGGAAAGAAAAGGAAGATGTGATTCAGAATAATAGCATGTATGGATTATTGTTTAGTAATGCTCTTCTTGGATCCCAGTCAAGTAATATAGATTAAAGGAAAATAAAATGCCTGTGTGGGTCTGTGTAACATGAATGTTGCAGTTTTCTTAGTGAGTTTTGTAATTGTAACACTTAATTGCCTGCATCTTATTACCATTGTTGTCATTATGCATACATCTTTGATGCTGCAGTCAATTCCTCTCATTTTTTCTTTGGTGAAAGTAAAATGTGCTGTTTGGTCCATTATATAGGGTCAGAATCAATTATATTGTACTTATAACATGTAGTGGGATATGACTACAAAGGGAAAATGGGCCTCTGTTTCTATAGGAAAGGTTTTTTGGGGGGCACAATTCTATATCCAGGATCACTGCTGAAGAATTACAGGATTCAGTGAGAGCTGGTAGAATACACAATAATAACATCATCATAAGATAAACAGTGAAGTGCAGAAAGTTTCCTTCCCACTGGTTATAACATAAAGTGGGAAAAAGGTAAGAATAGATACCTCTGTATCAACAACCACCACTGTTGCCGCAACAGAGCATAGGATTTAGGGTGCTTGGCACTCTGTGACAGCACAACTGATTGAACACATGGCAGGAAGCTGTATCTCTGGTTGCTCACACTTAAAACTCACAAGGAGGGCCTTAGTAATGAGAAATGGGGAGAAAGGGCAAAGAAGATATACATTGTATGGACTGTCCAAAACACTCATTAGAACATGAACCCATTACTAAAACTTTCCTTGGAATTTGATGGTGTTAGTGCTTTTTATAGAGTTAAATAGGTCTTCCGTCTAATACTTCAAAACATTTCAGAATGCACCCCTATCTTTTATTCTCTTTAAAAGTAAAGTTGATGCATATCTTGGACATGGTGTTCAGGATTTTTAAAACTGAATTCTCCTGTGGGCTAGCAAGAGATTAGCAGCATTATAGCTGTAGCTAGCTGAGGGCAGAAGAAATATTTCAGGGTTCAAATGGCAACTCCCTCCCAAGTAGCCACCAGTGATTCTTTCAAGCATGCCCCCCCAAAAAAGTATTCTGAAAAATATTTAAGTAA
This sequence comes from Liasis olivaceus, assembly GCA_030867105.1. Taxonomy (NCBI): domain Eukaryota; kingdom Metazoa; phylum Chordata; class Lepidosauria; order Squamata; family Pythonidae; genus Liasis; species Liasis olivaceus. The sequence continues at coordinate 233,124,703 of CM061349.1, read as the reverse complement.
TTAACTATCATCTGTAATTGGATTTGTGTCTCATTAGATAATAAAGTATAAATTTGTATAGCGCCTGCACCATTGATGACCAGTTAGCTTTACCTGTAGTTTTAATCTGAGATTGTCACTCTACTCCTTCCTTACAGATAAAGTTTTAATTTTTATTTAAAATGTATGAATGCCTCTAGGATATACATTTTTCTTAACATTTTCATAATGTTTTAGCATCATGCTATCCCCACTTTCTCTTGAAGCAACAGTAATGGAGTTTTCTTCTGTCTCAAACTGACTGATGAATCCTGTGCTGTGTTACAACCTTTGCTTGCTCTAAATGATGAAGATTTTGAAACACCTCCTTCTGCGAAGATTATCTCCCTCGTACCATAAAGTTAGGATATGTCCAGATATTAATGAAAGGCAATTTTTAAAAAAATGTACTTGTGTTTACTTTCAAAAGCATAAATCAGATTGTTCAAGATGGTTTTCAATTTACTTTGTGCAGCATATGGATCAGCAATGCTAGGCTGGATACAGATAATAGTTGTTGTTTTCACTGAGTTGAAGGTGGTTCAGAAGAAAGGTGTTCATTCTATTTCTGCCTCTGGTAAGCATTTATTTTTAAATGTCATAGTTGTAAAATATGCTTAACCAGAATTAACTGCGGGGCAAAAGAAACAGGCTTAGTATATGCCATTGGAGGCAAAGTCTTTTTCAAATTTCTTTCTGCTTTTTCAAAGATTGTCTGTTTCCAACTCAGAGTATATCAGAAGAAGAAAACTGAATTTGCTTATTTGTTCTCTTGACAACTTTTCAACTACTTAAAAGAATTTAGTTTGGCAATGATCTTCTTGTTTCCAAATAGTGTGCCTGCTTATTAAAGACTGGCTCCATGGGTATCTAAATATTAGGCACTGCTGAGTTCTGAGACGTGAATCCTGTATATCTACATAAATTTCTGCCTTTTACTTCTGCTGTGTTCATAGATTCCAGCGGGCTTCGTATATGGACTTCAAGCCTTGGAGGTAGCAAGATATTCCACAGAAGGTAAAGAGGAGTGCTGCCTTCTGGCATCATAATGTGTGCCTGTGTGCGAGTGTGCACTGACGTAGTTAGTACTGTGCAGTCCTTGAAGGTGAAAAATAAATACATGTATAACATTGGGGTCCTAGTTAATGGTCAGTTATGTCATTAGACTGCCTGTTTCAGCCTATTCAGATAACCCATGAAATTAAGAAGGCCATTCCGTTGGCCTCTACTCTACCACAGCATTCCATTCTAAAAATGCCCACTGGCAGCAGCAGGAATAAAGGGCTGGAATGAGAGGAATAGGGGATGTCAGAAATTTCTGATGTGTTTCTTACGTGCACGTACACCTGCCTGCCTTATTTCTGAGTGGATACTTGCTCAACTATCTCTGGGGAGTTATGGATTCATATAACATATTAAACTAAAATCAAACATATGGTTTAACACAATGTGTGAATCCATTATAAATAAAAGATGACGTTGTGCGTAATAAATATACGTTATATTGGTTCTTACTGTGTTGCTTAAGGTTGTAGAATTTGTTAGGTTCTTTACTTTCTTACACTTTGATAGCAGTTAAATCTTTTCCTTAACATGGAAGTGCGGAAATTTCTGAAATATTTAATTTCAAACCCTCTATTTATAGCAGTGTGAGATTTGATAGAGAACTTTGGTGATACTCTCTACTTCATACTTTATCTTTCAACTGAGATTTTTTAGATTTTTGCCTTATATAAACTCATGAGGAACAAATGGAAATAAATATTTTCTTCAATGATAACATTTTAGTTTCAACAGCTGCTGCAGGTTTGCTTCTACTGCAGTCACTTCAATTAAGAACTGATATGACTCAGGCTGTATAAAGAAATCTATGGATGATAATGAAGAGTGGTGGCTTATGGTAGTGTCTGAATCGAGCCATTTTAGGGCTGCTTGAAACTTGGTGACATTATTGGATGAGTACCATTTGCATGTAAGAAAAATATTAAACAAATAATATGTAGGCCAGGGCATAGGATAGTTGCACATGGAATTTCACTGCATATATACAGTGAAATAAGCATGTTTGCTTTCTGAACAGATGGTTTGTGATTGAATTTTACCATTTCCTGAGCTAAAGATGAAATATAAATATAAATGTGCCTTATTTCGTTTGGAATGAGTGCAGGGAACATATATTTTACTGTGATACTAAATGCTCAGATATGCATCGTCTGTCTTGTCTTGCTGCTGAAATGTATCTCTGTGCCTAAGTATGTAAGGGGTATGAAAAAAGTATCCTGCAGAATTGCAAAATAGATATGGTTAGTTCTTTTGTGGTTTCAGTTCTGTTAAGTATTTTTACTGCTCCTTATAACAATTTTCAGTGCATGTTATATCTGGAAGAAGGGTGAAGTCATTAGTTTTAGGAATTCCTTTTACTGACAAGAATAGAATTGGCTTCAGGGTGACACACTAAGCAGGAAATTATTTTAGGATTGCAATGGACAGCCTCATTAGAAGTTCAGAAGTACTGAATATGAACCAGAGGTTCTTTTAGGCTAATTCTCTGCCCTAAGGCAGGCTCCCTCAAGCCTTTTTTCCTTTAACTTCCCTAATGCATATTATAATGTGCACAGAACAACACTTTTGAATATCATATCAAGTTACATGCACACAGATAACCCAACTTAACTCAGAAAAGGCAAATAAATTGTTATTACCTGAGCTGAACTGGGAACTTTGTTATTTCAAATAAATGTTATCAAAATCTATTATTTTCTAGTGAAATTGGGTTGTGGGATTGAGTGCTATAGTGTGAAAGGGAAAATCAAGCACACATGGATTGCAATAACCACAGAGCTGGTTTCTTATCTGGAAATGCCTTGCTTGACACAGAACTACAATATGATCTGAAGCACCTTTGGAATACTACTTGGCCAAATAGACACAGTACTCTAAACTGGGTAAAATGAAGGCCTAGCATGTTATCCTGACACAGACTTTGGGTCTTTGTTTTCACCCAAGGTTTATTATAGATTTACCTTCAACTGGCTTCCTTTTGTCTGGATGCTCATGCTAGGATTAAAGTTAACCTTCTGTTCCAGCCTCTAAAAACAATATCCTTTAATCTTCAGACTGAAGTATGCTGAAAGGTTTACTGAGGGACCATAGGAAACTGGAGACCTGTCAAAAGAGGCCTTCTTGGTTTTGTTGCAAAAGAGTCAATTTGTAGTTTTCTGCAGATGGGGGGGGAGCGGAGTAATTCTTTTCCACTGAGAAAAAAAATAAACTAGAGGGATAGAAAAGAGTCATAAAAATACAGGTAGTCCTTGATTTACGACCATTCATTTAATGACTGTTCGAAGTTACAGTGGCACTGAAAAAAGTGACTTATGACCTCTCCTTGCACTTATGACTATTGCAGTGTCCCCACAGTTACATGACCAAAATTCAGAGGCTTGGGAACTGGCATATATTTACAACAGTTGCAGCATCCTGGGGTCATGTGAGTGCCATTTTTGACTTTCCCAGGGGCCTTCTGACAAGCAAGTCAATGGGGGAAGCCAGATTCACTTAACGACCATGGCAAAAAGATTGTAAAATCGGGTGTGGTCATGTGATGCCTCGCTTAATGACCACTCCTTAACAATGAATTTTCCAGTCCCTATTGTGATCAAAAGTCAAGGACTACCTATAGTTGCAAAAAAATAATTTCTTGTTTAGTCATTCATCTTAACAACTAGGATGATGGAAGAAGTTTGACTGCCTATCTGCCAGAACTACTATGGTTCTTCTCCCTAATCTGAAACAGTGCAGAAGAACATCCAGGGCAAGGAGTTAGTGGGCTCTACAAGGCATTAAAAGAATAGCACAGTCGCATAAAGAAATATGCATATTCAGCAAAGATCTCCCAGTTACAGAAGATAATACTTTGCTAATAGTACAGTTCATTATTTATCAGCTGTGTGGAATGTCTCTGAGAAGAGCAAGGTATTTTTTCCTAAATAAAAATCATGATTCTACTGATAGCCATTATGGACCATCATACTTAATATTAATAATAATTTGCTATGTGCAATTGAATCAGATGCTTAACAAAAATGTAAAGAAATTCTGTATTTTTAATTCTAAAATAGCTTTATGTGATTGTAGGTTGTAAAAGGAATCAAATTGCTAGTCCTTCTTTATTATTATCCCTAAGTTTGATGCATTTTTAGAAAGTGAATATTGTAAATGAAATTCTGTAAATAAACTGAAATGACAAGAATTCCTACTACTACTATTAGAATTTGTATTCTCAAACTGATTCCTAACTAGACCAGAAAAGTAGACTTCAAGAAACATAAAAACTGACTGAAAAGATAAAATTTGCTAGTTACTTTAACAACTTTTGACCTGCTGGACAGTATGATTTTTGTAGGAAAAAATGTAAATATTGATACTGGAATTTCTATTGTAAAAGTTGGAGTGCTCTGGTATACTGACTCTTTGATTTTCCTTTCTGTTTAGAAAAATATTGTTCTGGTTACAAGAGAACTTCAGGAGAGAAGAGAGAGATTTATTGTATTTTATAAATATCACTATACATTTCCCCAAAATATTTGGAAGTGATTGGATTTAAATATTGCTTCTGGAATATTATTTTAAAAATATGTTAGTGCATACAGTACAGGTAGTCCTCATTTAGCGACCACAACTGGGACCAGCAACTTGGTCGTTAAGCGAAGTGGTTGCTAAGTGAAACTGTGACTATGCTTATGATCTTACTTCAGCTTTCCTTTGTTTTACAGACCTGTGAAGGTCATAAATGTGAGGCTTGGTTGTAAAATTACTTTTTCATCACCTTCATAACTGCAAACGATCGCTCTTTGAGGCAGTTGCTAAATAGGACTGCCTGTATTGACATTTTACCCTGATATCTAATTAATTGGTACTTTTTGTGGGGGGTGTCAGTGCAATTTGTTTGTCTTCTTAAAAGTGTGCATGCAAACATATGGGTGGTACACCTATTTTTAATTAGATATTTGTTTGCCTCCAGCTTGTCGACTACATAAAAACCATAGTCTGGCCTCCGGCAAAGTTCATTTCAGAACTGAAAGGGAAAAAGATCTGAAGTCAGCATTTGTTCTGATAAACCTTTAACTCTTCCTAGATTCTGTGCATCATAACCATGTTTGCAGAGGCCATACCAAAAAAGAAGTCAACAACTCACTCTAGATCTTCAAAGATGAATACAGTACTACACTGGTTGCAAGTGCAACATTTCTAGAAAAACTGAAGATGTGAATGGAAACAATTTTCTGAAAGAGAAGCCTAACAATTTCAGGAAGTTGCTTTCTTATCAAACCTAACCTTTCTTGACAGATTAATGTCACAAAATATATAACAGTACATAAAATTCTATTGCTTGGTTCAGTTTTTAAATTAAATGATGTAAAACCCTTTTATAAATATAACAGATATCTGCTATACCCTGTTATACCCAATAAATTCTTATATGGGCCAACAAAACAAATTAATATGAAGCATGGTTTTTGATTGGTATTAAATGAATAAAATATAAAATCAGTGTTCCTAATACTAGGTAACAGGAAATTTACATTCCAGCTTATTTGTGGTTATAAATGCTTAAAGTTAGGCCAAATAAAATAACTATTTAAGTTGCTATATATAGAGGGGGCATAGTACGTTTTTGTAAAATAATGGCTCAAATTTTAATAGTTAATAGTGAATAAAAATAGCATGCTGGTACCAAGGACATATATAACATTTACAACAGTATGTTGGAAAACTCTTGGCACAGTCAAATTCCCAAAGTCTGATATATCTGTTGATGATGCAGCAGAGGAGTAAGGTTTTAAAAAGTTGATATTGAGGTTAAATAATATAATATTTAAGCTGCAGACACAAACTATTCCTGTATGTCTACTTAAATATGTTCAAAATGTATCACTGAGAATGTTGCATGTGCCAGTACAGTTCTGTTAATGGCAGCTACATTATGTATTAATTAAATTTAGAAATCTAGTACTAGCCTACCAGGAGCCAGCAATAAAATGAATACAAAACAAAATTAGAGCAACTGCTTTTGAACTAACAGGTTGAATGAAATTGATGTAAAATTGATGACTAAGTAGAATAATATTTTGGAGTATGGGATCTGGTCATTGTGTCATCATTGTGTTCTTGCATTATACACGAGCCTTTTGGGGCCAATTTGAATTCATCTATGATCTCTGTATATTATAGTTTTTTGCTTCCTTTATAGGAACTGCTTATATTATTCTTGCTATTTGATTTTCAAATAATATATATTGTTTTAAAAATAATACTTATGATATAAAGTTTTATTTGGGGAAAAATAAAGAAAAATAAAATTTGGCAAACAAGGTTTTATAGTATAGATTTAAAAAGAATGTGTACAGTTAACAAGCAACTTCCAAAAGCAATTAGAAAAGGAAGTATGCGAACCTAGTGTCCTTAAAGGCACTGACTGTGGTTTGAGCAAGATGGCTATTCCTTCATCTCCCAGAGCTCTAAACCTACCAGAGACCTGTGGTCTCCTTGCAAGGAGCAACTGTCTGAAGCACTTGTGGGCAATCTCAAATCTTCTCCCTATCTTTTTTTATAAATTATGAAGAGCCAGTCTACTCACCGGCTCTTCATTCTGCTGTGGTTATCATTTTCAGTTCTCTATTTCTTCCCCAGAAGCCATAATTAGTTTTCTGAACTTCCACTCTGACATTCGTGGTTATCCAAAAATGGAATACTTTAAAGAATTGAAAAAAAGTAATCAACTCTCACATGCTAATTGTCCAAGAAATGAAGTTGGAGAGGCCACTATTTTTATCTTAGAGAGAATTGTTACATCAGCATAGATCAAATGCCTTTCTAGGCCATCAAGAGAATGGCAAAGTATCCATTGACTCAGAGAGTTGGAAGGAAAAGATCTGGAATTTAAACCCTGGAGCATTGTACCGTATAATTACGTTGTGTTCTGCAGTGAACAAATAGTTTAAACAGTTTCATGGTTTTCTACATTGAAGAGACTAATCTTGACAAGACATGTCTGTGATCCATTTGTATATGCATGATAGATCTGTAGTTAGGGCATATATTTGAGATGTTCTACAAGTACATTTTTATTTATTTATTATTGAATGTATACCCTGCCTTTCTGTTTATTACGTTGCACAAAATGGCTTACCGCGATAGACATGCAAGATGTAAAACAAAACCAAATTAAATAATTAAAATTTAAAAAAATGAAAACATTCATTAAAATAATTAACAATTAAAAGGGAAGAAGAGGTGCATTTTACTCTTTTCCTAAATACTGGGGGAGTGGGAACTTTGGTCAAATGTACATGGAAAGTTGCACAATATCATATCAAGCTTTTTATTCATCTGGCCCAAGATTTTGTACTTTGATACTATTTCTACAATAATAGACCTTTCTTATCATCTGTTGGTAATTGATACTTTTTTAAATACTGATGCCAGTGATGTAGAACTTCTAGATGTAGAAGTAATTAGATATAGAGGAAAGTAGCTGTAACAATATCACTTTTTAAAACACCTTTTTAAAAAAAGTATTTCACTCTCTGTTCCGAAAGAAATTATACAAATTTTCTATTCTTCCATATGTTTAGAAATTTTATTGGAATAATAATAATAATACCTATTCCAAGCTTATTCTCAGAACAAACAAACATTGTTCTGAGATTTTCTGGATTTCTTTTCTCAGGCCATTATAGAATTTCTATCTTCCTAATCCATTAGGATTTCTGGAGTTCATTTTTAAAATTTAAAAATAGTCCCTCTTGGGTTTGTGATAGATATCAAGAATGTAACTATGTCAGCTTCATCTCATGTCACTTGACTAATATTTTTTATTAAATTAGGTTATTTTATTTTAGTTGTTTTTTTCTTGCAGAGTTATCTCCTAGATACTTGTGTAGTTGAACTGTGAAGGAGGAGAGTCTCCAACTTTTCTTGATCAGTAGGCACAGTTGGAAGTTGGGGGAAGTGTCATAAATGCTGCTATGGAATGGTTCCCATGGCTGGGACAGTCCATTCACAAAATGGCTGCCATGATAGACTTAGCTACAATTTTTTCTGAATAACTTGGAGCATAGTAAAATAAAGCACTGACCTCTGGTTGCCTTTTATAGTTCACTTTGAAATATCTGAGGCCCAGAATATGGCCTGTTGCTGGAGGCCAGAGTTTCACTTTGAAGTGCTCCAGGTCAAGTGAATACATAAAATTAAACAAAAAAAGTGTTTTTAATATTACTGTTATTAGCAAGCCGTTAGCAAGCCATTTTGTGAATGTTGGCAGAGTGCTGCTAATTGCCACTCCCTTGGCAATGTTCTCTTATTCAGTGCAGCCATCCATTCTTACACCTAGTTTTGCTGCTGCCTTTTTCCTACCACCACCGCCATCATCACTGTGCTTCCCCACATCTTTAATTAGGAGGGTATTTTGGATAATATCCAATTTACTGTTTTTTGGCCTATAGAAAAGCTGCCTGTCAAAGATGATAATTGGTTATGGAAAAATAGGATGAATTATTAATCACACTGTACCATAATTAGTCAGTTTTAAGAGAATAGAAATTAAGTTGTGTAACTGCGGTTATATGTTTCAAATGTCAATAAGTCATATAAAATCCACTTTTTTCTTGCAGAAAAGATGAAAAGGAATATGCACTGAAACAAATTGAAGGCACAGGGATATCCATGTCGGCATGTAGAGAAATAGCAGTAAGTGAACACAACAAAAATATTTAACCCTTTCTACAATCAACAGCATGGAGAGAATCCAACTAGTTTCCATTGGGGAAGGCTGTAGTGCAGTGACAAATCATCCTGCTTTCTGTGCAGAAAGCCCCATCTGAAATCCTTGGCATTTAATCCAAGACATTACTAGGCTTGTTGGAACAATAATTCAAATTCATATGTAAGGCAGCTTCCTGTGTTCCTATTTCAGCAGGGAAGGGGAGACTTAGTTTCTCCACTGTAAGCTATGATGTACAGTTCAGTGCTGCTCTGGACTAGCTAGGAATGTTCAGAGTGGATGGGGTCAGATTGGAAGGGGGAGGAGAATGGCTAAAAATCAAGCCCATCCCTTTTCAGCCAGCAGAAGCCTTGCACTTGCAGAGGGAAACTAGCTGAATTTTGCCATGTCAGTTTTTAATTGTTCTATTAAATGTCAACTTTAATTTAATCTCCATAATTTTGAAAATACCTGTCGTTCAAATGCCATATTTGACATCTATAAATAAATAGTATGGTATCTTTTAAATTCAAATTTAAAAGATACCATACATAAATTCACATTTATTGAATTACAGTAATTCACAAGATACAGTTGCAAGAAAAAGTATGTGAACCTTTTGGAATTTCATGGTGTTCTGCATTAATTTGTCATAAAATGTGATCTGACCGTCATCTAAGTCAAGAGTATTGACAGATATAATGTGCCTAAAATATTAACACAAAAACAATTCTCATCCTTCATGTCTTTATTGAGAACAACCATAAAAACCTCATAGTGCTAGTGGAAAAAGTATGTGAACCCTTGAGTTGACCTCAAAAAAGCTAATTGGAGTCAGGTGTTAGCATACCTGGAGTCTTGTTAAGCCTTGGAGATGTGGACTAGAGCTACGTTGACTGATAAAAACCACTCAAACTTTTTGAGTTTGCTCCGCACAAGAAGAATACGCTTATGTGAGCCATGCCTCGCCAAAAAAAGCTTTCAGAGGAACTACGATCAAGAATTGTTGATTTACATAAAGCTGGAAAGGGTTACAAAGTGATTTCAAAGACCTTAGAAATTCACCAGTCTACAGTTAGGCAAACGATCTACAAATGGAGACACTTTGGGACTGTGGCTACTCTACCAAGAAGTGGGCACCCAGTGTCAGAACCTGCTAACTCATTCCTAACACATAGTAAATCTTCAAGAAACAGGTAGCTCCATCAAAGATTTCTTTATTAGGATAAGCATACAGCATCAAAGTTGTTGAGACTGAAATCAGAATAGAAACTCATCCTCCTTAAAAACCCAATCTCCCCCCTATGCAGTTTTTTGGTTCCCACTTTCCATTCTTCGCGCCTATTTCCATTTTCACACTTACTCCTGACCTTGCAGATGTTAATGTCAAGATAAGTGCGTTCCTCTCCTCCTCCCTTCTTTCTCATGGCAGATCAAGCAAGTGGTTAATTAAAACATTCTTTGAATTAACTCTTGGCATAACAACCTTTTAAGCCCCCTCAACATTTTATATAAATGAGTAAAGCAGATATGAGTAACAAAAGCATAGTTATACAAGTCAAAAGCATAGTTATATAAATCTAGCAGATCCTGACACCCAGTCAAAATGACCCCAAGAGCACAACGAAGACTCATCAATGAGGTAAAGAAACAACCCCGAGTGACAGCCAAAGATTTGAAGGCATCATTGGACCTGGCTAACATCTGTGTTCATGAGTCTACAGTACGTAAAACATTGAACAAGCAGGGTGTCTATGGCAGGACACCACGAAGGAAGCCGCTGCTTACTACAAAGAACATTGCTGCATGCCTGAAGTTTACGAAAGAGCACATTGACACTCCACAGCGGTATTGGCAAAATGTTTTGTGGACTGATGAAACAAAGATTGAACTATTTGGAAAGAACATGCAGCACTACATCTGGCATAAAAAGGGCACTGCATATCATCATGAAAACATCATCCCAACCATAAAGTATGGTGGAGGAAACATCATGATTTGGGCCTGCTTTGCTGCATTAGGGCCTGGCCAGCTTGCAGTCATTGAGGGGAAGACGAATTCCCAAATGTATCAAAAAATTCTTCAGGATAATGTGAGAATGTCTGTATGTCAGCTGAAACTCTGTAGAAGTTGGGTGATGCAACAGGACAGTGACCCAAAACACCAGAGCAAGTCCACAACAGAATGGCTTCAGAAAACAAAATCCGCCTTTTGGAGTGGCCAAGTCGGAGCCCAGACCTCAACCCAATAAAGGTGCTATGGAATGACTTGAAGAGAGCCATACACATGAGACGTCCAAAGAATATGACAGAGCTAAAGCAGTTCTGCCAGGAAGAATGGGCTAAAATCCCTCCTGAATGATGTGCAGGTCTGATCCACAGCTACAGGAAGCGCCTGGTTGAGGTTATTGCTGCCAAGGGGGGGTCAACCAGTTATTGGTTCCAAGGGTTCACTTACTTTTTCCACTAGCATTTTGAATGTTGAATGAGTGTGTTCAATAAAGACATGAAGGATCAGAATTGTTTTTTTGTTATTATTTTAGGCACATTATATTTGTCAATACTCTTGACCTAGATGACGGTCAGATCACATTTTATGACAAATTAATGCAGAACACCATGAAATTCCAAAAGGTTCACATACTTTTTCTTGCAACTGTACTTAGATGCTTAAAGATAATTAGATTAATTTTCTAATTTTAAATATTAATAGAAAATACTATTAATTTTCTAATTACTATACTATTAATTTACTAGTTTTCTAATTTCTAGGAGGTTGTACCTCATCCTGTTATATTTCAGAATAGAATATTAAACTAAAATAAGTAAATTAAAATAAAATAAGGATATGGTTTAGATAGTAGAGATTCTACTTTCCAGAAAAGCTTACAAGATGCTTTCCGCTTACTTAATAACTGAACAATATAATTAACTTCAAAAAACCCTCAGTTTAATGGAGTATGTAAAAGTCTATTAAATCAGTAAATGATGTAATTTACATAATTTGCATCAATTTATACTATTTGTGTAATGATGTCATTGCACAAATGATATAAATTGACAAATGATAGAATGTACATAAATTGTCTGGACTATTTTGAATACAAACTGACATTGCCTGTTATTTTCAGATGATGTCTGGAAGTAAATTTTATCTGTTGAATCAGAAGTCCTCTAACCGAAGGGTTTACTGTTTATGTGCACCACTTTATTTGTACCACTTGCTTATTTGCAGTTGAATGCATTAGCATGTAGTGCATTTAAAGGGGTACAAGAAAATGCTCTGTAATATTAAGTCTGTGACAAATATGTTATATTTATTTCTTACATGACAATGTAAGCAATAAATCTGTTGCAGCAATCCAGCAAATAGAATAGACAGTGAAACCGTGTACATCCTTAAAGATTAATTTTTATTATTGCATCAGCATTTGTGGACTTAAGTTCATGTCAGCAAAATTCCTACTACATAGGAATTAACAAATAACTTTTTCCAGCATGTATAGAATTGTGGGGATAACTGGAGGAGCTTTTATTGCAGTCTTCCCCACCCTAATGTTCTCCAGATATGTTGGGAGTTGTAGTTGGGAAGGTACCAGGTTGGAAAAGCCATTACACAGCAGAACTATTGGTTGCTGTTTCAGGACTGTTTGACTGTTTGATCAGGAAGTATGGACTTTATGGGGATATCTTTTTAAGAAGTAGGAAAGATTATATAATTTTTGAATCAATGTATAAAGTGTGTACCACTCCCTATCTTGGAGCTGGGGGTATTGAAATCATCACTAAAATTTAAGATATTAAACAAGATGTGCTGCTCGTTGACTTATGATATATGCTCATTTGTATTTTTTTAAAAATTAAAATGAATGAATGCAATTTATTAAGTAAAATAAATGCCTATTTCAGGTCAGTGTTCCCAGTAAATAAGAAATGCTGTCTTGTAATTCAGTCTTCTCTATGTGTGTTGGAGTTGAACTCCCCAAGCATATCTGGAAGGCATAAGGTTGGGAAAAGCTGCAGAAGCTAAATGTGCTATTGGTGCAAGTCACTTAAAATCCTTTCAGGACTTCATGTCTTAGATGTATATCTTGCTTTTAATCACCTTTGCATTTATATCTCAAAGCAATAACATTTTCTATAAATTTCTTAGGTGTAGCAGGAAAAGCTAAAAGACATTTTCATAACTCTCCATTACATCAGCATAGTCGTCTGTTTATCTTATCCCATCTACCTACCTACCTATCTACCTATATGGATGCCCATTCACTAAGTGATGCTGGCAGCTAACAAATTACAAACATTAAAAAAAGCTGCAAATACATATAGCACTGGGCACAATAATTCACTTAACCCAACTAACATGTACTAACATGTACTGATGACTCATTTAACAGCCTCAGTGCTTCAGAAAAGAGCCAGATCTTCAGAGACTTTATAAAGGCCAGCAGGGTTGCGACCATCTAAATCTCAAGGGGGATGCTATTCTATAGGGTGATACATGGGCACACTGAAGTACAGTATATTCATAACTACTCATGCTGCTGTTTTCTGGACTTTCAGACTTGCAAGATTGATGTCAGCCTTCCCAGGTAGACAAGACAGGAAACACGACCAGATGAGCTAATTCTACTTTATTGTAAGGCTACATGAACAGAATCTTGCAAGTCTGAAAGTACAGATCTCCCACTGTCTCTTTTTACAGCCTGATAAATTAGGGAGGATCCTTTCTGAGGATCTAGATCCTTCTAAGGCCTTAGTTAAACTGTGCACCAGAGCATCAGGGATTTCCCCAAGCTGTCTCTGAAACCCAATTGTCTCTATCAGGCATTTGGAGCAGACCACATGAATAGGTCCAGTGCAGTTTGGAGTAGTGCTGGAGAACTCTAAAGCAATCAGAAAGTGATCTGATCATGACAAGGGACTGATGTTAACATCCTCAAAATCAGATCACTTTGCCATTGCCCCAAGACAAAAGCCAGATCTAGTGTGTTACCCTCAAAGTGTATCAGGCCCTTGATCTGGGTTAGGTCTCTAGTTGCCATGAAGGACATGATGACCATGAAGTCCTGAGCCAGTTGAAACTCCATACCCAGGGAAAGCAGGTTGAAGGCTCCCAGTACTGTAAGTTTGGGAAGCTCCACCACCAACCCTGCTACAGCATCTAGCAGCTCACCAGGACCAGCGGGCTGGTACAGCAGCATTCTTCCATCAAATCCCTAGAGGCCAGCTTCACAAACAGGATTCACATCCAGCTACCTGCAGAGCAGCCCCTCTGAAAGTCACAAGGGTCACCCTGATAACCATAGCCACTCTACCATCCCTGCTTTAGGTTCACAGCTGGTGCCACACTCAAAACATAGATGGGCACATCTCCAAAAGGCCACACATCCATTGGTGTCTCCCTGGGTTCTGGTTATACATGCCAGGTCAGCCTTGCCATCTGTGATCCTGGTTGAGGAGAAACTTATTACACACTAATCTGTAGAGCACTAGTGTAGTGGTTAAGATGCTGGCCTAGAAACCAAGAGACTGCGAGTTCTAGGTCTCCCTTAGGCATGAAAGCTGGCTGGGTGACTTTGGACCAGTCACTCTCTCTCAGTCCAGCCCACCTCACAAAGTTGTTGTTGTGGGGAAAATAGGGGGCAGGAGTATTAGGTATGTTCACCGCCTTGAGTTGACCAAATATATATAAAAAAGGTGGGATAAAAATATAACAAAAACAACCTAGCGTTAAGCTGCATCAACAACAGCTGGAAGCCAGGACCACCAAGAATCATCCGGGCTCTGGGGCTGAGTCTAGGGGGCTGGAGGATGGGATCAGTACCAAACACCAAATATATCTTCCCCATTAGTGGCCTGCCACCATCTCCTGCCATATTTCTTTCTGCCCACCAATATCAAAATGTTCCTCCCTGCTCCCTTCCCCTCCATTAGACCAACTTCCCTTGCTCCCTGCCTTCCCTCCTCCAGGGCTCCAGGGCCCATCCAGCATCCTGATATTATGCCCTAACCAATCAGCAATTATTGCATATTCTCCAAGTTCAAGTTTCCAATCTGATATCTTTGGTAACCTATCTCTTTTCCAATATTGTGCTAAATTTATCCTTGTGCCCTTAAACATGCAAAACTATTTTGATATTTTTTGTTGGTATATTTTGGAATTATGCCTAGTAAAAAGAATTGTGATTTTATTTTTTAAATTCTCTGAATAGTGCTGTGTATTTCTTTCTAATACTTTTGAGTTCTTCCCATTGATGTGTTGCAGCTGTTTCTTTAAAGTTTTGCATCCATTTTATCATGCAATTTTTATTTGTTTCTGTCTCCATGACATATCTGAGTAAGAATTTATATATGTGCCCTACCAGGTAGCCTTGATGTTTTCTGAGCATTTCAAATTCTGTCATTTTTCATAGCAGCCCTCCCTTATTTTTGAGGTCAGTTTTTATTCTTCCAGCAATTTGTAAGTACATCAACCATGGTATGTTCTGGCCTTTGCCAAGTAGTTCTTGATATCTCTTTAGTCTGTTCATGGAGTTTAAATAGACCATATCTGCATGTGTAATTGAAATTTTCTTACTATGCTTATCTCTGACATGAAAAACATTTAAAGGAGAATAATGGTGAGATCGTTGGACTTAGTATTTTTCTCATAATGTCCTATACTTTTATCAAACTGTGTGTTATAATATGTCTTAGGTATGATTTGAGATTGGCAAATTTAAAAGTTCCTTAATTATGGCAGAAATAGTTTTCAAAAATGGAAAATGTCTAAATAGCATGGTTGTTTACATTAGCTGACATTTTAGTGTGCCTTTCAGATTATAGAACGGGGTTTTAGCAGATTTTCACAATCAGTGGATAGATCATCTGGAAACACATGACTATCATGACGTTAATATCTGATCTGAAGAACCCTAATTTCCATATTAAGGCTTTATTGCCAAGTTACCCAATATAACATACAAATAAGCAATTCCTACATAGCAAACATTATAAAAAAGTGAAGTTTATACAGAATAATATTTCTAGTGCACATATGGATTACGAAGATGTGGATATGAGGCTAATTAAGTGAGGGTAATATCATGGGAATCTGTCCCCACAATAAATCTCATTTGCCATCACACTGCATCACTTAGCGATGGCAATCCTGATCCCAATTGCTGTTGTAACCCGAGGACTACCTGTACTGCAGTCTGGTACATCAGCAGGCAAGGTGATATGTAATCACCTCCACTGCTGAATCTCATCTCATCTAGGACTAGTACATAGAAAGGGTCATACAATTAATGATAATTTACTCTGTGGGACAAGACAACTGTAACACCAACAGACTGAGCTGAATGATTACTTCTGCAGTTCATGAGTTGGACCTCAACTGGTCAGTGATTTGTTTCAGAAAGTCCTCCAGTTGTTGATTTGTTTGAGAAGCTTGCACAAACTCTTGAAACTGTCCTCAAAGCAGGATTGGTGCAGTGATAATTTTCATATAAACCAGCCAGAAAACTTTGCCTTCTCTCTATTAGGTGACATTTACTAGGGTTATGACAGTGCCAGCAATTTTCTGTAGTATATGATGCTGGACTAACTTTGCCATACGACGGTGCAGACCTCAATCTTCAGTAAATATCAGAGGTGAAACTTTGAGTGGAATGGGTGATGGTTTGTGATAGAATGGAATCAGGACATAGGGAATGGCCTTGAAGGACAGGAGGAAAAGCTGCTAGCAAGGCAGTGGTCAGATAAGGGGAGCTTGAGCCAGGTCAAGAAACTAACTTGAGTAAGCATCCCAGACAAGCCCCTTTCTAGTTCACACAAAATGAGGGAAGGGAAAGCACAGTCAGACTTGCAAGATTCTGTACTACAGCTCTTACAATAAAAGTAGTCCTAGCCTGTATGGCTTTAATTTCTTAGTCTGGTCTACCTTATAGGGCTGACAATACTATAATGAGGAATTGGTTACATACCTATTATGTTTTTTAAAGTGGTCATCTATGAATTCATCTATCTGCCTCCTGCCCTCAGTTTGGTATCATGCCAGCAGCGATTAGCTTGTACACTGCTGTGATTATTCTGGGTTGATTGGGAACTCTGTCCTAGGACATGTGCAGTAGAAAGAATGGATTGAGGTCCCATCAACTTCCTGAGCTCTGGAAGGTTCCAGATAGCTTCTGCACAAGCAAGATATCGTGTATGTGAATTCATTCTCATTTGAAGAATCACAGTTACTGGCTCTTTTATAAGAAAAGTAAATGTATATACTTCTAACTTTTAGACCTTGATTATTAACTTTTGAATCTTAAGTGTAACAAACAAGCAGTTTGGGGACTAAGTAAAGAGGCACTTTAACTTGTTTGTGTCAAATAACATCTAAGTTTCAGATGAAAATATAATGAAGATGGATTTCTAAAATAGCTTGTTTGTAGTCAGTGTTGATTCCTGGTGATTGCCTGGACTAGTCCCTGCAGTTTTCTTCGCAAGATTTCAGAAGTGGTTTGCCATTGCTTTCTTCCTAGGACTGAGAGAGGCTCAAGGTTACCCAGCTGGCCTAAGGCAGGACTAGAATTCATAGTCTCCTGGTTTCTAACATGTTACCTTAACCACTACACCCAACTGACTGACTCTTCTGCTTTACTTTTCTTCAAATATTTGAAAAATTAGTTATTACAACTTTTATTGAGTCCTGCAGAATTGTAACGTATGCTGAGGCTAGTAGTAGTTCTTTATTAGGATCCCTGACCTGAATTCTGGAAGATAATAAATAGATGATTTCTGTTTCTGGTAAAATAAAATTAAAACATAAAACCAAGATGTCATCAAGATGATCAGGGAGTCTTCAGTTTTGCAAATACAGTAGTGTAATAAATTTTTGCCACATTCAAGAAAATGCATTGTATTGGTCTGACAGAAGTGACTGTCAAATACCTCATATAAATCAAAATTGTCTGGGTACTTCACCAATTTAGGAGTTCTGAAACAGGCCTTATATCCTTATGGAAGGCATAATATAACAGAGCATGGTTTCTAGATTCAATGGGTCCTTCTCCACAAGGGTACAATCTTTGCTCATCAGGAACTTTTATATGTGGGGAAGGAACCAAAGCCTAAGGTTAGTGCTCCTTGGTGTTTGGGAATGATTATTTATCTTGCCAGCCTTAAAAAAGAGGCTTGATCACTCTAAAAAGCCTTCCTGGATAGGGCATATTTTGAGATGTTTCCATGTCAGGTAAAGCAACCCATCTTTTGTTGACCAAACTTAATTTCTGGCCGTTAACTTTTGTAAAAACCTGAGAATGAAGCCTATACTAAAGTAGAAAAACTTATGTATGTGAAATGTTGTTTATAATTCTTACTCCCTTAAAGTTTCACACAAGTTCACTATTATTTTACCCGGTATATGCATCCAAATACTTGGCTTTGATTTAGGAACAAGCAGTCTAGGAATACATGATGTATTTAAGCTTTGGGCTGGAAATATGTAAGTTGGGGACATGCTATTTAGCTGCACCATTCATCTATCAGTAGAAGTTATTAGAAACTTATTTCTAATCTTTCTGAGAACCCATAGAATAAAAGGCACAATGCTAATTGTTTCATTTCCTTTATTTTAATCAAAGCATAATCC
This sequence comes from Liasis olivaceus, assembly GCA_030867105.1. Classification (NCBI taxonomy): domain Eukaryota; kingdom Metazoa; phylum Chordata; class Lepidosauria; order Squamata; family Pythonidae; genus Liasis; species Liasis olivaceus. Next base: position 233,106,297 of record CM061349.1, on the reverse strand, counting down.
TTTTAAAAAATCACTTGAAATGCTTTTGTTTAAGAAGAATACTGTTTAGCAATGCCAGAATATTTTCAGAAGTCAAATTATTTATAGAACAATCGCTTTTCAGAATGCTTATTACAGAATAAGGGTGTTATGTGACATGAGCAATTGTAGCCAAAAGAGGCCTCTCTCAAAAACAATATACAGAAAAATATAAGCCAAGTATTTGTTATATGGTCAGTGAAGCTCAGTTTCAAATCCCTAAATATTGTGTGTTCCTCTAGGCAGAGGATAGCTTATTCTTAATCAGTAGGATAATTGTCTTATTAACTCTGATACTTATTGAGATGCTGGCCTGCCAACTAGTTATGCAACTGTGTCACAGCACTCTTTACGTCCATAGATCCAGAATTAGCAAAAGAATCCATGGCAGCAGTACTACACAATACACCTGACCTAGCCAAATACACTAAGATCGAAATACCAACAATCATGGTCCTCATCAACCCCTGTCTCACTACCTACTTTCAGTTTGATGGACAAATATACCAACAGATCAGAGGAACACCCATGGGATCACCACTCTCAGGACTCCGCAGAGTCCATAATGCAGTGACTAGAAACTATAGCACTCCCACACATACAACCAAAAGTATGGGTCCAATATGTAGACAACACCTAAAAAAGGAACAACTAGAGAAGATACATGAAACCATCAACAACATATTCAAAGGAATAACATTTATAATGGAAGAAGAAAACGACAACACACTACCCTTCATGGATATCCTCATCAGCAGAAGAAACAACAGCAAATTAGAAGCGCAAGTCTATCGAAAAAACAACTCACACTAACCAAATGTTCCATTACCAAAGTAACAACCCAACCTCCCACAAGAGGAGCTGTGTAAGAACATTATTCAGACAAGTACAAACACACTGCAGCAACCCAGAACACCAGAAAAAAGAAACAGGCCGCATATACATCTTCCAACAAAATGGATACCCATGCAATTTTATCAAAAAGTGCCTGACCACTCAATCCACTACAGCACAACCAACATAAGCTATGAAAAGAATAACACTACCATCAAAAACATCTCAGAAATGACCAACAGACTGTTATACGGCATCACTGTAGCATGCAAACCAACTAAAGCCCTCCAAAACATCTTAAGTAAACCAAAAGACCCAGTAGCCCAAAAAGAAAAAAACAGGAGTCATCTACAACAAACAGTGTAAGGACTGTAACAGTCACTATGTAGGACAGACAGGCAGAAGACTACCAGAGTGCATCCATGAACACCAACTAGTAGTCAGAAGACACAACAAAAACTCAATCTCACAACACATGGACAGATTCAACCATAGTTTCAACTGGGAAACTGTGAGCATCCTAGACCAAGCTAAATCTAAAAATGCTAGGGAAGCCCTGGAAACTTGGCATTCAGACAGATCAGCCATCAATAGACACATAGAGATAAATCACATTTATACACCATTCAAGAGACAAGAAAAAAGCTAAGAAGGAAACAAAAAGACCAGAACATATCCTTTCCAGCAGCCAACACCCAGATAAGCAGGGATTAACACCAGACAAACAATCAAGCAGAAAACAATACCCTGATCAAGGACCTACCACGCCCCCACGGAAAAAACCACACCCCCACCAACACTGGCAGAGCAAGCTACTATATATAAACAGGGAGTAAACCCCACACTCACCAGCACTAGTTGGGTAATGAAACGTCTGCAAGCAAACAACAAAGCTCAGAGACCACCAAAGTCTTCATGGTTATGCAACTGCTAAGTATTTAGTATCCAACTTATTAGAAAAGGATATGCAGTAATTAGTGGTTTTACAATAGTCTTGTACCTCCAACAGTCTCAAAACAAAACTAAAAAAGTATATGATTCTGGGATGAAACTCTTCTCTCATTAGACATTTAAAAATTAGGTTTCTAGAAGCTGCATCTATTACTACGATGCATTCTAGGTATGTTTTTACAAATCTTATTACATAATACGTGCTTTGTTTTGTATTTCCATCCTGTAGGGAAGGAAGTTAGCAAGGCTGCTTCCCAGCCTATCCTCTCCAAGTTCTGCTGCTGTTAAAATTGTGGAAAATCATTCTCTTTCTCCGTCTGTGTCTTTAAGCTGACTTGGCAGGTGGCACATGCTGACTTCCTCCCAGACTCTTATAATATCGTCTGGATTTTGCTTCTAGGAATTGCCTGGGTGAAATGGGTGGAGGCAGGCTTGGATGGAAGATGTACATTTTCTTTTTCACTATTGTAGAGTTATGTCACTTGGCAAGTGGCATAAGAAGATTGGACCCAACATGAAATTCCCACAGGCATATGTTGGCCAGAGGAAGGGTTACTGGACTTGAACATGGCCATAAAGTACTTTAAAAGCAATAGTTGATCAATACAGTCATATACTTAATATGCAAACATTTATATATTACAATTTTATAGATAATGAATAATAAAAGAATTCTTATGATTGATATACTTGCTGATTTAAAGAGAATATAATCTTTGTTTTTCACTCCTTTTTAATAACCCAGCATAACACAATAACCTAAAAAGCAAAATTTATTTACAGTTTCTCTGATTTAAAAATAGCTTCCACCTATTAATCAACTACAGGTTTATGCCAAATAGATAAATGTCTGAGCTTTTTAATACTTCTATGACAAAGATTTATTCTCTCTATTGTTTTCTCTTATGTGAGAATCTGCTGCTTCACTGCTGTAGCTTTTGTTATTGCAAAAGTATTTATGAACTTTGCTAAATACAGCAATATATTTAAAATGATATTGTGTGACTTATGTGTAGATTCTGTTACAAAAATACTCTCAAAAGTTTACATCTAAATATTATGGAAATATCCATAATGGCATACCCACTATATAAGATATTAATTGTGTAGTTTGTTTAGCATTTGGTAATTTTAAAAGATTCATGTATTAAAGTGATTCAAAATCCCTTCAATGCATCAGTGAAAGGGATTTTTTTTCCATCAAGGGCTGCATTTCAAAATGTTGGATCCAATTACTTGTTTTAAATGGTAACTTAATAAAAGACACAGCAAATTTATTTTCTTCCCTTTCTAAATAATTGTGAAATGACTAGTTAAAAAGTAACCTTTCTGAATTTCATACTTTACCCCTTTTTAAGTACAGAGTACAACAGATTGTAAGAATAATTTATATTATTTTAATGACATATATACTTTACCAAATGTTCAATAATACTGTGTTCTTTATAATCAGTGAAACAAAAAATAAGGCTTTTATTTAATTTGCTTATTTGGCATTACAAATATTTAAAGCTTGGTTATAGTGATAACAATCTGAACCCTGAAATATTAGAATTACCTTTGGACACATTCTGGAGATAGTTTTATGTTTCAAGTTGAAATATTTGCTCAGTTTCCATGCTCATTTCTACTGTAGGGAAGAAAATACAAAGTATAAAGCAGCACCAATGATATTTCTTGACTAAGATATCAGAATGATTTCTGAAAGTTGCACATATAAAAATGTTTCAAATTTCAATTAAGAAACCTAGATTGACTTACCATAGTAAACAATGTATATATGGAAAAGAAGAAATGTAAATTAAATCATAATACAGCTTCAGGAATGAAGGATTTTACTAGGTAATAATTGCAGGGCACTTTTTATCATCCAACAATAATATTTTCTTTGCTAAAGTAGGTAATGCAAAAGTATGATACCAACCATATGTAAAAGAAAGTCAACTTTGCTGAGAGGAACAAACATGTCTATTGTAAGCTTCGGTGTATTTGAAGATAACAGTAATGGGTTATTTGTGGGACTGCCTCTTCCGAATTACATCTGCCCATCCTATCAGATCCAGCAGAGAGAGGTATGCTGCAGGTCCCATCTACTAAGGAGTTACATCTGGTGGGGCCCAGGAGATGGGCGTTTTCTGCTGCGGCACCCACTCTGTGGAACATCATCCCCCCAGGGTGAGATTGGCCTCTTCTCTCCCATCCTTCTGGAAATCACTCAAAACATGGCTGTGTCAACAGGCCTGGGGTTCTCTAGGGAACAGTGATCTCCTCAGATGGCTCCACTGTTCATAATATCTAACGCTTTCACTTAACCTTTTAAAATAATGGCATCAATGTTTTTAACGGCATTCTGTTTTTATATTGTTATTTTATGGTTTTATTGTACGCCTCCCAGAGTCACATTCGGTGAGATGGGCAGCCATATAAATATGATTTATAAATAAATAAATAATCCTTGGGCTTACCTACCAAAGGTATTGAAGTATGACATACACTTGCTTTGGATCTCTAAAGAACTGAAATCTTTGGTTGAACCTGGCTACAGTACAGTATTGACATTTTAATTATAATTTTATTTGTAATTCAGTTATTTCTATGAATTCACTCAACTCTGGGATTTTCCTGTACACTATTTTCAAGAAAACATGAAGCAAGGACCAAGGTTTCTCAAATACTGTCTAATAGCTACTGTGTGTATAACAAACTAACTATGATTTAGGGTGATATTACGAGGTTTTATGAATTATTCACCCTTTCCCACTTTTCTTTTTTGTTGCCAAAAAAAGTTTAGTATCTAATTTCCCCTTTAAAGTCTTGTATCAGAATTGGGATTGCTGTATTTAAACCATTGTTTGTTCAAATAAGCCAAGATTAAGTATTATGGTCTTTTCTAAATCATTAACTAACTTGTCCCAGTGCAGATATAGATGAAGAACTTTGGTTAGTGGATAGTTTTGATTAAGAGGCAATTTGACCAAGTGATATTTTTTTATCAAGAAGCTATTTACCCATCTGTACATTATGCATTCTTGAAGTATTTTAGATACATATGGATATTTACTTATTTCCAGTTCTAGCAAAGATGTGCAGCCTTGTATCTTAGCCTTATAGGCAGAACAGTAAAAAATGGTATATAGGGGCTTTTTGGATAAGACTGGAAAAGTATCAGCTATAGCAACTTTGCCCTGGCACATTAGGAAATGTGCAGGTGGATCAAGGCAACTGTATAGCCTGGTTGGGAATTTGGAGAATGCAGTCACAACATATAAGAAAGATATCAGAGTGGGGAAGGCTGATGCCTGTGAATGGTGGCTTCTTTTATTGTTTATTGGAGCCTTGTTCCTCATGGGAATACTAACCAGACTTTGGGGTAATGTTATCCTTCCAGAATGGAAAACCAAGGGCACTTCTGATCACATTGGCTAACTAGTATTGACAGCTTCTAAAAGGACATTCAGAGGAAATCAGGAGGCTGGTGACAAAATGTGCTGGTGATCCTGTGCCTTTCTGTGGGTGTGTCCCATAGAACCAGGATGGATACCAAAATCACATCAAAACTTGATGACAGGGTAATCTGAGATGCAGGCAGAAAATATTCCTTGTTTTTGTTTAATATGGAACAAATACAGCTTTTTAAATGAAAGCATGTGTGTTAAGTAAGAGGTTTTTTTTTTTAATTAAAAAAAGCTTTTCTGTCCTAAGCTGAAAAGAGGAAAGTAGAACAGTGTGTCAACTCCAGTGTTTCTGTTGTGTATGTGATTTGTTACTAAGAAGCTTAACTATGATAATTTGTACATGTATTTTGCAGTTTGTATTAGTCATTTAAGAAACATGCTAACTGCTATAGCATCTACTATATATTCACTGTATCTTTGTTTTGGGAAAGGCTGCATGATGTGGAGACCCATGGCAGGTAGAAAGGAGAGTATTCTGATCATAGTTTATAGGTTACCTGCCTTTGTTGAAATAAAAATGCATGATTTGTGTGTTCGCTACCCTCCTGCAGTATGTAAAATATGAGGTATTCCAGGTATATGTGAATACTTTTTGGACCTTTCATGTTACAGTGTTCTAAAATCATTATTACTACCATTACTAAATTTATGTATCTATTTTAACTGTTAGACTTTATCCCCACAATAACCCTCTGAAATAGCTAAGGCTGAAAAAAGTACAGGTGGTCCTCACTTAACGACCATTTAATGACATTTCAAAGTTACAGCAGCTTCGGAAAGGGTGCTTTATGGCCGGTAAAGAACTTCTGGTCATTGTAAAATGTCGCGCTGCCCTCCCCACGGTCACATGACTGCATTTCGGGCGCTTGGCAACTGGCTTGCATTTATGACTGGTTGCCAAGCACCCCGCAATCATGTGATTGCCATTTGCAATCTTCTCTGCTGGCTTCCCAATTGGAAGGAAGGTTGCAAGCAGAGGGGACGTGTCAGTGTTCAGGAATGGAGCTCAAATACTGAAAATTTGAGCTCTGATCCTTCACCCCACTGAGTGGGGAGGAGAAACCCCTCGGCAGTGAGAATGAATGGAGCTCATATCCTGAAGTTTTGAACTCCGTTCCTCCAGCCCCAGAAATGATTTCCCCTCCATCCACGGAATTTGAGGAATTAGATATATGTTAATGTTAAAGCAGTACAGTTTTTCATGACTACGGTATGAAAATGACCACATGATGAGTAGTTTCTTCATTTGAACTGTTGTACATATTCCAGATTCCAACATGCATATGCCTTTGGTGTTTTATAAAAATCAAACCTTTGGTATGTTGGCCTTTTCCAGGCACCAACTCCTCCCAGCCACTGAAATTTGTTTTTCAGTTAATTGCTTGTAATCAGTTTTAGTGGAGTTGTAAACTACTTAAGGACTTTTTGCCACAAGAAGCAGTATTAAAATCTTTTTGATAACAATAATAAATACTTAATTTCCCTTCTATTTAAAATATTCCCATGCAGGATATCTGTGATTGGGTATTCCTGTATTTTTCCTCAGTGGGGCAAATTCCAGCTGAGGGAGAACTTGAGAGTTTTTCAGCCCTACATTAGTCAACATACATTTAGAAAGATAAAGAATGCCCAGCAGGAAATAAGAATGGGAGAATAAGAGCAAAAAAGAGTATATATTTCTCTTATTCCCATTGGTAATGTATATAAATTTTGATGGATTCCTGTAGGTTGCTCTATTTAATACTAAATTCTTCCATGGAAGGTTTTTGATAACTAAGGACTCTACTGGTTGGGAACAAGAATCAATTCACACATGTTTCCAGCTGTGACCCTTTCCTGTCCTGTTGCTTCCCCCAAGGCTTGAGATTAGATTTTTTGAGGCCATAAAAGGTATATGGGGAGGGGGAAGATAAGCCAAAATTTCTTGCTTCTCTTTCATCAAAGGGAGCATCCCCTGAATAAAATTGGTCTGGATGTTCCTTTCAGAGGGAGCAAAAGTTGCATCCAAGTCAGAAAATGACTTTCTTTTAATATCCTTTTCTGCTAAATGGAAAAATAAGCGCTCTCACTTTTTTCCCCTTTGTGCACAGATTATTCCAGAGTTGCTGGAATGAGAAAGAGTCTCTTTCACAAATTAAAACTTTTTGTGTATGCGTATTGACACTATATAGAAACTTTAATGTGATTTGTCTCTTCACTTGCAGCTTTTGCGAGAACTGAAGCACCCTAATGTGATTGCATTACAGAAGGTTTTCCTTTCTCATAGTGATAGAAAGGTGTGGCTGCTGTTTGATTATGCTGAACATGATTTGTGGGTAAGTTCAGAAGTTCCTTGTTTTGACTATAATTATGTGTTATATTTTAAAAGAAATAATTGTGCAGTTAGAATGAATTAAAAACTTTTGCCCAATCTCACATGCTATCTTAATCTATATTGCTACACAAAGCATGTTAGGAATGGATGAAACCCACATACCTATCTTCTTTATAAGTTGTATGAAAAAGTTTCATTATGAGATGTAATCAGGTAGTCTTTGATTTTAAGGTACAGAAAGGTTTTCAGGATTTTTTAAAAAAATCACGTAAACTGAAAAACTCTCTCCCTAGCCTTTCCTGAGAAGTTGAGATTGCTCTGCATTTCTTTAAGCGATTAAAATCTTTAGAGGCTTATTGTGTGCTGTGTGTATGATGTGATTTGGAATTCACATGCTGAAAACGTCACACTACCTTAAAACTGTATTTGGCTATGAAAAACAGGAAAAAAAACAGGTAGAGGCATTTTGGAGGGGCCATTATGCCAGTTTGGGACTACATAACTATCCACAAGTTACAGTAATGTGATATCAGAACTGGTCTCAATTTTCATTTTCCCAAAGGGTTTAAGAGTGAAAAAAGCTTTAAGTACCTATGTGTTTTCTGTTTTCCTGCCCAAAAATCAATGTCATTAAAAAAAAAAAAAACTCCTTTGGAAATTAAATATGTCATTTCCTTCCAAAACAGTTGTTAAGAGTTGTAGGCCAATTATATTATGATATCATTGAGCTTGTAGGTTTCCACAATTATCAAGGAGAGCATAATTAATGAAAACAGGGTCTGTATGTGCCTAGAAAAGGGCTGGGCAGAGCTACACTTCATAATAATTTTGGTTTTTAGTAGAACCCTGAGATTTTACTGATTGGGGAAAAACACACTCATAAATTCAGATTTTAATTACTCTGATACCAGGAACTTGTTTTAACTATCAGAGCTAAATGGAGCCCACAGTTCTTCCACAAAGAAATATACTTTTGATAATTCCTCTTCTAGTTTTCTTCATTTGAACTGTTGTACATATTCCACATTCCAACATGCATATATACCTTTGGTGTCTTATAAAAATTAAATCTTTGGTATGTTGGCCTTTCCCAGGCACCAACTCCTCCCAGCCACTGAAATTTGTTTTTCAGTGGATTGCTTGTAATCAGTTTTAGTGGAGTTGTAAACTACTTAAGGACTTTTTGCCACAAGAAACAGTATTAAAATCTTTTTGATAACAATAATAAATACTTAATTTTCCTTCTATTTAAAATATTCCCATGCAGGATATCTGTGATTGGGTATTCCTGTATTTTTCCTCAGCAGGGAAAATTCCAGCTGAGGGAGAAACGGAGATCAGAAATGGGGGGGGGGGGGCAGATTGCCTCCCACTCCAAAGCATCTGGTCTGCAATCCAATTTGAGAAGCCCAATGGCTGCTTTTATGAAGAAACAAAAATATTAGGCAACTCTCCCATTTGTCTTCTAGTTTGACCTCAGAAAGTGCTTTAGAATTTCAGGGCTTTGAAAGGTCTGCACTGTATGGCTGGCAGATACAACTTAAGGATGGATTTGTTAAATATAAATATAAAAAAGAACTCATTCAGATCTTGACCATAAGCTAGTATTTTATATGTGCAGTTAGTGTAATGTTTTTGAAATGTTACATTTAGTATGAAATGAAATATTTGGTTTTTGCAGCATGTTGTAATAGGTTTCATAGGGAAATATTCCTCTTGTCTTTTTGCCTGATCAGCTCAAGCTATGCTAAATGAATATTAAATTAATATGTAAGTTAGATTTGCCAGAGACAAATTACTGTATTGCTTAAACTGTTTGATGAAAATTTATTATGAAACCCGTGAGTAATAGTTTACTATCAAGAAAAATCCATGTATACACTGTTCCAGCTAAAGAGAAACTTGGATCAAAATAATATAAAGTCATGAGATTTCATGCTGCTGCATGTGCCATATAATTTAACTGGAGAGCCTTTGTTCTTACAGTTTTACTAACTTGCACCCACTCACTTTGGAAGTTTTCTCCATCAAAGTTAATTACACCAAGTGTGAATGTACACTTCATAGCTCAAAAGTGCCATAGTCTCATTATGAATAGCTTCATTTGATATGCACAGAACTTTATCTCTGTGTTTCAGTTGCTTGCTTTTAAAAGCAACCACAGAAGAATGTACTGCTGCTAAAATAGGAAGCATGTTTAATAATCCAGTTTGTGGTTCTTGCCACTTGAATACTGCATGCTTTGTTTGAAAGAGAATCATATGACAATAGCTTTGTAGGGTCACTCTTTCTTGTTGATTGTCTGTTGTACAGTCATAAGGCAAAGTGTACATTCTTCCTAATGTGCTCTGTAGTTTTGGATGTCTCTATACATGCAATACATCATTATCACAAATTCCTAGGCTATATCATTTCATATAAATGCTACCAATATTTGCATGTGTTTGTACTGTGAATGTTTTTTTTTCCTTCACTTTCTAGTGTTCTTGAGATAAAGCATGCAACTCATTACAAAGTTATATATATTCCTGTTCAATTGTTAGATTAATGACCACTTCACATTTACCTGCATTGTTCTGGCAGTCACTTCCCCATGGTATGTTCCCATGCAATTTTAGCTGTTATACAACACAAACCAGATGGGTAGAACACATGTTGTTGTTTCTTCCCACTCAAATATTTTTCTCCCACTTGGCTGGGAAGTAACCACATGATTGACCTTGTCTATTTGATTCTTGGTATGTTCTATATTAAGTGACTCTCATACAATGGAGTAAATATAAATTGGCCATTGCCACAACCCTTCACTTTCTCTTGTGCAACTTTTCTTGTTCTTTTGTTTTTGCACAGTAACTATCATCTCTACAAACCTGGAAGTCAGCTACATTATTGCCCTTCAAATAGATTTCTCTCTCTCCCTCCCTCTCTTTCAATACAGCTTAAAAAGCAATTGTACTCATTCAACATTGAGTAATCATGTACCTCTGTGAGCAGGAGATTCAAGAAAACTGATAATTTGTGGCTAGTGAAGAACTTTAAGTGAAATGAAATATAAAGAAAATGTTGTTCCAGAGATAGCTGCCTGATTTTGAACCCATGCAATTTTTTTTCTTGTTATACAGAATTGAAAACTGTTTAATGTGGTATTTCTGGCATTTGGTGATGGCCCAAATTATATCCCTCATGGTCTGAATAGCTCCCCCTCTCAATTATCCTAAGCATCACTCCATATTTCCCCATTGTCTTTTTTGCTCACTCCCAACTTTGTCTCTTTCCATGCTGCCTCTTACACTTGGAACAGCCTCCCAGTCAACGTATGTAAAGCTCTCCTCCTTCAAAAAACAGTGTTGAAATCCACATGTTTAGGAACATATTTCTTTTATTAACACCATTGACATTCTCTGTGTTCTACTAGTTTATATGCTTCATTCTAAAATTATTTGTAGCATTTAAACTTTATAGGACAGAGGAGATAATAGTCTAGAGTGGTTATTTTTTAGTGCCTGGTAATGAGAGCCAGCATGGTATAGCCAGTAAAGAGTGGGGGGAGACCCAAATTTAAATCCAGAATAAGTCATCAGAAGTCATTGATTTGCCTTGGACCAGGCATAATTTCTCATTTCACAGTTTTCTTCTCATACAGATTAAAAGGTTAACTCATTTATTGTCAAGGTGAACCTAATAATTCCTATTGGCTTTGCAGGACCAATTTCTGTGTCAAAAGATAATGTCCCTTTGTGGTCATTAATATTGATTGATTGATATTTATCATTCTCCAGAATTTGTTGCCATTGGGTTAAATAAAAATACAAAATTCAGTAAGATTTTAACATGATGAACATTTTTTCTTTAACATTTTTCTTTTCAAATTGTATTTCAGAAATTATTGAAAGATCTTAAAATAGAATTGAGTTTTATAATACACCATCAGTGTGGGAGAGGTTCCAAAACTAATACTGAGTGATATTGAGCAGATGTTGAAGTGTATGTGATAAATAGAAGGTTATGGAATTCATAATGGATATGAACTAAAAGCTACTATTTGAACACAGAATGGTCTTGATCCTACATGATAAATCCACAAAGCCATATTTCTGTGTATTTATTTAAACTATTTCTATCCTGCATTTTAGGGTAAACCCCTTCCACATTTGGTGAGCTTGTTTATATAATTATATACATAATATTAAATGTATAATATAGAGTGAATACAAGGAATATGGAATGACAGCCATGAAGTTTTGAAGTTATAAGTTTGTAACTGTAGGAATCCAATAGTAATCTTAGAATCTTGACTTAATCTTGTGAATTTTCAGGCTTTTCTGTCATGGTCAGATAATGTAGCTGTATGCTAGGCAAATCACCTTTAATGTGTAGAAGTGATAACAGAAGGTGTAAGCCAGATATCTTATTTTATGTATTATTAATAATGCTATAACATAGCACAAACCTGATACTTACAATATTCTCCTTGTTTTTGTCATCGTAAGATGAGTTATAAAGGACTGAGAGGGATAGCTCTGTCATTTAGAAGATTGAAATAGCTGTTTTTGATGCAAATATCTAAGGGCTGGAAATAGTGGCTATTCAGGGGACCATCTATTGTTCCACCTATACCCAAACACTTTAATCAAGCTCAGCCCACTCATTTGCCCAACTACTATGACAAATTTCTCCCAATCTTTTCCCAACCAAAATGTCTCAATCTAAATGTGTCCTCAGAGCAAATCATTGTGGGCCCTGTAGCTATTTCATAAGAGCTTGCTCAGAAAATCATTTTCAGAGCCAGGCATTCCAAGTTGGGAAGAGAGAATGAGAGGAGCAGGCAAGTACTGGAGGTGTGGAACCAGCAAATGTGCACAGGATAGGTTGGGTATGGCAAGAGGTCTCCTGTCTCAAGTGCCAGTTTAGTTTAGAATTCATAGGAAGGAATCACAAGAAGTGTGGCATTTGAGAAGAATGGAAAGCAAATGCATCACATAGGTATACTTGGAGAAAACTTTGGAAGAATGGACAGATTTAGAAAATTGATTCACCAGATATAACCATGGCACATTTGATTTTTAATCAAAGCTAGAAATCATGGGGTTCAGACCAGGCATATTTCCCTTTCCTGTATGAGTGCTGGGAACTTAATTGGTTATGTACTGAGAAGTCAGTTGGAGCATCTTAGTATCTTTCACTTATCAACTCAGCCATCCTCAGTTTTCCTTCCAAATTTGGAACTAAGAAGAGTTAACATGTTGCAAAATCTTTGGACTGATTGCCTCCCACCATTGTGCCTCCCAGACTGGGAGCAAGACTAATGATAAAACAGCAAAGGCATATTTGGTGGGTGAAGTTGTCAAGTAAAAACATAGCAGCCTTCAGATTTGATGATTGATGTTATACCATTTGTAACATCCATCAATTCTATTACATTTGTTTTATGGAAAAACATTTCTCTTCATTTCTGGATATCTAAAGCAATAATATTTTAAGGATTTTTTTTTTTTTGCTAGATAAATATTCATTCATTGAAAGGATGTTGTTAAGCATTGGCTTTTCCTATATTTATTATGGTTACATACCAACTTAAATGGAGAATAAAGTGAGCAAGAACAGTTGCCATTTGTAGCGCTGCAGGTTTTTTTTTTTTGGTCTGTCAACAAGAAACACAATACTTGTCTTTCAGCTTTAGTTCATTATTAAACCATGGGGGTCTTTTGTATATATTGTGTTAGCAACTTATGTGGTAAACAATTATTGAAATAGTTTTACTTTTCAACATTCCTTGCATGGAAATTATAGGGTAGAGTCCTCTGGATTCCTTTTCTCTAAAGACTTTCCATATTGTGGATAGCTTGTACCTCTTCACTTCAGTCCTTTAGAATGATATTCAGTACTTCGACTCTCAGGGGTATATGAAAGCCATACTTTCCCCCTAGTTAGGTTTATTCAGATCTAGTGCAAATGTAATTCTGGCTTTCTGTTAACCATCGTTTGCAAATTAGCCTCAAACTAGCATTTTTCTTTCCATGTCCCATTCACCTTTTGATATATAAATTTTCCCATCCCTTTCCTTAGCAGTTTTAATAAGGTTTTGCATTACATTTGTCATGAATAGTAACCATCTAATTGTGGAGTCCTTGGTTGTTTGCTTGCAGATGTTTCATTATCCAACTAGGTAACATCATCAGTGCAAGTGGGTGTGGGGTTTGTTCCTGTTCATATACAATAGCTTGCCCTGCCAGTGTTGGTGGGGGTGTGGTTTTCTCCTTGGTAGTCCCTTGATTAAGGTAATGTTTCCTGCTTGATTGTTTGCCTGGTGTTAATCCCTGCTTATCTGCGTGATGGCTGCTGGAGAGAATGTGTTCTGGTCTTTTTGCTTCCTTCTTAGCTTTTTTATTGTCTCTTTTGAATGGTGTGTAAATATGGTGCATTTCTGTGTGTCTTTTGATGACTGATTTATCTGAATGCTAGGCTTCCGGGAATTCCCTAGCGTTTTTAGATTTGTTTGGTCTGGGATGCTCACAGTTTCCCAGTTGAAAATATGGTTGGTGAGTTTGTCATCACCCAGATAAGCAGGAATTAACACCAGGCAAACAATCAAGTAGGAAACAATACCCTAATCAAGGAACCATCAAGGAGAAAACCACACCCCTACCAAAACTGGCAGGGCAAGCTATTATATATAAACAGGGAGCAAACCCCACACCCGCTCTCATTGATGATGTTACCTAGTTGGGTAATGAAATGTCTGCAAGCAAACAACCAAGCTCAGAGAGCACCAAGGACTCTACAGTTCAAGCCTGAGGTACATATATTCTCTTCTATTGGAACCATCTAATCGTTCAATTGGACTTTGAAATAGGTTTATAGAATCTTATCTGATTCTCACTCATAGTTAATTAAGTGGTAAGATTAAGAGATTAGCATCTGTGCAGACGTAAATCTAAATTTAATCAAAAAATTACCAAGAAAGGGGCATTTTATACTGGAGACAGAATGAAGAATGTCACCAAGAAGGCATTCCTGGGTTTGTTTCCAATTTGAAAACTTCATTTTGCAGAAACTTCCAAGTATTTATGCACTAGAGTTCAGAAGTGAAGGAAAGATATTTTACAAAATATTGAACAGTCTGCATTTTGTTATCCAATGTTTCTTAGTCAAGTTTTTGAACTGGAAAAATTGTTCTGGTTTAATCCATTATAATCTGTGGATCACATTACATTCAAATTTTCTGTTAGAATTGATGTGCTGTCAGCATTTTTTTTTCCGAAATAGCCAGAAAAAAAAATGCTTTACTGTTTCATACCCCAGAGAGCCCATTACTGCCCTGAAAAGGGCACCCTGTGTTAGAAATGGATTTTAAATGCAAGATCAATCAAAAATGCAGAAGAGCCTTCCAAACTCCCAGGCCACACTGAATGGGAATCCTGGAAATTGTCATCTAACATGCCTAGAGGGCACCAGCTTGGGAAGATTGAGCCAAAGGAAAATTTAGTGATTATTATTGTTTTAGGGCCCTGTTTGTTCCCGAGGCCTTCATTGCTCCTGTTTTCGTTTTGCTTTAGTGTCAACTTTCTTATTCTAATTACTGATAAATATTCAAACAAAGAATTCCAAATCTGTATTGCTTTACCGTCAACCTATAAGGTAAGCAAAACCAAATATGCAAATTTTCATATTTCTGTAATTTGTTCCAGATGCAGTCTATAAAATCCTTCAGAGGTTTCAAGTCTTTAGTCTTAAAAAAAAGGGGGGGGGGATTATCATAAAATAGTTTTAGAACTATAAAACAACTTCATGAAAATGTCAGTGAGGAGTAACTCAATAGAAAAAAATCAGTTTCAATCCATGTACCTTCAAAGCTGAGGAAACAACGTGATGTTTCACTGTTATATTTTCTTTAATATTAGATATAAACAGTTCATACTTAATTCCAATTTTCGATTTCAAAATTAAAAGGCTTTTATCTTTTGCAATTATTTTGTTTTTTTACAAGATGCTTTCATGTTTGTGTTCTTTTTTGTTTCCAGCATATTATCAAGTTTCACCGTGCCTCAAAAGCAAACAAAAAACCCATGCAGCTGCCAAGATCTATGGTCAAATCACTACTTTATCAGATTCTTGATGGAATACATTATCTCCATGCAAACTGGGTGCTTCACAGAGACTTAGTAAGTGCCATGACTTTAACTGCCTACAAATAGACAGTTATATTTGTATTTCATGAAAAGTAGATAAAAATGCAAAATATTAATCTCACAGATTACTACACTTCTTCCTGAATTTTTTACCATATTTATCCAAAAGCAAGATGACCCTGAATTTAAAGCTACTGATTTCAAAACGAAGGGAATGCAGAATATATAGAGAGAAATCCTGTGGAGTTCCAAGTTGTCACCCTAGGCTTCCCAACTTTAGCTGAAACCTAGAGATTTCCTCCTTCCAGTATCTGTAAGCAACTGGTAGACAGACAGGCGGGCAGTTATTGGCCAGAAGCCACACTCCAAAATTGCAGGGCAGAACGACAAAAAAAGTTACAACAAAAACAACTTTTAAAAGTCTCTGTAAAGTAAATATTTCATTTATAAAATTAACTGATCCCCTATTCCCATATAATACCAACTATTATCTCTCTCACACATTGGTTTTTCCCCTGGAGAAACACATCAATACACAGAAATTCCATTTTCTATGAGCAGAAACAGCAAAAAAGAAGAAAACAGGATGGAATGGGGTGAGGGAGAAAACAGATATAATGGGAAGGGACAGGAAGGACAAAACTAGAGATGAGGTGAGGAGAAGAAATAATTAGCAGAAAAGAAAAGAGAGAGAAGCCCTGTTTAGGGATTTCAGAAAAGGGCTGATCTTCAAAGGCATCTGTACATTTCAGCAGTGATGAACTGCTACCTTTTCAGTCCCCTGCCAGTGTTTGTTTTCAGCAGCCACCATATCTGGAATAAAAGGTTGCTGTCAGTACTGAATAACTCTTAGAAATGTCAAAGGTAAAATTTAATTTAATGACATCACAGGATTTTTTTACCTATGGTATTTGCTATAGATCAGTTTTATCACAGATCGGCATTATAAAGAGTTCATTAAATTTTACATTGGAAGGCATCATTAAAATGTATTAGGGTTATTGCATTTTTGTACTATTGTAAAAACTCCAGCTACCATTTTGTTGGAATTTTCTCAACTTTTCACAAAATTTATTGGGAACAAATTATTGGTGGCATAATTCTGTCACCAGCTTAAATGATTCCTTGATACTATTGAAAACATTGTCTGAAAAGAGACTTAAAATAATCCTGCCTTGATTCTGCACGGTGTAAGAGAGGAGAGAGGGAAACTCTGGCAGGTTTCAAGATTCTGTTATTATATCCTATAATGATAAAAGTAGAATTTCAGTAGTTCAGTAGTCTGTTTCCTGATCTGACCTACCTTGAAGGGTTGACGGAGTTATAGTGTTTTGGGTGTAGAAACAAATGCAATTCCACTCAAAACAGAAAAGACAGTAAGGAGAAAAGGGACTATGTAATATTTAATTTTAATATTTAAAAGAAGGCTTTTCTTGAACTTTCCCCTTTCAAAGGACTACTTGAATAATGTTGTAATAAACATTATTACATGGGTTTGTGTTTCTGAACTGCCTGATGGTAAATGATTTCCAATAATATACCCTGAAACAGCTGTCTAGGAATATTATAGTAGTGGTAGAGCAAGTGGGCAAATGGGAGTTTGCCTTTGAGTTCAGTAGGAAATAGTCCCTAACAGATTTTCCATCTAACTCAAGGGCCTGTATTTAGCTAACTTTAAAACCTGTGAAGGGAACAAGAGGAAATATAAGCATTGGTAGTAGTGCTTTAAGAAACAGGAGTTTTTAGTTGTGACCTGCAGTGTTTGTGGCATATTTGTGTTCCTGCTTGAGAAGAACCTGGCAAGATTGTAGCAGTCCTTGAAGAAAAACTCATACTATTGGAAAGCAAATATTCTGTACAATGTCAGGGAGATGACCTTGAAGCTGAAACATTCCTTAAGTCCTGGGAAACAAGATTGTATTTGGAAGAGACTCAGGCAGACTCAGGCAGACTCCTCACTGATACATTGGGGTATAAAAGGAAAGAGAGGTAAAGTACAATCAGGCGTACAAGATTCTGCTACCATACTTTTTCTCAATAAAATATAGCTCTAATCTTACTGTGGAGTTGATTTTCCGATCTGGTCTACCTTGTAGGACTAACATGGCCATACTTCAGTTCATAAGAGAGGTTGAATATTTTTCAGATCAAGAAAGGTGCTACAACAGGGATTGATAGGGAAAAAAACCCCAACTCGTTGTAAGGAAGATAAACAAATAAGCAATCTCAAATAATTGAAGCAAGAGGCACAGAAGATATTTTGGACCATTGGAACTCAGAAAAAGTTTTCAGACTCATGTAGTATAAATTGGTACAGAGCCTTCAGGGAAAGAAAAAGAGGACTGGAATTAGAAGGGATGATGGTGGAATCCTAAAGGACAGAGGGATGCGATTAAACCTTCAAGAAGCCAAAAAGCCTCCTTGTTTTGGTAAATGATGACTCACTACTAGGAAGAACTAAAACAGAAGTGTGTTGACTGGACTTAACAAATCATGAAGTGTACTGTCTGCCAGAGGCAGGTATCAGGCATATAACAGAATTTACAAGACCTATCAAATTTTAATGCTAATATGTGCGCAGGCATTTGAGACTCCAAGAAGAACCAAGAAGGAAACTTAAAGTCTCTGGGAGCACAAGTAGTGTTCTCCTTCATCTGTCAAGCCCATGGAAGAGGATCAGAAAGCAAAAGAATACTGCAAATCAGTGGCAATACAAATGGTGAAGGTGGGAGAGATTTATTTTCCAGGACCATTGTTTGAGGTATCCAGAAGGAGGACCTCTGGCATGATATGGGTTGTACCTCACAAGGTCTGGTAAAAATACATTTGGCCAGAGCATGGCAAGCTTGATTAGGAGGAGTTGCATATGAAAACTCCGAAGTTAGGACTTAAGACAAAGACTTGTGAATGTAGAGAAATGTGATTGTGTTGCTGTAACGGGGTTAGTAAATCACTCAGTGAAAAATCAGAAAGAACATTGCCTCATAAAGTTTATGGCTTTTGTTGTTGATACACTAATGCAGAGAATTTGGCATATTAACAAGAGGAGCTTAGTACAGAAGGCAGATATGATGTAATAAATATAACAAAGGCTGGTAGGATAAAATTTGTTCAGAAGGAACAGAAGTGAATTAATTTGGTGATGCAATAGAAAGAGGAATGAATAAAAACAGTATAGTTGTGCTGTCTGCTATCAGGCACCCAAACAGAAGATATTGATAATGTCTTCTAAATGCAAACTGCAGATCTTTCAAAGAGGCATTAATTACTCTGATGTTTGTGACAAACTGCCAAGCATGACCTTTCCAGGAAATTCCTGACTTACCTTGCTGACAACTTTTTTCTTCAGAGGTGGAGGATGAGACAAGAAGACAAGATATCCTTGACTTGATATTAACCAATGAAGAATGACTTAGTTGTGGAAGTAAAAGTAGCAAGATTGGAGCGAAGCATTCATGTAATTGCTGGAGTTTTTAATTTTAAGGGAAACTAAATGTGAGTGTAGCTGAACCTATATCTTGGACTTCCACAAAAAAACAATCTGCTGTTAATAAACTCAGAGCAATAAGTGGTAGGTAAAGCCCATGAGAAACATTGCTCAAGATTGGTGCAAGTTCCTAGAAAAGAAGACACATACATAAATGCAGACAATTCCAATGAGGAAACATTTGAAGGGTAACACAAAACCGTGTGACAGCAGAAAAGTCTTAGCAAAGATTTGAAAACAAAAAAGGACAAATATAGAGGATAGAAAGTAGAACAGCTCACTAAGGAAGCATGCATATAGTAGGCAGTAGGATCAGTCAATTTTTCAAGGATGCTTTAATTTAGATTCCTGCACTGAACAGGGAGTTTGACTTGGTAGCTTGTGTGGCGACTTCCAACTCGTGTGACTCTAGTGCTAGTTCTTAATACTAAAATTGCACCAGCTATGGAGAAGATATTTGTATGATTTGTAGCTTATGGTAAGAAGTACTCAATCATTTCTCAGAAAATGTCTCTTCAAGTCCACAGTCATTGCTCTCTATGGGAAACAGTAACTTAAGTTTTAATGTGAGTTATGTGCAATCGATTGTAGTAGCAGTGTGATAGTTCCAGTGAAAAGATTATGACTGTCTATTCTCTGTGTCCCTATGTCTATTCAGTATATATTAATTTGCCTTTTTTCCTTTTAAATAGCTTTTATCTATTTAATGTAAATGTTATTTTCGCCTTTTAGAGAGGCTGTTGTGGAAATAAGAATCATAGCACAGGAGGATAGCATGTTAGACAATCCCTTACAAAGACTACATCTTTCAGGAAGTCCATCTATTATCTCAGTGGAACATATCTTGCTGAAGGTGGATGGAGATAGAGTGTATGCAATAGGCAGTTCATTCATTAGGAACATAGATGAATTGTGGTAAGCATTTTTTGAATGGTGGCTAGCTTACCTGACATCATGGCTATGAGTTAATAGCATGGAGGAAGGACTTCTGGTTGTGGCATATAGTGACACCAACAACATTTGAAAATATAGTCCTGAGGTTGTAGACCACGGTGCTTTGAAGGGCATCTACTTACAGAACTTAATGTCTAGATGTTAGAGCAGAATGGTAAACAGCAGTCTGGGATGACAAGAGAACTGAAGTCAGAAGCTGCTTGAACAAAGTCCTAGGCTGACTTTGCTCACCCAGACCAGACATTAGATCCCCTCAGGGAAAAATGGAATACAAGGCTTCCTATTCTTGTTCAGTCCTGTCTGAGCAACACAGTCTTCCTGTATCCTTTGCTGACAGTTTTGCCCTTCCTTTTGGTATTCTCTTTGGTACTGTCCCCTGGTTTGTCCTTCTCTTCTGTTCTGTTCTTTGGTCCTAGCCTTTAGCTTCACCTCTTTCCATCTTTCCACACATTTCTGAGCTGAAACTGAAAAATCTGAGACAAGTGATAAGTGAAAGGACTTATGCAATTGTACTTTAGGTTTCTTCCCTTCGTAAGGACATAACTATGTATTATTTCTGAAGTGACATCTCATGACAGCTTTTGTTAGAGCCTTCAATAGCACCATTATCAGAACTTTTATTTAAAGTAAGTGTTCTATGATTGTAGCTCTGTGAGACTAATTTTTAGTTTGCTACCTCATGAGCATTCCAACTAAATTGATAGCACAGAGCGGATTCCCTTGCCTTCTCCATCCAGTGGCAAAACATCATATCGCCGTTGAAAAGGAGGACAGCAGAAACTGTGCTAATCTCTTGGCTTATCCTTCCTACCATGTTGAGATTCCATTTGCATCATTTTATGAACATTGTTTATATCTTCTGGATAAAATATGTCCTTCGAGGGACATTTGTAAGAGCATTTTTAGAGTTCTGATTGGACACAATGTTGCTGACTGTGTCTTTTAACAATTTTCTGTTCAGAACAGCATGCACAGATAGTGAACAAATCTCACTATTTTTTACTAGAGTATAGTGGTACTATTGTTACACTATTAAAAGAAGTTCTGAAATTTACAACTGCCATGTGAAAACCTTAATTTCTTAGCACTTCTTTTTTTTCCTAGAACAATTGCCATATATTATTGTTTGGGGAAAAAAATAATGATTTATCTCTAGCTTACAACTTTAAGTTACAAAAGAAGTTTCCTTTGAAATTTTCCCAGCTCCACCCAGGCAGAAACTAAAAAGCAGAAATTCTACATGCTACCCCCTCTAAATAATGAGGTCACATTCTTGCCATTCTTCTTCCTCCTCTCCCCCACCCCCAAATCCTACTTCAGTTAGTTGAAAGCCATCAAGTTCAATCAGATGGTCAAATCATATATGTCACATATATTTCAAGTTGTTATATGTTAGAAAATACTTCCATGCCTTCTCAGAATTTGGACATAGTTGAAAGAAGATAATTTTTCTAAGTACTGCTCCTATTTAGATAAACCTGACCAAACACCACATGGACAGAATCCCCACACATTATAAAATTGGGTTTTCACATTTCAAGCCTCTGCCATACTTAACCTTCAAATTGCACATTCAGATGTTATATGTTTATTCATTTCTTTTACAAGGATCACTCCCAAATAATTAGATCAGGACTGTAGTGCTGCTGGCTGAATTCAACCTTTATTTTTCTCCATCCTGCTATTTGCCATGTTCATTTATCGGGTTAGTGGTTTTGAAAAAGAACCAAGATGCAAAGAAATCCACCCACCCACCCTTTTGTTTTTGTTTTTAAACAAGCCGCCTTCCTGATTAACTCCTCCGCCAACCATGTAAAGATAAACTCAGCCTAATTTAGGGCATTTGAACTCTAGTAGTTCCTAGAGCATTGCTGAAAGAGGATGCCATTCTGAGAATATACTTCCTTTCTTTGAAGTCGGGGTACATGATCACACTGACATTATAGAGACTTTTTATGCAATCCATAAAAATTCTGATGTACCTGGCTCATCTAGTGATCCATATTCTTTTACCTTTGTCTTGACTCCTTTATAAATATGTACTTCCGGCATGTGCACTGATTCATTCTAGCTCAGTAGTTCAGAGGCCATGATATACTAGGTGGCAAACCTTCTAGTATTTTACTCATCTTTATCCTGTTAGTTAAAACTGTATCATGAAGTGTTTCATTGAAGTTACCTCCAGGATCCAAATTGTAATGGATGCAAATGTATCAGCTTGTAGAAAGGTAATTACAATAAATTTGTAACATCATAATAATATTACAGCTTTAATTCTTTCTGAATTCAGTAATTCAGGAACATAATTTTTGATACAGTCTCCCTTTTAATTTATTCATATATCAATAAGTATTTTTATAAAGAATATCCTACTTTCCCCCAAAGCTCAAACTTATTAATATAAAAAATAAGACTATAACTGGAATAATCAATCCCAAAAATAAATGTAATGTTCAACTTGGTTGGAGTGTAGAGTGCTAAATAGTCAAGTGCTTAATATTCTGTAAGGGTTGAATATGGTTTCCCATGTAAAATAAGAGGCTGTACTGCAACTAAAAGGAGTACAAACTAGGCAATGCTATTGTACTGTATACTAGTGTCACATCTAATCTGACTAGATATTGTGGTCTCATACTAGTTCATTGAAGTAATAGTTATGTTATAGTAAATGAATTTAACTGATGGATTCAAATCCCAGTATATTCTGTCTGTACACACATTTGTACAATAATGAGTATAAATCCCACAAGGTCTGTATGTATAAGGGGTCTTAAAATCCAGTGTATCAAGTTCATGATACACTGAGCATCTTAAAGCCAGTGGCATAATTTATCAAATATCTGTGCCATATTAAACAATCACATAACCATTATTGGTCATTCTCTTTCACTGCTAAATCAAGGATTATGGTTTAGGCCAAGATTATGTTATTAGGTATGAGGATCTCTATTACCCCAGGTGCAAACTATTGAGTGTTTAAAGCATTTGTTGTTATTAGATTTTCCCTTTAGCAGAGGGATAGCCTCTCCGGTTGCTGGTTAAGAACTTACTTCTCACTGCATGACTAGCTTTGTTATTAAATGTATAAAATTCTCAATTCTCACATGTTTCTAGTAGAAAAGAAGCAGGTGTTTCCCAAATTTCAGTTTTCTGTTATGCAAGAATCCCAGCAATGTTTATATTTTTCAGAGTTAATTTGTCACCCAAGTTTTTTCATATATGATAATGAATCCTTGCAATATGGTCTCATAGTATAGTATAGTGCAGTGCAATGCAATGCAATGCAATGCAATGCTTGGAAGTGAATACCTTTTTTAAAACATGCATGGACAACAGCACTATCCTAAAAAGAATTTTTTTCTCATGGGAATGTCAAATCTCAAAAGAATTATATTCTAGATAAGCTTGGGAACAGTAAGAGCTACTAAATGCTAGCACTCTGTTGTCCATTGTTTCTCTTATCATTTAATCGGGTGTGTTCCTCTCATTCAAAACTGCAGACAGTTTTACTTCTGTTTGCTTTTGCTGGCTCCTTTCTGACCTTCTCCATACTAAAAGAACTGATCACGCTGGGTTGATGCGAACAGTAGCAGTGTTCATACGGATTGATTTCTGTTTGATGTTAAATGAATTTTATTCAAGAGCATGTCATAATTGCCTTAGCACTTTACTCTTTCTCCCTTTCTCTCTGTGAGATCTATATGTTGTCTTATGTCCACTAATCTGAGGAATGATAACATAATCAACTAAATGTTTACAACTCTAAGGAATTTGTTTTAAATTACAGCATGTATATTTTTTCCACAGCAGATGGTTCCATATTATTATTGATTTTGTTCGTTCTGCATTATATCTTTACTAGATAGTCAAACCCTATTATAGTCTCAGCTGGGATCTCTTTGTTCAGTTTTTATTCCTAATAATTTAAACATGAAATTCCAAAAATTTGTTTCTATAGCAACTAACATGGCCTACTCTAGGGCCAGCATTTTCTTTCAAGTAGGGGTGAAAACCAGCCAGATCCATCAGCCAGCAGAATGTTTACTGCTAGCAGAATAAATTCCTTCACTCCCTATTATACCCATATGCCCTCAAATCTGCTCTCCAAAATACATTTAGGAGGGCAGAAATAGAGGTCTCTCCTGCAAAATTGAATATGCCCTAATTTTAGTTATGATCCTCATAAGGGAACATCTCTTTAGTTTGAATGAGCTTAAATCTTCAGAATCAGATGAATTTCACCCCTCCCAGACTTGAACATTTTCTTTTTTTTTTCCCAACAGACGTTTTCACTGAGATGATTATCACCAGAGTAGACAGTATTAGAAGTCACAGCGGATCTGATTCCTTCTAGGTCCCCTTAGCATCTGCAAAAACATATATATGTTTTTGTGTATGTGAAACTTATTAAAATCTATATTTCTTTGTACATATTTCTGTGTATCTTTTGAGAACACTCATGTAGATGTTAGTATCTTAGACATGTGGTCTCAAAAGATACAGGTTTTTTCTAAGTTTTGTCATACCAGTTGATCAGTCTATTCTCCTTGTTTGGGGCATAAGCCCTTCAAGGTTGTACTCTCAAGGAATTCATCAACAGGAAATTTAGAGACAGGTATTCTCTGTCACTGCCCCCCTTTTCTGAAATACTGTGCTTCTAGAGATCTGATGGTCCCCTACACACTGGGGATTCAATAAAGCCATTAGGATTTGGCTATTTCAGCAAGCCCGTGAGACTTGAAAGGTGGCATGGTTTCTTCCTGTAGGGAAATACTTGTCAGTTAAGTGGTTTTCCTGCTGCTTTTCTTTCTTTTTCTTTGTTATTGTTGTTTTCTTACTGTTATTGTTTGGTATTTTTAATATGGTTATTGAATGAAATATGTAAGCCGCTCAGAGTCACTTTTTAATTGGATCAGCATATAAACCTGGTAGATAAATAAACAATGAAGAGCTCAGTTCTTTCTATCTTTTGCTTCCCTTTGTGCCCCTTACTCTGTTCTGACAAAGTAAAGGTTGTATTGGTGGCCCCAAGATTGTAATATTTCATAAATATTAAGTAGAGCCTGAGAAACATTAGGAACTTTGGTTTATGTAGTGGAGTGCCTTTGGAAGGTATCTGAGAGGGAGAGACAGGGATGGGGGCAAAGACTTTGCAGGAGAAGGGAGTTTCTAAATGATAAAAGACAAATTACAAAGTGAATCAGAAGAAGCTGGTCAAGGAGAGATTGGAGTTGGGGTGGGGATGAAAAAGGGAGATATTACATAATCTAAAATACTGGAAAACTTGCCTGGGAAAGGAGAAACAGAGTTCCTCAGTGGCAGAGTGAGCTTAATAAATTGTCATGTCCAGGTAACAGTCCAAAGGTTTAGATCAGTGATTTTCAAGTTCAGCAACTTTAAGATGCGTGGACTTCAACTCTCAGCATTCTGGCTGGGGAGTTCTGGGAGTTGAAGTCCGCATATCTTAAAGTTGCTAAAGTTGAGAAATACTGGTTTAGATGCAAGATACATTGTGGTTGGAGTCTTTATTGGAAAAAAATGAGACATGGACAACATGGAGATTGACAGTTTTCTCCACATGAAAAATGTGCACATTATATTCAAAGAAAGTGATTAAAAATAGTTTTAGGACATCCAAAATCAGCTATAGGCCATGAAAATAAAAATAAATCAACTTCTTCCATTTGAAAGAAAAAAGTGGCTGACTACTTTTCTGGACAGAGAAACACTGTTCACAGATCACATATTTCAGTTGTCAGTTAAAGAGTGGCAATGTGTTGTCCTGAATTCATGAGACTAGAGAGATATTTGAGCACTTCCAAGCTCTCCTAGGATACCATTTTCCATTTCAATACAACTTTTGTCAGATAAGTTGGAGATTGAGAGGCCAAAATGGATATGTATGAAGAGATAAAATAGAGATAACAGTTTCAATAGATGGTGATATTGGAGTCAGGTTTATTAGCTACATAGATTTACTGTAGATAACATGACATATTTGTAAAAAATATGTTTTCCCTCTTAAAACATTTATTTCCATTTAAACTGTATTGAAGTAATGTTAGAAATGTGGTTGTTTGAAACTTGTTCATATAAAATAAAACAGAAGAGTTTTAAATAAATCTTGAACAGAAATATATGTTGATCATATCCAATTTTAAATACTATTTCAAGGAAAGAAAGTGATAATCTTCTGCATTATAAACCTTTAATATATAAAATGGTAACATTAAATTAATGTGTGGTATATAGATATTTTATTTTCATTTCCCAGAAACCAGCAAATATTCTAGTAATGGGAGAAGGTCCTGAAAGAGGAAGAGTCAAGATAGGTAAGTTTTACAATTACATGTATTTATACATTTAAGTGCAATAGAAATTAATAGAAATCCAATGCAAGGCATCTAGGGCACACTGACTTACAGATGGTGTAAATAGTTGGGCCCAAAGGAGAGTGTGGGAGTGGAAAATGATTTTCCTGTATTCATCCAGGAGCCTCCAGAATTCAGCTGAATGTGGTTAGCAGTGGGTAAGCGAAGTGCCAAATAATACAGGAGAAAGTCTCATGTTCCCAGGAAATCAGTAGTAACTTGTTTTTCATTTAATGAGAGACACTACCATAAAAAGAATGTGCTGCACTGGTATAACACAGTGGGCACAAGGAGGAACATTTAGAATTATTCAATGTTTATAAAATATATAATAAGTTGCTAGGGTAGGTTGTTATTACCTCTAAAATTTCCAGGCTACCTCCAAAAGCCCCAGAAATATCTAATGGAAACTGTTTGTGCCATGGATGAAATCCAGATGAGAAGCTTCTGTGTACATTAATGGCAGGAAACTGTTTAGAGTGATTGATGTATGAACCAGTTTTAAGGAGATGAATAGGAGTAGATATATGCTGCTGCAGCAGTAACAATGCATATTAAAGACTGGTGTTACCAGTTTCTCTGGTTCTTGGGGCCACTGAAAATGAACAATTAAAACTGGGTATATTTCTTCCTCACCTATGACTGACTGAATGTTTAAAAGCTTGAAGCTCTTAAGTCTGTGGGTAGAATTTATTTTTTCTGTGGATGAGTACCAAAAATTGCTAGATCTGAAAAATTGTTATTTACCTATCTACTACAGAGCAGTTTAAAGCAGAATTTTACAAGCTGTTTACTTGAGATTAATTATTAGTTACAATATCATGAAGCTTCACTCCAGACATAGCAATGGATCATCACTCTCCAGATACTGAACTGCATATTCATGAACTTGCTTATTGCGAACATTCATAGACATTACACGACTATATTAGTTGTTTTATTATTTAGTTTAATGAAGCCATATTCGCACAGAAGATATTCCTGCTGCACTACACAAAAATTCAAGCCTATTTATGTTTCTTTGTTTTGGGATTTAAATTCTAGGCCTTTTCCCCATATTTTTTGAGTCAATGGAAATTTGACCATTCTCTTCATAGTTTTGAGATTAGAGAGCAGTACTGACATAATGGTTCACTCTGGCCTGGGAATCAACCAGTTCCTGCTTTACCAGTTTCATTCTTTATACTTATACTTTATACTTATCCTGCTTTAATTGATGATTTCAGTGGCAAAAAAAAGACTTTCCTATTTCAAAAATTCCCAGTAAAATGTTCTCTGCCCTCTACTTTTTTTTTTCCTGCGAAAATATTATCACTCACCAGTCAGAATCCACTGGACAATATACATTTTGCACAGAGCCAATCACTAGTTACCAAATGGTGCTGTGGGATAAATCTCATTGTAATAATCTGCTATATTCCATAGTAAGATGTACCTAGCACCTATGTTGAGGCACAATTTACATGTGTTTACTATAGAACATAAATGCATGTGTCTTTCAGAGTCCCTTCTAACCAACTGTTGCCATTTTGAGGTCAGAAACCCATGCAAACCAAGATGTAAACCATAAATTACACTTAACATCTGGTTACAGCAATCCTTGCCTTAATTACCTCTCATTTACATTGCTTTATTCAAAGCTGCTTTCGTAAATTGTTCAGAAAATTCATTTAGCGTAAAATAGGGAAGCTGGACTTTTTCTGGCATATGCATATTAAATTGTATAAGACTACTCTTATTGTAATTAAATTGGTTTCCAGTGTGTTGCTCAGATCAATTCAGGGTGCTGGTTCTCATCTATAAAGCTCCAGATCAGTCTTCCTGAATCTGGTACCCAACAGATGTATTACTTATAGAATTCATCAGTCTCAACTAGCATGACCATCAGAAAGGTTTGATATATCACTGTTTTACTGGTCTAGGCATATGATAAGTATGATCTATATAATGCCAGTAAGAATGGATTCAGAGTACTGCTTCTTAGGATAAGTTTAACTGAAGACAATCTTTTCCTGCATTAATCTCTCAAGCAAGATGTGTGGGACTAAGCTTTTTTAATTATAGTATCTCCATTAAAATACTTCCCAGAGAGGTTTGCCTGACAGTATCTTTATTTTCTGTTTGGTGCTAAGAGAAATCTTGGTCTGCCAACCCTTCTAATGTTAAGCTGTCCAGTGTTTTAGACATAATTCAAGAAAAGTGGTTTGGAGTGTGGGGACACATGCACATCACTCCTGCCTACTTCTGAAAGCAGCTGCACGTTTTCTCAGATTGCACAGCAGCTATAGAAAGCAGCTATGCAATCCTGGGTAAAGACCAGCTACTTTAAAGAGCCACACATAGGGGCTATGTTTATGCCCCGCATGCCATAAAGCATCTTTTGGGAACTGAATCTGAAGTGCTTCGTAACAGCACTGTATGTCCTTTATGCTAGGTATTAAAATCTTTGACTGTAATAAGTTTAGTATCTATTTATCTGAAAAAGAAGATAACTTTGTTTTTAATAATAATATGGATGTGTTCGGGCTTCCATAAATCATTTATATTTCTAATAGCTACACAGTACATTTCTTCTGGCCTAAGTTAGGTCATATTTGGTATAATATAGTAAATAATGGTACTGTCTTCACTGATGATAATTCAGGTCAACAGGTTTGTTCAAAAGCACTCATACTCAGTTTATGATGTTAAAGAAGTGGCAATAGGGAATGTTTGCAGCTCCTAACACAGTTGAAATGCATTATGATTATCAATTTTTTTGATAATGTGTTCAGGATTGCCAGCAATGCTAGTGTATTAGTGCACACAAATACACTGTTTGGATTGGGGAGTAACTTTCAGTTGTTAAGCCAAAAAATAAGCTAAGTAATAAGCTCAACTAGGGCCCTTGAGAAAGTTCTGGGTGGGGCAGCAATGTAAGATTGTGTATGTGGCCTACCTTTGCACACACTGAGGTAAATGAGACATTGATAATATCAGGAATAGCAGTATAGTAGAATTTACTTTTGAAAAGTTTTGTTTGGTGTAATACAGATACTGATTATTTTGCAGCTGATATGGGTTTTGCAAGGCTATTCAATTCTCCCCTTAAGCCGCTGGCAGACCTGGATCCAGTTGTGGTGACATTTTGGTACAGAGCTCCAGAATTGTTACTTGGGGCACGGCACTACACTAAGGCGATTGGTAAGCGTTTTGATTTTTTTTAAAAAAATAGCTCAATAATTATTAGATATTTGTGCAGAATAAATGTGAGGATTATAAAGCTCTTAAGTAGTTCAACACTTTAAATGTCTAGTCCATTTAGAAATAAAATACGGTTCTGTCAATACATACAAATTAGAGCATGCCCAAATTACATGCACTTTTATTTGAGAATGTTTCACAAATATTTTGAATGGGTTTCTATGAGATGTAATTGGTTTTTATTCCAATAACATCCAACTGCCACTTCCTTTTCTGATCTCTTGGGGCAAGAAATTCTGTACCAGATTTTGGTCATCTCTGTCCAAAAACCTTCTGTATCTGTGGGAAAAAGAGCAAAATGTTTTCATCAGATCATTTCCTCTGCCTACCTTCACCAATCTGGGTTGTCCAAATGTATATGGATGGCGACTTCCAGATTCTCCAGCCAGCATGAGCCCATGCATATTTGGATGATACCTGACTGAAGAAGATTGTGCTTTGCTGATAATTTTAAAACTTGAGGATAGTGCCTTCAGGAGTTGAAGAGCTGAAGAATAAACTATGCTGATACAGCCTTATAAAGTCATGCCCCTCTAATGGCCACTTAGTAACCATCTTCTATTTTTTATCTATCAATTTTATTTGATTGTCTGAACTGCCTGATACTCCTCCAGAACCATTATTTACATTGATTACATCACTACCTTCAGAGATCAAGTCCTCTTTTGATGTTAGCCATCTCATATATTTAATTTCTTTGGCTTACTATTTTTCATTCCTTTTCTGCACTCTATGTTACATTGTTTACCCTGGGAAAGAATAGCCTGTGTGTATGATTCTCTGAGGGAAAAATGTAAAAAAATATGTTAGGGAATGATATAAAGACATCTAAACTGTGAGGGAGGCTGTGGTACAGGTTGGACTCTTACTGGGGTTGTAAAACTATAGAATTCTGAACGTCATTCCCGTCATTGTGTTTCTATGATATATTAATGAGGTCAGTATACATGCTTTAGAGACACTACTGTTGAACTCTATTGCCAAGTGTATGGATGTGTCAGTAATTCTTATTTGGACAAGGGGAAATATATATGTAGGAACAGAAGGACAGAACAAGAAAAAAATGGTTTTTTTAAATTACCCATCTCCATTCTGTCATGCTTCTTTTCTCTCTGTCCATGCCCTTCTCAAAGTACCATTATTCTAAACGTGATATTGTGTACATGTACACATTATTGGACTTAAATATGAGGCATGGATTTTAGAAAGTAATTTTCCTCTATCCTGATTCCTGAATCTTAGAAGTTAAGAAATATTCTGTGTGTGAAAGAGTCTTGCTTCACTAATCTTGCACTTTTAAGAAATGTTTAAATGTTCCTTGGGGTGGGGGGAGAATGAATCTGAATCTATATATGTTGCTGGATACAAGCATATCTCCAGGGAAATACCTGGCTGATCAACCTTATTACTACTCTGATCATGTATTAGTCAAGAGTAGGTTTTACAGTTTAAGTCAGTCAAGCTAAATAATGCCAAGTACATTTGAATAATTTTTCATTTTTCAGGATGCTTTTCATTTTGTTGTGCTAAATCCAACACAAAATCTTCCAGTTTCCCTGCTTGCCTTTCTTTTCTTATTGGTTCTATGTCTCTAATCTTCCAAGATCAGGAAAAAGTCATTCATGGGCCTATTCTGAGCATCCTTATATTCCTTGCTGAGCCAAAGTGAATGTCCTAGAGCCCTGTCCATTACTGAAAAATATCCAAAATTTGTCTGAAAAATACTAATTTTGGGACACACTTTAAGGGGTTAAGGGAATGGGAACAGTTTAACTTCCGGAGGCCTCGTGTTCCCATTCTTGGTCACTAGAGATGAACCCAATGTGTTTTCTCACAGAAAGTAGGTCTTAAGATTTCTTCCTTTCCTAGAGGAACCTGCTTCCCTTCAGTGTTTTTGAGTTCAGCTGAGTGTAATTTAATTTATCCTGTATCATATATTTCACTGTAACAGCCAACTTGCAACTGATAAAATATATAGGAATAGAAGAATAAGGTATAAACATTTAATATTGTACAGTAAAGTAATTCTCATCTCAGCCCTTTGGATACTGTGTTAATCTACTTCCCCTCCGAAATAGAATGGGAGTGTTAGGTCTGTCTTCTGATATCCAGAAAGATACTTCATAGTAAGTCAAACTACCATCCTTGATCAGTGCATTCTCCCACCCTATCAGTTCATATTGGAATAGGAAATTTGTATCCTCTGATTTCCTGTTGTAGAAGGCAATCAAACCATAGAGGGAATGGCCTTGAAGGACAGGAGGAAGAGCTGCTACCAAGGAAATGGTCAGCTAAGTGGGGTTTGAGTCCAGACCAAGAAAATAACTTGAGAAAATGTCTCAGACAAGCCCCAAACAAGATAAAGTGATGTGGGGGGGCGGGGGGGAGAACATTGAGACTTACAAGATTGTGGAGTCCTTGGTGCTCTCTGAGCTTGGTTGTTTGTTTGCAGATGTTTCATTACCTGACTAGGTAACATCATCAGTGCTAATGAATGTGGGGTTTGCTCCCTGTTTATATACAGTAGCTTGCCCTGCCAGTGTTGGTGAGAGTGTGGTTTTCTCCTTGGTAGTTCCTTGATTAAGGTATTGGAATGTCTACAAGCAAACAACTAAGCTCGGAGAGCACCAAGGACTCCACAGTTCAAACCTGAGCTACTGTACATATATTCTCTTCTGTTGGGACTTACAAGATTGATATCAGCCCTACAAGGTAGAGCAGACTTAGAAACCAATGCCATATGGGTCAGGACTATTTTTATTGTAATAACTATAATAACAGAATCTTGCAAGTCTGAATGTGCATCCCCCCACCCCAAACTTTATCTTCGTGTGAACTAGGGAGGGGTTTGAGACGTTTTCTCAAGTTATTTTCTTGGCCCAGGCTCACATGCTGCTATTTTTGTTTACTTATTTAAAAGATACACCCATTATCCTTTGGGAGAGGCTTCAGGGTTATATGCAGAAACAATATAATACCTTAAATATATGAAATGTAGTCGTTGGTGAGGGGAATGAAACAAAGATATAGAATGCAGATGAACAGAAGATGGGTGGAATTGGACAAAAACATGTTAAAACTAATTATCAAGCTTATTCTGAGATGGTGAAGGTAACAAAGAATAATTTTTCACTAACATTGTATTCACAGTTTTGTCCTGCAGGGATTTTTCAGGTGATCTGAAAAATTATTTTTATAGGCTAATTAAAGGGGGAAAAGCCCGACTCTTGATTGCCTGTTGGGACACATTTGCTATGGATAAGGTTGCTCAGAGTGCCATGCTCAGGACTTCATGACTGATGCAAGCTATTATTTGGCTGAAAAGGTTGTGAAGCAGCCCCATGAGCCTAATAAATGATGTGACTGCTTTAACAGTTCAAAGAGAGATGCTTCATGTATGCTCCCAAAGCACCTCTTTACAACACCTTGTACAATCATAGCATTTTCCCTTTGGATGGCTTGTGTTCAGTTTCTTCAATGGTCCTGTGAGGTTTTCCTTCTTAATATACATTCATTGTCAAGTTCTACTCAATTTGTTGGATCCAGAATCATGGCACTGTGATCGCTTTCCTTCCTTGGGTTTTGGGCTTGGTCTGCAGATATTTTACATTTTAATCTGCAGTTGACCACAGAGCTCATTGGTGACTTTGGATCTGTCAGTCAGTCTGAGCCCAACCTACCTCATCAGGTCATTGTTGTGAGGATAAAATTAGAAGAGAACTTCATATAAACAGCCTTGAACTGCTAGAGAAAGGTGGAATTTAAATACTACTACTAATAATAATTCAATAATAACAGATATCATTCCTTTTTGTATACACGGGGGCTTGTCCCAAATTATTTGGTAGTATCTAACAAAAACAAACCCTTCATTTGGATACTGGTTCACTGAGTTCCTTTAACTTGTATTTAGATGATCTGGAACATGGAAGCATTTCAGAAAATATCACCTTGGAGGCCCTGGCTTCCAGTATCCAATTTAACAACTTAATTTGCCCTTCCAGAGTTTCATAATTAGATTTTTTTCACATCAATGATGCTGGTGTTTTTATTTCTCCTACCACCCCACCCCATGTATACTAACTGTACTGAATGTGGGGAAATTTTATGTCATGAGATCCAGACACAGAAAGATTAAAAGGCAAGTTAGTATATCTGTCCATCTAGATAATGGGCAGAGACAACTGAAGCCCAGAAAATCAGAGGCCAAGAAGCCAATCAAGAGGGTGAAAATCCCCTCTGGGCTTTAAAAATGGTGTAGACAACTTCCATTTTGACTTTGCTTTTGTCTTATGTGTTTTTCCTTTAAGACTGGCTGAAGGCAAGGTAAGAGCAAAGCCCCCAACCAGCAGTAACCAAGCTGGAACTTAGTGAATTTGGACAGTAAGCTAGAATCAGTGAAGCTAGTTGTGGCATAGATCCTGTTCTTGTGAGAAGCAGGTGGGGGAGGAAGAGTCTAGTTTATGTGCAAAAGGCAGCTGTTTGTACCCCTGACTAGCATTGAAGATGCCTTCCTGAACTACATGTGGTTTTTGCTCCTTTGGTTCAACAGCTATGTGGGGCTTGACAATTCTGTTTTATGGGCTGAGATCTGGGTTATATGAATCTGTTTTGGAGTGTATGCATTTGTGTGAGATCCAAGGTCTGAGGAAGCAGCTAGTCCCTAAACTGATAGGAACTGAACTTATTCCTTTCAGAAAGTAACTGTCTGTTCCTATTCCTTTTTTTCCTTTCAAACTTTCTTCTAAGCCTTGAACCTAGATATAATAAAGATTTAGAATTCTTAATGAACCAGTGGGGCTCATTCTGAGAAAGGAATCTAACTTTTAGCACACATCGCCCTGATGAGTTAGGCTACTAAAGGAAGAGTGTTATCACTTGCATCATTCCTGGTAAACCAGTGATAGAGGGGATTTTCCTGGAAAACCTGAATGGCTGGTAGCATTCATAGTTGACTGTGCCCAGGAGTTGCAGGGAGGATGTGGCACAGTTGTGAAAGGAGGGTTTGGAGACCCATTGTGGGAATGAATGGGGTTTCAAGCCATCACATTCTTGGTGCATCATTCCAGCCCATTTATATAACATGACTTTATAGGAAGTCTTCAAGCTGTTCATTACCCAGGAGATGGATACTGTCTAAGGATCTTTTTTTTCTTCCTCAGAATGCTTTCTCTGCAACTGATATAGATTGTGGCTAGTTAGGAATAGTGCTGCTAGGATTTTTTAATATAAATGCAACTATTATAGTAGAGACTTTCCTAGTTTGCTTTTCCAGCTAGTTGGTCCTGATTAATCCCTGATTCCCTTAGATCACAACCTTAAATTGAAGCTTTGGAAGTCCTTTCTCTTAGCTCCTGTTGACTCCCTAGAGATTTCTGATCACAGTGTATCACCATCTGTCACCTCCAGCCAAGAGATGCTTATCTCTGTCTTACCACAGACTCCAGATAATAAGCTGGCCAAGTTTGTGGGTGATACCGAATAATTCAGAGTGGCAAACTGAAAACGTGATTATGAAACGATTCAGAAGGGTCTCTTTAAACTGGGTGAATGATCATCCAAATAGCAAATAGAGTCAGTTTAAGTAAGTGTAAGGTGATGCACATTGCAACAACTCTTGTCTGAACATATGCAGTACACTGATGTAGTCTGAACTGCTTGTAACTAAGAAAAGTATCTGGAGACCGCAACCCAGAAAAGATGTTGACTTAGTGGACAGCAGCTATGAAAAAGGCAAATTCTGTGCTAAGGATCATTAGGAAAGAGATTGAACAATAAAACTGCTAATTTTGTAATCTCTTTATGCCAGTCAATGTTATGCTCACATCTGGAATATTGTGCAGAGTTCTGGATACCTCATTGGGAAAAAAAGATATAATAGAGCTGGAAAAAGTGCAAAAGAGGCCAACTAAGAGGATCAAGGCACTCAAACACTTTTTCTATGAGAAAAGACTAGAACTTTGGGGACTTGTGCATAAAATCATGCATGGCATGGAGAAAATGGCTAGGGGGGAAATTTCTCTCTTAAAACAGGGATCCAGGAACCAGGGATCCTCTGCTGAAGCTAACTGGAAGAATATTTAGAACGTACAAAAGAAGTGACTTCTTCACACAGTGCATGACTAACCTGTGGAATTCATTATTACAAGATGTAGTAACAGGCATTAATTTAAATGGCTTTAAAAGGGTCTGTCAAAGGCTACTAATCTTGAGGATTCATTGCTATTAAGGATGTGAGAAACTCACTGATTCAGGATGTGCAAAATTCACTAAGGCAGGAGTAGAACTTTCTGTTTCCTTCTGAGCCATGAACCATTCCCAAACATGCCATTCTGGGGAAACTGGAAGCAGTTTGTGGTGTTCTTGAGATTAATCTAGCCCCAAAACAGGCTTGTTTCATCCAGAATGTTGCAAGAACTTGATGATTCTAGGTGAAGTAGGTGTTGTGGAAGGATACCGCATAGCATTTTTTGTCTATTTTATTTTATTTTATTTTATTCTGTTCTGTCTACTCTTTCATGTAAAGGGAGTTGTCATAAATTCAGGATAATATTTTTATATATAAATATAGTAATACCTTACTCATTTGATAGGTCCTCAAATGAAATGTATGCACTGTTTGTTCATCTTGTTATAACAACACTATTTCACTTTTTGTCTGACTGTTATATACCTAGTGTGATGAATAGTTAAATGTAATATTTTAATTTAAAAAAAAACTGTAACTATTTAGATTTTATATATTATAATGTTTCCTAGATATATGGGCTATTGGCTGTATATTTGCTGAGCTATTGACTTCAGAACCTATATTTCACTGTCGTCAGGAAGACATCAAAACAAGCAATCCTTTTCATCACGATCAGCTTGATCGCATATTTAGTGTCATGGGATTTCCTGCAGGTAATTCAGTGTCCCTTAAAGCCTTATAAGAAATCTTTGATCTGGATTGTTTTCAATAAATTAATTTTTCATCATATGCATGCATTCCATTCAATTTCAGTTTTATTATGGCCTTTGGCCAGCAAATTCATATGTGTGTAGAACTATAAGATAGCCTGTGTACGGTATCTTTTCTTGTGTTTTTTAATACTTTCCAAATTTTTTACTTTATAAAGATAAAGACTGGGAAGACATTAGGAAAATGCCAGAATATCCTACACTTCAAAAAGACTTTAGAAGAACAACGTAAGTTATATATTTCTGGTCATTATGTTTTAAATATATAATTATTGGTATATAGTTTTTACTATCTTTATGTGGGAATGAAGTTTGGTAGTATGAGGAAACATGATGTAGACTTGGACATAAAGTTTCACCCTTCTCTACCTTTCTCTCCATGAAAGAATCATAGTTTGTAACAAATCCTTTCTTTTTTTTTTTTTTTGTGAATTTGGGAAACAGATTAATCAAACTTAATGAAAAAAACAGGATAAATTCAGCATGACCAAGAAACAAATTTGATTTGGACCGTATGTGAAATTTCAAATGTCCTTTCCTCATAGAAAGAGGGAGTATAGGTAGTCCTTACTTTAAGAATGAGTTCCATTCCCAAGTCGAATTTTATGTAAGCCAGAACAGTATTATTGTATAATACTGTATAAGTAGTATTGTGCAGTTAACTCAAACCACTATATTTAACTCAAATTAGTGTGTATTTAACTCAAATTTTGCTATAATAAGCTCCATTCTTAATTATGTGTTGTCTGTAAACCGGACATTGTTAACCCAGGACTACCTGTATGTCATATTGAGACTTCCACTACAGCACATAAGTCTAAATCATAAGTTGTATCTGAATATGGCTATAGGTAGTCCTCACTTACCAACTACAGTTGGGATCGGCAACTCTGTCACTAAGCAACACAGTCATAAAATGAAACATCACATGACCACGCCCAACCATGATGTCATTTCTGGCTGCAGTTGTTAAGCAAATCACTGCAGTCAAGCACAATATCATGTGACTGCGACTTTTGACTTCCTGCCAGCTTCCCCAGTGACTTTGCTTGTTGAATGCCAGCTTTGAAGATTGCAAATGGTGATCACGTGACTTCAAGATGCTGCAACCATCATAAATGTGCAGCAGTTGCCAAGCATCCAGATCACAATCACGTGACCGCAGGG
Organism: Liasis olivaceus; assembly: GCA_030867105.1. NCBI lineage: Eukaryota > Metazoa > Chordata > Lepidosauria > Squamata > Pythonidae > Liasis > Liasis olivaceus. Next base: position 233,068,414 of record CM061349.1, on the reverse strand, counting down.
ACACTGTAATGGCTGCAGGTTCAAGGACCAGTTGTAAATCTCTTTTTTAGTGCCATTGTAACTTCGAATGGTTGCTGAACAAGCAATCAGGAAGCAAGGACTACCTGTATTTTTAAATTCCTTCTTGAGGTTTAAAATACTAGTGTTTTGCGTGTCCCATTTGGATGATTATCATTTGTTATACAAGTTGCCCTTCAGCTGTGTTAGAAGAAATGGGCAGCCTTGTGTTGTGTGGGATCAATTTTTTTTTTCTGGAATTTGAGGTTCACCAGCCGGAGCCCAGGTGCAAAATAATGGCTTATTAAGGCAGATACATGCTGTTAAGTATCTGTGTCCCTCTGGATAAATGATCGACCAAGAGATTTGTCATCAGTATCAAAATCAAGCTCAGAATTTTACTTTAAAGATTCTTCCCTTTAAAGATTATTTTTTCAGTAATCTAGTTTAATGGATAATCGCTTTTTAGCTGCTGTTTTTAGAAGTTGAGAATCAGGTCCTAACAGGAACATTAGCCCTAACAGGGACAGTAAATTATATCAGTATTGAAAGAGTTGCATAACATGCCTGTTTGTTTCCAGACTCAATTCAAAATGTAGGCAACTTGTGCCCTTCACACAAGTTCCTCAGTTTCAATTCCCATCATCATTGAATACTCCTAAGAACCACAGATTCCCATTATTAGGCTATGTGCCTAGCAAATAAAATCTTCAGTGGAGGCCCTTCTCCGGATATTCTACTGCTGCTTGGAATTTGAGATGATGAATACAAAGATTCAAATTATCACATTTCATTCCTGAGCACGGGCAACTGATGAATCCTATTGTCTCATGTAGTACTTATATTACTTTATATTATTTATTTATTTATTTTATATATTATCTTATGTAGATCTGATCTGATCTGATCTGATCTAGTAATATCTGGACTCTAAAATCTGCACTGCTTTCTGTATCTCCTTGCTGCTGTTCTGGTGGAGTTTTGCAACCCAAATATGGTGGTCCAAATTTTACCTTACTTGACCATTCAGAAGGATTTGATCTGCATTTTTAAAATATTTGCTTCCTATTTTAATTTTCATTTCTGGTTTCATTAACTTTGGTGAGGGGGAAAGAGCTGTGTTACTCAGTGGACACAAGGTAGACATGGAATCTAATAGCACCTTCAAAACTAATTTTATTGGGGCATTAGCTTTCTTCCACAGTAGCTCACTTCAACAGATCCATAGTGGGACTTGCACTCTGTGCATCTGATGAAGTGAGCTGCTATTCACAAATGTTTAAGTCCCAGTAAAGTTGATTAGTCATGAAGGTGCTCTCTGACTCCATATCTATTTTATTACTTTTGTTTCTGCTGCCTGTTGCTTTTATGCTTTAATTATGTATGTTTTCACATTAGTTTTATTAGTCATTTCAGACTTGGTAAAAAGACTACCATTAAAATATATACATGCAGACACATATTATGACACATTAGAGAAACCTAGATTAGTGATCTTTATAATTGCTTTAATGTATTCCACAGCAGAGCCTAATTCAACATTTGTTTTATCTATTGTTCAGGTAAAATGGGATTGGCACCTGTAAACTGCTCCATTGTACGGACCAGTAAATAAAAGCTTTTGGTGTAATTAACATATAGTAAAACTTTTCTTTATATTTGATGCTGCATTATTCTTTTGATTTCATTCTTCATTTCTTTTTCCAGATACGCCAATAGTAGCCTCATCAAATACATGGAAAAACACAAAGTCAAGCCTGATAGCAAAGTATTCCTTTTGGTAAGTGACATGGTAGTTTTATCTTTTTCTCTTTAAGTAAATTACACTGTTAGTATTCAATAGCTGGAGAAGAAATGCTTTGTTGCTGCTGAGGTCATCTTTTGTTCTGTAAAGTTAACAGTGCAATCTGTTGCTTAGTGCATTTCTACTCAGAAGTAAGCCCCATTGATTTCAGTGAGGATTACTCTCAGGAAAGGATATATAAGATGTCAGCCTTAGTATATTCTGGCAGAAAATGAGTTTAAAAATGTACAAATCTAAATTATAATGCATCAAAGAGCCTAAATTCTTTCCAGTGGCCAGCTCTCTTAATGTTTTTAATATCATTAACAACTTTATCAAAGCTGACATTAATAATGCATGTATCATTAACTAAGTTGTCAGGTATATATCTCTGCTTTTCTCCAGGAATTCAAGGTGGCATATCTAATACTCTTGCCTTCAATTTTTCCTCACAATACCATTGTGGCATAGGCTGAGCTAAAAATACTGGCTGGGCCAGTCATCCACTGAGCTTCCTTGGCTGAGCCATGAGCTCCATAAGGTTCTGTGATTTATTGCCAAGTCCACTGGATCAACTTACTTTCCATTTCTGAATATCAATTACCATGGGAGGACAAGTCTAATAGGGGCATTCTGTCAGTTCCATGTTTAGATGGAGGGAGAGCCATTGTGGTGGAATGAGGATTGGATTGGATTGGATTGGATTGGATTGGATTGGATTGGATTGGATGATTAGATTAGATTGCCATTTGGTCTCCGCCTGCCAGAATGTTTTCCCCTTCTTGTGCTGTGCTATGATGAATGTAAGGGAGACCTCTACATTTTATGTTTTCCTCAGAGGCTATACCCTCTGAATTAGAAGTTACTGGTTCACACTGCACTGGGTTGAGCTGTAATTTTATAACTATAGTAATAACTACTATGATCTGATGCATATTTTCTGTATATAGAATCCCATAAGTTTGTTTGCATTTGTTGTATTTTAATATTATTGGCCATGCATGTCAGTGAGTTTTACTGAGAAATTCATATAAGCTGACTTCTTTGCAGCTTCAAAAACTTCTGACTATGGATCCAACCAAAAGAATTACCTCAGAGCAAGCTTTGCAGGATCCTTACTTCCAGGAAGACCCATTGCCTACATCAGAGTATGTTTTTTTCCTGTTCTTTGGATTCCTTCCTCCCCTACTGAACAATATAATTTACTCTCCAAGTAACTCTCTAAACTTATATAAAAATAAAATATTAGCTATGACGTGTGTTTGATATGTCTCTGAAATATCTACTGAATAACACAAAAGATTTGTCTTTTATAATAGAGCCACACTCGGATTTTAAATGGCATATCAGAGGCTCCATTCTCAAAGTAGTGTGCACAATATACATTTATATTTAAACTGAACTGAATTTAGAAATAAAATAAATCCAGTCATTTATACAGATTTCTTTGCTAGTTAAAGATTTCATTGCAATTTGCAGCCTCTGAGGAAATGCTGCAGAGATGACAGATCCCCTGCATGAGTTTATTATCAGCTTTTTCTCTGGTTTTATGGAAGTATGCTTTTATTTCTATGCTCTGTTATTGGGTAATAAATTCATTTAATTCATGAAACTTAGTTCTGACTAAACATGGATACGACTGCATAGTAAACTACTTGAATTGTACCCTATAAGATGATTACACTAGATTTATTTTACTCAGTGAGGTGACAAATTGAGGGGCAAAAAAACCCTTATCAAATATTATTTACTAAATCCTTTGTAAGCAGCAGTAATGCTAAAAATGATTTTAGGAACACTTTTTCAAATAGATGCTAAATGAGACAGAAACTTCAGCCGAATAATTCTTCTTATGCTATAGTTGCCTAGTGCTTTTCATCTGATTTGAAATGAAGTTTGATATCATGCCTTGTTCTAAAAAATAATTAATTATAGCCTTTCTATATAGATTTGGCAGGATTGTAAACAAAATGGCACATGCTACCATCTTGGTTGCAGTACCTAATTATTATGCTTTTGGCTGATGGGTTTTGAAGGAATTGGGAAAAATCAGCACTTTTTCATAATGAATTAAATTGTTGATTTATTGCCCATATTTTCTGATACATATAAATTAGTGCAACAAAAACAACTGAATTCTTTGTTTTTAGCTATCATGTTTGTTATTGCAAAATATTAGAAAAGTAAAATACATTTTTTTTTTTTTTGCTGAATCAATGGTATTTAAAATATGAGAAATTGCTTTGGCTGAAAAATTGAGATAACAACAAAGTGCTTTATTCTTCTAAAATGAAGAATCAATTATTGGCCATGTTAACAATATTTCCCTAAATAGATTACTGTTGTCTGTACAAATGTCATTCTTGATAGAAATACTTAATATGCTTTTTGAAATTACATAGGCGGTTATATGGCAAATATATGTACATTCCCAAGTATTTTTTCTTACTTTTCTTTCAGCTGTTTTTTATTTCCTCGTGGATTTTTTTTTTCATTTTGTTTTAGTATTTGTCTTTTTATTTGGCAAAATAATAATGCTGTAATAAAAAAGAATAGGAAATTTGGATTCAGAGAAAAGGACGTGCAATAGAGCTAGCAGAGAGAGACCCCCCAATTTCCCTTTCCCTTACCAGACTCTATGATGTTCCCCAAATTGTTTTAAAGCTAGAGAAACCTGCTGAACCATTGGAACAGTAGAACAGGAAGCTGAAGGAAAGCTGTGAAAAATAGAATACAGGTAGTCTTCACTTAATGATGGTTCATTTAATGATGGTTCAAAGTTACGACAGCCTCGGAAAGGGTGCTTTACAGCCGGTAAAGCACTTCTGGTCATTGTCAAATGTCGTGCCGCTCCCCCCCCCCCCCCCCGCAGTCATGTGGCTGCATTTTGGGTGCTTGGCAACCAGCTCGCATTTACAACTAGTTGCCAAGCGCCCTGCAATCATGTAATTGCCATTTGCAATCTTCTCTTCTGGCTTCCCCATTGGAAGCCGGCAGAGAAGGTTGCAAGCGGAGGGGACGCAGCACTGTGCAGGAATGGAGCTCACATCTTCAGGATCTTTCAGCCCCACCATACCCACCATTAGCTCCACCTATCAAATTCAGTGTGTACCATGTTGCAAGCATGGGGTCAGATTCTAATTGGAAGAAATTCAATTGTCACACAGGATATGAAACTCTGAGCTGCTCTTAACATGCACAGTGAAATAGCCTAAGATAAGGAGGCCAGAATAATTCAACACCAGACCTGAAATCACCATGGCTAGTTCAGGAAGAAAGACTATTAGGCAGTGACTCACTAGCCATAGTTTGTCTGAATATGTCCAACGTGTAACTACAAGTAATTAAAATGGAAGCAAACGCTTTTCATTTCCTTACATTTCTTCTAGAGATGTGGAACTCCAAAAGTTTATTTGGTCTGTAGTATGTTTTTAAATGAATGCAAGATTGCAAGCTAATACATAGTGGTGCAATTCCATTGTATTCTTCTTCTGTTCCAGTGTTTTTGCTGGCTGCCAGATTCCATACCCTAAACGAGAATTTCTTAATGAAGATGAACCCGAGGAAAAGGGTGATAAGGTATAGTTCATAGACCATATTACCATCAGTAAAAAATAATGATGTTTCCTGAGGGGGAAAGCTTACAGAACATCAAAAGTTACACTGACCAGGATTTCTGGTCAAAATGATTGTAATGCAACATCATGGAACTTTCTCAAAAAGTACTGCATGTTCATACATGATAATTACAAGGAATTAGGTTGTTTAAAACTGAATAACCTTTAGTAAATTTAGACAGTGGTAATAGCATATTGCTGGAGTAAGAAAGGGAAAAGGCCTTAAACTGTAATTGATACAGTATGTCCTGATAATGTCTTTAAAAAGCCATCAATTGGCAAAAAATATTCTGACAGTTTTATGCCCTATCTTTTTTTGTAGTGGTGCTGTATGAGTAGCAGGATGATATAGGCCGGGTCTATTAATCAGTGCAAAAGATTATGCATTTTGTACTCTGAAGGGCACAGGTGCAGTCCTTGACATCTCTAATTAAAAAGGATCAGGTAGCAAGTTCCTTTGACCCTGAAGAACTACTGCTATTCAATATAGGTAATCTAGATGGAGAGTCCCTCTTGATGTATAACAGTGTCCCATGTTCCTGTGGCAACAGAGAGAAAAAGTAATCAGAAACTTCAAGAAGAGCTTCATACTATCAAAGGCAAAACATTGTTAAGAATGAGAATAAAATTGCATGCTATGAAATATTCTAGTAAATGGTCTATATTCACCTTTGTTCCCTTTAAATAATATTTCAGGCATATTTTATTTATTTATTCATTAATTCATTAATTCATTCAATTTATATGGCCGCCCATCTCAACAAGTGACTCTGGATGGCAAACGGAATTAAAATAAAGTAAAAACAATTACAGCATTGCAAAAATTAAAATACAAAGCAGCCAAGAAACATCATAACGCAAATCACTAGTACAACCAAGAAGCGGGTCCCTGTTTTGATTCTGAGGCTTAATAAAAATAGTTTCCCTTGAGTGGAGCTTGACTCTTGGTGACTGCATAGACTTGTCCATAAAATTCTCTTGGCAACAATAAGAAGTTGCTTAACGTTGCTTTAGTCAAGGAGATAGATACAGATGCATATATAGATATCAGTATCTTTACCTCTGGAATTTGCTCTGCTTTGTTTTGAGAATTGTCACTTGCTGTGACATTAAGTCTGCTGAAGTCCAAAATAGATTATGAATATGTTTGGTTGTTGCAGATGTTAACAAATGGTTCCAGCTGATGAAATTTCAACCAGTTGCATTTCATCAGGTACTTTGGCCTGGGGCATCTTCACAATCATATTCCTTTGGCTAATGCATAATTGCAGATTATAGTTCTAGCTGGCTTGTCCTCTAGGACAGTATCATTCCTGAATATTGTGTCATCTCTTGTAGTAAAAGTATAAATATGGCTTTAATTGTAATTCTTGGCAGTGATAACAGAGTTGTATAATTAATGGGAGGAATTTTTTTGCTTTGTGTTCTCCTTTTTTCATCTCACAGTGAAAGTGTTTTTATTGTATTGAGACAAATGGAAAAAGACATATAGACTCCAAAGCCTTTTGTTTAAAAGGATTATTTGGTCATTACTGTACCTCAACATTTAATTGCACTTACTTTGTTGAAAGTTGGTAGTGAAAGTCTACAAACATTGGGATCAAATGTTAAAAGGAGAGTCTAGTTTGACTTTGCAGCTGTTATGGAAATTTTATATTCCTATGTTTTTTTATCAGTTAATTTTGTTACTTTTGCACTACTGTATCTTTAAGAAGAAAAGTCTCTTCTCATTTCTCTTGTTTTACTCATAGCTATCTTAGGTTTTAGAAAAGGACCAATTTTGTCCCTCCATCCTTAAATTTCCCTCCTTTTCCTTTGTTATTCCAATGCATCGTCAACATTACTGGATCTCCAATAGAAGAGAATATATGTAGCTCTGAATTGAACTGTGGACTCCTTGGTGCTCTCTGAGCTTGGTTGTTTGCTTGCAGATGTTTCATTACTCAACTAGGTAACATCATCAGTGTGAGTGGGTGTGGGGTTTGCTCCCTGTTTATATAGCACTAGGGAGTTCCTAGAAGCTTGCCATTCAGACAAATCAGCCCTCAATAGACATATAGAAATAAACCATATTTACACACCATTCAAAAGAGACAATAAAAAAAGTAAGAAGGAAACAAAAAGACCAGAAGACACATCCTCTCCAGCAGCCAACACCCAGATTAAGCAGGGATTAACACCAGGCAGCCAAGCAAGCAGAAAACAATACCCTAATCAAGGAACTACCAAGGAGAAAACCACACTCCCACCAACACTGGCAGGGCAAGCTACTGTATATAAACAGGGAGCAAGCCCCACACTCACTAGCAGTGATGATATTACCTAGTTGGGTAATGAAATGTCTGCAAGCAAACAACCAAGCTCAGAGAGTACCAAGGACTCCACGTTACTGGATCTTTCCCACAACACTGAAGAGATTTAAGTCAATTAAGATTGCTGTTTGCCTGATCACAAGCATACATTGTTTAAATTCTTTTTATTTATACTCTTCAAGACTTTTAAGAGTTTATAAGTGCCTATATCTCAATAAATCCTGCAAATCATATCTAGTCCTGTCCGTAATTGCTGTTAATAGCTCAACTCTTGATTGCTACATCTCACTAGGTTGTTCCTTCTGTCATTGTTTCTATGAATTCTTCTTTGTTTTATTGTCCTATTGATTTGAAGTTTACTTGTGTACAAATGATGCATAAAAACTGTACAAGTATGCTGTAGGGAGAAGGGTATAGTAAGGTAGAGAGAGAGAGAGAATCAATGCTACACTTCTTCCAGTTCTGAAATTTAATATAAAATCTCATTGTCTTTTGCCCTGCTGCAAATTTCCTTAACACAGCCTTCTGGAAATATCAAGGGTTGAACCTAGGACTTTCTGCATGAAGAACATGCAGTTTACCATTAGGCTGTGATATTTTTCCCTGTATGGCCAAAAGTAATTTGCTTGAAATTTGAGCAATGGATTTGAAAGCAAATTTTACATGCACAATTTTAGCAGTCAATATATGGGATAGTAAATAGAATCTATTTTATAATGTGTAATTCTGACAAATGGAGAATTCTAGGAAATGTGTTTCCAAAGTTAATTACAATTATAAAGAACTGCTTTTGGTAGAAAAAGCAAAGATTGTCAATTATTCCCCATCAAGAAAACATTGAAATCTGTTCAATTGAGCTGTGTTAAATAGAGCTTATGTTAAACACTTTCTCCTATAAAACAAATTTATTTGTAAATAGTTAATTAACAAAAACTTATATTCTAAGCATTTAAACAAGCTACTTCTGCTTGATTAGAGTTTTGTATATGTTTAAAAAAGAATATTATACAACATATATTCCTGAGGAAAAAGGGGTGTGCACAAAGGGAGCAGATCTCTGTTGATTTGGAATCACCTAAATCAAAGTAGGGCTTCTCCACAGCAGACTATATCCATTACTGATCTCACCTGAAGATTCAATAGAGACTTGGAGAGTCCTACAATTACTGTCAGTATATCAGCAAAGATGGATACATTTCTTTCCTAACTCTGCATATGATGGAAATGTTAGGATAGAGAAGAGAGAAGGAAAGGAAGGGGTATGATTTTGTGTTTTCAGCTCACAGTGAGTAAATTTATCAGGACTCCCCAGAGATGATGCTTCGGGGGAGGAATGTTAGTTATCACAGATAATCCCAACATTCAGGGAAAGTTGGCAGTTTTTTCTCATAGAAGCATGTACATTTAAAGAGTTTTAGTGGAGATGATATAAAGTCACAGATATATAGAGTGCTGTTGCATAAGACTTCTTAATCTGAAATGTAGAAAGATCTGCATATGAGATCTGGATGGACTAGCATTAATGCCAGGTTTGGGAATATTGAAGTATGTTTTAGGGGGGGACTGTCAAATGTTAGGGATTAAACTCCACACACTTGAACATAGCAATCATTTAGTATTTCCACAAAGTTTCTAAAGAGTTGACAGAAGAAGAAAGTAGGAAGCAAAGCAACATACTTCTCAAAAGAAGCCATCCTTGCACAGTCTGCAGCCTTTGCGTCAAAGAATGAACATGTTCAACCACATCATTATTTCAAAAATGGAAGGAACAAGCAAAACCTATTACAGTGTGTATAGAATAATCAGAGGAAACTGGTGAGGCAGGGAAGGAGCCTATATAATTTATCTGTTTATTAGGCACCAGTGGGTCACCTGTACATTAACTCAATTTTTTTTAAAAAATGCCATTATATGTTTAGAAAGACACTCAAACAATTGATGAATAAATGGAAACCACCTACAGAAAGAGAGGGAGACCAATATAGAATTTAAATGATATATTTGTTTATTATTATACCATGCGTTTTCCCAAGGAGGTCCACACGATCCTTCCTGCCTCCTCAGTTGGAGACCTGATATCAGATGAGCATGAGAAGGTCAGCCAAAGTTATACAACAGGGTTCATGACTCAGTGAGGTTTAGCCTTTCTCATCCTAGTACAGAAGTTCCTATCACCCCAGGCTCTCTAAACATCATATAGCCCTTATTGACCCAGTGTAATGTTGTGTACATTTCTGGAAGCGCTCAGGGGAATGAAAACTACACAAAGACTAAATCTCATGATGATGCTAGCTTGCTCTCCTTTGGTTTTGGTCTAGAATCAACAGCAGCAGAACCAACATCAGCAACAAACAGGACCTCAGCAGCAGCAGCAGCAGCAAGCAGCACCTCAGCAGCCACAACCACAGCCACCGCAACCACAAGCAGCACCTCAGCAGCAAAACAGCACCCAAACCAATGGAACTGCAGGGGGTGGTGGAACAGGAGGTGGCGGAACTGGGGCAGGTCTCCAGCACAGCCAGGACTCCAGCCTCAACCAGGTGCCTCCAAACAAGAAACCACGCCTTGGGCCTTCAGGCACAAATTCAGGCGGGCCTGTCATGCCTTCAGACTATCAAGTATGTTCTTTTTTTCCTCTCTTCCTTATATCTTCTTTGGTTTCTTTTCAAGGATCAAGGGGAAATGAGTTAGGAAAGGCTACCATGGGATGGCCTGCGCTAGAACTAGAATGTTTTTTATGGGCCCTGCTCAATTTATGAATGTATGTCTGGATGGATGGATGGATGGATGGATGGATGGATGGATGGATGGATGGAGGCACATATTCCTGCATTTGAACTAATTTATTGCCACTTTTCAAGGTAAATCTTGCTCAGGACAGTTTTCAAAGTTTGGGATACAGATATGGTTAATTAAAACAATAGCCTTTTGTTTTATTATAAGAAATAGATCCAGTTCAGAGAAGTGAAGCTTTTTTCATATATCTTTGTGCTGAAAATACTGTAAAGTTTCACAGGTAGCTACAGGTATAAAAGAGACAGTAATTCTATATCCCTTCCTTGCCCAGCCATTTGATCGGCAAAGTTGTTGGATCAGTTCCCATAATTCTTAAATAGCATGGAGCATGATGAGTGGTTATTATGTAAATTGAAATATAATGCCTGTGGAAGGTAGGCTGCTGTATCCAAACTTGCAAGCCTGAGTGGAAGGATTCAGTCTGGTCATTACAGGTTGATGGTAGCCATCCCTTTAGTTACATGGTGTAGTATTCTCCTATGACTCTTTTCGGTGCCTGTTCCCACTGGGCTCTGTGCATCATCTCTAGCAAATATATGACTTCATTTGGCCATAGTAACTGCAACAACAGTCATATAATACATTCATTTTATGAAATTAAGATTTATTAGTTGTCACAAATAGTAGTGTGTGTGTGTGTGTGTGTGTGTTTTCATTAAATGGAAGCAGTGCTTTTGTAGGAAGTTAAGGCTGAGCTGTCGGTACATATATTCAGACCTATCAAGTCCTGCATCAAGCTGTTTCCTTATAATATGCATTGAACTGTATGAATCCCGTTCTTCATTCCCCTTTTCGGAATTCTCTCAATGCAAATTAACCACAGCTGTTTTCGTTATATTTATCTAACTACTTTCTTCCTTGGATGGCTTTAATAGAAAGTGTCTCTCAATGACACACCACCTTTATTTCATTTAATAAGCTACATAGATAATTTGTTTTCTGTATTTAAGCATGCTAATACCAAACAAGCTTTCCAGTTGGCATTTTATGGAATGGAAAGGATTTCCTTTTCTTACTGATTTTCCTTTGTGGTTGATTAAAATAATCAATGTTCAATAATCTCATTCAACGCATGGATAAGATACCAAATTATAAATTAGAAGAAAAAGGAGAGGAAACCTATATCTTTAAATTCAAATCAAAGGGCACAGATAAGTAACCTATAGATCATGAAGCTAAGGATGAAAAAACAGAACCCATTAGTGGAGCAGGGTTTAGGGTATGTTGTGCAGCTGCAAAAAAACCCCAAGAAAGTTAAAAGTCTGTGTTAGGAGCAGGAAACTGTTTCTGAGAGTCAGAAACTCAAAGGAGTAAAGAAGAAGGAGATTATGCCAAGAATACCAAACATTAGTTGGACTGATTGGCTGTTAAGCAGCACATAAGGGCTTCACTGGAAAAAAAAAAATCAATAGGCCCAGAACAATAACATTAATACAGTTAATGCTACTTTTGATTGGTTTAATTGAAATATAATACAAAAACACAAAGAAATCTACACCTTCTCCCGTCTCAGTTGATTTCCCATTTGCAAGTCACAAATGCACACATATGTACTTCCTTTCCTTCTCTCCCTTGTTCTCTCATATATCACACACTGATCTACCTTTACTTTATTTAACCCAGCAGTATCATGACCTCCCACCTGTGAAATACAATACAATACAATATGTCTGTAAAGAGTACAAAGAAGTAAATATTATATGTATTACAAATGTTCCTCAAAATTTCCTTTTTACCTAACTCAAGGAATTTTTTTCTCATTGCTTCAGTTTCCAGAACTTCCTCATCTCTACTGAGGGATGGTAGATAAATTGATTAGAGGATTAAAACACACAACATAGAGGATGTCACTAAAATTGTCAACAATGCCTTATACAAAGATTTTGCTTCACACAGTTATCTGTTTAAAAGTGCAACTCAGAATGTAGTCTCGCCTTAATCTAGAATTATCTTGGACCTTGAAGAGTCCTGCCCCTTTAGCTCAAGGTCTGGTTAGTTAGCTTGCACGCCAAGAGTGGGTACAGTTAAAATAACAGTCTCTCTGCATGCAAGTCTGTGAAAGAAGATGTGTTTTTGAGGCTCTGGTTGTACATAGATTTTGAGAAGTTCACTAACACCTTGCTTATCCTCACTGTCAAATCCAGTTTTATGAACTCAGCTTTGAATATTATAGCATATATTAATACTAAAAAGATTAATATTAGCAACTGGCTTTTAGTTATCCAACCTAGGTTTTCTCTTACCAGGAGCAAAATATTCCATAGACAAAGCAGAAGTTAGGGAGAGGGGGAAAGATGGACATGCCAGTCTCATTTCCCTACTCACAATAAATCCATCCAAGGGAAATGATAGGGACCTTGCTGCAATAACACTTTATGCCCACGCCCCCACCCACACCCCTTTTGTTGCAGTTCTGCTCCATAAAAACATTTATTTTTTTGCTTTTTCTGTAGCACTCCAGTTCACGCCTGAGTTACCAAAGCAACATTCAGGGATCTTCTCAGTCCCAGAATACAATGGGCTATTCAACATCATCTCAGCAGAGTTCTCAGTACCATCCGTCCCACCAGTCTCACCGGTACTAAAGAGACTTCATAAAGGGTGTTAGAAAGGAATGAACTAACAATGAGTGGACTCCAGCAATATGAAGTTCATAACCATGAGAAGAACCAAAAATGCAAATTGTGATGCAGATTTTAGAATTGCAAACTTTTTATTTACTAATTATTTTGAGACAAGAGACAGTTCTTATCCTTTTTTGCCATAAAGGAGATTCTTGTGAAGTTTCCCTTCAGCTTGCTTTCGCATGTGTCCCATTGTGGTTACTCGAATGAAACTGATCTGAACCAAGCACTTAAACTTCTTTAACCTATGGAATTGTTGAAGGATTCCTGGTGCACCTTTCTCGTGTTGTAGTAATTGCCATAAATCTAACCTTTTCCAAATCCTTTTACCAGGATTTTAAATTTTTGGAATCTTGAACTCCTGGGCTTTTCAAGCTTGTATATAGTTAATTTTTTTACTAGGCAGACCAGTTTAGCTATACAGGTATAATGCACCTTTTAAAAGCACTATGTTATTTTCACAGGATATTACTCTTTTGCTCATGGATGTCAAGAACAGCAGATTTTACTATTCCAGAGTATTTTATTATCTTTTTAGTAGTCTAGTTTTCAGATGAGATCTTTAAAAAAAAAGAAGAAAAGAAAAATATACAACCCAAGTCTCTGCAGCAGCTATTACATGTTATGTGTTTGGATTGAACACCAAACAGAAGATTATGAATGTTTCTTTTATCATTCAGATGAGCATCCCATAGATGGTTGGTCATTTTCTTCCAAGTGAATTGACTGGAGCTTTGTTTTATATTAAGGCATGAAAGCAAAGCGGAAGACATCTACTTCTGTGGCTCCAGTAGAACAAATGGTTGCTATAGTGTCTTCTTTAGTGGTTATCTGTTACCTGCAGTGGTGTCTTTGCTCTGTGTTGAATCTCTACAATTGGAGTTTGGCATCAAATGGGATAAAGGGCAAAGGAGGCTTTGCCACTACTTTGGGGAGGCTGGGTAGAGGGACAAAGTGTACTCTAATATATATGTACATCTTTCATTTGTTTCTTACCTAGACCTTGGTTAAATTTTGATTTTGAAATTTGCAGCAGAAACAAACAAAATGTGCTGTGGCACCTTAGAAAATTAATAATTTTGTTCTTGCATTAGTAGCTGCCTGGATGCAGAAGACTTGCAATCAGCAACCTTGAGAAGCCATTATTGTTGTTGTTGCTGTTATTCCTTCATTATCCAGTTAAAGCAGATCAAATATTGAAAAAGGAGTAGTCGAACAATGTATTGAAGTTGCTTGGCCTTCTCATGTCGTTGCGTCTGATGTCGTTGTGTCACTGCGGTGATTGATCCAGATTAGATGTGATAGATAAGATATGCTATACTGAAATGTTTGTTATCCTAAGACAGGTATAGACTACATGCTGTCCTTCCAGTGTTTTGGACTATAATCCTTGCCATTGGCTGTGCTAGTTAGAGCTCATAAGAATGGAAGTTCAGGACATCTGGAGTGGGGCACTAGGTTGCCTGTCCCTGCCCTAAGATCTGACACTGATTGTCCTGAAGAAATATTGTGATCCTGGACAAGCACTTCACATAAAAAATATCAAAGCTTATGAACAGATCCTATATATTGGAAATTTGCTGCCTAATTACTAGGCCGAAGTATCTGTGAACCGAAGCAACATATACTATGAAGCAACTCCTTCCCCCATCTATTTTTTTAAAAGAACTACATAAATAAGGTGGTGCGCTTTATTCAGAAATTTATAATTCATCATAGAATTCACCATATTGTGACTTTTCTTCTTTTTAAAGTAGATTTTCTACTTTTCTATGTATGAAGATAACTTATGGTAAGCATTGCTTAATTAACATTTTAGAATGTGGGGGAATGAAACGGAATAGGGTTTTCCAGGGGTAAGGCTTCAACTCAATAATCAGTATCACTTCCCCATGACTACTAAAAGTGGAATAATTGGATATCAGTGCGAATTTGTGTTATTTGTACAAATTGCAGAATTCAATTTCCTTGTGTGGAATTTGGCTCACCATGATGCAGAAGCTTTTTAAGCACACAAGGCCCTAACTTTATTGCACTAAATGTAAAAGGGTATATACTTTAGAGTATATAAGCAGCACTCAGTATTTTAAAAACAATTATTAAAAAACAGAGGTGGAGGAAGAAACCAGGTTATATAAGCATTTTATGGGCATTTACATTGTACAGCGTAAGCTTATGCCTCATTGTTTTTTCTTCTGAAATGTTATAATAATCCCCTTAGCAAAAGTAAAAACCTCACTAAGACCACAATACAAATTAGATAGATTCACTTGCTTGGAAGGGAAAATTTGATTCCAAGCATACCAGAGGTGTCCTACCCACAACTGTAACTCTTCTTATATAGGCCTTGTTTTATTTACTGTTGATTTCAAGTGGTTGTCTAATGACAAATTAGTGGTCATGGAAAACTTAGTGAAGAAAATAACAAGTAATCTATTTGAGATGAAATGTAACTGGATCTTTCTCCCCCCGAAAACTTTATTTTTCGTAATACCTTGCGTATCATGTGTCTAAACTAGTTTTGTTGGATGGAGTTTGCTGTCTTCCATATGAGTCTTCAGTGAAAACATTCCTCTTCTTTCACACACCTCCAGTTTTATCCATGTCTTATTGCATTCAAGCTAATGTCTGGTCAGCAGCTTAGAATGTTATAAATTTTCATTTTGACCAGCTTATGAACAACTAATTTTCTTTTTGCTATTCCAGCCTTCTCCTTGTTGCAACTGCAACTATTGTGAGCTCTGTCAAAATATAGCTTCCTCTGTGCATGCAGTGTGATAACCTGTGTTGAATGTGCTTTATCTCCATGAGCTTCCAGTCCCCTAGAATGATGGCCATGATTATTCTCTGTACCAATATATTTGCATTTTTGGTGGAAAATAATGGCTTGCTATGCTCCATTTCCCTGCAGCGTCTGTGCATACATATGTAGCTGTGCTCAATACTTCATGGCCTTCCAAATAAGCATTGACAGGGGAATAGATGAAAGTATAGGTTTACACTTTTGAAATGTTTACTGCACTCTTTCTCTATTTGTATCTTGGCTTTGCGGCATACTTGGCCTATTAGGGTGAACTATTTGTGTATAATATAATGAGTGTCTCCTGTATTGCAGGGCTAAGGTGAGCCAAGGTGAGATAGCTTTGTTTCAGGGGAAATTTCACAAATCAAAATACATTGTATAATAAATCATATGTTGTATGTTATGGAAACACAGGACACAGAAACATTCATAACTCTGCAGCTTTGCTTTCATCTAGAATTTTCACTTTGCTATCTCATTGGCTCTTGGAAGTGGACATCGAGTGATTGACCAGTTTTGCTACCCTCATTCTGCAATGCTTCTCTTCTGATTTTCAAAGAAAAGGGCCAAGAAAATAGGATTAGCAAAGCAGGGATGAAATGAATTGGAACACAGACTGCATAATGAAGGAAGAATCATGTGGAAGCTGCAAGTCCTGCACTGTATCTGTGACACTGTATCTTGTGGGGTGGGAATGGGGTGGGGAGGTTGGGAGGACATCTTGTGGTTAGGGAAGTGGAAGCTTGAAGTATTTGATTATGTATCATATTTTATATAAACGTAATAAGCTTAGTTCCCCTTCATAATCTTCAGTGATGGTACTTAAGCAACATTAAGTAAAGATAACTGTTTTAAGACAAAATAAACATACTGTATAGAAGATCATGTGTAATCTATGTTTTGCCACCAGAATAATATGTATTGCTTTATGGGGGGAAAGTCCTTTAATGCACTGTTATCTCCTAAATATTTAGTAGTAAATTAATTCTATTTAATTTTTTAAAAAAATATCTGTCTTCTGTAGACACTAAAAAGTATTACACAATGTGGACTGAAATGGTCCCTTTTTAACAGCAGTTTAATAATGTTTTATATCTGTAATTAGTTTGCTTTTCCATCTGTTTTATTTGCTCATGTATAACTATTCGTTGAAGATTGTCTGCCTTCAGTTCTCTTTTATACATTATTTCACATATTCATTTTCAGTTCTTGTATTTGTTTTTATTATATACTTGTGTGTCCTCTTTAATGTCTCTTCAGGTCATCAGTAATAGTCTATGTCTACCGATGTATTTTTTGGCTGTTGAGGATGGATGGATGAATAGATAGACAGACAGATGCAGTAGATATTTCGACTTCCCCAGTCCAGAGTTGTATTTTCACTTGTTAAGATTCCATGGCATGCTTACACTTAAATGGGGATAATTACAACATCGTGTTTTACATTAGTAAAGTTTTGTTTATGCAACACTTTGTTCTCCTTCCTTTGTGTCCCGTCAGTCTTTAGATGGTACCCCAACCGCTCCATGGTGGAGGGAAATAAATTCTGTTGGTGGGAACAATTTCATCAGCAGACAGATGTAAAGGGATATAACTCTTTGTATGAGTCTATGACTTAACTTTTTAAAAAGCATCTCCAGCCTCATTGTTTAATACACACAAGACCCTTCCTGCCCCTAACTTTAATCTGTGGAGTTCCTTTTACTCACTATCAGCAAGTATTGATCTCAATTGGCTGTCTCATTGATAAACAAGAAGAATAGTAAGCTAGTTACTTAGCAGCTGGCCAACATAATTTCCAAACTTGGACTTGCTTAAGTAGTGCAAATGAAATAGTGCAGAGATGTCTAAATGGGGAGTTCAATTCCTAATGCCACCCAGGTCAATTTGCCATTCCTGGCTCTGTTTGATAATTGGCTTAAAATTTAGAACTGCTGTGCTGGGCATTTGCAATTAGGAGAATCCAATGAACTTTGCCCTCATTGAATATTTGCGCTTTTTAAAATGTCCTTACATTGCTCTTGACAGACTGTTAAAAACTATGTTTTCATTCATTACATCTGCAGTATTTTAATTTTTGTTGTAATTATTTTGAATTGCTTCAGTGTGAATTTTTTAATAAAAATAATATACATTTGTAATAATAAAAAGTTTGAAGTCAAGCAGGTGTGTGATGGGAAATCTGTAAACATTGGGCTGCAGGAGGAATACAAAGTGCAGTTTTATTTACAATCTTCCCCCTCTACTCACACACCTCTCAAGAGCTTTACATGTCCCCCAAAATGGCATGAATCATATTTTTAGAAGTATTTGTTCTAAGTGAAGCTTTTTGTGCAATCAACTGTAGCCAATGGGAATGATACAATTACTCTTAAACTATGAGCTGATCAGAATAATTTACCACCAGAAAACAATTATGATAGCTATATCCTTATGGCAGCAGCTCTGTTATTGTAAAGGGCGAACCTGGGTAAACTGAGTGTGGCATCTCTTACAGTAATGCTTAAAAGTTTATGAACCCTTTTGAAATTTCAGTATTTCTGCATAAATATGACCTAAAATATGTCTCTTCTCCACACATGTCCTAAAACTAGATAAAGAGAACCCAATTAAACAAAGGAGTACAAAAATATACTTCTTCAATTATTGAGGAAAATGTTCCAAAGCTATATATTTGTGTGTGGCAAAAGTATGTGAACCTCTAGGATTATCAGTTCATTTGAAGGGGAAATTAGAGACAGGCATTTCAATCAATGAGGTGATCATTAGGTGTGAGTGTGGGAGGTCCTGCCTTATTTAAAGAATAGAATTTTGGGTATTCACTGTCAAAGTCTGATCTTCACAACACAAGTGTGAGGAAGTGTGTCTTGGCTTGAACAAAGGAGATTTTTGAGGACCTTCAAAAAACAGTTTTTTATGCTCAGCAGGCTGGAAAAGGTTACAAAACTATTTTCAAAGGGTTTGGACTCCACCACTCCACTGTCAGGCAGATCATGTACAAATGAAGGCAATCCACACCATTGTTACCCTCCCCAAGAGTGGTTGACCAAACAAATCACACCAAAAGCAGGGCATGTAATATTCTGAGAGGTTTCAATGCAAGGGTAATGTCAAAGGAATATTAGGCCTCTTGCATTGGCGAATGTCAGTGTTCATGAGACCACCATCAGGAGAACACTGAACAACAATGGTGTGCATGGCAGGGTTATAAGGAGAAAGCCACTACTCTCCAAAAAGAACGTTACTATGCATCTACAATTTGCGAAAGACCATATGAATAAGTCAGAAGGCTATTGGAAGAATGTTCTGTGGATGAATGAGGCCAAAATAGAACTTTTCAGCTTAAATGAAAAGTGGTATGTTTGGCAAAAGGCAAAAACTGCATTCCAGCATAAAAATCTTATCCCATCTATGAAACGTGGTGGTGGCAATATGGTTTGGGCCTGCTTTGCTGCCTCTGGACCAAAACAGCTTGCCATTTATTGATGGAACTATGAATTCTGAATTGTACCAGCAAATTCTACAGGAAAATGTCAGGGTATTTCTCCATGAACTGAAGCTCAAGAGAAAGTGGATCATACAGCAAGACAACAACCCACAACACGTTAAGTCATACAACCAGGGTATGATTAAAACAGAAGAAAGTTAATATTTTGGAATGGCCAAGTCAAAGTCCTGACCTTAATCCTACAGAAATGTGGAAGGACCTGAAGCGGGCAGTTGATGTGAGGAAGCCCACCAACATCCCTGAGTTGCAGCTGTTCTGTAAGGAGGAATGGGCTAAAAATCCTGATGTGCAGGACTGATCAACAGTTATTGGAAATGTGTAGTTGCAGTTATTGCTGCCCAAGGGGGGCACACCACTTTTGCCACGCACAAATATGTAGCTTTGGATCATTTTCCTCAATAAATAAATGGACATGTATAATAGTTTTGACTCATTTGTTTAATTAGGTTCTCTTTTCCTAGTTTTACAGATCATGTTTTAGGCCATATTTATGCAGAAACATAGAACTTTCAAAAGGTTTCACAAACTTTTAAGCACCATGTTAGGTAGGATCCTATACTTATGAAGAAATCAGCCCCTTCCATAAGAATTGCATTACATACTAAATATAGTCCAGGAAAAAACACAGACATAAATACAAATCTGGTAGTTTTATTTCATAAATGTTTCTGTTTTAGTAGGTTTTTACATCTTTTAACGTATAGTATTTCTTGATTGTTTTTAGCCTTGCTGTATGCCACCCAGAATCACTTGCTGGTGAAATGGGCAGCTATATAAATTGTAGAAATAAAGAAATAAAGAAATATTTTATCAGCAGGCTAGAGAGTAGGTACTATTTTATTCCTATTGGAGCTAATTGGAGTTCCTTACTTCCTGCTTCAGCTCCTCTTTGTCTGCTTATATCAACACTGAAGGAGAGAATTCTGGAGCCAAGAGTCTAGAAAATAATGGGCAAATGTGGAGAAATTTGCTGTTTCTTTGATGATGTACTTTTTCATTGTTTTAATCTTGGTATAGGATTGAGGAATGTTAACACATAAGCTCTAGTAAACTATGTACATACATACATACTGTACATACGGGCAGCCTTGGTAATGGGCATTAGCACACTTAAAGCAAGAGAAAATGAAGGATTAATAAATAAATCATGTCATCTCAGCCTCCTCAGTATTAGTTTGCTCTGGGACTCTAGGCACAAATATCCATCGGAACCCTACATTCCAGTGCTACTAACTGGGGGTGAAAGGACAAAGGGATTTCAGACAGTAAGGAGGACTCAGTGCCAATTAGCAACTAGCCCAATAGGGGTCAACCTACAATCAACCGCATCTCTTCTGGATGTTGCCAGTTATAGGCAAAAGACTATTCCAAGGTCATAACCTTCAAAGTATTGACCTTCACAGCACAGATGCCATTATGTTGTGCATAGAGAAAAGAAGCCTTCTTACTTCGGCTATAATTCTTTGAAATACTCAGTACTGTTTGTCATGCAGCTGTAATGTGGGACATCCTTTCTTGAATTGTTTAGCTGGTTATCAGTTGTTTCAATAACAGCTCACGATTGGGAAGAAAATGCACAGCTTCCAATCCAGCTGGATGTCTGTGTGTGTGAAATCAGTATGCTCGTGGGGGGAGAGGGTGGTTTTATTTCATTTGTGTGGGTGAGTATGTGTGTTGCACTGTTTGGCTTGCTCCATAATTGCACTAGCTTATGGTGTATGATTATCATTCTGCCTCACAGGTCTATGCTTTACATACATAGCTTTTCACTTAGTAACCTTTGAACACATAATCTGTTACCTGAACATGCAGTAGAAGAGGATGGTGTACTCTCCCTGCCACCATCTGAACCAAATATAGCTTCTCTCAGTGCTTGGCATACATCAGGAAGGGTTTCAGATATACAGGAAGAGGCAACCAGAGACATTGTTTGAGTTACTGCCAATGCCTGTAATGCCTTTTACCTAAAGCTGGGATGCTGAATCTGATTGTGTCAAAATTGTTCTCAGATATAGATATAGATACTGTAAAATAAGCCACATCTTACACTATTGTATGGGAAACTCCCATCCTCCAAGTTTAATCTGGGTATGTTAATGCAGGTTGTGCTATCCCCATTCCTTATTTTCCTGTACTACTTTTTCCAATGCAGCTACTGATTCAGAGCCCTGGGATGTCAACCCTTCGAGGTAGGCCAGGCCTTGTGGTAAGGTAGAATAACAGAATCCTGAACGCCTGTCCCAAGTTTCTCTGTGACCTAATGTCAAGGTGGGGTTATTCTGAGGTTTTTGTCACGCTTCCCTCATTCTCAGGACCGTCTAATCTTTTCTGATAGTCCCCCTTAACAGCATACTCATTCCTTCTCTGTTCTCAAAGTCAGTTCTACATTCCTTCATGTGGGATGTTATGGTAAAAAACTGAGATAAACTGTAACAGATGAATGTTTCTCTTTGTTGCAGGTTTCAGTTGTAGAGAAGTATTTTTGTATGGATAGTGCTGTGCTGTCTTAAAATGTTGGATCACACAGATCCTGCAGATGGTTTGTCTCCCTCCAATGTTCTGTAGGAAGTCTTGCTTTGCCTTTAACAAGCAAGTCTGCTGCAGTCACTGATATCAAGAACCAAATAGCTCAGCTCAAAGTAACCAGGACCAGCTTCTTCTAATGAACAGGGTCATCCTGCCCCTCACAACTATATGTATGTTTTCTTACACATAGTTTTACACTTCAGTTGCATTTCAAGGAACTCATGTCCCTTCTTGCCCACAAGACCACATGGTCCCCCACCCAAAACCACCCAGACTCATTTATCCACAACTCGGAGATGAGCATTATCCCCAGGAATTTTCCAGGAGCTCTTCTCCTGTCATTTAAGTGCCAAACACTTCTGTTCTCTCAAGAGGAAAACAGATAATGTGTTTTCTTTGAATGGTCTTACGCTTTTTATTGTTGTTTTAAAGCTCCTTTTGGCTACTATTTAATTACAGTATTTGATTTTAATGTGTTGAAACCTTTCACTGAGTTCTTGTTTGCTCTTTTGGAAATTCCAGCAGAGAGGGAAGTTATAAACATTGTTTTAAATAAATAAATGAGAGTGTAATGGACTCTGGACTCCACCCAGAAAAACCTGAAAGGATGTTGATTTTATTCCTTTTGTTGCTAAGGTGTAAGAGTAATTGATTTAAAATATTTTCCTTAACTGGTGATGCATCAGACTCCAGCCAATCTGTATTTCAAATGCTGTCAATATCAGTTCTATATAAAGATGATGTTTATCTCCACCTCACCTACTGTTGAGTGTCTTTGGGTTTTAAGTTAGTGGACTTGTGGGGGGAAAAGTTGGTGACACCATCTATGTCCATCCAGAACACAAATGGGGACCTCCATGGCCATGGGGCTTTTGGAACTGGATTTGGGCATAAAGCCCAAGACCCTGATTAGCAGAGTAAGCAGGACAGCTCCTGGCAGCTCACCATGTTTTGAATTAAGTGAGGCAGCCTCATCATCTACAGCAGCTTGGGCAGCCTTTGGACCTCCAAATGTCACTGAACTACAACTCCTAGCAGCCTCAGCCCTAATGGCCAATAATGAGATAAAGGGAGGGATACTGGTTCATGTCCACTTTTGAACTAACTAGAGGAGAAGGTCTAGTCAATGCTGAGCATGGCACTGGTTTCACGTGAAACTTTTATTCAGTGACAGCTTTGCCTCATCCCTGGGATTTTATTCAGAGGGGAAAGAGTCCAGTTTTCCACATTTGCCATTTAAAGTATTCACATATTTTCCCATTCACCTTGTTTCTTAATTTTGAGAGAAAGTACATTCACACAATATGCTTAACAGTGAATGCATTTGTCTAACTACGCTTTGTTACTTTTAACTTTGATTGGGGTGGGGTTGTTGTTGTTTTGGTGGCTTAGCATGTTTTATGAATCTGGGCCATTTGTTTAGTTACGGTCCTGTGCAGCAACATCCATGGATTTTGCTGCTTTCATCGGCATGGCGAAAGCAATATTGCATCAGAAGCCCCATCCATCTGGGGCATGTGTGCAATGTCACAATGCATACAGAAAAAGAGAGAGGTTGCATCATGATGCCACAATGCTGCTTTCACTAGTTGGACCCTCCCCACGAAGATACTGCTGATCTCATGTATTGTGCAATCCTATAAAATGGATTAATTCAGTAACTAGATTAAGTCTGCTGTGTGAATGCATCTAATGCATTTTCATTGGTTGTGCTGGGAGCCTTCTGATCTGGAAGCATCCTAAAGTTATCCACCAGCCCTGCACTGTTCTTGAGATGCTTGGAATAAGCAGGGAAAAGAGGACGAAAGACTATATAGCCCAGCAAGGTTGCTCAAATGTTCAACCTCCAAGACCCACTTGAGGGACCCCAAAATCCCTAAGACCAGCCATACACAAGAGCCAAGCAAAGAACAATTGGTACTGAAAGGAAAATAACCTTGTTATGAAGGGAACCTTGGTTTTAACAAGAAAATATTTTGTGGTTATTATTAAAGTAACATACTATATTAAACGATGATGATGATGATGATGATGATGATATCAACTTTCACATGTATTTCCAACTGATGGGCTAAATTATTTCATGGTTTAGCTCACTCTGGATCTACTGCTTGACGAAAGGTCAGGTGGCAACTTTTTTTGTATTGGCTGCTTGCTCAACCACCGATTAAGTGAATGGGTTGAGCATGTGAAGAAACAAACCAAACTCATGCATAGCACCCAAAAGGACTGAGATTTTCAGTCTCGCATTCCATAGTATTGGTAAATTGGGGACAGTACGGTCAACGTCAGGGATGTGTGCTTTGGTTGTTGACTGCACAACTGTTCAATCAATCGACTAAAAGTGAATGGAGAGCTGTGGCCATCGGACATACAATCTCCATTGCAACCAAAAGAGGACTGAGGGCTGGGTGAAGAAATCAAGGACTGGACTGAAGGGGGCAGTCCCACACGAAGGAAAGAAAGAAATTATAGGATGTGTAATTTGAGAAAGAAGGCGATCAAAATCTCATGTACTGCCCTGTGCATCTGATCCAGCCTATTAAATATATGACTTGGTTTATACTGTGAATTATAATTGAAAAATTCCTACAAAATCTACAGACAAGGGTTTCACAGCACCCACAAAGGTTGAAACAAGTTAAGCGAGAGAGAGAGAGAGAGAATGTTCTCGGCAGAGAAAGTTTTCCCTATAAGGAGATCAGAAAAGACAATAGCAGCACGGAGAAATAGAAGCTTCAAGAAGCTTGAAAGTCACTGAGAGATTTAATAGAACAAGGAAATGTGCACTGGGTCCTATTATAGGTCATCCACAAGAGTGACCAAACCGTTATCTATCCTATGCCCAATCTGAACCCCAACTGAAAGGGATCCAATTAACCTAGTTCATCCAGGGTTATAGTTGTAGTCCAACCACCTCCACTACAAACAGGGAATTTGCCTTAAAAGGTAGGTTGGAAACACAGTAATCTAAGATAGCTGTTTTGAGTGATGGTTTCTTAACCAATGATACCAGTAAAGTGAGAGATTGCTGGTATCATTGGTTACAATTATATAGAACCTGTGAAAATCAAAATGTTTTTTCTTTGATAGACACAATACTCAAAGTGAAAAGAATAAGCAGCCCCCATCAGCCCTTTGAGTTGGCCATTTTAAAAAACAGACACCGCAGGATTCCAGGAATGCTACTTTATTGTTGTAGGCTATATTAAGTAGGGTATGTTAACAGAATCTTGAAAGACTGTCCAAAATCTTCACTGTCCCTTTTTAAAGATAACAAGGTCAAGGTGGGGCTATTCTGAGCCTCTTTCTCATGCTTTCTATTTTCCCAGGGCCAACTATTTCATCATTCCCACCTCCTTCTCACGGCCAGATATAAATTCCTGTACGCCTCCCCTCGCCTCTGCTGTCCAAATGAGCTGGATTTCAGCTCTCATAATCTGGGCAGAGGATTGGACTAGATCTCCAAGGTCCTTCCAACCTCATGATTCTGTGATGTTTACTCAATATGGCAAGTCATATGGAGTCCTGGGTGAGTCCCCGCCTATAAAGTGGTAAGTTACATTTAAGACACATGTTCTTGCTATGTGATATGTTTCTAGAGTGGATTAATTCTTCTCTTCTTAAAGGAAGCTCTAGGAAAAAAGGCCTATATATGTATTTCCTAGGTACAAGATATAAGCCTAGATTCTGATGGGTTTTGACTAAGAGTCATCTGAAGGAATGAAGACTCCCAAATAGATATCTGAGGTGTCTTGTTGCTTTTTCTTCCTTGTAAGATTGGAGATGAAGTACCCGTTTTTCATAGCTGCAGTGGAGGTATCGAGGTTGAATGAGGAAGGAGGGAGACTAAAAATCCATTGTATCATGTTGCCTCTACTTGGTTTTATTGTGGCTTTTAGAATTTAATTAATTAAAGATTTTATTACCTATCTTGTTTTATGGGCCATAACTATACCCTGCACAGCCTTTAGCTTAGAAAACCAGGCAATAAAACTTTAAAGAATGTGTATATAGTTTATTGCAGGCTAGCAGATAGTTAACTTTTCAGTGCTGAGACCAAAAATATATAGGCATTTGTAGGTACTACCAAATACTATATATTTACTAGATTCCACATTGCATTGCCACATTGGATCCACATCACATCCACATCTACAGTATGGCAGGGGGTCTCAAACTGTGAGTCAGGAGCCTCCAAGGGTTTCCATCTTGCCAGCACAAGCCTGATCAGGTTTTTAAAAAAACTGTGGGGGAGAAGTGTCAACAATTTTTTAGAAGACCTGATCAGGCTTGCACAGGCCAAGTGAAAGTACTGTCAAAACTCATTCTGAGCTTTGCTTCTCATTTTGCCTGTGTAAGTTCAGAGTGGACAATGTCTAAAAGTCTAAAAACTCCTGGGATACATAGGTTTAAATGTATACATTACAATGGAATATTTATTTCTTGTCCAGCCCTAACATCAATGAAATTGTTAGTTTTATTGGGTTGGTCACAAATTCATTTATAATTTTAAGGGGTCAGTGTAAAGCAGGGTTTCCCAAACAATGAGATGTACCACCCCTGGGGAGGTGCAAACAGAGTCCAGGGGAGGTGTGAAGAACCTTTTAGTTGTACATTTGTTACAATAAATCCACCTCTCCCAAAGTTTCATTGTATTGCTTTCATTGTTCATTTGTGTTCATTTTGGTGTTTGGATTCTTAGGGGAGGTGTGTACATCAAGATTACACTAAAGGGAGGTGCGATGGCAAAAACCTTAGGAACTCCTGCTGTAAAGGAATGTGGGGCTGACCTTGAGGACAGGGAAGAAGCGAACAAACCATTAAGGGGGAACTTTCAGAAGAGGCTACAGAATCCTGAAAAAAGAGAGAAGCATGAGAAAGAAATTCAAAATCACCCCATCTTGATTTTGTTTAGTAGAAGATGAGGCAAAGACGAACTTGGACAGACTTTCAAGATACTGTTCTTCTATCTTACTGCAATAAAGGGCGTTCCTGGAATTCCTGCCGTGCCTGTTTCTAGACCTGGCCTACTGACAGGAATGAACAACAAGCAGTCTGGCCTATAATTTCTAGTCACTCCCCTTGATTCCTTTTTAAAAAATGTAATAGTCTCTGCTAAGCTTCTTCCTGGTACATACAGAGCAATTTAGGAGCATGTGGCTGCCCACCTTTCCTAGGTATGCATTTATTAGCATCTATAACAACCTGAACTATAATATACCAACTTTTAGTCTTTACTAAACTAAGATTAGTCTTTACTAATCTAATACCTTCCAGAAGTCCTATCCAGGAAGGGTAAGGGGCCTGCTGTCTGAGAAGTGTAGTCCTAACACATTTGAAAAGCATCAAGTTGGGGAAAGCTGACTTACACTATTGTATCATTTTAAAATATATTTACTTGGAGCCAAGGGCTCTCATACTGAATTAATGGAGCAGGTTTGGCATGCTTTTTAAGCAGCCAAAAGCATGACTATTTTTGGAATGCTACACATTCATGTTCATCAACATTAGATGTGCTGCTTCCCTCCTGCCCCCCCCCCCCCAATATTTGTGTATTTATTTTGTTCAATTTCTATAGCTGCCCATCAAGTGACTCTGAGCAGTGAACATTCATGAAAACAGTTAAAACCAATATATGTTTATTTAACGTGCCGGAGCACAAGGGTTGATATTTTCCTTCTGTTGATCCTGTATTATTTAGGCTCTTGCCATACCTGTCCTTGAGACAGCAGAAAGCAACATGGTGAGATTATGACAGAAAAGAAGATGGGGCCAGGACATATCTGTGCTGTGGCTAGTGCAAATGGAGAAAGGGCACTACTGTATATGGGGTTTACCTTTCACAGAATAGTATTAGCTCGAGCGCAAGCCTAACAGTTCAGAGGAAACTCTGTGTGGTGTGTTTTAATTAGGCATAAGGTCCTGAAGTCTTCAAAACCACAGCAGGCACTCATTTCAAATATTTCCTCTGCCAGCCCCAGATATGAACACACAAAGCAGACACAGCAGCTTTTCTGCAGGTTGTTTCTGGTGGGTTCTGATTATGGCTACGGTTCTCTATTCCTTTGAAATCATGTGCAACTCAACCTAAAAGGCTGCCTTGACTTTAATTTCACACAAAGCCGGCAGTCTTTGCTTCAGAACCATCTCCTGAACATGCTTGCAAATGCAGAATCAAATCACCAGACACAGCACTCTTTTCTTGCTGCTTAATATGCACTAGGCATGCGATACGGAGAACAAAGACACTTTAATAGTCAGATATCTGGGTTTTGTCCATTCTGATTAAGCACTATTACAGAAAACATACCAGAAACATTATACACTTGTATTAAAAAAATGGGAATTTTTGTAGCATATTTCTAAAGGCAGGTCTATTTTTAAAGCACAGTCTCTTAAAATGGACTGTAACTGTTACCTTAAAGATAACATATTAGGCTTCAAATGGCACATTCAGAAATTAAAATGTGAACAATGTCATTATGTTTTAGGGGTATTATAATGCATAATTAATAAGACAGCTGTCTACAGAAGCTTGTGCCTTGATAAAGGGTTCATCTTTAAAATATCATAGGGTTGTTGAGTGCATATGCAGAACAATACAAATAAAGTTCTCAAGTTGCTGCAGATTTTTAAACCTCAAACATATTACAAGCATGACATTTCTGTGCACCCGAGAGCAGTAGGATTTCAAACATTACCTCCATATGAAGCAAACTAAGGGCTAGTATCTCAAGATCTACTTTATACCACGTGCCATCACTGTGCACAATCCTAAATCAAAATAGCCGTTTTCAAAGCTTGGTTCTAATTAAAATACTGTTGTCATAATGGACTAAAACTATTGTGCGGTTTTGTACAGAATGGTTAACTATTATTAGATCTATTTTTACTTATTTGTTTCCTCATTTTTTAAAGTCACCCTGAGAACTTTGCTGCTGAGGATTACCGGATAAGTGTGTAATAATAAGCAAATCCACTAGCTTTTCCTTGCAGATTTCATATTCTTTGGCCATTTCCACATTCTGAATCAAACATGTTTCAATTGCGTGCCAATTTTGTGGCTGATAAATTATTGATGCAACAGAAAATAAACTACCCAGGATCTAGATCCTAAGCTGCAGAAAACCAAAGACAAATGGGCTCAGTGAGGCACACAAAAGGAAAAAATAAAGCTGCTGGACGTATTCTATTGTTCTGCAATAGTGAAAATAGAGTATGACAAGTACATTAGGAGACACCCACAGAGACCAGCAATAGTTGTTGTTTGAATTTCCTTTGGAAATTCAATGCACACAAGCAATGTGTTCCCCTGATTACAGCAAGCTAAAATCCATACATCTCCAAAGGTAAGCCCTGTTCTGATGCTCTCTTCATGGCATACCTGTTCTCCAACTGTGGTCAGTTTTCCCTGGATTATATTCTTTGAAATAGGTTTGAGTAGGTGAAATGTTCCAGCTTTGCTGTAAGGATTTAAGCCCGGAGTGTACCCCTGCCTTTGATAAAATATGATTGCCAGTCCTTCTTTTCCTGAACCTTAGCAAAGACAGACTGTGTCTATGTGCAAATGCCTCTAACAGTAGGAGTTATAAGAATGGCTCGTAGAAAGGCGTAACCATAGCATGTAAAGTGGTATAACTCTAATATCAACATGCAGTATAGATAACTCATCAGGAGGCCTCCAAAATCTATTTAAGTTTTATGATGTGCTTTGGTTGCTGGTGGACTATTTAAAAGGAGCAGTTGCCAAACCCAATAAGGATAGGTGGATCAACTTGTTCATCTTCCACGAAGCAACCATGATGGCCAAGAAGAAAAATGCTGTAATTCAATATGCTGTACAGTATATAGTTCTGAATGCAGTTCCTGAAAAGGGATATTGTAAAGCTGAAAAAGCATAAAGAAGGAAGAGCAGTCAATCTAATGGAGGGTAGAGCCACTCCCCTAGGAAAAAGACATATCTTCACATCTCTCTGACTGTGGCATAATTAACCCTTTTTTAAATAACACATGTTCATCTCATTTCCAGCTCACTAGAAAGGCAGCTTAAAATAATCTTTAGTGGTTTTAGATTTAAACAAATGTTTTCTCTCTTCTCCCTCCAAACTTCTTCCTCCACCTTCCGGAGGAAGAAATGGTGGACTGAAGACAGCTCTGCCGAAAGTGGACGACCATGGCAGAATGAAGAGCTGGTGAGTAGACTGGCTTTTTGTAATTCCTCTCCAGACAAGGAGAGGACTTGAGATCACCCACAAGTGTTCCTGACAGTTGCTCCTCATGACGAGACTGCAAGGCAGCAGACTCCAGTGGGTTTAGACCTCTGGGAGATGAGGGAATAGCCATCTTACTCAAACCGGAGTTGGCGCCTTTGAAAGAACACTAGGTTCACATACTTCCTCTTCTTTTTTTCTTTTATATAATTTTTATTGAAATTTTTAACAACAACAATAAGAACAATACAAACTAAAACAGAACAGAGAAAACAAAAAAGAAATAACAGAAAAAGCTAAAAGTGCAATAAAAGAAAAATGGTAGAAGAAAGTAAAAAAAGAGAAAGATATAAAGATAGATACAAAGAAATAGCTTCTGATATTCTTCACAGCAGTTGTAAGTACAATTATATTTTAACTTCTCTCAAAAATTACATCATAACCGTCTTCTTTCTATACTCTCTCCTGTCTAATCATCAAAACCATAAATCACAAGTTCTTTTTTTTTATTTTTATGCAAAAAGTCCATAAAGTTTCCAGTCATACTTCCTTTTCTAATCACTTTTGGACATTGCTTGTTAACTGCTTTTCAACTATAAGAAACCTTTGGATTGACAAGTTTTACAGCACCAGGTGAGTTTTCTTCAGTCCTTAGTGAAAGAAGTTTTAAATACAAGTTTAAGAATTTAATTTTTTTTTCTGGAATAAACAGCAAAAATGTGATTAAAACTTCAATTTTAGAAAGTTACAAACAGACTAAGGGTCCAGATAGATTTGAAATAAGATTTTGGAATTAATTCTAAAGAATCCTTCCCATAGGAAAATGCTTTTGTTCTGATTTTTTAAAAAAAATAATAAAATAAGATTTTAAAAATTGGACACTAGAGGGAATTAAAGATTACCATTAAAGGAGAAGAACATATAAACTTGACTTACAATTATAGAATGAAGCAAAATATTGTAACTGGACATATTGAAGGTTATTTTTGAAAAATGGACTCAGAAGTTAATATTAATAGTGTCAACAGAGACATCTGCCTCTATGGAGAGACTACGTCTAAAATATGTTATGGAAGAAGAACAAGTTTTATCTGAAAAGATTGAGACTGAGTTGAAAGTGGATTTACAAATGACAGACTACAAGAATGACATGGAAAAAGATATTACACTGGACGAAAAAAAACAGCTGATGTTTTAATAATTAAAAGGGATATACAAACAATAAACCAAGAGAGTCACCTGGGCAATTTTCCTATATTGGATTTACAAAAGAGGCTTGTTAAAGTTTTGAAGAATCTCATGAGAAGGGACAAAGAAAAAATGAAAAGAAATCAAGTTCTAGGACATTATTTGAATGGACTAAAGATTAAGATTGTTAGAAGTAAAAGAAAGGAATTAAGTTGGTTTATTTGATCAAGGTTAAAATAGATATGTTGTTATTTCTGGTAATCCTTAATGGATTTTTGCTGACATCAGGACTGAAATGATGAGGCTTTATGGATTCGTTTATAGATATGAGCTGGGATATGGGAAGAAGAGATCATTTATTGTATGTTAAGAGGAAGTAATAAGTTACTAAAATTGTTTATCTTGTGATGAAAGTAACTTCTTTATATATTTTTCTTTTTCTTTACTATATTCTTACTTTTCTTTCTTTTCTATTTTCTCCTTTCTCTCTCTTTTCTGCACCATCTACTCTTTCTTTTTATTCTATCTTTTTTTAAGTTCGTATTAGTTTTTACTGTTGTAAGTATAATCTTTAATAAAATTGCTATCAATTGCTTGTGGTAGACGTAAGACACCTCACTGAAAGTGTGGTTGATGACGCTGTTGGCTCTTATTTATATATTTATTTGCTGGGCTTATATGGCTGCCTATCTCATATGATGACTCTAGGCAGCTCACAACAATCCATCAAAAAAAAAAAAAAAAGTACCCTTCCCCACAGGCACCAGACCAATCATCCTCACAGCTCAACTTCCATCCTAGACCGATGCTTGGGGGAAGAGCCAGGTCTTCACACCTCAGAAATGCTAAAAGGGTAAGAATCCCTCAGTTGTCAGGTGGGAGGCCCCTTTAGGCTGCTGCAGGGCCAACCACTCCTCCTCTGCTTGGCTACTGCCTGCCATGGCTATTTTGACCAGACACCTGGCTTCTGCAGAGGCAACTGCCTGCATGATGTTTCACTGGGGCCTTCCAAAATGCTTTTCAGGTGATGAACTGATATTCTTGAGTTTAGGTCTTTTTCAAAAGAACTCTAGACCTGTATTTAAACAAAAGGCTAGCAATCTCTTGAGTGATGTGACAGAGTGAACAAGAGAGACAGAGTGAGAAATAGACAGAATGAGTGAGTGCGAGAGACAGATGAAATCCCCTACCTTTCACTTGGCCCCTGCTACTGACGGGTTTCAGGTATGGGAAAGGGGTATGTCTTGAAGCAGGAGCAAGCACCTCCAATGTAGCTCCCTTCTGCTTCATCCTTTGCCTCTCCTCTGTAGTGACCCATCAACCGCCTATGTTTGGACACAGGTTTAGTGCTCTTTTAAAAGGCAGCTAGAGTCATGTTCAGAAAGAGACTGACAGGAGTCAGGTGTGTAGCCTGCAATCTGTCAGGTGGGCAATTTGAAAGGTGACCAAACCTTTCCTCACAGGCCCTTGCCTGCCCTTGAATGTTTCCATCCCATCACATACTGCATAAAGGAGAGGGGCTGGGGGTTGCTTTTTCTGCCAGCAGGTGACACTCAGTGTGAGGGGATACAAAGCCAGTGGAATCCCCCAATTGCTTTATTTAACTTGCCCTGCATTAAAGCTGTAAATGCAACACCATTTGTTGGCTTCATTCTGAGGCAGAATAACACTCAGCAGTCAGGTTAACATACAGTAATTTATGCCTGGATGCTTTTCTGACAGCTCAAGGACTAATGGATAGCACATTAGCATGGCTACAAGGAAAAGCCCTACAGCTGGACTTATTAGTCTGAAGCAAAGATGGGAAAGAGAAGACATACTAGAGTCTGGAGGTTGAGTCATGGCAACTGGACTTTTCTTTTTGGTTAGAAACGTTTTGCTACTTGTCCGAGCAGCTTCTTCAGTCTAAAAAGTTGGTTGGGGAGACCCCATTAAAAGTCTTCCAAGGTGGCTGTGTTTCTTTACTAACATGATGGGCTCCTTGAAGGGACAATAGGAGATGTGATAGGAGAGTCTTTGAGATGTAGATGTTTTGCTCCTAATCCCTCACTCATCCCCAAGGGGATGTTAAGTGTTGCCTTCCTGGTGAACTTTTGAACCGTTCTTAATCTTCCTGGGGACTGATGAAGACCCATCTTCTTTTGTTTTGTATTGTGTTTCTATGGTTTATTATATTGTGAGCTGCTCAGAGTTCCTTTGGAGTTGGATGACACCTAAACTGAATGAAATAAAATAAAAGCATGATTATCTGTGCTCGAAATGGGCCATCAAAAATCAAGGCAAGCAGAAATTAAAGCCAGGTGCATGCAAGTTCCTTCTTCACTTGCTCTTCTCTAGTCAGCTTCCTCCTTATGAGATACGTTTATGCATCCCGTTTGTAGTTAGATTTTGACACCTCACTCCC
This sequence comes from Liasis olivaceus, assembly GCA_030867105.1. Taxonomy (NCBI): domain Eukaryota; kingdom Metazoa; phylum Chordata; class Lepidosauria; order Squamata; family Pythonidae; genus Liasis; species Liasis olivaceus. The sequence goes on along the minus strand of CM061349.1, from coordinate 233,034,643 downwards.
TACCTTTCCTTATGTTCCAAATGTATGAATTCTTTGAAAGCTAGATTCTTAGGAAGCACTGATATGAACCTAGCTTTCTCATTTTATTCTTGGGGATTTAATCTTCAGGATACAGAACCTTGAAAGCGCCTTGACTTTCTTTGGTTTTCTTCAGCAATCACCTGAGACAGGCCCTTCCTTCCTTCCTTCCTCCCTTGGGAAGTAGAGAAAAACAAATTAATGCAGCTTAATCAACATACTATCAAATATAAACGGTTGCTACAAGCAGCTGAACCGAACCCAGTTTTTATCATGTACAATATACTGTAGTTGTTTGCGCTCTGAACATGTGAGGGGGCTGGCCTTGCTCCTGGCTAAACATTTTGTACTCGTTTATATCTGAATATATTTTTAAGTCTTTAGAATTTGTATGTGTGTGCATGTGAATAAGGTGTGGCTAATTTAGCATCTCTCTCAAGCCTTTGCTGCCATCTGCTGGTGAATTCAGGTTTTTGGGGAAGGAAGAGAGGGGACAAGTAAAGGAAGAAAATAATAATGGAGGATGATAATAAAAAAAGCATTTGAAACGTAAAAGCTTAAGAGTCATTGGCAGACCATATGGAACAATTACATGTATAATCACATGATTGTTGATCCCAAGGTTGTTAGTTTCAAGCAGTATCTTAACATCTATATCTATATGCTTCAAGGAGAAGCTAATGCAATACTAGGGGAAGAGAAAAAATCAGCACAATCACTAAAAGCAATACAACAGTTGAAGCTGCATTATTAAATGATAATCCAAAATGTTGCATGTTATTTTGTTAATAGTGCATAATTCTGTCAGTGTGCCAAATTCTAATTTCTTAATTGATGTGCTATCTCCCTAGTGGTTATAGCTAGCTTTGGCCATTGGTGTCCTGTAGTTTTAGTTTGTTGGATTCAATTCTGCCTAGGTCTTTTAAAGTGATTGTTTTTGTTCTGACAACATGGGGTAAACCAACTTGAGAGTTTTGGTTAGTTGGTGGTGACCTGTATGAAAGAGAATAGGAAAAATGGGGGAAGGGAAGAAAATGGAACAGAAAGGAATGTGATCATAGGAGGAAGAATAAAGACCAGAGGGGAATTAAATTTAAATGTATTAAAATATACGGTCATAGCAGAGAATATATGGGTGGAAAGAAAAAAGAAAGCATGTTTGGGAGAGTTTTGACCTAGAGAAAAGAGAGAAATGGCCTGCTGTGAACTTACTGTCTATGAAATGGATGTTCTCCTGAAAAAAGGAAATGGATGGTTCACATGAGATTTGAGGACTCGGACTCCATGATTGCCTTCTATCTAGTTTATTGGGCAGGATATTCACTTTGTAATCTCAATAGTTTATGCCTGGTTGTGCTTCCCACTTTGACAGCTAGGTTGTGACCAAGTATCCACTCTTCCTCTTGGTGACTACAATCCAAAGTTTGGCCAAAGTTCTAAATGTTCCTGTGGGCCCAAACGTTACAAATTTCCTCCATTTAATCTGTAACATCATGTATCATTTTTTCACTTATTAACTTTGTGAGCATTTCAAAGTGATTTACCCTTAACCTTTAGATCCTTGCCTCTATGGACTTTTTTTTTCGCTGTAGCCCCTCAATATGCATTTTAAAATATAGTAGCAATTTCAGAAAATGAATGTGGTAGTGGTACCAACCATCCTTTATAATAATATAAGATGGCCTTAGTAATCCTCTTCCGTATGAAAGGACTAAGAAGTTGGTTGTCTTTGATGTATACCTGATGTTCCTTTTCATCTGGATGTAAGAGTTTGGTTGCTTATGCATATTCATCAGTTGAGGATGACTGCCTTGAGTTCAATTTCAAGTTCCTCTAACCCAGTGTTTCTCAAACTGGCAACTTTAAGATGTGGACCACACGTCTTAAAGTTGCCAAGTTTGAGAAACACTGCTCTAACCACAGCATGAATATGCCCCAATAATCATTTCTATATGCCATGACATCACGATCCCACCATCATCTCATCTCATTTCCAGTCCACAAGTGAGACAGCTTAAAGTTGCCTTTACTTGTTCTCGTTTTAAAGGAGCACCTTTCCTCTTCTCCAGACACAATATTTACCCTGCACATGACCTAACATGCTTCATCAGTAAAGGATTAGATGATGGGGTCAGGCTCAGGGATCTGCCCATCTCCCATTGGCTACTTTTGGCCCCTTCAGTTGCTTCCATGTTTGCTCAGGATGCTGGAGGGACCAGGCCCCTGGCTTTCACAGAGGCACCTTCCTGCGTAATGGCTGGCCAGCATTTTCCAAAGTGCTTCTCAGTTCTTATGTCGGAGGAGCCTATATAATATGCCCAAATTTCAAAATGTGCTCTTTTGGAAAGGTGTTACATTTGTTTTTTTAAACCGCAGTGTTGCACAGGTTTTATGTGGCTTTATTTTTTTATTTTTTATTTTCTTGAGAGGCATTTCCCCTACCCCACTAGCTACTTCCAGCTGCTCACTGTTGACTCCACTTTTGTCTGCGCCCCCCCCCTCAATGCCTGTGGGCATGAGAGCTCCTCCTGCTCTACCCCTTTGCCTTTCTCCTGCAACTGTGGCAGGGCTATTTTTAGGCCTGCGTGGACTGCTCTTTCAACAGAGCACTAGACCTGCATTCCGAAATAGCCTGACTGACAGGTCCTCTCTGTCGACAACTTGTTAATCAGACAACATAGTAGTGACTAAATCTACTACTGGAAGCACCAGCCTACACTTACCCAGCCTCACACTGCCACACAGTAAGGAGAACAATTGGTGGTTGTCTTTGCCAGTAGCAGTGACACTTGGTGAGAGGGGAAACAAAGCCTCCAGTGATATTCTTTCATTTGTCCTGCATTAAAACTGTAAGGAGGGTACCTGGCAGAGAAGTACGCCCTCCTTCTCTGCCAATTCAAACACTGGTGGATTGTACTTCTTCAAAGCCATCTGGCTTTACTTTTGGACTTGTGCATTTGAATAAGTTAAGTGCTGTTACGTCAAGCACCAAAGGGACTTAATTTCATCTCCCTGTCTGCAAAGGCAAGGCATTGCAACAAAATGTTTTCTTTGTTTTCCTTTGCTCTGTGCTGTTGTCAGGTTCAACCCAAGAACAGCAACAAGGCAATCCAGTATAGTTCAGTTCCTTTATTAGCCTGTACCTAATAGACAGAATCTCGCCAGACTAAACCTATGCTAAAGCAACTAGTGGCTATACCCTGTGAGACTCTAGGGAGGGGCCAGCCTCATCCTCTTCATCTTCCCACACTCTTGCTGCGGGCTGAGGAGGCGCTTGCCCTGGAATGTCTCTCCCCCCTCCGGACAACCTTGAAGTTCCATTCCAGAATCTTACCCGCTCGTGCCATCCGTTACATCTGTCCCACATGGGCTCTGCATTTCCATTGACTGATGGTCAGAAATGCCTAGCACTAGGCAGTGCAACATTTTGGCCTGCCCCCACTCCTTAGCACACCTGCTTAAAGGACCCTGCATTCCAACTCAATTGCTTCTTGGCTGCTGTAGCTTCTACCACTGGAACCTTTTTTTCTTCCCTCTTTTTCGCTCCTTCATTAGAAACCTAGGTGACTTTCTTTTCCTTTCCATCTCCTTCTCTCTCTCTCCCAGTACATTCTCTTTTCTATATTTCCTTTCATCTCAATTATTGGAATCTTTCCCCCCCCCCCTCCTTTCTTCTTCTTCCTGCTCAGCACTCATTGTATAGACAAAATATGCACCATTTAAAGTAAGAGCAGGTGGGCCATGATGGCAACTTCTACCCCTTCTTTGCCTAGCAAGGCAATCCTTTTCACCTGAGGCTATTCTGGTCATTCCTCAAAACATGCTGCTTCACAATTAGACTGGAGCTCTGATAATGCTCTCCTAAAGCAACCTCTCTATGCAGGGGTAGTTCACCTGCATAAAACTCTAGCATGGGGACAATGCTCTTTAAAAAGGAGCAGGGCTCAGTTGCACAGTTCCAGCCACTATCTTGATTTTTTTACCCCCACCCCCCCATTGCTCCTGTATTCTAGTGTATTCCTAGTGGCAGAATATCTATTTTTTTCACTAGATTCACACCTCCAGGAGCCCGATTCTTCCTTTTATTTATTTTTATTCACACCTCCAGGAGCCCGATTCCTCCTTTTATTTATTTATTTTCTTTCTCATAACAACCTTATGATGTCAGTTGGTCTAATGCAGCTAACTGGCCCAGATCACCTAGTGAGCTTCCATAGCTGAAGATGGTCTTGAATGTTGTTTCAGTCATAGACCAACATAAAGTACAGTCAGGAAAAATTATGCCTGTTTCACTAATAACATTGACACTTATAAGAGATAAGAGTTAACTAAAAGCTGGCACTGCTAACACAATAGTTTAATATTAAAACACTAAGATCTCTCTATGAAAAAAATCTTAATTTTAAATGCTAAAACTATGAACTAAAGGGGGGGGGGAGGCTCCGAAGGTCACAAAAAGGTTGTAAAGACAGATGAAGATAAAAAATTAAAATAAAGGAAGGGTTCTCAGAAAGTTTACCCATGCTCAGTACCCTTAATTATCTGTTGACACATTTGAATTGCTGCCAAGAAAAATCTAGTGATGTTGTATGTAACAAATGGTTCCTTATCTGAGGGGAGAAAATCAAGAAAAAAACGTTTATTGTGTCAATAAAGGAAGAATAAAAGTTTCTCAACTACATCGGTAGCAGGGGCTGCGTAGAAGCACATGGGTGATGATCTCAGTAGCATTTGTGCTGCATGGACAGATTCTCATACACTGGGGACTCTGGTAAATGATCGATTAAAACATCAAGCCTGGCTTTGAGAAAGGGCAGGAGAGGTTAAATTAATTAAGTGTCTGCCTGGTTCCCATCTGGAATGGGTTGGGTGAACTCTAAGTGGGCTGGAATATGGTTGACCTCATTCTGGGATTGTCTGGAACTCTTTCTCTAGTGATTCTTTTATTCTGAGTGTATTCCAAAAGAAGCAGTTACTTAAGTGGCAAGTCATAATGGGTAAGCTTCCCCAGAACTGCTTGCTGCCACAAAGATTGAAATTGGTCTGCCAGGAGTAATGAAATCAGTCCTTGCAGGACAAAGTGGCATTTGAGCCAATAGGTGGGTATTAACAGCCTTTACCTTTTGTTGCCCTTCTTCCCCTCTGAGCCTCACACTACCTACCCATCTAGGCACTTGAAAAAGGGCTCAAAAAAACCTGAATGAGTTCAAGTGATTTATTGTGAAGGGCTGGTTCCATCTGAGCACCATAAATATTGAGCCAAGGGTTTGCTGTCAAAAGTTTCAGAGCTGCTTGTATGTGTTCCCTACCCTTTGTCCAATTTTTTTTTTTTTTGCTAATAGCTGCTGTACTCCTGTGTGCTTGTGAAGCAGCACAATTAATGTGCATCTTCTAGGCACTTCTAGACTGGAGTAGTATCCCACAATATTTGAAGCTTTTAACCTGCTCAATTTCCTTCCCTTCAATGGCCCATTTAACTCTTTTGGGTTTCTTGGTAAAAAGAAACACCACTTCGGTTTCCTGGTCATTAATTACCAGTAAGTGCTCTTGGCAGAAATGGGAGAAACTTTGAGTATCTGCATAAGTCCTACAGATGTTAATGAAAGGGCAGCCACATCAACAGCATATAGAAGAAGTGGAATATCCCTGCCAACAGTCTTGTGGGGGTGGAAGCTTGAGTTGGCTAATCTGCCTACTCTGGAGTTTAAATACAGGTTGAATAAGTTAGGGACTAAGATGTAGCCTTGTCTAACTCCCTTTTGAATAGAGACTCGAATAGAGTCCTTAGACAAAAGGAGTATAGCAGCTAAAAGTAGGAAAGTAGGAATGTAGCTGGAGCTGATAATACTGAATAGTGGTCTGCTTAGAAACTTAAGTTTTCCTGCTGTTTTAGCGCTGTGGTCTCTCCTCCTACTCCCCCCCCTTTTTGCTCTTTCTGCACCTTGTTCATTTTTTTCATTCATTTGGACTAAAATCAGCTCTTTGGCTCAACCAGTGCCTTTTACAACATCCAAGCCATTGGAATGTTCTTCTATAGAAGAAGCTAAAACAAACAAGCAAGCAAACCTGCATCTGAAGAGTGACAGAGCTGTATTGGATGAAGCGTCTTTTGCTTGGCATGACTGGTCCAGATGCAGATTTTTTCCTAGAATTACATGAAGTCATTTTAGCAGAAATTAGAAATCCCTATAGTTATCCATCATTATTTAGCAGATTATTTCTGAGGGTAAGAATGTTGTTTTTAGATATGCCACAAATAACCATATATAGTCAGGGCTGCATCTAAATTTAACAACATTTGGAGCAGATCATTTGAATTCAGTGGAGCAACTTAGTCATGACTAATCAGAACCTATCTGATTTCAATATGCTTGACTAAATCCAGATCCAACCCAAAATGTTCAAAATGTTTTTCTCTTTCCCCATTCTTCACTATCAAACTTTCAAGTCTATGGCTAGAGATTCAGATCTTAATATTTGTTCATTATGAGCTAAAGTGGCTGGGAATGAACAACAGCAGCTCTTTGGACTGAATGTGGAAGGAGTTAAATTATTACAGACACGGGGAAAGTTGATTTTGCATTCAGTTCAGTTCTGCCGACCTGGTTAGAAGATCAGCTGCTTGGAACCAAAGGTATTTGGAAAGCGGCAGCTGTCCTTTAATAGCAAATTGTGAGATGCTAAGACTGCTGACAGCACACATGTTGTGAGTATCTGTTGGTCTTAATGAGACCAGCTCCATTACAGAAGATGTGTCTGTATAAAGAACATATGAGCAATATGTGCTGAGTTGGAACCAAGTAGCTTTGATTGTTTTTCTGGTTCTGTTTGCATAAAAAATTACATGTTGGGCTCTGAAGGTTAGTGCGTGTGGTTTTAAACCTCCTCACGTGATTTTTGTATTCACCAAAGTACATATGAAACTCTTATAACTGCAGTGTTAAAAAGCACTAAATGTAAAAATACCTTCTTATTACTTGACTCACTCAACATTCACATTACTGTATACAGTTTAAAACCCAAGACAGGTTATATAGAGTTTGGAAAAAGTATGAGTACCTCCCAAACCTGAAAGGAGTATGTTAAGTTCCCAGCATCTTGTGTAATATAGAAAAATATCAGAAGGAATCTGCTAGCACCTTTCCAACTAACAAATTTTATTAAAAGGCATAAGCTTTTATGAGCAGCAGCTTACTTCATCAGATGCATAGAGATCTGATCATAGTGAGCTGAAGCTCACAAAAGCTTATGCCTTTAGTATAAATGTGTTAGTTGGAAAAGGTGCTAGCAGACTCCTGATTTTTTGCCACCACAGACTAACCCAGCTCTCCTCCTACAATGGGTAATATACCAGTCCTGGTGGCTGTAAAGAGTCTGACCCAAAGCTACTCAAGTGTGGAACAATGCTTTGTGTCCACTGATAAACAGAGGAATCTTCCCTTACTAAATAGAGAACAACTGTTGAGAGGAAAAACAAGCACTAGGCATTTTCATTTATACTCTGTCAGGAATGTGAAAATATTTACCCTGTCTGAAAATATGCCTGTTTCATTCTCCCCTTCTTTTTTCTTTCTGGATCATGGAAGCAGAACCTTTCTGCCCAACACTGAACATCTAAACACATTTAAGAAAACAGATTTATCTTTTCATTTGCAAAGCATGTTTTCATACCAATCTCCATCCTCAAATACTTACTTCCCAGCCAACAATATCTGGCCTAATTTGGGAATGTTTCAATTTCTTCTCTCATCTACCGCTTTTTTTACTACATCATCTAAGAGTTCTGGAAAGCTTGTACATTTTTTGTTGGTCTTAATAAACACACAAGTAGTCCCTGGGTTAAGAATGGAGCAAAATTTGAGTTAAATACACAATGGTTCGAGTTAATTACACAATACTTATGCAGTATTATACAATAATATTGTTCTGGCTTACATACAAATTCGACTTAAGGACAAACCTTGGGAATGGAACGCATTCTTAAACTGAGGACTACCTGTACTGCCCAAATGTGAATTGATTTTTTTCTTCATCATGGATTATCATACAGTACTATGCTTTTAATATGCTGATCATATAGATCATTATGTACTTGTAATATTCTGGTAAGGTATTTTTATGTTATACTTAAAAGAAAAAGCTGGATGGAATGAAAAACATCTGATTCAGTTTCTCCTGCTGTTCAGTCACCAGACTAGACTGCATTTTTAAACCTTCATTCAACGATAGCATTATGATTGCAACCCAAGGAGCCTTTCATTAAAATTACAGGTGATTGGTCTAGGAGACTTGATGGAACAAGCAGCAGCTGTGGACCTCAGACATTCTCAATGAAAGAGCCATCAGAGGCTGGATAAGGAGAATCTCTGAGGGGAAATAAGAATATTTGGAGAAATTCAGGAATTCAGCTGGAATACAGAGAGAATATAATTATATGTCGTGAGTTCCTGGAAGACACGGTAGATATTTTTTTCTTTGGAGATTTGAGTTGATTTGATATGCTGAATTTGCTGCTTGGAAGAGCAGTTTTAAGACTTCTGAAAACCCCAGGGTGCTCTCATCCCAAAGCAGCCATCCTTGGGCAGCATCGTCCCAGGAAGTTGTTGCCGCACGGGGAAGCAGAGACCCGGCTTTTCCCACAGGTGTTTGGGTCCAGTTGAGCAGAGTCCCGTTTTGGTTGTTTTTATTATTGTGTTTGGTTGCTACTTTATATTCTGTATGCAGTATTGTGTTATGTATTGTATGTTTTCTGTTATTTGGCTCTTTTGGCTTGCTTGTTTTTTTGTTGCCCAGAGGCACATCGTTTGAGTTGGGCAGCCTTATAAATCCAGGAACTAAATAAAATAAATTCATCATGACATTTTTCATTTCACTTGTTACCAAAAACATTTATTACCATTGTTAATATCTGCTGAGAAAAGAAAACAATTTCTCTCACCGGAGAAAAAAAATCAGAAGGGGGTTGGTGGCACCTTTTCCTGTTGACAATGCTTATTTAAAAGCTTTTGTGAGCTGCATCTCGCTTTGTCAGATGCAACGGATCTGAAAGCTCAGGACTTTGAATAAAAATGTGTTAGCCAGAAAAGGTGCTACCGGACTCATTCTGCTTTCTTGCTACCATAGACTAACCTGGCTCTCCTACAGTATCTCACTGGAGAAGAAAGTCATCAATTATATTGTTATGCCCGGTGGTGAAAAATGTTTTACAGGATTCCAAAAAATGAAACAATTCCTCAGTATGGTGGAAAGAGCAATTAAAATGAGTAACTGGAGACAGTCATGAGTGTGTGGTTAATAGAATCAGAATGGCTTGTAACTGTATGAAATATACAATCTCATTGTACTGATGTGCAAGCCATAAAATTAGTTGAATGTTAGTTGATCTCTTGAAGTTCTCCTGATGTTTGCTGATGCTGTAATTCCCTGCTTGGAGAACAGCATCTTAACCATGGTCTGGAAACACTTATTTCCCATGTGTGCGTCTGTGTCCCGCTGCTTTTCAGTGACTGAATTTGGCTCCAACATTTTTTTAACAAGTTCTTACATGAGCGAAGGTCAAACAACTCTTACAGAATTTAAAATACTTATTCTCCATGGGCCGGTGATGGGAGAAAACACAAAAAGCAAGTAGAAAGGAGGAGATGCTTTGACATACTCAGGACAGCAGGATAACAAGGTTTAGATGACAGCCTGGCATAATATGGGGTAAAATTAGGACCCTGCCTGGTCATTCTATTGACACTGTAAATGTCTGGGAAAGAAAGGCTTAAAAAAAAAGAGGAGGTGGGGAAGAGATTCAAGCAAACTCTTCCTCCTGTTCAAGAAGGAAAAAAGAAGACAAAGACCGTCTCAAGTTAAACCCAACTGCTTAGATTCCCAGCCAAGTGAGGTCAGCCAGGTACTACCTTTTGCTAAGAAACATTCCTGGACGGATGAAGTAGAGGAACCTGGAAATCTATCTGGTGATCTCATTCCTGCATGTTAAGGACTTCTGGTGGCCACATATTTAATATAAGTGAGAAAAATCTATGTTCTACAGACATAGAGCTCCTGTCAAGGATGGTCAAGTTACATTCTAACAACAGTAATATGTTAATAATTTAGTAATATAGCATTTTTAGTGATATGTTTACCAGCAAGAAATACTGAGGTGGGGGAAAGGAAGAACTGCTTGATCAACTGGAGAGCATGCCTTTGCAATAACACAAGAGGAAATTAGCAGTTTTGCCCAGTTAGGTATCTGGAACAGGCTACTATTACTTGCTGCTCCATGAAACTAGGGTTGCAATGGTAAAGGGGAACTCTGCCCAATTTAGACAGAGAAAGAGCATGTTTAAATGATTCAGATTATGCGAGTCAATCCTGAAAATATTCTACACCCATGCCAAATTCTCTTCTCCTAAAGCCAGCTGATTTCTCGAGTCCCAACTGCTGCTTGTATGCAATCTCAAATACTAGAAGCATCTGAAGCCCTTCTAGACTGTGATGCATTTAAAACTCAGACTGGCAGCAAAAGCAGTCAAGCTAATGAGGATCTGTTGGTGGTGATCAATGGGGAGGGGAATTTGGTACCTCCAGCATCAGCAAAGTTGGATGACTTCTGATTTGCTGGACCTTTTCTATGGATTGAATAACAAGCACCATCTGTCAATGACTCAAGGAATGAAACCAAAGAAAACTTGAGATGCAAAGCATTGTAAGTTTTTAAAATTCTGGTATATGTATTATTCTTGCACTCCTAAACAGTGTCAAAATGCAGACTCAACCAGGATGATTAAAGCCCTGCCCCTTTTTATATGCGTGCAATGCATGTGATACATGTTAAACAGGGCAAAACCTTGATCACTTGGTTGCATCAGTCATTTTGATGTTGTTGATGCCCTGTGATCTCCTCTTTTTCTCTCTGAGTGAAATAGTCTGCTGAATAGCTGGTTAGCTTTAGAATTTATATTGATTTGGAAAACTACAGTATGTCTATGCTCGTCTATTTGAAGAGAAGCATCTGCCTCTTCTTCTGTGATCCTATTTTAAGCCCAGAAATGTTCATTCAGTGTGCCAGTTACATTACCTCATTCTCCTCCACCCATAGAGTTGGTTAGGAGTGAATCTTTTCATTATAAGAAATGGCATGGCATTATCTCAGAGATAAGATATAGAAACTGGATAAAACTGGTTGCATGTCAATGGAACAAATTCTACATTACTGTGTAAGATCTTCACATGTAGCAAGTCACAAACTATGTATATAGTATATAGTGTGTGTGTGTGTGTATATACACACACACATACACTATATATATTAGTAACCTGAGAAGAAAGTAAAACCCTCTCAGAAAAAGGTTTGTATAGGATCTTCACATGTAGCAAGCCAGAAACACACACACACATTCTCTCTTTTAGTAACCTGAGAAGAAAGTGAAACACTCTCAGAAAACGTTTTGGCTCCCGACAGACAGACAGACACGCTATTCTAAGTGACCAGTTCCAAACATTTTCTTATTCAATTCAGGATCAATGGGTTGTTTTATAAATGGTTTTTTTTAAATTGCAGATTACACCAAAATATTCAAAAACTATTGCACATGAATTAAGGAAGCACAAAAATACAAAGACCAAAAAATGTAAAGAACCAGCGTTGACCACTGCAGGTTTTCATTTGCATGAAATTGCACAGCTATGGCAATATTCCTTGACAGCTGCCACAGAACCTGAAAAATTATTTAGGCCAGTTTAAATTTGTTCTTGACAGATGGTGTCAGAAAGGGGACAGAAGCTACAAGGCTATGAACTTCTGCCAAACATTTGCTGCTCCTTGCTTGGCTTAGAACCCCTTTTAACCTTAATATTTCCCAACAGTGATAAAGGAGCACATGGAAAAAGCTTTATGGAATGGGCACTGTTGCACTTGGAGGAAATGTCTTTGATCTATAATTTCTGAAGCCAATTCCTACTTGAAGCCTCCAGTTGGGTTCCCATCCAGAATGGAAATATCAACTTGCTTCTTGGTTTTTGTTTTTCTGCTTTGCACTCTCTTATGGATATTTTTTTGAAAGGCAACACTTTGCCAGTTTAGGCTGGGAAGGGATTCCTTGTTTAAAAATGTATAACTTTACCAAGTACTTCCAGGAGTCTCCCTGAACTATAAGGTTTGCACCTGATGAGTTACTTGCCCCACTTTTCAGTGCCACCTGTAACACAGTCTTTTCCAGCCTAGTGCTCTTCTGATGTACTGGACTTCTAAAATTAGGGAATCTGGGAGTTGAAGTCCAACATATCTGGAGAGCATCAAGTTGGAGAAGGCTGCTGGAGCACCTCCACTTCCAAGGCTGCTTTTCTTTTAAAAACACACATATGCATGTGGAAGAGATATGTACTATAAGGGATGTAGGATTAATGCTTTCATAATTCAAACCTTTTCTCCTAAAACAGCTATTTGCCTGGCACAAACACGTATTATTTGGGTAGATGTGCAATAGTTCAAACTCCAGTTTTAGTTCCCTACTTTAGCTGTCAGAGTTGGCTTAGCTTGGGAGGGTCCTTGAGCTTCATGGGCCTCTTCCTCCACCAATGCCTCCTACAATTGGTGCCAGGAGGTAACCCTTCTAAATTTCCCTGAATCACTCAGAACAATGTTACGCTGGGCATTCCTTCTGGAATTCTGTGAAATTTTAACTCAGGGAAAAGTTAGCATTTGTAATGCTCAGTTTAATGCTCATTTCTTAACCTCACATCTAGTTTAGCCTTCAAATCAGAGACCAGGGTACATAAAACAGAGAAACAAAGACAGTAGCAACAATAGAAGAGTTAAAAGAATACCACCATCTAAACTGAGATGTGAAAATTATTGTAGAAAACATCAATGGAAAATGTGAGATATGGGAAACAGAATGATGCAGGCAGTCTGCTAATCTAAAAGAGCTTTTCTCTTCTGTTGACTTGCTCCACATAGTTTTCTTGGCAACAATATGGCAATAGTTGCCATTGCCTTTTTCTAACCTGCCAGTCTAATCCCTGAGATTTCCTGGTAGTCTTCCATCCAAATACTAACTAGGTCCAGCCTTGATTAATTTTTCAAGCTCCTCCTAGCTCAGCTAGGTGCTACCACCAGGAAAAGGCACCTCACATCTAGAAACCACCTATCCCTGGTCGTTTAGAAACCACTGCCTATCCCTGGTGGATAGAAACCACCTAGCCTTGGTGGTTTTTGCCTGTTTCACTAGATTCAGCAGAGTGGGTATGCTCCATGTCTCCTTGGTGAAGCAGTGTCACCTGGTGGGGCCTAGGAAGTGTGCCTTCTTTGTAATAGCACTTGCCTTATGGAACACCCAACCCAGGAGATTTGGATGGTCCCAGCCCTGTTGGTTTTCTGGAAGGCCATAAAGACCTGGCTTCTCACCCAGGCACTGGGGCCAGGATGTTAATTGGGTCTGACAAGGGTGTGTGCAATATGTTGATAAAGTGTTTTTTACACTGCTTTCACATGATTCTTTTAACTGATTGTTGTTGTTCTTTTGTGGTTGTTTGCTGCTCAGATTCCATTGGTAGATGGGTGGCCATATACATTTGTTAAATAAATAAATATTCTGAGCTTTGCCAAGTTGCATTGGGGTTCTAGCAAAAAAGCACAGCCCCCCTCCCCCAAATTTGCCTACATTTCTTAATTTTAGTAAGTGATTTAAATTGACTGGCCAACTCATTCGGTGCATATAACACCGTTATTAGTGGTTAAGATAACCAGGATTTGTTGAAAAATCTCAATTGACTGGGTTTATGCAATATACTAAATTAGCCTTCCCTAATCTTGGCACTCTCCAAATGAATGGAATTCAACTCTCAGAATTCTTAGCAATACACATGACAGCTGCTGGAAGGCATCCAAGTTGAGGAAAATGTGCTGAGTCATAAATTGTGGTGTAACATCAATGGCTGAATTCATACAAGGTAAGCCAAACAGAAGCAAAGTACAAAATAGATCGTGGCCTGGTCTATGGATTTAGCTTGATCCATAGACCAGGCCATTCTTCTGATGATAATAAGAAATTATTGTAGAGAGAAACAGTAGTTCGATCTCCACTATGTTGTCATCTTAATGAATATACTTCATAACCCAGCTTTAAGGCTACCAAGCAGAACTTCCTAGAGATATTTTTATTGCAATTTTTAAGCAGTTCCTATTTGTCCCCATGATATTTCAAGGAAGAAAAGACAGGGTAATTTATGAGGAATAAACAGTTCCATATTCAGATAATGCTTCTATGATTAAAGAAAGTAAACATAAGATATTATAGGGTAAATGTGTTTATAATAAGTTGGGGACTCTGCTTTAAGGAGAGTGGCCAGTTCAGTCTTTTGCAAAAGGAATTTGACATGCAGTTAATGAAAAACGAAATTAATAAAGGTCTTTTTTTCTTTCTCCACTATTGAGTAAAAGGCTCTCCATTCATCCTCATGATGGCAGAAAACAATGCTAGCATAAAACGTGCTATTCCTTTTGTTAGTCCTCAGTTCTGCCTTAGTTGGGTTTCTTCTGATTCCCTGCCAAACAGTGTGAGTGTGCCATTCCTTGTAACCAAGATAATTGGTTTTCTTATCTCATTTGTGCCATGCTCCTCCAACATATCACCAACTACTAGGGACAATCTTGCCCAATCAGGGCATTTCAGCACCATGTGGGAGTGTCTGAATTTGGGAATCTGCCTGGACTTCTCCAGGCTGGTTTCTTGGCTCCTCCTTCCATGTCCCATTGGAGCATCTCCCAGTTTAAATAATCCGAAATAAGGGAACAAATGAGGAGACACCAGGACAGAAGAGGGAGGTTGATCTTGCCATGATGATCCAAATAGATTGGTAACTGAAACTGAGTAACTGCTGGGCAAGCAGGGGTCTTGCTTCATGGGGGTCAGGGAGGAAGTAATGGCAATTTACAATATAGAAACTGACAAATCAGCAACAACAACAAAAAAGTATGGCTGTTGCATCCAGAGGTAAAGACCTATAATGGCTATCACTTTGGAATACTATCAGAATGGAATTGTGCTAATACAAGTGAAACTCGAAAAATTAGAATATCGTGCAAATGTTCATTTATGTCAGTATGGCAACTCAAAAGGTGAAACCAATATATGAGATAGACGCATTACATGCAAAGCGAGATATGTCAAGCCTTACTTTGGTATAATTGTGATGATTATAGCATACAGCTTATGAAAACCCCAAATTCACAATCTCAGAAAATTAGAATAGTGTGAAAAGCTTCAATATTCTAGGCTCAAAGTGTCCCACTCTAAGCAGCTGATGAATCTATAACACCTGCAAAGGGTTCCTGAGCCTTTAAATGGTCTCTCAGGCTGGTTCAGTAGGAATCACAAGCATGGGAAAGACGGCTGACCTGACAGTTGTGCAGAAAACCATCATTGACACCCTCCATAAGGAGGGAAAGCCCCAAAAGGTAATTGCAAAAGAAGTTGGATGTTCCCAAAGTGCTGTATCAAAGCACATCAATAGAAGGTTATGTGGAAGGGAAAGGTGTGGTAGAAAAAAGTGCACAAGCAGCAGGGATGACCACAGCCTGGAGAGGACTGTCAGGAAAAGGCCATTCAAAAGTGTTGGGGACTTTCACAAGGAGTGGACTGGGGCTGGAGTTAGTGCATCAAGAGCCACCACACACAGACGGATCCTGCACATGGGCTTCAAATGTCGTATTCCTCTTGTCAAGCCACTCCCGAACAACAAACAACGTCAGAAGCGTCTTACCTGAGCTACAGAAAAAAAGAACTGGTCTGTTGCCCAGTGGTCCAAAGTCCTCTTTTCTGATGAGAGCAATTTTTGCATCTCATTTGGGAACCAAGGACCCAGAGTCTGGAGGAAGAATGGAGAGGCACACAATGCACGATGCTTGAAGTCCAGTGTGAAGTTTCCACAGTCTGTGTTGATCTGGGGAGCCATGTCATCTGCTGGTGTTGGTCCACTGTGCTTCATTAAGTCCAAGGTCAATGCAGCCGTCTACCAGGAGATTTTGGAGCATTTCATGCTTCCTTCCGCAGACGAGCTTTATGGGGAAGCTGACTTCATTTTCCAGCAGGACTTGGCACCTGCCCACACTGCCAAAAGTACCAAAACCTGGTTCAATGACCATGGGATTACTGTGCTTGATTGGCCAGCAAACTCGCCTGACCTGAACCCCATAGAGAATCTATGGGGCATTGCCAAGAGAAAGATGAGGGACATGGGACCGAACAATGCAGCGGAGCTGAAGGCCGCTATTGAAGCATCCTGGTCTTCCATAACACCTCAGCAGTGCCACAGGCTGATAGCATCCATGCCACGCCGCATTGCGGCAATCATTGCTGCAAAAGGGGCCCAAACCAAGTACTGAGTACATATGCATGCTTATACTTTGCAGAGGTCCGATATTGTTCTATTTCCAATCCTTGTGTTATTGATGACATGTAATATTCTAATTTTCTGAGATTGTGAATTTGGGGTTTTCATAAGCTGTACGCCATAATCATCACAATTATACCAAAGTAAGGCTTGACATATCTCGCTTTGCATGTAATGCGTCTATCTCATATATTGGTTTCACCTTTTGAGTTGCCATACTGACATAAATGAACATTTGCACGATATTCTAATTTTTCGAGTTTCACCTGTATTATGGCACCAAAATTCAACTAAAAAACCAATAACTTTTTTCTTCTACGTTACATATGAAGCAGTCCCAAAAGAGAACTCATTTTTCCACAAGAAGTTTTAGAACCGCAGCAACAGCAGGCCCCCCTCAGTCAATCGGGCAGATTCCTCACCTCCACGGTAAACGGATTCGCCACTCCCGCTCAAAAAGGGGTGGGGGGGGCGCCAACGCGCCTTCGCAGCAGCAAAGCCCCTCGTTCTCACGTTTACCTTCCCAGCCCCTCCTTCCCTTCTCACGGGGTGACCTCCGCAGCGGCTGCTTCAACTGGAAAGGATGGGACTAGCGGTTGGCGACGGAGGCTCTGCGGGAAAGGAAGCGGGGGACGCGGCCGGCGAGCGCCTGGGGGTGGCACCCCCGCCGCTAGGGGTCGGGATATCGCGGCCCGTTCGCCCGGCTGAAGGGTCCATTGGATGGGAGGGGGAAGGTGACGCCCCTTCTCGACAGGCGGGCTCTGTGGGGCTGGAGGAGGGAACTTGCCATGGGACTCTGTCCGCCCCGCACACCGCCGCACGTCCCTCGCCATGGCTCGCAACTTCGAGCTCCTCTTCGAGTCCCTTGGGCACTTCGGCAGGTAGGCGACTCCTGTGCAGAGACCTGGAGGTAGAAAGAGCGCGCCGGGTGGGAGACGCTCCTCTTTCTCTGCCGCCGCGAGTAACGAAGTCGGGTGGGGAAAGAGTCGGCACGGGACGGGGGCGCAGACAGCTCCGGAGCTCAGGCGCGCCCGAACTTCCTCTTGCTCTCCCTGGAGTACGTAGCCGCGCGGAAAAGGCAGGGGAGCTGCCTGGATTGGGCTCCAGGGTGAAACACGTGGCTGCCAGGGGAAGACTGAGCTAGTCACTTCTAGCAGCGAGTCAACGCGTTGGCAATGTTCCACGACACCCTCACCCGCCTGTAGGTGATCCGTGGCCTTTGTAACCCAACGGTCTGGATTCGCATGACCCGCTGGACGACAACGGCGCCGGCTGGCTTGAGAATCAGTATCTCTTCGAGCACCAGCAGAGAGAGACCGCTGGGAGCTTGGTGACTAAATGGAGATTTTAGCCCGTGTGTCCCCGGTCCTAGCCCAACACGTGCTGGTGTCGCGACTGGGGCACCTTAACCCTTGAATCTCCTGATGAGGGAGGGAGGAGCGGCATTGGCTTTTGTGAGCTAGAGCTTCCCGTCGTTAGAAACGGATAGTGGAGTCTCTGGTGATCGCGTCTATCTGGTGGGAAGCCTTGGATTTAAGCTTGGTCTGTAGTTATGACTGGGGTGGCGATGACGATGCCTACGCAAATCGAAGGCTGCTTTTTTTGCGGAAAATTCCTCCCTTAAACTGGAAGATACAGTTGTAATAATTATTCTGCACATGCTGGAAGGAATGATTTGTGCCCTTACATCAAGCTGGGTAGAATTGAGGTTAGGTAGCAGTGGAAACTATCGTTTGAAGTAGATACTGGAGGTTCTTCAACTTTAAGTATTAAAGCCATTGGGAGTTTGAAATATTCAGCCCTTGAGTGTATGGCATGGGCGTATGACTAAGTATGGGTTGGTATAGTAAATCTCATCTATTTGTGGGATATGCCCTCATCTGTAAGACCCACCCACATATCTGTGTGTAATAACATTTGTTTGTAGCCTCAATTCTTAGTAAGACTGAGTTCTACAAAATTAAAATCTGATGGGCAGCTTCCCTATAGTTGAATGAATAATAGGGCCGTGATAAACTGTTGATGTTTAATGAATGGACGCTCCATCTGTAGCAGTATGGTTGGAGCAAACTGCCAGCAAGTTTAATGCATTTGATTTCCTAGAGACAGCAAGGGAAGGATAGCTATAAGTCAAGCTCAAAATCAGGAGGAATCTGGTAGTATCTTTTCCGACTAACCTTTCTGGACTAATTGGATTCCTTCTGATTTTGGGCTACCCTAGACTTCACAAGGCCCTCCTCCTGCAGTGTCTAAAGTGAAGATGCTTCTTTGGGAAGAGGAGAAGCACACTTCTGAACATGCTTGTTCTTTTAAGCGCCTACATACTTTGACACTGTCTTGGAACAGGGCAAGCATAACGAAGAAATAAATTGTGCAAATATTTCACACCTATTAAGCTTCCACACACTATCCAAAGTAACAATAGGTTAATAGGTTTAAAATTAGCACGGAGCTGAAATGGGAGGGTGCTTTGCAGCTCTGCTTCCAGAGGTTGGTTGCACTGGTTTTATGTACAGAGAAAACATGTATTTGTGCGAGCCAGAAATAATATTTTACCTGAAGAGATATAGATGTGAGAAATAGATAACCTCTGAACTGAGTAGACTTCAAGTCAGTGAAATGTACTTGGTTTTGTATTAAGAACCAGGTCAGCCAACAGGAGGTCAGTGTGAAATAGTGACTAAGCTGAGTGGAACTAGACGCAAAAAGTTACCTGTTGCATGAGTATACACATGCACACAGTCTGTTCACCCAGTACAAATACGTGCCAAAGTTCCTACTTATTTATTGGTGCACAAAAATCAGTTTAATACTTTTCATTTGCATCTGAGGAACACTGACTAAAAGAAAATACAAAACAGCTACAGTAAATACAAAATAGACTATATTTTCCAAGTTAGCCATGATTTACTTTTGTTTTCTGGCTTTGCACAATATACTAGACCAGTGCTTCTCAACCTTAGCAACTTTAAGATATGTGGACTTCAACTCCCAGAATTCCCCAGCCAGCATGAATTGAAGTCCACATATCTTAAAGTTGATAAGGCTGAGAAACACTGTACTAGACCATAAACCAACTACACAGGTTGGATTTACACAAAATGCTAAACTAAAATATGATGGGCTAGTTTGTGGTTTCATGTACTGTGGAAACACAGCTTGTTTTTAAACTTGAAGTTTTATTTGCAGTATTAAACTGTTGAGAATCAAGAGTCATCTAGTGGTGGCTTAGTCTTTGCCTTCCTGTGCGCTGCAGGCATTTTTTTTTTTTTTTTTTGGCCTTCTCTTTTCTCTTCCCCTCCCTGGCCAAATAGGGTGAAGGAGATACATGTTCCAATTCCAAGAGCAAATACTGGAGCATGGATTGCACACACATGCACACAAATAATAGTACTTATTCTGTGTTCTAGTCTGACTACAATATTTGTTCCAGCTGAATATATATCATTATCTGGGATTGATCAATTATATTTCAAAACTTAAGACCCAAAACAATGTTCTTAAGAGCCACTGCTGAGAAACTGTTTACTTCCTTTAGTTTATGTATATATTTCAAAGTTTGCTTGTTTTTGTATAGTTAATATATTTGATATTTTATGGCAAGCAGATGAAGTCACATTGAATTTAGAAGGAACCTAACTCAGGTAAGAAAGAAAGTTATAGTCTGGTTATGTCTAAGGGAATTGATTCAGAGTAAGTGATGGGATGTTTGAAGTTTTTCACTGCAGAAAACATGCTGAGAGGAAAACAAGATTCTTGACTGATAGATGATATAGTTTTATCTACATTTCATGATACAACTGAAGGTATTGAAATTTCAATACAGTATGTACAGATATATGACCTCAAATCAGAATATTTATTTTAATATTCCAGAGAGCCAGAGTAATCAAGACATCACACTGATTTTAGTTGATCTACTCTTAAGGATGATTAAATCTGGATCCACCCATATTTGCACTATGTAATAATATAAACCCAAGAAAACATGGTTAACCAGGTGAAAACAGAAGGAAAGTGACAGGCCTTCAATTCAAGCCTCTGCTTGTTCCTCTTCATTGGTAGTCTGCATAGCAGTTAGGCAGAGGCTTTCCCAACTTTCAGCTTCTAAGTGGTGCTCGGTTACAAGTTCTGTCTCCCCAGGTAACAGGCTTGCTTACTTACTTACTTACTTACTTACTTACTTACTTACTTACTTACTTATTTATATGGGAGCCAATTTGGTATAGTAGTTAAGGCATCAGGCTAGAAACCGGGAGACCGTGAGTTCTAGTTCCGCCTTGGGCAAGAAGCCAGCTGGGTGACCTTGGGCCAGTCACTGTCTCTCAGCCCTAGGAAGAAGGCAATAGCAAACCACTTCTGAAAAACCTTGCCAAGAAAGCTGCAGGGACTCGTCCTGGCAATTGCCAGGAGTCAAAACTGACTTGGAAAAAAAAAACTGTTTTAAGGTACTAATGATTTCTCCTGGTTTCCTTTTAGTATAGTTATGATAAAGATTAAAAACATATAGCATAAATAAATTCCTGCTTTTGAAAATTGCTTCCTTTCTTCTCTTGTTGCCTAAAAAGAATTGGTTGGAACTTGAAACTCAGAACTGGTTTATATATCATAATAAACTTTATATTTAATTTTTCTCCAATTATGAAAGTTAGATACTATAAAATGTAAACATACAGATAAGATTCTATTATCTTTAAAAAACCTATCACAAAATAAATTTTAAAATACATTAAAGAATTAATTGGCTTTTATATATGTAATAGATGTTTCATTGGGACTTTTGCAATCCAGTCAGAAATAATGCATTTATGAAAATGAATATCTGATAAAATATTTAGGTGTTAATGCACCTGGCAAGGTGGATGGGCTCAGTTACAGTGGCGATGGCTGCACCATTGGAAGACCTGAAGGACCAGGTTAGGGCCAGATTGTCATGGAGAAAATCTATCTGTGTGGTCACTAAGAGCTGACACCAACTTAAGGGCACATAATCCAAATGTATCTGAGAATGGTATACAACAGAAGCATTTGTATACAGCCTGACAAATTCTTTTCCTGCTTCTGCTACCACTTTTCTACTTGCTTTTGCTGCAGAGGGCAGTCTCTGGAAACACATGCCGGCCCAAGTGGGCCATAAAGCTGTGTATACCCATAGCACATTGAATTTCAAGCAACACTGGCAGCTCTAGACATAGCTTTTCTTGTCTTCTCTCACAAAAGTTCTCTAAGGCTGGAAAGCAGAGAATATGGTGCTTGCTTATGATAGCCAGTTGGAGTCTAGAGATTAGTCCCTTAGTTGGCCAGATGAATGCTACATGATAAGATGGCATTGTTGTTCTGATCTGTAAACTTTTTTTTCAAAAAACCCCACACCTTTTTTCCATGGTGATTTCCCTCTGAAACTGCCGGATTATCTGCCATTTACAGTAGCATCTAGAAAAAGTTTAAAACGTGACATGAAGGAAGATATGGGGACAACCTTCAGCCCTGTGGCTGCAATCCAACTACTGGTATTAGTTTAAGCAAAAGTGAAGGAAGTAGAAATAGTCTTTCACCTGCAAGAATTCTACTGTTGGTTGATTTATGCCCTAAGGGTTTGTTGTGGGTGGATCTGAGGCCTCCAGGATAGACACAGCTCCCTGGCTTGGTGCCCCTTTCCCAATGAAGAAGCATTTCAGCCCTTAAGCAAGTGAAGGATGAGAAAGCTTGAGAAAATTTTGTTGGGGATTTAGAGCCTGCACATTTATGGTGCTCTAAATTTCACTGGTATTTGGTGAGTCTAACAATCAGCAGGTGTGGGTATAGGTAGGGGAGTAATGGGATCGGATTTAGTACTATCGTAATTGGCATTTTGGAATATATATTTGTTTGGTGATCTGCATTTCCACCAAAGAAAGGTGCTTAAAATAAGAAACATTTCTATGGATAAGATGTAATATTTCTGTCTTTGTACTTGCTGCTCTAAAAGTATACTTTTAATAGAGTTACTTCTAAAAAAAATATGTTAACCAGTTATACAAATACTTGATCTGGTAGGTTCTTAACATTTTCATATAGTGGTAAACCAAGTTTAAGGGTAGCAGAGTGTAGTAAAATGGATATTGACTTGGACTGAGCATTTCTAGGTCAGTAATATTCATAACTAAGCATAAAGTCAACCCAAAGAACATCTTGGCCTAATCTATCCAGGAGTGTCATATATACTGTATGTATGACATGTTATGGATATTTTGATGGATTATATTTGTATCTAAATCATACAATAAGAAGCTGCCCATAACTACAGAGATGCAGAAAAGTGGATACACCTGGAAGTGGAGTAAATTAAATGGACAAGTTACTTGTGTATTCCCCTTGGGGGGAAAAAAGACAAGTGATTTTTATAAAGAACAGTACTGTTAACTTCATTTTCCATGTTGACCCTAATGCCCATCTTTCTTCTTGTACCTGCTCAACAAGTCCTATTTCTTTCCTCTGTTGTGCACATTTCAATGCTCTTGAATTGGCCACAGAAAGGTCCTGAGGTGTGTGATTAAAGCCCTTAAAGTAGATGCTACTTGGTCTGCCTCATGCCATAATTACCAGTCTCTAGTCCAGTAAAACTGGCTCCATGTGACTGTGTTGACTTTTAACCTACCAACTTGGGTACTAAGTTAGTTTAAGGTCTTAGACCACTGTCCTTTTCATTAATATCCAAGCCATCCTCTGCAATGTTTTCTAATCATGTCTGCATATATGGTTCTTCCCTAGCAGACGTTGGTCTGGAATTTAATATTTGCTATAAGAAAACTTTTGGGTGATCCCAAATGTCTCTGCTGTGCAATGTGGTTAAACAGAAGATTTTTAGTATCTTCCAATTACGCTTTCCTCTCATTCCAACTGGCTACAATTCCCCCAATGTCTCGAGGAGCTATTTCAACCAGAATTTCCAAGTTATTCCTTTGATACACACATCATTTGTAAAGCAATTCTAAGATAAGACTACTCATGGAATCATAGTATGTCCTTACTTAATGCACAAGTGACTGAACACAATGAATACTGTATTTTTATGCAGGCTGTCTATGCTTCTTTTTTTATAAATAAAATATTTTTCAGTAAAGTGTTTTGGCTTTGTGATGTATTAAGTCCTACATTTTCTGAATTCCTACTTTGATCTGTTTTGAAGATAATTAACTCCTGTAATATATGGATTAACTGCGTGGCAGGTAGTGGAGTGCACAAACCTATTCTGCAAAAATTTATTCTGCTTCAGCCTGGCATTCTTTAAGCTGGCTATAAATCTGCACCTCTGGATTGCAGATCTCTAGCTGGGGAAGGCTGCCATGTTGCCTGGACATTTTCAGCTGAGTTAGCTGAAGGTATTTTTATAGATTTCTTACTGTAAGAAGTGACTGACGTTGTCCTCCCGTGACATCCAGAAGCACACAAGGAACATCTGTGATGAAGAGCTTGGACTTTGTAGCCTGGCAAACTGGATGTGTATTGAGTTCCTTTTCAGACAGTTTTGCAATTCATGAAAAGAAACATAGAGAATATTCAGGCATAAACAACATTTAGTAAAGGTATACTGGTGGTCTTAAAAAAAACACAGTACTGAATGAAGGCCTTTCCCCATTATCTCTCAGTGGACAGGTCATGCACAAGGAAATGCATGCCAGGTTATTCTAGGCTGGGGAGGTGGCCATTCAAACCACATAGGGAACAAAGTGCCTGTGTATGTGCAAAAAAGGTAAAGCGTAACCATATACAGTAAGGCAAAAACATATCTTAGCCAATAAGAAAAGAACACAGTGTGCTATGCATGTTTATAACTTAGCATCCCAGCGCTGATATCGACTCCTGCAGAACAGATCCTACTACTGTGCTGAATAATCTTTTCTCTTTACCTGTTGGCTTCTTCTTCTCATTGGGGAGGGAATTGTTATTCTGCATCAGTATTTATTTTAGGTGACCTGTTATTGGAAGAACTCTCTCCTGAAAACATTTTTTAAATGTGTCCTGCCCAACAATAACCTTTCTGTCTGCAGCAACACAGTTTCCAGATAAAGTGGTTTGGAAGGACCAAAAAAGAAAAAAATAATTACGATGCTCACAAATTTCATGGGATGGTATAAAGTTTCCTGATTTAAAGGAGAAACAAAATCTTTGTTTAATGTTACACTTCATCTCGGTTTCACATAATTTAGCTTGCTTAAAAATTGCATAAAATATTTTATGCATTTGTTCTGAGTTATTTTGCAAGTAGGTGAGTAATGGGTTTGTTTGTTTTGTCTGCCCTTGTGTAATAAAAGCAAATTTGCTCTTTTATTTTCAAAGACAGCATGAATCGCAAGCAAAGTTAAAGTCTGGGATAGGAAAGTTTTCCATCCCTTCTTCCCACTTATGTCCATAATAAACTTTTCTGAGGCTGCTGGGTTGGTGGAAAAGGCAGGGATTCATCTCAAGTTTCAGCAGCATCCTATACCCTATCCTATATTGCTCCTAAATGCCCTGATTTTAGGGGGAGAAGATTTTAGGAAGCGTAGGTGGCACTCTACCTTAAGTTTGTGTAGTTTGGGATCTGTATCACAACCTGCAAAATATTTTCTGGCCTCTTAGTTGTACTAAGAGAGATAAGAAGTGTAGTAGATCACTTAGGCTTAGCATGTCAGATGCAAGTAAGTATGTTTAATTGTTGGGTTTTTTATTTATTTATTTTATTTATATATCAAATTTGTCACCTCCCAACTTGTTGAAAAGTGACTCTGGGCCATTTACAAAGGAGATAAAATCAATTAAAATACAATATAAAAACAATCTTAAAAATAGTAAATAAATTCCAAGAATTATGAAATTGGTGAATAACTCAGGAGTGACATCAGGGCACCAGCCACCCCCAGGATTGATTAAAACTCTTATCGCCCCATGCCAGGAGGAGGAGGAGGAGTGCCTATAATCCTTGAAAGCCTTAGATCAATGCTTTGGAGCTGCTGGTTATAATTTTAATAGGATGGAAGGAAAGGTTATTAAATATATGGGGAGTAATCATATTAGGGAAACTCAATTAAACTGTAATTAACTTGAATTACATTTACTTTGGGTCTCACCCACTTTTTGGAATGCATTTCCTGGCATATCACTCATTATGAATAGGCTTGAACCAAAACACAATTGTACATGCCTGATACCATTTCTGTTCTAAAATAGTCTTTTAAAGTTAGATTTAGCTTCTTTTTATCTTGAGCCAAAACTCCTACCTGAGACTCAGTACAGAAATGCAAAAGAAGTCAGATTTGAGATAATTCTTCCCTGCTGTTTGTAGCATTTTGGGGGTTTGGGAGCAGAAGTTCTCCTGTTTCCTTCACAGTGGACTTATAGAGAACTAGCCAAGGCATATTGTATATTAGTAAGCTGATAAAAACTACTGTGATATTATGAGCAAACATATGGCTACTTAGTTAAGCATCAAGAAGAATGTGATGTGTAAGATAATGTAATAGGCATCTAACATTGCCATTGTTTAAAACAGCCTTTTCCATGTTGGGGGGCCATTGAAACCCTGACTGAGAACTATGAATCTTGTAGCTCAATACATCTGGAGAAGACCAGATAAGAGAAGGTTGATTTCAGAGTGATTAAATTGCACAATATTCAGAGGAATGCCAGCTATGGAGGCCATAACTTCCGTTAGCTCAAGGCATGCATCAGGCTTTGTGTAGCAAAAGGGACTCTCCACAATTATTGTTTTGGATAGTTCGGACTACAGCACCCCCCTGTGAAGTCACGAGGACTCGAGCTCAACTTCTCAGGCTTCTAAGCTGTGGAATGGGTGCCTTAGGCCTCTACATTTTGCCCTTTAAACTCCTGCAAATTAACTATTTTTAAAAGGCTGAAATTTTTGGTCTTGCCCATTCGGGGAGCATCTGGAAATTTCAAGCCATACTTCTTACACTCCTCTTTTAAATCTTGGGCTGTATTTTTTGGAAATAATGTTGCAATAGAAATGTTTAGATTTGCACTGAAAGCATGTTGCCCTCTTTTGTGGGAAGACTAGATAAGTAAGAAACCTATCTCTAAAGCCAGGGTTGAGAGAAACAATGCAGTAAAATTAGAATAATTAACTTATTTTACATTCTTTTTTTAAAAAATATGAATATGGGATGGAGAAAAATGAACAATTTGAAAAAGAGTGAATGGAATGCTGTTGAAAAGATTTTTAAAAAGCAAATAATCTCTCGGGTTTATCTAAACTGCATTGCAAGTAGTTTAAATGCTTTTGACTATCGAAACAAGTGTATAGACTAGAGGCCTAGAGATTAGATAATTGAGAAAATAGACATAACATTAATTAGATAGGTGCTGCCTGGTACTCTAAGCAATAACTGAAATGCTGTCACTGAAAGGACCCCAAAGAGATAAAATACTCCAGGAAAGAAGTTTTTAAAGCCAAAGTCTGATGTTTGTTGAAATATATTGTCAGTCTTACCCAAAAAATGCATATGCGTGTTGAATTTCTTAAGTAAAAGTGTTTGGGTGTGTTGAATCCTTTTTTTTTTGGCTACAGGGAAAAAGAAAGGTGAACAGGATGGCAGGATGGCATTTTTGGCAGCTTGCGCAGTGCTGTTTGCCTGGAGGGCCGGTAATTTAAAAGCTCCCAAGCAGCCCCTTTCTTCCATGTCCCCCCAAAAGGAAATGTGATAGGTTGCCGATCATAAGACTGACTTTCTTGACACACTCCCTTGTCTGTCCAGCTGCAGGATCTTTGCCCTCTCTATTCAGCCATGCTTTGGGAAAAAAGAAAGGAAGATCCCTTCAGTCTTCTTGCTTGAAGCCAGCAGTGCAGAAATGCATAAACCTTGTGTCAGTCCTAGAAAAGAAAGGATAGCTGTTTAACTGTACAATCTTTCCTGTAGAGAAACTCCCCTGTTAAACCAACAAAGCCAAATCTCTAGACAAGACAGGCAAATTCAGGAGAACTAAGGAAGGCCACAATCACGTTCAGTACAGTCAGCTAAGCTAAACCAATTGACTTCTTGAATAAGCTCTTGGGTTCCGGCACATGTTTGGGGTTGGAGAACGGTTAGCGTGAAATCATCTGAGCTTCTCCTTCCTTCCCTATTTATAAACTATAGAGGATATTGGAAAGGCCCCTTCTTTGGGAATGTTGCATGGACCAGTCAAGCGTGTGGACTTCCACTCCCATGGCTGGCTGGGGAATTCTGGGAGTGGGGGTCCACACATCTTAAAGTTCCCAAGGTTGAGAAACACTGCTTTAGGGAGTACTGTTGGGCCAAAAAATAGATGCTGTCATACTGTCATCTGGACTTCCTCGTGTTGACATTTCAGAATGAAGGCAATTTCTTTTCCCCCTATTTATGGTGAAGCAAGGAGGTTGATTCACAGGAAAACCAAAGGAATTTTTAAAATTCTAATAAGATTTTATTATCCTCAGTGACTACTATGTCCAATGTAGTGAACAGTGTTGTGCCCATGTACAAGAATATTACCATAAAGTTTATCACTACATGATCATTTTTCATCCTGTACTGCCGTGGAAGGGATGGAGTTATCTATATTCAGAAACAGGCTGACCCTTGGAAATTAGGCTATCCACGTCTTCTATGAACCTTTATGAGTTTCCCAGAGAATTTTAGTTATGGGGCAGCTGTATAAATACATTAAATAGTCACACCGTTTGCGATCTTTTAATCCTGTAATGGTTCCAGCATTTTTAATAACTGCACGATCACTAGAAGCTCAGTAGGTCAAGCATTTCCTGGCATGGAAATGCAATGATTGGGAGACTTGTTCCAGCTGAATTTTGTTCTGTTGCACAGCAGTGGAAAAACACAAATCACAGCTGGAGATGCCAGGGTTTACTGAGGACATGGCTGCGGTATTATCCCCCATTGGACTGGATCTTAAATACTGATTCCCTCTCCATCTTTTGTTGATGGCTGAGGAAGATCACTGTTACAAGTTATGGGATGTTGTGTCTGACAAATGTTCATATGGAAAAGGAAGAAAATAATGTTTAAAATGAAATCTGGATAATGGGTAAGGTTGATTTTAGCCTAACCTGTCCCAGTCAAATCTGGTATTTGCTTCAATTAGACACAGATTTTTCCCTTCAGGTATAGTGTACCAGATGTTTTATCTTTTTCTGTACTTTTATTCATTTGGTTTAAACAAGACATATTGGATCCACGTGCAGATAGTTCATTTTATTAAACCTCACTCTTTTCTTATAGAAGCTACTTTGAACAAAAATTTAAAAAATATTTTGAGAATAAAAACTAAGTGGGAATTGAAAAAAGGCTACAGCAAAAGCATCTTTGTAAAACTTCATAGAAATATTATGAAAATACTTCCTGCTACTTGTCTGCTTGCACTTTAGGTTGGAACTTGGATCCAGGGAAACAAATTTCGGATTCTTTTAGAATCACTTTTCTGGCAAGTTGTTTTCAAAATATCTGATAAAATGGCAATATAGATTTACTGTGTGCCCCCATCAGGTAAAAGTTATATTGGCCCCCTTTAGTACTAATCCTGTTCTTGAAAGAACCTGCACTAAAATATATTAGTAGCAAAATAAATACAACTATTTCTAAAGTAATGAAATTATAAATGGTAAATACAGTGAATTATCTGTCTTCCTTTGCAGATACCAGGCAT